>OY776680.1:57155700-58499915 GCA_963675555.1 Leptura quadrifasciata | reverse complement strand
ACGATCCATCAGCCGCCACACAAGCAAGTACACTTATTGATTCCCTTCCGGAGCCACGAAAGACCCTGCAAAGGGTCTTTCCTCGTTCTCCAATGGCTTTTATCCTCGACGGATCATTTTTAAAACCGCTTTCATCTTGTCTACGAAAATGAGGGTGAGTTTGTGAAAAATAAAAATGTTTTTATTCGGAGACTGCAAATTTTTTAAGTTGATGGGCGCCAGCAGCCTCGAAAGTGGTGTTCTCGTAGCTCTGGTGGTTGAACGAGCTCTCAGGGTCGATTTTTGGAATTTGTAGACTGGTTAACGATTTTTTAGAGTATCGGTGGGTACAGCTACTACCCCCTTTACTGTCTCGCCGGCTGACATACACAAGCACCGCTTTTGGTGCCAGGTACCCCAACTTTTGAGTATGTAGACAGGCGCTGTTGCCTGGTAAGATTCGTTGGTGAGAAATAAAAGTCAGAGATACCAAAATATGTAACTCTAAACAGAACTCTTGCGCTGGTCGATGCACAATTTGTTTTATGAATTTAATCCCTAACAATACTGAGCTAACACTGGTTATTTCGAAGCGAGTTAAAAGTCGCGGCACGATTGTAGGTTGCTGTTGTTGTAGGCTGGCCTTTCTCCTCCACGCTGTAGGGTGTAGATGCACTGGCAACTACGACGCCGTACAGGTCTTGGTTCGTCAGGTATGCTGAAGTTCTGGAAGCTTGTAGATGTAGTGGACTGGACTGCTTACTCGATGAAGGCTCGGAGTGAACTGTAGATGTTGACTGCTGGGAGTGAACTGGTATTTGTAGTAGTAGCGCGTGCTAAGGCTCGGAGTGAACTGCTGCTGTCGAAACCCCGCCGCGATACTGTAACTTTCGGGGCGGACGGAGCTCTGAGCGTTAGGTCGGCTGGCGTTTGGAACGCTTTGTGCCGGATGAGCGGCTGGGGCCGCCTGCTGCGTCGTGTCGGACCCGCCCAGTCATGCCGAGGCGGACGGGAATCTAAACGTCGATATACCCTAAGCGCGTTTATTGCGTTGTATTTAATTAGAGCTGAGATATGAATGGATAATGATGCTAAGCTACAAATTGTGACTTTTTGATTGATTTTAACTGTTTTAAAGGGCCTTTTTTGGCCTCGACAACAATCTGCATTGAATACAAACGAGGGATTATAATTTTTTTTTCAGCTATAACTTTTTCCAATTCTTTATAAAAGCCGTAGATGACATCCGGTTTTCTTTGGTCTTTTCAGGCTTTTTGAAGGCTTTGTGCCGTTTCATAAATATAAAACTGTAGTACCAGTCCAAGCCAGGGCGGCCATCCTTAAAAGATGTTTGCAAATTTTTATGTTTCACGTAGGTTTGGATTAGGTCACGCAACTCATCTGTGTTACATGGGTATCCCATTCGAGCTCGGGCTTTTAAACATTCTACTATTTATTCTTCTACCTCTCTACTAAATACAGGTGCACATCCACCTCCCATTTTAGTTTCTGGTACGTTTCTGCCTTTGATCCTATGGTATATAGCAGCCAGTGGCACATTATATTGGGCTGAGGCTTCAAGATAAGTGCAATTTTTGTTCTTCACGTCTTGAATTGCTCTTTGCAAGTCCTCAATTGAATATCTCGGCACTAGTTTTTTTAAAAATATTTTCTAGGCATTTTTATTAATTCCTGGAATGAAATAGACTTAATACAATAAACTGTTGTTCATAAATACCCCAAATATGTGTTTACAATTCCCCCATATGGACATTTAATTGGGGTAATTGTAAACGCATGTTTGACCTTCCCGCTAGAAATACACCTCGGTCCCGAAAACCAGTTTTTAAAAAACAATAATTTTCGCAATTGAAGTTAATGTTTAATAAATTTTGATGCAAGTGACTTGCTACAGAGTTATGTCAAGACTGAATAATAATACGTACAAAATGAAATAAAGACAATGTATAAAGGTTACAATCTTATCGGAATTCTCCGTAAAGCAGATAACATATAAAGCATAAAACAATGGTTTATTATAATATATTAATATGGCACGAATAACTCCTCCATCCCTAATTCGAGGCACATTGTTTATGGGGATAAAAATGTCCGAGTCGCTGCTAGGGGTTGCACACTCACAGCAGGGGTCTCACTCACAGTGGGGGTTATAAGTCTCTTGGCTTCAAGTCTCTTCCGGGTAAACCTGTAGTCCGGTGAAAATCAGGATAACGTAGATTTAGTATTAACCAATAGTTTGTCCACGATTTTTCACTATGCACAAGTTTAACAGGTCCAAGTTGCTGTTGTCGTCTTTGGAGTTCATGGATTTTGTCCAGTTGAACATCCTCGATGTTTATGGTTGGTAGGGTAGCCACAGATGACCTGGGTGGAATGTTGATTTCAGGCAGGAGCATCGGTTGGCCATTGGTGATTAGGTCCTCGTTAATGTAGTTGAAGTCATTCGTCTGGAATTGGCGTCCTGGTGGTAGGGTAATTAAATAGGTACCATCCAATGTCATGAAGTCGGTACGTCCACAAATTGTCTGAATTTTTGTTTCGTTTAGGAAAATTGCAATATAATGTGATTCGTCAATTGGCTGTATCACATTTTGGGTTAGTTGTACGGGCATTTGTTGACAGCTTCCATAGGTGGATCCTAGTTGTAGCAGTTCGAATATACAATCCTGGTTTTTCATTCCATACATCAGGTTGTTGTCAGGGCAATAGTAATCAGGTTCGATACAAGGTGTCGATGTATATTGATAGAAATTTTCATTCATAATCAGATAGGTATTTTTAGGGATAATTGTTGTTAAGTTTTGACTAGGGATTGAATATAAATGATAGTAAGAAAATGTTTCGGGGTAAACAATTGGAAAGTGGATTATGAAAACAATTTTTGTTCCTGAATAATAAGCTTCGACGTCTAATAAATCGTAGTACTTATGTAAGTTACTAGAAGTGTGTGGAAAAATTAATTGATCGCTAGAATAATATTTTAAAATAGTTTGTAAAATAGATTCAAGTTCGTCAATTTTTATGATACTATTGTGTAGGGTTCCCAGTCTAGAAAAAGTAATTGCATTTTCGATATCGCTTAAAAGTTGTAAAATTATGTTAAGTGTTAAGTTAAGTTGATCTAGAATGTTTCTAGTTTCTAAGTAATCGTTAAAATCAAATATAAATTTATTTAATTCGTTTCGAATTTTGTTCAAGCCAGAAGTTATCACATGTTGGTTATTTTTAATTAGCGTGATTGTTTTATTGAAATTTTCAATGATTTCAGTGGTGAGAGAGATTTCTGTGTTTAATTTCTGAACAATTTCTTTTTTGTTATTTTCCAAATCATAGATCGCTTGATCATAATGGGCTGCATCATTTGCGTCGAGATTTCCTGAAATACTTTTTATAATGGTGCCTAATCCGTCAATTAGACCACGTTTAACTCTGTCAGTTGGGCTTAGGGAATGGAATTTTTGTTCAGCTGAATTTAATTGATAAACTAGGGCTCGATCAAAATTATCTAATTCAAAGAAATAAGGGTGACTTAAGCTGTCTTTTATTGCACTGGTAACTTTTGCGTATTGTTCTTTTAACATTTTAATTTCGTCTTTTATAGGGTTTAGGTCATAGTAGTGGATAAAGGTATAAGTCTTAAATTTTGTCTTGGCTGTTCCCAGCTTGTAGGGAAGAATCCCTGGGTTCTTGTCTAGGTTTGTTGTTGTTATTTCCTGGGATAGGACTGTCTGCATTGTCAGGGTCACGGTCAGGAGGATCAGGTGGCTCCTGTAACAATATCTTTTTGTTAGCTTTCATTTTGGCTTTAGGTCGTCTTAGATTTTGTTTGTGTAAGACGTTACAAGTAGTTTTTAATTTTATATTTTTGTTTGACACTACTTTATCCTTGGTAAATTTAGGATTTAGTTTATTCCGGTTTTTAGTTGTTATTTTGCGATATACATCCGTTTTCGGTTCGTAAGTCAGTGGGTCATGTCGGTTTTGTTTTTCATTTACATTTTCGATAGCGTGTTCTTTTTGTTGACTTAATTTTGTGTTTAAAACTTTGTAAATTTCTTTTGTTATGTCGCGATGTTCTTGAATGTAATTATTTATTAATGTTTGATTTATATCGATATCAAAAGGATCTTTGGTGTTTAAATGTCCGTTTATAACATCAATAGGTTTTTGTTTTGTTGCCGAATGAATTGAATTGTTATAGCCTAATATCGCGTAGGGCATTTGATTTAAAATATCAATTTTGCCTTTATTTTTGTTTCGAATAATTCGTAAATGTTCTATGATGGTTGAGTGGAATCTTTCTATCGGTCCGTTGGATTGCGGGCTGTTAACAGTTATATAGTGAGTTTGGACTTGGTGTGTTTTGAAAAATTCTTTGAGTACGGAATTTTTTAATTCAGTTCCGTTGTCCATAACTACTAATAAGGGTAAACCATGGTGGGTCATGAAAATTAAAAGTGCTCTTATAATTTCGGTAGCCAACATTGCTGTTAAGGGATAGGCTTGAGCATATTTTGAAAAAGTATCGATTATTGTTAAGAACTTTTGTCCTTGTGCCTGAAAAGTATCGATATGAACAATTTAGAAAGGTTTACATGGTGTAGGGGATACTGTCAATTTTTGATTAGGAGGGTTTCTGTCGCATTTATTTGTTTGACAAATTTCGCAATTATTAATATAATTCGTGATGTCGTTTTTAATTCCTGGCCAATAATATGATCGTCGAATGCGCGTTTCTGTTTCTAAAATACCGCGATGGTTGGTTTTACCTTCGTGATAATTTTTTATCGTATTTCTCTGTTCTTGTTCTTTTGGAATATCCTGTAATATCGTGTTGCACTTTAATAATTTATAGGCTGAATTTTTAAATGTTTTCTTAAAATTTCGCTAACTTGCGGTACGTGAAGATCGTTTTCGAAATGACTCGTGTATGTAAATTTCGGGTCTAGATAATTTTTAAATAAATCAATGATATCGGTTTCCAAATTACTTGTCGATATTTGCGCGTATAGCCGTTGTTTTGTGGGGAATATTTGTTTTATAGTCGGTTTTGAAGGGGAGTATAAGACAAGGTTAATTTTTATTTGATGGTCGAATGAATTTAGGCATCTTTCGGAGGTTGGCATTTCTTGGATAGGGTTTTCGTAACTTGTGTGTACTGTGTCATCCTCGTCCTGGTTGATTTCTACGACTTCTGCTGATATCGTCTCTTCTGTGTCAGCTGTTGGTCTTCTTTGTGTCGTCGATCTTTGTTCATCCCTTACGTCGTCCATTATCGGTTGGTCGCTGCTATTACCAATTATCGATAAATTGTCGGTGTTTTCTTCCGGTGGGTGTCTGACGTTTTGTTCTTGAGAACTTTGGGGATTCGTTAACGATTTGTTGAAATCTTCCATGTATTCAAAAATGTCCTTTGTGTGAATTTCGATGCGCGACAGGGCGTCTGCGTTGGTGTTGTTCTTCCCTTTCTTATACTCGATTTCGTAGTCAAATTCTTCTAACTTGAGTCTCCAGCGGACAAGTCTCGAATTTGACTCTTTTAATGACATTAACCATTTTAGGGGTTTGTGGTCGGTGACTATTTTGAATTTCCGTCCGTATACATAAGGTCTAAAGTACTTTGTAGCCCATACGATGACTAAATGCTCCTTTTCAATGGTGCTGTAATTTTGCTCCGAGTCGTTTAAAGTTCTTGATGCAAAAGCGACGGGTTTATCTTTTCCAACAATTCCCTGCGAGAGATTTACGCCTAAGGCCACGTTGCTTGCGTCTGTAATAATAATAATAATAATAATAATATTTATTGACCAAAAGATACACAAGGTATAGGTATATGGCATGTCAATACAATAATACAAATAAAAAATAAAAGGTAAATATACATACATATACAACTATATAAGTGTTGTAAAACATAAAATATGGGTATATGAACAATGGTCAAACATATATACAATAGTAGCAAACAAATGCAATTATTGATATGAAACGTCACAATTTGATTAAAAATAATCACAATTTACAGTATACACATAAATAAATAAGGGTAAAGAACAAAATTACATTATAAGTGACAAACAATAAAAACATAAAAATGAATTTACGTGTAACTTGGGTCGTATCAGATTTAAAATAAGTGTGAGTTTGGACAATAAACCAGAAAATTACACATATTCAAGAGACGCAGATAAAAAATTCATCAATACTGTCTACGATTGTCTGTTTTGGTTTGTGAGAATTTATTGAAGGCTACAAATTTATGAATGTTTATTGGGCGCCAGTAGCCTCTGTAGGTTGATCGTAGTGCTGATTTGTGGACGAACTTTCTCAGGGTCGATTTTTTAGAAGTTTAGTAGTAGTGTTAATGATTTCTTGATGCAACTTTGTAAGTTGTCATACACTTACACCGCTGTTGGTGCAAGGTACCCCACTTTGTGCATATGAACAGGCGCTTTTGCCTGGTTAGCTCTTGTAAAGGCGCTTTTGCCCTACGCAAGCTTGTCGATGAAAATAAAACGAAGATTTCAAAATAAGTAACGAAAAAGAACTCTAACGTTGTCCGTGTAAAAATAAAATAATGATTTAACCCTAACTAACTAGCTAACACTCTGTATATGCAGTTCGTTTGTAAGTCGCGTTCGCGGTTGTAACTGTAGATTGTAGATTGTAGACTGTAGATTGTAGACTGTAGATTGTAGACTGTAGATTGCAGACTATCGTATCCTTCACCGTTAACGCTAGCAGGGTTCACTTGCAGTGGAGCGAGACGCCGTACTATGTCTTGGGTTCGTCAGATAGAGTAGTTGAATCGTGGTTGTAGTTCTTGTAGACTGATGACTGAATTACTGGTTACTGATCGTAGTAGTTATCTTCTTGTGAGCGGGCACTGGACTTACTTCGCTGCAAAACTCGCCGCCGTACTGTCTACTTCGGGGCGGACGGAGCTCTGAACGTCTGGGCGAACGGCGTACTATGCGTTAGCGCGCCGGATGAATGGCTGGGGACTCTGCTGCGTCGTGTCGGAACCCTCCATTCCCGCCGAAGCGGACGGGAAACAGAACGTCGATATACACCTGTGTAGATTTTTGTTAACTGCGTAGTTTATGACTGGAATGCTAGCTAGACATTTACTTATGATTTTAAATTGACTTTTAATTGATTTTAATGGACTTTTTGTCCCTCGACAACACCCCCCTCGTTTTGAAAAAGGACGATGTTTGAGTTCTTTTTGAGTGCAATGTTACGTCCTTTATTAACAGTTTTGAATTTGGTAATATGAACAATCGCAATTCTTAAAAGCTATTAACAAATGTAAAAAAAAGACCGAACTAAAATTATACAATTCAAAGAAAAAAGATTGAAAATGAAAACTGATTTTTTACGTGGGCACTGCCTGAGCGTCCTCACTGGAGTTTGTGGCACTTCACTGAGCGTCCGGGGAATCGATAATCACTAGTCGGGCTCGTCTGCGCCGACTTGGTCCGGGGATTGGTTGGGCTGCCTGCTGGCCTGGTGTCTGGGCAGCTTGCTGGCCTGTTGTGTAGGCAGCTTGCTGGCCTGTTGTTTGGGCAGTTTGCTGGCCTGTTGAAGTAGGGAAACCTGAAACAGTTAAATCAAAAGGTTGCTGTCGGCTGACTGCGTTAGTATCCGGGGACTGCCTTGGTTCTGGCATCTCGTCTGCCTGGATGTCATCATTGGGTGGTACGTCTGGTCTGGGTGGAACACCTTCCTGGGACCTTCTCGCTGGAGGGCCTGGTTGGTCATCGTCGTCATCTGAACTGTCCTCCACGTCTGTGGCTTCGTCATGGCTGGATTCTGTCTCGCTGTTGAGGTCTGCTTCCTCATTTCCCCTTGGTGCGGGTCGGAGATGGTCGACATGCATAATGGAAATGTACCCATCACGGTCCACTTCATACACCTCGTTGCTCACTCGCCTCGCTATCGTATGGGGTCCAGTCCATAAGGGTCCAAAAGCTTTCTTTGTCTTCATCAGGACTTTGGTCATCACGGGATCGCCTATCTGAAAAGTAACATCGGGCTCTGCCTCGGGGTTAGCATATTTTGTCTGAAAATCGAGTTGCCGCGCGTATATGTGTCGATCACGCTGTCGACGCCGAGGTACAGGTTCTTCGCGCAACCTTTGATATTGTGGGGTGTCCCACTCTCCCTGCCTAGGAAGTTCATACCCTAACACTGCTTTGGCCGGCGTCATACCAGTCGCTGCGTTGTACCGCGTCCGCAATACGTAAAGGGCCTTGCTGAGATAACTATCCCAAGTGGTTGGTTGCTTTCCCTGTAGCATCGTTCTGAGCACTTTCTTCATTTCCTGCACTCGCCTTTCCGTCGGGTTGGCTCGCTGATGATATATTGGTGAGAAAAGCTGGCTCACTCGCTGCCTCTCGCACCATCTGGTCATTGTGGCTCCTTGAAAAATTGTTCCGTTGTCTGAAATGATCGTTTTTGGTAACCCATATCTTGATACTATTTCTTCCTCCAAATAGCTCGTGACTGTCTTTCCTGAGACGTCTGGGTAGGCCTTGGCTTCGACCCACTTTGTGAAGACATCGGTTACGATTAAGGCATATTTGTTTTTGTGTCTTGTTTCGGGAAAAGGACCTAGAACATCAATGCTAATTATTTCAAAAGGACACGTAGGGCTATGAGCCTGTTGTGGAGCATTTCGTTGTTTGTGTCGGGATTTTACAGTAGAACACATAATGCAATTTTGTAGATACTCGGCAACATGTTTATGTAGATTGCGGCAAAAGTATCGCTGTGTAATGGCACGTAAAGTTTCGTCTCTGCCTGGATGCGCGGCATCTGTGGCGTCATGAAATTGATAAATTACTTTTTTAATCATGCTTCTGGGGATAATTATTAAATCTCTGCCTTGATACCTTTTCCAAAGTATGTTGTCGGCGACTCGATGACTTCTTTGAAAGGCAGCTTCCCTTTCGTTTTGTGGTCCATGCTGTGTAATAGCGTTCCAACGAATGATGTCGTGTTGAATATTTCGGGATCGGGCTTGTGTTCTGATTATTTCTTCGTACAGCTGAAGATGGTCCATTACTTGTATTGGTTCGATTAATGCTTCTTCATTAGATTGATGAGTGAATGGTGGTGGAATTAGTTTGGTTTCTTCTACCTCTTCGTGGGCATTTTCTGGATTGGGGTTTCTACTTAGAAAGTCGGCTAGTTCGTTATCTTTGCCTGGGCAGTGTATAACATTAAATTGATATTCCTGCAAGAGTAGTGACCAGCGCATTAACTTTGTTTTCGAATCCTTGTTTTTGTTGAGCCAAGTTAAGGCTTTGCTGTCGGTAAGTAGGGTAAAAGGTTTATCCTCTAAATACATTTTATATTTTTTAATGGCCCATAAGGTGGCTAAAACTTCAAGTTCATTTACGTGATATTTTTGTTCTGTTTTGCTAAGAGTTGCACTAGCATATGAAATTACAAGTTTGTTTCCTTCGTTGTCTTTTTGGTACAATGTAGCTCCGAGTCCACGGAGTGAGGCATCTGTTTGTAAGTAAAAATGTTTGTCGAAATCGGGTCTATGCAAAATTAATTGTTCTTGAGAAATGATAGTTTTAAGTTCTTCAAAAGCTTGTTGACATTCTGTGTTCCATTTAAATTTAACATTTTTCGAAAGTAATAAGGTCAGGGGTCTTGTTAACTGGGCGGCGTTTGGAATGTATTCACGTATCCAGTTGCAGGTACCAAGGAAACTCTGAAGTTGTTTCTTAGTCTGCGGTGGTGTGAAGTCCAAGATTGTGTCGATATGTTTTTGCTGTGGCTCTGTGGTTGTACCTCGTATATGGTGTCCTAAATAATCTAAGTGTTCTGCTGCGACGGTACATTTTTCTGGAGATATATGTAAATTATGTGTGCGTATTCGTTCGAATACGAGTCTCAAATGTTTGGCGTGGTCTTCAATTGTTTCACTGTAAATGATTATGTCATCTAAGTATACGTTGACGAAATCGTGAAGAAATCCTATTAATACTTCTCGGACCATGAATTTCTGAAACGTCGCTGGAGCTGTTTTAAGTCCGAAGGGCATGACTGTAAAATGATATGAAGCACCGTCTGGTGTTGTGAATGCCGTGTATTGTTTGGATTGCTCATCCATCGGGATTTGCCAATAACCTGCCTTGAGATCAAGAAGTGTAAAATATTTTGCTTTGCCGAAGTCTTTAATGGTTTCGTAGATTTTAGGTAACACTGATGATTCGGTTTCTGTAATTTCGTTCAATTTCCTGTAGTCGATACAGAAGCGTGGTTTCTTGTTAGGCCTCTGCACTAACACTGGTGGGGAACTGTATTGCGAGCGGCTTGGCTCGATTACTCCGGCCTCCAACATTTCTTCAATCTGGTCGTTCAAAATTTTCTTCTTTTCTGGAGACATCGGGTATGGTTTCAGGTGTACGACTTTGTTAGTGGTCAGTGATATCGTGTGTTTGACACTGTCGGTGGTGGCTTTAGCGGGAACTTCATCAAATAAGTCTGTGAACTCACAGAACAATGGTTCTAGTGTTGATTTATGGTCATCGGGTATTATTAAATTTTCAGGCAATTGATTATTTGTCATTTGTGCCTTTGTGGCAGGATTACAATAAATGGTATGTCGTTGCGAAACACCGGCGTATATACATTTGCGTCCATAGTCGAGCGTGACTTCTTCTTTATTTAGGAATGGTGCTCCTAGTATAATTTCCTCGTTCAATTCGTTAAATACTTGGAATGTCCCTGTTGTATTTAGTTCTTGTATCTGGTAATTCAAATTTATCGTTCCTAATGAGTTGAATATTTCTTTTCCGCATGCCAACGAAAATTTTTGTCTAGATTTTGTTTTATTTAAATTCTGTACGAATTCTGCTCGTATTGCGTTACTTGCAGCACCCGTGTCTATTAATGCCGTGCAATTTTGATCATTGATTTTTATATTTATCCTAAATTGATATTTTAATTTACTCGTGCTGTTGAGTGGTAAAATTTCTTGTTCGTTGATTGTTTGAATTGCTATGGACTTGTATTCTGGTTTTCCTAAATTTTTTGAAAAAAGTATTGAAATGTCGTAAGTATCGTCGTCCTCTTGATAGGTAGTGATAGAATTCATTGCGTTGTTGTTTACTCTTGGTTTTGTTGTTCGTTGGTGGGTGTTTGGACCTCTGCTTCGTTCAATGTTTGTAGCCGCGGCTGGGCCGTGTTCAGGGGGCGGCGTTGTTGATTCTCCCCGGCCCTGGTGAAGTTTTTTGGTGGCATGGGTTTTGCTGGTGCTGGCTGTCTTTGTGCCGGCTGGGAGTTATTTTGCCTGTTTGGGCAATCTCTGTTAAAATGCCATCCTCCACAGTGGCGACATGGTGAAGGAGGTTGCGATGTGTTTGTTGAATTTTGGGGTGTTGTAGTCGGTTGGCTGGTCTGTTGGGTAGGTCCTCTTGATTCCATTCTGCTTACATTTTCTTGCGTGCCTCTGGTCGTTGGTGCATTTGCTTGAAGGTTTTCTGTACGTGGCCTGAACGGCCTCCATTGTCCTCGGTTGTCTTCTCTCATATCCGCTTCTATCTGTGTCGCCAACCTGGTTAATTCGTCGGTAGATCGAATCGTGGCACCCCGTAGTCTGCTTCTTATTTCTGGTCTCAGTTGATCGATAATTGTTGCTGCTTTCATTTGCTCTCCTTTGTCAGGTTCGAGTCTGTTAAATAGGCAATATTTTCGTGTAATAAATAACTCTACTGGTTCGTTTGCGTTTTGTTTTTCCCCGTATAACTTAGCCGTGCTCTGCGTTATAGTTGTGGTGGAGTCGTAACGATCATATAATCGGTCAATGAAAGTTCCATAAGTATCAATTAAGTTTCTGTATGGCTCGTACCAACGTGCTGCATCGCCGCGAAGCTGTTGGATTGTGATATTTAGTTTGTCCGCATCGTCGATGAGGTTGATTCTGTTGAAATATTGGTCCATTCTTCTGATGAACGCCGTGGGGTCTTCGTGTTCTTGTCCACTGAATGTGTGTGAAGGTCTGATTCGAGAAGCCCTGTCTTGTGTATTTTGTTGGGTAATTTGATGTAAAGCTTGTACAAATGCCGATGCCATGTTTGAGAATGCATTTTCCATGTTTTGTATGGGTACCTGATTTATTTGAGGAGCGGGTCTGGAGCTTGTACTTGAGCTTGATATGACGCTAATATTGTCGACGGGTCTGCGAGGTTCTGGTGTGTAATGCGAGTGAGTATTTCTTACTGATGGGCGAGATTCTGGCGTGTAATGCGAGTGAGTGTTTCTTGCTGATGGGCGAGATTCTGGTTGTGGCGGCAGTGCATTTCTTCTGTGCGATTGTGCCGTGTGCTGGGAACCATTTCTTGACGGTGGTAGTGGTGAACGTCGTTGTTCAAACGAATATTGTTGTGCGTTGTGTTCCATGATTTCTGGTGCAGTTACTGTGCTTTCGTTCGTCCTGGGGTTCGCGTCACCTTCCGGTTGACTTGGTATGGTACTCAAGCGAGTGCGTGCAGTATTTATTATGGGTATGTTATCGTTATTCATATTTTATATAAAAAGTTTTTATAATAGTTATTAAAAAGTTTTTGTTATAGTTTCTAAAAAGTTTTTTCAGTTTATATACGAGTTTATAATTGTTCTTTGGCAGTTTTGGAGAGTATTACAATATCGGTTGCTTACCTGTCCTTTGGTCACTTCACTTCACTTTATTTTACGCGAATTGTTTACGATACACTTGAGCACTTGTTCTTTTTCAAGCCCCACGTTGGGCGCCATGTCTACGATTGTCTGTTTTGGTTTGTGAGAATTTATTGAAGGCTACAAATTTATGAATGTTTATTGGGCGCCAGTAGCCTCTGTAGGTTGATCGTAGTGCTGATTTGTGGACGAACTTTCTCAGGGTCGATTTTTTAGAAGTTTAGTAGTAGTGTTAATGATTTCTTGATGCAACTTTGTAAGTTGTCATACACTTACACCGCTGTTGGTGCAAGGTACCCCACTTTGTGCATATGAACAGGCGCTTTTGCCTGGTTAGCTCTTGTAAAGGCGCTTTTGCCCTACGCAAGCTTGTCGATGAAAATAAAACGAAGATTTCAAAATAAGTAACGAAAAAGAACTCTAACGTTGTCCGTGTAAAAATAAAATAATGATTTAACCCTAACTAACTAGCTAACACTCTGTATATGCAGTTCGTTTGTAAGTCGCGTTCGCGGTTGTAACTGTAGATTGTAGATTGTAGACTGTAGATTGTAGACTGTAGATTGTAGACTGTAGATTGCAGACTATCGTATCCTTCACCGTTAACGCTAGCAGGGTTCACTTGCAGTGGAGCGAGACGCCGTACTATGTCTTGGGTTCGTCAGATAGAGTAGTTGAATCGTGGTTGTAGTTCTTGTAGACTGATGACTGAATTACTGGTTACTGATCGTAGTAGTTATCTTCTTGTGAGCGGGCACTGGACTTACTTCGCTGCAAAACTCGCCGCCGTACTGTCTACTTCGGGGCGGACGGAGCTCTGAACGTCTGGGCGAACGGCGTACTATGCGTTAGCGCGCCGGATGAATGGCTGGGGACTCTGCTGCGTCGTGTCGGAACCCTCCATTCCCGCCGAAGCGGACGGGAAACAGAACGTCGATATACACCTGTGTAGATTTTTGTTAACTGCGTAGTTTATGACTGGAATGCTAGCTAGACATTTACTTATGATTTTAAATTGACTTTTAATTGATTTTAATGGACTTTTTGTCCCTCGACAACAATACTATAAAAACATCCATTAATCAGCATAGATTTAACATGTCTTTTAAACGTATTATAATTTGCTAAATTTTTAAGCTTATTGGGTAATTTGTTATATAAGACAATACAATTATAGTTTGGCGAATGTTTGTACGTAGATGAATTGTGCCGAGGGATACGCAGTAGTTCTCCGTGCCTGGTGCTATGATCATGCAAGCAGGAGTTACTGGTAAATAAATGATTATGGTTTTTGACATGTAATAGACATCTGTAGATATAGACTGATGGGGCCGTAAGTATTTTATTATTCACAAACACCCGTCTACAACTTTCGCGATGAGTCATATTGAATAATAATCTTAAAAGCTTTTTCTGAGCTATAAAAACTCTTAAAATCCCTTCCACAACCCCAGCTTATTATATTAAGAGCAATATGTGAATAGGCCATAGCATAATATATATTAAGAAGGCCTGGGACAGTTAAGGTATCTTTTAATTGGAGAATAGCATAAAACGCTTTATTTAATTTTTTACATACGTGATCCACATGAGCATCCCAGGTAAGCCTGTTATCTAAGTAAGTACCTAGAAACGTTACTGTATCGAAGCATTGCATATCTCCAGTCAGGTTGGTAGTTGGCATGCTTCTTCTAATAAACAAATTTATACACTTAGTTTTGGTTTTATTCAATACAAGTCGATTACGTTCACACCAAATGCTTAATTAAGAGACAGCAACTAGAATCATGTTCTCAAGCTGTTGAGTTGTATCAGCTGATAAGGTTATAGTCGTGTCATCAGCGAACATTGTAACTAATCCCTCAGTAATATGGTTGGGAAGGTCATTGATAAATAATGAAAACAGTAGTGGACCCAGAACGGATCCTTGTGGGACACCAAGTTTAACATCATGGACCTCTGATTTAATACCATTAACATTAATGACCATGTTTCGACCCCCAAGATATGACTTGATCCAACTAACAATGTTGTCTGATAAATTGTAGACACTAAGTTTTTTATTAAAAAGTCTGGGCACACAGAATCAAAAGCCTTGGACAGGTCAAATAATAATGACACGACATATCTGCCACTGTCTAGCTCATGGTAAACGAAATTTAGTAATTCGACCGTAGCTGACTCAACTGATCTGTTTTTTCTGAATCCATGCTGAAAAGTAGTAGTTAAAATGAGGTCTTTTGAGAAGTCCGGGTATTGTAGAATTGGCTCGTTGGTTAATAATTTTTTGCAATCTTCGAAACATTTGATGTATTGCGGTGTATGCTCAATTTTGGCGTCCTTTTTCAAACAAAGTGTTAGAGGTTTTGTGAGTCTTGCAAAGTCCTTTATAAACTTCCGGTAATATCCGAGTAGTCCGAGAGACCCTTTGATTTCTTTCGTTGTTCTTGGTAGGGGAAATTTTTGTATCGCTGCAATTTTGTCGGGGTTAGGTTTTACTCCTTCGGGTGTTACGATGTGTCCTAGATAAGTGACTTCCTTTTTTAGAAACTCAGACTTGTCTAGTTGTATCTTGAAGTTGGTTTCCCTAAGTCGTTGAAATATTTTCGTTAGGTTGACCAAGTCTTCTTGTAGCGATGTGGAGTATATGATGATGTCGTCCAGGTATACCAAACAAATTTCGTTTTCTAGTCTGCGCAGGATGTTATCCATTACACGTTGGAATGTAGCGGGTCCGTTCTTGAGTCCAAAAGGCATCCTGACATATTCATAGTGTCTATTTTCTACGTTGAATGCGGTTTTGGGGCATCCGTTTTTTTCGGGACTATCCATATCGGCGATGACCATGGAGAATTGCTTGGGCGTATAATTCCTTGTTCGAGCATAGAATTGACTTGTCGTTCAACTCCCGGTTTATGAACAAAAGGGTATCTATAGGATTTGGTGTAAACTGGTGTTTCATCTTTTGTTTTTATACTGTGTTTAATTTGGTTTGTGAAAGTTAAAGTTTGATTTTCCGTGTGAAAAATGTCCGAATATTTTTTACATAATTTAAGAATTTGTTCTCTTTCCTCGGAATTCATATGCGCTGTGCGAATTAAATTTTTCATATCTAATTTTTGACCGTTATTTGACGTAGTTACGTCCGCGTGATAAAGTTCGTAATTATTTTCCATAAAAGCGACTGTTTTAATCGGGTTTGACATTACTAAATTAATTTCCTTATCAGTTTTGTTATTAATTTCTACCAAAGCTAATCAGTTTTCTGCGGTTGATAATGATTCTGGAATTTCGCAAATTTGAATTTGTTGGTGGGGAACAATTACGTCACCAAATTTTTGACTAACCGGGACTTTCGTCATAGTTCGGGTGTGCGGGTCAATTTTTATTTCTAATAGAACTTTCTTTCCGGATTCTTGATAATAAATTGGAATTTTGCATTTTGGCGTTATTAAATTCGAACTTTCAAAGTCTAAATGTGCGTTCAAGAGTTTTATATTGTCAAGTCCAATGAGTCCGTCATAAACATTATGAAATTTAAATAGATAAAATTTTATGCTATCATTTTGATTAAATTCGGGAAAGATGGGAATTTCCGAACAGTAATCGTGAGATGACGTCTGAAGTACATTGGATACAGTAAAAGGTTCATAGAAAATTTGGTCGTAATAATATTTTGAAGCAATTTCAGGACTTAAAAAAGATTTTGTACTGCCTGTGTCAATTAAAAGTTTTAATGGGGGGTTGGAAATTTGGATGTAGGGTAATTCTTTTTTGTCTGTGGACATGTGGTACTCGATTATGTCTCGTTGGGTGGATCGAGGTCCTCCTGAAAATTTTCAGAATTGTAATCCTCGTCAGGACATGAATATTCGTACGTCTGTTCGTCGTCGTATGAACATTCGGGTGTCTCGTCAAATGGTTAATCGTCAAAATGTTCTGTGTTATACATTTGTTCTGGAATTTTGTTTAATCCTTGATTATTGTTTTGGTAAGGTCGTCTGAATTGGGGGGTAGTATTTCGTGTTGAAACACTCATAGGGGTTGGTCTGTTTTGTGGAATATTAGAATTTGATTTCCAGACATTTTGGGGTTTTCCAAATGTTTGTGCATTTGTTGGATATTTTTGCACTTGTGGATTTGGGTGTTTTTGTAAATTTACAGGTCCACGGGGAAATTGTGACTGTCTGTTGTTGAGGGTAAGTTATGGGTCTTGGTTGCATATTTTGTTGTTGAGAATGTCTTTGTTGCATATTTTGTGAGTAATTGGGGTTGTAATAGTTTTGTTGGTGTTGAGGGTAGTAATTTTGTGGATTTTGGGGTATTCTGGGATTTTGATATTGAGGTACAGGGTTTCTATTTGTTTGAATATTCGGTTGGTATGATCTTTGAAGATATTTAATATTATCTTCCTCGGTAATAAATTGTAAAGCTTGGGCAAGAGTGGTTGGTCTCATTGCACGAATTGTTGCACCTAGCGGCTCTCTAAGTCCGGCTAAAAATGTAGTTAATGCCTGTTTTGTGAAAAATTTTCTTTTACATTCGCGTTCGACAATCACCGAATGTAAAGTGACATAATTACAAATCGTATTTAATAAATGTAGTACTCTCTCGTGGTACTGGTACGGCGTTTCATTTGGTTTTTGTCTTAAATTTACTAAATCTTGATTTAAACAATTTTCATCTCTCTGATCTCCGAAATTTTGTAATAAAGTATTTTTAATATCTTCCCAAGTTGTGCCACCACTTATAGCGATAACTTCCTCTGCTCGTCCGTTTAGTTTATTTAAAATACCGTTTATTAATAGAGTATTTTGAAAATTATCTATATTTGTCATATCATAATAATAATTAAGTAATGACTCTGAAACATTTATAAATCTACTTAGCTTATTTGGACTTCCATCGAAGTTTGGAATTACTGATAAATTCTTAATATCTAATGCAGGTACTGCTCTTGGTGCTGGTACTGCCATTTTTGTAGTTGAAATTAAGTTATTTGAATTATTTAAATTATTTGAATTGCTACTTGAGCTTCTTGATTTGATTTTTAGCTTGTTGAAAAATGTTACTAATCCTAACTCTATATCTGAATTGTTTTCACTGATTGAAGCAATGGAAATAGAGGAATCTGACATGAACTAAAAAGTCTACTTACAACATTGACACGATGTGCGGTTGCATCGGCTCTCTGGTTGCTTGAAGTTCCACAATGGAGTTCACTTTCGTTGCACCTGGTATAAATCGTTTTTTTGTTCACTTTTCGTTAAAGAGTTGAAACTGACATGAACTAAAAAGTCTACTTACAACATTGACACGATGTGCGGTTGCATCGGCTCTGGTTGCTTGAAGTTCCACAATGGAGTTCACTTTCGTTGCACCTGGTATAAATCGTTTTTTTGTGTGCAGAGAAAACTTACAAACCAATAACTGAACCTCTTAAAGATGTGGTGTCAACTCTTATTAAAACAGAAAGTGCTTCGAAAAAACCATATTTGAAAAAAGAATTAAAAGAAGAAATAAGCCGTGATAGTCATAATACTCGATTAATTGGTCAAACTCTTGAGTATTATCACACTTCTACATCTGTTCATTTGGAAGACGAAACTTTTGAGTATGACCCGACTCAAAAAAGGCCCGAGTTCAGTGAAAGTTTCTTTGATGAAACTTCTCAGCCAACGATAGCAGATACATCGACAGCTGTAGAACATGAAAAATATTTACAGCAATTTAAGAAACCTCTACCGCGAGCATACATAGAAGGAAAAATCGAAGATGTAAAAAATGAATATGATGATACTTTCGGTGTTTACTTCGACTCTTTTGCCAAAAAATATGCGATTGGTGATGCAACTATTGATTTTGATGGCCCTGACTTTATTATTAATGGCGAGTTTAAATATACGGGTACACCAGGATTGTATGAGCTGATGTTTAAAAAGCATCCAGCGGGTTATCGACCAACTGATTTAGATCAATATATCGATATAATTAAAAGGAGCAATGCTCATTACTTAGGGTACAATTCCGAGAAAGGTTTATCGACGTCACGTGCATCTAAATTTATAGATATTATTAAACCACATGTTACTAATTTACATTCGATGGCTCAAGAAATAAACAATAAAAAAACACTATACCAAAAAAATCAGCATTAGCATTACCCACAGCGACACAAATATCGAGATCTAGTTCATTTCCTAGGACGCAAGCAATAAAAACAAGGAGCCAAAATAAGAGAGGTGGAAATCTAAAAACGATGGAATTCAATAATAAGAAGATTGAATATAGGCATTTTGATGACTACAATGAACTTGTAGATCGTTTAAGATTATTGATAGCATCACAATTAGCAGGAAATACTGGGCATAATAATGAGATAACCTCAATAATAGAACAATTGAGGGAGGGTAAAATAATAAGATAAATAGTTTACGTGAAATGTTGAGATATCATTCAGTATAAGATTTTGAGACTGTCACCATGCCAATTAATAAATTTGGAAGGCATATGTTAAAGAATGAAGTAATTTCATATTCATCAGCAATTCTCCCATCACCCCCATTAACATCACCCCCAAGAACATCACCCTTTTACATTAATGAACCTTCTTCACATCCTTCTTCTTCACATCTTAACAAATGTATTATAAATATTCGAGGTCGTTTACAGAAATCTCAAAGTGTACTTTTTTATACATTAGAAAACAATACCACAGAATACAAGTGCCCTATATCTGGTAAAATTGAAAATATAGAGATTTTACCTGCTAGTACCCAAATTTTCTTGAATACAGTTGCAGTTACAGCAGAAGAATTTGTGGGGAAAATTGTAAATTTGGAAGATAAGTTTACCTTTTACGCAAAAAATAAAGATCCTCTGTACGTCCAAATTGTACTACAGTGTCCAATAGCTAAAAATGATTAACGTTAAACAGGAAATAGTCAACGAAATTCATAAGCCTGCCAGAAAGTATTTTAAAAGAAGGAGAGTAATTGTTAAAGGCCTTAATGACCTTATTCAAGCAGATCTTGTTGAAATGGGTCGGTATGCTAAAATAAACAAAGGCTATAGATATATCTTAGTGGTTATTAACGTATTTTCAAAATTTGTTTGGTGTGAACCTGTCAAAAATAAAAGTGGAAAAGCAGTTGTAGAAGCAATGAACAAAATCCTGTCACAGATGAGCACACCACCCAAGAATTTACAGACCGATATGGGTAAAGAATTTTACAATAAAAAATTTAAAAAATTGACGGATAAATTGAAAATTAACTACTATAGTTCTTACACACATCTTAAAGCAAGTGTTGTAGAAAGAGTGAATAGAACTTTAAAAAATAAAATGTGGAAGCAGTTCAGCTTACAAGGAAACTACAAATGGTTATATATCTTACCAGTTATTGTTGCCGAATATAATAGCACCAAACACAGGACTATTGGAATGAAACCGAAAAATGTTAAAAAGAAAAATGAAAAATATTTATTACAAACTGCCTATAGTCATCTGAAAACAATTGATCCAAGGAAACGAAAATTTAAAGTCAATGATTATGTGAGAATTACTAAATATCGAGAAGCTTTTTCAAAAGGTTACACTCTCCTAACTGGTCGAACGAAATTTTCCAAATCAAAAAAATTAACAAAAGTAATCCTAGAGCATTTCTATTGGAAGGTCAAAATGGTGACGAAATTCAAGGAAGTTTTTATGAGCATGAACTTCAGAAAGTAAAATATCCAGATGTATATCTTGTGGAGAAGATTATAAGAAAAAAGGGGACCAAACTCTATGTTAAATGGCTTGGATTAGACAAAAAATATAATTCATGGATTTCGAAAAATCAAATTGTATAATAATACTCTGCATATACTTTATCTTAATAAAACAAATGTCTTAAGTAATACATGTTTTTTTATTTATATATTTTGTACATATTTTATACATTATTTCATATACTTTAAAAATAATAAAAAGGAATTCGTAAATGACTTACACATATATTAACTTACAAAACCAATCATTTTAATATCTCTTAAATTAAACATTCGGCTTTGAATACATCTGGATAAATATAAACAAGTTCCATGAGCATATAAGCATTTTCATCACTGCAACTTCTGTTGTGTTGAATAACGTTTAGAGCATTTTCAAATATATTTCCTCCTTGACGTTGTAGTTCTCTCTTGACATTCTTGAAATAATTTATAAACTGTTGTCTTTTTAACATGTCAATGCCATACTTAACAAGTGGTAACACTTCCCATGACTTGCAGATTGATTCATAACCCAAGTACACATATGAGTTATTCTTTATAATTTTTATAACTGTAGAATTAGAAAATTGTTCAAATTGTATGGAAAAATTATCAGCATTTATTGGTTGAATGTTATCGTTGGTATGTATATAATTGGTAATATATCCTTGAAAAGTGAGAAAATGGTTCCAATCCGTTTCGTCAAAAATTATTGCATCATTTTTATTTCCACACAGCTTTACACATGGATTATAACACAAGTCACTTGATAACCCCGTTGACACATACTTACTCCTCGATTTATTTAACTTATGCCTTCTTTCACCTAGTGTCACTAAATCGTTTTTATTCTGCGGAGCTGGAGGTAAATTATTAAATAAGTCAAACTTCAGCTCAGGCAATACATTGCTGTATTCGTTCATCTTGAATAGTTGAAATTTAGAAGTTTCTTGGAATACCTTTGAGACACGAATATTAGTACGCAATATTGTCGGTGTCTAAGGAATTTATATATTAAAAGATAATTTCATTGGGAGGTATTTGAACTCTCTAGTTATGTTTTCCGATCAGAACAGTTGATATCTGTCTGTAAGAGAGTACCATAATATCACCACCATTTTGCGCACCTCGCACCAATCGACCAATCATATTATGAGGGGGCGTGGTTTATCCCCGCCATTCAACCAATCTGATTAGGTGGGTGGAGCTTATCCCCTCCACTCAACAAATCCGCTTATGTGGGCGGAGCTTATCCACTCCCATCGACCAATTACAATACATGGGTGGGGTTTATCTCGACCAATCACAATAAGTGGGTTGAGATTCACCTCCCATCAATCGACCAATCATATTATGAGGGGTGTGGTTTATGCCCTCCATTCAACCAATCCGCTTAGGTGGGCGGAGCTTATCCCCTCCCATCGACCAATCACGTTCGGGGTGGGGGGAGGAGTGGGGGTATACATGGGGCATATGGGGGGGTACATGCCTTTTCTCATTATTAACCTACTATCATCATCTGAAAATTCTAGAATTACTGAGTCATCGTCTTTCATTAAATAGTGTAGAAGTTGCTCTTCAGTAAGAGGTTTCTTACAACGATTTTTTTTGCTAGTGGACGGCAGACTTTCCATTTTTCCTCGTATCTGACAAAAAAACAACGTTTTTGTTCAATTTTACGTTAGTCATTTTGTCCATTTCAATGGACATCATAAATCAACTAAATGTATGAGCTCTCCAGCAACAATATTTTGAAAAAATTATTACAGCAGGCTAAAACAACATTTCTTCTACTTACCAACTAAAGCAAAAAAACGCCAAAATTATTTTTTATTTACAATATTTAGGATATTTCTTCTCCACATGTAAACAACCTTGCAAACTATCACAAGGTACAAGTTAAATGAGAACTACTAATTTAAACATTTAGGCAACAGATGACGCTACAGTTTTTATATGTTAACTTTATGCACGACCCTGCACATGGACACTGTGACTTGAGTAATATTTTCATGGAACAAATTAATATGTAGCTTACAAAATTGATGTCCATTGCAATGGACATTGTGACTGAAAGGGTTAACTCTTTCACTCCAAAGCCCCCCTTCGCTATTCTTGCCACGATTTCATTTTCCGCGGCTTGCCTCATAATTTTATTTCTGCAGTTTACATTACCTAAATTCCATAAACACTCGTATTCGCTATACAGCTCTACAAGTTTTAAAGTTTCATCTTCGGTGCATTTCATTTTAACTATTTTATTTAAACAGGACACAACGTGGCTTCAACCGGAATGACAGCTTCCTCACTCTCCTACCTACTCTACTCTACTACAGAATAACAGAGCGCGTTCCATGGGTAGAGTGCGTAGGCAAGTGGATATTTTGACGGTGGTGGTCGGTGCCGCGCTTAGGTCATGAGACGCCTTCGTGCGAGAGCATTTTTGGCGCCCTTTTTTTGGGGAGTAAAGGGTACGGTGTTTAAAAAAAAATGTCACTATAAAACATGTCTATTTTACTGTTATAAAAAAATTAACAAACGTAACAACCAATGATTCTTAGCAAAAGACGAAAGTAAATATTATGATATATTATGGTAACATAACATAAATAAACTGAAACAGAAGAATATAATAATAATCATACAGAAAAATTAACTTTACTCTATATATGGATAATATAATATATGAAAATATAACGAATAACAATAAAACAAAAGAAAATAATTAGCAAACATTAAAGGCGCACTCTACGGACTTTTTTCCATGCAAATTCGGAAATAATGTCACTATAATTATTTTTTTCCGTGACAACATGCTCTATGGCAATGAGTGCAAGTCCAGATAAACGGTCTTGCTTCATACTTGATCGCAGATAGTTTTTTATAATTTTAAGCTTTGAAAAGCTACACTCTCCAGAGGCAACTGTAAGTGGTAACGTTAAAAATAGTCTCATCACAATTGAAACATTTGGAAATAAAGTAATTAATTTGTTATCAAAAATATACCTCAAAATTTCAAGAGGGGACTTGCCGTCATCTTTTTTAAAAAAAGTTTCAAAGCTATGAGCTCATTCTTCAAATCAATTGGATCAAAATCACAATCTTCGTCATCAGTTTTGAATTTAATATATAAATCATCAACGGATTTTTGTATTGCATTATCGTCAAGAGAATCGATTTTATACAAAAAACTGTAATTATTATATTGCTCATTCAATAACGCATACCTCTCTTCTGTTGAAGTTATGGCAACATCTAAAACAACAAAAAAGAAAAATATTTTAAAGTCAACTTTTGGATCGTTTGTTGATTCATCTGCAGTTTCATATGAAAACTGAGGCTTAATTCGCCTATGTCGTATAGATGGGAAACTTATCTCAATATTTAATTGTTCTGATATGCCTGAAGCCGTTTGATAAAATGCATCGAAACTTTCGTCATTACGCAAACTTTTGATATAAGTCAATAAATTATCTAATGCTTCCACCCCTGCCTGCAGATGAAAATCTTTCGTTTGTAGTAACTTACTAACTACATTTACCTTAGAAAGTATATCGTACCACACTACCGTTGACAGTACAAATTGAAAAGATTTTACTTTTGTCAATAAAGCATTCGCTTGGTGCCTGGGAATACGATCTGGTAACATGTCGTTTTCTATGTGTGACAATGCATCGGCAATTTCTTTCAAATTGAATCGCATAGGTTTTATCGCATTTACTCGGCTCTCCCACCGAGTTTCACTGACCGATTTGACTACTAGTTTTTTCACATATTTTTTCAAAATATCCCACCTATATACTGAATTCGAGAAAAAAACATATACTTCTTGTATCAAACCAAAGTAACTTATTGTTTGATGAGTAACTTTGGCTGCATCATTTACGACCAAATTGAGAGAATGAGACGCACAAGGCACGTAAAAAGCTTTTTGGTTGATTTCTAAAATTTTCTTTTGTAAACCAATGTTTTGCCTTTCATGTTGGCCCCATTATCGTAACCTTGGCCCCATTATCGTAACCTTGGCCTCGCAAGTCTGCAATATTCAGCCCCAGTTCTCTTATTGTATGACACACTACATCAAAAAAACTTTGACCAGTGGTATCAAAAATTTCATAGAAACCCAGAAAATGTTAATTTATTGAATTTTTTTCAATATTTACAAATCGAATAACTATAGTTACTTCCTCCTTATGACTGATATCTGGTGTACTACCTACAATGATCGAAAAATATTTTTTTTGTTTACTTCGTCGATAATATGATTTTTGATCTTTTTTGACATTAATTCAATTATTTCATTTTGAAAAATGTCGCCCAAGTAATGCGGCATTCTTTTCTTTTCTTCCTTTGTAACTTTAATTCTTCGTAGATGTTCTGACATAGTTGGGTCGAATTTAGCTACCATCTCGACAGCTTTCAAAAAATTACCATTGTTTGGTTCATAAAGGGCATTTGATACACCACGTAATGGTAAAGAACAAGTTACAAGGTACTGAATTATTGCAATGAGCCGTTCAATGACGGCATACCAGTGTCGTTGTTCCATGTCAAATAGAGTTTGTTGAGCACTGTCAATTGTGGTTTTATTTTCAAGTGCCGACTTGAGATCTTTCCATTTTTTAAAAGAGGTTAAGTGTGTTACTGATTTTTCGTGTTTTGATAAACTATCCGATATGTGTCTCCAATCGTTAAAACCTTGAACACCATCGGTTAATTTAATATTCATGTGGGGACTGAAAATTTTGCAGCAAAAGCAAAAGACGCTATCTGACTTGTGAGAGTACATTAACCAGTCCCGAATAATTTCTTCGCCTTTTCTTAAGCGACGCCTAAAATAATTATTGGAAAAACTTCTACCACTTTCATCTTGAGGCAATTTTTTTCTAAAATCAATTTTGGGAACCGCATAATGCAATACCAAATAGTCAATATTTTTTTGTGTCAATGGAAAAGGCCACATGGAAGGTTCATCGAGAAAAAATCAGTAAATTGTTGAATTGATGGAATTACATCACAACAACTAGGAGTATCAGGATGTTGTTCAGAATGAGAACTGGCACTGGCGTCATCATCTCCAGGAGGCGGCGCTATTTCTGGTAATTCAAGAGAAAATGATGTCCCTGGATCGTTCGAGGGAACATGGATAATGTCCTTGTCAATGTCTATTGACATTGGCTCTTCAACTACATCAACATCCTCTGAAATTGAAGTATCTGTTGCCAACACTGATGTAGAAGTTGACGGCATAATCTCATTACTCTCTATGGTAGATTTAAAAAATAAATCCAAAGCACCTTTAATTTTTTCTCGCTCAGTTTCGCGTAAAGCTCTTTTCTTTCTATATTCATGTCCGGACGGTTTTTCCTGTTATCTTCGTCAGTCATTTTTCATTTATTTATGAAATATGAAATATTCCTAGGCCTAAATAGGAAATAGGTACTTTTTAAATCTGCCAAAACCAAACCGTTTCGAACCAGAAAATAATTAAATTAGGTACTTACTTTACTTTCATTTGCAATATTGCAATGTTGTGGGTTGTGGTTTTTCCTACCTTTCAACTAATCACTATAAGACTAAGCACAACGGATATAACACTATTTATACACTACACACTACTAGTACTACTACAAGCTGTGACAAGACAGTGTACTACAGTTGCAAGAAATGAAGAAATGTTCGATGACATTTTACCGACATGACATTGACACGTGCCGTGCATGTGACTGTGAGGTGATGATAATAATGCTCTCTGCGTATCGCAGTTAGAAAATAATAGATTCCTGCATACCCTTTGGTCATCAAGGGCTACTCTAATAATTATTATTATTAGCCGTTACTCGAGTCCGAGTATAAAAATGTTACAGTCGATAAATTGTGCAATAAAAAACAAGTAAAAGGTGTAGTCTATTGTAATTCCCATTCATCTACGGTGCACACGACTATGGCTATAGAGGCCAATTCGGGAGAGCACATGTCGACCGCAGCCAGGACAAACATAGACCTGGTTAGGTCTTGGATCTGGCCTTCTTGCAGCAACATTTCCTTGACAGCTGGCCACAACCCCTCGCCATTCGGTTCTGTCCGCTGCAAGTTGTTCCCATTGCTCGTCTGCAACACCGCAGGATTTTAGATTTTCATGGAGAGCGTCTTTGAACCTCTTTCGTTGACCGCCACGCCTTCTTCTACCGCTTAGCAATTCACCATAAAGTGTACATTTAGGAAGGCGGTTATCATGCATACGATGAACGTGACCTGCCCATCTTAGGCGTGCTCTTGAAATAAGCACCTCAATTGGAAGGCTGTTTGCCCTCCTGAGTACTTCCACGTTTGATATGTGATGGAACCAACGGATTTTCATCATACTTCTGAGGTGTCTTTGCTGAAAACGTTCTAATTCTTTCACATGACGACGGTAAGTGACCCAGCTTTCACATCCATATAGCAGTGTTGGAATGACAACTGCTCTGTAGACAGCCATTTTCGTTGACAAAGCAAGGTCGTGGTTGTCAAATACTCTCTCTCTAAGTCCCCAGAGTGCTCTAGATGCAGCGTTAATTCTATTGCGAATCTCGCTGTCCATGTTTGCTTTGTCATTAACAACGTTGCCTAAGTAATTGAACTGATCCACCACTTCAAGAGAATTTCCGTTAAGTGTAATGTCTATTTGGTTCACTTGATGAGGAGTTGACATAATCTTAGTCTTTCCAATGTTGATTTTAAGTCCCAAGGAATCATAGCTCTGGGCATACACATCTAAAAGTTCTTGAAGCTCTTCCGGCGTAGAGGCTAAAAGTGCACAGTCATCCGCATACTGGAGATCACAAATGAATCGTGTGCGTGTCTTCGTGAAAGCTCTAAAGCGCCCTATGTTAAAGAGACCGCCATCAAAACGGTATCTGAGACCTATTCCTCTGACTGTCAGTTTGTTGTCAACAATAATTGTTAGAGCAGTGGTAAACAAATTAAAAAGTAGGGGTGCCAGGACACATCCCTGCCTAACTCCAGTGAGGGTTTGGAAAGGTTCGGTTGCCTCATTATTATACATAACCTGGGCGTTGTTGTTTGTATGTAGACTGCGACATACTTCCACAAATTTTCTAGGGATACCTAAGCGGAACATAATTTTCCAGAGCACTTCCCTGTCCACCGAGTCAAACGCCTTGGTTAAATCAATGAAGGCCATGTGAATTTCTCCTTGATGTTCGAGTGCTTTTTCTTGAAGCTGTTTAAGTGTGAAGATTAAATCCGATGTGCCTCGGTTTGGTCTAAAGCCACTCTGTGTTTCAGGAAGTAACTTTTCCATAACAGGTGTTAGCCTATTTGCCATCGCTTTAGTGAGTATCTTCCCTCCAACAGCCAGGAGAGCTATACCCCTGTAATTTCCACAGTCTGCAGCGCTCCCTTTGTTTTTGAACAGGTTGATTAAAAGTGTATCACGAAACTACTGCGGAGCTTGACCACTTTCCCACACGACATCAAACAGTTTTTTGAGGTAGGGTATGACCTCTGACGACACAGCTTTAAAGATCTCAGCTGGGAGTGAGTCGGCGCCGGGAGATTTGTTATTTTTTAGCTGCCCAATGGCGGTTAAGATCTCTTCCGTTGTTAGTGGTTTATCTAAGTCTTCGAAGGTGTCATACTGAGGGATAAGATTTATAATATCGTGATCGGCTTGACTTTGCTGGTTAAGAATGCTAGAGTAGTGTTCTTTCCATCGGGCTCTTATTTCCTGGTCTTCTTTGAGGAGATTTCCATTTAAATCTTTAATAGGGCACATATTTTTCCGACTGGGGCCGTACACTGCTTTTACTCCTTGAAAGAAATTCCTGTAGTCGTGTGAATCGGCGTACCTTTGAATTTCTCTGGCCTTGCTTGCCCACCACTCGTTCTTTATTCTTCTGATTTCGCGTTGCGTTTCATACTTAGATTGGGTAAAAGCTTCTGCTTTTGATGAGTCGTTGGGGTGGTTGATAGCGTTTTGGAAGGCAATATGTTTGCGGTCAAGAAGTTCTTGTATAAACGCTTCATTATCATTGAACCAGTCCTCCTGTTTTTTACTTGCTGCAGTGCCAAGAATTTCCTCACTCGCACTTTTTAAACTGTCTTTAATTTGTGTCCAGGTAGCAGCGACATCTACAGAATTGGTTTCTTCTAGTATCTAATAATAAGGTACAAGGATTAAACTAGTAGAGTAGATCAAAGAGGGCGCCGCCCGCTCAGTCGAAATACTCCTCCGCTTCTCAATCGAAATACTATAAAATTGGCTTTTTTGGCGCCCCAAGGCATAGTGCGCCTTCGTGCGTGGCACGAAATGGCCCCTCGTTAGACGCGGCCCTGGTGGTGGTGGTGGTAGTAGAGTAGAGTTATTTTGCCACATGTTGCTAGTGACTCTACCACCTACTACACACTCTACTCGCTACTCTACTCTACTGAGCGTTTATACGGATAGAGTTACTCTACTCTATCAAGTACTTGCCTCATTGCTCTACCCGTGTAAATGAGCCTTAAGTTTTTCAAGCAATATAAGACGATAATTCAAAATGTTTACTTACATTAATAGTATATTTTTCATTATTTCTCTTCCGTTGGCTCTCAAGCAAAAAGTTCCGCTGCCAGGGGTGTCACTAGGTGTTCCTTCCACAGGGATGGCTTCGCCGATAAAGATTAAATATCTTCTAATAGTAGAGTAAGCTCTGCCAGGGGTGTTACTAAGTATTCCCTCCACAGGGCTACCGCTGCCAGGGGTGTCACTAGGTGTTCCTTCCACAGTGTAATGTCCTCTAGTACTGAAGACTCTAATTTTTCTTGACTGTTTTTTGAGTCTGTTTGCTTACTTTAATTGTTTCTTTTTCTTTTACACTGTGATTTTGCTACTTCACTTTTTTTTTGTTTTCCTTTTACTTCTTTATATTCTTGAGTTTTCGTTCTCTTTTCCATTAAAATTTCTTTTTGAGCTTACAATACGACTAAATAAGATAGAATATTACTGTACGGCTTAATAAGATACAAAATACAATATGGTTCCTTTTATATGTTTTGAATCTGCTGACGTAAAAGTTGTACAACTAGGAAAATTGCGTTTGACAAAAATAAGGTTATAAATTAAGTAAAATATGAAATTTCAATTCTTCAGCGAAAAAGTAATAATCAGCAGTTTCAAGACTAAACAATAATTAAAGTTTAAAGTTTTAGGGTACTTTAAAAATACAAACGTAAACAATGATTAATACAATAATATCATACAATATTGCGCAATAACGGCGTCTTATTTGGGACTTGTAATATTTAAATACTTTGGGGTAGATTTTCATATATATATATATATATATATATATATATATATATATATATATATATATATATAAATTCAAAAAATTCGAGTTCGCTCTAAGGAGTAGGCAGATTGAGGTCTTAGAGACGGATCGTGGTGAGATCTGGGGAGTGGGCAGATTGAGACCCCGGAATCGAACCAGTTCCACGAACTCCTAGCATTATTTTCTTTGACAATTTTTATTGACTTACTTTTTCTCTTGAAAATGGCTCCAAAACGGAAACCGAAACAATCTCTGACGCGGTTCAACCCGAGAACCTAGTATTTTTCATATATATATATATATATATATATTGTTATTCTACATGATTTGCAGAAAACAACTACTCAGCGGGCAAATACCCCGACCTGCATTGAATTATACCTTACAAATCATGAAAGATTGGTAGCCAATGTCATTTGTCAACTCCCCGACCAGACATAGACCGGTTTCGAACTCATTAGTTCTCATCAGTATGCTACCAATCTTTCATGATTTGTAAGGTATAATTCTATGCAGGTCGGGGTATTTGCCCTGCTACGGGATTCACGTACATGAACAAATCAATACGTTGGATATTAATGATTATAAGATATTACGTAACGAAATCACTTGGGCTACTGTAGCGTAGCAGATATCGTAGACAAACTTAACCCGGAAAGTGATGTACGTGCCTACGATAAAATTTCTCTAGCTCAGACTATCTCAGAGCGTTAAGCCCAAGCTTACATAAACTATGATAAATTATTAGTTTACATACTTAACAAATAACGGAGGCTTCCATATGTAGTGGTCGCAGACGAAATAATAACCCTTTCTTTAAAAATGAAATGCACTATATTATTCAATTTACAGATATTGGTTCTCTAGCGTGTAACCTGGCGATGTTCAAAGTTGTGACCAATTTCACGATTAAGAAGTTATAACATTCATAAAATGCCTCGTGTAGCTACACATCGGTTTATAATGTCCTCATAAATTGTCATAAATTCTGCCACAATGATCTGATTTAAAGAGCCTCCTTAATATAAATGCATAAAATCTTTAAATATGTACAAGTTAAAAAAATGCAAAATTATGAATTGAAACCCAGCCGAACCACTGAAGGTGGTCCCCGGTAAGTAAAAAAAATAAACAACACAACACACTTGTTTAGGGTGGTACGATACCGAGTCCGGACGTGGAATAACTGTAGCCCTACAGAGATGTCTTCGGGACACAAGAAATGGTCCCAAGGATGGGGTTGATGGTAGCCTCACCAGCCCTGGCACCTTCCACTGTGTGTGGATGCCCCGTCCGTGGAACTCTCACTGGCGTGTGTAGAAGCCCCGTCCGTGGAACCCCAAAGATATCACGATTTAATTCACAAAGTCAGAAATGCACGTGAAGCATGCCTAATGTGAGTAATTCTGACATAACCTACAAATGAAACATAATTTACCTCACTGATGAGGGAACAATACATCAATACTCCGGGAAGCCACAGTCGGATGAATGGGGTCGAGTCCGCCTTTTAAAGTTGACACGGTATTTCCAAAGGAGAGCCTGCAAATTTGCGAAACACGTGGGTAGAGAACGGGCAAGATGGCGTGAAGGGGTTAGCTTACCTTGTGTAATTAAATATCCTGCTTCCGCAGATAAAATTTACTCACAACCACAAAATATTTCCACTAAACGGAACAACAACAGATTGAGGAAATTTTCTTGTGTTGATAATTCTAAAATCCACCAGGATGCCTTGGATTAACCGAAGTGCACAGAATTATCAACTAGCTGAACTAGCTCCCATGCCAACAAAAATGGTTGCCTACCCGTCTTCCGCTCTCTGTTGTTCACGTGTCACCCTCCCGTGGAGAATAGCGAAATGTGTTACGGACGTGTAGCAGTTGTTATAATGCGGCCCACAAAACGCCAAGGCGTATGGTGGGTCGCATACGCTAGAGGTCCGCAACAGCCCGCTGAGTAGTTGTTTCCTGCAAATCATGTATAATAACAGTATATGGGTTAAGTCCACCAAGGGCTGAAGGTCACCGCTCTCGGTACTTGCAAAATGGCAAGTCGCTATATACCATGGAGACATCTATGATGTCTGGTGTACAGTAGCATTAGACCACATGAGAGGATTAACTTACCTCTCACCACTATACCATATATATGTTATATGGATCGTTCAAAACACAAATTTTTAAAAAAAACTTTATTTGAATAATTATTTTTACATGAGAGAGAATATCCAAGCTTGGTATATTCTCTATTATGCAAACAGTGTTAGTACTTAACTTTACAACTAAGTGAGATAGAATGGCGAAAAAAAAATTACAAGTTGGCTTTTATAATATTTTGAATCTGCTGATGACGATTTGCAAACTTACACAATATTGCGTTATTGAAAAATAAGGCAATGAATTACTCAAAGAAAATAAAGTCATAAGCTGAAAAGGCCTTGTTAAAAAGTATCAGGTTTCATAGGAGTTCGAAATAATCAATACAATTAAAAAAAGTAATAAATCAGCAGTTTCAAAATTAACAGTAAACAATCATAAATAATATTTTCAATAAACTAAATTTATAGTGTAAACAAAAATATATACGAGACAAGGATTACGCATTATTGGAACTTAGAATAATTTTATATAGTTGGGTGAAATTCTGATATAACAGCTCCCCTTTATAAAAAAAAGTTGATGCTATACAATGCGACAACTGTTTAAGCATAATTTTTTCTAAAATTATTAGTATTCAATTCAATGTCTTCCTCATAATCTTCCTGGATGCCTACAGAGGGTCTTCTTCGAGGGAAGTACTTTATAAATTGTTTTAGTGTTCTAATATTTCTTGGTGGTCTAGGAGGTTGATCACCAGTGTTTTGAATTGCAATTTTAATTTTCCTACGATTTTTACATTTGCAAAATATGTACAATAAAATAAGACTTATGATTAATACAATAATAAAATATGTAAACCATGAAATATATTTTCTAACAAGAGGTTCATTTATTATATTGTCCAAATCTCTAGAATATTGTTCTAGCTTATGTTTTGCAATATCCAAATTTTCTGTATTGAAATTATTTAATTTTATTGGTTGCAATTTTAATTCTGATTTTACATTATCAGGTAGATGTTGACAAGAATCATACGGTATTGAAATTGTATGAAAATCAGTTTTCAATTCTGATCCCTGGTTTAATTTCGGTTGAATTTTTATATTTCCCACAAAAGCATTACAAATTACAGTTAATTGTAGAATTGAAGTTTTATAAATTATTTGAGTCTCAGCTTCTCTATTCTGACATTTCATTGTTATAGTCAGCGGATCAGATATTATGATTAACCAAATAGTATCCTCTAATTCTTGAATATTATAATTTTTTGCAAGTATTAGAGAAGATTTACAAGTTTTAGGTAATACTGTTGGGTTCTTTAAAAGTTGGGCTTCACAAATAGCATCTGTATCAATTGAATAAGGCACTAAGTTTGAACATAATTTTATACGAAAATTCAGAAATTTACAATTATTTAAATTTGATAATGGTATGAACATTTGTGAGTCATCATCTTTTGCAATATATTGTTCAGATATACTTAATACATGAAAAAGTCCAGTTCTATTATGCAAAATTGGTATTGGGTATACCTTATAAATACTATACATTTGTGGTTGCACTAAGGGTATTTTTAATGTAAAAACAATTTTAGATTCAGTTTGAAAAGCTTGCAGATCAATAATGTCGAGATATTGAGCAATTTTTGCATGAGAGACAGTAATAGGTAGATTATTTTTATGTAAACTTTGAGAAATCTGTTGCAATGATGTTACTAAATCATTTGGTGTTATAATAGAGTTATGAATAATTTGTAATCGTGCAAAAGTAATAGCATTTAAAATGTCATTTAATTCATTTTCTAAATAGAATATGTTTATTTACAGAAAGCACATACAATTAAAATATTAACAATAATAATAATATTCACGTAAATAAACAAATTACTCATTGAAATACCTAAGTATTTGTGCATGAGAAGATGGAACTTGCATAATTATAGGATCCACCACACTTAGAACCACCCGGCCGCCTCCACCGAGGCTCACTAACCTTGGGTCAGCATTACCCCGGCGGAGAAGGCCGATATAGTTTCTGATGCAGTGAATCCCCTTTTTAGGGAAATAACTACACAACATATTATAAATAATAAGCACACCTAACTAATACTTATAACTATACATTAATAAAACGATTGCGATGATTTGTGTGGATATCGCTAGATTTTTACATTCATAGAAGGAATTGAATTCAATTTAGTGACGACATTGTTCAGAAGAAGAAGAAGAAAAAAAAACTTGCAAGTAGTAAAACAGATTTCAACTTTCATTACTATGACACTAATCCAGGCAACCAATGAAAAGTATTTTAATTATTCTTTATATCTATTGTCCTATGTATGTCAAGTCTGGGGGTTTTTAGTATATATTCTTTTAGTTTTTTTTTAAATGTTTTGTGTGAATTTTCGCATCTCAGATTTTGAGGAAGGTTATTATACAATCTTGGACCTAAATAGTTGTAGCAGCTCTGGCCTATAGTTTTGTTAGCTTTAGGTGTTATATAGGCAGTTTTTTGTTTTCGGGTATTGTAAGAATGTTTGGCTAATTGTAATTTATTTTTATTTAGGGTCTGGCTTATGTTTGCTTTTAGAAAAAATAGCTGTCGCAGATCCAATACTCCAACCTCCCTAAACAATTGTTCTGTCGGGTAAGTAGGTTTCACATCAAGTATCAATTTCAAAAATCTTTTTTGTATGAGTTCTAAATTTGAAACATGGACATTTAGGATACCACCCCAACCCAAGATACCATACGATAAGTGGTACTCTACTAGTGAGTAATAAATTATTTTTAGGTACCGCTGATCGAGAAATGTCTTTAGATATCTAAACCTATATAATATACAGCGCAATTTTTGTATGATATAATTTACATGGGTATCCCATTTTAGATGTTTGTCTATCATGATACCTAAATATTTTATCTCATTGGATGACTTTAATACATATGAAACCCTATCAATTTTTATGCCGATTTGTTTGAACTGTGGCAAACACGTTACAGTTGGACTAAAAGGTATATATTTCGTTTTAGTGAGATTAATTGTAAGCAGTTTATAATTAAACCAGTCTATAATTTTAACCATGTCCCTTTCTACAGTAGTTTTTAATTCATCCCAATTATCACCCTTATAGAAGAATGCTGTATCATCCGCAAAACTGACAATATCAGCCTCGCTACTAATTGAATACAAGCCATTTATATACATGATAAACAAGATGGGTCCTAGTACAGTTCCTTGAGGAACCCCGTAAGGAACATTTGTAAATGTACTGCATACATGATTTATCCTCACGCACTGTTTCCGACCTGACAAATAGCTTTTGAATAGAGTTAATGTGTTATCTCTGATTCCCATATCCTCAAGCGTACTTATAAGAAGTGCATGACTCACCGTATCAAAAGCCTTTGCCAAGTCAACAAACACGCATAGAGAGGGCTTGCCATCATTCAGAGCACAGTAGATACGTTCAGTCAAGCTTAGTATAGCATCTTGAGTGGATTTGCCCTGCTGAAAACCGAATTGCATATTTGATATTAATTCGTACTTTTTAATGTAGTTTGTAACTCTAGTTTTTAATATTTTCTCTATTATTTTTGCAAAGCTCGTTATTAGGGATATTGGTCTATAATTTAGAATTTCTTGCCGATCGCCACTTTTAAAGATAGGTATAATTATTGATGTTTTAAATACAGAAGGAAAGTAGCCTGTTTCAAATATTCTGACAAGGGGTTCTGTTATATAGTCTATAATGTACTTGATTGTTTCAGCTTGTAACCCATCATAACCGGGAGATTTTTTATTTTTAAGTTGTTTGACTGTTTGTTTCACTTCTGGGATATTTGTAGGAGCTAGAAAAAATGTGTTTTGTTGAATGTGTCGCCTTTCTTGGTAATTGTCGTTGCGTATAATTTTTTCAGCCAAGTTTTTACCTACTTCGGAGAATGTCTTATTGAAGCAGTTGGCAACTTTTCGCTCATCTTCTAGAATACTGCCATCCTGATTTTTAATTGTAATTTTGCTTACTTTACTTTTGTAATTTTGTGTTATATCCGTTATAGTACGCCATAAATTCCCTTGATCGTTTCCAGCTTCATCTACTTTCTTTTTGGAATAATCAATCTTGGTTTTTTTTATTAAGGACTCCAATTTACTCTTGTAAATTTTATATTCCCTTTCTAATTGAGTATTATTTTTATCTTGAAGTAATTTATTGTACATTTCATTTTTTTTGTTTATCGATGTGACTAGACCACTAGTTATCCAATTTTTCCTTTTTAGTTTATTGTGCTTAATTTTTATATATTTAGTACTTTTTTGAACAGCATCTGATATCAGTTTGACAAAGTTATTTGCGTCATTTTCAAGGTCTGCCGTCCAGAAGAAATTCCAAGACGTGTTTTGCAGTAGATCTTTTACTTTATTATAATCTACAACAGTTCTATATTTTTTATTATTAAAAGTCTTATGTTTATCTTTATTACTATACTGTTGCTGTAGTATGATTTGTATGATTTGAGTAAAATGGTCTGTTATATCATTTTTTAAAATTATAGGCAATACGGACTCATTCACTACAAATTTACTCTTAACAAAAATGTGGTCAATACATGACTTAGATTTGCCCTGTATTCTTGTGTAATCATTTATAGCTGAAATGAAACCGTATTCGCTCAAAATATTTAGATATTCAGCGACAAACTCCAGGTGCCTCTGGAAAATGTCTATATTTATATCTCCCATTACTATGTGATAGTCCACATCATGATTTGTTTGCGTCTCTAAATAATTTCGAAGTTGCCTATTGTACTCGTGTGGGCAGGATTGAGGAGACCTATAAATGGCCGTCAGAGTGATACTTTTTGTATTATATCTGATATTAAGTTTTAATGCTTTTATACGATCAAAGGAAATTATTTCATAGCTATGTATTATATCGGATTTTATGTAAATTATTACACCATCGTTTTGGTTATAATCGCCTTCATTATATATTAATTCATAGCCTGGGATTTTAAAAATTTTCGTGTCATATATTCTCCATGTTTCGCTAAAAACTATGCAATCAAAATTGAAATCAAACTGATGTAGGTAGATTTTAAACTCGTCCAGATTTTTAGAAATACTACTGATGTTACTGTGCAATATTTTCAAGTTTTCAAAACTATTGTTTACATTAATAACTTCGTTAGTCTCATGTACATTATCAAGGGTGAATGAGTCAATGCCTTCTATGTTGAAATCTCTAATGTATCGATTTTTTTTTTTTTTTTTTTGATTTACAATCATATGACATAACAAATTATTGGAATAATTTTTACTACAAATTATATCTTAAACTATACTTAATTAATATTATAATCTATTCTGCCGACTCTACTTATAAATACTACTACAGATATTAAAACTGACAAAAAAAAACAACTTTTTTTACAACACTGAGAATATATAAAATCATATGCAGATTTAAAATTTAGTTTATTGTTTGCTTGGTAGACACCGAATTTGAACGGGTCTTTACAGTCTGTAGTGTATTACATTTTTTTGGATTTTTGCTGCCTGTTTTGCCTTTTTTTGTTCTTGGTTTTCTGTTTCTTCTGAACCAAATTCGTGGATGAGACGTTTTTGCCGACTTTGCGGATTGGGTGTGGATGGAGCACTTAGCGACTCCACACTTTGCTTCTCTCCTATTTTTGTATCTATCAGCGTATCTTCTTCAATAGTGTTTTTCTCCAAGTCCTCAACTGTATATGGTTCGTTAGCAATTATTAGTTTTTGTCCTTTAATGTATGCTTGAGCACCTTTACTCCTTGCCTCCTTGAGATGTTTGTTCAGTTTTTTTATTTATTTCACGATCTTCCCAGCACAAATCATTTGCTATATATATATTTTTCCCTTTTAATTTGTTGCAATTTCTCAGTACCAACAGTTTTTTCTGGTATGAATTTAGTTCAACTATTATCGGTTTTTCATCGGTGCCATTTTTTCCTACTTCATATACATCATTTATATCGTTGGATAGAATTTCTATTTCAAGGATATCTTTGAATATTTTTGTTACTTGTTCTGTTATGTTGGTCTGGGTTTCTTTTACGCCAAATATGATTAAATTATTCTTCCTCACTTTTCTTTGTAGTTGAATGACAGCTTTCTGTAAGTTTTTGTTTTCGATTTCCAAGGCAGCAATTTTTTCTTGTTGTTGATTAATTACAGAATTTAATTCATATTTTATTTCTCCTATCTGTGTTTTTAGGTCATTCTTTATTTCTGATGTTTTTTGTACATGTAATTTTCCATTAAATGTTCACATATTTCAATGACTTTTAATTTCGATTCTATAAATCCAATAGTATCTGAAATGTTTAAAATCGCATTTTCAATTATTTTAATGTCTTTGTTAAAGGCTTCTTCATCAATTTTAAATTTTTGAATGGTGTCATTAAAATTTTTAATAACGGACGTAGTTACTGAAATTTGATTTTTCATTAGATTCTCAAGTTGATGTTCGTCATTTAACAATTTATTTATACACTCTGTATAAAATTCTCGATCCTTCTCCGTCTAAATTTCCAGTGATTGCTTTCCAAATTGTTCCTACGCCATTAATAATTCCTCGTTTATAACGTTTTGTATCTGCAAAAAGTTCTTCATATTTTAATTGAAGTGAATCTGATAATTGACTTAATAAACTTATGTGAGTTTGTACTTCTGAATAAAACAGTTTACTACGAGGTCGTGTATCAATGCTTGCCGAATTAATTAAACTTTTTAAAATGTTATCATTATGATCAATACTTTGTTTTAACGTTAACATATCCTTATATACTAATAATGTCCATTTGTCGTTTGTGACTTTAAGGTATTCTTCTTGATGATAGTATAGTCCAACTGTGTTATTTACTGGTTTTAATGAAAACCTTGTTGGTAGGGCCATAATTTGAAAGGAAATGCTCGAAATAAGCAGAAACCTGCAAATAAATTAATTTTCAAAATAGGGTTTCATTTTATCAAAATTTATTTTAGTAGTTCTCTCGGTTTCAGAATTATACAAAATAGCTGAATTTTTTAATATTTCTTTAATTTCATATGGTCCATTGAATTTATTTCCAAGTTTGTTTTGAATTTGACTTGTTTTTACATATACTTTATCACCAACTTTATAGTCTAAGATATTTTCTGAAACATGTTTATCAAATCGAGTTTTTGATTTTTCCTTTTGCAAATTAATTCTTGTGCGAGCTATCTTATAGTAATGTGATATACGATTATTTAAATCCCTAACATATTTTGTAATTAATTCTTGTTGGTTATACAAGGTTTCTGGGGGTCTGCCAGAGGTATGTCCAAATATAAGTTCATAAGGGGTAAATCCGTGACTTTTGTTCGTTGAGTTATTATAACATATAACAGCGTAAGGTAGTATTGTTAAAGGGTGTTCCTTAGGATTTTCCGTTGTATGTGCTCTTATCATTTCCGCTAATGTTGCATGAAATCTTTCAAGTGAGCCATTTGATTGCGGATGATTCACACTTGAATATGTAAGTTTAATATTATATAACGTACAAAGGTATTTAAGTAAATTGTTTTCAAATTCTCGTCCGGAATCACAATGAATTCTAAGAGGTGTTCCAAAATGTTGGAAATAAAGTAAAAGAGTATTAACTATAGATTTTGAAGTTTTGTCATTTAAAGGATAAGCCTGAGTGAATTTTGTTAGTTCATCTCGAATAGATAAAATATAATTTTTGGTAGGAATTTCTAAAATATCAATACTGATTCTTTCAAATGGAGTTTTTGGAGTTTCAGTGATGACTAATGGACTATCAAGGTTTTTACGATAAATTTTGATTTTTTGGCATATTTCACATTTTTTAATAAAGTTTTCTATACCTTTTGTCATACCGGGCCAATTATATTTTCCTTTTATGCGTCTAGTTGTTTCATTTATTCCGCGGTGTAGATGACTTTTTCCTGAATGATATTGTTCTAGAATTATTGGTATTTCATCGTCATCTGGCGTTTTTACAATATTTTGACAAATTACTAATTTTAGGTCCCTTTCCGCTAAAATGAATGAAAGTATTTCAAGGATTGGTAAACTGACATCATTTTCAACATAATACGTTTTTGAGGAATCTATTTCATTTTGATTTTTGTAGATTGTTACGAATAAGCGTAATATTGCATTGTCATGATCAAATGGTAACGGTTTTATGTAATATTTTCTACCTTTTACACGTTGGCTTGAACAGATGTTTATTTTGTCATTTTCAAAATTAGGATTTTCTTCAAATATATCTTCAATAATTTGATAATGAAAGTCCTTTAAATTATTTTGTTGGAAAAATACCATAATATTTGTATGGTCTTGGCTTAATAATTGTGTATTAGAAAATACAATTTTTGAGTAATCAATCAGTGATTTTATCTCATACAAATTTTGAAGTGTCGAATTCTTGTGCAATTTCGTCTGGATTTACTTCATCTTCTATGTCTTCAGATTCTTCATCACTAGTGTCATGTTCTTTTGAAGTAAAAGGCTCATTCTGTTTCGTATTATTATAATGCATTAGAAAATTTTGAAAATGATTTATTTTAATCCTTGATAAGGCGTCTGCATTTTTATTTATTTTTCCGGGCTTATAAACAATTTCATAGTCATATTCCTCTAATTTTATTCTCCAGCGAGCTAAACGACTGCCAGGATCTTTTATTGAAAATAACCAAGTTAAAGGTCGGTGATCTGTGACAAGTTTAAACTTTCTACCAAAGAGATAAGGCCTAAAATGCTTTACTGACCATAGTATTGCCAATAATTCTCTTTCTATGACAGAATAACGTGATTCTGCAGGGCATAATATTCTTGAGGCATAAGCTATTGGAAGATCTTTTCCTATTGGACCTTGAGAATGTATTGCACCAATTGCAAATGCACTAGCATCAGTAGTTAATAAGAACGGTTCATTAAAATTAGGGTATATTAAAATTGGGGTTGTTAAAGCCTTTTTTAATTCGTGAAATGAGTTCACATTCTTTGTCAAAATTAAAAGGAATATTTTTTTGAAGCAATTTTGTAAGTGGTTTTGCTATTTTAGCAAAATTAGATATAAATCGTCTATAATAACCAGCTAAACCTAAAAATGATTTTATATCTTTTTGATTTTTTGGTTGAGGAAAATTATGAATACATTCAATTTTTGCCGGATTAGGTTTTACTCCATCTTTAGTAATAACATGTCCTAAATAAATGACTTCTTTTCTCAAAAATTTACATTTGTCGGGTTGTAATTTTAAATTAGATTGTCGAAGTCTAGTGAATATTTCTGTTAGTCTTTTTATATGTTCATGTATAGTTGCTGAATAAATAATTATATAGTTCATGTATACGAGACATCTTTCATTTTGTAAACCAACTAATATATGGTCCATAACTCGACATCTTTTGGATCAACTTCTATTTGATGAAAGCCAGACGCTAAGTCTAACGTGGAAAAATATTGACATTGTCCTAACTGATCTAATAAATCGGAAATATTAGGTAACGGATATTTATCATTAACTGTATTTCATTTAATTTTCTGTAGTTTATTACTACACGCCATTTTTATTTACCTGACGCATCCATTTTCTTTGGTACTACCCATACGGGAGACGACCATGGTGAAACTGAGTGTTGAATTATTCCTTGATTTAACATTTCTGAAATTTGTTTTTTACTTCCTCTTTGTGAATTTGTGGGTATCGATATGATTTTGTATAAATTGGTTTTGATTCACCCGTATTAATTGTATGCTTAATTTTATTTGTAAAAGTTAATGTGTCACCTTCTAAATAGAAGATGTCAGCAAATTTTAAACAAACTTCTATGATTAAATTTTGTTCTTCTTCATTTAAATGATCTAAGCGTAATGAATTTTGTATTTGAATTTTCCTATGATACGGATCTGTTATTTTAGAATTTTCTGAATTAAAATTATAAATTGACTGTATTTGTGGTATAGGTTCTATTTGCAAATCTGAAAAATCAACAAATTTTGGAATTGCATTAGCATTTATCATAGTAGTACAAAATTCTCCATTTTGATTAACTTTAATTAAAGCATTTGGAAAATAAACTTTTTCTTTTTCTTGAGCTAATAAGATAGCATCTGTGTTGACTAGATTACATTTTAATTTAACTGTCTTTTCAATTCGAGGTTCAATAGAAATTTTATTTGGAAAAATACTTTGATTTGGTTTCAATATGTTATAGTCTGGTTGAAAATTATTATTTTCTTGATCAATTAAATTTTGTTGTGAATTTTCATTTTCCTTGCCAATTTGTTGTTGAAGTTTTGGTACTTCGTTATTTTGTGTTTGTAATTCATTTTCTCCAACTTTAAATAATGGTAAAATTTTAAAATTTGTAATTAGTTGACGATTTTTAATATTGAGATCACAGTCATAATGTTCAAGAAAATCTGCTCCTAGTAAACCATCAAATTCAATGTCTAAATTACAAATATAAACTTTATGCGGGTCACCGGTTTTAAATGGTATATTTGTAGATTGATTTATTAAAACTGATTGATTCGTTATTCCTTGAATTACTAAATTTTCCGTAAATCTTTGAGGATATTTTTCTACGGTTTTTGGCTTGAAAATCGAGAATCCTGCACCTAAGTCAATTAAAATTTTGAAAGTTTGTGTAATATCTTTTATGTAAAATAAATTAGTTGAACGTACTGTTAATAAGTTATTTTTTACACAAAATTCTGTTCCATATTCATATTTTGTACTCGGGTTTCTTCCGATTTGACAATTCGGTCCGGGGGATCGTTTGAATAAAGATCTGTTCGAAAATCCGATTGTTCGAATTGTGGTTGTTCAGAATAAAAATCATTATTGTAATTTTGGTTATTATTATTTTGATTGTCATCATAGCAAGTTGAATTATTTGGATTATTATTTTGATAATAATGTTCGAATTCATTGATGTGATGATTTCGTTGTTGAGTATAGGTAGTATTTTCTGGCGAAAAAGCAGGTCTTTGAAATGGATTCTGATTTTGGTTCCATTGTGAATTATGAGGTCTGAAATTTTGATTTTGATTATTTGGTAAATTTTGTCCTGTTTGAAAAAGTTGTTGAAAATTAAAATTTCTCGTTGGTTGTTGATTTTGAAAATTTTGCCTCATGAGTTGATTTTGGAAATTTTGTCTCAAGGGTTGATTTTGGAAATTTTGATTTTGTTTTAATCGACATTCACTAATAATATGTCCTCTTCTTTTGCAATAGGAACATATCTTTTGATTCGATTTCCTGTCTTGATTAGACATAATATTAGAATGGACATTGGTTTTTTGAAATTTTTGTTTTTCAAAGTAGGATAATTGTAATTCCCTACGTATTCTCATTGATGCTGTTAAAATATCTGGAGAATTTCCAGCTCTTACAATTTGGCCTAACCGTGGTTCAAGTCCGGTTAATAGTGTGTTTAAAGTCATATTTTCGATTAGTTGCTCATGAGCTATTTTTTGATCTGCGCTTAAATTTTGTTGTTGAATGCAAGCGTGCATTTTTGCATTATGTATTTGCAATCTTGATACAAAGGTTAAAGGAGATTCGTTTGATAATTGATGAATTCGTTGCAAATCTTGAATTAACGATGTTAAATCGTGAGAGTCACCAAAATGTACAGTTAATAATTGACGAATTTCTGGCCATGTTTGTGTATCGCGAGAATTTATTAATTGTGCTGCGCGTCCTCTTAATTTATTTTTAATATGTAGAGTTAAAAGAATTTTTTGATCTTCTACACACATTCGATAGGAATGATTACAAGCATTTACTAATGTATTTAGAAAAATTTGATCACCATCGTATTCTGGTATCAATGAAAATATTTCTGAAAGTTTATAAGGTTCAATATCTCCTGCTGTAGCCATTTTTTTTGTAAGTTCTGTTTGGACAATAGGAAAGGATTTCTTTTTTTTTTATGGTAAATAATTACTTATTTACTAGATTCTATCTCAGTTGAAAATATTAAAATCTTAATGTTAAGTTGCAATATCTTAATAGAATATCTTAATAAATATAATAATATCTCAATAAGCATAAATCATAAGTATATCTCAATCAATATAAATAATATTAATAAAAAGATGATCATTCAATAATTGTTCACTTACATTAAAAGTGCCATGTTCTGGATCTGTGTTGAAAACTGAATGCTACTTCGTAAGCGTTGCTCATCAAAGTTTCCACTGCCAGGGGCGTTACCAGGTATTCCTTCCACAGGGTTTGACTTTAATGTCGAAGACACCAATTCTCGAGACCAGGAAATGACTGAGTAGACCAGGAAAAGACAAGTTAGCGTTTTGGAATTAACTTTGAACCACTTTCGGTTTTCTTCTCTGATCTGACCGTTTCTCGTTGTTTCGAAGTTTGACTTTTATTTACCTCGAAAGTTTTTCTTTCTTTTTGTTTTTCTTTATGTTCCTCTTTATATTCTTGAGTTTCTGTGTGTTTTTCCATTAAATCACTGTTTTCTTGCAATGTTTCTTTTATTTCTTCTTTAAAATAACTTTGAGTTTCTTCTTTAAAATAATTTTCGGTTCTGCCCTTCAAAGGATTAGAATCCACCACTAATTTTCTTCTTAATGTTTTGGGATCCTACCGACTGCGCCAAATTTGGTATAAGGATCGTTCAAAACACTAATTCTTAAAAAAACTTTATTTGAATAATTGTTTTTACATGAGAGAGAATATCCAAGCTTGGTATATTCTCTATTATGCAAACAGTGTTAGTACTTAACTTTACAACTAAGTGAGATAGAATGGCGAAAAAAAATTACAAGTTGGCTTTTATAATATTTTGAATCTGCTGATGACGATTTGCAAACTTACACAATATTGCGTTATTGAGAAATAAGGCAATAAATTACTCAAAGAAAATAAAGTCATAAGCTGAAAAGGCCTTGTTAAAAAGTATCAGGTTTCATAGGAGTTCGAAATAATCAATACAATTAAAAAAAGTAATAAATCAGCAGTTTCAAAATTAACAGTAAACAATAATCATAAATAATGTTTTCAATAAACTAAATTTATAGTGTAAACAAAAATATATACGACACAAGGATTACGCATTATTGGAACTTAGAATAATTTTATATAGTTGGGTGAAATTCTGATATAACATATATATATATATATATATATATATATATATATATATATATATATATATATATATTACTATGAAATTATTGGATGTTTTGAAATATTAGAAATGTTGCTTTGGGCGCCACCTGCGGAAATTCGCAGGAATCACTGACTCGGTCAGTAGAGATGAGAATCTAAATAATTGCAGGAGCCGGTTAAATTGCTTATGTACTGAAATTAAAATATTCGTTTGACAGAAATCTGTTATTAATGGTATTTGGTGAAAACTCCAGCTAAATGACAATTGACAACTGTGAACAAACTTAAAACTAACATGCATACAATAACAGTGGTATAATTAATATTATCGACTTTGTATCGATTTAAATTTAAATGAAAAGATACCTTTCTGGTATCAGCTCTTTATTATGTACGGTAGTGAGTTAGCTAACCTTTTCCTCGACGTGAAGTGCGGTTGTCCTTTCCAATGCGTCCAGAAGAAAAGCTGATCTTGATCGGGTGCTTATATGTGAACCTGGGGAATGTATTTCGACGAAAATTCAATTTATTTTACCGCATGAAGCGCTATTTGATTTTAATGTTGACTGTGATACGGCTTAAATTTATTTACGATACGGATTTTTAAAATATCTGGTAAGTACCGACTTATTTCTGCACAGAATATTACCTCGTAGGTGATGAAAACAATTTCTTGGACATAAATTTCAAAATACGTCGACTTTTTAGTTATTTATTTCAAATTTGTTGAATATTCTATTCAAACTTTGATAAATTTGTCACTTGACGTTAGAATTATTGAAAATGAATTTTTGAATTTAAAAAGTGAGGTTAAATGCGGAGCCAAATTTTAACGTGCGTACTCTAGAACTTCGAAAAACGCTCTCCTTTGACACTGTAGTCATGGTTGCGGTACTAATTTGCTATTTTTGGATATCTAGATTAAAATTTTTATTAATTGTCAAATTAAATATGGACTTTTTATGGCTTTTTAATTATATTTCCTGACATGTTTTATTCTATTCGTGATCTAGGTTTTGCTGTGAATCTTTTCATACCCTTGTTTTCTCTCTAGGGCGGATATTAAGAAATTTGACAAATTTTGAAACTTTTACATTTTTTACTTTTTGAGCCCCAAATACCATGTATAACCCTTGCTTAGATACTACTATACACTATTCTACTTACAAATTGCCTTGTTGTGGCTTTTTCTTAAATCTAACATTATTTAATTTTTTAGGATACGTCCTACCGAAAATTTGCACTTCGACGTGACCCAACACATAAATGAAGTTTATAAATTGTTCTTAAACATTGCCCAGCACTGTGGCTATTGGCATTTAACACATATGTATTTCAACAAACTCTTGGGTTTACGCTATTTGAGATTTTACCCTGTCCTTGTGGAAGCTAATCCAAAAATGTCACTGGGGCCTCCAATGGCACTCAAATCCCAGAGCTGTTGTATGCAGAAGTTGCATTTGGTAAGTATTCAAGTACTTGTATAAAAATAATCTTGTCTTTTCTTTGATTATTAAAGTTATGAGCAAAAGTTTATTTTGACGCTTGATCTGTCACTTTTCCCAAATATATTTTATTATACAAAAGTTTTCATATTGGTTTATTATGAACAAAATTTACTTCATTTAGATCATAGATTAGTGTCTTTTAATAATATGTACTGCAATGCGTGTTGCAGACGGATAAATTATAATTTTTATGAAATTTTCTAAGTCTCCCGCTACTGCGATTGAACAAAATCCACCTCCTGCTGCCAAATGTGAGTGCAGCATGGATTCCTGGCCATCGTGTGAGCTAACTTAGCCTTTTTGCTTCATTATAAATGTTCTAGTGCACTCGTGATGTATAATTTTGATTATTAGAGGTATTTATGTACAATTTTTGTTTGTTAATATAAAATTCTTACAATTTATTGGGTTTTCATAAGGTTAATGTTAAAGCCATATTTATTTGTATTGGCTTTTGAATAAAATTTGCATGTCTGAGCCACCGTTCCTAATCATTTTCACAGGTAGCGCTCAGGAATTTCATTTTAATTTGAATCAAACATGATAAATCTTAACATTTTATTGGAATGTGGAAATCACAACAGTTCCCTGTGAACCTGAATGCAGCTTTATTGCATTGAGATGCTATAATAAAATATGTTTTGGTGTATGTCGTACACAATTAAACTATACTTTCAATATTCTTGATTATTATTTTATTATTATTTGTATTGTGAATTTCTGACAGCAATATATATATATATATATATATATATATATATATTAAGATGTTTGGAAATGGGTTATATAAATTGTTTCTGATATATTTATTTTTGAAATTACTGAATCTGTGGTACAAACCCCCACAAGACAAGTAAATTGATTGAAAATGGTTTAATATGTTTGAAAATGTTGAAATTGATTTGATTAAATTGTTTAAGTGAAGTAATTTGAATTTAAAATGCTTGAAAATGAAGTTATTGACCCCTTTTGGGTATGCAATTTACTATTATTTAATTACTGACTGAAGTTGGGCGCCACCTGGTTACAGGAATCAAAATGAAACACAAAACTCCGTTCCTCAGAAGTAGATTCCGTTTGACAACTAATTTTAGTTTAAAAACATAAATTCACAAGTTTATATACAATTTCTTTTAATGATCACCAGATGGTGTTTTAAAAATACAGGTTTTACAATATATCGAGTTTGACAGTGCAATTTTTTTATCGATTTGTTGATCGAACATGAACATAGACAATAATAATAAAACACAGTTATTGTTTGTTATTTTTTAAGAACGCTTTTTTGCACAGTAACTTTTAAACTTTCGAAGAATCGTGGTCTCCTGTTGGTTGAATGATGTTCTAGTTGACTGGTTGAAGTTACTGGTGAAATTCGTTGACACTTTAATTTATTGATCGATGCACTTTTGGATTTTAACTTTTGTTTTATACGTTACACACTTTACGGTAAGTTGAAATTATTACATTTAACAATTATTAGTGAATTTAGGATGATATAATTAAATATTTTTCTTAAAAAGACTCAAAATGTCACTGTGAGTCGACTTTTAACCTCTTTTCGGTGACACCTGTCACGATTTGACGTTTTGCTGGCTCTACTTTGTTTTAAAATTTCTAAGGTTATGTTTTAATTGTTGCGAGAAAATTTTTTAACATGCTACTTGGGCAACTGATTAGTTTCGACTCCTCGGTAAATTTGTCATGGAAACCTAGTTTTATGACAGATTTAGCCTCCTAGATTTCTGAAATCTGAAATTGGATTTTCTTTATATGCAAAATTTTTAACTTTTGAAATAAATACTTGAAACTTTCTTAATGTATTATTCATCAGCGTTTCTTACAGATTCTTTTGCTGTATTGCTTTTCTATCTAGGTTATGTATTTTGAAAGATTGAAATTTTGAGTTTTTTTTCTATTACATTGATTTTAACAATAAATAAGTACCTAACACTAGTGAAAAATGAACCTTATATCCTATTACATCTATTTCTATAGTTTTTATGGCTATATAATGGTTTTTCCTTACAATTAACATATTTATAACATTTCAGGTCGTGACCCTGGGATAACTTGGACCTATCTATGCCCCACTATACACTTAGTGTCCCCAAATTGTGTCTTCACATACCTTAGACAGTGTATATTTGGCATAAAACACATTTTGCGTTGAAAAGTTTATATGGTTTTGACCATGTTAAAAAGTTCACGACACGAGGTGCTCTACCCACAAATTTGACTTTGGAGCCCTATTCGAACCAACAGTTCTAGTTCTGCTGCTGCTGTCATTTACACTAGGTAATTGTCCAACTAGTTTATGACGAAAAGTTTGTTTTTATTCCCTGTAATTAAAATTATTTACATAATTTACGTTTTCCATAGTCCTGTCACATATATTTATCTGAATAATTTTCTTATTTGAGTATGTTACTCATGCATTTTGTGCTTTATTTACACATTAAGGTCCATATTTGCTTATGCAATGGTCAAATCTTGTTGACATACAAAATTATTTGGATTATTTTTAACATATGTTAAATTTTCAGATCTGCCGTTATGTCGAAACCTGACTACGGAGTTCCAGCTTCCTGTAGCTGTTTTCCAGTATCGTTTTGGACTCTAAAGCACTATGGTAGCTAACCAATGGAGAATATTGTCTTTTCAGTGTCTTTAGTTCGATTTGGGACATTTTCTGGGTTATTTTACCTCAGGTATTTCTGTTTTTATCTTATAACTAGCACAAAACTTAATTCTAATATCACAAATTTCCTATATTTAACGAGTATTAATGAATGAAATGAAACTTAAAAGATAAATATGTGGTTTTATGTTTTTGTAAGCAATATTTACATGATAGCATTAGCTATTAAAGTAGAATCGAGACTTCTCGTAGTGAAAATGTTTATTTTTATTAATTTTAGACTTTATTTGTCTACTCTGTTTTTATGTGAGTATGGGTGCTCATGACAATATATATATTATACTCGATGGATGTCTCTGCAAGTAACTTTGCTGTGATAATCATACTTTACCATAAACTGGGATTCTTTTTCTAGTGTATTAAATATTTTTTTTGTATAATCTATGTTTATTTTAAATATTTTGATATCAAGAGATGACGTTACAACGATAGCTATACTTACTTATGGTAGTTTCATCAATCAGTCAAGATGGAGAACGGTTGCTTTTAGCAATCTTTATAACTATTATCGAGTTGCATGTATTGTGCATATGGCATTAACTTGTTTTGTGCTATAGATAAGATACATATTTAGATATATTTCGCATTATTTACTTACAATGGTATGTAAGTTAGGGGAATTTCTCCTTGTATAGAACGATTATGGCTTTTGCCTAATAAAAAAGTACAAATAAGATTAAATTGTAACTTTAGGTTTATTTGAAAGAAAACCATGTGGGAATAGATGAAGTGAAATTTAAATGATCTTTTAATATTGTCAAGGAAAGAAAAAAATTGAAAGAAAGACATGCCCTTCTTAGGTGGCATTACAGGGGTACTTAGGACTGGACAAAACGAAAAACAAATTATAATGATAGTCAAGATTTCGGCTTAGTCCCAATCGTACTATGTAAGGAATGTGCTAACAATATATCTTTTAAGAGTTAAATTAATACCAGCTGTTTATGTGAGTTCTATAGTAAATGTTTCCCAAATTGCTTTAATGGACTTATACTGTAATGTGAAGTGTAGATGTTTGCGACGACATATTTTTGTTATTAGTCGCAAATGTTAGTTTTAGGGGAGATCGACTAGGTAGCTGATACATTACATGAGATTTTTCCCTCTGGTTATTAAAATTGACTGTCTGTGAATTTTGGTTTAGTATCGTACAATACAAGTGATAATTATGATAGTTAATAGTATTAATATAAAACAATGATGAGGTCTGCACTAACTGGAGATATATTGTCTTAATATAAATACTTACCAGCTCTAGCTTTGAAAATAACGATGAAAAACTCCATTAATTGCTATATCCTACCCGAGAAGAAGCAATATGACACCTGATGGTTTACTGATGAGTTACGTTCTGTTGAATAAATTTTCTCAGTTTTTGGAATGTGAATCATCTGTTATGTTGCCAACATGATATAGCCCAGTAGCAGAGTACTTTTAGATGGAAATAATTTCCGGAATTCTGAAACTTTGTGGGTTTATAGATTTTGGGATGCTGAATAAGAATTTGCAAAATGTAATCTCTTCCGCGCCATATTGACAATATGGCGGCAAAAACAAGTTTTTCCAAAATATCTGCCTTCCGGTGCTCTTTTTGCAATAATAGTTATTACAAAAATGAAAGAGGACTCAATTTACAATAAGTTGTGTCATATGCATTTTTCACCTAAAGTCGACAGTTTCGGCGCCGCAGCCGAGTGAATTTAAGCATATTTCTTTGAACCTTAATAACTTTTTCATATTTTGAGATTAGATCACAGTACGGAGCTCTGAAACCCTCTGAGTATTTTTGTTTTTCCTGCGTGGTCATCATGGCGAAATATGGATAACTTCCAGAATTGTGATAATAATCAGCTAAATCTATTTTTGAGATCTCAGACATTCTAAGGCAGGTAGATAGATTAATGGGACTCAGAAGCTGACAATATGTCCTGAAACAAGTTCGATAGCTTATTAAATTCGGCGACACAGTCTTCTTTTCCATTTACTTGATGGATATTTCTTTATTGATTGACTTCTATGTGATAGTCTAATCTAGTTTCTAGTCAATGGCTTCAACGGGCCGGTAGGTTTAGAATGTACTAAATTGTGTGTGCAAACAAACTATTTACTCTACATGCATTCAGGTATAATACATATAAAAATAAAGGTTTGCATGCCCTTTATAATTTATATTTGACTCTACTTGGGCAGGTTATTACGGATGTATATAGTTTGCCTATTGAGTTTACAGAATTCTAAACATATCGCCACTTTGAAGGCATTGACTTCAAAAGGGACATATGAAAAACTAGGGAAAACATGTATTCTGTTGTTACTTATGTTACCACCAGTTTTATCAATTTTTATTACAAATTCACAAGGCAAAACTTGCTTTTATGTGAAAAATTGTTTGTAGAATACGATTTTATGAGTGCGTGCACTATGGAATATACTTTTCGTTCAACAATACAGGTTATAAAATGAAAGAAAATACTCGTTTCCACACCACCACGAGGTAGAGTATGCAGGGCGCTTTTTTACATATAAATATTGATAAATATTGAAGCCTAATCCACAGTAGCTCGATTAATTCCACTTTCCTTTTTTTTGGTCCCGTCAGTCCGGGTTGGTCGGTATCTTATTCAGCGGCACTGAAGGATTCGGAGTCAACACCTGATGGCTCTGTGTCGCTAATCTCGAATTCAGTGACTTCGTCCGTGTTCTGACTCAACAGAAACGTGTGGATGGGTGAATCGATGTCTTCCTCCTCGTCGGAATCGTCCAGTAATTCCGGTACGTTTTCACAACTTGGTCCGTTGCAAAATCCGCAAATAGTTGAACATTTTAATCCGGATTTTCTGCAACTACACGCTGCTCTACATCCTTTCTTGCAATTATATGATATGAATTTGAGCAGCGTTTCCGGAGCAGGATCTTTAGATGTTGTGTTTCACTCCTTTTCCAACCCCATTCTGTATTTTCTGCGAGCCGTGCCACCACTGGACTTGGCGGTATGTCCTTAGTGAGTGTTGCCGTGCAGCCGCAATAGTCGGCGGCAAAGATTCAAGGTTGACTTAGCTTTTGGTCGATGACTTCAAAAAGCACTGATAGCGATGATAATCCAGGGAAATGTCCCTATATTTTTGACAAAAAAAAGTCGCTAAGCGATTTAGAAGCCCAAATAAATTTTTGACTTCCAACACATCACAGCTGTCTGATATAAACAGATTTAAAATGTGGGCATAGCACCAAATGTAGACACTATCCTTCGCCACACCCTGAATACGTCTTTGCAAGCCACTAAATTCACTTCTCGTGTTTGAGGCTCCATCAAATGACCCACCAGTAATGTTTTCATAGTTTACACCGTGTCTGTTGAAAATTTCCTTCAATAATTCACTTAGGCCCCGGCCAGTTGAATCTTTGACTTCGACTACTGCAAATAATAGGCTTTCAATCACTTTTCCATTGACGACGTAGCGCAATGCGACAGTGACCTGATCCTTAACACTTATGTCCTGAGTGCTATCAAATTGAAGACTATAACGCTTGCTGCCGTGTTCGCTAACGATTTTCTCTCTTATTGCCTGTAGTATAAATCCTATGATTTCATTTACGGTAGTTTTTGAAAGAAGTGTGACTTAACCTCTCCTGCTGCGAGATTTTTGTCCTTTTAATATTAACGCTTGGTGACGTTTCCTACTTTTTTCTATAGCAGATTCCAAGTGTTTGTACAAGATTGGGTAATTTTTTGCAAGTAACTATTATTTCCAAAAAATTTCCATAATTAGAATCTGTTTCGAGTATTCTAAATAAAGTTTCGTTTGTGCCTGTTCCTCGGTAAGATAAAGATTGCTTTCCCGTTAATGTTACCACTTTAAATATCTGACGTAATACGTGGATGTTTTCTTCGCAAGATTTTCTCTTCACAGCATACATATCAACGTTAATTTTTGCCTCAATCGAAGTGTCGTGCGAGGCCATCAGAAAGCTCTGACAGCGTTTAGTTGAGATGTGTTATTTTCATGTTTGTCGATCGACGCATATATATGACGAAAATTTTTGCACCCCATGTAAAAGGAAGAATCTTTTGTTTTACAGAAAGCAATGCATGTTGAGCAGTAAACGGCATCAATTTTTTTTGTAGTTGAGTTCATTTTTATTGTTACCCAATTCCTTCTAATGTCATTGCCACTAGCTGACCTATAGTACAATTTTTTAACATCAAATTTTGTATTTAAACCATCGGCCTGTTTAGACTGAAACGGGTGTATTTTCAAAAATTTTAGTTTATGGGAAATCGATACATCACCATGCAATTGGAAGCAACATTCCTGGTAATTTCTAAAACAAGCGACAATCTAAAGTCAGATTTTAAATAGTTAATTATAAAATATTTAAATAGTTAATAGTTAATTTTAAAAATTAAACAGGTACCTAATTCATCATCATTTGCATTGCTGAACTCTGGAGTTCAGTTCGAGCAACGAGGAGCAGCAGTAGGTAGCTTTCAGTGAGAATCTGAAGATGGCAGATGAGATTTCGCCGAAACGTCGTTTAGACAACCGTGACTCCTGGAGGAGTCGGTTATTGACGCGGGAGAGCACCCGGAAGTACAATAACACTTCATATATATATATATACACACTAAATATATATATATATATACACTAAATATATATATATATATGGATATATGTGTGTTGTTTTTTAGGTTTTCGCGGGTGTTAAATAAAGTGTTCTCTGGTCGATAGCCGAGTCTGGTCGATAGCCGAGTGGGTTAAGGCGCGAGGTGGCAATCGCGATTAATCACACGGACATCGCACCACCGGGTTCGATTCCTGGCTCCGGCACTGTCGGAGGAAATGGTTGTATGTCCGCGTTTTTTCAATGTGTAACCCCCTTCCGCACAAACCCAGGCTTCTGGAATTGGGGGTTGTCTAATTTCTGTGGCGTTTATTTATTTATTTATTATTTACTTCCGGGCGGTCTCCTGCGTCGATGGTCGACTCCTCCAGGAGTCACGGTTGTCTAAACGACGTTTCGGCAGAATCTCATCTGCCATCTTCAGGTTCTCGCTGAAAGCTGCCTACTGCTGCTCCTCGTTGCTCGAACTGAACTGACGTTCCCCGCGTTGTGCGGCTCCTTATATATGCTCCAGTCTAGGGCGCGCCTGCGCGTTTGGCTCCTTGTTACCGGTCCCCCACCACCTATGGTAGGCGTGGCGGGCGCCTGAGCCAACCCGACAAGTGGCCTCGCTGAAACGTCACGCTCCACGTAACTTACAAACCCAGATAAAAATTATTTTTCCACAATGTGTTATACCTTCTATATTATCTTGAAACAAATCTACATTATCATAACAAGCAAACTACTGAAATGCCACATCAATGATATTGCCTAAGCTAGTCAAAAATAGAACAATAACAGGGATAAAGCAATTACTTGATTTACCAGTTCTGACAAGGTGCAAATATATGAAGCAAAACAATATGGCCAAAGAATTTATGGTGAGTATAACTCTTTTATTAAACATGTTTTTATTAAAATTACTCACGGATTCGGTTTCTTCAGGTACATCCTCATATGACTTAATCCTGCTCTTCTTTCTTAAATCTATTAAGGTCTGTTTTGTGAAGCAGTCATAGCAGTTGATCGGAACACCATGACTTGAACACTGGAACACGTGACTTCTCGCCGGTGGTCGAGCATCCTCGTGTCCAGTCGGTGCTGCAGAATGCCGTGGTTCTCCTTGATTGGTCCGCGCTCGGCTCTGACTCCTCGTGATAAGTCCATTTCGGGCAGGTTGCTGTGCTTCTTCACTATTTGTCAATGCTTGAACATGCCTCCTCGTGATTGGTTCGTCCATGGTGGATCGTCGTGTGTCTCCGGTTGCGTATTTTCCCACAAGAGCGGACTTCCAGGAACTGGGCAATCTCTGCGTATCATCTCGTTTATTAAGATTTTATGGTCTTTTTTCGATCTATATGGCCTCTCTGGTAATCCTTGACCTATAATGCTCGATATTAGCTACTATTCTGGTGTTGTCGAAGTCTATTTTGTGTCCTGTGGATTTTACATGCTGTGCTAGGGACGATGTTTTCTCCTCTTTTCGTACTGCATTCATATGTTCTTCCTTTCTTACACTAATACGTCTGTTGGTCTGTCCTATGTATGACTTGTTGCAATCCTGGCACGGATTTCGTATACTCCTTGGTTTTCTAGGGTAGTTTTTGATTTTGGATTACGAAGGACTGCACTGATTTTTCGGTCTGTTTTAAATATTGTTTCTATGTTATGTTTACGTAGAAGTTTGCCAATTTTATCTGTCGTCCCTTTCACGTAAGGTAGATATGCCTTTGCTACTGGTTTCTCGGTTTCCTCCTGGGTTTTTTGTCTGTATGGCCATACAGACAAAAAACCCAGGAGGAAATCGGAAACCAATATATTTCCTTTGCTCTTTAATAGTTCGCAGGCAAATAAGTAATCACAGATTTCTTTAAATATTACTTAACATTTCATTTGTAACGTTTTATTTTCTCTTTTCTTGTAGTTGACTATGCATATGAATATTTTTTTACATACCCCACTGAAACTCAATTTATATGCATTCTAATTTGTCCTCTTTTTTAGTTATTATGGAATAATATTATGCAGTTTATATTAGGTTTTTCATTAAAAAAAAGATTTTAGAACGCTATTAGTGAAGTTTTTATTTATCCTTAAGCACAAGTAATATAAAGCATAAAGTACTTAGATGAATAGATATTCATTCCTATTTTATCAGGGGCCCTTGCATATTTATTAAACCACATGCTATTACAACAACAACATCCATAAATGGAATTAATTTAAAATGTACACTGGAATGTGGCCTTAAAAATTTATATTCCCGAATTCGTCTAATGACCCTTTCTATGTGAATCCTAAGACTAGCTATACGCTTTGTGGTAAGTACTTCGGACTTGTTTAGTTTTTGACCGGCACTTACACTTGGAGGTCTAACCAAAACGCATTTTTTATTAACCACTAAACTTTCAATATGTTTAAACCCCCTATCTGCCATTATTGCAACACCAGGTTGAAGTTTATCCAGGAAACCAGATTGTTCTACTATTATAGCATCTGATGTTCGCCCTCCATAAGAAACGAAATTGATTATACCATCAGGAGTCGACGAAATTAAATATTTTATAGTATTTGCCTTTTTATACTCTGACCAAGTTAAAGCCTGTTTCACAGCATCTGTAGGTTTCTGAATTTCAATTTCTAAACAGTCAATAATACACTGAACATTACTGTAACGAGCTCTAAATGGCAATGGAAGCTGTCTTTTAATTTTATCGCTAGAGGGCCAAATTATAAGTTCTCTCATTAGATTACTAATTAAAACTACGTTATTTGAAAACATTCTACTGGCAGTACTTTCTGCAACTCTATAAGCATCTCCTAATTCGGCAAAGGTTTGCCCTAGTTTTATTTTTTGAAATGTTAAATAAATGCTTTTTCTATCAGACAAAATGCATTTTTCTAAGAATTCAATAACATACATACATTCCTTTGTTACACCAATATACCGTTTTGGATACAGATTTATTAATCGAGATGTATGTTCGTAGGCTAATTTCAATAATTTTCATTTTCAAAAAAAATTTTAAATTTGGTTTCGCTTGATGAAGCCTGGGATGAAGATAAAGAACTTTGTAAATTACTTCCTTCAGGAGAATATACCGAAGATGATGTTGCTGCTCCACTGTTGTCCGACGAAGAATAAACTATTTGTTTTTTAAAGTCTTTATGAGGTGCTAATTTTTGCAATAAAAAAGGTGATGTTCCAATACTTTCAGAAGCACATGTAAATGGAGAACAACTCGTACAAGCAACTTTGTGAACTGTCTGTGTTAGTTTACTTCGATAATACGTCTTTGCAGTAATACCTACATCCTTTTTTTTTTGACTCTTCGTGATATATATTAGACAATTCAGGTTCACACACATTTTCAGTCGTAATGTCTACATTTCATACTTCACTAGTAGATGCAACAGACAGAGCCTCTTCTATTTCCTGCAACTCTCTTCTCTTCTCTGCACCTTTGCGAGGAATATTTTGTGAAAATGTTAATTTTCTTTTTTTCTGACACTCGAACTTATGTGGAAATGCATCTTGTTTCATTATTTTTTTTACACCACCTACCATTTTCCACCTCATATAGTTTTCCATGTCATTTTCTAACTACAAAATATATATATTTGTTTTTCCAATTTTACAACCTCTCTTTTATCTGTTGTTTGTTGTTCTATATCACTAAATATCAAAGTACCCAAAATAAACAGAACAAAACACCATATGAATTTTGATTAATTTCATTCCAAACATAACCCAACTTAAACCTCCTCGTCTTCCTCCAGGAAAACATTTACCAACTATAAAATAAAATTTCCTACTTAAAAGAAATGTCATAATGACTTAAATGTCAGAAATTATTTCAACTACAACTTAATAACCACTAACATAGATGTCAGTATCAAACTTACTGTTGACATCAAATAAAAACTTAAAAACTATTAAAACAACTCTAAACAAGTATTAACATTCTAAAACACATACCTTTCGGATCTTTAGCTAATTTAAATAAACTTTGAAAACCATCTAAAGGAAACAAACAAATTCAAACCCCGATTCAGCAAATAACACAAACATGCAATCTTCGTAATCGTCCAATATGCGAATACATAGCTTTATATATATATATACATATATATATATATATATATATATATATATATATATATATATATATATATAGGTTGCTATTTAAAAATCAAAAGTTGTTGCTACTTCCGATTGGACCGGAAGTGATATTTTTCACTTAATAAATGCAAAATGTGGCTTTTTGTGCCACAAATGATGTTCCAAAATTTCAAAATTGTATTATTAAAATCAGCCTAGAAATTGTAACGGGACTAATCGAGTTGTCACCCGGTATATTACAAATTTTGGGTAATTATATAATTGAATGAGATGCTTATTTTGATTGCTCCAACATCTCATTTTTATTTCCGGTTAAACCTGAAATAGTATAAATTTTGTTATTTATGATAGACCACCCTAATATTATTAAAAATTTATATTTTTCAAGAAATTCCAAGTATAAAATGTATAAACATACTCGAGAATTTTCGAGAAAATGGCAATTGAAAATATATGCATAATAAACTATTCCATTGTCAGATAAAATAAATGGATGTAGAAAAAACCTATTACGTTTATTTAAGCCTTTTGGCAAGCGAAATTTAATAAAGTCATGAAAAGTTCATTTCCGATTAAAGCAGAAGTACTACAGAAAGTGACTTTCAGATTCAAATTACGTCTACCTTTTTAATGGACAACCTTAAATTTATATTCCACTAACATTTTCAGACATCTTTTATTCCTGATGTCCTGTGTCTGAACTCAATATTTTTGGTTAATTCCGAATATCTCAAAACTATTATGTTTAGATACAGGAGACTAGGAACAAAAAATATCCAGAAATTGTGTGTTCTGTTAAAAATATCGAAATAATTTGAGTCTGCAAGTCATTTTTTGTGGTACTTCCGTTTCCACTTTAAATGAAATTTTTATGGCTTTATTAAATTTTACTCGCTAAAAGGCTTAAATAAACGTAATAGATTTTTTTCCTACTCATATTATGTGATAGTTTTATGATCGATATACCTAACATTTTTAAACGCCATTTTTTTCGAAAACTATTAAAAATATAGATTATGCCTGCATGTTTTATACTTAGAATTTCCTGAATAATCTAAATTTTGAATAGTACATAGGGTGGTCCATAAAAATAATAAGGTTTATACCATTTCCGGTTTAACCGGAAATACAAGCCAGATGTTAGAGCAATCAAAATATGCATCTCGTTCAATTATACAATTGCCCAAAGTAATATCGATATCTTTTTTACAAGAAAGTTTATTGGCCGACTAGTATTATCGTAGATACCCAGTATATTATGAAACATAACTTTTGATAACATCATCGTCACTGGTCTCAAGAATTTTATTTCTATAAATTACCTAACTTCTACAGGTTAGGAAAGGTTAATAGATCAGATAACTTTCTAAGAAAAAAGTCTACGTAAGTGGAAGTTAAGTCCATATAAAAAAGAGTTCTTATTTTATTATCAAAATAGTAATAAAACAATCACAAAGCCTTTAAAATAAATTTATAAATAAAAACAATTTTACAAAAAACATTTTTTTTTTCGCAAATAAAAATATTCACTTACGTATACTTCTTAAGCACTATTTCTTGTTATATTTATTAACAATGAAGATTTTTATTTGCGCCCAGGTTTTATTGCTAAATATGGCAGGATGAAGCCTTTTTAGATCTGTACAGTCCATTTTTTTTGGGGGTTTCTTAAGTGCCAAATGGTTTTTGAAGAAGATTTGGGCGAACCTTTTTTGTTCGTTTGTCCAAGGTACCAGAACACGACCTTTTTTTTATCTGTTGGCAAAAATAAACATTACATTACATTACTACGGTATTAAATCGAATGAAAAAAGGTATATCTAGCCTACTGGATATATGTAAAGACTGATTAAATTTATTTATTTCTCTCGCTTCTGCGAGGCAAAGACGTAACTAGATTTTCTTGTAACTATTCTGTGGAAGAAAATGAAATGTTGCATGTGGTTCAAACTATTATGAAGGAAGAAACTAGATATGGTTTTGTTAAATATATTTGTTAGTTTGTCTACACATTGTAAACACCAACAAATTTTTATATTTTTTACATTCACCTGATTTTTATGAACGCCATTAAATTCTTCTCCATCGCTAAGCTGAAATATTTTTTTGTTAGTGCAATTCTAATTTTTTTGCGACATTCATACCTGTACGTCACCGCAGTGATATCCTCTGTATTAATGTTTTCGTTGTAATCTTCTGTACTTAATTTATTGTTTACTTTACTGTGTTTATTAACGGATATGTGGTGGTCTTCTACGTCGTCAAGGTCGGGAATTTCAAGATCAATGTTTTCTAAGGACATGCCACGGTATTCGCCCATAGATTTCTTTTCCATAATAAGCAAAAGTTTAGATACCTTGGCTATCTGCACTTTGTCGTCGGTCTTTCTGTAATAATTTAAATGAGTGGCTTTTTCATGGCCAAGGTGGGTAGACTCATTATTTTCCATCGAAATTAATTGAATTAATTGTGCAATAGTTGCAATGTGCTTCCTTAAACTAGTTGCCGTTACGGCTTCAATGTTTTTTACATTGCAAGCAATCGCAATCTTCTTCAATACTTTGTAAGACCACAAATAGCTATCTTTAGTGCCTGGATGGGCGAAAAGATGTGGATTCGAACACGCCACAAATTTTCTAGATATGAGTAAAATTTCAGCATGTTTCTGCGTATCTTTGGTAAATATTACAGATACAGCTCTACCCTTCTTCCCTCGAATTATAAATCGTTTGATGTGTTTCACTAGTACTTTCTCAGTTACTGTCAGCGACTCATAAATATCTTGAACTACCGAGTCGTCTTCTTTTCGCGAATAGTCTTCTATTGTAATTCTTTGTGCTTCACCAGAACGCTTTCTGTTTAAAAGAATGACGTGAGTCAGAAGGGCTTCAGTTACATTGCGAACGTATGATAAATTTTTAGGATCATCCTCTAATAATTTAGACCACTTTTCTTCTTCCATAATAACAAACTCATTCATTTTTATGACATCCTCTGTTAATGATAACCAGAGGTGGATCAAGGGTATACTGCGCCCCAAGCTGAACCAAAATTTGCGCCCCCCTCTCTGACCTTATTGGTCTCTTTTTAACATGAAATGGAATAAAAGACAAAACAATTAAAAGAAAAATAAAACATGTTCAAATAGATTTTTATTCCATTCCAAGACTGAAAAAATGGAATACGAAAATTAAACAATCAAATAAAATGAAAACAATCAAAATTTGACCTTACTCTAAAAAACATTCGTTTTTTTTGTTAAAACCAAATAAACTATATTGTAATATAAAATGAACACAACACAAAAAACGAAATTAAAATAATCAGTAAAACTGAACTCAGTCAATAATGAAATAAAACGGTTAACTTTTCTTAAAAATAAATAAATGTATAACTAAAAAAAGCAAAATTTAAACAAAGCAAACATAACATGATTAACAAAAAGATTTCTTCCTAGCTTTTGCATGAGCAAATTTATCCACAATTTCAGAAAAGTCTAATTTGCGAAATATTTCGTTTTCAATGGCGAACAATGCCTTTGGATCTAACATTTTTTCTGTCACTGTGGATCGCAAATAGTTTTTCACTCTTTTCAGCACCGAGAAGGACCTCTCACCGCTGCAATTAGTCACAGCAGTGCTTAGATGCATTCTTAGGGGAATTTTGCAATTTGGAAAAACTCTCAGATTTGGTGCCCTTAAATATTCTAAAAAGTCGATGAGAGAATTGAACATTCTGGATGTTTCTTTGAGCTGTATACATTCATTCTCCAGTATACCCTCTTCCAAATCATTTGTGTATAGTTTGGTTAGCTCTGAATAATGAGCTTTAATTTTATCATCGCTCAAAGAATGTAATTTAGCATAGTAGCCGAATCGTCGATTGGCAATCTCATAACCCCTTTGTCTTCTAATTAGCTTGTTTTTCAATTTATCGACTAATTGTATAAATACATCAATTCGGAAATTGGCTTTGCCGTTCATGTTAGATTCGTCTGAAGCTGTAGTTGTCATTTCATCGAATCGAATCTTCCTTTTACGCTTTCGTTTCGTGTCATACTGATACGAATTACTTCCACACAATTCTACAGCTTCAGCTTCAAACAAATCAAAGTCATCTCTAATAGAATTCAGATAATCACATAATGTAGAACACAATGTAATAACTGTATCTAAACCAATTTTCGGCGTTTGCAATTTTTTATTCATTTGATTGAATCTGTCTAAAACTTTTGACCAAAAGCAAACCATTATAGCCGTTTCAATATGGCTTAATTTTTTTATGCATGGTTCCAGCTTCCAATCTTGTGTTAGATCATTCATGATTTCTTTGTAAGAAGTAATTAAAGCTTTAGAAGCCTCTGCGCGAGCACTCCAACGTGTAGATGACAGGGTTTTTACTGTTGGTTTTGCATTTAATTTTGACATTAAAATTTCCCATCTATGTGCAGAGGAAGAGAAGAAGTTATAAAGCTCCTGCTCCAATCCAAAAAATGTGATGGCAGTCTCACACAGACCTGCTGCTGATTTGCCCACTAGATTTAGGGAATGCGCAGCACAATGTACATAAGTAGCCAATGGGCTGAGTTCTCGTATGCTGGCTTGCGCACCCGAGTACTGTCCTGACATATTGGCAGCGTTGTCATAACTCTGGCCACGGCAGTTTGCAAGGTCAATCCCCATTTTATTCGAGAAGGCACAAAGAGCATCAACAAGCTGCTGGCCTGTATGACCTGTGTTCGGAAAAATATCAGGAATCGTTCCACTGGAGACCCAATATCATTGACGTACCTCAAAACAACAGTTAATTGGCGGATGTGGCTGATATCAGGTGTTGAGTCGATTATTATCGAATAATATTTAGCATTTTTTATTTCGTTTACAATTTTATTCAGTACTTGTTGTGCCATCTGAACGATTAATTCATCAATAATGTGATGTCAAAGATAGGAAGGAATACCTCTACCGGCGTTACCAAATCGTGCAATATGGTCCGCCATGAAAGTGTCGAATTTGGCGATTAGCACTATTACGCCCAAGAAATTTCCATTCGACACGTTGCCAATTGTTTCACTATGTCCGCGTATTGCTAGGCCACGTGAAGCCAACATTTTGATCGCTTCTACAACCCTCAGTAACACATTGCGCCAGTAAGTGACTTCTTCGGCAAGTTGCTCTATCAAAGCACTGTCAATCCGGCTGGAAATTCTCGTGCGTGCAACGAAGGTGGACACGTATTGACGGTGTTCTAGGCCAGTTTCATGTTCATCAATTCTTTTTTGATTCCTCCAGTCCCTAAATCCCACTGTGTAGCAAATTTTGTGGAGCCCCCAAAAAGTTTACACACAGCACAAAATGCAGCTCCGGTTGATTTTGAATAGATTAACCAAACTCGCTTGCATATTTCCCCATTGGGATGACGTCTTGAGAATAGAGACTTTGTGCAATGTCTTGTCGTACCATCAGCATACTTTTGCGTTGAAGTCACTGTCGTCATCATTTTGTTTTACTCCACATAAAGCTATTTTATCTCGAAGAGCCTCAGTGATCTTCCATTTAGCTGGATCAGGTTCATATTCTTCCTAGATATTCAATAAATGAAATTCAAATTAGATTTATTGTTATTTTTGCGGAGGTTGAAGGATTAACTAATTCTGAATACTTACAAGTAACTCGCCCTCATCTACATTTTGCTCAGCATCGGGATCGATTTCTTCCATAGGTTCAATAGTTTGACGTTCTTCTTTGGCATCATTATTATTTTCACATTCACCTGAATCCGTTAAGTCATCGCATGCCGTAGCTCTAAGAGGCCTATTTTCTACGATAGAAGTAGAATTCGAAGGAGAAGCGGAGCTCGTGCCAGGCATAGGAGAATTATGTGATAAAGGACTAGTGAAATATCTGTCCAAAGTCGGCGTATTTTTTAGAAGCTTTTCTTTTTTTTTTCTAATTTAGCTTTGGCACGCTGTCGAAATTGTGCCCCGCTCGGCCTTTTACTTGACATGTTGTCGTATGACTCGTATGAGGTATGAGCGAGAAATGCGACTGAATGCTGAATGTATACAAGTACAGATCTCGATTGCTACTAAACACTGATGACGCGCAATGCGCCTTATTTTCATTTCGCGTTTAGCGCACTCACAAGCGTCACAAGTCACAATACCAAGAACTAACCGCCGGCGCCGACCGCTTTATTGTTTCTCGGTAGGCAAATGTTTGTTTTTATTTACATCCCAATAAAAGCACGGCTCGGTACTCGTACTTGCTACCTATATTTCGCTTTTCAGACTTGCGGAGATATTTTTTAAAATGCTTTTTTTTGAGATTTTTACAATTTCGTGAAATATGATCAAATAATTTAAAAACTAAATAATTTTAAATAAAAATTGCAGGAAATTTTGCGCTCCTCAAAATGCTGGCTTCTTTTGCTTCGTGGTTAATCCGCCTCTGATGGCAACATGCTTTCTTTCTTCCAATTCTTAGAAGATAAATCATTGTGCGCGTTTGTAGAAACATAGAAGCGAAATTGAGTTTGTGTCATTTCCTTTAATGTTTTGATTTCGGCGTTTCTCACGATGTCTCCTTCCTTGGCAGTCAAAAACATGGCAGTATCGCAAACCTGCTTGAGAACAGTGGCCCATCTTAAAGCAAGTGAAGGACTTTTAAAGGTGTCTTTATCCGAGTCATAACCTGAAATTGCAATTGCAAAATTGCATTGGTAACGTCGACTAGTTGATCAAAATAACATGGTTTCAAGTAATCCATTAACTGACTTAATTTCGGTTTCGTATTTTGCAAGGCTTTTAGGAATCTGGCCAGTTCTCGCATGCGTTGAGATGCAGTATTGATAAATGTTTTTCTTTATGACATCTGTAATATCTTTGTCCATAGTATTTAATTAGAAAGTCGTTCATAACAATTTCAGTAATGTCGTCCGGTTGCATGTGAGGAAATACTTTTAATTCTAAATCCTCAAAATTAGTCACACCCGACATGTGAAGGAGTGTCAATCCACTTACTTGTGCATGTTTAGTTTCTGTCTCCTGAGACTTTTTATAGCAAGTTTTCATATGTCGATGAAGATATGTTCGTATGAAAAAACCTTTACATGCAGGGTAAGGCAAATAATCGGATACTTTTTTTTAAACACAACTTTTGGTCTTCTTGTTGGGCTCATAAGGACGATTCGATGTCACCTTGAACACATGACGCTGCCTAACGTTTTAAAATTTTATCACAGCACTTTCATTAACGCATTCATTTACAAAATCGCCTGCAAATTGAATCGCTTATTTATATAGGTTTTTAATGGACGTCGGCTTGTTTGATAAGACCATCCCGAATGGTTCACCGGCGTTAATAATTAGTTCGTAAAGTTTTTGTTGCATTTTTAACTGCCCAGTAAATATACTCCCGGCATATAAGTAATTAATGTACATTTTTAGTTTATTAGGTTGTTGAAGAGTACCTATTTTAGTTTCTTATTTGAATAGGTCATTTTGCGTAATATAGTATGATTTTTTCTGGAGACGTTATTTATTTCTCTATTTCTTTGCCACCTTATTGTCAGCCCAGTTGTTGACAAGCGGTCAGTGCATTTTTATACTACGGAATCCCTTTGATATGCGCGGACCGACGTTTTTATTTGTTAATAAATATAGGAGTTATTTAAAAAAAGAAAGAAATCGAATTACGTCTGCAGAAAAAATCACACTATGATTACGTATTTTACATGTTTCTAGTGATGAATTCTTTACTGAAAATACTGAATAATATTATTTGACATCACACATCACTATTTAAGCAAAACAAATTTTTTGCCTTATGATGTTTTTTTTATTAAAGCGCATGATGATTTGGTATCTTCTAATTTGCTAAATTCTTTTTAATAACAATGCATAGCGCTATTATTGAAATTTTTATTCTTATTTAGGGACTGGGAAAAACACGTACTCTAAAATAATCGAAACTGCCTAAAAGCGACAAGATATTGACATGATTTGTAAATTAGCCGGTTACAAAGATCTCTGCCTATGATGCTAAATATCACAAAAGCTGTTATTGTCAGTACATATGCAAACGAAATATCAAAGCTTGTCAAAATAAGTCTCCCGCTACCACAACTCTCCAATCAATAAAAGACCAAAGTGATACATCAGAATCAGAGGCAATCAACCCTGACTCTGATCCTTCTACCAAAATAAAATCAAGTGAATATTCCCAGACTGTTGAAGAAAACGAGATTAGAATCTTACACAATGCGACGGGTATCCTAAAGAAAAAATTAAAGAGTTTAAAACCCTAAAAAGTTATTTTCCTACTCCAGATAATATAAACCAGAGAGAGTTTGATAATCAAGTTTTTAATGCACCTGCTAATTTTTTTTGTATCATGGCATTTTAAAATAAATAATTATCTCGTATTTTTTAAATTCAAATAATAAGTTTTAATGCATAAATATAATGGATTTTAAATAATATCCAACGTAAATAATGATAAGTAAAACCTTCTAAGTGCTTATGCTATGCGTGTTTACTGGGGTGCATACGTAAAATATTACTTTTGACATATCTTTAAGGTGGGCACATCCAAGACAGAGAGATCCGATAAAGAAATATTTATTATTTTTTTCCATAACTTTTTGTAAAAAAAGTATAAGACTACCTAAGTAGTACTATGACAGGTGTAGTGATATGAATTTTCACTCAATAATTTCAGTTGTTTGCAAAATAATCAGATTTAATTTTATAAATCATGTCAATTTTCGTATTTCGTAAATTTAAATCTAATTATTTCGCATATGTTTGAAATTATTGAGTGAAAATTTATAACATTACTTTTATTATACTTCTACTTAGGTAGTCTTATAGTTTGTTTGCAATATGTGTTTCAGAATAAGAAGTTATAGTCAAAAACAGTAAATATTTCCCTATCGGACCTCTCTTGGATATTCTCACCTTAAAGCACAGTTATAGGGGTGTCAAAATTTGTTAAATCGATATATTTTATAAATGAATGTTTTTGAGACGTAATTCGAGCTTTGTTTAATGAGAAAGGGAGAATGGGATTTGATACTTGTCTTGATTTGGGTGTGTGCTAGCGTCATCAGTGACAGGATGGCTAGTTGTCTCAGCATCTGAAACAGGTAATTTACCTTTTAGATTTCTAGCTGGCTTAAGGGTTGATTTGTAACGTGTACCCGTTGTTGTTAATACTTTGTTTTGTTGGTCTTGTACTACCATAACTGATTCATTGGGTTTCGCAATTTTATTTCTTAAAGTTAATTTTGCATACGCGATTTTATGCGTGGTAACTGGTTTTCGTTTCTATTTTCGTTAATTTTTGAGCGTTATGTTTATTTACGTAATCGTTAATAATGTGGTGTTCTGACATTTCAAAGGCCGTTCGATTGTCACAATCTCCTTTTATAATTTGGAAAGGTGTATACTGTTATTATATCCTAAAATAGCATAACTCATTAACGTTTCGATAGTTTGTGATTTGTGTATTCCTGTTTTTAATATTCGTAACCCTTCTAGTAAGGTGGAGTGAAATTGTTCTATTGGAGATTTACTACCGGGGTTTCTTACACTCGTATGTATAGTCATTCGCCAGCGACTCGCTGAACTTTCGCCGTTCGCCAGATCAGAATTTCATTGCATAGTCGGTCGCCGATGACATCACACATGCGCATTTAAATAAGTTTTGGCGAAGCGGTGGCGACGCGCTGGAGATGGTCAGTAGCATCTCCCAGAGATTATCTGTATACGTTCCAGTAAGAAATAATCAAATTTAATTTGTTTTCGAGAATATACTAGCAATGAATCGCGATTTAGATATGTTTTATGATGCGAATAGAGATATTATAGATTTAGAAATATACATCCCACGCCGGTAAGTAGTTAACATTTTGTAATAAAACAAATTCAAATCGGACAAAAAAATTATTGTAGATATATTCGGGTTATGGAAAATCCATTGGAAATATACACCGAAGTTGAATTTAAAAAACGATTTCGATTTGGGAAAGGTGTGGTACGCGATGTTTTGTTGGTAATGGTAGTGGATCAGGAACCTATTACCAACAGGGGGTTACCTGTTCCTTTATTAATAGGTGTTCTTTTAACATTACGTTTTTACTCAAGTGGCAGTTTTTAGGTAATTATAATTTTTTTTATTGTTGTTTCTATGTACAGGGTGTCCCTAAAAAGTAACTGTTCATTCTTTGGTCAATTTTTAGAAATTTTGTTTAACATAATATGCTACCGAGTTAGGAAGGATCAATATTCAGTTACGGGATTAATTCTATATACAAGCCACCTGTTTGAAACAGATTTGCAAAATATATTTTTTTACAATAAACCATAGAATGTTTCGACATTTTAGGGGCGTTCTCTACATACGTATTTTTACAATTGCAGATAGTTTGTGGAGACCTAAGGGGGTTCAATCAAGTAACTGTTAGCCGTGTTATAACAATAGTCACCCGAAGAATTGCAGCACAAAGCCGAAATTATATAAAATTCCCAGATAATGAGGAAAATTTACAGGAAAGTCAGGAAGTTTCGCAGAATTGCAAATTTTCCTAACGTCACGGGGTGCATTGACTGCACCCACGTTTCTATTACTAACCCGGGAGGACCTTATGCGGTAGTTTTTCGAAACAGAAAGAGAACATTTTCAATTAATGTACAGGCGGTAGTTGGTCCTGATTTAGAAATATACGACATTGTTGCGCGATATCCAGTAAGTTACCATGACAGTCATATTTTTGATAGAAGTTCTGTAAAAGGTAAATTTTAACGAAGAGAACTTCCTGGATATTTGCTTGGTGATGCCGGATATCCCTGCTTGACATATCTTTTAACGCCTTTTCGAGAAACGCGTACTCCAGGTGAAGCACGATATAACCGAGCGCAGATAAAAACGAGGAATACCGTAGAGCGATTCTTCGGTGTTTTCAAGCATCTATTTCCTTGCTTGTCTCGTGGGCTTGGTAATAATGTATCTACCTCCTGGTATATTATTGTTGCTTGTGCTGTTCTTTACAATATTGCTGTCGCTTATCGTGAAATTGAAGATCTTGTACAAGCTAACGATAACAACGAAATTCCAGTAATTCCTTTCCATGGCCGTGCAAGAAATGAACGGTTATTAGGTTACCTTATGAGGGCAAATGTGGTTCATAATAATTTTAATTAAAATAATATATTGAAAAAGTTAAATAGGCCAAAGTAGATTCATAAACCCTATTTAATCGTGAAACAGTAAAGAAGTTGAAGGTAAAATATAAAAGTACCTCAAAGGTAAGATTTATTTTTACCAATGACCGCTGATTAAAAACTGTATACTAACTATTTTAACGTATTTTTGGTTGTAATATTTCTATTTTAGCCTACAGAACCACTGTTTGAATTTGGGATTTTTCGTTTTATTGAATACAATATGATTTTATTTTATAGATAGGTACTGCAATAAAATATAAAATTTTTTAAATAAACTTCTGCATTTGTTTTATTTTTGGCTCCTCCTGCAGCATTATCAGTCGTAATTTGTTTCAATTTTGCCTCCTCCTGTAGCATTACTAGTCTGGCAGCCTCTTTCCTATAGAGTGCCTCGTCCATGCGTACCTTATGCAGCTGGTCCAGTTGTGCCTCTTCTTTTTTTATTAATTGTAGTCTGGCTACTGTTAACTCATTTAAATAGTTTCTGGGCTGTTTACGGTTGGTACCTTTTTTGGCAGTTGCTGTATCTAAAATTAATTATATGTACGTTTTATAGCTATAACATAATAATAAATTACCCTGCCACTGCCACTGGATTTCGATTTAAAGCAGATGGCGGATTAGCTGCAACCGGATTTCCATCTGAAGCAGATAATGGACCAGGGGTTGCTTCCTGTACAACGTGTACCACTGAAACTATTTACCTCATTAAAGATCATATAGTAAGGTTAAAAAATGAACTAACCTCCTGTATTTGTTAAATTAATTCCATCGGAATCAGCATCATTGTCTATCTCAAATTCAAGATATGGTATTAGATTATCTATTTCAGGCTGGGGAGAAGGCGGTGGTTTAGATGTTCCACCACATGTGGCCATCAATTCACGCCTTTCCTCTACCAGTATGCTTTTTCTATTTCTTTTTGTTTTACCCACAATCTTTTTAATTGGATTATTGAATCTCTGAAAATATGATAAAACCTGCATAAAAGATGTGTAACTAGAAATGCTATTTAATATTGAACTTTAAGATAGTATATATTTTATACAAGTCATCAATTTATTAAAAATCACAAAAGTACCTAGTTTATTTTGTGAAAAACACAAATTAAGAAGTAAATCTCAATTTTTTTGTGTCTCCTGTATGTAATAATTTAAATAAATACATGCTAGATTATTTAACAATTATAATTACCTTTTCATCCGCTACTGCATTATATTCATTGACTATTCTTTCCCATGCTGCCTTTTTTCTTGCAATGTTGTTAGCATCTGTCTTTTTGTCCTCAATTATTTGATAATTTGCTAGGATTTGTAAAAACAAGTCCTTGTCTGCTGCCGAATATTTGACACTCATCCTATTTATTTAATAACCAAATAAAAATACACTTCGTTAATCGCTAACCGACTAGAGAATGCACATGTTTGATGTAAACAAACGAATTGCGCATGATTAAGCCATCGGCGATCCGCCACAATGGAGAGCGATGGAAGGACGACTATGCAATGCAAATTATATTTCGTTCTTTCGCCAGCGAATCCTCCAGAGAATCGCCGAGATAAAGTTCAGCGAGTCGCTGGCGAATGACTATGCATACGGCTGTTAATGTTGTAAAATGTAATTCAATATTGTGTCAAGTTCTTCGAATAATGCATTTTTGAATTCGGTTCCTAGATCACAAGTAATTTTTCTGGGGATACCGAAATGTGTCATGAAATTTAATAAACCTTCGCAAATATGGACTGCTGAAAGGCAAATAGGATAGGCTTGTCCAAAACGACTAAAGCTGTCTATTACAGTTAAAAATTTCTATTTATTTACAACAAATGTATCTATGTATATATGTTCAAAGAGACGGTGTCCAATAGGAGTTTGTTGGAATATAATTTCATTCGGGTGCCCGTTCGTATTTAGTTTTTGACAGGTAACACAGGTGTTTATATAATTTATTACGTCATTATTTAAGTTTGGCAAAAAGTATAATTTTCGTAAAGCAAGGGTAGTTTCTTTGATGCCTCGGTGTACCGTTTTTTGTCCGTGGTGATATTTTATTTTTTGTTGTTGTGATTCCGCTTTTTCGATATCTTCGAGATAGGTATTTGTTTGTACTAATTAAATGCTGAATGTTGGAAATGTCGCTGTAAGATAGGGATAATTTCTTGTAAAATACGTTCGTCGATTAGCATTCCGTGTAGTGTTTTAGGTTTTACCATATTCTTTGAATGTTTTCACTACTTCGATTTCGAATAAATTTTTATCTCTGTTGGGAAAAGTTATTTGATATCTAGTTTTTATGCCAAAGGGTTTTGTAAGCTTTACGTGAGTGCGAATAGTATCCTCACTTGCTGTGATTATTAATTGATTTTTAAACGTGTTAATCGCGTTTTCTGAAATGGGAATGTCTAATACGGGGTTTCGCGGAATGTATTGTTTCGTTCGATGATTGTGCTCTTGGGGGACATATTTGCGTATCTGAGATTATGTTAATTTTTGAAGCGTTTTCTGCTATTAAATCTTGTGGGATAGCATTGTCATCTGGTCGATTTTCTAGGTCAACCAGGTCATCTAGTGTTAGTTCGGGGAAGTCAGTTTCTAATTTATTTTGTCCGCGTTGTCTAAGTTTCCGGCAATTGATGCGTTTCCTATCGGGTGTATTTCGGGTTGAATTTCAATACGCGAAAGGGCGTCTACTACTTTCTTTTCTTTTCCTTTCTTGTACATAATGTCGTAATCATACTCCATTAATTTTAGGCGCCAGCGCATAAGGCGGCTATTAGGTTCTTTCATATTATTCACCCATTGTAGCGGTTAATGGTCCGTAATTATGATAAATTTATGTCCGAATAGGATAGGTCGATGAATTTTTACGGCATGAACTATACCGAGCAATACTTTTTCTATCGTACTGTAGTTAATTTCGGCTGCGTTAAGGGTTCGACTAGAGTATGCTGTAGGTTTGTCACTGCCGATAGGGTATTGGGAAAGTACACAACCTATTGCAAATTGGCTTGCATCGCATGTCAATATAAAGGGTTTAGTAAAGTCAGGATATTGTAATAATGGTCCGTTAGTAAGTATAATTTTACAAGTATCAAATGTTAACAAAAATTCGGGTGTATGAACAATAGTTTCTCTTTTTTTTAAACATTTTGTAAACGGTTTCGTAATCTTCGCCAAATCTTTTATGAATTTTCTGTAAAATCCGAGTAATCCTAGAAATGATTTTATTTAACGTGCTGTTTTAGAAATAGGAAAGTTTTTAATTGCACGAATTTTGCTAGGATTCGGTTTTATACCTTGCGGAGTTATAACGTGTCCTAGAAATTCTACGTTTTGTTTTAAAAATTCCGACTTGTCTAATTGTATTTTTAATTTACATTCTCGTAATTTGGAAAAACTTGTTTCAGGTATTGAATATGCTCCTGAAGGTATGTACTGAATATAATTATGTCGTCCATGTAAACGACATATTTTATTTTGAAGTTCGCGCAAAACATGATCCATCACGCGTTGAAATGTGGCGGGGGCATTTTTGAGACCAAATGGCATACGTAAATATTCGTAGTGGCCATTTTCGACATTAAAAGCTGTTTTTTCGATACTATTTTGGTCCATTTCGATTTGATGAAAACTGCTAGCTAAATCTAGGGTTGTAAAATAGTTACACTTGCCTCGCTTATCAAGTATGTCATCGATATTTGGTATTGGATATCTGTCATCTATTATTTTTTCGTTCAAACGTCTGTAGTCAACGACAATACGCCATTTTTTCGTTCCGGATGCGTCAGCCTTTTTTGGAACAATCCAAATTGGACTTGACCACGGTGATTGACTTGGTCTAATAATTCCGTCATTTAACATTTTATTTATTTGCGTATTTACCTCGGTTTTATGATAATGTGGAAAACGATATGTCTTTACGTGAATTGGAATTTCATCTTTTGTTTTTATTTCGTGCTTAATTTTGTTTGTGAATGATAATTCACAATTAATATATAAGTAAAGTAAGTGGTACCGTGCAATTGTTTCTCAAGTAAAGTTGGTTTTCAACCGAATGAATCGAAATTAAAAAGCTTAAAGTTAATTGGCAGTCCGTTGTTGTAATTAAGAAACATCAGTTAGTGAATGCTGTGTCCTAGATTCGTTATTTTTACTTAACCCTAACTGCCCGCCAGTGGCGGAACAGTTTCATCTCCAATCATGTCGGGCTGTTCATCGTGTACCCGTGATAAAAGTGAAGGGCTTGTAGGCTGTGAAGGAATCTGTAATAAGTGGTTTCACTACTCATGTGCTGGCCTATCTAACATGGAATTTGGAATGCTTTCAAAAAGCAAACGTTTATTCTACCTGTGTGATAAATGCAGGCGTACATGTGAAATTCTTGAAAAAACTGAAGTTTCTGCTTATTCCGAGAATCTTACTGCTCTTAATGAACCGGTCACCAATATTAGTTCCCAGGTCCAGGGTCACATAGATGCAGCACTTGCTGGGTTTACTTCTATGATTGATAACATTAAGCTCGAAGTTACTATCTTAATCAAAACCGAGGTCCAGAAAGTCATCCACCACAATATCGATAAACTGGTTACTCCCAAAATTGATGAACTTAAGCCAAAAATAGACAACATTTCGACATCTGTTTGTAATTCTGTTAACAAAAAATCTTATGCTACTGCTGCTGCTAATCAAACATTCTTTATTAAACCAATGCATAAGCAAACTGTTTCTACTACCAAATCGGACATGCTTCAGAACATCAACCCGGTAAGCTCCAGTATAAGTCTAAGTAAGGTTCGAACTGCTAAAGATGGAGGCCTAGTTGTTTCTTGTGATATTACTGACTCACAAAAATTCAAAGTATTAGCTGCTGAAAGACTCTCTGATAAATATGTTGTTGAGGAGGTGGCGACTCTACACCCGCGTGTGCGTGTAGTCGGAATTACGGAAGAATTAGATGCTGAAACTGTCCATAATTTTCTAACATCACAGAATAAAAATGTTATTGTGCCTAACAGTGAGTGTAAGGTTATATCTGTGTCACATATAAAAAAAAAACAACAAAATATTTCAGGCTATCCTTCAAGTAGATAAGACTACATATGGTAATATATTAGAGCAGGGTAAATTATTCGTTGGCTATGATTATTGTAATGTTTTTGATGCTATTGAAATGAGACGCTGTTTTAAATGTAATGGTTTTCACCATCTGTCAAATAAATGTGCCCTCCAGCATGTGATCTGTCCGCGTTGTTCTCAAAAACATAACATCTCAGAGTGTAAATCACAAGATCTTTGTTGTATCAACTGCCTAACCTTCAATAAGGGTAATAAAGACTCAATAGTTAATACTAATCATGCAGCATGGGATAAAAATTGCTTTGTCCTCCAACAAAATCTTACAAAGTTCAGGAATAATATTTTAGGTATTCGGTAGCAATCAGCTCCTTTAAGTTCCGACTATGCGCTAACCACAAAAACATTTATAAACACTGAAAAAGCAATGGCTAAGAACTCTTATTTTATGTCGTTCTATTATCAGAATGTTCGTGGACTAGGGACAAAAACTAATGAGTTATTTACTAATTCACTCGTTGACCAGTGTGACTGTATTGCTCTCACCGAGACATGGGCTCATGCGGGATTGTCAAATGCCGAACTGTTTGATATAAATATATATGATGTATTTCGCGCTGATAGGGATTTTCAAGCTTGTAATAAAACGCGAGGAGGTGGAGTATTACTCGCACTTAAAATTAAATACAATGCTTATTTACTTGACGTTCGTTCCCTATGTCCAGGTTTTAATAATCTCAAGAGCATCGATATACTGGGTGTAAGAATTAAAACATGTAATCACTATTTTCTGATTTTTGTTTTATATATTCCCACTGACGCTACCTGTGAGGATTATGAGTGTTTATTTGATAATATTGAATCACTATATGACCTGTATGGATCCGACATTCTCATTATTGGCGACTTTAACATCCCTGAATATTTCTCAAAAACTCCCAGTCGGAAATACAATTCCCTGCTGCATTTTATGAACTTTTTTAATCTAAAGCAACAAAATAATGTACTCAACGCTAATAACAGACTATTAGATCTTATTTTAAGTAATATGTCTTGTAACGTCCAAAAATCAACTTCAGTTTTATTAGCGGAAGATCTTCATCATCCTGCTCTTTGTATTAATGTGTGTGTACAAAATCTTACGACTAATAAGTTTCCACTATTTAGTCATGAGTCGTTTAATTTTAAAAAAGCTAATTACCCCGCACTCTACAATGAGCTAGCTCTAGTTGACTGGAGTTTTATTTCTAATCTGGCAGTAAACGAAGCTGTGTTTGAATTTTATGACAAAATATATTCTGTTTTTAAGAAACACGTCCCTAAAAAAACACCATCACACAAACAGTATCCCCCCTGGTTTAATTCCAGTACAATTAGACTGCTTAAACAGAAGAACAGGGCACGTAATACATACAGAAGGACTAAAAACCAGGATGATCTAATAATATTCAATGAATTAAGAGCTTTGCTAAAAATGACTATAAAAGATGCTTATGCTGCATACATACGGGATGCCGAGAATGCCATAAAATCTAACCCAAATAAGTTCTGGGGTTATATTAATTCAAAAAATAATGCCACATCTATTCCTAGTACTATGAACTACAACAATGCCACTCTTGAAAGCCCCCAAGATATAGTTAACTCCTTTGCTGATTTTTTCTCTAATGCGTATATTAATTCTAGTGACTATTTGCCTGGTGACAGTGTATATAATAACAATGTTATGCGTATTCGAATATTCAGTGAGAGCGAAGTCCTAAACTCAATTAAAAAACTCAAGGCAAACATGACTACAGGACCTGATGAAATACCCGCGTTTATTATAAGAGATTGCGCTAATGTTTTTTACAAACCTCTCTGTATTATATTTAATTTAATCTTAAGCACAGAAACATTCCCTGATAAGTGGAAACTATCCAGAATTTGTCCAGTGTTTAAAAAGGGCAGTAAAAATGAAATAGAGAACCATCGTCCCATCGCAATTTTATGCAATTTTTCTAAAATTTTTGAATTCTTATTGCATGATTACGTATCCTTCCATACTAGAAGTTCAACAATTGAAGAACAACATGGCTTTATGGGCGGTCGGTCAACTGTTACAAACCTGGTATGTATCACCCAATTTATTTCTGAAGTCATAGATCGTAAGGGTCAGGTTGATGTAATTTATACCGACTTCTCTAAAGCATTCGACAGACTAGACCATGGCATTTTATTGACTAAATTAGAAAGCTTTGGAATCAGTACTTCGCTACTAAATTTATTTATGTCTTATTTGTCCTATCGGTCTCAATATGTTCAGTATCGTGGTTATCGGTCTGATCATTACAGCCAATCATCTGGAGTACCGCAGGGCTCGGTACTTGGACCATTGCTTTTTGTACTGTTTATCAATGACATTGTTGATGACTTGGATGTTCACTATTTGCTTTATGCTGATGACCTAAAAATATACTTTCCTATAAATTCCGACTATGACTGCCTGAGGGTTCAGCGTAACCTGGATCTTCTTAATACCTGGTGCATTAATAACCGTCTTCCTCTTAATGCTGCTAAATGTAATGTCATGTCTTTCACACGTAAAGTAAATAAAATTTCATTTAACTATAAATTAAACGACTGTAAATAGACCTGAGTTTATAAAAGATCTTGGCGTTGTTTTTGATACTATATTAACTTTTTCTAAACATATCGAGGAATGCACCAGTAGTGCATTTAGAAATTTAGGTTTTGTTTTGAGAAACAGCAAAGATTTTACTGAATTATCTACTCTACGTATGTTATTTGTTACATTTGTCAGATCCAAACTGGAATATGCGTCCATTGTTTGGAGTCCTAGTTACAACATTCACATAGCGTCCTTGGAAAAAGTACAACGAAGATTTTTTAAGTCCACAACTTTTATTCTGGAGGGCACATATCCAATGAGAGGGACACAACAAGAATTTTTTTTAAATAAATTTAGTATTAGTAGCTTAATAAGGAGACGTGTAATGCATTCAATAATGTTCTTACACAAAATTATCAATAATAAAATTAGCTGCACCTGCCTCACCTCACTTCTTAGGTATCGAATTCCGAGATTAAATTCTCGAACAAATAATGTACTCATGCTTCCTACTCCACGCACTAATATATTAGAATCATCTACCCTACATCAAATGTGTTTAAATTATAATAGTATTGAGGCTAGCCTGGATATATTTAACTGTAATATTGCTGACATAAAGAACATTTACTTAAACCCCATTTAAACACGCTCTTGTCTATATTTCTGTGTTACACTTGTGATATATATATGTATATGTGTGTATGTGTATGTATGTATATCTGTGTATGTGTGTGTGTATATATGTGTATATATATATATATATATGTATATATGTATATATATATATATATATATATATATATATATTTATTTATTTTACTAGAGTATATATTTTGATTATAGTTGTTACATTTTATATTTGTGTCATTTGTGTACCTTTTACTTACACCATATTGTTCTATTTATCGATATTTTATTTAAATCTGTTGTTATTTGTCCTGTAATTGGGTTTCACCCGTTGGATGAATTATATAAATAAATAAATAAATAAATAATTTTTGATCAGGATGGTGAAAAATATCGGGAAATTTATTTATAAGTTTTAATATTTCGTTGCGTTCTTCCTCGTTCATATGATTTATTCGAATTAAATCATTTAAATTTTGTTGACTTGTCTGATCGAAGTAGTTAGGTAATGCATGTTCAAAATATAAAACTATACTATAAAATGTTGCATCAAAGGGTGTTAGTATTTCTACGCATATTGTTTGATCTGTATTGTTCTGAATTTCGAATGTAGCTTTAAAATTTTCAGCATAGGTCAAAGTTTCAGGAATGTATAGTCCGAAAAGGTTTTGTTCTGGAATTAAAATATTTCCTTCGCGTTTATTTACTTAAAATGGTTTGTTAATTGTTTGATGAGGTGGAATTTCAATTTTCATGTGTAATTGCGTTTGTTTTTCGCGATATTTAAATGGTATGTATGATGGTACCTTGGAATCTGACCACAGTTCGCTTATCTTACAAAGTATAAGATAACAAAAGTATTCAAAATTTTATTTATGATGGTAAATTGGAATCTGACCACTGTTCGCTTGTTTTACAAAGTGTAAAATAACAAAAATTATCCTAAATTTTTATTTATGATGGTAACTTCGAATCTGGCCACAGTTCGCTTATTTTACAAAGTGTAAAATAACAAAAATTATCCAAAATTTTTATTTATGATGGTAACTTGGAATCTGACCACAGTTCGCTTATTTTACAAAGTGTAAAATAACAAAAATTCACAGAATTTATTTGTTTATGATGGTAAAATGAAATTTTATTTTACGAAATGTAAAATAACAGAAAAAATTGAATTCTTACGTGCTAAAAATTGATTCTTACTTGCTAAAATTGTTTTAAACTTGAAAAAGACTTGAAAAAATTTGAAAATTGATTTTTCTTCTTTGTTTCTTAATCTACGTTTCACACGATAGTGAATCTGCGAGTTTTTTTCACAACGATTGTAAATACTCGACAGTTGAACAAGATGTTCTCACCTACTAACTAAGAATTTTTTGAGTTTATACGATATATACTCAGAAAATGAACAAAGGAAAACAAACTCGACTTACCCTGGTTGGAAGAGGTGTCTGCTGAGCCTTTGGAGATGATTACCAGCGGGAACGACACTTTTTCTTCTTGTTGGAGTTTTGGGTCGTTTTGCAGAGAATGAGATGAAACTCACGGTATTTCTTCGGTAGAGTACCTTCTACAAATCCGTTCCGACTGCGCCAGTTAGGTCTTCAAGCACGGAAGATGCGTTTTTAAAAACCAAATAAAATTTGTTGTTCACAAGAAGCTAACTTTATTACGATAATAAGTTACAAGTTGCTAGCTCGAGCTTGGTAACAATCTGAATAATAAATGAGCAGCACTCCTATTTATTAACTAACAATAGTCTATTAAGCAAAAGATTATATTAAATAGAACGCCATAAAGCTACATCAACAAAGATAGCGCTGTACACATAACTACGATATCTTCTGATGGCTGCTCGCCTGGTGGCTGCTGAACAAGCATGCCTTCCTCGTAATTTCGGGAAGAAGGGAAATGAGAATATCTGAGTGGGCTTGGATTAGATTCCAACTGTGCAGTAGTTGAGGTTCCGTGTGATTCATGCGAAGTGGGATACTGAAGAGGGCTTCGGGTGCTGCAGGATATGTGAGTCATGTATCCAAGAGGGCTTCTCGACGCTCTTGACGTATAAGATGTAGAGGCAGAAAATAGACCCATATCTGTGTCGAATAAAATGTTAGGAAATGCTCCTTTGACGTGAGCCACTGTGTGCTGATCATATTTCTTTAGCTCATTGGCCAAGTTTGGAGCATATGTGAAGTAGGGATCATTTGAGTTATTTGCCAATGACTGCAATATCTTCAGCGCTTCACTCGTTACTTTGGAATCTGAATTTTGTTCAAATGGTGCCTTTTGTTTCACTCCAGTTTTCTGTATCCTACTTGTACTTGCAAACAAAAAGTAGACACATTTCCATCAGCAGATTTAGTATGTATTAACTGCAGCGGTAACCGAAGTAGTACTTGACTGAGCTGATTCTGCGGAAACTTCTACTTCTGTTTCTACCTCCTACAACAGAATACAATTTGTAAATTCAGGAAACAAGACAATACAGAATACATATTCGATAAAGACGTGGGACAGAATTGAGGCTATAATAAAAGCCATATAATTAAGCATGTTGCATTTTGTAAAACAAACAGTTTACCCGAGGATCAAGTATATCCGTGTCAGGAAACAATCCGTGTTTGTTAACTTTTAGACATTCTACATTTTTACTATTATCTGCCCTAATACTGAACCTATAGCAAATACAAACGGTTTTTCGAACTCTGAGTACGTTAGTACTGATGAATTAATTATCGTTTTCTTTGTAAATTGATAAGCTTGTTTGTATAATCTGGATTATCAATATAGATTTTCTGTAATTTTCTCAAGCATTTTGAAATAGATTGTGTTAATTCTGCAAAATTCGGCATGAACTTTCGATAATATCCTACTAGGCTAATATGATTTTATTTCTTTATTTATTTTGTAGTTTTTGGTAAAGAATATTTCTGAATTGCTTCGATTTTAATAGGATTTGGAATTATACCATCGCGCGTGATTCCTAACAATGAAACTTCTTTTTTCAAAATTTGCTTTTATCTAACTGAATTTCTAGATTTGTTTCGTGCAATTATTGAAATATTTGTTTGAGATGGCTGATATGGTCTTATGGTGATTTTAAAAATTAATGGCATCCATGTAAACGAAACAAGTTTTGTATTGAAATTCGCGCAGGACATCGTCCATCATTCTTTGGAAGGTCGCAGGAGTATATTTCAGCCTGAAGTGCATACGCAGTCATAATGCCCGTTGTTTACTATAAACGCGGTTTTTTCTATACTCTCAGGATCCATTTCAATTTGGCGAAAGCCTTGTACTAAATAGAGGGTGGTAAAATATATACATTTATCTAAATTGTTTAAAATTTCCTCGACTTTTGGTAAAGGGTATTTGTCTTCTATAATTTTTTCATTCAACCGCCTATTATCTATTACCATGCAAAATTTCTTTTTACCTGAGGCATCTTTCTTTTTAGGTACTATCCATACAAGAGAATTGTATGGAGATGATATGTTTGGTCTAATAATTATATCATTTAGCAATTTTTCTGTTTGTTTTTGAATTTCTTGCACATTTTTCGGGTGTCTAAATGATTTGGTAAAAATTGGTTCGTTATCTACCGGCAGTACGTAGATTATATTTGGCTTGATTTGTAAATCTTAAATTTTCGTTATAAAACAGGTCTTGCAATTTATAACAAACATTAACAATTCGTTTTCTTTTTTCCTCTTTTAACTGACTTGTTCCAATAATTTCTACAAATTTTAATTTCATCATTTGCTGTAACTTGTTCAAAGTTGGTAAGACATAATCCTTTAAAATTAATTTCAATTTCTTGCGACTTGAGAGTTGTCTATTGAGAATTTTGCAAAGCCGTTTTGAGTAATTGCAAAACATTCGGGAATAATAATTCAAGAAATTGTTTTACCATTTGGTTACACCATTATTGTTTAAACAAATTACTTAAAAAATCACTTCATCATTCTGACAACAGATTATGTAACAATTTTTCACATTAAATCAATTTGGGGTATTATAAAAGTGGTTTTGGATATTTGTTGTTTAAACAATAACCGTCTGACTGAAAACTTAATTACTGTGCGATCTTCTATACACTCGAATAAAACAATTGTGCGTTGAATACAGAAGAATATTATTTATCAAATGTGAATACTTCGCTGGTTCCTCACAGTTTGATCAAAATGCTTCTCAAAATGGAGTGTCTGACAGTTAGTAAGAATAGTAATTTTAGTGAGCGTGAGCCCAGGAGCACGCCTATCCCCTCCCTTGCCCCCTCTCCAGTGATTCGCATCAACGCTATACTTTATTATTAATATATTTATTCGAGCGAAATTGAAAATACTGTCCAAGTATAATTCAACTAAACCTCTACATACGGATCAAATTTCATAGCTTCATATAAACGTACATACTTTTAAAATTTTTCCCATCTTTAATACATGCATATTCTAAACGGTAATAAATTAATTCGCTTTTTGCCTTTTCACACTTGAAGGCAAACCTTTGCAACTGTTATTATTTTCTTTGCATCTCTTTTATATAAAGTTACAAATTCACTATCTTCCACTTGCTTCACAAAAGTCTACACATCTTGTGAAGATTTAAATTGTTTTCCTACTGTTAGGTCTACAGCCATTTTCATATCACAATTTATCTATTTAACAGTTACATTTTATTTTACTTTAGAAGTTATGTTTACATGATGGCGAACCGAGTGTTAAACTTTTACCACTCATAACTCTCTAACTCGGACAAGTTGGCTTCCAATTTATGAATGGTCAAGTGTTCCGTAATACTTGACTATCTAGTGTACATGATTTTTGGTATAACTTACAACATATATATATTTTACATAATACGCACATTTATAACAACAAAAAATACAATACAATGAAACGTAGTATCATTACTCTTGATTTAAAATATTACAAAAATCTTAAGACTTATTTAGTTTATTGATTCTTGGAAATTATATACTATTATAACAATGGTATCTAATAAATATATTAGGTTCTGATTAACACAAGAATGTGGTTTAAGACAAGCATATTCCCTATCTTCGAATAACTCTTTCTATATGAATCCGTAGTGAAGCAATTCTTCTACTTTACTTCTTCAGCTGAACTCTTCTCTGTTGTGCTAACACTTACCAGAACACATCCCTTTTCCTCTATTAAGGCACTTATATGTTTGAAATCTCGGTCAGCGGGAGCTGAAATAGGTAATGTCACTAAATATTTTCTTTTAATTACAATGTCCTTATCACTGATTCTTCCTGCATAAGCTTTAAATATAAAATTGATAAAACCATTTAGTGTACTTGAAAGCAAAAACTTCACAGTGTTGCAATGTTTATATTTATATCAGGTACACGCTCAAAAAACAGGATCAGATGGTATCTCAATTTCGACTTCAAAACAGTCAATAATACTTTGTACATTTCAATATCTAGCTCTAAATGGTATTGGTAATACCTTCTTGATAGTGTCAGCGTCTGGCCAAAATATTAAATTTTGAAGAGCATTCGCTATTTCTGGTACCGATTCGATGAAAATTCTCTGAATTTGAGAGTCGCAAGTTCTTTGAGAGCCGGAAATAATTATCAATAATTTTTTTCAAATATGTTAGAATATTTGGGTAAAGATATATTTTGTTTTGTGGTTATTAATTTCTTTTGGTAAACCCAAATAAAACCTTGGATGTTGTTCTATAAGTTGTACTGTAGTATTTTGTCTCCTCAATACTCCAAGGGCAATTTCACTTAATTCTTCACTACTCGACGATGTTGATAAAAATTCACTTTTAATATAATTACATGCGTCTGCTGTCGAAGTAGATATTGTAGACAGGATAGTCTTTTACACCAGTTCCATTTTTTTACGAGAATACTGTGACAAATCTTCCACTATTGTGGGGAAACTATCAATCTTAGAATTTTTTCCGTATTTGTATGCGCAACGTTTTTCTTTTACTATTAATCTGTACACCAACAGTCTTAGTTATCATTGATATACTTGCTGTAATAAAGTTTCACTTATTAATTTTAAATGCTCCAGAAGGGGAATAGCAACAGTATTTTCTTTAAATGAGGAGCGTCTGTGCAAACCCAGTCATGTCCAGTAAAAACAATTTTGAATTATTCACGAAAAATATGTATTTGGCGAGTCACTAATTTTTGAACAACCAAATCATCAGGTATTATTTTGTGATGATAGTGCTTTCTGGGGATACTTGGTCCATTATTTATTTTTCATAACGCAATAATAAATCTTATTATTTTGGACATGTCCGTTTTTGCTCGGGCTCACTGGACATTAATTTGTTCGATTTATTTTAAAACAAGTTAACATTCTTTTTGGAAAAACAATATAAAACAAAAAATAAGACATAAAACATAGAAAGTAGTTTATATGTGAATTTCTGTACAATCACACACTTCCTCTTCATCTGGTTCAGCATCTTCTAGTACCTCCATTTCGACATTATCATAAATTATTTGCTTGAAAAATTGTAACTCTGGTAAATTTTCCCATTTTATTTCATTTTCTTCAGTGTTGTATTGTGCAGCTGTTTTAAATTTTGTTTTTTCTCACTTTTAATTACATTTCCAAGTTCTCTTTCAGTTTAAAATTTTTACCTCTTTACCATTGAATGGAATGGCGCATGAGGACATTCAAACTTGTAGAACTCATTAACTTTGTATTTAATAGTTACATCCCCTCTCCTTCTTTTGAACTTTCGTTATTCTATGCTCTTAACATTTTTAATTCCAGATATTTTATTATATAAATTATTAGTTATGTCTTTGATATCGTACAATACTCTTGTATTCTTGTACTCCTCCATGCTGATAATAATGTTTATTTTCTTCAATAACTTATCCACCCTTCCAAACGCTCGATCAGCTGGGAGGTAACTAGGCCCCTATACTGGGAAGTGTATAATAATGTTCTTCACTGAAAGGGGGTCCTTAGTAGCCAGCAAGCCAAAACATGAATAATGTACGAGTTCTTGTTTTGACCCCCACATCCATCGCAAAACAATCGTACTGTTTCGCATTCTTCCATATCTAACGAGCGTAAGTAGGATAGTAACGCTGAACCAACTTCGGCTGATCCTCTTTTTGCTTGATGTTCACCCCATATGAAAAAAGTTGGATGTCTACTGCCCATGTCAACGCAACAAAATGCATAAATATTGAGTTGTCGAAGGCAAAAGGCATCTTTTATTGGCGATTTGGGTAATCAAAAGCAACAGAAATTGTTATTTCTGGGGTCTCCTTGGCTATCTTATAAAATTGGTTTGCTCTTAATTTGTGAATCCGTAAATCGGTCATGGTTTTAATTTTTTTCATGGCATTCTTTAGATTCAAGCATGTTCCACGAACATCACAGGCAGGCGATTTAAAACCGATGTTGAAATGATTATAAAAAACATTTTTAAACATTGTTAAGGATACTTTAAACCTAGAATTGATGCATTGTGAATTATATATATCGAAAAAAATTTTAAAACTTAAATCGCTAGCTAAATAAATACAAGACTTTCTACGATTGTAGTGACTTTCGGAAGCTGGTAATGGGGCTATAAATTCCTTAACTTTATTTCTTTTTTCTTCACTGCGCTTAGAAAGTCTGTCTCCACCACGTTTTTCTTCAGGAATCTGACCAGCCTCTACAGTTTTTGCCACGGTTTAGAGCATTCTTCTTTAGTATTTTTCCTTGGACGTTTTCTTTGTATGGGACAAACAGAAATTAAGTGACACCATTTCTGATCCTGTGTTATTTTGTCAGCACTGTCATAAATTTGTCTCTATAATACTTAATATCGTTCTTGGTAAGAGAACTACATTTTAGTTTGTTATTTTTGTGATTACAAGGCCTTCTGAATCGTTTTAAATGTGGATCGGTATCTTTATATCTATAAAAAAATCCTAGTAAAAGGATAACCTGGCAAACTGAATAAATGCATACCTGTTAGATTTTGCTAAATATCTAGCTAAGCGTAATGTTTTTCTCTGTTTCTTTCTAGCTCCTATGTTTATTGTGCCCACAGATACATCCATATTCGCAATAGAAAACTTCATTAAGTAATTCACATTAACACATTACAACTTAACTTGTTTTGGTAAATACACGAAGAAAATTATCAACAGATTTACAAACGCATAGCCGTATAGCTTTGGCATACTATACTCCATCTGTTGTAAGTATTTATAAAATAAATTGCAAGTAAATTGCCATTACGTACGTACGATTTTGACATGCCTGCTTTTGGTTGCCAATATATCATACATAGTACAATAAGCTAATGGACATGTCTAATTTTGCACAGACTTTGACTGTATTATCTTGTAAGGGACATGACTCGTTTTGCTCAGACGCTTCATATTACATTACCTATGTATTTACTATAGGACATTAGGACATAGGATTTTGCACGATTCTGACAACAGAAATGGATGTAACTTAGAAAATTGTATCGAGTAGCACCTTTAATTTCATTTTGATCACATCATGGACATCTGGTTTTGCATAGACGCTCCTCAAATGGTGTTAATGGTTTAGATTCATTAGAAAAAACGTACCTTACTACGTGATGCTTTGATGTTTAACGTTGAATAAGATCACAAACACTTTCTTCAGATATTTAATCAAATTTCGGTATTTTTATAGATATATATTTAATATTTTCCAAAGTTTCAATTTTTCTTTTTTCCCTGAATTACTTAAAACATTAGGTAAAGGAACATCTGGGGGCTTGTCAATATATTTGTGTGGAACGACCCCTGCCTTAAGTTTCAAAACTGATCCCATAGTTTTGAAGTACAACCAGTTCTCTGAATGTTCTTCAATCTAAAATAAAGTATAAAATCAAATCTATTAAAAGAAAGTTACTAACAATATACACATACATTAAAGTGATCTTCACAATAGAAAATCCAGGGGCAGTATAAACAACACCAGGAACTTTTGCAACTTTCCACCACAATTTTCAAATTTCCAAATTTGTTGAGACGCGGTAGAAAACAAACCCTTGTAAGCGGCATTTTATAATAATAAAATAGAATTACGTAAATATCATATCAAACATAAACAATAGAAAGTGAGGTTATCGAATATGATTTGAGCATTTCAGTACAGCGTTGCCAGATGACGCTGATATTATACTATTTGTGAACCAAAGCGATCAAAAATAGGGAATATACACATGATATATAGACTTTAGACAGTAAAAAGTTGATAGAACTTTTGCTTTCATTTTAGTATCAGGTTAACGAAGAGTACGTTGTAATTAAAAAAATGTATTATTCAAAATAGACAGTTGATATCGGAAATACGATGTTTATATAAAAAGGCACCTGGCACTACACAACAACTCCCTTTATAAATACGACTTTTTATTGGTCTAATCAGACTAACGTTGCAAACATCACGCCTTGGAGCTCATGTTTCAAATTAAGTGAAGCAAAACTGATTTTGTAAAATAAATATTCGGTAGAATATTAAGAAGAAGAAAATGATGGTATGTATATAAAACCCTTTATGTTATACCATCTATTCGATATAAAACTTTTTCAGATTTCAAACATTTATTATTAGTAGTTATTTATATTAATAATGAAGGACTGTTACGGACGTATGACATACATTTTTTAGGCCGATTATTATCCTGTTGAAAATTCTAACTCACGTTTCGCTATCTGCAATTATGGTAATCACATAAATGGTTATTTAGCGTGCTCGTTGCTAGATATATGAGAACTTACGTATAGGTTAAAAAATTATTATTGTTATTATTTGTTGTTTTATATATAGGGCTTTACACTCGGATGTTTTTCGTTTTGTTTTTTACTATTTACTAGTTAATTTTGAACAAATTTTGACACTAACCTGGAAACTGTTCAGTTGATATGTTGATGAATTAAATGAGCTATTACAAAAACAAGAACTAATTATTAAGGAATTAGAAAAATGTATAGCCGAATTACAAAAACGACTGGAATTAAATAAAAAGAAGCTAAGTAAAACAGTTAGTACTCAAACAAATAAAAACACCAAGGATATATCGATCTGTACTGATTTATCACTAAATAGTTTTGGAAATGAAATAGTTCAGTCAAATGAGTCTGCAATTGGGAACCATATTGGAAAAGATTTAAATACAATAGATAACAATTATGAGGTCTCCAATATTAATAATCTATCAATTAATAATAGTGAAACTATGTTAAAGCGACAAATACTTATTGTATGCGACGACCTAGGCAAGAGATTAAGCTGGGAATTCAGAAAAATTATGGATACAAATAAATACTCCATCACTACCGTACTGAAACCAGGGGCACTATTACATCAAGTAATGGAGAATGTAGATTCTCTAACAAAAAATTTTACCCTTGAAGATTTTGTAATAATTATAGGAGGGTCAAACGACATAAAAAAACAATAAAACCCCATCATTTAGATATATATGCAACAAGTTGAAGTCATGTACGAATACTAACGTCTTGTTTTCCTCTATTCCTCTTAATATATCACATAGTAGAAAAAAACATGTCATTAAATATAATTTAAAACTTCATGATTTTTTGCAAAAATTCAGTAACTGTACAGAAGGCAGGTTCCATTATATTGATATGAATTCGGAAAATGGTTTAAAATTAAGCTGCAATGCATTCTCCAATTTATTTAAAAAATGCATTCTTTCAAATGCTCCTGCAAAGAATTTAACATTTGTAAAAATTCAAGACATAAACAGACAAACGTTACCGGAGGGACAACTAAAGGACCAACCGCGGGAAATGGCTCCTAGAGGGGGAAATATGAATCAAAGCCATAATTTTTTAGACTCAGGTCCATTAGGGACAATTGTGATAGTTTAGTGTTAGATAGGGACCATTTTGACAACAGTAAAACTCTTACTATTTTTCATTTGAACATACAATGTATGCGAAATAAAATTAATGAATTTGAGATATTTCTCGATGAAAATAATTTGGATTTTTTGTGTATAAGTGAGCATTGGATGTTATATGATGAAATTTCTTGTATATCGCTGAAGAATTATAGACTGATCTCGGAATTTTCGAGAACTAACGCTGTTCATGGGGGAGTTGGAATATATTGCTCAAACAAATATAACTCTATCCAAATAAAAACGTAAACAGTTTGTCTATTGAATTGCACTGTGAGGTAGCGGGAATAACTTTTAATAATGTTCATATTTTATCTGTTTATAGATCTCCCAATGGAGATTTTAATATATTTCTAGAAAGGTTATCATTGGTATTAGACATAGTTACTAAGAAGAATAAAAAAACTGTTGTAACCGGAGATTTTAATGTACATTTTAATACGAATGAAAGAAACCTTAATCTACTGTTGAATGTTTTTCGTTCTTATGGTTTTCATCATGTAAACACTGCAAATACTAGAAACAATGTTTGTTTAGATAACATTTTTATTAATTTTAACTGTAATTTTAAATGTGAGATATTGGACCCAAGACTCTCAGATCATAAAGGAGTATTATTAACGACATATGAATTTAAACCTAAAACTGTATATAAAAGAATAAATTTTAGGCCTATTACTGATGCTGGTTTGTATTGTCTAAACAACCATTTGCTAAACACTGACTGGAATTTTATAAATAATAATAATATAAACGTAGGGAATAAATTTCATCTGTTTATTAATGTAATAACATCGGCTGTTGAACAATCATTTCCTGAAAAAACAAAATTAGTAAACGGATCAAAAATACCAAAAATAAACTGGTTTAATGACGACCTACGACGTAGAAGGTACACATTACATTTTCTTGAAGATATTTATAAACAAAATCCCAGAACATATTTAAATTTTTTTATAAAAATACAACGACATCAGTACAGGTCGGAACTTGCTAAAGCAAAAAAAGAAGCAAACTCTAATTTTATTGCAAGTTCAAAAAACCCTCAAAAAGCAATGTGGCAAATTATAAATACAAACAATAACCAAACAGAAAATATATCAGATATCTCCCCAGATGAATTTAATTTACATTTTGCAAATGTCGCTGAGAAAGTGTTAAACAATCTACCAGTTACTGATATAGATCATAAGGATTTTTTAAATAGAGGGGTATCACGGAATAATAATCATTTCTGTTTTAGGGAAGTTACTTACATTGAGGTGAACGATATTATCTCCAATTTAAAAAAAACCAATTCTAAAGATGCATATTTTATTAACATGAAAATTTTAAAAGCCATAAGGTATATAATATTAATACCACTTACAAATTTAATAAATATTTGTATTCGTACTAGTACGTTTCCGGATATACTCAAACTCTCAAAAGTGATTCCATTGCACAAAAAAGATTCTATTCATGACGTAGAAAAAATTTCGATATAAGTAGCATAAATTTAATAAAATCCTACCTTAACAATCGCTACCAGTATGTGAGTTATCAAAATATAAATTCTGATTTGCAACAAATGAAACATGGAGTGCCGCAAGGGTCCATACTTGGCCCCATATTATTTCTCATTTACATCAATGACTTAAGTAATATATCTTCCTCAACTTTTGTTTTGTTTGCTGATGATACCACCATCAATTCACATAAAAATATAGAGACTTTGTACTCTAAGGTGAATGACACACAGTCGAAAGCTCAGAACTGGTTTGTAGCTAACCGTCTAAGCTTAAATCAGTCTAAAACCGAAACAATAATTTTTAGTTTAAGAAATGTTGCTGAAAATAACAATAAAGATAGTATTAAATTCCTTGGGGGTCTATCTAGACAGTAAACTATCGTGGGAGCATCACGTAAATTATGTCTGTAAGAAAATTTCGACCAAAATATATATTCTTAGAAATATTGCGAATAATGTATCCCAAAAAATACTTATCACAGCATATCATGGTCTAATCCACTCATCTTTATCCTATGCTATTATGGTCTGGGGCCATTCGAACCACTCTATCAGAGTATTTGCATTACAGAGAAGAGCCATACGAATTGTTTACGGTTTGAAATATAGAAACGATTGCAGGGATGCTTTTAAAAAGCTATCTATTTTAACCTTTCCCTGTACATATATACTTCAATGTCTACTGTACATTAAGCAAAATCAGGTAAAGTATTCTCCTCACAGTGATGTTCATAAATATCCCACGAGGAATAGTAGTGATATATGTACAAATTTTTTACGTCTATCAAAATCTCGTTCCGGATTTTTTAATTCGTTACCCATACATATTAGAGAGCTAGAATATAACTTGTTTAAGAAAACTGTGAGATCATTTTTGATAGCCAATGCTTTTTATACATTTGAGGAGTATTGTTTGTCAAATTTTAATAATTTTTAATATGTATAAATTCATTATCATAATATTAATATATTTATTATATGCATTTGTTCAAAATGGCATTGTTTACAATCACATTTTATAGAGTGTTTTTTGTTATATTTTTTATGCATTTGTGTATCTTGTCTTTTTTTCCTGACTTGTGTAAATACTGTTTTTTGTATGTTAACACCAATAAATTATTATTATATTATTATTATTATTACGTCCACGTCCAGTGGAAGTATAGTAACGCAAAAAAATTATTATTTTTTTGTTGAAATAGGCTTAAAATGTCATGAAACATCGAGATTTTAAATTTGAGCGAAAAAAATTTCTGCCTGTCTGTCGGTCGGTCTGTAACTTTTTTGTGCGCACGTTTTCTCTGGAATCGTTTACGATATTGACTTGGTACACTTATATATTATAATGAGATTTGGAACTAGATTATATTTTGATCAAATTCCGTTGAAGGGTTCTGAGGTAAATAAGGGTAAATAGGCAAAGCAAGTAAGAAAGGGTCCTTAAAATTTCAATTTAGGGTATGTACGAAAAGTCAAGGTTTAAAATTTTCAAACCCAACGTCAGTTTTTACAAAATATTTCTGATCGTTAGCAGTATTATGAACGGCAAAATAATTAATTCTCACTGATCTTCTCGCTCTGAAGACTCTGTTGTTTTATTTCAGAAACTTTATTCTTCTTCAAATACGAATGGGGTCGCCCATTCGCAACATCAATCTGTTTCAGGTAGAAATTATTAAAATCAGACAAGATAAAATCGAACAATTGAACAACGCTGTGTCTTTTGTTCTCAAGTGAACCTTATTTTTTAGCACACGCATTGCTGCCTCACATAAATTGTTCGTATTTTGTCCCCTTAACATTAACGATTTTCTGTAGCACAAAACCTATTTGGTGTGCCGGCCATATAAATCATTTGCATACTTTAGAAACTTTTTATATTTTAAACAAGTTGTAGACGACATTAAAATGTCATACTTTGTCTCTACTTGCATACAACATATCTTTCACCAAATAGAACAATTGCTGTTGATCTGTCATTTTAACCTCAGTGTCACTACTCCAAATATAGCGCTAGGTAGCTTGCAATACATGAAATATACACAACGGAAGAATTGTGTGGAGAAAAACACTTGACAAACTCTTGGCATCTGAATCATCAGTAAGAAGTATTAGTGGTTCAGCTTGCCCTGTATTATTAATATTAAACATCTGGTTCAATAAAATTTTTATACAAATTCATCCCTTCAAAAATAACTTTTTCATTTTCAGCAGACAACTGCTAATAACAATATTACTATACCAACATAATATTACGCCTTATTCTCTAACTAACTAAAACTGAACTAGAATCTGCAATTTAGCATACGGGAAAGGCCCATTGCAGTTGTATTCAATAAAAAATTGAAATTGCACCAAAAAACTAATATACAACACAGCAAATTCTAACCTCTAAACACAGGTCACACATCTGCTAATAATGATACAATACTGGGCTAAAAAATGCAGCGGCACTATACATACTTCTATTAAGGGTTATATTAGTGAATTATGTTGTGGGACAAAATATAAACCTACATGCTCCAAGGCTATACTTTGTGCTATGGGCAGGTGTAAATTTTATCAGTGTGCCACGATTAATTAAAATAGATGGGTTAATTTGTAAACCGATATGCCTGAACGTGGTGGCATGATGATCACATGAACACCAAGCAAATTCTAATTGGGTAAAATGGAGATTTCCGCTTTTAATTCTGAAAGTGACATAGAGAGTGCCGGTTTTGTTTCTAAGTACAAGTTTTCAAGTTGATTTTGCATAGGACATTGCTACTTTCGTTACAAACTCAAAGCATATTCTCGTAGAGCAAGAACTTACAAACAATATGCCATTATGCAACTCATTTTACATAAAAATGGAGATTGTCGGTTTTGATACTAGACCCCTTATATGTATGATAAGAAGTAAAAAGCGTGAAAAGAGTAATCTCACCTGTATTTTTATGCTTCCATCTTTTTTGTTGAACGTATGTTATTTATTTTCTTCTTTGCTTGTACCCAGTAATGTTCATTACATCTGCAATCGTTTCATATACATTATTTCTTTTAAATGTCACGGTAATTTTTACACTTTACGTCCCACAAACACTCAAAAGATCGATAAAGACCAATAAATTACTCAACCTGTAAAGTAGTAGTAAAGTTAGCTTCCGCCATTTTGAAGTAAATTACGTTCATTCGGGGCCAGGACTCGGTTTGCGCTTGATTTGTATACTAACTCGTTACGATGGGCTGCTAAATAGCAGTCTGCTATTTTTCTACTGCTATTTTGTTCGTAGCAACTGTTACCTGCTCCTTATAAATAGCTGCTATTCTGTTAGCAGGTAGTGAAGAGTTGCTAAATAGAAATCTGTTACTTTTTAATTGCTGTTTCGTTCGAAGCACTGCCGTGCAAAGGCAAAACAATGTAATATGAAAAAAGCAGTTTTAAGATAATGGAATTTAAAGTTTAATTATATGCCAAATCATTATTTCATAAGATATGTATATCAAATTTTTACAGGTGAATAAAAGTAACATGTTTTTTGAAGTCCTGCAGATAATTCGTCAGAAAATTTAATTTTGTTTACAATATTTCTCTTAAATTGTTTTGCCTGTGTTTATGCGATTTTAGTAATGTAAAAAAAATGTGGCAAAACACTGTAATCGACATTACATTGTTTTGCCTTAATTCTGTGTAGAGTTGTTCCTATAGAATTTGTGAATAACAATGTATGATATAATACATTATAAAAGGAAATTTGAACAAATATTGCCAAAAACTTTATTTTACTGATGTAAAATATATAAAAGATAACTTATTTTAATGACTGGCTACTACCAAATCATTGGCGTTGGTAATAGGTGTCTTGAATAAAAGCCTCAAATAGTACTAAACACTTTATCCAATACTTGTAATTTGCATACAGCAATATAATAAAATAATTGTATAATTTGTAATTGAATCGGTGAGAGGAAAAAGGGAATTATTCCATTGTGTCGCATTTTTGGGAAACTCAAAAAAACTGTATATCTCGCTTAATTTTGATTTCAATGAAAACATTACTACAGGACACTTAAAGATAATAATGTTAATAATAAGGTAAAAAAGAAAAATAAAGATTTTTTTGACACATCTGGCAGATATTGAAGTTTAAAAACTCTGGAAAGATATCCTTTTTCCACTCAATAAAATTGTATTATCTAAAAACAGGCATTATTTCAGTTTGTTTATAGTTTTATTACCATTTTTCAATAAATACAAAATAATGAACACTTCATATTTTTTAAGCTTACTGTAATAATGATAATAATAGTAACACCTAATCATCCTCATCATCTTTGTTAGTTGTTGGCCATGACAAAATAATATCATTATAGAATTCCTGGTATTCTTCGGGTACATAATGAACAACTGATTGAATGTTTAGCATTTTTTTGCATTTATGAGTACTTTATCTGTGTATACCATATCCGTGGGCAAAGTTATATCTCGATTAACTTTGGCTAGAGAAAACACCAGTTGCTGTAATCCATCAATAAACTCTGAAACAGTGATGTATCCTTTTTGTGTTGCTTTGAAAGTGAGATGTCTATATTTACTTATTGCAAACTTGGTGTCCTTGGAGAAGGTACTTACATTACACATGTCTTTTTAAAAAATTGGGGCCACCATTCCTTCCAATTTAATATATCTGTTGTTTTTATCTCACGTACTTCAAACTTGGGCTCATTCTTTTTTGCATTTTTAATCATATCACTATATAGAGAAGGTAAATAAATTCTGTCGTTTCTGCGCGCCTCCCTCTTTAAGGTGGCAAAATGCCTATCACATGGTAGGAAACTGTGTCCTCTGATTGGATAGTATTGCTGTATAACCTTAAAACGACCGTTCATAGTTAAGGAAAGCAGAAGTCTAGTTAAGGTGTGGTTACGGTTTTGTCCTCCGCAAGCATCGCAAAATACGTACAATTCTGTAACTTCAGGAGGAATATACTTGTTAATATAGTCTAGTACAAATGAACATACTTCATCCGGACTCTTACGAGCTGAACCCTCATGATAAGTATAAAATACGGACTTATTAGTACCTAAACTCTTGATGCAGAATACGAATACCATAATTTTCTTAAATAAAACATTTCCTGTACTGGCATGTGTGGTAAAGGCAAATTTTGCATATAATCAAAAGCAATGGCCGCAACATTGTTGTCTGTTTTACATAGTTCTGAAATAGATTTCATTTTGTTATAAAATTTTTTTGCTCTCCTCTTATGCACCATAAGTTCGGCCACTGCAACTCTTTTCGCATTCTCATTAAGACTAGGTGATTTGATTTTGATATTCATATCTTCACAAGTACCACATACGTCTACCTGAGGTCTTCCAAAACGATAATCATAGTTCTTAAAATGTTTTAAATAGTATTCATATTTTACAACACCATGTAAATTTGGATGTAGCAACAAGAAAAGTTCATGCATCTTTTTAACTGTCAATCCATTATAAATACTGTACTTCTTTGCTTGAATAATGTAATATTTTAGTTGGAAAGGAACGTATTATTTTCCTCTTACTTGTAACGTATCTTTCACCTTTTCTTCTTAATATCTTCATGGCTTCTTTTTTATGCATATTTTTGTTTACTACTTTCTGTTTCCTTGGCTTCTTAGCCGGAAAAATGTTTTTATCTGACCCACTATCCGCCACAATGTGTCTGCAATAAAACAAACGTTCTAAAACTGCTTATGACTACTCCTTTTTTATATTATATAAGTATGCTTGGATTAAAAAAATAAACATTATTATTAAGATTTTAAAACTTACCAAGATTATATATTATTTATAATAACTGCACAGTAAACATTTAAATAATAACAGCACTAAAACAAAATACCTAATACATTCTTAAAGTCAGCTGATTATTAAGCCATCTATTGCGCACGAACAAAAGTATGAAACTAAAAGAATATGATAATGTGTGGAAAAAAGAAACTATTCCTGGAATTATTTCCTTTTTCCACTACATGTTCGTCGGCGCGGTTGGTTTTCGGTATAATGTGCTATGCAATAATTCCCTTTTTACGCTCACTGGATCTCAACGAAAGGTACAAAACTGCTATCTCAGTTTGATTTTGTCCATTTGCGGAATTATTCCCCTTTTCCACTCACCGATTCAATTGTCACAACTTGTTGCTCTGAGATTAACAGTGGACTGTGTCGTTCTACATGCTCTCCGAGCACACAACCCGAGATATGGTAGTGATGGGCTGCTAAATAGCAGTCTGCTATTTTTTAACTGATACTTGGTTCGTAGCAGTAGCAACTGTTACCTGCTCTGATAAATAGCTGTTATTCTCTTAGCAGGTAGTGAGGGGCTAGATAGAAATCTATTACTTTTTAATTGCTGTTTGGTTCGAAGTATTACAACTCTTAATAGGCTCTGATAAATAGCTGCTATTTCTGGTAGGAATTGACAATAATAAACTGAAATTTATATTACTGCATTCATAAATATACAGGCAATCAAAATAAGTAATTAACACGTAACATAATTAATACAAATATTTTTAAAAAATATGAAACTTTCTACAAATACGATTTTTCAAGAGACAACGGAAAAAGTTTGGCTAAAAAATATAAATTTAAAGTCTACATATTTACAACTAACTCGCAGTCTCAGAATAACTTTTAATTTACATTAACAAACATTATTTTTCTCACCTTCTCTAAACTTAGACGATTTCTTTGTTCTGAAATAACATTTCCCGTTTTCGAAAAAATATGTTCACATGGAACGGATGTAGCTACTGTTCCAAACTTGTTCCGAACAATATAACTTAAGTTTTGGAAAATAGAAGCATTATTTGCCCATCATTGCAGAGGATCTTTATTTCTACTTAAGATTTTTCTTCCAAATACCGGTCTACTTCCACTATGGCACGTGCTTGAGGGCTTTGATTTTTTGTTGGCTGAGATGAAACTACCTTGTCCAACTTTTTCCATATATCAAATGTTTCTTCTGACTCTAACTATTTTTGCTGTATCAGAAACTTCCCCGGTATCGCCTTCGCTTGTTTTAGCCCTTATATTTTGAGTCACTAAAGCCATAACGATTTGTTTGGCTTTATCAAAGGTTCCAGATTTATTAAAGCCTACACTTTTGAATCTAGGGTCTAGAAATGTTGACGTTATTAAAGTATTACTGGCTTCTAAGTCTCCTAACCTTGAAGTAATGTTTTGTCTAAGTTGTTCAATTAAATTTTTACTCATATTGCCGAATTGGTTACTGTTCCACATTTCATTATAAACACTTTCTAATCCATTTGTAACAATTATTACAAGTGATAAAGTTACATACTTTTCACCTGACATTAATTCCGTGACATCGTAAAAAGCTTTTAGAATAATAACTAATTCCTTGATGAACTTCCATTCTTCTACGGGTATTACCGAAAGAGATTCTGCATCTGTATCAATTAATGCAAGTGTAGTTCTAATAGCTTCCTGTAATTCTATAAATCTCTTCAGCATTAAGTAGGCAGAGTTCCACCTAGTAGCTACGTCTTTTATAAGTTTCTTGGGCTCTTTACCGTGCTGCCGTTGAACATTGTCTAATTTGTTTTTTGAATTGGCAGTTTTCCTGAAATGTGCTACAATTTTACTGACTGCCTAATGTATCTCGTATTAGTTTTAATGAGTCACCTACTATTAGATTTAGCGTGTGTGCGTAACATCCAAAGTGCCTCCACTTTAAATTTGTTGTAATGGCCTTTTTTTTTGAAGCATTATCTGAAATTGCTAACAACACAGAATTTCCAGATATATTCCAGTGTGTAATGACTTTTCGCAAATTCTGTGATAAATTTTCACTTGTATGCCCATCTTCATATCCAGCGCAGTCCAGAAGGACAGATTTAACTGCAAAATGACTATAAATAAAATGAGCTGTTACTGCCATTACACTATCTGTGTTGCGAGACGTCCATCAGTCTGTTGTAATAGTCACAGATATGTCCTTTAAGATATCTGAAATTTTAAGGTGAATTTCTTCAAATGCTGCAGGAAGTAGAACATTACTTAAAGTTTTTCTAGTAGGAAGTTTGTATCCAGGATTTAATGCCATAACAAACTCTCTGAATCCATTATCTTCTACTATAGAAAATGGCTGGCAGTCTTCGGTTATAAGATCTAATAAAAGTTTATCCAATTTCTTATGTTGCGAAATTGAAATCTTTTTTGGGATGTACGTTGCTACGGATTGTTGGCGTAATTTGCTAATTTCGGAACGAGACGGTGTTACTGAAACTGGTGAAGCTCTTGATGTGGACGGCACTGAATAATAGCTGCTGGCGGCAGTAACTGAGCTTGTAGCACAATCTTCATGGGATTCATGAGTGACAGATAGGTTACGGCTCTCAGAAATTTTAGGTCGCTCCTGTTCACTATCATCACTTTCCTGTCTGCTGCTAGTACGTTCTAATTGTTGCAATTTTATGGAATATGAGTTTTTAAATTAGTTATTGAAGATTTATACGAAAATATCGATTTGCATATATTACATTTTGCTTTATTGTCATTTTCAATAGAGAAAAAGTTCCATATTTCTGACTTCTTTCTTTTCGTACTTGACATTACAAATCTAATCGAAATAAATAAATAACATAAAGTAATAATAATCGTTGAATACAAATTTTGATATTTTGTCTTCGCATGAATTGCTCCTTCAAAAAATCCAAAAATAGACAACGCAACTATAACTTATATGGCACCTACAGATTATTATTTGAAATATTTTTAACACTTGGTATGTACTATTAGAACAATCCGAGACTCATACTCAATCAACTGAAGACCACAAGCAAAAAAGGAGCTTTGTCAAAAAATATGATGTCGAGAAAAAAGGTTTTAAAGGTTTCAATCCAGTGTATTTTTGTCAATGATTTTGAGAGAATATTGGAGTAACATATACATTTAGACACATCATTTTGTGACACTATTAATACTTTATTTATACTTTTATATCAATATCTTTTACAAAAAAATAGATATAATTACCAAACTACGTAAACGAAAAGGAAAAAAGGCGCCATATCCGCGCGCAACTCGCTAAAAAGGCGTCTTGTCAAATGCTGCTAGTTTATAGAATATGCGGAATGTTTCTGAAATATTCCTGTGCCTCGGGTCCACAAAACTCTTTTAATTCTTGGAGATTTTTCCACTTTAGATAACTTATTGGTAACAGTTCTAAAAAAATATATACCTGCAATTACCACTATTTAAAATAAACTTTTGAGCTAACTTACCATCATATAAATAATCAGGAAGTTCGAATTCTCCTTCAGCAAATTTTTGAGTTGTTTTAAATTCCATGTCGGTTACAGGGCTTGATTCCCAAAGTCCATTAAATGTATTTCTGTAATATATTAGTCGAGAATGATCTTTCACTATTTTTAGTTCCCGAATGGGTCGAGTAGGAAAGGGACATTTTCGTCTATATCTTGGTGTAAAAAACGATGTCCAATTTCTAAAAAAGTCTTGCTCTACCTCAACAATCTCAAATGGCATTGGCTTAGTTCTGGCACATTTGAATACTTCAATCCAGTCGCTAGGTATTTCTGTTTTATTTTTCTGATTGATCAATCCAAAATTTTTGTCACACTCCATATAGGAATGTCCTCTTATTGGAAAAGTTATTTTAATCGAATCTAGTTTTTTTTCAACGTGGACTACATAGTGAAACAGGCGCAGCATGGTGTAATTTTTATTTTGCCCCCCACAGGAGTCACAAAATATTTTCAAATGACGCACTTCTTCACTAAGGTAATTGAATAAAAAGTGATGGAGCAAAGAACTGACAGAGTCACTTCCGTTATTTCCCACAGTCTCTGGAAAAACAAAAAATTGATTGGGATGTCGAAAGTACATGAATATTTAACGAATAAACGGATAATTGTCGTTTTGTAATAAACATCGTTGATTGTAATGTTGGGAACTGGAAGATTTTTTGCGAAATCTAAACAAATAGCTTCAGTAGATACAGTTTTTTGACTTCTTATTTTTGCCTGTCTTTTTGTTTTATAAAATTCAGCTGCTTTTAACTTGTGCACTTTGTTTTCCGTTTCCAATTTTACAATATTCCGGTATATTTGCTTGAATTGCAAAGATTCCTTGTCCTGACTCGTTAATAAAAAATTAAATTTTTCTGCTTCCAGACCCTTTATTTTCGCAATATGTAAATCGCAGTGGCTACAAGTGTCTGATCTTGGAAATCCAAAAGCAATATTAAACTCTGATGTGAATACGGTCCTATAAGTTTCATACGATACTTGTATTTCGGGAAAGTTCTTTGAAAACATTTCATACATTTTTTTAACGTTTAATTTTTCAGGGAGGTACAGTTTTGCTGATTTGTTTAAGCTGTAATGGCTCTTGCGACCTTTAAAATATTTAATGTGATTCCTTATTTTATCTTTTGATTCCTCTGTAAGTTTGTGGCGGCGATTAAAGTGTTTGCCCCTACGGTCTAATGGAGCTACACCTGTTTCTCTTAAAGCCTTTTGTAATAATTCTACTTTTTTTCTACCAATACCATGCATTGATAGAGATGCCCTGCGACATACTGAAACCTCATGTAATTTCTCTGTGTCAGAGAATCGTATCCTATAATAATAAGAGGCATCATGGAGTGCAGCATTTTTTTCTTCTTGTCGGGGCCTTCTCTGCTTTACTAGCATAACTGTTATTAAACCGCATAGGTAAATATTTTGTTCATTGACTGAACTAAGGGAATTAAATTGTTTAATGATTTGGTTTCTTGCTTTTTCGGGGACAGTCTGAAAGCAATTATACCGTTTACACCTGCAGTCTTCGCCAGTTTCATGGCTTCTCAAATTTATTAATTTCTTTACATCAGTCATTTTCCCTAACTTCTTTCTTTTTTTAGTTTTATTACCCAAATACACTTCTTTATAATCATTATTTACTGAACTCGACATACTTTTTCTCTGCACAAAATGTTTACTACTTAAAAACACTCGCTTAATACAGTATCAACCTGTACACAGTAAAAAACAAACACCTTATGGAACAGAAAGTAAACACCACGCGCATCAAACATTATTGTGAAACCTGACAAAGCGCCTTTATAGCCGGTACCGTACAGACATAGCGCATTTTTAGCCTGTACACCAAAACTTTAATATTATGTATCTCTTGACTAAGCTCGTTTATAAGAATGGCGGTTAGACGGCATGGAAATTTTTCTAACAGATGGCACCATCATGTCAATTTCACCAAAAATTGACATAGCTCCTTTTTAGCCAGTACTCTTCAACTGATAAACTGAAACTGAAAGTGCCTTTACGTTTACAAATTGTCCAAAAAATTGTTTATATTCCTATGATGATGACAAAGCGGCGCCGACAGTGAGTGCAAACAAATACGCACGCGGCTTTGATTCTTTGATTTAAAGCCGCAAGTCGTTAATCCCTTATATGCGCACTTATGGCATGACCTGCAACAGCCAAAGGCAGTGTTTTCATTTTAAATAATTGATAGATATTTTTGCTGATAAAGAAAACACTGGTACGGCATGTACGGTTTTAAATCAGATGTAATATTTTTTATGCTACGTCAGTTTCAGTTTTGAACCGCACACTAGGCACTAGGTAGATGGTGAACTTCTTGTATTGTGTATAATTAATAAAGCGAAAGTTTATTTCTACTATAGAGTATACTAATGCTGAAAAATATTTATTTCAAAATAGGTGCTATTAAAATAGCAGCTATTTTTAATTGCTAAATTAAAGTAGCAGTAGCAGAAGTAGGTGCTATACAAGAATAACAGGTTCGACCCATCACTAACATATAGGCAAGGTTGCCACGTTGACATAAAAGAACATAATTTATGAAAAATAAAAATTCTGTACTGAACATACCGTCGGCCTTGAAATGGCACGCTATTCCAACATAATAACTAAATGTTAGGTTTACAAAGGGCCATTATAACCAAATAAAACATTTTTTTTACAAAATATAAAAATTCATGCCTCAGAGGGCTCTTGAACTGGTAATACGCACAATTTTCGTTTAGATCTTTTTAGTACACTACCGTCATTAAACTTTATCGAAGCTTTATCATCACCAGGATGTAGCTGGATCACTCTAGCCATCTTCCATCGAAGCGGGGGCATTTTGTCATCTTTCACAATTACTAGGCTGCCAGCAGGTAGTAAGTAACTGCTGTAGTAATTTTTACTCCACTTGAGTCTGGTCTGCAATTCGCCAATATATTCTTTGTTCCATCTTTGCCAAAATAACTGAACCGTCTTTTGAATATTTTCGTATAATTTAAGGCGATTTTCGGGTAATGGAATATAATTATGCTCTGGTAAGGAGGTTAGGGGGTCGACCAATTAGGAAGTGCGCAGGAGTTAGCGGAAAATAATCGTCAGGACTCGAGGACAATGGGGAAAGTGGCCTTGAATTTAATACGGCTTCAATCTGATGCAATAAAGTAGAAAATTCGTCAAAATGTAAATGATTATTGCCAATAACTCTTTTCAAATGGTATTTTATACATTTGACACCTGACTCCCACATGCAAATTAGGAGATTTTGGAGGAATAAGTTTCCACGCAATTCCTTCGCCAGTAAAATAATTTGAAATTACTTCCTTATTATCTTTAATAAAATTCAAAAACTCATTGTTTGCACCTACAAATTGCGTGCGATTGTCTGAAAAAACTACTGAGGGCTTACCTTGTCTAACAATGAATCTCTTAAAACATGCCATAAAAGATTGAGTACTCAAGTCAGTTACGAGCTGAATGTGAATTGATTTTGTTGTCATACATATGAAAATACAGACCCATGCCTTGGACAATATATAGGATTACGGGTTTTACAATCTTTTAAATAAAATGGGCCGGCATAATCGCAACCTACATTAGTAAATGGAAAACACTGGTTTAGTCTCTCAGAAGGTAAGTCACCCATAATACACTCGCAGGCGTTGCCTTGAAACAAACAACGCAATTGTGTACGATTTTTCGCGCTTATATCTCGTCCTGATAATAGCCAAAATACTTCTCTAACAGCATATAAGAGTTGCTGTGGTCCGCAATGAAGCAATTTCTTGTGTTCATTAGTCATTATTAAATTAGTTAATGGATGTTTTTTATGAAGAATAATCGGGTGCCTTTTATCATAGGCCAAATGTGCCTTAGAAATTCTACCACCTACTCTTATGATAGATTTTGAATCTAAGAATGGACGTAAATTTACAATATTACTAGAAATAGCAACAAAACCGTACCTCTTTAAATCATTGATTTCTTGCTTAAACGATTGCGCTTGGGAAATTTTTATAATCATGTCAAATGAGTTTTTTCGTTCTTCTATACTTAAGGTGCCAAGCCTTTTGGATGTTTTAAATGAAACAAAAATCTTAAATAATAAGCCATTATTCGCTTAAATTTGCGTAAATCGAAATATTTTTCAAAAATATCAAAATCATTTTTCGCGACTGGCACGTGCGAAAATAATCGTTGTTCTGGAATTGAATCTAGTAATTGTACCTCCTTATTAATCGGCTATTCAGAAAATTCTAGTTTTAGCCAAGAAGGTCCTTGAAACCAAAAATCATTTTTAATTAAGTTAGTTGCCGTTGTACCGCGAGATATAATATCTGCGGGGTTGTCAGCCGAAATTACGTGATGCCGATCATTGATATTTAATAGGTTTTGTATAACTGACACACGATTGCAATAAAAATTTTCCAACGATCTGAGCTGACTTATTTGCCAGTCTTGCGCCTAGAGTTGCCGCGCATAACTCCAATCTAGGTAATGTCGATTGTTTAATAGGGGCGACTTTGCTTTTAGCACATACGAGATTACACGAATATTCGTTATTAGGTGCACTTTTCAAATTTACGCATGCGCCGTGCCCTCTCTCAGATGCGTCCACAAAGGTATGTAGCTCATAAAAATATGCCTTGAATGATATAACAAGCCTAGATATTCTAATGTTTTCTAATAAGTCACGAAATTCAACCATTTTTGCCGTAAATTGTCAGATATCCATCCAATTAAATAAGTATTATATCATTTATAGTTAGGTAAACTAATATATATATATATATATATATATATATATATATATATATATATATATATATTGTTATTATACATGATTTGTAGGAAACAACTACTCAGCGGGCAAATACCCCGACCTGCATTGAATTATACCTTACAAATCATGAAAGATTGGTAGCCAATGTCATTTGTCAATTCCCCGACCAGGGGAATATATATATATATATATATATATATATATTTAACTAGTATTGGTATCTTCCATTATAACAAGTTGCAGTAAAAATACTAGTCGACGATCCTACGTAGACTTCTGGAATTTGAATGTGCAGTGGACAAGCCTTCCCTTAACAGCAGGAGACTATTTCTTACAGTTCCTTCATTCCGTTCACTTCAGTACAGTCTCGATAAAGCGTTATTATTTTGTTACCAAATATAGAAAATCTAAATATATGAGAAACAATTTTGAATAAATTGGCTAGAATCCTTAGAAAATTTAAATTTAATGATTGGCTATTAGCTTAAACCATTGTTATGTGAAGTAAAAATTTAAACTGCATGAGTTTCTCCTGCGATCGTACGTTCTTCGTTGAGCCGGTCATCTATCTCTGCCACATTACAAACCCCTGTTTATTGTTAAGCATATTTCAAGGGACACTTAGAACTATCGACTAGTACAGTGGTCGGCAAACTCATTAGTCAAAAGAACCAAATATCAACAGTTCAACGATAGAGATTTCTTTTGAGAGCCAAATTTCTTAAACTTAAACAGTATAGATAGGTACACGATTTATTAACTTAATAAACTTTAAAGTTTTAAGCCTTCATTAAACTATACTAGGTACACTGAATACAAGTTGATATCATACTTAATTTTTATTGATAAAAATATTACTTAATATTTATTGATAAAAATTAAAATCAGCTTAATTACGAACACTTAATGTGAACAATGGCTTTGCATCTCCTTAGAAAGTTTGGGTAAGTCAGGTTTGTATGACGTTGTTTTTAATTTTAGGCATGATTCCACGTTCTCATCAATAAGACGACTTCTTAATTTACTCTTAATAAGGTTCATGCTTGAAAACGATTGTTCACATGAATAAGTAGACCCAAAAAGGGAAAGAACAGCAAACGCTAGTTTCTTCAATTGATCATATGAGTCCGGAATACTATTCCAGGTGTTAAAAATCATCATGTCTTCTTTCTCCAGGTCTTTTAAAGCAGACCACTTGTGCTGTACACTAAGTTCACATTTGTCTTTCTCCAATATTTCCATATCAGCACAAAGACGTTCAAATTTAGAACTTTAGCCATAATGGAGTTGATAATCTTAATCACCAATTCCATAACTTTGCAAATTTCTTCACGAAATGTCTGCGCACAAAGTGCTTCTTGATGGATGAGGCAATGGTAAGCAGTTATCTCGTGGTTAATTTTTTCCTTCAAAATAGCAACAATTCCTTTTCTTACGCCGGTCATACTTTTCGCTCCATCTGTTGAAATTGATACAATTTTATCGAGTGGAATATGATGTTTTTCCATGCACTCAATTACAGCATTTGCAATGTCCTCTCCACGTGTTTGACCTTTGAGTGGCAATAATCCTAAAAGTTCTTCTTTACGACCTGCAGATGAAATAAATCGTACAAAAAGTGAAACTTGCGCTGTATCATTTATGTCACAAGACTCGTCAACTGCTATTGATAAAGCTGAAACCAATTTAATATATTCGACTTGCTGGTTGGTTATATTCGAAGACATTTTGACTGTTCTACCTTTCACTGTTTTAGCAGACAATGGTAACTCTTTAATTTTTTTTAGAATCTCTGCTTTGTTCTTAAAATCGGATGCATTTATAAAACAATTTTTTATGTATTCGCCGTCTGTGTATGGTTTTCCTCTCTTAACAATCTCTTGACTAACCACAAAACTTGCAATATTAACATTGTTGGAAGAGTGCATCCAGTAATTAAATACAGAACTTGATTTTTTTTGACTCTTCTGAAGTTCCTCAACTGCTTTCTTCCTTGCATCACCGACAGGATATTTAGTGCTAAATGTCGTGTTTAGTTGCAAAGAGTCTCTCCAAATTTGACTTTTTGTTATGCGCCAATTTTTCCTGACAAATAAGACAGGTCGGAAGGCTATTTGAGTTTTGAATAAACGCGAAAATATTGGTCCATTCAACTTTAAATTCACGGTTCTCGTCTTCCGTTTTTCTTTGCTTCTTCTTTGTAGCCATGTCCAATAGGTAGCACCTAAGAAAATATTTCATTTTATAATAATAAAGCCACCAACACAAAATAATTACAATTTTTAAATTGACGACAAAATTACCTGTAGGATTTATAGCTGGTTGGAATAATACAGGTAACTTTATGCTTCGGGTAAGTACTTTTGTCACCCGTGGGCGATTTGCGGACGTGATGAACACTGACCACTGTACACAATGAGACTGACTGGAGTGAAGTGCTTGCGTACCCTGCGGCCCGCCTGCGCCACGTCTCTCGACACCCCACGCATGCCTGCGCGCCCGCTCGTGATCATTTGTGTCAGAGCCGCACTCAAGGGGCCAAAGAGCCGCATGCGGCCCGCGAGCCGCGGTTTGCCGACCACTGGACTAGTAGGTACCAACTGAAATATAGAAAGGGTCCCTTTACGTTCTCTTTCAACGAATACTACTGTAATTATTACAAAACTAGTCTTTTACAATATCAACATTTAATAACAATTTCTAATAAAAATAAAACTAGATAAAATTTAAACAGGTATAGGTATAGTTGGGAAGAAACATATACGAGACTGTTTACATTTCCATAATTAACACAAAAAGTTAAACTGAAGCGTGCCGCTTTAGGAGTCCGGTCAGCTTGTGGGTATAGCAAAAAACTCGGCACTTTGAGCGACACGCTTCAGTTTAACTTTTTGTGTTAATTATGGAAATGTAAACAGTCTCGTATATGTTTCTCATATATACTTACACGTGAACAGTTATCCGTTTTTCCACATCCTTTGATTTCACAATTTTGGTTGTTCCACACATCACACAACTCACTATTGTTTATTCGGTGGCACTATAAACTAAACTAAAATTAATTCCTTAATAATAATCAAAAGTCACTTAATAAATACTCAAAAAAACCATATAACAATAACAACTCTAACCTAAATACAAGACACCAATTCCAAAATGATTAGTCATTTAAAGTCTACTTGATGAGTTATGGAACGCAGGTTCCGAGGCCTTTAACGCTGGCAAATTTGATGTTATAATTTTCATAACAGAAACATTTGTTTGGCGGCTTTGTTTAATAATGTAACTGTCATCGTTTTTTGAATAGGTATTTTGGTAAGTACGAGTGGGCACTTGCGACACCAACATGACAATTAGGTATGTTTTATTTGAAAAATATTTTTTTTTCCAACAATGTGTGTATGAATATTCTCATTATGGAAAAAATCTTCGAGGCAATTATTTTGGGAGAAGGTAATAATGATGACATTGAATATGCTATTATGGATAATATTCTGATAGAAGCAGTAAACCTAAGGCGGGTATCTACCCATGCACGCACCCCATACACATATATGCCTCCGTGTTTTGGAAAATAAAAGATGGATAGGGCTTTAGAGCGGGGTTGAGAAATAATTTGAAATGGAAACACGTATTAAATTACTGAAAAAATTCACCTAGCGCATTTGTGCGCGACGGTGATAAGAGTTTTAGGGCTTTTTACTTGGCTCTAGCAAGGAAGCAATCTCGTCTCGTGAAAAAATACAAGCGTCGGTCGAAGTAGGTAGCTAACTAGCTGAAGACATTGAAACTCTTTATTTAGAAGCCTAACAGATATTCTAGTATTATCACTTATTATATTTAAAAAATACGTTATTTTTAAAAGACTACTTGAGATTTCATTCACAAATATTTATAACACTCGTACGGAGGAACTGGACTAACTAACTTCGGAAACTTGGAATAACTTCGGTTATCGTGGACTTCACTGGAAAAACTTGCTCGATTAAACTGAGCCCCGCCTTTATATAGGTGTTATACGATACGATTTCGTTTCGTTGGGGACTTTGAGCTTGCACGGACATTTTTACCCAGAATTGATTTTAGGAATGAAAAATATATGATAAATACGGTAACGAAAAATATGATTTTTTTGATGTAAGAATGAAGTTTGAGTCTAATCCGTTTTCTGATATGAACGATAACTGTCTGAAAATTAATTGATGTGGAAGGGGACCCGTAAAACATTTCGAAGGTCTTTCAACTAGAGTTGATATGATATGAGAATGGTTCGATGGTCCGCGGTGAACGTGGAAATAATTTTTGATGACAATGGGGGACGGAAGTACCGGTACTCTATAGAGCATTACGAATATGAATAAATTGCATTTTGCTATCAAAGATGTAAAACCGAGATTGGATTGAACTGATGGAAAAATTAAATTATAAAATAAGCGAAATAAAATATTTCGATTGGAGGTGGGGAAAGTAGTTTTGATATACTTCAAGCTCATGTGGGGGCGGTATTTTCTAGGAAATTATTTGATAAGGTTGGAGCCATAAATTTGAATATTGGAACTATGTTATTGATGGGTTTGGGTTATTTGAGAATTATCGGTGATTCGTGAATTTTTTCAGATTTGTTTTTGAAAAATTGGTTTTTGAATGAATGATGTTTCTGGGTTACTTTTTTATTATTGTTTGACTTTGCAAGCTGAACGAATAAATCAGTTCGCAAATTATAGTCACTTTTGAAATTAATTATGCCTCCTGTGTTTGAAATGTACTACAAAAATAGAGATTTCAATTTAAATGCTTTACTTAAATACTGAATTGAAACTGAAACAGTAAATGAATTTAATTTTCAAAGGCCACATATTATCAGATTAGTGGAAAATCTGCAACTGCATATGAAAACCAGGTCACTGCCTGCAAATTTGGATTGATAGGCTTTTGAATTTCCACCTCAGCAGTCTATTATCGATTGCGTCTTTTTATACTTATAATGAAATTAAATAGGCAGATTTCTTTTTATTTTTTATTCACTGGGCCATATAATTAATTGTCTTAATAAAAATGCAATTTGTAGTAAAGTATTTTGGAAAATTTTACTAATATGCCCAGTAGAAAAAATTAAACCTAAACCTAATCTGAAAAAAGTGTTAGCCAGCCTAATTCTTTGTAACGTCATTAAATCATGTAATGGGTCGCATTTTACTTCTTAACTAAGCAGGTTGACAATGTGCTACATTGTTTTGGACAAACCCAAAAAAGCATCACTGACTTCTGTAGTAAACGATGACTGTACAAGTGAAGAGCCTGACTGTTCTTTTTGGGAAGAAGAATGTGATGATGATTGAGAATCTGATGACGTGGACCTAATAATTTCAAGTCTAGCTGAATCACTAGTATCAACGATATTAATTTTCCAGTTAAACTGGATTCCTACATCCTTCATTTGCCAAGCTGCTTGTACTTCTCTATCAAATATTTAACGTTTAGGCGGCAGTCCTATGATAATTAATCTCACCGAAGTAGAGGAAAGGTTAGGAAATTTACTACCAAGTGCTTCAGTTCAGGTGGATACAACTGTTATTGAATCAGTTGTAAATTATTCTTTTAATGATGTAACTACAGCGGTAATGAATGAGTTTTTCATGCAGAAATCATGTCTGATCAGAGATTGTTACTGGAAACAGCAATAGTAAATAATTTGCAAGAAAATTGATCACAAGTCGGGCATAATTTACGTTTGAAAAAGTTTAAATCTCACTCAAGTTGTTACTACTTTAAAAAAACAATCTTTTCACAATGAGGATGTGAATATTGATAATGAGGATATGACGTGGACAATACTATCTGCGTTAGTGAAGATGGCATTACTGGCATTCAAGACAGTAGCAGTGTCACAGAGGCACCAACTAGTGGACTCCAGCCCAAGATTAGAACAATAGTGCAAGCACCAACCCATGTAAGTTAATTAATATATTATCAATGCCAGAGGTACCATAAGAAAAACATTCACCCGCAATACTTTCGTAGTTACGTAATAAACAAACAAGAATGCTACTGTACCCTTTCTTATTCAACTGTACAATATTAAATTTCCTTGTCGATTCATTTTAAAGTAAGGGTTTAATTTCGTTTTTTCAGAATGAAATTAAAAACTCAAAAAAAATGAAGCAAAAGGAAAAAAAGAGGAAACTTCAGAGCAATGATGAAGAGGTACAAAAATCCAAGAAGAAATTAAATCGATTGGAAGAATCTCTGGACATATCCAAAGAAATGTTGGAAATATCTAGGAAAAAAGAGACGGTCGAAGAAACTTTCTTCTTGATTAAAATTAAATTAGCAGAAAAGAAGTTTGAACCGTCTTATAACGGTATTTTGCTAAAATCTAGTTGTGTACATCTAACTTTAATTTTTTGCGACATTATCAATTAGTTGTCATAATTTATTGCAAGTGTACAAAAAACTAATATGCCTCATATAAGCGATTTAGTTAAATCTAGAGTTATTGCTAAAGCAGTAGATGGATGGTCAGTGAGTCAAATTGCACTGCGTTATAATAAAAAATTCGGTGTGTAACATTTTAAGAAAGTGGAGAATAAACGGTACGATTAGTAGAAATCCTGGATCAGGGCGACGAAGAATATCAACTCAACAACAAGATTTGCAATTGGTAAATGCTTTAGTAGAAAATCCATTGTACTCAGTTATTCAGGCTGCTGAAGAAGCGAATTTTCCTGGATCGAGTAGTACTGGTCGCCGGCGAGTAAGAGAATCGGAGCTACGCTGTCATGCAGCAGCACAAAAATACTTAAAGCTGAACATAAAGAAGCTCGAGTAGGATTTGCGCTTGAATTTTTAGCGCATGATGTAAATTTTTGGAACAATGTAATCTTGTTTATTCTCCACTTTCTTAAAATGTTACACACCAAATTTTGTTAATGTTATAACGCAGTGCACTTTGTCTCATTAACCATCCATCATTTACTATAGCAATAACTACAGCATTAAAATAAAAAATAAATTAAAAGTGATTTATTTCGGCTACTCATTGCATATTCAAATAGAGACAGATTTACATTAGAAAAAAAACAGACAGAAAAATGCAATTGATGGCAGAAGTCTAAACAAGGCGTGCAGAATACGAGAGTAACAAGTTGCAGCTGTTGGCTAATCACTATTATAAGGCACAGGAAAATATTTTAGGTCATTTATTAGATATTTTTCTTAAAAATAAGCAGGACTGATTCTTAATATAAATGTTTTTACTACATGTCAATGAATAGTAAATATAAGTAAAATAGCTGTTAAATATATTTATTTTTGAAATCTTCAATAAAATACATTTTATACGTCAAACTATTCTTCTTCATCTCTGTCAAAATAATTGTTAATAATGTTTCTTTGTAAACGTCTGGCAGCAGTCAAATCTTGGTTGACCCTTGCAGCAACAGCATTTTGTCGTAATGGTGCATTAATATACATGCCAAAATCCCAATTAATTATCACTTCATCATCTTGTGGTTCAGGTCCAGTTGATTTATAAAAAAAAACTGGTACACTTTCTTTTAGCTATGTAAATCCTTCGTTCTTTGATTGATATTAGTAGGTTAATAATGAGAAAAGGCATACCCCCCATATGCCCCATGTATACCCCCCACCCCGAACGTGATTGGTCGATGGGAGGGGATAAGTTCCGTCCACCTAAGCGGATTAGTTGAGTGGAGGGGATAAACCACACCCCTCATAATATGATTGGTCGATTGGTGGGAGGTGAATTTCAACCCACTTATTGTGATTGGTCGAGATAAACCCCACCCATGTATTGTAATTGGTCGATGGAGGGGATAAGCTCCGCCCACATAAGCGGATTTGTTGAGTGGAGGGGGTAAGCTCTGCCCACCTAAGCGTATTGGATGAGTGGAGGGGATAAACCACACCCCCTCATAATATGATTGGTCGATTGGTGGGAGGTGCGCAAAATGGTGGTGATATTATGGTACTCTCTTACAGACAGATATCAACTGTTCTGATCGGAAAACATAACTAGAGAGTTCAAATACCTCCCAATGAAATTATCTTTTAATATATAAATTCCTTAGACACCGACAATATTGCGTACTAATATTCGTGTCTCAAAGGTATTTCAAGAAACTTCTAAATTTCAACTATTCAAGATGAACGAATACAGCAGTGTGTTGCCTGAGCTGAAGTTTGACTTATTTAATAATTTACCTCCAGCTCCGCAGAATAAAAACGATTTAGTGATACTAGGTGAAAGAAGACATAAGTTAAATAAATCGAGGAGCAAGTATGTGTCAACAGGGTTATCAAGTGACTTGTGTTATAATCCATGTGTAAAGCTGTGTGGAAATAAAAATGATGCAATAATTTTTGACGAAACGGATTGGAACCATTTTCTCACTTTTCAAGGATATATTACCAATCATATACATACCAACGATAACATTCAACCAATAAATGCTGAGAATTTCTCCATACAATTTGAGCAATTTTCCAATTCTACAGTTATAAAAATTATAAAGAATAACTCATATGTGTACTTGGGTTATTAATCAATCTGCAAGTTATGGGAAGTGTTACCACTTGTTAAGTATGGCATTGACGTGTTAAAAAGACGACAGTTTATAAATTATTTCAAGAATGTCAAGAGAGAACTACAACGTCAAGGAGGAAATATATTTGAAAATGCTCTAAACGTTATTCAACACAAGAGTTGCAGTGATGAAAATGCTTATATGCTCATGGAACTTGTTTATATTTATCCAGATTTATTCAAAGCCGAATGTTTAATTTAAGAGATATTAAAATGATTGGTTTTGTAAGTTAATATATGTGTAAGTCATTTACGAATTCCTTTTTATTATTTTATAAAGTATATGAAATAATGCATAAAATATGTACAAAATATATAAATAAAAAAACATGTATTACTTAAGACATTTGTTTTATTAAGATAAAGTATATGCAGAGTATTATTATACAATTTGATTTTTCGAAATCCATGAATTATATTTTTTGTCTAATCCAAGCCATTTAACATAGAGTTTGGTCCCCTTTTTTCTTATAATCTACTCCACAAGATATATATCTGGATATTTTACTTTCTGAAGTTCATGCTCATAAAAACCTCCTTGAATTTCGTCACCATTTTGATCTTCCAATAGAAATATTCTAGGATTACTTTTGTTAATTTTTCTGATTTGGAAAATTTCGTTCGACCAGTTAGGAGTGTAACCTTTTGAAAAAGCTTCTCGATATTTACTAATTCTCACATAATCATTGACTTTAAATTTTCGTTTCCTTGGATCAATTGTTTTCAGATGACTATAGGCAGTTTGTAATAAATATTTTTCTTTTTAACATTTTTTGGTTTCATTCCAATAGTCCTGTGTTTGGTGCTATTATATTCGGCAACAATAACTGGTAAGATATATAACCATTTGTAGTTTCCTTGTAAGCTGAACTGCTTCCACATTTTATTTTTAAGTTCTATTCACTCTTTCTACAACACTTGCTTTAAGATGTGTGTAAGAACTATAGTGGTTAATTTTCAATTTATCCGTTAATTTTTTAAATTTTTTAAATTTTTTATTGTAAAATTCTTTACCCATATCGGTTTGTAAATTCTTGGGTGGTGTGCTCGTCTGTGACAGGATTTTGTTCATTGCTTCTACAACTGCTTTTCCACTTTTATTTTTGACAGGTTTACACCAAACAAATTTTGAAAATACGTTAATAACCACTAAAATATATCTATAGCCTTTGTTTATTTTAGCATATCGACCCATTTCAACAAGATCTTCTTGAATTAGGTCATTAAGGCCTTTAACAATTACTCTCCTTCTTTTAAAATACTTTCTGGCAGGCTTATGAATTTCGTTGACTATTTCCTGTTTAACGTTAATCATTTTTAGCTATTGGACACTGTAGTACAATTTGGACGTACAAGGGATCTTTATTTTTTACGTAAAAGGTAAACTTATCTTCCAAATTTACAATTTTTCCCACAAATTCTTCTGCTGTAACTGCAACTGTATTCAAGAAAATTTGGGTACTAGCAAGTAAAATCTCTATATTTTCAATTTTACCAGATATAGGGCATTTGTATTCTGTTGTATTGTTCTCTACTGTATAAAAAAGTACACTTTGAGATTTCTGTAAGCGACCTCGAATATTTATAATACATTTGCTATGATGTGAAGAAGGCTCACAAATGTAAAAGGGTGATGTTCTTGGGGGTGATGTTAATAGGGGTGATGGGAAAATTGCTGATGAATATGAAATTACTTCGTTCTTTAACATATGCCTTCCAAATTTATTAATTGGCATGGTGACAGTCTCAAAGTCTTATACTAAATGATATCTCAACATTTCACGTAAACTATTTATCTTATTATTTTACCCTCCCTCAATTGTTCTATTATTGAGGTTATCTCATTATTATGCCCAGTATTTCCTGCTAATTGTGATGCTATCAATAGTCTTAAACGATCTACAAGTTCATTGTAGTCATCAAAATGCCTATATTCAATCTTCTTATTATTGAATTCCATCGTTTTTAGATTTCCACCTCTCTTATTTTGGCTCCTTGTTTTTATTGCTTGCGTCCTAGGAAATGAACTAGATCTCGATATTTGTGTCGCTGTGGGTAATGCTAATGCTGATTTTTTTGGGATAGTGTTTTTTTTATTGTTTTTTTCTTGAGCCATCGAATGTAAATTAGTAACTCATGGTTTAATAATATCTATAAATTTAGATGCACGTGACGTCGATAAACCTTTCTCGGGATTGTACCCTAAGTAATGAGCATTGCTCCTTTTAATTATATCGATATATTGATCTAAATCAGTTGGTCGATAACCCGCTGGATGCTTTTTAAACATCAGCACATACAATCTTGGTGTACCTGTATATTTAAACTCGCCATTAATAATAAAGTCAGCGCCATCAAAATCAATAGTTGCATCACTAATCGCATATTTTTTGGCAAAAGGGTCGAAGTAAACACCGAAAGTATCATCATATTCATTTTTTACATCTTCGAATTTTCCTTCTATGTATGCTCGCGGTAGAGGTTTCTTAAATTGCTGTAAATATTTTTCATGTTCTGCAGCTGTCGATGTATCTGCTATCGTTGGCTGAGAAGTTTCATCAAATAAACTTTCACTGAACTCGGGCCTTACTTGAGTCGGGTCATACTGAAAAGTTTCGTCTTCCAAATGAACAGGTGTAGAAGTGTGATAATACTCAAGAGAAGTTTCACCAATTGATCGAGTATTAAGACTATCACGGCTTATTTCTTCTTTTAATTCTTTTTTCAAATATGGTTTTTTCGAAGCACTTTCTGTTTTAATAAGAGTTGACACCAAATCTTTAAGAGGTTCAGTTATCGGTTTGTAAGTTTTCTCTAACTGTGTATTAAGACTATCACGGCTTATTTCTTCTTTTAATTCTTTTTTCAAATATGGTTTTTTCGAAGCACTTTCTGTTTTAATAAGAGTTGACACCAAATCTTTAAGAGGTTCAGTTATCGGTTTGTAAGTTTTCTCTAACTGTGATTGTGATTTGTCGATATCTCTTTTCAAACTTCTGTATTTTTGTTCCAGCGCCTCTCTTGTTTTTAAAAGCTGTACTGCCACTCGATTATCCATGATTACTGACTGAGGGGCTCAGTGTTGAAACCTTATATTTGAACGAATTTATCGAATCCCTTCCGATATCTTCCAGAGTTAACAGCGCAATCTTTATCTATTACCACAAACCCGTATTTATCTTTCCAACAAAATGCACAGAGCTCTCTGAAATCTTGAAAACACATATCCACGTTTACATGATCATCATAAATATGTTTCAGATTAGTCATATCTTGAGGGAATATCACAATAAGGTTAGCATTATCTCTACATAGTTGTTTGGGAATCTCGCTGTATGTCTGACATAGGTAAAAACAATCAGTGTTTTTATGACGTCCAAAGCAAAAATAGCTTTTAATGATATTTTGATTACAAGAAGCTAAATCATCAAATATTATCACAGAATTCGGTTTTATTTCTTCTGGAGGTATTACTGCATCCCCATCATTATATTCGAAATATCCAATTTCATTTATAGGTTTCATAAGCATTCTCAAGTACTCATATTTCGGTTGATATAGGGACTTAGAATATAAGTATATATTTTCAAGCCGTAACCCATTGGGGTGTTCTAATAAACTGAGCATCACATTTGTTTTTCCGCACCCTGAGCTTCCTACCAAAAGTCCTCGTTTCGATTGTCCACCAAATAAAATGCCGTGCTTTTGAATGGTGCTGGTCTTGGAAACGTCATCATGATCTGCTATCGGCAAAACTGTTTCTTGCTGATCAATCCGTATTTCAGCCAGCTACTAATTAGTACATATATCTAGAAATTATTTTAAAGTGGATTTTCATTACAATGAGAACTACAGCAAACTGACTGGACATCACATCCTGCAGGTATATATATGGCTACTTTATTGTTTATGCCAGTTGTATTATAATGGTTCGCAGAAAGTGTTCTCCGCCTAGTAATGCAGGAAGTGCTAAGAAGAGAGGATGTGGCCTGCTTGTAACATGTCTGTTACAAAAATTTTGCCAAATAGGTCAAAATTTTAAATAAATCCATAATTACTACATCACCCTGTATATCATTCAATATATGTATACTGCAGTATTTATTTATAATTCGTTGCTCTAACTATTTGTAATAATTATCATAATTAAGCAAAATATTTTCTGAAATGTTCACCTGTAAATTTCAGAAAATAAAGTTTTCTTCTTACAATTACTTTCTTTGCAGACAGTGTGGCAGACCTATGTTAACTTAAACAATATTGTTTGCTTACAAAATTCTATTAGAAAGCAAAGTTTTATTCCGTATTAGAAATTTTACTTTTTAAAACAATAGTAATGAAACACCTATTATTTTAACTTATTCCGCCTATTGACACACAGATGGCGCAGAATATTTATTTCAGGTCCGTTGGTAGTTATTTGAATTAATTTTAATTGGTTGGCTTTGTAAGTGAATTAATTTTTTTCTTTCTTCTTGTCCCGTAACGTTATAGTTCTGGCAGCTAAATGAATTAATTTTCAAACGAATTGATTTTCAAATGAATTAATTTTTAAATAAATTAATTTTCATCTAAATGAATTTTCTAAACTAAACTAAGAGAATTTTCAACTAGACGAGTTTTCAACTAAGGCATTTTCCGCCAAATGAATTTTCGATTAAATGAATTTTCCGCTGAATGAGTTTTCAAGATAAATGGATTTTCAAGTTCATCTTTAGTTTTCTTTGGCTCCACAAAATAAACAGAACCATTCCGTACGTTAGGCCCCCGCTCCCACTGTCAGCCACCGCCTCACCTACCAACGAAGCGGGACCCGTTGGCCACCTTGAGCAACAAAAGAAAGGAAATTGGTGAGAAATTTCTAAAATAAGATCTGTAATAAAGAAGAGTTTTATTGTTCCCATTTATTTATCTACATACCTATATATAATATATATTATTTGTTTAATTGTGAGACACTATTTGACTACTAATATTTTATTAATAATTTTTGGACCAACTATACGTCTTGTTTAAGTGTTAAGGATTAATTTGCCAACTTGGCAATCCACAGTTTTAACACTCACTGTATACACTGTGTTATATCTGAAATTTATGTCGTAATAAAAAAGATTTGTCGTAACCTAAAAGAAATTTTTTAATATGTCCTTCCACAACTCATCTGTAGGAGTTGACAAGGTGAGGGGTTTAAGATTCATGATACAGATTTTGCTACAGATGGCGCCCCTAAATTTAATTTAATACTTTATTCTCAACCCCCTCACTTTGTGAGAAACAATATATACTCGTATGTGAATGCTACTAAAAATAATTCCCACAGTTTTAATTTACGTCTTACCAAGTTTTTTAAAAACCTAAAGTGTCTCTGCTGATGAGGAAACCACCAACAGACTTGTCACGGTAAGTTCCCACATATCTCCAAGCTAGCACGTAACATGCTTAATAAAATTGTTGATAAACTTCCAGTGGAGTTACATTTGCCTAGTTATCATTATTGTGGACCTGGAACTAAACTTTCAAAGAGGTTACAAAGAGGCGGTAAAGGAATTAATCCCTTGGACGAGGCGTGCAAAGTGCACGATATAGCGTATTCTAAATTTCAAGACGTCGAGCGACGAAATCAAGCTGACAGAGAATTAGCTGAAGTCGCACTTAAACGTGTAAAAGCGTCCGACTCGTGTTTCGGTGAAAAAATCGCCGCATTGGGAGTCGGTGGGGTGATGAATTTAAAGAATAAGTTGGGAATGGGTCTCAAACGCCGAGGAAGGTGGAGAAATAAATATTAAGCTTGGTATGAAGAAAAAATCAAAGTCAAAGAAGCGGAGGAGAAGAATTATACCTACCCCAAAAACAGGTGGATTTCTCCCATTCCTTTTACCTCTTTTGGGAGTATTAGGAGCTCTCGGAGGAGGTGCAGCCGGCATTGCAAAAGCAGTAAATGAATCAAATCGGGAACAGGCCGCTGAACAAAAGAGACATAGTTTAGCAATGGAGCAAGCTTCAAAAGGGAAAGGATTATATCTAGGTCCTTACAAAAAAGGCTCTGGATTATATTTAAAAACATATCCAAAAACTCCCAATAAAGCTGCCTCACCGACCACTGACTAATTTAGATCTAATGAAATATTCAAAAATGCTTAAAATTCCTCATTTTCGCGGTGTTTTTATGAGAGATACGCTTCCTAAAATAATAAATAAAAATGAGACCGGTGTGGTGAAGAGTGTAGATTGGAAAAATCAATTATGCAGACATTTTGCGCATGCATGGAAGACTCTTCAGTTGTAACAAATAATACAGGACTGTATAAGTCATTCGATGAACGTGTCACGAGCTGACATCCACCATGTGTCACGACTGCGCGACGGGGGTTAGCAGGACGTCCACGGATATCGCCAGCATCACCCTGTAGAGGGTAAGTGCCGACGATAGCCATGGCTAAAGTCACTTTACTCGCTTGGCATGTCGAGAGGGTAAATTACGTTACTAAGTGAACACACAAATAAAACATAGTGGTAACATAACAGATTGAACATTTATTATAAGAGAATAAAATCAAACAATAAAATGAACATCTAAAAGCCCAAACGACAACTAACTAACTCATTTACTTTTTTCCATTTCCTTTCCCGGTACTTGCACTATCAGCATTCCTGCAACTAGCGGACCGTGTGCATCATTGCTGAGTTTGCTGGATTTCCACGGTACATTGTAACAAGCAACTTGGTTTACTTTAAGATATCGGATTAAATTAATTTTGTAACTAAATCGTTTCCTGAGTAAAATCATATACCGGGTGGTCCAATAATTGTCTAGGTACTGCGTGACACATCTCCCCCTCCTAATGAAAGCTGGTCCCACAGCTTTAACTTATTCCAGATACAATGGTTAATGGGGCAAATTGTCACATCAAAACAAAGGTTTAAATTTTTACAGATAGTTTAAAATACTAGATAAAAATCATACCAATTGAAACATTATGTGCAGGTACAAGTAACAATAAACAATCAAAATCAAAAATTAAAATCAAAAATCAACAAAAAAATAAGCAAAATATGTGACCATAATCATTTGTAGATCTCGATATTTGTATTCTTTAAAAAAAATTAAATTATTTATTGATTACAAAAAAAATAGAATCTTCGATTTGAACTATCAAGATAAATTTTACCTTCCTACCAAAAGGTAGCATTACTAGAATAGCTAGAATCTCAATTATATATATGTTATTGAATAATTGAGAAAAAAAATTCGAGAAACAAAATTATCAATTAGAAAAAAAAAATTATATATGTAAGGCTTTACTTTGAAATTTCAATATCCATTCAACAAGAGTTCCATTATAAGAAAATATATAGATAATTTGTATTTAATTTCAGTACTGCAAACTTTATAAACTATATTTACGTTATTGAGAGAAACAAATATGTATATATAAGTGTAATAAGATGGGAATGATGAACAAACTAAAAAAATTTCTAGTTGCAGTAATAAATTAAAACGACTTCTGGACAACACAGAAAATGTAACATGGCAATCTGAACTTTACTAAAAGTTTCAAAATTCTACTTGGTCACAAAATAATGTCACACACTATAGAAATTTCAAGAGTTAGCACACGACTGTTTCAGCATAAATTTTTAAATACGTCACTATTAAGTTTTGCACCACACTTACACAATTGTTTCTTTCCACGTACCAATTATTCTGTTAATGTCTCTCTATCATCTGGAATAAATTTCCTCGTGGTGTGTAACCTGCGGGACTGCGGGTCCTTGAAACTGGATCAACATCAGTACCAAGCGCACCATTACCATACGTTTTTGGTTTTTCTCAGATGTCCCCTTCAGCTGGAATTTCCAATTCTTTCGTCTGGAGTCCTTTTAGCTATCCTCGTTTAGACTTGTTATCCTATCATTCATCCATGGTTTTTGGTCCGTTACATCTGGATTCGTCTGCACATCAGGCTAGGGCGAGAAAAAATAAGGCGAAAATTAACCCTGTATAATGTAGATAGGGTGGAAAAATGCCTTTTAGAATAGTGCTCTATTTAACATAGCCTTAGTAACAGAGGAGCTCGTTCAGAAAAGACGTCCATTTTTCTTGAAATTGGGATGAGAAAATTTTTCTTCCCTGGCTACTTGAGGAGTTTGATCATTGCGCCTTACAGGTAGGGTCGTCCGGTCCTGGAATTTTCGTACTAGGTGCCTTTTTATGCTATGTGTGCCTCGTTTCCATAATAGTGTATTTACATGCAAAAAAACAATAACCCAAGTAAATTCTTAAATAAAAACAATACCCTTTTATTTATAATCAATTATCATAGTTACATTCATAAAATTCAACACAAAAGAGATATAAATTGCATATCGTAGATCTAGTTATTGTCCCTTTTGGGTTCTCTGTTGTCTTATTTTTGTTTATGTGGTTTCTTCCCATAAATGAAATTGTATATATACACATATATGTGTATCCAAAATTTAAAAAATTCTTTTCCTTAACAAATACTTTGTAACGATTTACATTTTGCAATGAACATTCCGTACCTCTTAGTGGAGTCCCCTCGAAAAAGATAGAAAAGTCTCAGCCCTAAAAAAGACTCCCTTATCTTTCTTGATTAGGACTTTACATTGCAATAGGAATTCGAAAACGTCTTTAAGTAGTTGAGTCCCCTCGAAAAAGCAAAAAAGTCCCCCGACACCAAAAAAAGACTCCCTTGTTTCTCCTGATAAGGACTTTACTAGGAATTTATGACAAATATCAATCTAGAACTCAAGTTGTTTTTTCTTTAAAAAAAAATAATAAAAGTAATTATTATTTCAACTCCAAAATGACATTCGTGTAACTAATCAACTGTTTCTCGATTTGTTTTCAAAATATTAGAAAAATATACCCAATGTTAAAATTCACTTTAAATATAAAAACTATACAAGGTTAGAAAGTAATGTTTCTTTGACTTGTTCCTTGCTAATGTTCTCTAAGTTTATTTAACCTTTAAAAAATATATATTCCACAGACAAAATGTCTATTACCAATTGTCCAGTTTAAGAAAAATCACTTTAACCCTATTCCCGGGATAAAAAAAATATTATAAACTGATATTTATTTAAGAAAATGTAGTAATTATATTTTTACTTATTATCCCAAGACTCTTAAAAAAAATTATAACAAGCTTCTTTGTTATTTGATAGTGTAATTCTTTATTTCTTAACTATACCAAAATTATTTTATATCGAATTATTTATGTTCAACCTTCTATTAAACTTAATTTGACTAAACCCTATAATGTGGCACTTGTTTTAAAGAAGACAAGAGCTTATCGATATTATGCATGCTACTTACACAATATTTCTGACATAAAAAAAAATTATCGACAGGTAAAAGAATAAAGGAAAACTTAAGCGTATTGCTTTTCCAAAACAGGAGTAACTTATAATATTGTCATGGTTTCCTTACCATTTATTATATTACTTTTCGTTGACCAAAAAAAAAAATATTGCCCTTTAGGTATACCTGCTATTGAGGAAAGAGGGGGTAAAAAATAAAACACCAAATAATTTATTTAAAACAATCCATTCCATCACTAGATCCTTCTTTCGATTAAAAAAAATTACTCTTTTCTCCATTCTTTAGTATCGGAAAAAATGTTATGTGCTTGTGGATAAACACACACAAAAAAATATATATTTATTAACTTTTTAGTGCCTTGTCTTCATAAAACGGTTAAGTATCTCTAAATATTCTTTAAAAAATGCAGGGAATATTTTCTAAATATACCTTTTCCACTTTACTTATTATTTCGTTCTTAGCAATTGCATTGTATATGGGTGATTATTATTTTCTCAATTAATATTTTCAGGCGTAAGCTTTCCTTTTTATCTATTATTTTTTCATTAGCTTTTACGAGAATTTAAAATACTACGTTAATATTCATTATTTATTTTACGAAAGAGAAAGAAAAAAAATCATTTTTACTCGAAGTACCTATTTTTTGTCAGGACTTTTTCTCTTAATTTACATTATACCAAAGGTGGCTAGGCTTTGGTTATATGTGTGCAACACAAAAATATATTCAATTACCAAAAATGTGTACCAAAGGTGGCTAGGCTTTGGTTACGTTTGAGTAACCCAAAAATTTATTGTATTAACAAAAATTTCTACCAAGGTTGGCTAGGCTTTGGTCATGTGGGAAACTAAAAAATTTATTAAATTACCAGGAATGTGTACCAAAGGTGGCTAGGCTTTGGTTACGTTTGAGTACCCCAAAAAATTTCTTGTGTTAACAAAATTTCTACCAAAGTTGGCTAGGCTTTGGTCATGTGGGGAATCTCAAAAATTTATTGCATTTTAATGCAGAAATTAAAACTTCTGTGTCGCGATCTTTTATAAACTTCATTCTCTTTTTAAATCCTATGTGCATTATTTATTTAATTCATTTAATTAAGGACATTATTTTTAAAGGACAAAGGACAACAATTTTTAGTAAGTACTTCTTCCATTCTTTTAGTTTATTTTATATCGTGGGTGGCTAAGCTTTCGTGTTTAAAATTTTGTTTGGATAAGGACTGTGCTAGGCAGTCAGCTACTTTACTTTGCCATTTATTTAGCAGCTAGCTAGCCACTAACTTAAATCGCCCAGCAACATTGCTTTGTAATTCAACAACAAATCCTGCCAATTGGACTTCGCATAAACAAAAATATTTACTGACGCCACCACGTGGTTTTACTACTTACTGAATATTACTTAGTATTATACACGTGTTTTCTTATTTTTGTTCTACTTCAAACATTACTAGAGTTATCATTACCGTATCATTATTTACTTAATTTGACCAGACGGGCGTTCAGTTTATTTCTCAAACCATCTTCCACGTCCTTCTAGTCTAACCTTTTCTGCGTTATCACTTTTACTCTCCAGGCAACTTTACGCAAAAAACAATCATCATCCCATCTGCTTATGGGAAACCTTGGTACCATTATAAAACAACAACAAAATGCATTCCACTTATTCGTGGTATCTACGAAAACAAGGGTGAGTTTGTGAAAAATAAAAATGTTTTCATTCGGAGACTGCAAATTTTTGAAGTTGATGGGCGCCAGCAGCCTCGATGGTGGTGTTCTCGTAGCTCTGGTGGTTGAACGAGCTCTCAGGGCCGATTTTTGGAATTTGTAGACTGGTTAACGATTTTTTAAAGTATCGGTGGGTACAGCTACTACCCTCTTTATTGTCTCGCCGGCTGACATACACAAGCACCGCTTTTGGTGCCAGGTACCCCAACTTTTGAGTATATAGACAGGCGCTGTTGCCTGGTAAGAGTCGTCGATAAGAAATAAAAGTCAGAGATACCAAAATATGTAACTTTAAGCAGAACTCTTGCGCTGGTCGATGCACAATTTGTTTTAATGAATTTAATCCCTAACAATACTGAGCTAACACTGGTTATTTCGAAGCGAGTTAAAAGTCGCGGCACGATTGTAGGTTGCTGTTGTTGTAGGCTGGCCTTTCTCCTCCACGCTGTAGGGTGTAGATGCACTGGCAACTACGACGCCGTACTGGCTTTGGTTCGTCAGGTATGCTGAAGTTCTGGAAGCTTGTAGATGTAGTGGACTGAACTGCTGGACTCGCTGGTTGATGTTGACTCGATGAAGGCTCGGAGTGAACTGGTAGTTGTAGCGCGTGCTAAGGCTCGGAGTGAACTGCCGTTGTCGTAACCCCGCCGCGATACTGTAACTTTCGGGGCGGACGGAGCTCTGAACGTCAGGTCGGCTGGCGTTTGGAACGCTTTGTGCCGGATGAGCGGCTGGGGCCGCCTGCTGCGTCGTGTCGGACCCGCCCAGTCATGCCGAGGCGGACGGGAATCTAAACGTCGATATACCCTAAGCGCGTTTATTGCGTTGTATTTTATTAGAGCTGAGATATGAATGGATAATGATGCTAAGCTACAAATTGTGACTTTTTGATTAATTTTAACTGTTTTAAAGGGCCTTTTTTGGCCTCGACAACAGTGGGAAAAACAAAAAAAAAATCATCTCATTTATTTATGAGGAAACAACAATCATCATCCCATCTGCTTGGTACCATTATAAAACAACAAAAAATATATCATCATCCACTTATTCGTGGGAAAAACAAGAAAATATCCTCTCATTTATTTATGAGGGAACAAAACGTACTCTTTTCTTTAAACAACTACGTTCCCGGCTATATGCCATAAATATAAAAGGATATATTTTGTAAAACACATACATCTCGTAATTTATATTATCGAGTGCATTCTCTTCTTTAAACAACTACTTTCCCGGCTATTTGCCTCGCTGAACATTGAATTACAAAAGAAAGAGACAAGTGTTAAAAATAATGCTCCTTCTGACGGGGCCCTACGTTCAGTTCATTGTTTGAACCATCTTCCACGTTTTCCTCGTCTTGAGCCTTTATGCCTATTATCAGGCTTTGGTACCTTAACATCAACTTTAATCATCTCATAAGAATCAACTCGTATTATCTCATTATTTACCTCAAGAAAAAAATATCAAATCAATTCTCAATATTCCTCAATAAACTCATAATAATGCAACTATTGACGGGGCCAACGTTCAGTTCCTTTTTGAACCTTCTTCCACGTTTTTCTCGTCTCGCGCATTTTACATCAAACCCAAGACCTTGGTATCTATATTAATCTTTAAATAAACTCTCAATATCCCATTATATATCTCATAAAATATAAAATCATCATTTAAATCTCATATACTCATAAAATTTCTTGGTACCCTTCTATGAACTCAAAAATCATCTTAGTACTCTTTAATAAACTATTATCTCATTATTCACTTTTCTAATAAACCTGACTATGATACGTAATGAAGTAACTCTTAGGGATCCCTAACTCTTAGTAATTCTCTAAAACATGTTCTTGCGCTTCGTATCTTTATAACTCGATAATTCTTACTAAATTCTGTCCTTATAAAAACATTTTTCAACTTTTCATCTATACTAGCAATTCTATATATTTTGTCCTTATATATGTTTCTTGTTTATTTTATTTCAACGAAAAAAACATTTTCTCTATACATTAGAATCCTCCCCATTATTATTGGACACACAACAAAATTATTCTTAATTACTCAAAGTTAAATTATACTCAAAATCAATCATTAATTAAAATCACCCTGTATATATTTTCATCTTCGTCCGTTCCCCTTTTTTTCAGACAAAAAATTGCTCTAAAAATCATATTTTACTCTTAAACGGTTTCATATTATTTATCTGCTTAGAACGAAAAAATTAAACTTGCCTATTCCCCTATTAGGCTGATCAAAATTAAAAAACTGGCATCTTTTACTTATAAAAAAAACTAATTCCCTGTATACTAATTCATTCAGCTTAGGTGCGTGGTCCTAAGAAAACTAAAAATACTTATCTAGGGGCATTTGAAAAAAAAACCAATCGATAATCGATTAGTAATAATAATAATAACAACAAAACACAATACTTTCTTTTAACAAACTTACCCGCGAAATAAAGGATGAGTTTTTACCTTCTTGAAATTAAAATTTCTCTTCTATACAACGCAGAAGTATAAAAAAACATAATATTGAAATTAGCACTAAGGTATTTATTTCCTTGATAACATTTTTAACACATTATTTTCAGCATTTTCAATTTCCCGGTTTAGGCATAAAAAAAATATTTTTCGTACTTACACAAAGAAATATGTCTTATCTTAATTATTCAGGTATATATTTTATTTTCCCATCTATTTACTGTTAAAGTTTCTATTTGTTTTTTTTTATTATTTATTTCTTTCTAGTAAAATATTTATCTAAAGCGTATTAACCATTATATTATACCAAAAACCAGAGCTAGAGCACTCTGATAGCTTTCCAGTGGGCTACAGATAAAATTTGTCAATTTATGACAAGATTTCCCTAAATACAAGATAAATTACAAAGAACTGTCTACCCTCAGACTGCAGCATTCGAGACAAATTCGATATCTCCTAGACGCCCCTTAGTTGCGGACGAACTGTTTTCCGTGACTCCGATACCCACAGATGTTCGGAAACAAACTCAACAAAAGCGAATTCAGTTAAGGACTACTAGAATTTCCCAATAGAAATTCGTCCTCTTGACGAATATAGTCGACGACAAAGTACAGGTGAACAACGACAAAAAAATTTCCCAAGTATGAGAACTGACGACTCCGAAAATATTCAAAGATCAACTCCATTAAATTTGGGTTGCAGGTATAAAGAAATAGCAGGTAATCTATTTGTCATAGACAAAAACTAGATTTTAGGTTTTCAGACACCTAAACCTCCCTTTATTTTATTTAAAACTAATGAGGCACAAAAACGACTTATATCAGATCACCATTATTTATTTAAATTTCACTATATTTTTATTATATCCAAGCTATATTTATTATATTCATATTTTATTTCTTATATTTTCACAATTATGTTCTATTTATTAGTTTTGGTAGTAGAATAAATGTTGAATTCAATGACTTTTCCTTAGTCATTAGAGATGCCCTGGAAGACGAGGACAGTTATGTTGAGGTGGGCCTTTTTAAAGGAACCGCTTCTGAATTTTGCCTAATGTTTTTATGTAGAGCTCAGGAAGTAATAATATTACAGAGAGGCAGCCTTTCAAATTATGGCTTCTGTATGACTTTTTAAAGAATAAGTAATGAGGTGTAACTTAAAAAAGTAAATACATGTTGATATGTTTTTGCAATCAAACAAAAATTTTTTTAAGGTTTAATATCCCCCGCTCTCGTCAGCCCCGACCCTGCTTCCCACTGGGGTTGGTTACCCAATCTTTCACAGAGTTACTCGGGTTTCCATGGTTCACCGTAAGGCGGTGAGAGTCGGAATTGGGTAGGAGAGGCTATGCAGCGCTAACAGGATACTGTGCTGTGTGGTACGCATGCACTACCCTTTGAACATATTTTTTATTAACTTTAACATATTAAGGAATTAAAAAACTTATAGATGTTGTGTATATACATATACACCCTCTTAGTAATTTTATAGAAATTTTACGCTTATGTATTATTTGTAAGTGAAGAATATCTTTCACAGTATTTGTGAAAAAAAAAATTTTTTTTCCATTAGTGTAGCTATCGGTAGAATTACCCGATTGATTTATGGATAGATATAGAGTTTATTACGTTCAATATTGTCCTTAATAAAGTTGCAAATGGCCTTTTAATTAGAATATGTGATAAGAAGATAATTAATATAGACATATTTACTTATTTATTTTATATATATAGTTCTTCTAATAGATGAAACTCAATTATAGTACCAGTAACAATGGATTTAAATCGAATATGGATTACTATATGGGATAAGTAAATGGCAGACGGATGTGCCAAATATTATATACAATAATTGTAAACAGAATATATAGTATTAAATAGATGTAGTCTAGATACTTATCGTTTACCAGAAAGTTAACCAGGATTTAGGTCTTAACAATAATTGCGCAATGTGTGTTCAGATTTAACACGAAGCATGTTAGAAAATCATTCAATATTGAAGAAAAAGAAAGGGGGCAATCTCATTTTAATGTTTCTTAATCTTTGGTTAACAACAAGATAACATTTTTATATAAGTCGACATATGATATAGATTTTAAGCACCCATTATTACTTTAAAATACGAGAAATTGCGATAAACTTCAAAGTATTATTTTTATTTCCTATTGAAAAGATGTACCTTATAGTACCAACAAATAGCTAACTCGTACATAGATATTCACAGACAGTGTAAGATTTATAATAGTAAAATAATATCCAACAACAAGTAACACATGAAATTACCTCCAATTATAGAAAATTCATAGGCGTTCAGAAAATAATAAAATATCGTTGACGGAAAGAAAAAAACGAATAAGACATTCATTTTCAGACACGAAACGACAAACAAAAACTAATGAACCATACACGAATAATTTATTAGACAGGACTACAACAATAAAACCCATTTTTGTTCCATTTCAAGCATTTCTTAATAGAAAAATTCGTCAATCACAAAAATAAAATTAAGATTAACTCCATTGTAAAGACAGAGAAAAATTAGCTACGGATAATTCTTCTTTGAGGGAATAAAATTATTTCATCAGTTTGTGAAAATAAAATCATTTCATAAATGAGATAAATAGAGATAAAAAAATTTAAAAAAAAATTCTTAGAGTTAAGGGGTGAAAAATAAAAAACAAGACGTTTTTTCAATATCTAGTAAAATCTTCCTCGGCGGAGAAAAAAATTCGAAGCAACAAGCTGCTACCTCTTACGATTCTCTAATTGGAAACGTGTTTGAGTTATGGACGAAATATTAATATTTTTCCCAAGCGAATGATTAAAAATAAAAAAAATAGGGTAAAATTAGGAAAAATGGTGCCACAAATCATTTTTAAAATTAAGAAACTAGTATATTTTCATTTTAATGTTTTATCGAATTATCTTTATTGCAAAGCAAGCTTCTTTGCCTTAGAAAAAAACCACCATAATATATTTTAGGAAACTTGATTCCCAAATAATTTTTAAATCATTGTTAAAATTAGATAAATTATCTGCTAGAAATTAACTCAAAAACATTATAATTGCATCAAAATTTTAATTGAACCAATTTAACTAGTCCCTACCTCGGGTCATAATATAAAATAGCAAAAAAATACAGTAAATAGGAAAGTATCAGCCATATTCTGGTTTAGCAAAAGAAAATTCACAAATAATTTTCCAACACATATAGTTATCAATCAATCTTTAAAAAAAAATGCCAAAATCACCATTTTTCTTCTAAATTGTTTTGTCGAATGTATCAGAAGAAAATTATAAAAAACAGGCTATTTGAGCAAGCCAATATTAATCCATCAATAAAAAATTAAAAATTGCTTTAAAATTACCATTATACCAATAAAATCTTTCATAAATCAATAAAAATTAAATCATGGGGAATTATACGTCATTTATTCATTATCACTTTGTAATAAAATTACCCATTAATCGCAAAAAAACATTTCATCCCTTATTTCTTATGCCCCTAAATAGGTTCACGTTGCTTAATTCTATAGTGCCCTGCTATATTCACCACTATCTTCCGATCAATAAAAAACAAATTAAAAAAAATTACATGAAATTCTAATCTCAAAAATTATAAAAGAGACAAACAATACAAAATTAATTACCACCGGTGTTCACTTAGGTTATGTAAAATAAAATGTAATATTTAATCACTACAATATCACTTGCAAAAATTAACACAAAAATTACGTTTCACTCATGTAAATCAAAATTGATGTCAAACAAAAATCTACCATTTACTTAAAAAAACCCTCTCACTACATAATTCAGGCAGAAAATCTCATAATGGACTAAGAAAAATTATGTTTGACTATGTAAATTTAAAAATGCTTTAAAAAACGACATAATGTGTAAAGAAAAAAAATTGAATGAAATTGACTTTAATTAAATTTTGAAAAACTGGAATGACTATGAAGAGTCACCCCTAGAAACGAAGCTAGGCGCCTCCACCATGTGTCACGAGCTGACATACGGCGTCTCCACCATGTGTCACGACTGCGCGACGGGGGTTAGCAGAACGTCCACGGATATCGCCAGCATCACCCTGTAGAGGGTAAGTGCCGACGATAGCCATGGCTAAAGTCACTTTACTCGCTTGGCATGTCGAGAGGGTAAATTACGTTACTAAGTGAACACACAAATAAAACATAGTGGTAACATAACAGATTGAACATTTATTATAAGAGAATAAAATCAAACAATGAAATGGACATAATAAAATATACTACTTACATTGTACTACATCTAACCACCCTGAGGCATGGCCTCTGGGAGGGAGTTGCCCCTCGCACCAACTAGGTCTGCTTCTCTAAAAGCCCAAACGACAACTAACTAATTACTTACTTTTTTCCATTTCCTTTCCCGGTACTTGCACTATCAGCATTCCTGCAACTAGCGGACCGTGTGCACCATTGCTGAGTTTGCTGGATTTCCACGGTACATTGTAACAAGCAACTTTAAGATATCGGATTAAATTAATTTTGTAACTAAATCGTTTCCTGAGTAAAATCATATACCGGGTGGTCCAATAATTGTCTAGGTACTGCGTGACAAACGTTTACTGTCGTTTAAAAGATGGAATGGCGCTGTGGATCCTGTGGACCTCGCCCTGGCCGGATTTTATTACAGCGGCTGCCATGATGTAGCCAGTTGCTTTTGTTGTTGCGTCGAAGTATATAGATGGGAGGCAAGCGACATACCTATCACTGAACATCTGAACATTTGAAATTTTCAGCAAATTGTTCCTACGCAAAATTAATGAAGAACCTATTGCTGCGAAATCTAAAGGAGGGGCACACGTGTGTTACAAAAAGCCATACGGTTAATTGTAAAAGTGGATTCAAGTGGCTTGTGATAATAAGCTTTCATCTAATAAGCATCTGCTTGTTTATGATACTTAGCATATGTTTTTATAATTAATACAAGAAAATAAATTATACATCTGTAATAATACATTGAAAATAATGCCCGTTTGTATATGGATTTGTCTAAGATGCAAAAGTGTTTTAGAAGAATATAGTGCACCCAAGGATACTAAAATATATACTGTCTGTGCTAATTGTGATGTAAATTGTAGAAAGGCGAGTGCTGCCTAATATGTTTGTTTTTTAAAGTAGTTTTCAACCTGATCTATGTATGCAATAATCATCTGTATATTTAAGAATGTAACTTAGAATGTGTTTTATAATAAATATCTTTATAATAAGTAATTTGTTTCAATTTATATACCTTTCCTCAAGTTCAGCACTATGTTCTAGTACTGATTTTATTATTAATTTTTTAATTTGAGAATAGTGTTTAAAGTTATGATAAAAAAAATATTACAATTTGAAATATACTTACTATTTTTCAATGTCAATTTCATTCTACCACTTTTTCAAAGCACACATTAACTTCATAAATTTATTACATTTTTTATGAAGTCAAATTTAACCAGAGTATAAAACTATGTTTCACTATTCGAAACACATTGGGTGTTTATAATTTTTTCAGTCAATTTGTTTCATTTTTTATACTTTTTTTGTTACTAAAATTGTCCCTGTCTGCTTTTAAGCATATTGTATTTTTTTGGACTTAGAAACCTGATATAAAATAAGAAATAAGAGAAAATAATAATTTTAACATATTTTATTATATACAAATAAGAAATAAACTTACAACAAAAAATGTCTACTCATCATTTAGAGGTATATTTTGCATAAAATTTTTACATTTTTGTAATTCTGTGTCCACTGCACCGATCTTCGCCTCCAGCGTGTCAGCGTCTTGTGATATAACTTGCTGCCGGTGGCGAAGTCAGTGCAGGTGCTGTAGCATTCTTGATTTCCCTAGTTTCAATCCTTGAGGGTATTTTGCGGTGTTATTAACAAGGAATTCCCGCGTGGCCCGCTCGTACTGCTTTTTACCGCGAGCCATCTTTTGTTCCGCCTTTTGGACATCATTCCGAATTAGACTCAGCCACCCATCCAATTCGAATTGCAGAAGTGCCTCGTCTTCTGCCTTTCGGTATGCTGCCCTCTGAGACTGCGTAGATGAAGTTGACGGCGCTGGCGTTACAGCATCTTCCCGCCCAGACACTATAAAGAAATAACAAATTAGATACCCAATTATTTAACCGGAAAATAAAAATGCTGTACCTGGTTGTTGTTGTGGTCTCAATTCTGCAGGCAGTCCAATGGGCCTGAGGTCCTTGAATGACCCTTCTATAATTTCGATTTCCGATCCAATGCTCGGGGCTGCCTCATTATTCAGGTGCTTCACCATGTCCTCTTCAAATGTTATATTAGAGAATAAGTCCTCATCTCTCATGGCGGCAAGATTGGCATCTCTAACGGCCGATGCGACACTTTGGTAATGGTACATCTTGGAATAAAGGGAATAGTAGGAGTACGCGAAACCACGAAAACTAAGCTTACAACAGAATTAAAATATTTACACTTAAAAACAATTAAACTCGAACTAATACTTAATACGAAAATAATTAATACTAAATAAAACGATTTAAACTCTAATTAATTCGGAAATAATTAACACTAAGTAAAACTACTTAAACGCGAATTTTAAAAACTGAAAAAATTAGATTAAATAATAGAAACTAAACCGACACTAAATAAAAAGACTTAAACACGAATTTAAATGAAACCGAAAACTATATTAAAAAATAACTATAAAGACTAAATAAGGTATATATAAAAAAACTAAAGGAAAGCGTGCGAATGCGGAGAGCTGTAGATACAGACCCCCTCGTACCATTTGCGGTGGGGCGATTGAACAGCAGTAAGTGCGAGTGAAATAAACTGCATTTATATGAAATTGATTAAACTGCATTTAATGAATGTCAGCGAGGTTGGTCACCTATCGCGTGATCGTACATTTTCCGGTGTTATATTACGTTGCACGTATACCGACTTGTGATTTAACATAATGTTCAAGTTATGACTTAAATAATTTAAAATATATATTATTCACTGTAACAAATATCACATTTTATATTCAATGCTTTTTGGTAATTTCACTGTTAGTTTCTAATTCCATGACCCATCTAGAAATTTTTGGCTAAAAATCAATTACATACAATGTCTCATTGCACCTGTACAGAACCAGACCACATTTTTAAATATTCTTGTAAATACGAGAACTTCAGTTACTCAAATTTTTATTTCAAATTTTATATATATGTAAAAATAATGTGGTAGAATATTTCTTGTTAATGTACATGTTAATTACTGCAAGCAAACAAACTGTTGTATTTTACATATAATATATTTAATTTAGGCATAATATTTAGACTTTCAATTATTATGCGAGGTGAATTTTTCAAATAGTCTCTATATTCTATGTTTACCTCGTAAGTCTAACGAAATAAATATTATTATTATTATTATAAATGTAGGAATATTATGCGCCCTCAACTAAGCTGGTCGAGCTGAAGCTGAAAAATGTGACCTTGAAAACTTTTTTTTGGGTGTCAAATTACAGCCAAAATCATTTTTTTTGTAATTCGACCTTGACCGAAATTGTTTGGGTATAAGAATACCACCGAAACCAAATTATTGTCCAAAAACTTTGACTTTGTCTGCCAAAATACTCCCGAAATTAAATTTGTTCGTAAATATTTGACCTTGTCTTCATTTTCGGCTGTCAGAATCCGTCGAAACCAAATTTTTGTGTGAATATTTAACTTCGTATTCATTTTTTGGGTGCGAAAATACTGCCTAAACGAAGTTACTGTTTAAAGCTTTGAACATGACTACATTCTAGGGTGCCAAAATACTCCCGAAATTAAATTTGTTTGTAAGTAGACCTTGTCTTCATTTTCGGCTGTCAGAATCTGCCGAAACCAAATTTTTGTGTGAATATTTAACCTCGTATTCATTTTTTGGGTGCGAAAATACTGCCTAAACAAAGTTTCTGTTTAAAGCTTTGAACATGACTACATTTTAGGGTGCCAAAATACTCCCGAAATTAAATTTGTTCGTAAATATTTGACCTTGTCTTCACTTTCGGCTATCAGAATACTACCGAAACCAAATTTTTTGTTTAAAATCTTGAACTCGTCATGTGTTTTCTTTCCGATGATCAAATTACTGCCGCAACGACGTTTTCTGTCTAAAAAATTGATTTTATTTGCATTTTTTCAGGAGATCAAATTACCACCAAGTTAATTTAGTGGTGGGAGAGGGTGAGGTATATAAAAATGAATGTGAAATCGATTAAAGCATTAATATCAGACTTTTCCATAAATACAGTTATTTAGTGTCGAATTTAAATACAGTTATTTGGTGTCGAATATAGTTCCTTGTAAAAACTATAATTTACAATGCAGTGCCCCCAGTGTAAAAAACAATTTTCATCAAAAAGCAGTTTGTCTCGTCATCGTCGTGAAAGCTGTGCCTATAGAGAAATAAGTGCACATAATGCCCCGAAAAAACCAAACTAAGCAATTGGAGTAAAAAATGTGATGGAGAGCCCCTAAATGCTGCTGGTCCTTCTGGTGTACAGTTTCATGCTGAAAAATATAATAACGAATTTGAAAATCTACCCGGACCTTCTGGCATGCAGAATCATTCAAAATCTCAGGAAATTATTATTCATTGCCCGCAATGCTATGAAAAAATGCCTAAAAATAAGTTAATGGGCCATTTGAAATGTTCATCTCACAAGAAAGTCATCAATATTGTGGAAGATGGAGTAGAAAACTTCAGAGCGCATTCAAGAGCCGAATTTCGAGTTACCGTTTTTCTACAAGAAAGCAGTACACAGATATCTCTCTGTTTTTGGAAGAAGTAAAAGTAAAAGTTATCTCAGTTATTGAGAAGTATATTAAAACATTCTTCACCATAAAAATTAATATGGAATTATTTGGATTTTATGTTATGAAAGAATTGTCAGATATTAAATCATTTAACACTAAAAATATAATTGTGACACATTCATTGGATTTATCAAACTTGTATAACGAGTTCAAAGAAGAGATCATAGAGAAAGCATCAACTTTTCAAGAGCGAGATTCAGGTATATTTAAAAAATTTGTATTAATCACAGTTTACGTACAATATCCATATTTTCATTTTTTTCAAACATATTTAATATCTTTTAGGATGGGCTCTGAAGCACGTTAATTTTCTCGAAGTCAACTTGAACAGATTCAACCCGTTATTCGCATCATCATACATCAAGTTACCTAAATCTATTGAAAATAAGAGAGCTGTTTTGAATATTCAAAATAATGATAACAAGTGTTTTGCTTATGCTGTCAACACTGCAATCTTCCCAGCGGATGGACCTCCTCATGAAGTGGCATCCTGTCAAATTACATGATATTCAAAAATTTGAAATTTTAAATAATATATCTATAAATGTTTTTGGAATAAATAATCAATACGAAAATGGTAAAATGGTTAGCGAAATTGTGGGCCCTCTACATTTCACAAATAAAAAACAAAATACGTAAACCTATTGGTAGTTACTGATATTGATGGTAATAGTCATTACATATTAAAGACTTGCCACGATTAGTCTCTAGCCAGAGAGCTAAGCATCACGGTAGAAATTATATTTGCGACGGTTGCATATTGTTTTTTAATTCTCCTGAGAAATTGCGTGCTCATGAAAGAAATGACTGTAATTGTTTATGTACTATACTACCAGACCCAGAACCTAAAATCAATAAATGTGGGGAACTAATTGCAGAAAATATCTTGAAATTTGTTAATGTCGAGAAACAATTACTGGTTCCTTTCGTGATATACGCAGATTTTGAAAGTTTGTTAAAACCAATTCATTACAATGAACCATCTGACAGTAAATCTTTCTCCGTTAAAACTTATCAACACGAGCCGTTTTCATTTTGCTTCTACTTAAAGTGTAATTTTGATGATAATCTTTCCAAACTTGAATATTATCGAGGTATTGATGTTGTGGAAGTTTTCGTTAAAAGACTGGATGAGCTTGTCTTATAATTATATCAGAATCACTTAAAAAATATAGTTGAAATGAAACCATTATCTCAGAATCAACAAGATATTTCAATAATAGCCAAATTTGCCATATATGTGATAAACCTTTTGAGGATGGTGATGAAAAGGTCCGCGATCACTGTCATCTTACTGGCAATTTTCGTGGACCTGCGCATTCGCATTGTAATTTAAATTTTAAGATACCTAAATTTGTACCAGTGTTCTTTCATAATTTAACTAATTACGATTCCCAATTATTTATTAAAAAATTAGCTTTAAAGAAAGAAAGTATACAAGTTCTTGCGCAAAATAAAGAAAAATACATTACATTTTCCAAACAAATTCTTGTAGATCAAATCAATGATATAAAACCGAAGAAAGTTTTCATAAAATTAAGATTTATCGATTCTTTTCGCTTTTTACCAGCTTCCTTGGATAAACTAAGCCAAACGCTAGAAACACATCAATGCCTCGAAATAAGGAAATTTTATACCGATGACCTGCAATTCAATTTATTAAGACCTAAAGGTGCCTTTCCATGTTCTTACGTAGATTCACTGGAAAAATTGGATGGTACCGAATTGCCATCAAAGGACGAGTTTTTTAATATCTTGAGTGGCGAATCAATTTATCAGGAAGATTATGATCGGGTTTGTAATGTCTGGAATACATTTCATTGTCAAACTCGGCGAATATTCGGACATTTATTTAATATCAGATGTGTTGCTTCTTGCCGATGTTTTTGAGAATTTTCGACAGATATGTCTACGGACATACAAATTAAATCCTGCACAATATTTAACAGCGCCATCATTGAGCTGGGATGCTATGTTGCGAAAAACTGGTATCGAACTTGAGCTTCTAACTGATATTGATATGCTTCACTTCTTTAGGAAAGGGATACGCGGCGGTGTTAGCCAATGCAGTAACAGAAACACTGTCGCTAATTCATTCATTTCCAATTATGATCCATCAAAACCAGCGTCATATATATTATATCTAGATTCTACCAGCTTATACGGAAGCTCAATGAGTCACAGTTTGCCAACGGGCGATTTTAAATGGTTGAAAGGCTATGAAATTTTGATTGCACTAATCTCGATAATGATTCTCCAAAAGGTTATATACTGGAAGTAGATTTAGAATACCCACAGCATTTACACGACAAACACAATGATCTACCGTTTTGTCCGGAGACCTTTGTACCTCCGGACTCAAAAAATTCAAAATTAATATTAAATTTACATGATAAACATAAATATATTACCCATTACAGAAATTTAAAACAATTCTTAGAACATGGATTAATATTTAAAAAAAATACATAGAGTTATAGAATTCTCACAATCTGCTTGGTTAAAAACATATATAGATTTGAATACTGAACTTAGAAACTCTTGTAAAAATCCATTCGAGAGAGATCTTTATAAATTTTTAATAAATTCAATATTCGGAAAGACAATGGAAAATGTAGATCATAGGGTTGATGTGAAGTTAGTATCACATTGGAGAAATAGTATAGGTAGTATAGGTGCTGAAGAATTTATTGCAAAGCCCAATTTTAAATCCTGTAGTGTATTTTCAGAAAATTTAGTAGCAATTCAAATGTCACTATTAAAAATATTTTATGATAAACCGCTCTATATAGGTTTCACCATTTTAGATATATCAAAAACTATAATATATGACTTTTTTATATCTTTATAAAGAAAAACTATGAGGATAAAGCTGTTCTTTGTTACACGGACACCGATTCATTAATTTTACAAATTTACACCGGAAATGTTTACGATGATATTAAAACAAATATAGAACTCTTCGGTACATCTAATTTTTCAATTCCTAACGTACACAACATCCCGAAAACGAGGTCAACTCCAAAATGAAAGACGAATATGCCGGTACACCGATAGAAAGCTTTTTCGGTACTGGGGCGAAAGCTTACTGTATTAAAACAAATGATAATGTTATGAAAAAAGCCAAAGGGGTATCAAAAAGTGTTATTAAAAACCAGTTACATTCAGTGGATTATAGACAAATTGTAGAAGACGGCGGTCTCATATACCGAAAAATGTATGTATTTTCTTCACATCTGCATACAATATATACTGAGTTGAGAAATAAAGTTGCGCTTTCCTTACAGGATGGCAAGCGTTATGTTATACCGGGAAGCACAAAAACTCTTGCTTGAGGACATTACTCTATCCCTAATTTCCTCATAACGCTAACCATAATACTAGTGACGGTTCTTTAATGATTCTTTTAAGGGCATTTGATGAGATTATTGAACAGGAAAATCATATCGACTTTGACTTAAATTTATTGTTTTTTTGTTTTAGTATAAAAAATATTTTATACTTATTTCATCTTCAAAAATTTGTTTTTTTTAACGCCAGTATCCATTTTTGTTTTACTGTAAAAATGTTTATAATTTTAATATTCAAAAATTAGCTTTTGAAATTATTAGCTTGGAATCTGGTGTGAGAAATTTAAGTCAGAAATTTTCAAATCTTCAATTCGATGCAGAGCATGAGGCAGTATATGGAATGGGAAGATTTTACTCTGAAGATGAATGTAATGAACTGGAAAAAAAATATGAAGTGGGCCATGAAGTTTGTCGAAAATTTTTGGAAAAGAGAATATGCGAGGGATGTCTCGTCCAAGAATTAATTAAATTAGGCTTGGGCGAATTTTTGGATCCAAGAAAATAATATTTGGATCCAGAACTTGCAAGCAGAATATTTCAAGAGGAGAACTGAATTATTTAAATATTTTATATTGTATTGTATTCTAAAATTAGCTTTTTATATAAATATCCATTTTGTTTGTAAATGTTACGAAATAACTACACACAAGTTTATAATTTCAATCTGTATTTTAGGAAAGGTCTGATATTAATCAAATAAATTATCAATTTAAAAAATTGTTTTATTTCAAATCCTATGCATTATTGTAATAATAGATATTTTTATTCTTTTTTCAAACACTTCACTGTATAATATATAATTTGGAGAAAATAATGAACCTTCGCAAGTTGAATAGAATTACAGGATGTGAAAGTACAATGAACTGCTGATGTTGCATGTTACATAATACCAGATATAACAGTATAATAAACTGCTAACTTTGCAAGTTGAATAAACTTCTGACATTACGAATTAATTAATACCGGATGTATCAGTACAATGAACTACTGATGCTGCATGTTACATAATAATACCGGATATAACAGTATAATGAACTGCTAACTTTGCAAGTTGAATAAACTTCTGACATTACGAGTTAAGTAATACCGGATATAACAGTATAATGAACTGCTAACTTTGCAAGGTGAATAAACTTCTGACATTACGAGTTAAGTAATACCGGATGTATCAGTACAATGAACTGCTGACATAAGCTGCATAAAATGCCGGATGTGTCAATATAATGAACTGCTAACTTTATAAGTCGAATGAACTGCTGACATTGTAAGTTAAGTAATACCGGATGTATCAGTACAATGAACTGCTGACATAATCTGAATAAAATGCCAGATGTGTTACAATAAACTTGTAAATTGAATAAATTATGGCTTACCTAAGTATAATAAACTGCTGACTCCACAAGTGTGGTCAAATAGGCATGTCTGAAATAATGTGGGAGGTATGATCGTTCACTATAAATCTGGAATATTAGTAGAACTCGTCAGTTAACAGTTTTTTACTTCATCCGAAATAAAGTTAATATCGAAAGATGTGGATGTGCTACGTCAAAGAAGTTGAGATTACGGACTTAGAAAGTGGTGTCCGCCATTTGTCAGAAATTTTCAAATCTTCAATTCGATGCAGAGCATGAGGCTGTATATGGAATGGGAAGATTTTACTCTGAAGATGAATGTAATGAACTAGCTAAAAGATATGAAGAGGGCCATGAAGTTTATCGAACATTTTTGGAAAAGAGAATATGCCAGGGATGTCTTGTCCAGGAGCTGATCAAATTGGGGTTAGGTGGATTTTTGCATCGAATAAAACAATATTTGGAGCCGGAACTTGCAAACATTGTACATCTTCAAGAGGATAACTGAATTATTTAAATATTTTATATTGTATTGTGTATTGTATTGTATTTTGTGTTATTATTTGCAGATATTAAAAATTAAAAAAAAACAAAATTCTCTTTGGTATTATTTATTACAAAATCAAGAAATAAAATTTTCATACAAATAATAGACATTAGAAAGTGCACACATACATTTATTATTTGAATGGTAAAACATTTTGGGATCGACTTCTTTAAAGTTGGTCGTTAGTCAAGTTCTAATACAGGTTGGGTAATAAAGTGTCTGATGTAGTTTGCTTTTTCGTTTCCTTTTATATAAACGCAATCTGCCACTGAAGTCAAATCCTGAATAATTTGACCGAACATATGCAATGGTGTAAATCCATCAGCCCATTTGTTGCCGTGATGATTTCTTGTTAGCCATGTAACTTGCTTTTCTATCTCTGGTGAGAGTAAGTTAAATGGGTATGGTGGTTTAAAAATATAGTGGCACATTTTTACACCGTCATAGTCTGCGAGCTCTTTAACAATAAATTCGTTGTTTTCTATTTTAAATCCTTGAATGTCCACAACCAGCTTCATAGTTTTAGATTATGCAATTTTTTTAAAACTGTTTTCTTCATGCAATAAAATTCCACTATTTTTCTTAAGTCAGTTTTTTTCTGTGTTCCTTCAATAGTCGCACATATTCTGATCTCCTTATCATACTAACTTACTTCTTCGAACTAGTTTTTGTTTATGCCAGCAAAGAGAAACATGTAGTGCGCATGTCAATGTTGACGTACAATTTTAGTTAAAGGGTTATAAGTGAAATGTTTCTCATGTAATATAAGACAATATGCTGTAATATCCGAAGTAGTGGGGATATCCGTCTCAAACTCTATTCTCATGACCACTGACCCCGTTTGTATAACTTCTTCTTGACGTGAACAGTCGATATGCGTTATTGGTGCATAATCCTTAAATTCTCTTGGATTAAGAATAGGCTGATTTATTTTGTGATGATAGTAGGATTCCTTAAAATTTGCAAACATGTCATAGAGGGTTGCGTATTTATTGCTTTTAAAGTCTAAGTATAAATCGTTATATGAGTATCTTTCAGAATTCAAGAAGACTCTTATGTTTCTAAGTCCACAGTCATCGAATTTGCTCATATCAGTTGTAATTTTCCCTTTTCTATCTTTCTGTAATGCTATTATTACATGTCTATGCCACTATGGCATATATCTATCTATATATATCTATGGCCAGTTTCTGAAACGTTAGATAGAGTTAATTATTCGTTTACTGCCATAGTTACAATTGTGATATTAATAACAATTTTTCGAAAATCTTCAAAAAATCCAACTAGAAGTTTTAATGGAATGCAAACATTGAAATTTCCTTTTACATCGGCTATAATTTTTTCACCTACGCCTGTTTTCTTTTTTGGAAACCATCCAGCATTTTGCATGGAAATACTTTCATTGTATGATATATAATTCTTTAAAGTTGAAACTAATCCAACATTTCTCGCTCCATCTATTACAATTCCATTCATTTCATATCTAATTTCACGAAACAAAAACGCAATACCATTATTAATAAACTCCAGTACAACAGTCTCAGTTCCATCCTCTTTCATTAATTTTCCTTCGATGTACAAATAACTATTGCACGGTGCAGTATAAGCATCTAAATCTTGAATAGGGATTCTTATTTCATCATTGTAATCCAAAGTTCCGGATATATTGGATTGATATGTATGGAACTGATACTCCGCAACAGAGTTGTCGCTAAAGGACTGATCAGTAATATTCAGTAAATCCATTATACTAAAACTTCCAGTCCAACTGATTTTAAATATTGACGATTTTTTAATGTTAATGGTTCGATATATTTTTTAATACTGTTGCTTTCCTTCTTTCTAGCTCTTTTATAGTATGGCTGATGCTTGTAAACGGATGACGTTGAATTAGATATCAGCACCATTTAATTATTTGATTGATTTTCTAAGATGGAGTCTAACAGTTAAAGTCTCTTTTTGAAAATTAACAAGTTGCCCTGCTTGGTCTACTATTTTGACAGTGATGTTGCTAATAGTACTGGGAAATAAATAATATTCAAAGGTGACTCCACTATTTTATACCCAACAGGCACTGTTGGAAACAACTGATGAATAATATGTACAGGTTGCCCATTAGAAAAAGAACCTACTGGAATGCTGCAATCGACACAGATAGCATTCACTTTAGATATCTTTACGGTATTATCGGAAGTATTGCTATCATTAACCTTTAACTCTCTCTTCTCGAAACCTAATACTGGACCTATCGAATCTTTCACGTTGAAATTAATTCTCGTATTTGCACGTATAGTGACTTTAGAAGTATTAATATCTGTGGTAATTCTGATAACTGCTTCATCATCTTCTTCGTTTATTTTGTTTACTATGAATTTTATAATGTCATCAATTTCGTAACATCCCTCAGGAATTTCAGTTATATGTTCATAATTTTCTCCCCATGCAAATTTATTATTACTGTTGTCAATATTTGGAATTATAAGTATCAAAATTTACTAATCCAATTTCATAATCTACTTCATCATCTAAATATATTGGTGGATTGAAACTGTAATTTAATACGGAAGATTCTGCACTAAGAGTGAAAATAAACGACATATTTACACATTAACGGTTTATAATGAAATGATCCTAAGATGCATGCATACGAATGTTCACCTCCCACCAATCCACCAATCATATGAGGGGGTGTGGTTTATCCCCTCCACTCATCCAATACGCTTAGGTGGGCGGAGCTTACCCCTCCACTCAACAAATCCGCTTATGTGGGCGGAGCTTATCCCCTCCATCGACCAATTACAATACATGGGTGGGGTTTATCTCGACCAATCACAATAAGTGGGTTGAAATTCACCTCGCACCAATCGACCAATCATATTATGAGTGGTGTGGTTTATCCCCTCCACTCAACCAATCCGCTTAGGTGGGCGGAGCTTATCCCCTCCCATCGACCAATCACGTTCGGGGTGGGGGAGGAGTGGGGGGTATACATGGGGCATATGGGGGGTACATGCCTTTTCTCATTATTAACCTACTGATATTAATAATCTTACAAATGTCACTTTGACGTTAATTAGTGGCGTCATTATTAAAAATGGTTAGACATCTAACAGATATTCAAAAACTTCGAATTGTTTCTAAAATTGAAGATGGTTGGCCCATAAGAAGACTTGCTGCTGAATGCAATGTGAGTAAAACCACGATAATGAGTGTTAAAAAACAATGGGAAATTGTCCAAACGGTATCCCGTAAAGTTGGTTTGGGTAGAGCAATAATCAAGAAGATGAAAATCTTATAAATTACCTAAGAGAAAACCCATTTCAGGCTGCGGTAAATGCAATTTCAGAGACAAATTTCCCTGCTTCGGTACCCACTGCTTGCAGAATAATAAAACTAGGGAGCGAATTGAAGAGTTGTTCAGCGGCTAAAAAATACAAACTTTCAGATGAGAAGAAGCAGGGTAGGATTATTTTTGCACTGAACTATATAAACAATGATGAAAAAATCTGGAGACAAGTTGTCTTTTCTGACGGAAAGTCCTGTAACGATGGACATGGTCGCGTATATAGGCCTCCTTCCACTAGATGCAACGATCCACAAATATCAGGAAGGTTTTCAGTCAATGCCTGGGCTTGGATGAGCCTAAATGGTTAAGTGTGTGTTGAAACAGTGGTGGTCATCTCAATTCCATTAAATATATTGAAATAATAGACAATATTATGTTGCCGTCAGTAATAGAGATGTTTCCAGAAAATAATTTTCCAACAAGATGGGGATACATACGGCCCATCGTGTCAGGCAATGGTTTCTTAATAAGAACATAGAGTTGATACCGTGGCCATCTAAAAGTCTGGCTTTAAATCCAATTGAAAATGTTTGGGGTCTAATGGTGAAACATATAAGAAAATTAAATAACGCCCAAGAATTGGAAGGGACAATTGAAGACGCTTGGGAGAACTTGTCGCAAGAAGTTGACCTTGCAAGAAATCTGATTTTGTCCATGCCTGCAAGACTTCAGGCAGTTTTAGCCGCTAATGGAGCAATGACAAAATTAGTTAATTCTGTATTACGTAGTTGAAGTTAATTTATTAATTTTTTTGTTGTATTTTTATGTTCAGTTTGCATTGTTTACATTTTTTTTAATCTCAAGTGGTATTTTTGTGTTCTTATTTTAAAAATAGAATTATCATTATTCGGTTAGTATTTTAACTGCAACCATTAGTAGAATTATCCGTGACAAATATTATTTTTTTAAACAATAATATGGCAGGCTTGCAAATGTTTTGAAAAAGTTATTTTCTAATTATTTTTAAAAATTCCATTTGAATAAAATTAAAAAGAAAGGTTTAATAAGTTTAAAAACATTAAGAAAATCGGTCTCCTCCAAAAAAACCCAGGTCCGGGGTAAATCACCTCTTCTCCACCCCCCTCTCGACATACCTGGCCAGCCCTATTTACAGACATATGCACACAACTAAGCTATTAAGATTTTCGATTACAAGAGTTGTACCAGTTTTTTTTTAAAATCAACTGTACATTATAGTGACAGCATATGTTGTGCAAAATCACACACGCATTAATATTTTTTGCAGCTATTTGTGGTGAATAATGTAGAATGCGAGCTTTAAGTAAACATTCTGAACCTATTTTTTAAAACACCATTACATCTTTCGACCTTGCTCCGAATGCTTGTTAAAGTGTCACTAAACTGCTCATCTGGACAATCTGGTGGTGGATTCCCAGATAGCACAAACTGATTCTTATAATATACTGGAATTATTCCTATGGAAGATTCGAATATACATAGATTAAGTTTTTAGATATTGACAGAATATCAAAAAGTACACGTTTTTCTATATCTGTAGCATATTCCTAAAATTATTCTAAGAATAATTGCAAGATATTCCAGGAATACTTATAAAGCAATCAAATAATAATCACAGAATAAATCAGGAATAACAATATAAATATTCTAGGATTATATCGATCACCAACTGAAATTCATTCAGGAATAATCTGTACATATTTTCCAACACAGAAAATTGATACTCTTAATACAGGGTGTTTCATAATTGAATGCTGATCCTAAAGGGCAATAATCCTTGGATGATTTTAAGAAAAATTCTTTATACGAAAATAGGTTCGCTACAGCTTTATTTCCGAGATACGGAGTGTTGAAATTTAATAAAAAAATCAGTTTTCCTCCAATATCTCTAAAACCGGTTTTTGTTTTTTTTTTCAATTTTGGTACGTGCACCAAAGTGCGAAAATACATTTTTTGCAGGTTAAATATTTTTTAAATTTTCATCCATGGCGTAACTGTTAACATGCCCTGCAATATTTTTAATTAAAAAAATGATACGCCACTGTTTTTTTAAATAAATATTATTTTCATATGTTTGGTTTATCTTGTCATAAAAATGGTCCCTTGACTTTTTTCGTCCGGAGGATGGTTTTCGATTTAAAAAATAAAATGCATTCATTTGCTTTTGTCCCTATGCGATTTTTTTCTACTTTTGCAAGCCACGCATATTTATAGTTTACATTTTAGGTCTATAGATATTAGTAAATATACAGATTGTTGCTATTTTATTCTTTTATTGGTTGGCTTAACAAGCATTTTAGTTGATTTTATTAATTTTAGTCAAATATTTATTATTTAAGACTTAAATTGCTTATGAAAGATTTTGTTTTAAGAAAGTACACAATATAAAATTTTGTAATATATTTTATAATAAAAAATAAAATAACATTCTTTTAAAAAATATGGAAGTCCATTTTCTTCCTCCAAAAGCATCTGTAAGAAAGAATAAATTTTCAACTAGCTAAAAGTATACAACTAATTAGCGTTTTAATTGTCAATCCAATATTCGCTGAGTTTTTATACAATTTTCATCCAATATACAATATTCACAGAAAGCGGAAAGTTTTCATTGCTATGCGATATCCACAACTCAGTAATCTTGATCATTTGAACTGCCAGCGTCGCAAATATTTAAAATTTGTACCTACACCTTTAAAATGGAGATATCAAGAAAGTACCTACTCTTTTTGGAAAGGTTTCACAGGATATATATATATATATATATATATATATATATATATATATATATATATATATGTTAAAACATAATATTTTTAGTCGCAAACTCCTCTATAAAATCCTTATTAAGGAACATAACCAGACTGTAACCAACAGCTACTCTCCGAGCTATATACGCCGCCGAGCGCTGAATTACAAGTTGGCGCGTTAAGTGTAATAATTGCATATTACCATCAAAACGCTAATGCTTCGATTGCAACAAACACCAGCCGAAAGACTGATCTTAGTTAAAGGAGCTTTCTTATAACTTTAAATATATGAAACCTATAGTTGATGGTTGTTTAGAGTCTTTGAGATCAAGATTTACTAAATATTTTGAAGATACAGATGATGCAACTAATGCACTTATTGCAGCTATAACCCACCCCATGTTTAAACTCAGGTGGATTAAATTATACAAAAATTGTCAACCTACATTTACTGTCGACATTCGAGATATTCAAAAAAAGTTGATCAGAGAAGCAGCAAAATTATCTGAAAAAAATGGCAAACCTTTAGTGGCGCAAGAAGCAACGGAAACGTCAACAGGTTTCTTTGAATTTGAAGAGGATTTGAATGAAAGTACTGAGAATTTCCAACTTGGCAATACTGAAACACAAATTGAACTGCAACTCCTACAATACCTACAAAACTAATCTATTGATTTATTTATACTGAAACAGTATAACTACATAGAGATGTTATTCATAAAATATAACACCCCTCTACCTTCCTCAGCACCAGTTGAGAGGATGTTGTCAATCGCTACTTTTATAAACGCCTCTCGCAGGCAAGCATTATCAGATGAAAATTTTGAAAATTTAGTATTGTTAAGAGCAAATTCTGGTTGTTAATGTATAAAAATAGAAATACCTATATATGTCGATGTCCTTATACCTATATAATATGTTCTTATTGTTCTTTTAATAAAATATTCTTTATCTAATCGAATTTCATTTATTATCTAATTGGTATAATTGTTGCAGTATTATATATTATATTACGCAAGAGCAAGAGTTACAGTAAAGTAAAAAGCATTTAGTATTTAGTATTTGAATAAATTATCTTTTTCTATAAAGTATTTTGTACTCAAAATACTTTTTTCAAAAAGTATTTGAATACTCGGTATCTTAAGTATTTTAAATACTTTTCAAAAGTATCTTGCCCAGCTCTGTATTCAGTAACTCTAAACGGTTAAATTCCGCAGGTAGAAAGGAATTAGCACAACTAGCCTTGGGGGAAGATATACCGACAGACTTCTATAACGATATGCTCACTGCTGGAAGTGAAGATAACGTCAATATATTGGAGCCTTCCATAACACTTCCAAAAAAAGGATAGTACAAATATCAACAACGGGGAAGAAAGCTTGGCAGACTAAATCTAATACATTCAAGTGTTGTTGAGGAGCTGGCATCACATTTTACACGTCTAAGTGAAATAGCTTTGACCAATAAAACCACTGACACGACCAATGGTGTAATTAAATTAAATAAAACACTAACCAAAATCACCACTCCTCTTCAATTGCTCAATTTTCTTCACTTTTCGAAAATTGTAACGTTGCAAAGAAAAATACGTGTTCAACCAACATCTATAAGTCGTCGAGAAATTAGACCAGGTCTTACGCCTGGAGCAAAAAGAGTTCAGCTGGTAGGCCTTCTAAACATGAAACTCCTAGCCGTAAAAGAAAGCGATGTTTAAAGGTTAATATCCAACTTAATAGACCGAATGCTAAGTCTCATTGAGGTGGACGGACATTAACAAAAAATATAATAATCCTTTTAAGTATGTTGTTGTGATTAGAATTAATAAAAGTATTTTGCCAGTAACATGCCAGTACATTGTGCGTTTATTATTATAACTAGCCAACAAGTTTCAGGTGAAAGTCAGCTAAGCAGCATTTTGAATCAGATGTATGTTGCAGCCTGGTAAAGAGTACAACAGGAGACGCCCTGCTCGCCTTGGCAATCCCTACCGCACCACAACACGTTCCTGTGTTGAGCTGCAGTATGATTTGCATGCGGTTAAAGGGCGTTTATTTCGAACGTTACTTACCGCGGTGCAACCTTCAGGTGCCTTGTGCCGTAGTAAACAATGCCAATACGCAGCCCGGAGAGTAGCTGTTGGTTACAGTCTGGTTATGTTCTTTATAGTAAAATAAGAATTTTATAGAGGAGTTTGCGACTAAAAATATTATGTTTTAATATTCCGCCCTCTAAAAGCACATTTGAACTATGCTAAGCCCAGTCAGGCTATTTATTTTTCGATTGCAACATACACTGGACCGCTAGATGGCGCCTGCTGACTATTTTACATGTCGCTATTGTAAGAATACCGGGATGTACCAAATAGTCAAAGGATCCTCGTGCCGGTCGTCGCACACCACTTGCAGACTGCAGTTTCGAGCTGTTGGCTCTCGTCAGTGCAAGGTAGGCATGCGACGACCGGCACGAGGATCCTTTGACTATTTGGTACATCCCGGTATTCTTACAATAGCGACATGTAAAATAGTCAGCAGGCGCCATCTAGCGGTCCAGTGTCTGTTGCAATCGAAAAATAAATAGCCTGACTGGGCTTAGCATAGTTGAAATGTGCTTTTAGAGGGCGGAATATTAAAACATAATATTTTTAGTCGCAAACTACTCTATAAAATTCTTACTTTACTATAAGGAACATAACCAGACTGTAACCAACAGCTACTCTCCGGGCTGCCTATTGGCATTGTTTACTACGGCACAAGGCACCTGAGGGTTGCACCGCGGTAAGTAACGTTCGAAATAAACGCCCTTTAACCGCATGCAAATCATACTGCAGCTCAACACTGGAACGTGTTGTGGTGCGGTAGGGATTGCCAAGGCGCGCAGGGCGTCTCCTTTTGTACTCTTTACCAGGCTGCAACATACATCTGATTCAAAATGCTGCTTAGCTGACTTTCACCTGAAACTTGTTGGCTAGTTATAATAATATACGCACAATGTACTGGCATGTTATTAATACTTTTATTAATTCTAATCAAAACAACATACTTAAAAGGATTATTATATTTTTTGTTAATGTCCGTCCACCTCAATGAGACTTATCATTCGGTCTATTAAGTTGGATATTAACCTTTAAACATCGCTTTCTTTTACGGCTAGGGGTTTCATGTTTAGAAGGCCTACCAGCTGAACTCTTTTTGCTCCAGACGTAAGACCTGGTCTAATTTTTCGACGACTTATAAATGTTGGTGGAACACGTATTTTTCTTTGCAACGTTGCATTTTTCGAAAAGTGAAGAAAATTGAGCAATTGAAGAGGAGTGGTGATTTTGGTTAGTGTTTTATTTAATTTAAGTACACCATTGGTCATGTCAGTGGTTTTATTGGTCAAAGCTATTTCACTTAGACGTGTAAAATGTGATGCCAGCTCCTCAACAACACTTGAATGTATTAGATTATAGTCTGCCAAGCTTTCTTCCCCGTTGTTGATATTTGTACTATCCTTTTTTTGGAAGTGTTATGGAAGGCTCCAATATATTGACGTTATCTTCACTTCCAGCAGTGAGCATATCGTTATAGAAGTCTGTCGGTATATCTTCCCCCAAGGCTAGTTGTGCTAATTCCTTTCTACCTTTGGAATTTAACCGTTTAGAGTTACTGAATACAGAGCTGGGCAAGATACTTTTGAAAAGTCTTTAAAATACTTAAGATACCGAGTATTCAAATACTTTTTGAAAAAAGTATTTTGAGTACAAAATACTTTATAGAAAAAGATAATTTATTCAAATACTAAATACTAAATGCTTTTTACTTTACTGTAACTCTTGCTCTTGCGTAATATAATATATAATACTGCAACAATTATACCAATTAGATAATAAATAAAATTCGATTAGATACAGAATATTTTATTAAAAGAACAATAAGAACATATTATATAGGTATAAGGACAGCGACATATATAGGTATTTCTATTTTTACACATTAACAACCAGAATTTGCTCTTAACAATACTAAATTTTCAAAATTTTCATCTGATAATGCTTGCCTGCGAGGGGCGTTTATAAAAGTAGCGATTGAAAACATCCTCTCAACTGGTGCTGAGGAAGGTAGAGGGGTGTTATATTTTATGAATAACATCTCTATGTAGTTATACTGTTTCAGCATAAATAAATCAGTAGATTGGTTTTGTAGGTATTGTAGGAGTTGCAGTTCAATTTGTGTTTCAGTATTGCCAAGTTGGAAATTCTCAGTACTTTCATTTAAATCCTCTTCAAATTCAACGAAACCTGTTAACGTTTCCATTGCTTCTTGCGCCACTAAAGGTTTGACATTTTTTTCAGATAATTTTGCTGCTTCTTTGATCAACTTTTTTTGAATATCTCGAATGTCGACAGTAAATGTAGGTTGACAATTTTTGTATAATTTAATCCACCTGAGTTTAAACATGGGGTGGGTTATAGCTGCAATAAGTGCATTAGTTGCATCATCTGTATCTTCAAAATATTTAGTAAATCTTGATCTCAAAGACTCTAAACAACCATCAACTATAGGTTTCATATATTTGAAGTTATTTTCTTTCAATTTATCAAGTTTGGCCTTTAAATTTACAAGTGAAGGTAACAGGTAGCCAAAATACACTCCCTTTTCTCCCTGCAGAATATCTAAGGTTATTGCGATGGGCTTAAGTACTTCACAATATTCTTCTAAATAATTAATTTCAGCGTCCTGCAAACTGTGATTCTTTATTTCCAGTTTTTCATACAAAATTGATAATTTATCCTTACATTTAATTATCTGACATAATGAATCAAATAAATTCCATCTTGTGATTCCAGGAGATTTTAGAGTATGTCCTAGGATATTCTTGATTATTTCAGTTGACTTCGGACGGTGTGCTCTGTTCCATAACATGGAACACTTATTCATAATATTAGTATGTCGTGATCTTAACGTATGACTGCTATTTATAATTTTCATTATATCATTAGTGGCAATCAAACTTAGCGTGTGGCTAGCACAACGGACGTGATGTGGGAGATGTATATCAGGACTAGGAGGACTACTAGGAGTTAAATCAGTTTCCAGTGATTCCGGTAAATCTGAATGAACAGGGTAAAATATACCTTCATCAGTTTCAGCTTCTTCTGAATCAGTTATACAGAATGATTCATCATCATCATCTGAAACCACACCTTCCGCAAGATCTGTAGTCAGTTCTGTTTGTGATAAACTTTGGATGCCGAACTCTTTAAAGGCCTTCACGAAATTGGAACCATTATCCGTGATTGTGGCAACTAATTTGCTCTGATTCAGACCATATGATATGTGTATATCCTCGAGTAGCTCTCCAATTCTGTCATATGTATGAGCTCCCTTGAATCTTTTACAGGCCAGAGCTGCAGATTTTCGCTGAAAATCATCAGTGATCCAGTGAACAGTTACCCCCAGAAAACGTCAGCAGTGGTGCAAAAGTACTGAATTCCTTCAAACTGTACTTTTAAAGTGTTCTCCAAATCCTTATGCATTTGTGTTATCTGTCTAGTGTCTTGACATTACGTTCAAATTCTTGCCATCGAATATTCGTCTGAAATACAGATTATCAAGGGTTGAAAGCGCCAACATAGTGTTGATAACAAAATTCAATAGCCGTTTATCAAATTCTTCTTGACTGCAAATTTTTTCTTTGCCTCTGAAAATGTGTGATCTTATGTCAGTCTGTCTCTTTCTCTTGATTAAAGTATTACCATCAACGGCATCAACATTATTCTGCTTCCGAGTTGGAGATAAATGAGATAATGGTTTTTGTTCATTTATTATTATATATTATAACATTATAACAGAAATTAACAGTAAAAAATGTACCTTATATAATTGCATTCGTTGGAATAAAACATTAAGGTCCTAAAATCGTTTTAAAGATATACCATGTTTGGTTTTTTAAATATTTGGTATAAAACCAAAATAACCGCATATTTTCCTCTCTCTAACTCAACAGGCCAATAAAAATTACTTACCTTGAAATTGGTGTACTTTCCCACTTTCCCAATCAATTTCCACTGCACTAGTTACTAGTAGTTACTAGTTTTTGCACAGATTTGTTAAAAGCACAGTCAGAAAATGAAATAGTTACTCTCCACACTCTAGTCACATGTAACTGTGTCTTCAATAGTTCAACAGGTCGCAACCTGATGATTCGTGGAGCCGACAGTGTGGAACAAACGGCGCGCGCGGTATGTGTTGAAAAACAACTGTATTAGGTAAAGTATCTTTAGGAGTTTTGAGTATTTAAGATACTTTTTTGTATCTAAGATACTGAAAAGTATTTTAAATACTCTGAAAGTATCTTAAGATACTTTTCACAAATACAAGATACTTTGGGAAAGTATTTAAGATACAAATACCTTTTTTGCTTAAGTAAAAAGTATTTAAAATACTTTCAAGTATCTTTTGAGTACAAATACTCCCAGCTCTGACTGAATATCACGCCAAATCTGTTCTGTATAGCACAAAGATGTTTGCAGAACCTACCACCTTGTCTATAAATACAGTCACACAGAGCAATGCCGACGTAAGCCGTATACCGGAGGTGGTCGTCATTTTGAGAACTTACTAAAAAAGTATTTTCATCGACTTTTTTAACAGTCAAGGAGGCACATGATAGTGAGATTTTTCGAAAATTAACTCGTTTTTAGTGCTTCGATGATTGACAAATGAAAGTAAATGTCATTTGTGATATGATTCAAACACTTTAACTACAAAATCGACCAACGCGCAGGTATTAAATGCTTTGCATCTTTGTAGAACCACATCTTTAAAGATACGAATAGACGCCTCCACATGATTGTTCGTGTTGTTTCCTCTTGTTAATAAGGTACTTCTATATGATAGAGACCATTCCTCTCTTCGTGTCCAGTAATTATTTTCTACATGTGTTTTTAAATTTGGATATTCTTTAATTTTTATTCCTCATAGCTATCTAATATTTCTTCAACTGAAGATGCATAAAGAATATTTCTAAATTTATTCATTATATACTTCCGATCATCTTTTAAAATGCCATTATTATTATTCCACAGCCATCTCCACATCGCTTGGCATACGTGAAAAATACAAAGAAGTCTGTGAGATTTTGGGAAAACTTCCTTTAGTGCATTTCTCTCAGCGGTAGAATCGTCAGTCATAAAATTTTTTTGGAAAACCTGAGCCTCCAAAGCCTTCTTCTTGCAACGATTCACGTAATAGTTTAAACGCTGCCGTATAATTTTTTTCTGATTGTTCTGTGTGAAGGATACAAGCCAAAGGTATAGCACCTATTGTAGTTGATGCAAAAAAAAAGTTACGCAGGTGTTAGTCTGGTCGCATGAACCACTTGAGTCTACGAAAACTAGCTCATTTGAAAACTGACGGTTATGGGCCCTCATCATAATTGGCGTTAAAACAATAATAATCGTTTGGCTTTCATGGATAATCACTTTAGTGCCATTTTCCGCGTACAGGTGTTGTTTCTTTTTCAAAATCGTCAACATATCTGAATAATCGCGCCCTCCAAAATTGATATTCCTAAAAAAATTACATTTGAAAATTATTTTGTATGTATATTGCGACTAAATACCGCCATTTGTTATATAGATGTTTTACTTGTCGTTCTGTAGGATTAATTTGGGCATTAGTTAAAATCATAGAAATGGTAAGTTCGTCATGTTCATTTTCTTGGTTAATTTCATGAAACACTCGCGCTGCCGAGGGCGTCATACCATCGTCTAAGTACTTTAAAAAGATATTCTCGGCATTTGATGACATTTTCAGGTAACTATAAGCTTCAGCCACATTAACGTTGTGTGAATGCTTAAAGACAACCTAAAAGTAAATTTATATAAATTGGTTAACAGGTAGAGAGCAAAGATAGCAGAGTGGGCTGAATCGAGTATACACTTATGATTATTATTGATTAAGTCACTTTAAAATATTGGTAATGTACACAACTCAATGATACAAATAAGTAAATCAGTTCCTGTAATTTCGAAAATTTAAATGGGATAGATTGTATATTATCTATACTGTTTATTAGGTATAATTATAATAAGTTAAATGAAAATATAGATTTGTGTCACAGTACGTAATGTAAACGTAAATTCATACCTTAATGAGCACGTTTAGTCCTTTTATCAAAAATTCGTCATTCCTGAGGGTGTCGCGATTCACTTTTTTAATAATGATACTGATGGTCGCTTTACAGTCTTTGCCACGTTGTCTTGTATCTTGGCGTTTTCTAGTCTTTACCAAAATTATTATGACATTTAAAGACTTTTCTGTATAGATATTTTTTTTGCGTTTGGATAGGTATACCTAACGATCCAGTTGGTACGCGTTTCTTCACCAAACTTTTCTATCCAATTATTGCGCCATTCACTGTAATCTTTGGCACTTTCACCTTTCAAATCATTACACTTTGCCCTGATTGTAGCCGTGACAATGTATGCATTCTCGAACAAATAATTACACACCTCTCCTTCTTCACCACATAAAGTTTTTAAACACGACAACATATAATTTTTGTTCATGATTGCTTAATGCATCGACACTGAGAGTGTTTTATAAAAAAATTTGAGGTTATTTTTTTAGTCACCGCGCTGGCGCTGGTCGCTTGCTAGCTGTCATATGTGCGATGGTTTTAAATAATTTGCCCTTTGCAAACATCTCGATCGTTGTACAGCAGTAATTATTATCGTAGACGAGCACCGCGTCCCCTATGGCAGTCCTTACTTAACTACAACACGTTACTATGTTGAACTGCAGTAAGATATGTTTAAAACAAAGTAGCGTTTATTTTAGACATTGCTTACCGCGGTATAACCTTCAGGTGCCTTGTGCCGTAGTAAACAATGCCAATACGCCTCCGGGCTATATGCCCCGCCAAGCGCTGAATTACAAGTTACAAGCCTGGCGCGTTAAGTGTAATAATTGCATATTACCATCAAAACGCTAATGCTTCGATTGCAACAAACACCAGCCGAAAGACTGATCCTACTTAAAGGAGCTCTCTTGCCAGTCGTCACACACCACTTGCAGACTGCAGTTTCGAGCGGTCCAGTGTCTGTTGCAATCGAAAAATAAATAGCCCGACTGGGCTTAGCATAGTTCAAATGTGCTTTTAGAGGGCGGAATATTAAAACATAATATTTTTAGTCGCAAATTCCTCTATAAAATCCTTATTTTACTATAAGGAACACAACCAGACTGTAACCAACAGCTACTCTCTGGGCTTGGTTGGTTACAGTCTGGTTATGTTCCTTATAGTAAAATAAGGATTTTATAGAGGAGTTTGCGACTAAAAATATTATGTTTTAATATTCCGACCTCTAAAAGCACAATTGAATTATGCTAAGCCCAGTCAGGCTATTTATTTTTCGATTGCAACAGACACTGGACCGCTAGATGGCGCCTGCTGACTATTTTACATGTCGCTATTGTAGGAATACCGGGATGTACCAAATAGTCAAAGGATCCTCGTGCCGGTCGTCGCATGCCTACCTTGCACTGACGAGAGCCAGCAGCTCGCTCGAAACTGCAGTCTGCAAGTGGTGTGTGACGACTGGCAAGAGAGCTCCTTTAAGTAGGATCAGTCTTTCGGCTGGTATTTGTTGCAATCGAAGCATTAACGTTTTGATGGTAATATGCAATTATTACACTTAACGCGCCAGGCTTGTAACTTGTAATTCAGTGCTCGGCAGGGCATATAACCCGGAGAGTAGCTGTTGGTTACAGTCTGGTTATGTTCCTTATAGTAAAATAAGGACTTTATAGAGGAGTTTGCGACTAAAAATATTATGTTTTAATATTCCGCCCTCTAAAAGCACATTTGAACTATGTTAAGCCCAGTCAGGCTATTTATTTTTCGGTTGCAACAGACACTGGACCGCTAGATGGCACCTGCTGACTATTTTACATGTCGCTATTGTAAGAATACCGGGATGTACCAAATAGTCAAAGGATCCTCGTGCCAGTCGTCGCATGCCTGCCTTGCACTGACGAGAGCCAACAGCTCGAAACTGCAGTCTGCAAGTGATGTGTGACGACTGGCAAGAGAGCTCCTTTAAGTAGGATCAGTCTTTCTATATATTCCTCGTCCAATAAGCTTAATCACTCAAAACTCTGTACTCCCACATGTTTTGTTAAATCTTGCTTTTGAGTAAATATTTTCGTGTATAATAATTTTAGATAAAATCTCGAGACCAGATCGACAGATTTTTCCAAACTATTAAACAGTCAAGTCATGTACTAAGCTAAATTTTTTAAATTATGGGACACAATTTAACCGATTAATCTTAATGTGCGCTCGGGACATTATAACCCCCCTCCTCTCCCCCGATTATTATAATGTGAAGAAAGTAGCGTACATTGGACAGTGTTTATTGAAATTGACAACTAATTATATAATAATTGTAAATGATTTAGTTATTTGTACTGTCGTGCGCAAAAAAATGGGACAAGCCTTATAGCGTATTTCTGGTAAAATCTAGTTGTGTACATCTAACTTTAATTTTTATGACATTGTCATTTTCGGCTACTCATTGCATATTCAAATAGAGGCAGATTTATATTAGAAAAAAATAGTTGTATTTTTTTGCTCACGGCAGTACATCATATATTAAATATAAGACTATATAGAACTATGTTTTCATATACTTACAAGAAAATAATAAAGGTAGTGTCCAATAGTCCACAAATTGCGGATCTCTAGAGAATGTGCTAAGGTTCCACAAGTTTTGTGCCTTCATTTTTCGTTTCTCTACATAACCTCAACTCAAAATTGTCATGGGGCTGTCCAACACGCTGTCACCACAGAATAACTATCGCTATCACTTTCAAGTTAAAATGGCTGCTGCAGGTAAATATTCTTATTTTAAAATATACATACTTATTATCACTTCAGGCAATTTTGTTTTTGAGAATTCTTTTTTTGACTTATGTCCTCTGTAGCTGTATTCTACTGCTATTTCGTTCATTATGCATTTACTCATAATCCTTCTTATGCAATCTTTATAATTTGCCCATCCTAGCCTGGACAGAGTTTGAGCCTGTAAATAATTATTCATAAACTACTGCAGTCAATAATAATCGTTATCTCACAATGGATATTCAAAAAAATTACTTACCATATTTGAATGTGTAGATTCATTGTTTAATAAATTTTCTAATTTTAACAGATCATCGTCATTCTTAATAGGTAACATATTGTCTACGAAAACGAAGGTGGATGTCTACGATTTTAAGTTGTTGTGAATGTGAACGATCCATGCTTTGATGGAAGTCTGAAGGACGTATTTTCTGCTCGAAAAACTTAGAAAAATTAAAAAAAAATAGGAAAAAGAAAAAATTAATTTTCTTTTTCCTCAACCTTTTCTTAATTCTAAAACGTTCACAAAATTTTTAGGGTTCAACACGACTGTTTCAAACGGAGAATAATATAATAAATCATACTTACTGTCGTTTATGCTTAACTGCTGCTCTGATGGTATCAATTGGACGACGTCGTAACACTATAAATCTAACACTGTCTATATCACACTCTCTTAAAATTAAACCTGAAAAGGAATTTTGTTAGAAAACACAACTAAAAGACAATATAAAGTTCAAAATGTATATATTAAATCTTTAAAAATTTTATGTTTTTACAACAACTTTTTCAAGAGAAAATGTTAACAAACAATGGTCTGACCCGTGTACAACACATGGTGAGGAACGGGACGATTCATACGGTACCAACTACCATCCAATATGCAGTTTGATAAGCTAACGATGCACAAAAAGATTCAAGAAAAGTTTCATGTAACTGAAATTTTGGTGGGCTTTTGCTTGCCTGTCTTATAAACGTATTTATTAATTCACATAAATTTTGGTCGCTCCTCGGAGCTTAAAATTGCTTGAAGCGTCTCTACTTCGTTTGTATTATGCAATAACAACTTTTACGTTCAGGCAAGGCAGATCCCATGCACGTGTGAGTACATGGTATAGATACTTTTTTGATTCCGAATCACTGAGGAACCGGTTTAGGGCAAACCCCGTCAAAACGCATCATTTCCCCGTCAAATCCGACTGCTAGGAAATGATGGGGATTCCATGTCGCTAAGGGCTATTTTCGCTATAACTTCCGATATACTTTGAATAGTCGTTGGACTAACTTGTCCTCATATTCAATACCTCGTAAGAGTTGCAGTGCTTGACAACGTGGATTCGTAAAAGGGTTTTTAATCTTGGAAATTTTGAAGTTCAAGTCCAATTTTAGTATACTTTCTAAAATTGGGTGGTCGGGGCGACATTACGTCCCTGTGCAGCGACATTTACTACACTTTCTAAATTAACGCTCCTTGAAGAGTTAGCGAAAATTTGGCATAAAAATGCTCCGAAGAGCAAAAATATGTTTCCAAGAATTAAAAACCTCCTCCACGGCGTTTTTACGTGAAGCACGCTTTTCTTACGAAGTATTTCCTAAGTCGGACTTTGTTACAACGTCGAAAAGTATATCGGGGTTATAGCGTTCTTTAACATGAACAGTGGGCCCCGCGTTGGAAGCCATGTCTACGAAATGATGGGCGTGGTTGTGAAAAAATATTATTTAATTTATCGAAGACTGCGAATTTTGAATTTGATGGGCGCCAGCAGCCTCGATAGTGGTGTTCTCGTAGATCCGGATGTTGGACGAGCTCTCAGGGCCGATTTCTGGAATTTTGTAGACTGATTACGATTTTTGAAGTGTTGGTGGGTATTGCTACTACCCCCTTGTTGCAACTTGTAAGCTGTCATACACAGGCACCGCTTTTGGTGCAAGGTACCCCGCTTTGTGCATATGGACAGACGCTTTTGCCTGGTAACGATGCGAAGAAATAAAAAGTCTGTGTTCCAATTAATAGTAACGTTAAGCAGAACTCTGTCGACGTCGTTGCACAATTTAGTTTAATTTTGAATTTACCCCTAACATTTACTAGCTAACACAAATGAACAAGTTCCGTTGAACGGTTGAAAGTCGCGTCGCGCTGACGGATATGGTCCTTCTCCTAACGCTAGCAGGGTTCAAATACAGTGCTGGGACTGGTATCTGAGACGCCGTACTAGGTATCGGTTCGTCGGATGAGGTTCTTGAAGAATGGTTGAAGTTCTTGTAGACTGCTTGTTGATGTTTACTCGTTGAGCACCGGAACTGGACTGACTGCTGCTGAAACCTCGCCGCGATCCCGTAGACATCGGGGCCGACGGAGCTCTGAGCGTTAGGTCGGCTGGCGTTCTGAACGTAGCGCGCCGAATGAGCGGCTGGGGCCGCCTGCTGCGTCGTGTCGTTGTTGTCGAGGCCAAAAAAGACTATTTAAATTAATTAAATTCAATCAATAAGTCACAATTTATAGCTTAGCATCGTTACACATTCATATCTCAGCTCGAATTAAATACAACGCAATAGACGCGCTAAGTGTATATCAACGTTTAGATTCCCGTCTGTCTCGGCATGACTGGGCGGGTCCGACACGACGCAGCAGGCGGCCCCGGCCGCTCATCCGGCACACAACGTCTAGAACGCCAGCCGACCTAACGTTCGGAGCTCCGTCCGTCCCAAAAGTTACAGGATCGCGGCGGGGTTTCAGCAGCGGCAGTTCACTCCGGGTACTCATCGATACAACTACTACGTCATCAAGCAGTCCAGTTCCGGTACTCAACGAGTCAACATCAACAAGCAGTCTACAAGAACTTAGCCATTCTACAAGAACTTCAACCATTCTTCAAGAACTTCATCCGACGAACCGATACCTAGTACGGCGTCTCAGATACCAGTCCCAGCACTGTATTTGAACCCTGCTAGCGTTAGGAGAAGGACCATCTCCGTCACCGCGACGCGACTTTCAACCGTTCAACGATATTGTTTATTTGTGTTAGCTAGTAAAGTTAGGGATAAATTCAAAATTAAACTAAATTGTGCAACGACGTCGACAGAGTTCTGCTTAACGTTACTATTAATTGGAACACAGACTTTTTATTTCTTCGCATCGATATTTACCAGGCAAAAGCGCCTGTTCATATGCACAAAGTGGGGTACCTTGCACCGAAAGCGGTGCATGTGTATGACAGCTTACAAGTTGCAACAAGGGGGTAGCAGCAATACCCACCGACACTTCAAAAATCGTTAATCAGCTGAGAGCTCGTCCAACATCCAGATCTACGAGAACACCACTATCGAGGCTGCTGGCGCCCATAAACTTCAAAATTCGCAGTCTCCGATAAAAAACATTTTCATTTTCTCACAACCACAACCCTACTTTTCGTAGACATCGTCCCCGCCCAGTCATGCCGAGGCGGACGGGATCCCAAGCGTTGATATAGTCTTGGAGCGTTTATTGCGTCGTATTTATTCCGCGCTGTGATGCTAATGTATGAACATGTTAAAATATATAAATTGTGACTTTTAAAATTTACTTTAAAATTATTTTTGATGGCCTTTTTTGGCTTCGACAACAATATCTAATATATCATTCAAAATGGCATCTCTGATTTTAGTTTCTCCTTTAAGGCTCTCAGTTCTTTCTGCCAGGAAATCAACTCTACGTTTAATTTCCTCCATTGCACTCGACTGAATTTTCAGCATGTTAGTAATAGTGACCAGTTGTATAATTATCTCATTTTGGAGATTTTCATCGGCTAAAACATAAAATCAGGTTTATGCATGCATAAATTTAATATACAATATATGAGGTAAACTTTTAGTGCTTAACCAGGCGTCTAATTACAGGTAATTAAATTATTGATTTATGCAATAAGAATATATTAATAAATTTCGGAATGGAACATTCTAACATTTCATTGATAGGTACTGCATTTACATTTTCCAAAAAATAATAATGTAGGATAAGATGACTGATAAAATAAATCTTTTAAAAAGTTTGAATTTATAAACTAGTAGCAGCAGTTACAGTTGCCTGCACCTGTACTCTGTAGTTTTTATGAAGAATACAAAACCAATGTAAATGTTCCATTTATAAAGTCTGCTGCCGCTGCGGTTCCAGTTCATATTCCTCAGGTAGATAACCAACTTTTATCTTGAACGGCAACCGCTGCGGAATTACCAGCGGATAGCCAATGCAATTGTAGCTTTCAACCTCTCTACGCTTGTCGGTTTCGGTAGCGGGAATACTTGGAAAAAGTGAAAAGTACCCATTTTGAGCAAATAACATGACGAGTGTTTGACGTTAAAGATTTAGATTTTGTGAAATTTTTGCAATATTTAAATTTTATATATTAAAGAAATTTGAACAGGAAAAATGAGCTGTGGATCACAAGCTTTCATTTTCAAAAAAAATTGTAACCGCCTAGTCTTCCTTTCGTAGCCTATTTAACGGCCTCCTTCTTTACCTTTGCAGGTTACGTCTTTTCTCGATTATAAAAGAACATATAAGTCCAAAAGTTCTGGAAAGGATTTGCTTCGAATCCATTTTAGTTTGTTTATCAGCTGCTGAGAACAAACAATTTTAACACAACCTACAGAACCTCACTTTGTCAAAACGCTCATGAAGAACGTAAACAAATCGTCACGAGATTTAGGCGTGCAGTGCATGTGTGAAACATTCTCCGATAGCAACAGCAAGACTTTATAAATGACCAATTTTCGTGAACTGCAACTGATACTGCTGCGGTAACTCCAACTTCAACCCCAATGGCAGCGGAAAAGTTTATAAATCGAAATTTACATCACCTATTTATTAAACAAAGATAAAAATAAACTTATATTGTAATTTTGTAATGTTATTGTAACTTATATGTCATTTTTGAAGTACCTATTTCTTCACTCGAAACAGTTATTTTAGGCCTTGGAGGGTTTGGTAATTTTATCACACTACCTTCTTCTTCACTGCTGCTACTATCAATATTATTGTCGAGTACCTTCGGTTTCCTGACCCTTTTTTGTGGGAGTTCGGCCTCTGAACTCTCAATGTCTGAAAAATTGCAGGCTTTTGTAGCCTGTGCCGTAGCGCTTACAAATTTTTCAAATGGTTTCCTGCACACCATTTTGATTTGGTATTTGCTCCATGTTTCTAATTGGGGTTCTGTACAATTTTTTATCAAAAGATCTATTTTGTCTATCAACGACGGTGGCCAGTAACAATATGTTTCCTCAGAGGTTACCCACTTCGTGGGAACGACCTCAACATTATCTTCTTCTAGGAATCGTACAACAACCCAAGTCATCTAAAAATAAGATCATGTTGTAAATAAAACATGTGTATGTCAGTGACCTTAATAGAAAATAATTTATTTTGTTTAACAGGGACTTTATTACTAAATTCGAATATTATGCCTGTATCCATCGAATTCAACCTTAATTTTTAAACGAATATAATAATTCGTTTAAAAATTAACAATCATTTTACAATGTTTAAGACACTTAAAAGGTCATAAATATTTTCAAAACATAAATAAATGTCCCTCTGTTGGAAACTTCACTTTCTTTTTAGGCAAGCCATGGGAAAACTTTTGAACTTGCTTTTTAATTTAGCACATAAGGATTATTTCAATTTCTGTAATTAGAAAAAACATATTATTTATAATTTTAACCAAAATGTGGAAACACAAACTTATTTGTTTAGTAAAATGTACCACTGCGTTTAAAAAGGCTCACTTAAAAGCCAAACCTAGAAAGACATATTAACATCTTGTCAGTGGTACATCGAATTACTATCAAATTTGCCTAGGTATTAGACGAATTCTAAAACTTTACAAAATACTGCCTGTGATATTTAAATTTTCTTCGACAATACATTTCTACCAGTGTTTTTATCAAGAAACTTTTCATTTTTAAATAAGGTAATGACATTTAGATGATATTAATAATAAAATGATTATATAATAGACGGGTAATGTATTTAGATTCAAATGATAATTTAAGTATAGAAAATGGCCAATAAAAAAACAAAAAAGAAATCTAATTCAATGTTTTTTACAATGAAGAAGAGGATAAACTACAAACCCGTCTAAGTGTGGTAATCTAAATAACTTCGCTTCAATTTCATTAATAGGCCAGTATGATACATCCACAGGGTTTTTAATAATATATATATATATATATATATATATATATATATATATATATATATATATATCTATAAGAGACGACTTACATGGATAAGTATAAAAATCAGTTACGTAACCGTAACTGTTACCTATCAAAACAAATTCGTTAATAGACTGACAAAAAGCAACATTTTTTATTTCAACAACGGTTTTATCTTTCAGAATACAACACGAATCAGCAACAATGTGTTGAGAAAGTTTAAAATCGGGAAATTGTACAGTTTTAAACTGAGGATTGTTACAATTGTTTATTAACATGCCATTAGAATGTTCTTGTAACAGCTGAAATTTGGAAGATGAAGTATTGTTTTGATTTATATCATTTATTGGTACTTCGCTAATTTCAGTAACACGACGAAAAATTTGAGAAAGAATATTGTCAGGTTTCCTTACAAGGCTTTTCAAATACTGCAAATAATTTTCACTTGAAAAATCACTAAATTTATCTAAACAGCCAAACTTTCTAACGTCATCCACTAAATGCAATAAATTATGAGTATTATGTGATAGAAACCATGGTCCGCAAATTATTTTCGTGACATTAACAAAGTGCTGTAATAGCTCATCAGAATAATCAAGGTGCATTTTATAATATCTTTTACTTATTAAAATGCAACATGTAAAGTCAAGAAATGCTCATATTTTTTGTTTAGACAAAGTTTTTTTTAATGCCACTGGCCCTGTATAAAGTAAAAATTGTCTGAATTCTGTAGCTTTGCAGCGCTTACATTCTTTTAAACTTCTTGGATGTCTACAAATTCCGATGGCACATATTTGTTAAACGATAATAACTTATTAGAAACTGCCTCATTTTGAGCACTAGAGAATTTATGCGGAGGCTTACCAAAACACCAAGTTGATACTAGAAACTTTTTACAACTCCAAGGCAAATAAGATGCATGTAATCTAAAGGAACATCTTTAATTAAATCAATCCTCGGAATGTCCACCAATACAGTGTGACCTACATGGTGATTTTCGTCTTTTTGTTCTAAAAATTCCTCATGTGTCCTTTTAGTAAAATTTAAATTTGGAAAACAAACTCTCTCGTTAATACGTGCTCCCCGTTGACAACACTTAGTGCATGATGAGTAACCAGAATGAGCTTTGATATTTAATATGCTTGCTTTTGCCACTGCATCAAATAAGAGTATATTAATTTTAAACTGAAATATTTCCCCAAATATGGTTATGCCATTTGTAGTCAAATACTTAGCTTCCGTAACAAACTCATCAAGAAAGTTATTAAAATCCGCAGGTTTTTCGTAACTGTGATAAATGCCAACTAGGACAATATTGTTTCTACTTTTGAAATTGTTTATAATACATAGAATTGGCTAGATGAGCTTTTAGACAAAGGAAGTCCATCTATGTTAATAGAAATTTCAATTGGTGTCGTTGGTTTTTCATTTAAAGATTTAAAATGTTTCTTAATTGTAAAATTTATACCTATATATGAATAATATCCTGGATCGACACAACGAATTTGACACTGTCTTGGAATATGTAAAAATGACCTAGGATCTTTCGGAAGGCTGTGAAACTCGGCTGAATCAGAATTAGATAAAATTTTCAGAAGATCTTTAAGTGCAGTATGACTAACTTTGTGTTCAATGGCCCACTGGCGTAAAAGGTCTGATGAACTACTAAGCACAGGAAGAGTATTAGTTTTTAAACAATCGAAAAGGAGCTCTATGATTATTTATCTATTTGAAAATAATGCTCTGGTTCCATTTCAATGTCAGAAATGTTTTCAGGTACATTATTATTATTATTATTATTATTATTATTATTATTTTTTTTAAGTAAAACCAGTCGTCCTTCTCCCTGCCTCCGATACCAGAGAGGGTACGCTGGGAGCGCCAGTAACCACTCTCTACACCGTAGAGTCAGTGATCACTGGTTCCGTGACTCGTGTGCCCTGAGCAGACGCAATGAACCAAGAATGACAGCCTTCTGCATTCTCCCGGCTAGGACTTCTGCCGATTGTCGGCATGCCGGTATGATGTTCAATTCTGAAAGCAGCGTGTGTCTCGTTCCACCGAGAGCTCCTATAATCAGTACCACCAGCTTGACAGTATGGTCTGGATACAGTCTGCGGAGTTCGAAGAGTAGGTCTCGATATTTTGTCCGCTTTTCTTCCTCCTTCAAGACAATGTTGTTCTCCGCGGGAGCCGAGAACTCTATGACGAACATTGTCTTGAGTTGGTGGTCTATGAGGACTATGTCAGGCTTGTTTGCCTGTATTTGCCTGACCGTGGGAAACCAGTAGTTCCAATCAATTAGACACCTCTCATTCCCCACAACGGACTCAATATCCCCCGGAGCATAAGGCAGCACTGGTGTCTCGTCTATCTCATACGAGTGCCTCAGATGGTAGTAAAGCACTCGTAGTGCTCCGTCGTGCCTTTGGATATAGGCGGAGACTGCATATGTCGGGCAGGCCGACAACAAGTGCATAAGCGTCTCCGGTGCTCTGCGGCAGGCCCTGCAGCTGACGTCAGCGACCTCCACACCCATGACACGACTTCGATAGACGAGGGTGTTGAATACACCGTCCTGGCAAGCCAATATAAATCCCTCGGTCTCAGACTTCAGCCCGGCTGACCTTAAGAAGGCGAAGGTCAGCCTTTCGGATAAGCCAAGTTCTTCTATATTTCTATAGAAGACACCATGCAGTGGCTTATCCGAATGGAGCTGCAGAAAGATGGTTTGTTCTGCAGCTTTTATTTGGGCTTTCCGCCGAGCGGGTTCCAACTCGGTGACAGAGTCGGGATTATCCCGCTCAACGTCGAAGACGAGACCGAGTTCATCGGCTGCTCTGCGTGCTGCCTTAAACAGAAAAGCTCCTACCCCTGCATTTTCATGGTCTCGGACCATGCAGAGGAGGGGATCCGAACTCCTGACGACCTTACAGGCTCCATCCAGCACCATCCTGCTGTGTAGACTCTCCAAGCTCAAGAGTCCACGGCCTCCCCGATGGCGTGGGAGATATAACCGTGGAACGGACGATTTAGGATGCAGGCTCCTATTGAGGTGCATCTTTCTCCGGGTTCCTACATCGAGTTGACGCAGCTCCTCTCGAGTCCACTTCACTACTCCAAAGGAGTAGAGAAGGATCGGAACGGCAAGCATATTAGTAGCAGACACCTTGTTTTTCCCCGACAGTTCTGAAGACCAGATCTGTCGGAGTCGGTGCTGATACTTGCCGCGGAGAGCGTTTTTCACTACACCCACTTCTTGGGTGGAGCGTTGCTCGACACCCAAGTAAGTGTACGACTCTCCGGCATCTAGGTGGTGTAGGATGCTTTCGTCTACGAGCTGCGCGTCCTCGCCGTAGTCCCCACATCGTCCTCTCTTGAGATGGACCAGTGCACATTTGTCCAATCCGAACTGCATACCGACAGCCTGCGTGTACTCCTGTACCACCCTAAGGGATTGTTGGAGATCCCTTTCTCCGGAGGCATAAAGTTTAAGGTCATCCATATAAGACAAATGGGTGACCTTATGCCTCCTGTCGCCGGGGGTACCACAGTTGTAACCGCGGGTTTTCCGGAGCGAGACGGATAATGGCAGTAGCGAGATGCAAAACAAAAGGGGGCTGAGGGAATCTCCCTGAAATACTCCCCTTCTGAACGTTACCGGCTCTGTTTGGACTCTATCATTACCAGATGTTATGGTAAAGCGAGTCCTCCAGAGCGGCATCAGATCTTCAATGCATCTCACTACGGGACCGGCGACCGCAAGACATCTGAGCAAGTGTACAATAAGCTCATGAGATGTTATGTCAAATGCCTTGCGGTAATCGATCCAGGCCATGAAGAGATTCCGCTTATACTGCACGGAGTCCTGCGGGACACATCTGTCAATCAACAGGTTCTCCTTGCAGCCAGCGACATCTCTCTTCGACCCTCGTTGCTCATATATCCGTTCGTAAACTGGGTTAACTGCTTGGAGTACCCGCATGTACAAGATGCGTGTGAACACCTTGTAACATGCGTTTAAACAGGTTATCGGCCTATAGTTCTTTGGGTTGGACAAATCTCCGTTCTTGGGGATCAGCACTGTCCGCCCCTCTTGGCTACCAATTTTTCATGATTTGTAAGGTGTAATTCAATGCAGGTCGGGTTATTTGCCCGCTGAGTAGTTGTTTCCTGCAAATCATGTATAATAACAGTATATAGGTTAAGTCCACCAAGGGCTGAAGGTCGCCGCTCTCGGTACTTGCAAAATGGCAAGTCGCTATGCACCATGGAGACATCTATGATGTCTGGTGTATAGTAGCATTAGACCACATGAGAGGATTCACTTACCTCTCACCACTACACCATTTACATTAGTCTGTATAAGACTAGCAGGTTGGCCACTGTCATTTGCCTGCTCCATGACTTATGGCATACTGAGGAGAACTAATAAGTTCGAAACCGGTCTATGTCTGGTCAGGGAGTAGACAAATGACATTGGCTACCAATTTTTCATGATTTGTAAGGTGTAATTCAATGCAGGTCGGGGTATTTGCCCGCTGAGTAGTTGTTTCCTGCAAATCATGTATAATAACAATATATATATATATATATATATATATATATATATATATATATATATATATATATATATTATACGAATATTCCATTCAGAATATTTAATAATGAATATTATAGTAATATTCTACAAAATATATATACAATTATCCTCTGTGAATATTAAGAGCATATTTCTTTTATATATTATAAGAATTAGATGCGATACATATTACATGAATATTCTTTTCATAATATTTTACAACTAATATTATAGTATAATTCTACAAAAATATATGCAATTAAATCTTCTCTGGGAATATCAAAAGCACATTTCTTGGAAATATTATAAGAATTAATCGTTGTAGATATTATTCGAATATTCCATTCATAATAATTTATGACGAGCATTATAGTAATGTTCTACAAAACATGTATATATTATACGAAGATTAACAGAATATTGATATTGAATAATTTTTTCGGATTTTTACAGATTATTCCACGAATGTTGTGTATCTGGGTTCAGAAGAGGTGTCATCAGCCACGGACGTAATGGGTACCCTGAAAAATAAATAATGATTTTTAAACAATTGCCAAGTAGACATAATTTGCTTGTTATTTACCAGAATCTCCTAAAGGAAAAAAGCGTTTTCGCCATTTTGTCTAAGATTGCTTCCATAGTGCCAGACACATTTGACTGCCTCCAAACATGAGCGTCATGGGTGCTTCCTGGAAATCTCGCATTAACATTCATAATCATCACAAATCTGCAATTAAATAAGTCAATAATTACCGAAATTTTAATATGCAACTAAAACATCTTACCAATTGTACATTGATTGAATGATAGCTTTTTCTGTTAACGTTAATATGTTCTGGTCGGTCAGGATATGCCCGTGTGATAGAACCATAAATTGCAATAATATTATTATTATCAGCTACAATATGGAAAATATAGAACGTACCTTCTTAACGTTTCCAATTCTCTTATATTCCTAGGAAAACGTACCCAATGACTGAAAATTTCGGGCTGTAGTAATTCATTGCATACATCTCTTAGGCACCGACTTAAACTTGCTTGGCTTACACCAGTAAAAATGTTCGACCCGGCCATTTCTTGATAGCTCCCATATTCCAAAAATTTTAGTGCTGCAAGTACCTATAAACATATAGGTAACAATGTTGTACAGGACATTAATTAAATTTGTGTTCATAGAAATGTGATTTAACGAGCTATTTAAATAATTGTATAAATATTTGGAATGGAGATTCATACCTTACTTTCCACGGTTAAAGCCGTTGTTCTAGTTGGCCCAGGAATAAATGGTGTTACAAGTTGTATAATTTCTGTCGCTAGCTCTTTGCTAACCCGAAACAACTTAATAAATTTTCGCTCCGACAACTGCTGGAATGGATTGCGCCTAAAATTATGCAGAAATTCCCTTCTAGGATCATCTGTCCGTTCCTTTGCATCTTCTGCATTCTGAGCTATCTGATTGTATAAAAACAAGTCATCTACATCCATGTTACAACTAGGTAGGTAGGACTATAGAAAAATTGTGGTTTCTGAAAATTATTTTTTCAATAAATTTTACAACACTGATAACAATATATATATATAATACGTACCTAATTATATAGATATTTCTTGATTACTCTAAAGGTCTAGTAATTTTCGTGTATCGCAACTGTCACCCAACTGTCACATTAATTAAGCCTTCTCAAGAGAAGTGGTCATTCTCATACAAAATACCAAGGAAAGTAGCTTTCTCTTACAAAATGAGTGATGGGACATTCACACATTTCAATAATACACATTTTGTGGTTATGAGAGAAACGACACGATTTTCATTCAAACACCGCCCACTTTCTCCTGAGAACGCTGGTCGCCGATGTGGAGAATTTGCACCCTGGGGGGCTATTCTTGAGTTGCGCGATTAACGTTCTCATGAGAAAGTGGACAGAGTTCACATGAAAATTTGACGCACTGCAAATTTGCTATTCTTGAATCAGGGGAACGATCGCATCACCAGTTATGCATGGAAGCACTGTTTCCCATGCTATTTTCGTGTGATGAGGATGATCGCGTGAAAATATTTTTTTGACGTTTGTTAATGTCACAATCAAAATTCTGGTGGATGTGTTGCAGAAAAAACATTATAATTATGTAGTTGTATGTGACAATAGATAAAATTATTGAAGAGATTAGTCAAAGTAAGTACCTTTTTTAATTAAGAAATTGACTAGCTTTACAACAAGTTGATTTATATTCCGGTTTGTAATAAGTAGCGAAGAACATCAATTTTATTAATTTCTCTTAGCATAAACTCCCATAAGAGATAGGAACTTAAATAATGTAATAAAATATATTACCCCTGGATCTCCAATTTTTTATTTAGTTTAGTTAAACGGGGGTGAGGTTGAGTACCCCAGAAATGGTAATAAATATTTATTATAGTGTGTAAAGGGGTGGAAGAGGCCAAATACACACTCCAGCTAGCTCTGCGTGTGGGTGGGGTTCGTTGCTCTGTTTTGTATGATAAATAACGACAATAGAAATAATTTTGCCAGGGTTGTTGTTGCAATCCAGTACTTATCTTGTTATAACTTTTTAGAGTATTGGGGCCGTTACGGCCAAGAAATTAAATAGCTGGTTTTAAGATGAAAGATAGCAACAAGAAAAAGAATAAATAAAAATGAGAAAATCTCTCTAATCTCATTTACTGGCTATTCAAAATTGTTGAGTTACTGTAAGTTTTAGATATAAAGACAAACGCGAATACTTAAAGAAAGCACTTTTATTAATATGTAAAAAAATATTAATTATATTGACAGTACATGAGAACTTCATATATTTCTACACACTCCGTTCACGTCTAACTGATACACATGTAATCTCATTCTGTTTGCCACAACCATGAATAGTCTAAAAGTTGTTAATCTTGCCACGGGAGCGTAGATTTGTAAATCACCATCCATCTGCTCAAAGCCTCTGGCCACTAAGCGAGCCTTATATTGCTTTTCTCCATGCAAGCCCTCTTTTATTTTGAAAACCCATTTGCTGCTGACGATATTTATATTTGCAGGACATTCTGTAACTTCAGTCCAAGTATTGTTTTCTTTTAACGTGTTCATCTCTTTCTGTATTGCATTTGACCAATTTTCTCTGTCTTCTCCTGTCATCGTCTCCTGGTATGAGGTTGGTTCATTATGGATACTTAAAAAATTAGTTTCATAGTCATCGAGCCAAACTGGTGGTTTTTTCATTCTTTTGGCTTCTACGGGTTGGGCACTTTCATTATTTTCTTTTGAAATTTCTGTTTCTCCTTCTTGTTCATAAACTATATTATTATTGTTTGTAATTTCTATAGCTTGTTGTTTATTAATTTCTTGTTCTATCGTCTCGTCATTCTGTCGTTCTCCTACTTCTTCGATCAAAGTTATTTCCTCTATTTCGATTTCATTTTCCTTGTTTTGCTTAACTTCGTTTATAAAAATTATATCTCTTTTAACTGATACAATATTTTTTTTAGGAAAGTAAACTCTGTATCCTTTGACAGTTTCACCATATCCGACAAATATTCCGAGTTCAGATTTAGAATCCCATTTTTGTCTTATTTGATATGGAATGTGTACTGCTACTTGTGAACCAAAAATTTTTAAATCATTTATGTTAAATAATTCTTTGTCGAACCAAATTTCGTGAGGAGTTTTATTTTTTACTCTACTATTGCCGGTTCTATTTAGCACAAAAACAGCTGTGTTTACTGCTTCTGCCCATAAGTTTTTGTTGAAATTGTTTTCTAGTATCATGGTCCTTGCAGCTTCCACTATTGTCCTCATCTCCCTCTCGGCACAACCATTTTGTTCGGGAGTATAAGTAACACTCGTTTGGTGTTGTATTCCATTATCCGTCATTAATTTTCTTACTGTATTATTTAAAAATTCAGTGCCATTATCGCTCCTTATTATTTGAATTGTATGACTGGGATTTACTTTCACTAGTTGAATGAATTCATGAATTTTACTTGCAGTTTCATCCTTGTTTTTCAAAAAATAAACTGTTCTATATCTCGAATAGTCATCCTTTATTAATAAAAAATACTTAGCACCACCCAATGAAACAGTTTCCATAGGACCGCATAAGTCCATGTGAATTAATTGCCCTGGTCTCTCAGTTCTTGTTCCACTCGGTTGATAACTCATCTTGTGTTGTTTTCCATTAATGCATGAAACACATGTTGTACTGTCACCGCTTTCATACTTTATGCCACTTCTATCCAGTATACTTTTTACTTGATCTATATTTTGATGAACCATTTTGCGATGCCATTCATTTAAATTTTCATACAAGCGGCCAACATTTGCACATGAATGCGTATTATTATACCTGAAGCACATTACATATATTTTATTGTCTCTTTTAGCAATAGCACCTATTTTATTGTCTTTCATAAAACTACATTGTTCATAGTTCATATTTACTTTATAACCTTTAGCCATAGCGGCACCAACAGAAAATAAATTTGCAGTAATTTTAGGCACATGTAATACATTATTAATTGTTGTTTTGATCCATTGTTGTCCATTAAACGCTTCTAATTTCACTGATCCTATACCAACAGCTTGAATTGCTGTTCCATCACCGACCATTATATTTTTATGCTGTGCGAGTTCTTCATATTCATGGAAATACTTTTGATTATGACACATATGATCCGATGCACCACTGTCCACTATCCAGTCTTGTATTAAAGTTTGTCCATAATATTTTAACATCGACGCTGTAAAAGCATTACTACTAGAACTTTCATTTTTATTCTCTTTTTTCTTGTTCAAAAACCAGCAATCTTTCTTATCATGTCCTTTTTTCTTACAATGTTCACAATATTTTTTGGTAGTTTTAACGTAACAATCTTTTTTATAGTGTCCACTTTTGCCACACTTAAAACATTTTCTATTTTCATTTTTCTGCTGTGCAATTAAGGCAGTGACGTCTTGCCTAATATTGGTTCTCTGTTCTTCATTAAGTAACCTAGCCGTAAGTTCAGATAAAGTTTGTTTATCAGCTGATGCAGAATCCCACGCAGACACAAAGTGTTTATATGACTCAGGTAAGGATGTTAATATTTTTGTTACGACCATTTTTTCCGCAACTTCACCTCTTAGTTGCTTTATTTGATACACATTTTCTTCTATTCTAGCCAGAAATGTTGCTATGTCTTCATTAGGGTTATTTTGCATAGCGAAAAATTTTTGTTGTAACAAATGTAATGACGTTTCTGACGTCTATTCATAAATTATGTGAAGTTTGTCCCAAATTGCTTTCGCAGATCCACAGGTCATTACCTGCAACATAACCTTGTTGGATAACCTTGTAACCAAGACGCTTTGTGCTTTTGCGTCTCTTTGTAACCATGCGGCTTTGGTTGACCCCTCAGCCCCTTCAGCCGGCTCTACCACCGTGCCTTCCACTACGTCGAATATTTCGAGCGCTTTTAGTATAACTTTCACTTGAAATTTCCAAGTAGACCAATTTACCAATCCTTCAAGTTTTATGTTTGTAGATGTGGTAACTGAAGTCGATGTTCCCGGTGTATTTAACAGTATGCTCTCCATTTTACTTTTTAACACACGTATACCTTGCGTTTTTAAACTTCTGCTCTACCGCAGTAACTTTTGCAAACGACTGTTTCACCACAGTTTCATATTTTACCCCCGCGAGTATCTTTATGTAGACTGGGCCCATAACCTGTTGAGTTACTGTAAGTTTTAGATACAAAGACAAACGCGAATACTTAGAGAAAGCACTTTTATTAATATGTAAAAACGTAAAAAAATATTAATTATATTGACAGTACATTAGAACTTCATATATTTCTACACACTCGAAAAAAGTAACTTAAAAAACTAATCTATTTACTGGTTGCGTTCGCCTATTTCAATATAGACAAATACATACATGGATAAAATATGTGTTGCAAGAGTAACTTTATTTTAACAAAAATATATAAATCATTACATAAATACTACGTAATTATTGAACAGTATTATTTTTACTTCCAATTCAGAAATTCATAAAAAAAATAAAAACTATATAGGTACAAATTCTTATTCATCTAAAAAGAAAGTAGTTGGCATATCCAGACGCAAGGTAGGTAGGCTCGTAAACCCAAAATATGTATATTCACCCTATTGTTGTTCAAATTCGATAAATTCTTTTATAACAGATCAGTCAAATATATTATAATGTAAAATTAATACCTCCAAGATGTTTTCTTAAATTTTACTTGCCGATCTTAACAATTTCGGGCTATTCGATTCCAATGCCAGCGTCTATAGTGTTGTCCTTGATCAGGCAGCTACCCTTGGAAGCATATCAGCCACTAGGGGTAGTTCCACCACGGAATGACAGTATATAAGACAGAATAAGGTTGGTACAATATAGAAACCCTGCAATGTATTTGTCTCGTCATCCACTAATACAATTATAAAATATAATAATAAGAATTACCTCTAATACGGAGGGTTTCTTTTTCGCGAAATGGCTTCCCAACTTGTGGTAGGTAGATTCTTCAGCTGATATCTCAGTGAAGGAAATTACGGGAAACATAATCAACCAAAACCAAAACGCCACTTCCCACAACTAATATATTTTCCGGGGCTAAAATCCCATATAGGTTACGCAAAATAGCACTAATTTCTTGCCCTCAAAAATTTGCTGTTTAATCTACCAGCCAGATAGTAAAAATCCGTCGTTCTAGAATCTTCCCTTTTTTTATCATCTTTTGGTAAAAACTGTGAAGCCCGTTACTATGCTATGAACGACCTCCTTTAATTAAATCGGATACTACACAATAAATTCCTGAAGTGAACTATTTCCTAATATAATAATTGTAAGTGGACAACCCAAAATACATTTCAAGATATTTTAATTCATTAAATTTACGTTACGGGGAAAGTGACCCGTAACAAATAAATCATCAGATGATCAAGTAATGTGTCGATATACAATAGAACGATTTTTTTAATTACAAATTGTTAATAAGCATAACTATATAAGAATTACGTAATTTTTTATTTCAGATTTTGAGAATGGAAATTATTGACCAATTCTTATTTGATCAAGTCCTTGTAGGTCTAAAAGATGCACAAGAGCAGGCAAATGAACTAGGAAGGGAATTCATTAAGCGGTGTCTTTTTATCGAGAGGTAATGGAAGTAGCAGGAGTAGAAATTTTAAGGGTTTCTTGACAATCCATAATTGAGTAACACCCAACACATGAGACAATACCAGCAATAGTAATTTTTTTATTTTATAATGGAATAGATTGACTCACTCAATAAAACTCATGACAACTTAACCTGTTTATTATTATATTTAATACAATAGACCATTCCAGAATGACGTCATTGATAGTTCGGCCATATTTGCTGGGTGGCATACAAAACCATTTGCGTATGTAAACATTACGAATAATTCATCATTAAATTGTTTAATCCTGGTCTAATTGATAGAAAATGCCACATTTTTGTATTGCTGTTAAATATTCAATGCGTGGTGAAAGAGATCATGCATTGTTTTTCCGATTTCCCCCTATTTTAACCAATAGGGGAATCATCTTAATGCATTGCCTATAGAAAGAATAAATACTCAGATTAAGGCTTTGGGACGGGGGCCACTAAGTAAGAGCCACCTAAAACACGGTCGTATTTGTTCAAAACATTTTAAACTGGTAAGTACTTAATTTTTGTACAAAAACTCCTTCGAAGTTTTATAAGGTTAGAATTAAATGATGTGTGTAATTTTAGGGAAACTAGCTGCTTTAGAGGAAAAAGCTACAAATACCCGCCTTTACAAAAGGCCAAACTCAGTTGTATCCTATAGATTTGAAAAACACGCGAAATATTGCAACTGTGTACGGGTCATGTAGAAAAAGTTGAAGGTTTACTCAAAAAAAATTTAAGATTTTACATGAAACAATACCCATAAGCATGTTGTCAAAATGAGGAAATTGAGTGCATTGGATAAAATGGTCGTGGTATGTAGTGCAATCATAAACATGTGCTTTCTCAAATACCAAATAATATAAAAATGAGTTATCTCTGTACCTATGTGTTTGTTAATAAACAACAATTTTAATTATACAGGGTTACTGGTAATTCGATACATTCCTTTGGAGATGTGATGGGGCATGAGCTAAGGAGTAAATCTAGCCCTAACATACATTATGCAAAACTCAATAGTTTTTGAGATATTTCAATTTTTTTGTTTTTCTCAAAAAAGTAGATCTTAATGTCTTAAAAGTTAATTTCCGAAAAATCTACTTGACATTTTTAATTATTTTTTTTACTAGATTACTTGTCCAATATTATAGATATCCGTTTGGAATGAAAAATATCCGGAAACATTTCGATCACGTGAACATTTAAAATAAAAACTTGTAAATTTTTTTTTTTTAAATCAGTTATGAAATTTACCTATTAGGTTTTTTCAAAAAAATATTAATGTAGCACGCGTACAAATTATTATAAAAACTTCCTTATTTCAATAGCTATCTAAGTAGGTAGAAATGTTTAATGTACCCTTGATAGTTCTAATAAAAAATTAGCAAAGATAATGCTGGTGGCGGAATTTATTAAACGACTAATCATTCATTTTCATTTAAGTCAGTCAGTCCTTGACTTTGACGTTTGTGCATATATGTCATTAACGGACATTCTTATCTCCGTGTCCCTTAAGTTTGTTGGTCTTGTTAAATTAGTTATCGAAGATTTTGATTTTGCTCGTAGTTGTTGTTATTGTATTTTCTGTGCCATGGCCGCGTATGCCAACGCAGAATACGCTGATATCTTGTTTGCCTATGGATACTGTGGCGGCAACGCTGCTGAAGCTCGCCGAGAATATGGTCTTTGGTACCCTAACCGCCGCTTACCAAATGCACATGTATTCAGTACGGCATATCGAAATATCACTGAAACTGGCTCCGTGAAATGTAGAAGAAGTGACACTGGTGCACCTCCCGTTTATGAACCAGATGATGAGGAAGAAATATTGAGGTATTTTGAGGAAGACCCAACTATTTCAACTAATAAAGTCGCAAGACTAACCGGAGCGTCACAACGGAAAGTTTGGTCTACGATACGTAGAGTTGGATGTCATCCTTACCACTATACCCCGTCCAAGGCTTGGAGGAAGGTGATCCTGGAAGGAGAGTGGAATTCTGCCGCTTTATGTTAAATTCAGATGCAGAAAGTGCAAATTTTTTAACAAGTATTTTATGGACGGACGAGTCGAAATTTAGTCGCGAGGGTATGACAAATTTCCACAACCTACATTATTGGGCAGAGGAAAATCCCAAGTTAACACGTGAAACTAGTTTCCAAATGAAGTTTTCTATTAATGTGTGGATGGGAGTCATTGGCCACTATTTAATAGGGCCACACTTTCTTCCTCAAAATTTAAACGGGGAAATCCATGAAAATTTTTTAAGAAATGATCTGGCGATGATTTTAGAAGATGTTCCTCTCGCCGTTAGACAGCGAATGATATTTTAGAACGACGGTTGTCCAGCACATTATCGGCTGACAGTACGACAGTTACTTGATCAACTTTTCCCTAACCGTTGGATTGGAAGAGCGGGCCCAATACCTTGGCCAGCGCGAAGCCCTGACTTAACAGCCCTTGATTATTACGTATGGGGTCATATGAAGGAGATGGTCTATGCCACATCAGTCAATACTATAGAAAACCTTAGACAAAGGATAGTCGATGCTGCCCAACACATAAGGCATAATCTGACAACCAGAGTAACAAGGACGGAAATAAGAAGACGTTGCCGTGTCTGTATACGGAATAGGGGCTCCCATTTTGAGCAAGACATATAAAAAATAAAGTACAACTTTGAAATTAATGAAGAATTAAACTCTACTTTTAAAATGTTTTTTACTGTTTACCTAAAATTAAAATCGTACTACTTGTGTTATTTTTACTAGTATTTTCTTAGAACTATTAAGGGTACATTGAACATTTGTACCTTGTTAGATAGCTATTGAAATAAGGCAGTTTTTATAATAATTTATACGCGTGTTACGTTAATATTTTTTTGAAAAAACCTAATAGGTAAATTTCATAGCTGATTTAAAAAAAAAATTTTAAAGTTTTTATTTCAGATGTTCACATGATCGAAATGTTTCCAGATATTTTTCATTCCAAACAGATATCTATAATATTGGACAAGTAATCCAGTACAAAAAAATTTACAAATGTCAAATAGATTTTTCGAAAATTAACTTTTAGGACATTAAGATCTACTTTTTGAGAAAAACAAAAAAATTAAATATCTCAAAAACTATTGAGTTTTGCATAATATATGTTAGAGTTAAATTTACTTCTTAGATCATGCCCCATCACATCTCCAAAGGAATGTATCGAATTACCAGTAACCCTGTATATCCCTATTTATTTCAATATATTACACATCAGTAATATATATTTTCTATTCACTGTAAAACAAATGTTATTTAATATTAACTTTATTCTCTTAAAATATCCAAGTTCAGGTTCAGTCAAGCCAAAAAAAGACCATAAATTAGATACGGACATAAATAGGCGTAAGTTCATTTTTATCTATCAAAAGGAGGCTGTTCCTGAGACAAACCTCTTGTTTCTACTTTTTTGGCCAATCCATATTTTGTTTCGCAACATTTCTACATTTTTCATGGAAGGTACTGGCCAAATGGAAAGTCAGTGGACGCTGGAACAGGACGACTGTTTTCGATGGTATTTGGACGATCATGCAGGTAAAACAGAATCGCTATATGACTGCATACTTCTGATAAACATGTACATCTGATACATGTACAGTGGGCAATGGAAATGCTGGTGTTCTTTAAAATAATAATCCAAATTTGAAGTAACTTCTCCCTCTTTCGTTGAGAGTGTTTAATCTACAACAAAGATTTAAAAAATGTTAATCAAGTTTAAAACCTCTGTAGCATATCACAATTATATACATTAACATATAGAATCTAATTGTAATGTAAAATTACGCATTAACTTTGTTTTCTTACCTTTCCAATGACAACAAATGCCTCATCATTGATTTGTATTGCCAAAATTCCTTGAACAGAGCCAGATTCGTAAAGCTGTAGGCTTGCAAGCTTTTATAGGGCTTAAATTGTTGACCAGTATAATAACTATGAGTTAGTATCAAATAATTCACGAAGTCCATCATGGTAATATTATAAACTTCAAGCCTGCTTTCTTCAGGAGGGTTTGCATAGTGGTGAATATTGTCAATAATCTCGATTTTTTTATCATATCTGCACTTAATATCACCTCTAAGGGTTACATAATATTCGCTTCGAGACATCTTGGCGAAAAAAATTGCAAAAAATAACAATAAACTCAATCCATAGCACCAAAAACGAATGTAAACACGCAGAAAATAATCACATTGTGTGCCACCCAGGCAAAATGGCGGATCTGTCAAAGTCACGTGTTCTGGAATGGTCTATTACATTTTATAAAAATATCCGTAACTATAGCAATATATTCGTAGACAAAACGTGCCGCATTTAAATCTGATTCTAATTGGTCCAAATACCACATTAAAAGTGGCAACCAATTTCGTTCTCACGAGAACAGGGAAACGATTGCATCGCGCCAAAGTAACATTAGACACTTAAAGCACCGACAAGAACGTAGACGTAACCGTATAAAATGACAGCTACGCAGGCGCAATAGCGAATTGTTCTACGTTTGTACCTACACCTGACGTAAACTTGCGTGTTTCTACGTACACTTTAAACGTATCGTATCGAGCCGAGTAATGGCGATGGGACCACTGATTGTATCATTGTAACTGTCAAAGATGCCACCCCAGTCAGCACAAAAATATTTTTAAAATATTAGAATAATTTTCTTGGATAATCAAATATCTGTAGAATAATCAGAAAAAAATACTTATTATTTATTATTTGGGAGGGACACTTTTAATTCTTCTGAAATTATCTTAAAGATATTTTTTAGAATATCTTGAGGGTAATCTGGGATATTCTATAATTATGATGAGAACATTGATTCTTGAAAATTATTATATTAATATCCATGGGAGAAATTAGTTTCTATTTAAAATAGTCAATGCATAATTTACGAAAACATTTATGAAACTGTTCATATAGAATTAATATAAAAATATCTACAGAATAATTCAAAACTATTATCAGAATATTTCCCTTGGATAATCAAAATATCCTTGGGATGTTAAAAAAATAGTTATTATTTTTTGAATATCCTAATATTAAGGCTGCGAATTGAGCAGGTATCAAACATAAAACTGTAAATCGCTCTAAAAAATTTGTATGGTTTATAATTGAAAACGAAAACAATCAGATTAGTGTAAATAAAATGCAGATATCGTAGAAAAAATTACAAATCAAACGTTCGTCCATTTTCTTTTTATGTACGAAATACAGTTTTTAGTAAAAACACTAAATAAAAATCACTAAAATTGTATTTCGTATATAAAAAGAAAATGGACGAATGTTGTAATTTTGTCCATCCCAAATGAAGTAGAAAATTCTAAATAAGTATTTTTTTCTGATACTGGTTTTGTGGCTTAGGAATCGTACTGGGGTTCTCTAACAAAATCGCTATTGTGTATAATTTTTATATGTCACTATGATTTCAATACTAACTGTTTAATTTAATTCCCATCTGTCAGATTAGATTTTGAAAAACTTTTTGCATGCTGGAACAGCGTCGTACTGTATTTGAAAAAAAAACTGCTTTCCTTACTTGCCATTGACAATAAAGTTTGTGCCTAGTTGTTATCTAGCTTTAAATAAGGGAAATTTCTTATAATAAAAAACATTTTAGTTAAAAAAAAATTATTGGCAAAACTTATATAACTATCTAATTTCCTTCATCATTTGAAGCCCCTAAAAATAAAATAATTGTAAAACATCACGCCTTTATTTAAAGTCTTTAACCTACTATCTTTATTTTTCTCTCTTTTTTGACTTATCCTCTCTGTTGCTTTGGTTAACCAAATTCCTATTTGCAATTCGATGTTCTTAAGAGATGCATCCGGAAAAGTTTTCTGAACTGCATCTGAAAGATAAACCAAAATAAAAATACTGACAGAAAAGATAGCTAATTATGTATTATATGAAGAATCTGCGATGTTCGACTTTAATTACACACAGGTTTACAACAGAAATTTCCGCTGCTGTATGAGTTCATTATTAATAATATTTCAATATATTTTATTTCTTTGGTAAGTATAACACTTTCCCACTTAATAACAAGCCTTTAAAAAAACATCAATGTGTCTATGCAAATAATAAAAACATACGACTTAGATGGATGTATTATTTAAAAAAGTCACAGTTACTGTTAATAACAGTTTAATAGAAACCAATGTAACTTCCATCACATATTCATTCGCATAGGAAACTTCACTTTCGCTTTTTTCTTTTCAGGGCCCGTTATTTAAATTTACGTACCTACCTATTACAACTTTAAAAAACGGGCTATTTATAAATGAATTTATTCCGTCACGATGACCGTGTGATGTATAAACTGTCGCAACATCATCTGACATTAATTTCGCTAGGTATCTCCGAACACATTCCTTGTATGAGTTGCCTCCGATATGTGCTAGTTTTTTAATCTAGAAATGAAAAATTCGTTAGGGCAGAGCATCAATAGAGCAGTAGAAGCTGACGTCACAGGCAGCTGATTCCGGGACATGCAAACTTATTAGTTTTGAATTGCTATTTTAAAAGTTTTTCTTGTGTAAAATTAATTAAAATCTTTATTTATTATACTAGAAATGGCCTACGGCCATTTCTAGCTCCTCGCGGAGTGCGGCGATGCCTGCGGCATCGCTGGGTTCGGCCTCCGGCCTCACGTCACTATATGCGGCTCAAAAGTTCTAAGATCTGTCCGCCGATTACGGTCAAAATTCTAAGAAATTGTCTTTGAATGTACATCATAAAATTATTTTTCAGTTTTCCATTTTTCAGTATTTCATATTTCAGTTTTTAATTTTTTAGTTTTTCATTTTTCCATTTTCAGTTTTTCATTTGTCAGTATTTCATTTTTCAGTTTTTCATTATTTCATTTTTCAGCATTTCATTTTTCAGTTTTTGATTTTTTAGTTTTCAGTTTTTCTTTTTTCAGTATTTCATTTTTCAATATTTCATTTTTCAGTATTTAATTTTTCTGCATTTCATTTTTCAGCATTTCATCTTTCAGTTTTTTATTTTTCAGTTTTTCATTCTTCAGTTTTTTATTTTTCAGTATTTCATTGTTCAATATTAACCGAACATATATTTTAAGTTCTTATACATTATAAAATATTGAAGTGACATTCCCCGAATCGTTCGAGGTACGAATTCATGAAAGAAATATCCATAAAATGTAATGAAAAATGAGGAAAATCTATTTAAATTTTTTTCTACTCCCTTGCGTAAATTTGCCGTTTACCGTACAGTCTATAGAATGGATATGAAAAATCGGTCTATCACAGCTAATTTTCCCAAAAGCGGTACATCACCTAAAATATTTTTGAAATCTTAAAAAATTTGAAAGTCCCTTGGTTCTCACAATTTTTTTTTCTCCCTTTAATAATAGGGGGGGGGATGGCAATGGGGGTAGGTAATGCCAAAAAAACTTTTGAGATTTTAACTTTTAGTCCATGCCCTAAATTGTAATTTTATGGACTCTTATCTGCTTGCTTTGCCTATTTACCCTTATTTACCCCATTTGCCCCCGAACCCTTCAACGGAATCAGATCAAAATATGCTCCAGATCCAGAACTCTTTACAATACGTAAGTGTACCGAATTTTAAGTCAATATCATAAACGGTTCTAGAGTAAACGTACGCAGAAAAAAGTTACAGACAGACAGATAGGAAATATATTTTCGCTCAAATTTAAAATCTCGAATTTCATGTCATTTTAAGCCTATTTCAACCCAAAAAAAACAAATTTTTTTGCGTCTACCTCCACTGGATGTGGAGGTAAATTTTAATTTTGAATTATATTATTATTATTATTATTATTATTATTATTGTATTTACAATAAACATTAGATATAGTAAATAGGATGAAAGTATCGATGTGATCTAGAGAAATGTTTTGTTACATTTTTTAGATGGCGAAAATGTGTAAAAATGTTTACTTTTTAAGGCCGCTATGTATCTTGCTTTTTTGAGACACCCTGTCTGTATATATTTGATCAGTTATAAAATTTACATACTTATTTAGGTAGGCAACCAAACATGCACCTAAATGTATGGCATGTTGACATAACAACACTTGACTGCTTTTCAAAATTTGAGGTTATTTGTAGGTTTTAATGATTGTTAGTTATTGTTAGAAAACTATAAAATTTTTGAAGTAAAATAATTACAATTAATTTATTTCGATTTTTAATAAAACAACATAATCTTCGTGTCCTATAGAGGTTATTGAACTTCGGCTATTTAAAAAAAATTTAACTTAATTTTTATATAAATAGAATCGTTGAACGGTATTCTTTAAACTGCCGACCTTTTATGCATTGTGGGAGATTTTAAAGTTTTGAAAATTTATGATATTCGTGGCCTGAAGCATTGAAAAGTAGAAATTCGAAGATAAGTTGTGAATCTATGTCAGAAATTGACCCGTATATCCTTTTATTACATTATTGCGGTCAGTCCAAGCTGGTTTTGTTTAAGCTCGAAAGGTTTTGAGGCATTTACTGTTAAATAATATAACGTGATAGGTTTCTATTGGAGGCAATTTCACTACGGAAGTATGGTTAGATCTTTTTTTAATGAAATAAAAATTTAATGTTATTTTTCATATGTTTTTTTGGATCAATAATTAGTTGTTTTAATTTCAAGGAAAATATTAATTGTTAGTTTTGTAGTAGAATAAATATTACACAGTATTAGAACAATTTAAAATAAATAGAGGTAATGTTAGTTGAAGTTGTTAATGTGAGAATATTTTTGTGAAATATTTTGCATATATAAGAAATTGGAGGAATTGCAAAGAGATGGAGAAAGTCGATCAGTATTTAAGACTGTATTATATAGCTTGTTTTGTAACGTAGTTATATTTGGAATTTGGAAGTGGTTGGGAGGGTGGTTAATAAAAATGTGATAAATATTAAAAATGTAAAACATTAAACAAACTACGATCAATTTTTATTATAGTCCTATCACAGTTTATAGAATATTTCTTTTTATGCGTGCGGTGTTCCACTGTACTCGCCGAGTGAGCATAATGTTACCATTGTTTCGTTGAAAATATGAATTTCTTAGCTTTTCATTACATGCATGCATTCGCACACTTTTCGTCAAAAAATATTTCTGCGATTACGTTAAATGTCACATTATACCGAAATACTAAAATTTTAAGGTATCCTAAATAGAAAACTTACATAATGTAACATGACCTGTTTCATACTATATGTGCCTGCGTTTCATGAAAATAGCCGGGGCTCTTCCTGAAAAGCCGTGTATTTCACCATATGACTACGACATATATTATTTTATTAAATTGTTTATATTCATATATGAAATTGATCAATTTGCTTATATTACTTGAAATTAAATAGTATTTATAAAGACACTGTAAGTTGATTTATTATTGTTGACAGGTATAAAATTATTTAGGATATAAATGAAGTCGAGTTAAGTTGTGGTGCTGTTAGCTTTTTAAAAACTGCTCTACATGAAAACGTAACAGTGCAAGTTGAGTAATGCCAATGTCGCTATTCTATTTTGTACTTGAAATTTATATCTATGAAGAATAAGAAAAATACTTTACATTAATTTAATATGAAATAAATTTTACAAATGTAACATGAAAAAGATCGAAGATGCGATCAATTAAATGTCTAATAAATGTACCAGACAAAGTAATTAATTGAAAATAATAATTGCTTCAACATTGTAACATGCAAAGGAGAAATGACTGAATTGACACCGACAACTTTTTTTCTGGGATCTGGCAGCAGCGTCATTAAGAATGTCCAGTTCTGCTCTGCTTCCCCAAGTAGGTTCAGTGAAGTTATCTGGAATGAAAGAATGTTTTTTTTAATACAATTACAAAATGTGAAAATAGTTTTCGTCTTTATTGGAACGTCGAGGTGAACATAAGAAACTAACATTGAAGTCATGAATTCAAGAAATAAAATTTAATAAACAAAAATAAGGCTACTTAATGAAACTTCGTTTATATAAAACAGATGGCAATGTAACTTGTAAAATATATTTTCAGGTCAACGGTTAGATTTGTCTGTTTGCAATTATAATCTAATTTATTTTTGTTTTTTGTGATGTCATGCATTACATACCTTACTGACAGAAAAACTATCTTGGCGAAATAATTGAACAGGTCCTGAATGTTCCACATCTTGTTTCTGAAAGCCATCAGGTGTGGAATGTCTGGTCATTTTGCAACTGTAAATAGAAACGAACAAATAATTAATTGTGATATTTATGCAATGTATTTGTAAATTATTAATTGACATGAACAGTAGTTGTTTCATAAGCTGACAATAATTAGGAACTGTTCTTGGGGAAATATATTTTTTCACTTCCATATCGACATTTTAAATTTGAATTGTGAAGCTGGAACGAAGGCAAGTGCATGCAAATATGCACTTGTATATTTATATGTATGTAAAAAAAGTACATGAAAACATTGACATGGATACGTAACGAAATGTACAACAGTCGGTGACAGGTAGTACCCGATAATTGTTTTAAATGGGAATCAACGTACGCAATACTTGAATATAATTTTTTGGAAAGTACACATATATGTACAATGTACACTGTAAGTGTGTGCACTGATATCTGATCGACTGTACTTATTCGTTGAAATTCATAAATAAATTTAAAATGTAAAACTTACGATAGATAAGCAGCATTTCTTTCTAAATGTGTGAGATTTGTCGAAACCAAACCGCAGACTGTACAATACGTTTTCTTGATATTTGTAGATGGTGGTACTTAATTTCTTGGTCACCGAACAGTCGAACGGGTTGCCGGGCCCCATCACACTTATGTATAATTGGTTATGTTTTTGTGAATAACGTTGTTCACAGGGAGTACTGGTTCAATAGTAGCAAAATAATGGGGCATGTCGCGGAGGTATGTCGAAGTACAAATTTACTTTCGCAACACTGAATTAACACATACAATGGGACTGTCTTATAACGTCAAACATTCGTTAACAACTATGTAAGCCGCACTGTTCAGTGACACTATCGGACGATTCGATGTGAGATGTTGAACTCGATATAGGTCTGTCATTGAAAGACGATTTGTGGCCCCCATTTCTAAGGTTATATTCACACGAAATAAACAACACTTGTCTACACTTTATACTGGACACTTTGACATATATCGATGCACAAACGTATAGGTACAAAAGTTTCTTTTGGGTTCCTTGATGTGGAGAGTGATGTTTCTGTGTGTATTATTCACTGGGCACTTGTCGGCGTAAAATATACTTTACGTGGCATATCCTTATATGTTATGTGCACATTCAACCGTCACTTTTAGGTAAATGTGTAGGAGAATAGAAAATTGTCCATCGGTGTATGTAACAAAAATGCAGGCTGTTTTTGATGTTTCACTCTTATGGGGGGACGCGTTGTATAGACGACAGCACTCAATCGCTTTGTGTCTACGTTGCAAAACGACGCATCGACTCGTTACTATACATTGGACTATTTTGTCAAAGTATGTAGGCATTTATCGACACACGATCCGAGTGTAGAACGACGAAGTCCGTTGGGGCCTCGCTCAAATGTCAAAATAATATCACAGAATAGACCGGATGTTAGTTGACTTGACGTTTCATTTCCGCTGTAGGTTACTACTCTTCATAGATATTATGGGAAATAGGGATTGTTAATGAAATCCTTGATTATAGGAAAATGGAATAATGCTGGGATCGCAGATTGAATAAAGATTAATAAATTATCGGCGATGGGAGGCGAGAACGACCGAACTGTACTGTAATGCCGGGTGGAGAACATTTTAGATTAATTTTTATATTGTAACCGAGTCGAACTGCATAATTTCGGTATGTTTGAAAAGGAAGGACACCCGGGGGTCACTGGAGTAGCTAATTAAAGAGCCTATTTAATGAATGTGGGGCAGAAAAATGACTAATTGGGGGGAAACTCTTTTACTTTTCTCTTCCATTTTACCCTTATTTACCCTATTTACCCCCGAACCCTTCAACGGAATCAGATCGAAATATACTCCAGATCCAGAACTCGTTACAATACGTAAGTGTACCGAATTTCAAGTCAATATCATAAATGGTTCTAGAGTAAACGTACGCAGAAAAAAGTTACAGACAGACAGACAGATAGGAAATTTATTTTCGTTCAAATTTAAAATCTCGAATTTCATGTCATTTTAAGCCTATTTCAACCCAAAAAAAAACAATTTTTTTTTTGCGTCTATCTCCACTGGATGTGGAAGTAAATTTTAATGCGAAAGCGCAAGGGGCTCGCACCTGTACGATTTTAATATATATGGATTGATTATTGGTTTTTGAATGTATTTCATTAGGTATATGTTTAAAGGAAAGATGAATAAGATAATTAATTGAGTTATTGTTTTCGTTTGATAATGTCATTGTTAAGTGTTTAAAAATGCATATAGTAATAATTGTGATAATGCAGTAATTAAAAATTAGAATTAATAGTTTTGTTAGAAATACAGATTGTTGTTATATTAAATATTGAATATATTTGCAAATTTATTAAGTTGAAAATGTAGAAAAGTAGTTAGTGATTTAAATGTTTGATTAGATTTAAAAAGGTACCTACATATGTAAAATATACTTATTGTAGGTGTTATATGTATAAAACATTAAAGCTCTAGAACTACCAGAACATACTTACCTGATCATGCAAAAAGCCACATTGTTGCAAACACGAACATTGTAAGATCTTTCTTGAGAGGCACATCTGAGGCCAATTGAAGCTTGGCCTAGTGCCCGTTTTGATAGCCATGTTACCCGAGAAACGGAATTAAAAAAATAATAATAATAATAATGATAGTTAAATCTGAACTGTGACTATTTTATTTATATAATGTATTTATTTAGGGAACATAAATGCTTAATTTTTTTTTTATTGAATTTTTTTGATTGCTGGTTCTTAATTAATGAATTGAAGTTTTGCACAATTGTACTGTGCGCATCTATTAGTGAGTGTATGGATGCAGCCATTGTTTATTCTTGTCTTCTTCCTTTTTTTGGTGTGATAGTCTTCTAAAATATTAAAATGTATGCAGCTTTAATAAATTTGAAAATATTTGAATATAAAGAATACCTTTGCTGTTTTCTAGGTATATGCCCACGTTGTTGCGATTTTCCGCGTGGGAAACCGCGTGATTGTCCACGTGGAAAACCGTGCGATTGCGTATGTGGAAAATCGTGTGCGGGTTCCTCGGCGTTATTGATGGAGTAATTGGTCTGTAAGGATAAAGGAGATGTAAACATAATATAATGTAGTTGGGATAGAGGAGAATTGTTAATGTCACAAATGGGTTGTAAATAATAATACAAAATGGTGAAGGTGTAATGGATGCATAGGATGAAATGGAATTTTTTTTATAAATTTTAAAATTTTGTAAAAGCAAATACTGTAAATATATAAAGATATATGATTGTGGAAGAGGCAATTGAATTCGGATTTAGAATTTGTTAAAAGTAAAGTTCTAGAGAGAGTTGGAACATTTGCCGTAGCAATAATCTGGAATTTGGAATTGGTTGGGAGGGTGCTTAATAAAAATTATTAAATCATGGCACTTAAGTTTTATTGGGTCTTTTGTACATTATTTCTGTAGGCAGATTTTTGTTTAGACCTGTAATTAACTAATTTTGTGAAATAGGTGGTGATGCTGCCTAGGAGTTTTTCTCTTATATCGGCTTAAGAATATTAATGTTTTTTCCAAATGGATTCTCTGATCGATAAGATGGCAGGTCGATTGTAGAGTACTTGTTGAATTGTGTCATCTTGTTCAGAATTTGTGAAGAGATATGTTTTGTTTAATCTCGTATTACGTAGATGTTTTCTTAATGGAGTGGGTCCGGTTTGGATTTTTGTTGTAAAATGGAGGTTTCTTCTGTATATTGCTAGGTAGTGTATTGTTGTATGTTTGGTGGGATGTTTTAGTAGTTATGTAGCAAGTTGAAAATTGTTTTATCCAACGGCTTCTTAAATTTATTGTGTGTGTTCTTTGTGGTTTTAATTATATGATGTGGTTTTTGTTGAACACCATCAAAATCATATAGTATTGTAGTTGAATGCATTATGTAAGTGATGTTGTGTTATTAATTATGTTTGTATCATAGAGAAATGAATGGAGTTGTTGATTATTGGGAGGCGATGAAAATTTTGAAATATTTTTCAATGAAGGTAATGTGGTTAGTGAAATGTGTATCGAGTAGTGTATTTAATTGTAGTATTATTTTTAGGACTGAAATACTAAAGTGAAAACTGTTTGTATGAAGAGAAAAAGTATTGGTATATTAGTAGAAATTGTGTAATTTTTTGCTAAAGATTTGTGTATATTATATTGAATGGAATTTAAAATAAGATTAGTTAGATGAAACGATGATAGCTTTATAATGAATAGATTGTATGTATAGCAAATGTGGAATATGTCGTTTTGTTGGAATTGTTTTAGTCTGTAAGCAGGGAGTGAATATAAGAATGAAGAATATTTTAATGCGGATGAATTCTGCAAAATTATAATTTTTATTGGGAAGAAACATTAATTGTATATTTTATGTGAGAAAGAAGTGTTGAGAGTTGCAAGGAAATATTGAAGAAATGAAAGAGGGGTGTTTATAAGTTGATATTGTAATACTTACAATCGTAGAATTCCGCGATTCCGAGGATGGCCCCGGCTCCGACATTTCATAGTTAAATTGTTGCTGTAATAATTAAAAATATTAATTAAATGGTGATACATTTTGATAATATTAATAAATGAAGTAGCGTATGTATGTGGAAAATGTAGACGTTTTAATTTTGTTAAAAATGAAGATTGTTAAATTTGTATGATGTAAAAAGTGAATAATTTTATTATAATTACTAGAAATGGCCTCCGGCGGCATCGCTGAGTTCGGCCTCCGGCCTCACATCACTATATGCGGCTCAAAAGTTCTAAGATCTGTCCGCCGATTACGGTCAAAATTCTAAGAAATTATCTTTGAATGTACGTCATAAAATAATTTTTCAGTTTTCCATTTTTCAGTTTTTTATTTTTTAGTTTTCCATTTTTCAGTTTTCCATTGTCAAGTTTTTCATTTTTCAGGTTTTCAGTTTTTCATCAGTTTCATTTTTCAGTTTCTCATTTTTTATTATTTCATTTTTTAGTTTTCAGTTTTTCATTCTTCAGTTTTTCATTTTTCAGTATTTCATTTTTCAATATTAACCGAACATATATTTTAAATTCGTATACGTTATAAAATATTGAAACGACATTCCCCGAATCGTTCGAGATACGAATTAATGAAAGAAATATCTATAAAACGTAATGAAAGATGAGGAAAATCAATTTAAATTTTTTTCTACTCCCTTGCGTAAATTTGCCGTTTGCCGTACAGTTTATAGTAGAATGGATATGAAATCGGTCAATCACAGCTAATCTTCCCAAAAACGGTATATCACCTAAATTATTTTTGAAATCATCATACAGCCAAAATTTTAGATCTACGCAAAAAAAAAGTTGCTGTGTGTGAGAATGGAACCGGGGACCCATCGCTCGGAAAGCATCAACTTCAAAGAGACTTTATTAAAATTAATACATAACATTGCCTCCCCGGAGACTACCTTGCGACCAACCTTGCAACCACCGCGCTGTTCGCGGTGGCTGGTTGCATGGCCGGGCGGGGTGACTCCGGTTCGGCTAAAAGAAAATGGGGAGAGAAGTCCTGACTCCTTTTGCTGACAACAAATTAAAAAAGACAATATGGTTAAAAAAAACATTTTAAAAATAAAATTTAACAAAGCTTAAAACTAAACACAAACTCGAAGCTGTCGCACTGCATTGAACTAATTTTGCTGGTGACACAGGTACCCAAATCTAAAACGGGGAACCTTCATCGAAATGAGGTACTGCAGGGCTGCGCAAGGCTGCCTAAACTGTGGTTTATCGAAATTTTATGTTTCTTAGAAATTTTATAGTGAAGCTAATTTTGAGTGAAAAAATGCACAAAAAGAGAACGATAACAAGAACAGAGACAAAAATCGCACAAAAAGAGATCAAGAACACGAAACAAAATGGACAAAATGCAAGGAAGAAAGGGACAGGATAGATTTAAAGATACGAAAGGTATGAAATATCAGTATTATCGGATAGGGTAAGAGGAAGTTATAGTAAATGAAGGTTTGGCTATAGTGGTTGCCGGAAGATTGGTAACGTCTGGTATGGCAGGGTGTGTTTGATCCGAAAGGGTGCATTATGCTGTCTAATTTGTGTAATGTTTGCGGTAAGCGGACTATCGTCCAGTTTGAAAGAGTAGAATTTTTGGTAGATTTCCTGGACGTAGTCCGCTATTGGGGTTATGTCGTTGCAACGTACGTAGAGATCTCTGAGTGAGGTGTACCTTCCAGAATTCGAAATGAGGCGCATAAATTTATGCTCAAGCACTTTTAATTTTCTCATTGTCGTGGTCGGTATGCTGCACCACACCGGCGCCGCGTATGTGATGGACGGCCTGACCACCATCGTGCACAACAACTTTTTGTTTTGTCTGTTAAGCCTGCTACCCCTGACCATCAGCGGATACAGACTTCTGGACAGGGAGTAAACCGTCCGTACAGTTTCGTTTATGTGTGTATTGAACGTAAGTCTCTGGTCTAGTCTGACCCCCAGATACTTCACGCACCGTTTTGTTGGAATTTGGTGCCCCCTGACCGAAATAGGTGTCAAAATTCTGTTCTCGGTGAACCGGCGCGTGAAGACTATCGCTTCCGACTTCTCGGCGTTTACCCGTATCTTCCACCGGTCGTAATACGCCGCGGCACGGACCATGTGCGCCTTCAGCAGCATGTTGGCTGCTTGCGCGTTGTAAGAATGCGCGTACATGGCCGTGTCGTCGGCGTATTTGGCCAGCTTGGTATTCGGGAACTCCGGGAAATCGGAGACATACAAGTTGTACAGTTTTGGTGATAGACACGACCCTTGCGGGATTCCCGCTCGAATATCCCCCTGTGATGACAGTTTATTATTCACTCGAACCTGCAGGGATCTGCCCGAGTGAATGAGTTTGATGATGTACGTCGAAAAGTTATAGTCGTGCATCTTGTATAGTAATCCCGGTGTCCAGACGGTATCAAACGCCTTTTCAATATCAAGAAGCACCATGGTAGTGTTCTTCCCGAGGTTGTATTGTACCTTGACGTCATTAACAATCCTGACGACCCGTTGCACCGTACTCCTGCCCTTTCTGAAGCCGAACTGGCACTCATCGTCGATGTGGAGCTCCTCCTGGGCAGCGTCTACTCTGACCAGGATGAGCTTCTCCACCAACTTGGAGATCGCCGACAGTAGCGATATGGGACGATAGCTGCCGGCGAGCTTCGCGTTCTTATTCGACTTGAGGATGGGCACGACTACGGCGCACTCCCATTGGCTGGGCCAATACTGTAGTCGCAGGATTGCATTAACGATGTACGTCAACTGCACAATACCTTTCCTCGGGAGATATTTGAGCAGTTTGTATTCGATGCCGTCTTTTCCTGTGGCTTTGTTGGTAGGTAGTTTTTTGACAAATTCTGCAACTTCTGAGGGTTTGGTCATGATCTTGAGGAATTCTCGTCGCGTCATTTCTGCATCATGACCAACGATCTGGTTAATGTCATTTTCTATGCGGTCGTGTTCCAAATTATTTGGTATGTTATTGTTGTGTATATTTTCGAAATGGTCGGCTAGGTCATTCGCTTTTTGCGCGTCAGTCAACGCTGTCCGTCCGTTCACGCGTGTCAGCGCAGTTATGGCCTCCCGCGTATTTTTCAAGGCCCTCGTCAGCTTCCACAGCGAGTTGTCTTGAGGATTTAGCGCTGCCAGTTTATCCCCCCATTTCTGGTTTTTTGCAGTGATGATGGAGGTTCTGATCAGCCCTTGCAACCTGATCATTTCTATCTTGGCGTTGACATCGCGATTTCGCTGCCAAAGCCGTCTCAGTCTGTTTTTCTCTCGTATATTTTGTATGACCGCTACGTCTAGTTGGTCCCTGTATGGGTTTACTATTATAGTGGCAACAGCCTGCTTGGCATCCTGCAGTATCCTTGTGAACTCTGTCACTACATTTTCTAACTCGGCGGGTGTATCGATGGTGTTGTTTAGTGTTAGGTTAGTGTTCACGTGTGCTTTGTAGAGGTGCCAGTTGGCACCTCTAAGAGTAGTGATTTTCCGTGTAATGTTTTCCCTTGACATATCATTCAATTCCAAAAGGATTGGATTGTGGTCGGACGTGAGCTCCTCCAGCGCCACTGGCGGCGTGGAGTTTCTCACGCCCTTGTTGACTACTATTTCAAGGGTTGTTGGTGTTGTACCATTGTCCGGAAAATGTGTGGGATCGTCCGGATACTGCACGATGACATTATGACTATTTACATAGTCAAACAGAGTGTTGCCGTTTGTGTTATTGCAATAGCAGTTCCAGTTGCGATGTCTGGCGTTAAGATCACCTATGAGCAGACAGCGCGGGCTCGCGTTCAATAAATTCTCCAGACAGCCCGCTGTGAAGCCGTTCGCTGGTCTGTTGTACGCGGTAATGATGCTCACGCCACCCTCCAGCGTCACACACATATCCTCTACAGATGTATTCCGTATAGAACGGTGCGTGTGCGCGATATCGGCCTTTATGAGCATGGCCACACTTCCGCCCCTGTTATTGTCGGCCCTATCTCTTCTTAGTACAGTATACCCTCGGACTTGCAGTTTGTCACGTCTGGTAAGTTTGGTCTCATTTAGAAGCATATCGTCGATTTTGTGCCTCAGTATGTAGTTAATAAGGAAAGGAATTTTGCTACCTATACCATTGGCGTTCCAAGAAGAAATTTTAATTTAGAAAGCACGCTCTGGGATGTTTTCCAGAAAACGGTGCATCACAAAGAATTTCTCCCCTGCAGTAACGCACCTCTCCAGTTCGTCACTAAGGTTTGTGTATAGTGCCAGTAGTTTATCCAAATCGATTAATTTCGTTAATCGCATTTGCTGCCTCCTCAGTAGTTCAACTTTATCTCCCGTCGTTCCTCCTAGCGCTAGCGGGGGGGTGGGTAGGAGTGCCCGTCCGGTCTGGCTGCTATTGTTGCTGGGTTGCGACTGGATAGGCTGTCTAGATGTGGTTACCTGCGACTGGCTTGGCTGAGACTGCTGGGGTTGCTGCCTCATCATTTTCGCCCTTTCTGTCCATGCATTCGTTTTAGGCGGGGGGGCGGCGACGTACCGCATCTCTGGAGCTGGTCTAGTGCGCATCATACCCCTCTCTAACTCTTCTATTTTGCGTTTGTATACCACACATACAACGCTGTTCGCAGGGTGCGGGCCCCCGCAATTTACGCATTTAGCTGGAGTATCCATGCTTTTCGTGCATACTCTGGTTAAGTGTTCACCGGCGCACTTGAGGCAGTTGGGGGCAGCTCTGCAGTTCGTGGTAGCGTGCCCCCATTGCTGGCACCGGTGACACTGGATAATTAACTTGGAATTTACATGCCTTTCCCACAAAATTGATGTATGGTCGAGGTACCTCACTTTATTCTGTAGATCTTTTAACGTTGTAGCGTTGCTTGTTACTATCATGTAAGTGGGGTACCTCGTGCCTTTTAGGGTGAAGAGCTCCTTCACCTCGACCTTGTGCACCAATTTTAGCTCTTCCTTGACATCCTCTTCATTAATTTCATGGTGTAAACCTCTTAGCATAAAAGCATGGGTTTTGTCGCTTTTAAGCGTGTATGTGTGGTATTCGACTTTACTCTCCTGGAAGCACTTGTTTATTAAGTTTATCCTTAAGGTAATTGCAAACCCCTCTATGGTTTTCCAATTGCCCGTGGATCACGAGCGGTGGGGGCCTTCTTTCAGTTTTCCCTTTTCATTTGGCTCTGGTTGTTGGGGAGGAGGGGGGGTAACGTCCATATCCGCAGGCAATGGTAGTGGCCCCTCATAGCGATTCTTTACTAGTGTCACCTGCGCCTGCGGTGCGATTTTCTTTGGTTTGCTATTTCCCGGATGCGTGAATGTGGGATCGTTGCTATCTGTTAGCCTTTGCCGCTTGGTCTTTAGTTTAAAGATGTTACCACCATCACCTTGATGGGCAGGACCGGCTTGATCTTTGCAATTAGGGGCCAGTTTTACGCTTTCGGTGCTGGCGTCAGATACACTTCCTTGTGACATCTTGTTCGCTTGTGTTTTCCGCTTGACTTTCCTTCGGACTATGCTAGTTCTGTCTACACTAACAATGCTTCTGTCAGTCTCGCTTTCCTCGCTTTCAGGAGCCGGGAGTAACCCAGAGGGCACCAGCGTGCCTTCTATGCATTTGCGGTTGCGGTTGTTTTGTTTTGTCCTTCCACTGCGTTATTTGTCTTTGGCGCAACACACTCTGTCGATGACTGCATTCCGGTTCGCATTTTTTAACGCGCCCGATTCAACTAGTTTTGCTCGCCAAAAATTGTCCTAATTGTCTCAGAGGTTATGTCCCCCCGACCGGTTACAACCACGGCCGACGGGGACACTCGAGAGAAAATTTTTCCCGACTTTTAGGTTATGTTTACTACTTGTTTCTAATTTCACTGATTTTGAGAGTTTTTTAACGAATAGATGTTTGAGCCGAAATTTAGGGGTTATGTGATAGTTTCTAACTTCACAATAATTTGGAAATTTGGATTTAGTGTCAATGCCACAAAATGAAACAGATTAGGGAAAACTCACCGTCACGCGTACGTACGGGCTCAACTTTAATTACACCGTGTCTTTATCACTGTCTTTTTACTTTCCACCACAATTCACTATTATTTTCGCCACAAAAACTCAGAAAAATCTCCACTACTTGGTGAGCAAAATTTCGAAGCATCGACTATAACCGCTCGACCAGCGTGTCGCCTAACGAAATGTTTCACGTACATCATGAGATTCAGAAGAAATTATTTGACGGCAACAAAATGTTCGGTTTAACTATAAAGTCGCATTTTCTAAAGGCCACAACCTTCTTAATATTTATAATAGGGAAATGAAACTCTGCATAGCGGTAGATAATTTATTTCTTTATTTTTTCGTTAGAACATTTTGGCCGAAAAAGGCCTATTTGGCGAGATATTCGGTTTTTAACGGAAACGCTACGTATTTTGGCCACTCGACGTCGTTTCTTTCAAAACGTTCTAGCTCGAAAACGGCTCGTCGAAGGTGAGATCTGAAAAATGGAAACGATTCCTCATTAAATAATCTTGTCCTTTGGGAGTTTTTATTTTTCAGAAATTTCCAGCGGTTTAGAAGTTATTCAAGGAACACCGAAAATACGCGAGTCGCCAACATAAACTTAGGACGTAGTTCCGTCTCCCGCTTCCGCCCGTCCCTCTCCCGACCTCGGGCTCTGCCGCAAACCGAAAAAATATCCGCTAGCAAAATGCGAAAGCGCGAGGGGCACGCACCAACACGATTTTAATATGTATTGATATATGGTGATTTGTTGACCTGATTTTAATTTAATATTCTCAATCGGTGTATTTTCCTCGATATTATCCTGTTAATATACAAGAAGTTATTTCTGTTCAGAAAGAATTGTTAATTTATTTTGTTTCCATTTATAAAAATGTTATATGTATAATTAAAAAAAAATAAACTAATATAAATACTTTGTTTTACTGCTTTATGGTTGAATGGTAGAATAGCTAATGCTAGAGTCCGCCAAGACATTAAACTAAATAAGGCGATCAAATAAAAAAAAATACCTCTACTTGCTCTGGGATCAGCTGGTCAGATGTAGTGTAGTCACTGTTACTACTCTATTACGGACCAACTTCCAACTAAAATATATACCTAAATTTGATATCGGTATAAACAATAATTATAAATAGCAAACAAGTTGGTCCAAAATATGTAGTTGTTACTAAAACCAAAAAATAATTGTATTTTACCAGAACTTGACATTTCTTGGCGTCTGCAATGGTTTCTTTAAATTCTTGTAGCTCGTCTTGGGTATTTACAGGAATTGAAGAAAATATAGCATTGCCTTCTTCTAAGACTGGTGCTTAATCAGAGACTTTGATGTTGTTAATAGTTCTTTCCATTCCATTAACCATTACAGCCAATTGTGTAATTTTTTTTCTCAAGTCCTTCTAATAAATTTTTATTTGTAACTAATTATTTTATAAGTACTTTTTGTAAACCTAAAACCAAACACAATCAGTTAGTTATATAATGAAATTTCAAGCTTGGGAAATCTTATCTATCGAAAATGTTTAGAATTAAAGATGTTGGGTCCTGTGAAATCTGGCAGAGCAAGGTATACATAGGTAGTATTGAAGAGAAGGCGAAAGTAAAAAAAAAATAATTCCGCACGAACTTCGAAAAAGTATACCTTTGTATTTTGATAATGCACACTTAATTAAATAATTTGATGTTAACTCCTTTAATATAAAAATAAATTTCAAATTAATAAGCAATTAATCGTGTAAATGCTGTAAAATTAGGGGTACTAAACTATCCATATTCTACTGCTTCTAATACTAGTATTATACATGAATCAATACTTACCATCATCAGGAGGAAGTTCTGATAGCGATATTAAGCAAAAATCAGACAAGACTTGTTCAGCTGGAAAAAGAAATGTATAATTGATTGTAAAATTATCAATCGGTGAATTAAAGCAAGATGATCATACATTTCAAAGAATTGAAAATTGAAATTATACATTAGGAAAATTAAATTTGGCAAATATAGTTTAAAAAAATAAATGGCAACAAAAAAAAAACAGTAGATCTGTCAAAAAAATTTACATTTGGGTTTTACAAGGTTGCTCTACAGATGACTGGGAAATGCTGGACACGGAATTGCATGACTGGGAAATACCAGATTGATGCTGGTGTCTTGGCAACTCTGTTTAGAAAAATACTTATATAAATTTTTACATGTATAACTTACTTTATATTATAGGATGATTATTTAAAGTGATAGTAACATTTTCTTAAAAATGGTATAAAATAGAAAATATTTTCAACAGCTAAAAATAATTTTTAATATATGTTGTTTGTATTTAACTCACTTCTAAAGGAAGAAAAACAATTTATTTACTGTTATTTACATTTGTCAAGCCGCTATAAACAATTAATATAAAATAAAAGTAAAACTTAAGCTTAAAAAAATAAAATACCAAAACAGCCAAGTGAAAACTAAATGATGAGACAGGTATGTCAAATCAAACAATAAATTATTACATTTTACCTACATAGAATAGTACCTAAATAATTTCACTTACCAACTATTTTTGGGACATTCATTAGAGACGGCTCATCCGGGGTATCTCTTCCACTGTCAGATTCACTAGAGGATAACAATTTTTTTCTACTTCTTTTTTCTGGTAAATTTTCTACTTCTGCTTCATAAATGTCTGAAGTGAAACATGCCTTTGCAGCTTTTGCTGAAGCTGTTGTAAAGTTATCATATTCTTTCGTTGACATCATTTTTACAGAATAATTTATCCATCCCTGTTCTTCAGGATCACAAGGTACTATCATTTGTTGTTTTATAGCTTTTCGCAGGAGTCCCTTTAAGCATGGGGGATAAATGCACATTTCATGTTTTTTATTATACCAAAAGGCTGGTACCACTTCCACTTCATTAGTTTATAAGAATTTTAAGATGACCCAAGTCATGTCTGTAACAAGAAAAAATGTTTATTAAAAAATCTGTTACTTCATTAATATTTAAAATCTTTTAACAAGACAAATAATGGATTGTTATAAGTATTATCACAAAATGAATCAGTTTTCTTGGCACAGTCTCAGTTCAAACAATTAATCATGCACAAGAGGCAGCACTTAATATACGGGTAAACTTATTATTCCTTGTGTCAACTTGAAAGCTATATAGTAACAAGTGTAATGTAACCTATTTATTTATTAAAACATAAATAACATATTTGTTGTTATATGTCAGTGTTTCCACATTGATACAAGAAGTCATGATTTCGTCCCGCCTCTAATGACTTCAGAATCTGAAATCACTGATTATTACCTATTGTTACTACGGTCAATTTAGATGAAAAAACATGAACTAAGAACTTTTGGATAAGTGGTTGGATTTTCATGAAACCTTTTGTATTGTGCCATATTATTAGAGCTCTCCCTGACGGACCGGAATAGTATCGGTACAGCATCGGTGCAACATATGTTTTATTGCACTGGATACCCTCACGGTCCTGCAAAGTTTCGTTTCGCAATCACTAATCGTGGAGCTACTTAGAAAAAAGTCCCCAACTTCGATTTTGCTGCTCTCGTCCAAAAATTGTTATAAACAATCACTTTGCTGTCGATTTGTTAACTTGCAAAAGACGAGCAAAACTTGAAAAAAAAAATTTTTCGCGTTGCAAAAAATAACAACTTTTTATTGTTTGTAACAATCTCTGGATGAGAGAGATGACATTGAAGTCACGAACCTTTTTGTAAATAATAACAATACAAAAGGTTTTATGAAAATTCAACCACTATCCAAAAGTTCCAAGTGAAGAGCTAATTCGACCGTACCGTAAAAGGGGGTAAATCAGAACAAAATCGAAATTATTTTATATATATCTTTTTTTTGTGTGAAGATAGAAAATTCTTATTAATGGTAAACAATTGATGAACCTTTAGAGTTTAGGAATCAATAATGGATATTTAGCGACAGTTCTGTGGAAAAAAAATATTTCTGCTTTGTTCTCATTTACCCACCTATGGGGTCAAAAGAAACACACATTGTTTTTCTATATATTTTTGCTTTTTGCCCAATGTTGGACAAAACAGAACAAGAAAAATATAAATTGCAGTGTTCTACTTATGTTGTTTCATAACATAAAGTACGGGATGTCTTATATGTAGGGTGTTTTTCGTCTTTTTACAATATATGAATTATAGCAACGAAAACAAGTAGGACAGTTCATGGTAGAAAACTTTATTCAAAACATATGTACTATGCTTCCTTTAGTGGACGAAAAAAACTCACATCTAGGGGCTGCATTAAATGTGTAGAATTGGCAGGTAAAAATATGAATGATATGTTAAGTTCTACACATTTATTAATTAAATCTACGGAGAGATTGGACGAAAGATTGTCCCCTATTAACACCCTCTTTCCTTCGCATTTTTTTAGATATGGTATTGCTATGCTTTCAACCCAATCTTGAAAGCAGTACGAGTCAAACCAACCAGAAGGTGTTCGTCTGTAGCGAGTGCCTTTTGGTCCCCTTTCAGTCCAGGAATCATATAGATGGATTAATTTGTAAACTACATATGGTGGTAGTAGTTTCCCATCACCAGTGGCAGCGAACATAACTGAGGTAGCTGATTTTGAGTGGTTCATGACTCTTTTTGGATACTTGCAACCCCTTTTAACTAGCACTCTCTTTTTACCGGGATCATCTGATAAATTTGTTTCATTATTTCATTCATTCATTAGATTATCGAAATAGCTATTGACGATCTCTGGTGAAACAGCTGCCCTTGATCTTTTTATGTTCTGACACATTCTTCTGGAAATTACTGCCTTGTACCTCTTTAAAAATCCTGTCACAAAATCTCTTCCAGGTGTATTGTTTTTAAAAACTTTAATACTTCTTCCTGACTTGTCTAAATAGTTTATGACCAACCTTAGATCATATTCATCTAAAGGGTAGCCCCATTCTGCACATGTGTTAATTTTTGTGACAATAAATATTTCTTCTTCTTTCGATAAAGATGTCGGTCTACCTTTAGATTTCGTGTCTGGCACCTTTAGGTGTCTATAAATTACCGAGGGGGTTATACCATATACTTTTCCAGCTTCTCGAAATGTCAATTTTTTATTTTTCACATCGTCTATTGCATTTTGTAAAATTTCTTTTGAGTATGCCTTATTTGGATGGCGCAATGATTTAATATACGTTCTGGGCATTTTGTTCTCATTTACCCCAAATTTTCTAAAAAAAAGTATTCATTTTTTAATACCATCATATTAACTTCAGTTTTAATATGAAATTATAAAATTTATATATTAATGTTGAGAAAATGTATCATATAGACAAATAAAATTTACTTCATATACAAATATCGCACTCACCTCTAAATTTAAACGGAGCTTGACGGACCCACAGAAACGAGAATTTTTGACAACTGACATTAAGGTAATTTTTCGCGATTAAATTGAATTTATCGGGTTAACACGGTTACTAACATAAAATTTCTTGTTTACTGATAACAATCGTGAAAAAATTCGTTAAAATTTCTATAAATGTAGATCATAACAATATCTCAAACATTTTCCACTTTTTTGTTCCGTTTTACCCCTCAGTTCTGATTTACCCCCTTTTACGGTACTATAGTTGAATGCAGTGAAACTGTGAAAAAGGCTAATTAATTAATGATACTTTTTAAAATAACACCAAAAGCAAATGACCTAAAAATTAATTATCGATAATTAATTGTAAAAAAAGTAAAGAAATAAACAATGAACTACTTTGAATGAAGAAATGGATACACAACAAATCCATTTTGGAAAGGCAGTCTTATCAATTTTTCTTTTATTTCTGGCAAAAGCCAATGAGACAGTGGTTCTAAGTTTTCTAAAATATATTCCCAACATTGAAGAGTTACATGGGACAGTAAAAAAATCCTTTTTGTTAACATAACGCTGACCAATAACAACATTCTCATTAGAAACTTTATCAACAGCAAAATTCTTTATTTCGATTACAGATCCTGAATTTAATAAGCAACATGAATCTCTAATTGATAACGACAGTTTGAAATTATTACAAAACAAAGATTTATATTCGAGGCCAAAGCAATTGTCTGCCAATGGGCCACCTGAATATGGTTGACTCGATTTAGGAACCAGTAAAGTTTCTGTATCAGCAATTATAAGATTTAATGTTATTTCACGAACTCTTCTACTTATTTGTGCCAAGGGAATACCTGGTTTTCTAATCATGTGTAAAATTGTTTGCAAGTAATTTTCACTAGAGAAGTTACTAAAATTTCCTAGCACCCCATATTTTCTGACATCATCACATAAATGTAACAAATTATGAAAGTTGTGGGTTAACAAATGAGATCCATATAAAGACTTAGGGCCGGTTTTATAATGTTAGATTAACTCCACGTTTATCTTAAGTTTAAACTTAAGATTAAACCATGATTTAAACTTTACCTTGCAAACTTAAATTTATACAGTTGGCACTACTGTTCAATAGAAATTGCAACTTCACGTAGTTTGATTCTAACCTATTTCGACATTTTGACATGACGTTTCAAGTTATTTTTTTTGTAAAAAATGGAGGGAAATAGAACGACAAATTCGCTAAACTAATTTTATTAGTGAAACATTTTTAATTATACAAGAGGCAGTTGATTTGTGTAGGCTTCTAAAGTTTCTGGTAACAATAAGCATATAATATATGCATATAGGTGTGAGGAGATCAAACATAAATCTTTACCTTTCTGTCATATGTAATAATAAATTTTCAATTAGCCCCAATAAAATAATAACTAGCCCAACAACTTATACATTTTTCTGATTACATTCTTCCTTGTAACTATAGGTCTGATTCTAAAATTTCCAGAACTTTGAGCGTATTAATAATAATTTTCTGTCATCATCAGATTGTAAATAATCACATATTTCGAATATATCCATCAAATATTACACCGAATTTTATTAATTCTGAGGTTATGAACAATCTGACATCTGATAATCCAGAGTTTAAACCATCCCCATCCACCGTTTGAAGTTTAACTTTACTGTGACGTAATTAATCTGCAAACTAAAGATTACTGACATTATAAAACAGACTATTTTTGAGATCTTTAGTTTAATCTGTGCTCTGCAGTTTAACTCGATATTATAAAACCGGCCCTTAGTAGTTCTTACAAAGAATTCTAAAAGATATTGGGCATAATTTAAATATTCCTCATCGGAAAACTTACAATTACTCAATAAAATTACAGAAACAGTCAAAATTAAGAAATATTCATATTGAGGATTAGATACTGAGTTTTTTAAAACTATAGGACCTGTGTAAAGCAAAAATGCACGAAATTCTGTTGCTTTCCAACGCTGTACCTCATACAGTCCCCTTGGTTTCCTAGCAAAATCTGAGGACATATATTTTGAAATCGACTCTAAATTTTCAGATAATACGAAATCGTAATTTATGAGGTGGTGGACCAAAACACTAAATACCACACAATATTTTTTTGACAACTCCAAGAAGTATTAAATGCATATAATCCAACGGTACATCTTTAATTAAATTGATATTAGGAATTTGCTCCAATATTGTCGTACCGTTATGGTGATCACTATCAACTTTATTTACAAAATCTGCATGTGTCCCTTTTGAAAAATTTAAATCTGGAAAACACATTCTGTCGCGAATATAATTACCCTCATGTGTACATTTTGTACAAGAAAAATAATCTGCATGTCCTTTAACAAATAAAACACTACTTTTGGTAACAGTATCAAATAAATACATTACTATTTCAAAATTATGTACATTTCCAAATAACTCGATACCATTATTTATCAATTTAGTGGCTTCATACAAAATCAGTTAAAAATTCATTAAAATCTGAAGGCTTTTCATTTCCGTGATACACGCCAACAAGGGACACATTATTTAAAGAATTAATTGATTTATTAATGCATAAAATTGGATATACTTGGCTAGAAGTACTGTTTGATAATGGTAAACCGTCAATGTTAATGGCAACCTTAATTGGACCTGAAGGTTTCAAGTTTAAGCACTCATACTGATTTAAAATTGCATTCCTTATACCGATGTGACAATAGTGGTCAGGATATATATCACGAGTAACAGTAATTCGTGGGGTTTTCAAAAAACTACAGGGATCTTTTGGAACATTCATAAATTCTCATTGCCCAAACTTACGCAAGATATCTAATAATTCACCCAATGCCTTGTGTGTAACTTTATTTTCGACTGCCCAATATTTCAGTTGAGCTACAGAGGAAGATAGAGTTTGGGTTTTCGAAAATGTTGTTATCTCATGCTGTAAATTATTAGATTCGTAATTATCAGAACGTTCATTATTTGGAATAAGATTTGGAAGTAATTCGCCATCAGAATCTGAATTAAGGAAAAAAATCCTTACAGGCTTCATTTGAAAATAATTCATCATTAGAATTTATATTTAATGAAAAGTCATTACAGTTTTCATTTGAAGGAATATATTCACTCTCACTATTGAATTCATTGTCAACTTCGTTATTACTAGTTTGGAGCGAATCTAACACATTAATTACTTCACGATTAACCTTGCGGTACCAATGAGAAGTTTTAATGCTGCTTTTGCGTTTAGGCATTTTATATAAATATGTAAGTACTAATACTACTTATATGTAAATCAGTTACCCATGCATAGATCGTTTGACCTAAATAATGAAATACTTATCTGTGCTCTGCTTATCTTCTAATCTACCATTTACCATGGAAAGAATGTATAGTTGGATTATGGCTGCAAAAAGATGATTTAAATTAGAATCTTATTGCGAATAAGATGTCAAAAGAACTTTTATCTGCCATGTTTTGAAGATTGTGGTTCAATAAAAAATAATTGCAAGGATTGAAAATTACAATAAGCAACTTATACCTCGAAAATATTATTGAATAAATCAAATAGATAGGTATAACAAAAAAGGGGCAATATGTTATTATTTATTTTTAGTTAACTCTAAGTCTGGTGATAAAATATAGGATTAAAAACACTGATAACATGGCGACAACCACAAACCGAAGTAAAATTCAAATTATTATTGTATCATTCAAACTTCGACCCTCTAATAAAACCTATTAAAACAATATATTATTTGGTACTTACCGTATAACCGAAAATAAGTGCACTATTGATAAATACACTATATACTAACTATGAAATGAACAAATTTCTTTATATGACACATATAAAGCAGAAGTTTTTAATCCAACACCTAACGTCACAAACTGGGAAATAAAAGTATATACACTATTGCCAAGCTTACTTGAACAAAAACAAATTACCCATTCGCACTCTACTAAAATAAAACTTTTAAAGCTACCGTCATTTACATTAAATTTTAATGCGGTAATATTAATAAACCGAACTGATTAAGACTATTTTTATATTTGCTCAAGTCCCATAATGAATCTGACATATAAGCAGCAGAGTATTTATTGGACATATTAGACAAATCGCACAATTTGGCAACTATGAATGACCACCACCATTTGAGGTCCATTCCTTTTCATAAGAAGTGTAACGCTAATTTTTAGTGACAGAGATCCCATCAATATGAATATCATACGTTAAAGAGAGACAGACTTACTTTTAGTGCAAAGGAATAGATCCTTTTTTTATCATTGCATCAGTCAGCATGCAAACAAGTGCGAAATTTGAAGTTTTGTATTATTCTAAGTAATTTATTATTCAATTCAATTTAGTTTCAGTGGATTAAAAAAAATCGTTAATATTTAAAATAAAGCTAAACACTCTGTGGATGAGGGTTTATACTGTACAATCACACCTACATATATATTATATCTTTAATTTTATAGTAAAACTGAAATTGGTTACCTATTATTTTTACAAGTATTTATTGAATGTAAGTAGATATTAGTTATTCACACAATGACTATAATGACAAAAAAATTGTAATTTTCTGAAATTTATCCGAAAAAATTATTATATTAATTGTCATCGGCAGATGAGTGAAAAAACCGCGAAAATTCGGGACCAAAATTATTTTTTCCACACAAAATTCACTATAACTTCATAAACATTAAAGTACGCGCATTCACAAAACAAAGTCATTTTCGGAAACTACAGGAAAAGACCTTTCATTTGACGTATCGTACAGCTCGATACGATAAACACCAAAAAAGATATAGGGCAAAACAGCCCCAACACATAGCACAAAATAGCCACGCGGCGAGGCCCTGCAGCGCAACAGCTCGCGACCGGCAAAGCCCGTGCTACGTCACACCGCCGGGAAACTATAAATATGCGCGCGCCCGCTAGCCCTGGATCAGTCCGCTCACATCCGTCGTCCGCTACACATCGATCAATCAGTTCGCGCCTGCCTTTGACACCTCTACCTGAAGACTGTATTGTATTGTAGTAAATATCTCTTTTATTCCACAACCTGCCTAATTAGTAGTTTGGAGTGCACAGTAGTGGTGAAAAGTGAAGTGGGTGTTAGTGTAATATAAAAGAAATCGTTATGAACACCAGGAGTCGATCTAGGCAGAGGGACGGCGTCCCATCTAGCCAGGTAGATTCCGAACCAACACAGAGCCGTTCGCCCCAGGTCCCGGACGCTCTCTCAACTAATCAAGAGGACTCAGGTCTGGTAAGGGAAATGGTGAACCCCTTGTCGCCCAACGTCACGGCCCGTCAATTTTTCACTGGTCAAGAGGATTCAGGTCCGGTAAGGGAAATGGTGAACCCCTTGTCGCCCAACGTCGCGGCCCGTCAATTTCTCACTGATCAAGAGGATGCAGGTCTGGTAAGGGAAACGGTGGACCCCTTGTCGCCCAACGTCGCGGCCCGACGATTTTTCACCGGTCAATGGGATTCAGCCCCGGCCAGCCAGGGGGCTGCCCCTAGCCCTAGTACATACCCAACCCTAGGAAGGGGACAAGAAGCACAGCCTTTCCTCACACCATCCACTAGCCAACGCCTACCTACTGCAACCACGGACTCCACAACCAGAAGCCTTCAAGGAGTACAGCCACCGCCATTAGTAATGCCTGCTACCCCTGCTCTCACCCCAAGTGGGAGGAACCCAAGCCAAGCTGATGCAGTAACACAGGCGCTCACGAAAGCGGTGCAACAGCTAACACAGGCACTCACAGAAGCGGTGCAACGGCTAACGAACACCACCGAAATACTCCTGCAGCACCTAGCCCTACAGACGAGGACAAGCCACGACCCCCCGGCTTCGCCCCGGGCCACTTCGGGCCCTATGCAACCAACCTCACAGCCACTTCCGGAATTGGAATTACAACATGACACGTCACTCATACAACCACAGCCGGCATCGTACGGGGCGGAAACGGGCCCGGCTCACCAACAAGCCGCCGCCACCGCCGTTCGTAGACATGGCTCCCAGCAACGTGGGGCTTCAAGAGCTTCCACACACGCAACGGAAGGATCCCTGGATGGGGATGCTCAAGACCCTGAGCACAAATCAAAGCTATCAAACAGAATTCTGGGAGAACAAGCCCAGTGGCGCCCAACTGAACAACAACAAGGTCCCACAAACCAACAACAACCAGCAATGCAGGCAGTGCAACAACAAGACACCACCCACCAACAACAACCAACGATGCAGCCAGTCTCGGCCGAACCTCAAGCAGAGCAAACAACACAACCAGCTCCCCTGATGATACCAACAGTGGAGTCGGGACCGACAGCGCAAACGATGCTACAACAGGCCATGCACAAGCAACTCATGGAAGTCGTGGCTACAGCAACGAAAGCAGCAGTTCAAGCGGCCACGGAAGCTAGGACTGGGCAGCTAGACGTAAGGACCCTACCCACATTCGCAGGAAGGGAATGGGAAGATCCAGAAAAATTCCTAAATACATTAGAGGAAGCAATGGACAGGAATCAAATCCAAGCAAGAGACAGGGTGAGGATCACTCTTGGACAACTGGAAGGCCATGCCAAAGGGATGTTTGAGGTGTTCCAGCCCCTCAACCTGGACTTCGAAACTTTGAGGCACCGCTTGATCCTCAAATACAACGACCCTTCCCTCTTGGGAAGTTTGAGGTCTCGCCTGCACGGCGAACGACAAAGAGAGGACGAGCTAGCTGCAGTGTTCATTCAACGCAAGATGGGACTGCACAGAAGAGTAGAGCCGTACACTTCGGAAGAACAAATCACATGCGAGGTACGGGAACTGCTTCGACCAGAAATCCGATACGCTACCAGGACCATGACAATTAAAACCCTAGAGGACTTAGGTCGGGCCGCCGACTGGGCCGAGGTCGATTTCCAAGAGCTCCAACGCCACCTGCGACCAATACCAAGGCCAGCACCACCTACAACTCGACCACCCGTCAATCGCCAATCGGAACTACCCCAGGAGCCCCCCAGTCCATGCAGTGGATGCGGTGGATGGCACTTCCACCGTGACTGCCCAGTACTCAAGGAACAAGTAAGGCAACGTCAGCAACAGCCATCAAGACCGCCACAGCAGCAGCAGCAAGGACCACAACCTGGGCCCTCCAACGAAGCAACAAGGAATCAGGGAAACGCGAACAGGGTCGGCGCAAGCCAGGGCGCACGACCCCAACAATCATAGACGCCACCATCAGCACCACATCCGCCATTGGCCCTTCATCACGGATATGGACGGAAGTCAATGGACGTAGACTACTGGACAGTGGTGCCACCCATAGCTTCATAAAAAAAGAGTACGTACAACCCGAAGCAATCCAGCCCACCCAGATGCGCGTACGATTAGCTGCCACTGACCACGTTTACTACTCCAGGGGAAGCATCCAAGTTAACCTGGTAGCTGGAGAGTACACAGCAACCACAAAATTTCACCTCCTAGATGCCATCACCGAGGACGCCATTCTAGGACAAGACTGGCTACGTCAACACCAGGCGATCATGGATTTCCAGCGAGGTTGCGTTCATGTGGGCCTGCACCAGAGGCACACACTATTTTGGCTCATGGACCGTCAAGCACCAACCCAAGCTAGCGAATTCGACGTCAGCCCTGATCAACTACCCACCACCCACCAGGAAAAATACATTCGCCTGATCCACAACTTCCAGGAGGTCTTTGACGAGGCGCTTCATCAACCCACAACGAAGTTGGCCATGCACGAGATCCGCCTGAAGGAAGACGCTCCTTTCAAGATTCGACGATACCAATACTCCGCCAACAACAAAGCCATCATCACGGAAGAAGTGAAGAAAATGTTAGCCGCTGGGGTCATCCGACGAAGCCACAGCAGGTATTGTTCGCCAATAGTTATCGTCAACAAGAAAAACGGCCAACCAAGGTTCTGCGTAGACTACCGTAAACTAAACTCCCAAACCTATGAGGAAGTGAGTCAGCTGCCGCCCATTCGAGAAACGATAAGGGAACTTGGAGCTGCGAAGATATTCACCTCCCTCGACCTCAAGAGCGGGTACTGGCAGGTACCCATGGCCGAAGCCAGTATACCCCTCACCGCATTCAGTACCCCGGACGGGGCAACGTACGAATTTTTGGTGATGCCATTTGGACTCCGTAACGCACCCTCAACATTTCAGAAGCTGATGACGGAAGTACTCGCCGACTACGTGGATGTGTTCGTCAAGGTATATCTTGATGATATAATTGTCTATTCTGAGACCCATGAAGACCACATCAGACATTTGACGTTAGTCCTGGAGAGGCTCCAGATCCACGAGCTGCACTGCGGAATTCAGAAATGTCGCTTCGGGGCAGAAGAACTGGAATACTTAGGGTATTCAGCAACAAAGAACACACCTCAAGAGAAGCATGTTATCCAGATCCAGGAATTCCCCACACCCAAGACTAAGAAGGAACTGCAGGCCTTCCTAGGAACTGCAAACTGGCTCCGTGAATTCGTCCCGGAATTCACCGAAATCACAGCACCCATGACAACCCTCACCGGAAAACAGCGCTTCCAGTGGACACCGGAGGCAGACGCAGCATTCCAGAAGGTGAAGGAAGTCCTCTCCAAACCACTTTCGCTCTTCAGACCAGAACCAGGGCTCCCCTACGTCCTCCAGACGGACGCCAGCACCATGGGGATGGGCGCAGTCCTGTTCCAGCGTACTCCGCAAGGCGAAAGGAGAATCATCTCGTGCTCCAGTGCCAAATTCACAGGACCAGAAAAACGATATCATGTAAACGAGCAAGAGACATTGGCAGTAGTGTGGGCGTGCCGGAGGTACCGCCACTGGCTGGAAGGCCAGACATTCACACTGGTCACCGATAGCCGAGCACTCACCTGGCTCAACCAATTCAAGGATGAACGTGCGAAGCTAACCAGATGGGCGCTCCAACTCCAAGAGTACAACTTCACTGTGGAACACTGCCCTGGTAAACAAAATCAACTCCCAGACTTCCTGTCAAGACACCCCAGGGAGCCCATGCCAAGCTCCATCGGCGACGATGACCGCCTGCTACCTCCCGAGAACCACCGCGACGTCCCAACCACCATGGCGGAGGCCATCCCCGATGTCAACGGCCGCATGATCCCAGGGAAAGTCAATGCCGCTCACCAAGAACCCCCCGATGTTCCCGAGGTAATCTTAGATTCGGACGACGAAGAAGACGAGAAGCGATCGTACTCCACCACGGACACCGAAACCAACTCCGAGGAGGACGACGAGGAGGACCTTCCTAAACACAACCCACCTCAGCCCCCAGCTCCAAGGCCAACTGGCGAATACGCTCCGCTGCAGGAAGCAGCGCTGAACCAGGTCGAGGAGCACAACGACGAGGTCAACGACGAGGAGGACGACGACGACAGGCCAGCAAATCTCTTCCAACAAATCCAGCAGGAACAACTCCGTGACGAAACCATCTCAGCCGCTATCCATTTCTGGCGAGTCTTCCAGCAGCAGGACCCAGACATACCATTAGAACCACGGGAGAGACGACTGCGAGACGACTTCATCGTAGAAGACGGCCACCTCTGGCACAAAACAACGGACGATCGAAGGCAGCTCGTAGTACCAGAAAACCTATGGGCAAGAGTTATCCACACTTACCACGACTCCGTCTTCGCAGGACACCCAGGTCGTGATGAAACCTTCCGAGCCATTGACAGACTCTACCACTGGGCAGGAATTCGCCGCAACGTACGATCCCACGTCCGCCTGTGCATGGTATGCACGGCAACCAAAAGAGGCCCACTCCAAGAAGCCGCCCCACTACGTCCCAGGCCACCAACCAGGCCGTGGCAAGTCCTCAGCATCGACGTCATGGGCCCTTATGTGCCTACTGTTACTAAAAATCGCTTTCTTATTGTTGTTACAGATACCTGCTCGAAATGGGTTGAGGCCAAAGCCGTCCCAAATGCCACTGCAACTACCATCCGCAATTTCCTGGAGGAAGTCTGTCAAAGATGGGGATACCCAGAAGCAGTCATTTCGGACAACGCCACCGCCTTCCGCGCCAGAGCATTTTCCAAATTTCTGACCGACCATGGTATCCAGCAGTATACGTCCCCAGTATACCACCAACGAGCCAACCCGGTCGAACGTCGCTGCCAAGAAATCAAGAAGGCCCTTAGGGAGAAGCTCCGCAACAAAGACGCCAGAAAATGGGACGCCGTCATCAATCAAATTCTCTTTACCCTCCAGAACAGACAAAATGCCGCCACTGGATACTCGCCAAGCGAAATGTTGTTGGGAACGCCATTACCCAGGCCAGGCGAATGGCAACATCCTCAGCAACGCCAGCCGTTACCAGAGCCCAAACAAGCAGCCGAGGAAAGAAGGAAGCAAGCCAAACGACGCCAGATAATCTTCCAGAGGAACCTCTACCCCAGGCCCAGACAAGCCAAAGCCCATTTCGAAGTAGGAGATATGGTAATTACGAGAGGATTCAAGGAAGCTCGGCCAGCCTTCGGCCCAACATGGGCCCAGTCGTAAAAGTGTTGGGAGATAACACTTACGAAGTAGATCGCAACGGAATCCAGGCCCCAATTCATATCGATGACCTCAGGCCGATGCCCAGATCACAGCAACGTGTCCAGGTACCTCCCGAGGTGCAGCAGCTTTTCCAACCCGAGGAAGGAAACGCCGAGTCCGACCAGGACGAGGCGCAACATGACCCTGGGGGGCAACCCCCAGAAGACGGATTTCAACCCAACCCTGAGGGAAAGGGACCCTCAGACGAAAGGCAGCCAGAACCAGGCCCATCCCGGAACCAAGACCTCACCCGCGACATCCTCGCGATTTTGTAAGCGAACTAACCAACACATTTATTTTTGTAAAATGATATACACTAGTTTAAGTTGAATTACATTAGTTTAAGTTGAAATATCTTCACCCTATCTTATCTTGTACATTATCTATTATTCATATCCATGCCTTTTATAAATAAAAGTCACAATTTAGGGGGGTGGTGTCATCGGCAGATGAGTGAAAAAACCGCGAAAATTCGGGACCAAAATTATTTTTTCCACACAAAATTCACTATAACTTCATAAACATTAAAGTACGCGCATTCACAAAGTCATTTTCGGAAACTACAGGAAAAGACCTTTCATTTGACGTATCGTACAGCTCGATACGATAAACACCAAAAAAGATATAGGGCAAAACAGCCCCAACACATAGCACAAAACAGCCCCAACACATAGCACAAAATAGCCACGCGGCGAGGCCCTGCAGCGCAACAGCTCGCGACCGGCAAAGCCCGTGCTACGTCACACCGCCGGGAAACTATAAATATGCGCACGCCCGCTAGCCCTGGATCAGTCCGCTCGCATCCGTCGTCCGCTACACATCGATCAATCAGTTCGCGCCTGCCTTTGACACCTCTACCTGAAGACTGTATTGTATTGTAGTAAATATCTCTTTTATTCCACACCCTGCCTAATTAGTAGTTTGGAGTGCACAGTAATGGTGAAAAGTGAAGTGGGTGTTAGTGTAATATAAAAGAAATCGTTATGAACACCAGGAGTCGATCTAGGCAGAGGGACGGCGTCCCATCTAGCCAGAGGGACGGCGTCCCATCTAGCCAGGTAGATTCCGAACCAACACAGAGCCGTTCGCCCCAGGTCCCGGACGCTCTCTCAACTAATCAAGAGGACTCAGGTCTGGTAAGGGAAATGGTGAACCCCTTGTCGCCCAACGTCGCGGCCCGTCAATTTTTCACTGGTCAAGAGGATTCAGGTCCGGTAAGGGAAATGGTGAACCCCTTGTCGCCCAACGTCGCGGCCCGTCAATTTCTCACTGATCAAGAGGATGCAGGTCTGGTAAGGGAAACGGTGGACCCCTTGTCGCCCAACGTCGCGGCCCGACGATTTTTCACCGGTCAATGGGATTCAGCCCCGGCCAGCCAGGGGGCTGCCCCTAGCCCTAGTACATACCCAACCCTAGGAAGGGGACAAGAAGCACAGCCTTTCCTCACACCATCCACTAGCCAACGCCTACCTACTGCAACCACGGACTCCACAACCAGAAGCCTTCAAGGAGTACAGCCACCGCCATTAGTAATGCCTGCTACCCCTGCTCTCACCCCAAGTGGGAGGGACCCAAGCCAAGCTGATGCAGTAACACAGGCGCTCACGAAAGCGGTGCAACAGCTAACACAGGCACTCACAGAAGCGGTGCAACGGCTAACGAACACCACCGAAATACTCCTGCAGCACCTAGCCCTACAGACGAGGACAAGCCACGACCCCCCGGCTTCGCCCCGGGCCACTTCGGGCCCTATGCAACCAACCTCACAGCCATTTCCGGAATTGGAATTACAACATGACACGTCACTCATACAACCACAGCCGGCATCGTACGGGGCGGAAACGGGCCCGGCTCACCAACAAGCCGCCGCCACCGCCGTTCGTAGACATAATATAATTGAAATAATTCTTCAAATATATTATATGGATGTATTTGTAAGATATCTGTAGCTTATGCTGACCAATATATGATAATGATAGATAACGAAATTATTTTAGTAATAATATATACAAATATTATTTTATTATTCTAAAATTATTCATATATTTTCCGTATAATATTAGTTACAAATATCATTAGATTTGTGGAAGATTTACAAATTATTATATATCTTGTGCTATCTTGTGCTTTTCTTATTTTTGGCCTATTTACTAAATAATGCAATATAAATAAAACGAAGATAAGGTAAAGTGGGGTAAATGCAGTATAGTTTTTGAATAGTTGAAATTTGGTGATTTGCCAAAAAAAAAGCATGGAGAGATAGAAATTTGATTTTTTTTACAAATAGCGTGGCAAATTGTGAACAACGTTCTACTTGCAGTAAATCAAAGAGTTAACCTGTGAATGAAAAACAAATATTTTTTTAAAAGACGGTTGTTATATTACATTTGCCCCGCAAATTGGGGCAAATGCAATAGCGTCCTGTAAAAATGCATAAATTCGCATATTAATATGTACCGGGGCAAAAGTGATAAATATATAGCATTTCAAAGAAATGGTGTTAAATTCGTTTAAAAATTCAGAAAAGTAAAAAAGATATGAACTTTTTTATTCGGAAATGCAAGCCGAAATAAATGAGATGTTCAAGTTTAATTTTATGTTGTATTTGAAAAAGTCTTTATTCTTACATTAGAAAAAAAGCAATAACGCAACTCAGTGAAGAAAGCTGTATCCTTCAAATTTAACATTAAAAATAAAAGAATCATCCCTTCTGTCTAATTTCGGTTCAGGCAAAATTTTTACTATGTTTTCAGAGTCAACGACATCGGTGTCCTCATTTTGTGGCCAAACAAATTTATTGTTAGAAAACTTGGTAAATTTCGTGAACCAACCGGTGTCTTCACGATTCACAATTTTTCCAACGTAGTGCTTAATTATTTTCTTTGTGGCATATTTAACCAAAATCCACTTTCCAGGTTCTATTTGGTCATTTTCAAATTCATCCTCTTCATTTTCACTGTCAATTATTTCTCGTAGAGTATCATCGTCGTCTGATTCTTGGCACAATTCGCTTTCATCTATTTCGTCCTCGCTTGAAGACTCCTTTTTCAAATTCTTCCTCTTTCAATTTTTAGGTTGTTTACTTTTACTATTTTTTTCTGCCTCTTTTTTCTTCAATCGTTCCAAAACTTCTGCTTCTTTTTTCTTCATTCGTTCCGAAACTTCTGCCGTAGTTAAAACCTCTGATCCTGCACCTACGCCAGTCTTTTTCTTTCTGAGTAGTAGACGTTTGTCGAATTGTCGATAGAAGTAGTTGTTCAAAGCTTTTTTCGGGATTATTTGATTGCAAAGCATCTAATTTAGGGTCTGTGTGGACACTTGAAGTAGACGCTTCAAAATTTTCTGAAATGGGTATCGTCACATTTTGTAAAGGTTGTTCTGACAATATGATTGGATTTTCTGCTGTGATATGCTCAACAGATCTATCAGGATTATTAATATCAGGATTGTTAATGTGGTGTTACATAAGAACCACGTAATTAGGACGTTATTAAATTACTATTAAACCGTCAGCCCACTGTACCCAAATCGGCAATGATTATAAGCAGTATGCCCTTCAGGCTTATGATATTTGGCGTATAACTGATTGTGAAAAATGAAAATGAAAATGTCTCCGTGGACCATTCGCTGGAAAATGTAATTATTGTTATTTATACATTAATAACCGTTTTCAAAACGATAATAGTCGGTATGATTTTTCTTTGTGCAAGTTATGACAAAATCTTCTCAATTTCAAAAGTACATACTGATTATTATCATTCAAAATATTATATATTATTTATACATGTAAAGGCCGATTAACCTACCTGTATGCCGATCGTTTTCCTGAATTATTTTTTAATGAAATATGTGGTATGCTTGACATACTGACTATTATTGTTTTAAAAACGGTTATTATTGTGTAAAAATAACAATAATAATTATATTTTCCAGCGAATGGTCCACGGAGACATTTTAACTTTCATTTTTCACAATCAGTTATATATGCAAAAATATCATAAGCCTGAAGGGCATACTGCTTATAATCGCTGCCGATTTGGGTACAGTGGGCTGACGGTCTATATGTATTTCCTCCTATACATAGTGCCACTTGTATAAATTTCACCATAAGTTGAACCGAACTTGATTCAAATTCCTGTTGCACCAATTTGTAACCATGGATTTTGAACCAAGTTTAGCTGAACTTATTATTAATTATGTTTATATAAATAGCTCTTAAGGGGTCTATTTACAACAACGTATTCGAGATTAAGTCCTTATGTGTACTAGATATAATAAATCAGCCGATTGTATATTTTAGCAGACAGAGTTCAATTTGAAAGTTAAAACGCAAGAAAATGTTTTGAACTTTCTTATTGATATAGCGCTAATAAAAATTTTAAAATAAAATTGCACGTTACATCAAATTAAAGTAAATGTTGAACTTATCCATCAATCTTAGAACCTGAATTTCAAGAATGTACATACAATTTTACCCTTTTTACATCCATTGAACATAAGATGCAATCTTTAATATTGTTGAAAAAGGACACCCTGTACAAAAAGAGATAAAGCAATTTATATTATAGTAGTCAACAATTTTTGAAAAGATGGACAATAGGAAAACTGAAAATAAAATACTTAATGTGTAAATAAATAATATTATAAAACTTAAAACATCTTCCAAAACATAAGATACAGAAAGCATATTAATACATACCAGGTATGCATTAAATATATATATATATATATATATATATATATATATATGTATACTTCATTCTTTGTTCCCTCCGTAATAAACACCAGGCGGACCGACCTCCACTATTTCTATTACATATACAATGAAATGCTTATATATATATATATATATATATTTAGGGGAGGTGCCTTTATATGTCTCTCAAGAGAGGGGTAAAGAATTGTACCAAAAAAATGGCTATATATTTCAAAGATATTGTTCATTGTTAGTTCCCTCCGAATCTATATATTTTATAATTAATAATTACTTATACTGCCCTCCGGCGCAGTTGCCATATTGTGGAGGGCGCTACGTGTTATTATTATTGTTTCCTTATATTATTTAATGCTGTAATATAATTAGTTATTTGTTATTTGTGGATGTTTAGCTGTTGCGAAAGAGCTAGGTAAGTATCAAAAAAATAAGTGTTAAAGTTTATAAGACAAACATATTTATTTATTCTTTAATCGAAATAAATGTTGAATTGTTGATTTAACAACTGGAACACTTCGTTGAAGTTTATTGAATTTAATAAACTCTTCTATCTTATCACCCGAAGGATAAGTATTTTGGTCAAAAAAATATTTAAAATGATTTTTAACCATTTGCACTTCTTCTGATGTCCAACATAAAAATTAACAGACAAGCTAATTAATTAACATTTTTTTTTTCAAATAATCATGTTAGTTGACCTTTACTTAAAAAGTTAGATACCTTAAGTTTTTAAGTCAATATTCATTTATTATGTATTTATGTATGTATTAATTTTTTGATGAGGGTGATAATAAAAAATATTAATTCGGAATTTAACCGTTTAGCATCCACGAAGTAAGCTATAAATTTGTCTTTTATAACGATACTGTACTTTTTTTAATACTCCTTTGTGTTTCCTTTACAGAGACGTTATTATGATCTGAAAGTTTCCGGGCTATTTTACTTAAAGGCAAATCGTCTTCATTTTCTGATTTACCTAAAAAGAAAAATAAATAAACCCTGCTAAAGATTTCAAAAAAAAAAACTGGCAAATACCTTTTCTCTTATTTTTTTCTTTTTTATTTACACAGGCGTTATTATGATCTGAACATTTTTCCTTGTCATTGTCGTCTTCTATGTACTCATCAGGTTTTAGTTCAATTTTAGAAAGAGTTTTTCCTTTAAACTCTATCGGAATTCCTTTTTCCATCATTATTAATAATTTAACCACTCTCGCCGTTTGAAAAACATCAACAGGTAACCTAAAATGCAGGGTGTACGTACATGAGACAACAGTCGGAGGTTTACATTAAAATAAGATTTTTTTTTTTTATATGAATATGAATCCAATCCTGCTTCGTTTCCAAGCTAAACTACTGGGCGACTTAAATAAAATTTGGGCAATTAGAAATTTGTAACCGAAAACCCTATCCCAGATATTTCGAATGAATATAATATACAGGGCCGGACTTACGGTTACATGCTTGAATTAATAAAAAAAAGGTACGGTACTGACTAAATGTACAGGTTAACACCCAAGTCAATTTTAATTAAAAAATACTTCTTGGATTTTTCGCTGTTGCTGTCATTATGAAAATAATGGCAATTTTTTAAAATACATGCTCTTATTTCAATTTTGACATGTAGGCGGACCCAGCAGAGGTATGTAGGAAATGTAAATTTTTACTTAAAATTGTACTGTAATTTAAATGTCAACGTCAAATTTTTTATTTTATTTTTTTATTTTAACACCCTGTAAACTAAGTGGAATCAGACCCATGTTAATATGCAAAAATCTTGTTATTTTGATGTAAGGAATCTGCGCCCGACCGTTAGCACATGTTTTTTTTACGGGTGTTGGTGGATGAGTATGTGGGAGCGTGTTACTTAACTCTTCATGGGTCTTTTCGGTATGTCCCATGAATTTTGAAAACTATTTACAATCGTTTTTGGACATCGTTAGAACCTGCATTGCCGTAGCAATATGTTTTCGCAGCTTATTACTTGAAATCGCTTGTGAATTTTCTAAATTTATTTTTGTTGTCAAATTTCTGATAGCGACATCCTCTTGTGTCCATTTCAGGGTACTATTTGGTAAGGTAAAAACATATCCATTTTCAGAGGAAATGTATTTTTTCCTATGTAATAACAACAAGTCCATGAAATTTTGTATCATTGGGGGAATTAAAATGACAACGGCACGAGAACCTTTTCCTCCATTAACAACCCGTTTATATCGTTTCGTTAAAACTTTTTCACTTTCTGATAAAGTAGCTTCGAAATCCTGAAAATCGGTTTTTCTTTCAGACTTATAATCTTCTACTTTCAGGTATTGGACATCTCCAATTCTTCGTCTATTAAATAAAATTAATAGAGCAAGAGTACATTGTACTAAAAGTTTATAAGTTTGCTCAGAATCATTTTCTTCAAAAAATTGTTTTTCGCACTCTTTTGCATAATTAAGAACGCCTTCTTTAAAATTTTTGACGTCCTTAATTAAGGGTACCAAAAGAGGTTTCCTCCAGCGTTTTTCATTAAGATCTTTATTCGCTAAAGATGAAATTTCTTTATTCCACCTAGCTTCAACCAACTGTATAAATTTTTTTACATTTTTTTGCCATTCGTGAGCCATTTCTTTGGATTCAGACTGAAACCCTTTACTTCCTCTTAATATTAAGTGAATTAATTCTTCAGAAATAAGTTTTAAAGTTGTTCCTGTGTGCATGGCTAAGCTTGGTGTTTTGTAGGTCTTATTATTTGGATCATATCCGCATAATTGCCTTGTTGCCGATACAACATTGTCAAAATTTTTCGGATGAAGAAGATCCTTAAAAGAAATACTATTGTCATTTATAATATTTCTGTATGCCAATAGTAAGCGGGCTAGCTCTCGTAATTTATTACTACTAGAGTATTCTCTTCTTTCTCTTTTTTGTGACTTTAGGTAATTTTCTCCATAATTTAAAAAAGAAATAGCTGCCGAGCAATGGTGGAAACAGTTTCAATTTTTTCACGACCTGATCAAAAGGTAAAACAAGGCTTTAAAAGTTATAATTTAATTATCAATACAAAAAGTACAAAGTTTTATCAGAAAATGCGTTTTTAGCCGGCTTTTAGTAAAAAATAAGATAAACCAAATAATTAAAGTATGAAAGGGATTTTGGCAAATACAAAAATACTTACCTCTTCTGTAATGGCTAATTTAGAAATAACGTCTGTTGGATCTAAGGCACACGCCACTTTTGTTTGTGAACAAGAAACAACGTTGGCTTTTTTTTTGTTTATTTGGTTCTCTATTGCCAATGCATTTTTTTACGTGGCGATTTAGGTAACATTTGGAAAATATTGCCTTGCAGTAAATGCATGGATAATATTCAATTTCGTTGGATTCGGTTAATTGCTTCTTTTGTCTGATTTGTCCATTTAAAAACAGGTCAAAATTAGAGTCATTTCTTAATTTTTCCAACGCACATTTTCTTTCTTTACTCTTTAGGGGGAATGCCATAATGTCTCGAACTTCCTTCTCATGATTATGTCGTCTTTCTAAATGACGAACAAAGTTTCTTGAGGACACATCTTCCTCACAAAATTTGTATCGAAATTGTTTCGATAATCTTTTTTTCTTCTAAAATAGCGAAATAAATGGTACAAAGACGTTATTATGATCAGAAAGTTTCCGGACCATTTTACTTAAAAGCAAATCGTCGCCGCTTTCTGTTTTAAAAAATAATTTTTTCAGCATCTTTAGCAATTTTGTTTTAAATTTTTAGATGAAACTGAAAATTAGCTTTTAAATAAAATAAGCCATATCTTCAGATCATAATAATGCCTGTGTAAATAAAAAAGAAAAAAATATTAGAAAAGGTATTATAGTCCATTTACTTTATACTCAGTAAGTGTAAACAAAACCACGTAACTGAGTAATTTCACAGGGTTGCACTAAGGTTCATAGAGAGCGCGCGGATATTTGGTTCTAGTTATTTTTGGGGAGACCTACAGGTTGGAGGTGCGATATTTTTATCTGCATTCTCTGTATTTGAACTTGACATTTTCTAATAAAGCCACGTCCAAAAACTTGTCTATTAAGTATATATTATATTAATATAAGCATACTCGGCGAATAATTGAAGGGAGCCAGTTCGTCCATGATTTCAGCATGCAGCGCCTACCGAGTTTACGACCGCCTGACCAATAGAAGCGCGTTTATTCTGATGTCGAGGTGAGCACATCGTGTGCAATGTTATTGACCATACTGACTGTAACGTAAATGAAGTATAGAAAGGTTTTTTTTTAAATAGTGAAATAAATGGTGATTTAGAATGAAGGAGCAATTTTAATTATACTAATTCTAAATAATTGCTAAACTTATGGTGTCTACTTAACTGTTATGACAAACTATCTTAACATACCTGTTCTAGAATTTTTTCAATCACTGATTGCGATGGTAGTACTTTACAGGAAGTTGCTACTTCCGTTTTGTTAGCAAGAGGAATCATGACGTCATCCGAATTTATAGAGCTACACATTTCAAAGTCTGATTCTGTATATTTATGCATTTCGATATCTTTATCTCTACTGTCATCACTGATACTATCCATACTTTCGTCATTTATCAGGTCATCTTTATTACCATTTTTGAAATTAAATTATTCTGTACTTCATTTTCTTTATTAGATGTGCTATTTTTTTTTCTTTGCAAACATCTTCATTCCTTTCTTCTTGAGAGGTTACCCAATTAGGATCATGACTAAGAGAGGACATGTTTTCATCATTTTTATTAAGACTATTACATATTTCTGAAAGTTGTTTTTCCATACGGTCTAGAGGGCAGAGATTGTCACTTGAGTTTATATTTGTTTGAAAAGTATCACTGTCTTCACCAGTCTCATATTGTAGCAACTTAAAAATATAAATGCAATACATTTTATTTTAGTTTATAAAATAGATGACTAAATAGTAAACCAGTTTTAAACATACAGGGTGTCTACTTTTATAACTATACAAATCCATAAAATCTTCATTTTTGGAGATAACCGCCTGATCTATTTTTGTTTGAAAGATCTTCAAAAACCGCTTCTTTTAACCTTCCTACCGTTGTCAACATGCAAATCCTCGGTTACGATTTTTTTACCCCCGACTTTCACTAAACCATTTAGTGATTTTTTAATTTAAAATCTGACACCACAGCATTAATCAGGATACCCCAAAAACCCCCATTTACCAAATTTGAATAAAAAATATACAGGGAGTTTCATTCCGCAGGATGCCAAATTTGAGCAAAATAGAAAGTTTATAGACATCTGGCGAGTCAAGTATGCTATGGAATTACCTCAAAACACTTTTGAAGACCTTTCAAACAAACAAAAAATCAGTCGAATATTTCCAAAAATACAGATTTTATGAATTTGTGTACTTATAAAAGTAGACATGGCATACTCCTAAATGTATGAGACCTATAATGTTTCTGCCTAAAAATATTATTTACCTGTTCATATTCTGATTGCCAGTGTTCAAGTGATTTTCCATTTAAGTTAACAGTTTCGGCACTGTAAACACTTTCATTCAAATTTTTAGCATTTATGTAACAATCTTGAAAATGGCAATTTTTATTGGATACATCCATGGCAGTTTCGCCTTCTTTTGTAAGTTCCGAATTCTTTAACCAGTAATAAACTTTATTTACAGATTTATCAATAGAGTAATTATATTTGCTTGCAAAGCCGTCAAAACTTTGATTGTCCAAGAGATCGAAAGAATATGATGGATTTTTGCCTAAGTTAGAATAAGTCTGAACATTATTTTACTTTGTGTTAGCGTCCTTGGTGGCCAGATTATCCGAATGAATAATTCTACTTGCTACTGATAATGGTCCACTATAGTCGTCATTATTTAAACTAGTACTCATATTTAGCACCTAAAAAATGAATCTTTTAAAAATTTCCTAATAATTTTTGTTTATTTGTTTTTACCAAATAAACAAGAAACAAAGTAATATCATACTTTAGTTATATTAGGCTAATATTGAAAATACATTGGGCCATTCTAATTTCTCTATATTGGACCAATAAAAAATGTGGACATTCTGAAATATTGGTCCAACGCCATTTATCAATATTGGCACAAGGCCATATATCAATATAGTTCCAACATCGTATACTAATGTTGTCCCATGACCTTATATCGATATTAGCCCAAGATCATGTACCAATATCGGCCCAATACTATATACAAATATTGACCCCAGGCCGTATATAAATATTGGCCCCAGATCATATACCAATACTGAACCAACACCATATTCTAATGCATAAATAATTATTACTCTTTTTATAGCATAACTTGATCCAATATACGTGCAGTTGGCAATTTAAACACTTTTAGTCAAAGCAGTGACAGTGGTTTGTTTCTATTGTAAAGGTTAACAACTAAAATGAACATTAAAAGTCCACCACCATCACTGCTATTAAGCCAGAAGTGTTATTACATTATGAAAACCAATTTTTTTTTTAAACTGATGTTTTTTAGTTTCAAAAAAAAAATAGTGAGGGAAGTTTTGCGTAAATAGCTTTACCGATTTATTTCATTAAGGTATTGAAAACTTGCTTCGAAAATTCTAAAAATTGTGTACATAGAGGATTCTGTATACAATTACATAGGTGCAAAAATATTAGTTCAGATTAATGTCGAAATAAACTAGGAAAAGTAATAGTTTTCGATACCTAGTTAGAAAATAGCTATTTATTGTGCAACAAGTTAGGAAAAATCGATTTTTCCTAACTCAAATAAGGACTGAAATATAGAACTTTTCCAAACGTCAGTAGAATATTTAATTTTCTTCCCATACTGTAGCTTGTAAAAATAAAAATACTTTTTTTGGTCTCTACATTTATTTTCATTATGCGATTTACAGGTTTTCTTCAATTGGTCGGGATCTAATGTTTCTCCCACCATCACGATCTCCCGCTGTAGCAAGGGCAACACCATTAAATTGTGTAATTTCAAGATCTGTTGAATTAAAATTAACTTTAACAGCATCTAAAAATAAATACATTTATATGAAATTGTTTTTTAGAGATTGTCATCATATTACCTAGAACAGCTTTGTACACGTTTAATTTCGAAAAGCTTCTTTTTTGTTTTTTTCCATGTGCCGAATACAGAAGGCTGAGTTCGCGGCTCATGAGTTTTTTCATCATCAAGAGAACGTTCTTTTTTGCAGTAACTCCTCCCACATGAGAAAGGATGTCGACCTAAAATTTTTAAAACTCGAAATTAAGTGTTCTTTTAACCAAGAAGGCGGCCAACTATACCAAATCGTTAAAGTCTTCATTGGTGATAATTTTAATTTTCTCCTCCAATTCGTCTAGTTCTACCTGTGTCTTCAGAGGTAAATTAAATTTGGAAAAATTTGGAAATTTGTGTTTGGTTGAATTTTCACTTAAAATTTTTAGCTTCATACTGATTTCATTGATGTCTTTTTTCATTTCTGAAACGTCATACTTAATGCCGGCTAAAGCTTTGGTCATCTTTTGTAATTCCTTAATTGTTTCAACTCGACCTGTAAAAAGAAAAAACGCTAAAACATTTTTATTTCAAGACTTTGTTTTTGTATTATACCTTCTCTTTTATTAATAGAAGGGGAATCAATTTTCTTGGATGAATTATTCCTCGGGTTGGTTAGGACATGAGAAGAACCTATAAAACAATGGTATTATAATAATATGCCTTTTTTTAAAACAATACTTTTACCATTTAATCTTGTTGGAGTCCTGCTTGTGCTAGGTAATTCAGTCTTGTTATGATAGAGCCTTTTTGAAATATTGTTATCAGATGTTTCAGCTCCGTCACTGTCCCTCTGATTGTCCGATTCTTCAGGATGCTCTTCGTCTGAAGATAAATGTGAAGTGTACGTTGCCCTTTCAGCTAGCTTTCGGGCTTCATTAATGTCGTAAACAGTAGCTTTACAGGTGCCAGACCACTCCTCATATTCAATACTGGAACTTGACGCGGTGCAGCTGTCTCTCAGTTTTTTTATTTGATTAGCCGAAAGCTTCTTGGGCCATAAATATACCCTTTTTTCTGTATCTACCGCCCAGGGAGTTGGTAAATATTCGCAGCTATTATCTTTTAAAAAGATGACAATGTCCCAACTTGTTGCCATAACGAAACACTGCTCTGATCACCTGAAAGTGTGAGTACTTAAACAAATATGCCTAGTTGTAACGAAAATATTCCGAACTTTTAACTATTAATTCGTTTCCTAATAATCTTATTAAAAATCATGAATAGCATTTTAGAGTAAAATTAATAATCACCTAAACCACGTAATAAGTTAGCTCGAACCCAGGAGATACTAATGATAGATATGGTCCAGTTTCAATGGCAAGTATTCTGCCATGTTATTTTACCAATGAAAATTTCGACTGTAATTAATAGAGGTTTTGTGTTTACAAGAAATGGTCATCATATATACACAAACACACAGACTGTCTTATTTGATATTTGAGATTAGCATTTTATAGAATGAATATCTGTGGAATTTTTACTTCTCTCACTTAGATAAGGGAAGTATTGTAATCGTGCAAAAATCACCATCCGAGATTTTTTCGGAATTTCACGTTTCAGACCATGTAGATTACGAATATTAAGGTGGTTCAATTCCACCAGTCTGTCTGTCTGTCCGTCCGTCCGTCTGTTGGTACTATAAGTCAAAAACTACTTAACGGAGAAAAATAATATTTGGTAGGTAGTTGACGCTATTGTTAAGGACCTGGTAACATTTTTAGTAAAAAATATACAGGTTGGACACCCAAAAAAAAATAATGAAAAAATGTGAAGCACAAAAATAATGTTTTGAATGTGCCCAATATTTGGCATGTAGTTGAAAAATAGTGAGGCAAGTGTTAGGTAAACAGCTTTACCGATTTTTTTTTCTACGATTATTAAACAATTTTGTCCCATTATAAAGCCTAGTCCTCATAACGGCCAATTGCGGGTTTATTTCTGCGGAATTAATGTGATTGGTGGAAATTATTCAAAAAGTCAGATGCCGCGAAATTCCGGCGAATATTTTAACTTTCTGCGATGCCGCTGAAAAGTTCAACTTGTTTTAACTTTTAGCGGATTTTGTGTTTCTGTCTTTGTCTTATTAGTTTTGTAGGTTATGGTTTAAAATGTTGCATGAAGAATGTCAAGTATGAAAATATTATTTGAATGTTATTCGTATGAAATTTGTAACATATTTTATTTCTAGGAGTTTATCTGTGATGACTGTGGGTTATATTTTGGTCCATTTTCAAACTTTATACGGTTGTTTATTAACACTTCAGACGTCAATGAACAGTGAAGTGTCAAAATTCTTTTGGGGATATTTAAAAAAGTTACTAAATAAAGGACACTTGAAAACGCGAAATCCGCTGAAGTGAGTAAGGGCAAATTATTTTGTGCGAATTATAGTCACGTTATTGAAATTTAATAATTAATGTGTAAAAGTCCAACAGCACCTAAGTAATTAGAGTCGGCAAGCGGAAAAACCATACACTTTGTAATAACATCATTAAGGTTAGCAGAAAATTTAAATTTGCTCAAATTTTTAACTTTGTACATATTTAGAATTGAGGATGCTATTGACGAATTAAATATGTTTTCGGTGCACTGATATACTGATCCTAAAAACTGAATCCCATTCTCTTTCTCAATAGTAATTTTATTCACCGACATGATTTTTTTATTAGATAGTAAAATGAACGATTCTCCTTCTGGTTTTGTTGAAATGTACATATTCCTGTACTTAACTGCTTTTACAATTATTCCACATTTTTCATATATGATAGAAAATTCTTTGACTGTGAGTATCTTTTATGAATTTTATATTTTTTTTTTCCGCGAGCCTTTTACAAACTTGTGAGAGTGGTTTGTTAGGAGTTCTAATCATTTTCTTTAATTGACCCAAGTAATTTTCAAATATAAAACAGTTTATGTCTTCAGGGTTCTCCTTTCTATGAACTGCATCTTCGATTAAATGATTAATAGAGTGAGTGTTAAATATTGGTTCGATTTGGGGGTCATACAGACTTTCAAATTTTATGCAAAACGTTTTTATAGAATTTAATGCAGTGTCACCTAAAGTTTTTGAAAACATTCTTGAACATACAATTCTCATTGCACAGACAAAATGTACAAAATGTCTGTATTTTTCATTTGATAATATGTCTTTCAAAACGTAGACCCCAATGTATAAAAGAAAGAACCGAAATTCTGTAGCTTTCCAACGGTCTAATTCAAAAAATGATCTTGGATGCCTGCCAAATTCCCTAGGGACCCAGGAAGCAATTTCGATCATTCTCGCAGAAGCCTCTCTTCGAAATGCAGGAGTGACTCTAAACTGAGAGTCTGCTTTGAACCAAAAACATAAGAGTCGTCGCATTACTCCTAAACATGCCATATGCATATAATCTAACGGAAAACCAAAGACCATGTCAAAACTTACTATTTCGGTTAATGGTGTTACACCTAAATGATGACCTTTATGAGTTTGGTTTACAAATGTTTCATGTGTTCTCTTTTCTTCATTATCTGAAATTTGGTAAATAAATCGACAATTCATTCACTTTAACACCCCTGGCATTGCATCTCTCACAAGCATAATAACCATTGTGATATTTAACACTTTTCAGGAAAGCTCTAGCTGGAGCATCACAAACCAAGTACTTAAGTGAGAACGAGTATGTTTCAAACCCACAGCTAAGTCCTGTCATTGAAAGAAGCTGAATTTCTTCTATAAAATCTTTAAGAAAACTTTCCAAATATTTTGGTTTACTATCTCCCATGTAAATTGCAACCACGAAGGGATTTGTTTTTAAATCATGTACATGTACCGCAGCTAAGATGGGCCAAAAGTCGATGTTCGTACTTTTATGAATCTTCAAACCATCTATATTGCATTTTAATTGAATAGACGTAATTTTTCTTTCATTAAGTATAGCATTTAAATTTCCAAGTAACAATTGTTTTTCCAGAGTTTCACGTATACCAAAATAAATATATTCACCTCCCGTATCGTTCTGCGAACACATAAATCTAATATTTAATGAACGTATGGTGCCCAACAAAGTCCTACTATCTAATGGCAAATCGGCATGATATGGTTTTAAAATAGTAAGCAACTCATTTAATTGTATATGATTGACATTTTGAGTGAATGCCCAGTTTTTTAAATGAGTTTTAATTGAATTTGTAGAAGTTGAGATATTTGCTTTCACAGAATTTTCATTCTGGCTAAAGGAGGCATGGAATGCACAATTATTCACATTATCATCAAATATTTCAATATCACTACTTTCTGAAGATACATAACTAGAGGAATTATAATTATCTAATAAGATGGTACTGTCATTATCACTTATTATGGATGGGCTGCAGTCATCATTGGATTCATCAGTAAGTGGCTCATCGCCAGTATTAATTTTGTTTCTTTTTCTGTCAGATTCGTGGTCAGAATCCTCATCCTCTTCTATAAATCTCTTAACAAACATGTGCTTTCTGGACCTTTTGGACATATTTTATAAAAACGAACAGTCTTTAAAATATGTTTCTACCCCGGGTATTTATTTTACTTTCTCATCTTATAGACAGATAAAGTATTGGCGTTGTGAAAAAATTCAAATTCCAGATTATTTTTATTTTTTATTTATTTTTATTTTTGATCACCACTCTACAGGAATGTTCCCAATTAGAGAGCCGTAAGACGCAAACACAGACAAGTTCGCAACAACCATTCCCTGCGACATTGCCATCTGCCTCAGCTGAAACTCAACCTCAGGATAGGTAACAGCGACTAGCCGTTGTCTCTCACACAATCGTGTCTAGCCTACCGCTACCGTCTCGGTAAACACATGAAAAACGCCACTAAACATCCATACTCTAGCCAGGATTCGAACCCGGGACTCCGTGATCTCAAGTCTAACGCATTAGCGGTGAGCCACCGAGCCGAGATATAATGACAATGGACGTTTTGAAGCCTAAAAGAATATCAAATACATCTGAATTGGCATGCCGTCTGTGTGTCTGTGATGCACTTTGCCAGTACTTTCTCATCGTCTCATATTCTGCAATTTTGTTTCGATGAAAATTTGTGTTGAGCCCTCCCTGAAGTCTTCCCTGGTTCACGTTACTAACGAGAAATTTGCAACACACCTTTTCGAGACAATTCTTTATACTGTACAATTTTCATTTGAAAATTTTTTAAATTCGAATAAAAATTAAATTTGGGCCTTCCCTGGTTCACTGACAAGAAATTTACAAAAAGTTTTTCGATACAATTTCTTATTCTAAACAATTTTCATTCGGAAATTTTTTTTATTGACGAAAAAATTTTTTTTTGGCCTCTAGAGCCGACCCTGGTGCACCGATTTTACTCATATTCAATAGCGTTCTTCCTTAAATCCCCCCAAATCTTATGTCTAAAATTTCAGCTTTTTACGTTGAGCCGTGTTCGAGAGAAACGTATCACGCACGCACTGACAGACAGACAGACACACACACACACACACAATGCCAATTCTGTATTATTTGTTATTTTTAGACTTCAAAAAGTTCATTTTCAACATAATCTGAAACTTGATTTTTTTCTCCACAGATGAGAAGGTAGAAAGGTATGGTACCTAGGTATACGATAATTAGATATTATTTTTTTACGGTTACCCGTGGCCTGACTTATGTTACCCATACAGGGTCTCCCTTAAGTGGACGATCAAATAAAGACGGGTGATAAGTGAGACAATTTCCAATCAAAATTATAAAAATAAATCTATTGTGAATAACACTGTTCATGTTAGGTATACCATGTTAGAATTTACACATTAATTGGACAATTTTTTCTAATAGTTAAGGCAACTTTTCTAATAGATTTTTATAAAGAAACATTTAAAGGCAGTTTTGCTACATCAGCCATATTTGTTGGTAACGCCTGGTGGAACGCATAATGGCATAATAATATGCAAAGTATAAACAAACAACTTCTATAACTACCTATAAAACGAAAAGTTGTTATTAATCTACGCTTCGTTTTATTTAATTAAACCACTGATTCTATTCTATAGCACGGATTTGACTTTTCAACATACGTGATACGTGTTATTCGACTTTTACTGGAAAATTTTAGAAGTTGGGTTAGGTACTATTATTATCCAGTGAACTGTTAATTATCCGCACATTTCTTTCGCATAATTCAATGCCTAAAATTAGTAATTAAATGAAAATACTTACTTATCGTGATAAGTTATCACAAATACACAAAAGTTGCACAAATATAATACTAAATAAAATAACACTTGCACCTCAAACTCAAACACAACAGCAAAGCAAAGAAATAAATCATAAAGATGTCGCGTCCGCGTGAGCACAGTTGCCGTGTTTGATTATTTTTCGTTACATCTAGGTCTTTATTAAATAGGTATATATGTTAGATAATCGATTGTTGAAATCACTTTTTAAAAACTTTATTTATTTATTAATGGAGTCAACGTTGACTCTTTATAAATTAGAACAATAATAATTTTGACTTGTTTATTCCAACATGAGTTTAAGACTGCCGTCGGAAAGTACACTACTCCCATTTATAACCTTTGGGAACAAAGGAACTGCAATTATGCAGTTTTGCAAGAATACAATCTTATCTAATTCTCGGGAGAGCGGATGCTGAGAGGAGTCGTTATTTGATATCTATGTAATATAATACCGCTGAGAGTGGTGAGGCCAATGTCTCAGAGATACAGGGTATATTTTCATATAACAACTTCCCCCTTATAAAAAAAGTTGTTGTTTATACAGCAACTTTTAAGTTGAACAAAATTTGTGATTTAACAAGAATTCAAAAATATAAAGTAATGTAAAATGGTAAAATTGTAAGATTGAAAAATATAAAAATATAAAATGTAAAATATAAAATGTAAAAATACAAAAAGCGTAAAATGTAAAAGCATAAAATGTAAAAATGCTAGGCGTAAGACGCAAGCGTATTAGCTTGTTTGTGTTACGAAAAGCATGTTAAAATGTTAGTCATTTGAAACTAACAAAAAAATAGGAATAATAAAATACACTAAATAAACAATGAAATGAAGTAAAAATTCACTGAAGAGTCTTGGTACAAAAAGTCAGTAAAAGGCACAAACAGTCTGGTTTAATTAAGTTCGATGTCTTCACCATCTTCGTCCTCTCTTCTTAGTGGGGGTCGTCTTCGTTGATGAAATAGGCTAGTAAATGTCCTGAGGGGTTCACTAGGCCTTGGTGGAGATGAAGGAGTCGTGGAAACGTTGATGGTTAGTCTTCGTCTTCTTGCTTTACACTTACAGAATAGATACAAGAATAAGAGTCCGAAAATTAGCACTATGGTAAGGTAAGTAAACCAAGAAATGTGTCTCGTGATGAAGGGTTCCTTGATTAGGTCGTCTAAGTCTTTTGAATACTGGTCTAATTGGTGTCTGGCGATATCGAGGTCTTCGGTGTTCAGATCACTTAGTTTTAGTGGTTTCAGATTGGGCACTCGAACTTTGTCCGGAACCTGGTTGCAACACTCGAAATGGATTTGTATGGGGTGAGCGTCGTTCTTCACGTCTGTCGTCTCGTCTGTGCTAGCTTGGATCTTCGTGATGCCTATGAAGTTGTAATTTAATTATAGAGTTTTTGAAGATGGTGTCGGTTTTTGAAGTCTCCTTCGGGCAATTGATATTCATTTGTAGTGGCTCTGTATTGATGATCATCCACACGTTTTCATCTAGTTTTTGGATGTTGTATCCTTGGCCGATGATAGTTGACGTTTGACAGTTTTCTGGTAGGGTTTGTAGATCCTTGAAAAGGCGGGCTTCGCATATGGCGTTGTTGTCAATTGGATATGCAAACAAATTTGGACATAATTTAGTATGGGTATGGAGTGGCTTGCATTCTCTGAGGTCAGCAATGGGTATGTACATCAAAGAATCATCATCTCTCGCGATATATTTTTGAGAAGTTGACAAAATATGATACAGACCAGTTCTACTATCTAAGATAGGAATGGGGTATAATTGGAAAACAGAGTACGTTTGAGGGTTTACTAGGGGTATATCTAATACAAATACTAATTCTGAGTTCATTTGGAAAGCTTTTAATTCAATAATATCTAAATACTGTGCAATTTTTGAAAGTTTAATTGGGAGTGGCAAATTGTTCTTTTGTAGGTTTTGTGAAATTTCCTGCAATGAGTTTACCAAATCTTGGGGATTAATGATAGACGTATGAATTACTTTGAGTCTCGCGAAAGTGATCGAATTTAAAATATCGTTGAGGTTGTCCTCTATAAATAGGTAGCTCGCCATGATTTGTTCACAAATTTCCAAGAATTTTAATTTTGTTTCAACTGCTCGTACGTTATACGTAATGTCTAAGATTGCGTATTCGATTTCTTTTATGTCTTTGTTGAATGTCTCCTCGTCTATTAGTAGTTTTTGAATTGTCGTGTTAAAATTTTTAATAACTGAATTTGTAACTGATATTTGATTTTTCATCAAATTTTCTATCTGATGTTCGTCTTGGTTTAATTTATTGATACAGTCAGAGTAGTATTTACCGTCTTCTGCGTCTAAATTTCCGGTAATTGCTTTGAATATTGAACCAATTCCGTTTATGATTCCGCGTTTGTAGCGTTTCGTGTCGAGATGTATTTCGTCAAATTTAGTTTGTATGGATTTTGAGATTTGTCCTAGGAGGCTTAAATGCGTTTTAACCTCACTCGCGAATTCGTTCATGTTTTTGTATGCTGGGTCAAGGGTGGTAAGGATTGTCTGTAAGATTTTGTCGTTTCTGTCAAGAGCTGTCTTAAAGGTCGATATATTTTTATGTACGAGTAACGTCCATTTCTTGTGTGAGATGACAATGTCCGTGTCTTTGTGAATTCGTATCATTTCGGCTAAGGTAGCGTGAAAGCGTTCTATAGAACCGTTAGATTGGGGGTGTCCTACGCTAGAATATGTCAGTTTTATATCGTAGAGGGTACAGAGGTCTTTTAGTAAGTTGTTGTCGAATTCACCGCCGTAATCACAGTGAATCCTTAGTGGGGTACCGTAATGTTGAAAATATAACAATAGGGTGTTTACAACAGATTTTGCGCTTTTATCCGGTACTGCATAGGCTTGTGTGAATTTTGTAAGTTCGTCGCGGATAGTTAGAGCGTAATTTCGTGTAGGAAATTCGAATAGATCAATGTTAATTCTTTCGAAAGGTGTTCTCGGGGTTTCAGTGATTACTAGAGGGTTGTTAAGATTTTTACGGCAAACTTTAGTCCGTTGACAAATTTCGCAATTTTTAATGAAATTTTCAACATCTTCGGTTAGTCCTTGCCAATTGTATTTGTTTTTGATCCTACGCATCGTCTCGTTTATTCCGCGATGTAGGTTGTTTTTGCCGGTATGGTTTTGGTCAAGAATTATCGGTCTTTGGTCTTCGTCAGGTGTTTGTACTAGGTTTTGACAGATAATGAGTTTTAGGTCCTTTTCTGCGAAGATAAATGACAGAATTTCGAGTATGGGGAGGTCTAAGTTATTTTCGACATGATAAGTATTAGAAAGATCTAATTCATTTTGATTTTTGTATATTACTAAGAACAAATGTTCTACTACAGATTCAGGGTCAAAGGGTAGAGGAATGATATAGTATTTCCTATGTCTAACCGATCTACTGGAGAGGATATTTATTTTGTCGTCGTAAAATTCGGGGTTTTCCTCGAAAATGTCATCAATAATTTGGTGACGAAGATCTCTTATGTTATTTTGTTGAAAGAAAGTTATGATGTGTTTGTTTTCTCGGTCCAAGAGTTGTTTATTTGAAGTTTGAATTTTAGAGTAGTCAATTAAAGATTTGGTCTTGTATAGTCGGGAGAAAGTATTAAATTCTTGAATTAGTTGTTCGTTTGTGATTTCATCGTCATTGTCTGGATTTCCGTCATCGTCTGTGTCCTCGTTCGCGGCTAAGATTTTGGAATGGAATTTAGAACATTTGGAAAAACGGTTTATTTTGATTCTAGAGGGCTTCTCAAATAAAAAAATATATATTTTTTTGAACATTTTGAAGAATGTTTGATTTTCAGTTTCTGAAATTTCTTCTGAACGTTTGTGCGTTTCTTTCAGGGTTTACGAGTAGTTCAATTATTTAATTTGGAAAAGGTATGTCCTGATTTTAAGTTTTAATTAAATTCTGAAAAGTTCTTACTGCATATTATTTAATTTTTCTGCCCTTGGTATTAATTATTATATAGTTAACAGCTGTTATTACTTGTGCTTGTAAAGCGTTTATATTGGTGTAGGGAGAAATCATAATGAGTGCAATGCGATACTATGGTGCTGGATATCATGCAATTCTTATTAAAATGTTTAAGTCCATAAGTATACAGGACGTGCCTCTGTGCAAAAGTTCAAGGTACTGTTATCAAAGTAGTACTACTATTATGAGTTCCTTGAATTAAATGTAATTACTTTATGTGCATTTATTTAAATGAACAAAAATATTTCGTTATAATTAAGGTTTTGTTTCATAAAGTAGAATTTACTACAGGAGAAGTTTCCTAGTAATAGAGAGAAGAAATAAAATTATTTACATGAGAAGTGTTTTGATAGTTAATACAATGGTTTTTTTTTGTCAAATTTTCTGGTAGTATTAATTTAGAAAGGTCTAAGAAAATGGAAAATACTTTTAATGTAAACTGTTAATTTTTGATAATATTCTAAAAGATTTAGTTTAGGTGACTAAAAAAAATATTTGTGAGATAATTTTGAAAGTAATTTTGGGTTGCAAATTTTTGTAACTGTTTTATTTGCAGGGTCGGCATATAGTTGAGACTGAAATCGGTATTATCGTTATTAATTAGGTTTAAATATAGATTTGAATTTTTGAACTGGTTCAAATATTAAATTAGAAAATTGTACTATTTTCGGTATTGTTTTTACCGGGGATAAAAATGAATTTCGTTGGTATATTTTCCTGATTGTGTGGGGTATATAAATTTTTCTTTTGTTTTGATTACGCAAGATCGTATGCGTGTTTCCTGGATTATTCTTTACTTTATTTGTTTTTCGAATTTTCGATTTCCTGAATATTTTATTATTAATTTTGAATACGGTTTGCGAAATAAACATTTTTCTGTTTAATGTTATTGTTTGTTTCGAATTGTTATTGGACATATTTGGATTTGAGGTCAATTTAAATTTGCCTGTAGGAGATGATTTTGTTTCTGAAAGGTTCATTTTTCGTTGGTTAACCGTAGGGGTTACATTTGAAATTGTTTTTGTTTCTTGTACCTTATGTTTAATTATTCCTTTGATACGAGATTCGGTAAAGATGGAATTTTGGTTTTTGTCTTTACAGGAGATGTCTGAAAGTTTAGAACTTTTGTCTATTTGATGGGAGTCTGAATTTTGATAGTTTTCATCAGACGTTGTCTCGAAAAATTCGCTTTGTATGTTTGTCTTTGCAAAGGTGTTAGGTAAGTGTATTTTTTCTTGTTCCTGAGCTAGCGGTATAGCGTCAGTGTCACAATAAAATGCTAATATTTCTTCAGTGTCTGGTTCGAAAAAATTAAGATTTTGATTAATGGTGTTATCTGAAAGGTGATTGTTAATATTTTCGTTTGAATTTGTAACTGGTTGTAAAGGTAAATAATCGTTAACTTTAAATAATGGCATATTTTCAAAATTGGTAATTAGTTGATTGTTTTTGAAATCTATAATGCATTCGTAATATTCTAGAAAGTCGTTACCTACAAAGCCATCGAAGTCTGTATCTAAATCGTATACATAAACTTTGTGTGGATCGTTAAAATTGAACGGTATAAGAACAGATTCAGTGATTTTAATTTTTTGACCTGTTACTTGTATATTTAAATTTTCGGGGTGTCTTAGATTATAATTTTCTGTTACTTTGGGTTTAAAAATGGAAATATCTGCACCTAAATTGATTAGAATATTAAATTTATTTGTTGGGTCTTTCATGAAATACAGGTTTGTCGAACTTATTTGAAACGGAGGGTTAGATGGTGATTTTACATGAAACACTGTTCTTGGGGATTCGAATGTGGGTCGGAATTGTCTTTCAGGTTTAATGTTTGGATTTGGTTGGACATTTGGTCCACTTCGAAATTTATTTCTTGGGTTGGAGTATTCATGGAATACTCCGGGCCTAATGGAAAATCCTGAGGATTAGCAGTATAATCCTGCGACATCTGAGAATTAGCTGTATAATTCTCATTTTGGTATGGCATGTTATCGTCGTTATTTTGCGGGAAATGGGGGTAATCTTCATAATTTATTTGTGGCATGTTTGCCATATTATCAAGGCTAGAATTAGTTTGATAGTTTCCGAAGTTATGGAATTGCGGGTCACTGAAATTATCAGTTTCATGGTAAAAATTAGTATCATAATTTTGAGAGTCGAAATGATTGTCAAAATTAACGTGATGTGTTCTCTGCGGGTTTTGTCTGTTAAAGTTAGGATTGAAATTTGAATTTTGTTGATTTGGGGATCTCTGAAAGTTCGGATTAGGTCTTATTACAGAAGGCCTATTCTGTTGAAAATCTTGTTGCGGCGTGAAATTTCTTTGATATTGCTGGTTGGGAGAATTTTGGAAATTCGGTCTAGAAAATTGTGGAGGACTGGCAAAATTGTTTTGTCTAAAGTTCTGATTTTGTTGTGAGAATTGTAGTCTTGTACGGCACTCATTAAAATTGTGCCCGTTACGTTTGCAAAAATTACAGAATTGTTGGGAGTTGGGACGCCTCTGTTGATTCTGGATGGGGTTTTTGTTGATAGTTTGTTTTGGGAATTTTTGTGACTCGAAGTAGGACAGTTGGAGTTCGCGTTTGATTCTATTAATTGCTTCTAGCATATCGCTGGGATTTCCGGCAAGGATTATTTGTCCAAGTTTGGGTTCTAGTCCGGTAAGTAGTGTTGTTAGAGTCATGGTTTCAATTAGGGATGATTGGGCTGTCTTTTCTTCCAACGTCAAAGTCTGTTTTTGCACAGCAGCGTGCATTTTGGCATTATGTGTTTGTAAACGAGATACGAATGTCAGGGCAGTTTCATTAGGTAGTTGGTGAATCCGTTGTAAGTCTTGTATAAGGGCTGTCAAGTCGCGTGAATCACCGAAATGCGCCTCAAGTAGGCTTTTAATTTCTGCCCAAGTGGCAGGGTTCCTCGAATTTATTAATTCGGCAGCTTTTCCGCGAAGTTTGTTTTTAATATGCAGGGTGAGTAAAATACGCTGGTCTTCTATGGACATACCGTATGCGTAAACACACGCGGAAATAAAAGTTTGTAAGAAAATGGGGTTCCCGTCGAACTCTGGAACTATTGAGAAAATCTCACTTAACCTGTAGGGTTCGATGGTAAGGGTTTCATCAGCGTTATTTGAACTATTGGTATTATTTACTGTAGTATTTGGTTGGTTCGCCATTTTGTATTATTAGGATTTGTATATAAATTTCAGATAAACAAACAGAAATTAATTTGGTACACACAAAAATAATAAAAATTAATTGTAAAAGGTGCAAGAGTACGCCACTGGCAATAATAATGAATAAAAGGAAATGAGATTGTATTCTTTTCTTTATAAAGTATGTAACAAATTTTTTTGCAATGGTATTTGCACTTATTCAGATATTATAGTCATATGGTATAAAGGTTGATGTATAGTAGTATTAAATTCCAATAAAAAAACGTTACAAGATAAAGATTAAACTTGATATAGAACTAAACTTTATATAGAAGTTAACTTGGCCTATATTAAGTTGCAATGAAAATATTTATGTGTTAAAATAAAATAAAATATCGGTTAAAGTAATACGATATTTAGATAATATATTCAACTAAATTAGATTGCAGAACTGTCGTGGGTTTAATGCAAATGTGAATGCAATGTACGAATGATAAAATATAAATGTTTAGTGCAGTTTGAAATAGAAAATAAATCGAGATGATTCTTAAATTACTTACATTACTATCTTCATGCCTGGGGTCCAGATGGAAGGTCGAATGCGGTTTCGTGAGCGTTGCTACACTGGGATGTACCGTCAGGGGTATCACTAGGTGTTCCTATCCACGGCGACGTGTTCCAAGTGCCGAAGACACCGACTTTCAGGGGCCAGGAATGTTTCTTACTTGCTAATTATTTCTCGATGTGTATATGATGCTTCTTGTGAGCTTGTTGAGACGTTGCTTGTCTGCTTGAAATTGTATTTTTCTTGTTTCTCGTAGATTCTTTGCTGATTGAAGGATTGAAATCCACCACCTCTGGGTTACAGGGTGTTTTTCAGATCCTACCGACTGCGCCAATGTTAGATAATCGATTGTTGAAATCACTTTTTAAAAACTTTATTTATTTATTAATGGAGTCAACGTTGACTCTTTATAAATTAGAACAATAATAATTTTGACTTGTTTATTCCAACATGAGTTTAAGACTGCCGTCTGAAAGTACACTACTCCCATTTATAACCTTTGGGAACAAAGGAACTGCAATTATGCAGTTTTGCAAGAATACAATCTTATCTAATTCTCGGGAGAGCGGATGCTGAGAGGAGTCGTTATTTGATATCTATGTAATATAATACCGCTGAGAGTGGTGAGGCCAATGTCTCAGAGATACAGGGTATATTTTCATATAACATATATAATCCAAACTTGTTAATTTTGATATTGCCAGTGAAAACTACTATTGACTATAATTATAGTTTTAATGAGCCATAAAACTATTGAGACAAATATTTTTACGTTTGGAAATTATTTGAATTCATAAATAATAAGATTCCATTTGGTTAATGACCATTTTAAGTCAGACTTGTGTAATTTTTCTATATTATTTAGTGGCGAGAGTTCCTTCGGAACTTATTTCACCCACCAGTGAATACAGAAGTTTAACTTAAATACAGTACCTTGTACAGATGAGCTAATATCTCGATGTTCACTGAGGCTGCTGGTAAATATCTATACAAATATACTGGCCACGGCTAGACAGTTGTTCTAGGAGGCAAAGGGTCGTGAACAAGGATGGTAAACCACTTACTAGAGTACGATACTTAATGGGATAATTTAGAGATGCTGGGGCGCCAGAGCTATAGGAGCTCAGAAAGATAAATAGAATAGAAACACACGAGATAAAATAATAGATTTAATCTCGTAGTAAAAGATATATAACCACACAGTAATCACAAGCTTCAAAAAAAATACTCTATAAGTGTGTGAGCAAACTACAATAATATTTAAAAAAACAAACTACTATATGACTTAAATGAACAAACTACAATAATAAGCAAACGCAAACTACAAGGATAAAAAACAACCTATAATAATATGCAAGAAAAACAAACTACAATAATAAGCAACTACTCAGACACTGCGTTATAGGACACACGATATCTACTTACAGATTTTTAATCCAATATTTCACCGATTGAACAGTATGCACTCTTACCCCACTGAGGGCCTACAAATTGGTACTCTCTAGTTTTAAAACTTATTCCTTTTCCAGAACCAGGAATGTCGACACCGACTGAAAGTTATTAAAACACAAAACTACGGTCCACATGGACATGTATAGCCAAGCTATAACTTTGTGCTAGCTAGACACAAAATAAATCTACCCAAAGAAAAAATTAATCGTTACCAAGAACAAAATTTCTTACACAGAAATTACTTTAAGTAGAGCTTTGTGGTACCAATAATCAAAAAATATGACACATACAGTACACGGTGAAATATAGGTATTTATCTTATATATCGAGCAAAGTTGAATAAATGCTAATGCAGTTGCGAGGATAAAGTAAAAAAAATACACAAAAAATAAGGCAAACTACAAAATACACTCTTCGTTGGGAACCTGGTGTCTGGTAAATGTATCTGACAGGGAATTTAAGCAATCATGTACGCAAAAAAGTGAGATTATGGGAATACTTATCTTTTGTCTGTCGGTCTGCAATTGGACTATGCCTGAATTTTCCTTACTTTGTAATGAATGAATAATGTGTAGGAATCCTCCACGAGGCCACCGACTAAATTCCGTTTTTTCTTTAAAAAAACCAGACTTCCGCCAATGACTACTCAGCTATCGGGCGAGTAATACATTATTCAACTCGAATTCCTCCAACTAGATAATATAGTCTTCAGGTCTTAAAGTGTAAAACGAATATTGAATTGCCACGTGTATATTAGTACTAATATAATTGCAAATGATTCCTTTATAATCTAACTGCAGAATATTTTAACTGCAAAATAATAATTTACTTGCACCATAATAATGATAATAATGATGATAATAATTCAACCAGAATGTCTAAAACAAAAAAATAGAGACTATTAGAATAACAGCTACTCGATTTAATAAAATTTGTCTTACCACGAGGACGGTCTCCAACCAAGATAATTGAATTATGAGATTATAAGTACAAGCAACTGCTTCGCTTGAGGTTTCAACGAAAAAGAAGTGTCGTGGTAGCCCGCTTCAAAATTGAAGGTCAATTACCGGCACATTTGCGTACTACAAGTAGGTGTAAGCATAGATCTATATTTCAAGAGACGTACCCTTCAGTGAGCTGTTATTCGAATGCACTAAATTTAGACTATTATTTTAAATGACAATTGAACGATAAAGAAACTATAGACATTCTGTTGACGGCTACTACTTCATTAGTTTGCAGCTCTACGTTACTAAAATGTACGAATTAACAGTTGTAACTGAGATAAGATTATCTCGTTACACTTGACAACCCAGCACGGAATCTCTACTGAGCGGTTTGCTATCTTGGTAGTTTTTTTATCTTGTAAATGTGGCGCGATTATTTGAATGTTTGTTAGAGTCGTTTTATAGTAATTAATAATTAAGAATGGTTAATTTTTTTAGTTATTTACCTAGAAAGTCAATTTGTTGTGGTTGACTTCTACATTGCTTTCGTTATTATAAAAAAATATCTTATATATGAAAAAAAATGAAATTCCTAAGTGGTAATTGTACAATCTTTACAAATCATTTGAGATAAATAGATACCCAGAAATAATTATTTCTGAAAGTAGTGAAATGGAGTAACATATTTAAAACGGCCAAAATTAGTACATATGCCTCTGAAGTAGTTCCTACAAACACAAAAACACCAACACATGAACACTACACTCGATACATATTTCACCAATCATACCGGCATCGTCTGGAGATGATTAATAATGATTTAGTTTTAATCATCTGCAGATGACGCCAATATGGTTGGCAAAAGGCATCTCAAATGATAGTATTTTTGAGTGTAGTGTTTACGTGTTTTGGTGTTTGTGGAATCTGCTTCAGAGGGAGAGTGTCGTATCGAAGGTTAATACATATGCTAATCGTTGACGCTCTTTTAAGTTGACGTTATAACTAAAGGGAAAATCGATAGGTAATGAAAATGCTAAATCATGTAATGACAGGCAGAAAGTGTGACATATATATCGGGAAACTATCTTGGGCCAATATTGACGGAAATTAGAAAATAAATATTGGCCCTATATTCAATAAACAATCCCGCACACAGGAAAAATAACGCATTGTACCAATCTTGTAAAACAACATTGTGAAAAACTATCTTGGGCCAATATTGATAAACCCAATATTGGCGGAAACTAGAAAATAAATGTTGGGGTAATATTGATTTACAACATTGAACAATACAACATGAAAACAATATTGTGCCAATATCGGCGGACTATTGAATTAACAATGGAATTGAATCAATATTGGGCCAAGATAGAAACAATGTTCCGCCAATATTATGTGCTACCTGGGACATCTTTTTAAGATTTTTTATAAACTCCGTGTACAATTTGTACAAGGTTTTTTTTATTAACATTTTTATAGTAGAAGTTTCTAATAAAAAAATACATTTTGCAGTTAAATAGAACATTTATTTTTATAATAAATTAATTTTTTACCTTATAAATATCGCTGCAACTTTCAGATTCTGTATCTGACACTACTGTACTTGGCACACTAGATTTGCAATGGTCTAAGCCCAATGAAACTAAAAAAAAGCGGAGCCAATAGAATGATATTTCCACAATATATATTATTTTAAGTTGCTGCTGTCGTTTGAAATGTTTAGTATTAAAGTTTGTTTGAGAAAATGTTGTATCTTTTTGCTTACCACAAAAAATGAGAGATTTTTGACAATAATTCCTATTGGAGAAAATGTTGTATTAATGAGTGGACGTAATTCAACTTTGCCAGCAAATTATTATGTTCGCCAGCTTTAAAGAAGCAGGAACTTTTATGAAGAATAAATTTTTTTGAGAAATTGAAAATAATTTTTTATTGTGGTAATATTTATGGCTGACACTGTATAATACATATTAGCCTAAACTGCAGCAACTTTGGACATTAATTTGTTATTCTGATCAGATTTGGACATAACCAAAAAACAGTAGGTAACCACTGTTTTACCATATTGTGTAAACGTTTATTCCGAAAAAAAAAAACAAAACAAAAAATAATATGCGTATGCTATCACATTATTATTAATATATAAATAATTGAAATTAGAAATTCAACTTACTTTTTTTAGAAGCTAGTTCAACAAGTAACCGGCCTCTCGAAGTCATTTTCACTTAACCTTATTGTTGTAAACACCACTCGCGATTCGCATGCTATCACATTATTATTAATATATAAATAATTGAAATCAGAAATTCAACTTACTTTTTTTAGAAGCTAGTTCAACAAGTAACCGGCCTCCCGAAGTCATTTTCACTTAACCTTATTGTTGTAAACACCACTCGCGAATCGCATCTAATATATCCGATGATTATTTAAACACTGTCGTCGAAGACAAGTAAAAGAAGCCGTGTTGTCGAATTTCGGAGGGAAATAAATCGACTATTTCAATTGAAACCTTTTAGAACATTGTGGAGGGAGCATAGAACGAAATTTGTAATCTATAAACACGATCGCAGCGCCGCCGATAAATAGTCGAAGTAAACTATCCATTTTCAATAAAAATATATACAAATGACCCTCCGGACAATTTTTCTTAAATTGTGAGGCAGGTTTGACATGAAATTTATAGCAAAACGTCCCCTCCATAATCGGTGGGAACTTGGTTATTATATGAGGGAAGTATATATAAAATTATTTTATCTATTATTAAAAATATTCACAAATGTTGCTTTGAAGCAGTTTTAATAATATTTATGTAAACTACATTACTAAATAGAAAAAAAAAATGCAAAAAATATTTGCAAACGTAAATATAAGAATTAAGTGAAAATATTAAACAATCGTATGGACCAAAGGGAAGCACACCCAATTTTCTTTTGATTGAGTTGGAATTAGTATACATTTTCAAATATATTTTCAATGGACATCCTCAGAACTCTGTTAAATACGTTGATGTCTTTATAAGGAGGCCAGAATACTTCTTTCTTTCTAGGAGTAAGCCACTTACTATGTACGATCGCTAACTCAGCTCCTTCCTTAAACTCAATGACTGCAAACATGCTGGCAAGCGGAAAAATGCGAAGCTGAATAAGCTGATATATTATAAAATAGAACACAACGCCCACAATAGTCAATATAAAATTAATGCAGTCGTAATTCATTCGAGTTTTTACTCTGCTGAACACATCTATTTCGGCAATAAACAGGAACAACACAACACAGTTCAACACACACGTCACACATAAAACCTCCATACAGATCAGAGAATTATATTTCGCTTCAGAATTCCCCCGGTATTGTCAGATTGTCAGGCAGAAGAAGTAACACTGATATATTTTGTAAAACAAGAGGACAACAATATGATTTCATTTTCATTTGTAGTGTAGGTAAATTTTGAAGAAGCATGGTATGAGTGACGTAATGTACTAAGAATAATTATGAAAATTTAATGACTCATTGCCTCAACGTCCATAAAACTTCTCAAAAGTGGGAGTTACACTTATCTATCCGTAAATCGACAATAGCGAACAAAACGACAAGGATTTAATCTTTGCGGCAAAAATTTATATACTATATCAACGCCACCTTTCTAGGTGGTGTTGACTATATGCGTTAATTAGTGTGTGTACGGCGCTAATTTTAAGAATTGGTTTGTTTTTTTTAAATTTCTGATATATTCTGATATTGTGTGGTTGTCATCACATCTATAGCTTTTATCATTTTCAAATATATATATATATATATATATATATATATATATTTTTTTTTTCAGTTGTTATATTTCAGTAAAATAATGTACCTATTTACGTTATAAATAATATGATTATATCCTATATAATATTACTTTTACATATTGTGTATATTTCTAATTGTTCATTATTGTATTTAATAAAAGAATATTAAATTGTATGCCTTTCGAAATTTATATCATTTTTTTATGTTACCGGCGGGTCACGTCATTCCCACTACTACTATATAACGTATTAATGACGTAAATTATTGTAAGTGCCTAGTTTGGTGATTGAAGTGACCAAAAGGTGACGACTCTTTTACGACTATTATTAAACGTGATAATGTCGTTACTAGAGTGACGTCTTAATTACGTAAGTTTTTCGACATGTGACGTGTGTGACTAAAAATCACTGAAAAGCGACGTGACAGATACGTCAGCATGTTATCTGGGTTGGAGGACCATTAATATACGATTTTCCTTTTACGAGAACTCATTCTGTAAATTGAAGAAATAGATAACGTAAACTTTAAAAAAAAAACTGAATACTATGCAAATTGCAATAACATGTATGTAGCTAATATAAGGGAATCATTTATTGTTGAAAGGAGGCAAGCGATATTTTGTAAGTTCTGAGAAAACGCAAAAAATTATTCTGAGATACTATATTATTTTTAATTAGTTCTCTTGTTTAAACCTAAACGGATGTTTATAAATAGGTATATGTGCGAAACAAAGTCGAAAATATATTTTTTTAATAATAATTTTTGTTTTTCAAATAACCCAACAAGCACAAAATGGTTGAATAAACGTCTAATTTTCGTTAATACCGCAAATATAACTATGGTTGATAGTCAACCTCTAATAAAGGACAAAATGTCCGCTTCAGTAATGTTTAAATATAGTATACTAAAGAAATATTGTCTGAAAGTTATTTGTGGCATTCTACGAATATTCTTTCCTATTATTTGAGTTTTCTACCACATATATTATTATCCTCTTCAAAACAAATCACCGAATCTACAAAATAATAGAATTATTAGAAAAAAACCTCTGCGCCCGTGACGTTTACGCCAAAGGAAAAGTCAGAGGTTATGTTTTGCAAATAATATAAATCGGAATAAACACAGAAATAATGTATTTTGCTGACGTTTCGGAAAGTAATCTCTTTCCGTTTTCAAAGCTATTTTTTGGAAGAACTCTTATTTTGCTGTGTATGTCAAATACACAGCTTTAAGATTCTGTTTATGTTATTTCCATAGATACTTACTACTTACACAGAACATAGAACTGATGATATTTTCTTTTAGATAATGTTGAGTTTGTTAAGTTCTTCTTTTAACATTGGTAGCCAGGTTGTACAAATATCTACAGAACAATTCGATACGCACTTATCTTCATTTAATAAGATTATTGCTTATTCTTTAATTTTTCTTTTTTTGGTATCTGTTTCTTTTGTTAAAATTTTTGTCGAGTCCCAGTTTATTCTATGTCCGTTTTCCCAAGCATGTTCACAAATCTTTGATTTCTGAATTTCATTCTTTCTAATGTAATTCTTGTGCTCATCCAACCTCACACTGAAAGGTCTGGATGACTCACCCACATAACATTTATCACATTCGCACGGAATATTGTAAATACAGTTTTTTGAATTCTGCTCCCTGTTTATCGGTTTTATTTTTGTTAAAATAGATCTTAAAGTGTTCTCCGTTTGAAATATCGTCCTAATATTAAATTTGTCACCTATACGGCGTAGCTTTTCCGATAGTCCGTATACATAAGGAATTATTGCTGTATAATGACGTTAAGGTTTTTGTCGTACCTGATTGTCCCTATTTTCAACATTTATGAAAACCCTATCAACAAAGGCTTCAGGATATTGATTTTGTACTAGAACCTCTTTGATAAATTTTTTCTCGTTATTTAATATTTCATTATTAGATGAAATTATTTTGGTCCTATCGTATAAACATTTTACAACACCTCTTTTAACATTTATTGACTGATTGGAATTAAAATTTAGATATCTATTAGTATGTGTTGGTTTTCTATAAACGCTTGTTTCAATTGTATTATTTACCCTTCTAATTAAAACATCTAAAAACGGTAGTTCATTCCTACTTTCTACTTCTAATGTGAATTTAATAGACGGTTCCTTACTATTTATATTTTCTAAAAAACTATCTAATAAATCGACACCATGCGGCCAAATTGCAAAGATGTCGTCAACATATCTCCACCAGACAACCGGTTTGTTTATACAATTTTGAACATGTGTGTTCTCAAAGTTCTCCATAAATATGTTGCTATGCTATGGTGATAATGCAGACCCCATAGCCATACCAAAATCCTGCTGATAGAACTCATTGTCCAATTGAAAATAGGTTGTTTTTATACACACTGTTAAGAGTTCCATTATGCTATTTACACTTAATTTAGTTCTAGTTTCCAAATTATTATCATTTAGCAACCTGTCTTTAACTATTTTTAAGGTTTCATCTACCGGAACATTAGTAAAAAGACTAACTACATCAAAACTAACCATCAGGTTAGGCTTCGATTACAACAAACACCAGCCGAAAGACTGATCCTACTTAAAGGAGCTCCCTTGCTAGTCGTCATACACCACTTGCAGACTGCAGTTTCGAGCTGTTGGCTCTCGTCAGTGCAAGGTAGGTATGCAACGACCGACATGAGAATCCTTTGACTATAGTACATCCCGGTATTTTTACAATAGCGGCATGTAAAACAGCCAGCAGGCGCCATCTAGCGGTCCAGTGTCTGTTGCAATCGAAAAATAAATAGCCTGACTTGGCTTAGCATAGTACAAATGTGCTTTTAGAGGGCGGAATATTAAACATAATATTTTTAGTCGCAAACTCCTCTATAAATCCTTATTTTACTATAAGGAAAGTAACCAGACTGCAACCAAAGTTACAAATCTGGCGCGTTAAGTGTAATAATTGCATATTACCATCAAAACGCTAATGCTTCGATTACAACAAACACCAGCCGAAAAACTGATCCTACTTAAAGGAGCTCCCTTGCCAGTCGTCACACACCACTTGCAGACTGCAGTGAAGGCTAAATAATACAATTGAAACAAGCGTTTATAGAAAACCAACACATAATAATAGATATCTAAATTTTAACTCCAATCAGTCAATAAATGTTAAAAGAGGTGTTGTAAAATGTTTATACGATAGGGCCAAAATAATTTCATCTAATAATGAAATATTAAATAACGAGAAAAAATTTATCAAAGAGGTTCTAGTACAAAATCAATATCCTGAAGCCTTTGTTGATAGGGTTTTCATAAATGTTGAAAATAGGGACAATCAGGTACGACAAAAACCTGAACGTCATTATACAGCAATAATTCCTTACGTATACGGACTATCGGAAAAGCTACGCCGTATATGTGACAAATTTGATGTTAGGACGATATTTCAAACGGAGAACACTTTAAGGTCTATTTTAACAAAAACAAAACCGATAAACAGGGAGCAGAATTCAAAAAACTGTATTTACAATATCCCGTGCGAATGTGATAAATGTTATGTGGGTGAGTCATCCAGACCTTTCAGTGTGAGGTTGGATGAGCACAATAATTACATTAGAAAGAATGAAATTCAGAAATCAAAGATTTGTGAACATGCTTGGGAAAACGGACATAGAATAAACTGGGACTCGGCAAAAATTTTAACAAAAGAAACATACCAAAAAAAGAAAAATTAAAGAATCAGCAATAATCTTATTAAATGAAGATAAGTGCGTATCGAATTGTTCTGTAGATATTTGTACAACCTGGCTACCAATGTTAAAAGAAGAACTTAACAAACTCAACATTATCTAAAAGAAAATATCATCAGTTCTATGTTCTGTGTAAGTAGTAAGTATCTATGGAAATAACATAAACAGAATCTTAAAGCTGTGTATTTGACATACACAGCAAAATAAGAGTTCTTCCAAAAAATAGCTTTGAAAACGGAAAGAGATTACTTTCCGAAACGTCAGCAAAATACATTATTTCTGTGTTCTGTAAACGTCACGAGCGCAGAGGTTTTTTTCCAATAATTCTATTATTTTGTGGATTAAGTGATTTGTTTTGAAGAGGATAATAATATATGTGGTAGAAAACCCAAATAATAGGAAAGAATATACTAAAGAAACATATCAACGTTCACAATTTATGTTTAATAATCTTTGATAAGAAATGAATATATTTGGTATCATTTCGACGCTTAAATATAGTATACCAAACACCAATTATTAATGTGTACAAAACATTTTAATTAACCTTTGACAGAAAATGGTTATTATATAGTACAAAAAGTAAAAATTATAAACGTCTTTAAGGTATGTTTTTTTAATAATAATTTAAAATGATTATTTAACGTACTTATTTAACTTTGAAATATGGTATAACATACTTACTGTGTATACAGTATATAAATTATAAACGTCATCCAAATGCAAATCTTTTAATCTAATATGGGCATAGGTTAAGATAAATAAAACGTTAGAATGCAGAACATAAAAGTATAAAAAATATTTATTTTTAATAAATAGGTACTTACAATAAAATGTTAAAAACGTGGAAAAGGTATAAAATTTTTTAAATATTTTTTGATAGGTAGGGGAGGCTGGGGTAAAAACATGAGGAAAAAATACAAAGAATAAGATATATAAAAAATTGCATAGGTTGCAACACCAAAGTACCCTAACTCAATGTTTACGCATTTTATTTTAAAAATAAATAAGTGAGCCATCATTTAATTATACGTTAAAAAAATATATTTTTTTGTAGCAAAAAATTCAAAATAGAGGATATAGATGAGAGTTGCTGTAACATGAAAGGCAAATTTTTTAATTGGGGTCACAATGGCATCACTCACTTTTTTAAAATTTATTACCTCAGTTTCCCTTACAATAGAATATGTATTGCTTTTGAGACTTTTCGTACCTATGCTTCGCTTGTTTTAGCCAATCTTGGCATGCTTGATTTATGGCTTTATCCGTTGTTTCCCCAAATTTTGCCTTTCCTTGTTCTTTGCCCTGAAAGGCTATCTTGATAGCTTCTAACCATACAGCACAGCCTCCTAAAAAAAGTGTTCTACATAAACTGTGATTTTTTTTCAGTCACATGTAAACGGTAAGAGATACAGATAATTTTTCTATTATCCTTTTAATTTTTTTATGTTTTCGCCATTTACAAACTACACATTTACATGGCAGTCAGAACGTAATAATTCGATGTTTCGTCTCTAAAGGATCACCATCAACTTTCTTATTTTCAATATGGTCCTGGTAATACTGCCCTGTTAATTCGAAAGGGCGTATCTGCTCAAAATTTGCTTTTGAGATAAATGAATATTACTGTTATGAGTTATGCCATCAGTGTCTTATATGAATCAGATTGGTTTAGATAATCTATGTAGATAAAAATATGATCAAGGTTTTATTACAAGCTTTTAATTTAAATTATTTGCGGTAAAGGCTAAGGATAGATACGCCCTTTTGAATTAACAAACCGTCATTCTTGAAAAGGCGTAACTGACATTGCGTCAATAAACATAGTGAAATTTTTACTAAATAAGCTTATATTAAAGACATATCGATGCTTAAGATGTGATACCTCGTATTTGCAAAAATTGAACTTTACAGGAGAAACAAAAAACTTGATGAAAATTATATCGCCTTAGTTAAAATTATAAAACTTTACTATTGTTACAAAATAATCATTTTGGTCCAGGTTTAGGCATTTTTAAGAAATTTAAACTGTTTTTGCAGTTTTTACTGCACATACGAGGTCTCAACACAACAAAATTTAAAAATAAATTCAAATACGTGTTATCACTCATTTTGCAACATTCAAGCAAATAAAAATAGTTAGTTTAGCTGACAATTTCTTTATTACAAATCGAGCAAAATATAAATAATTCTTAACTTAGAGAAAAATAAACTTTGTATAATTGTTAAACACTTAACTAAACATCCTATTTTTCTTACTTATTTTGGAACTTGTCTTAAGGAACTTTGGTAGTAAAATAAAAATACAAAAGGAACTAAGAAATTTACAGCGAAACAAATGATAAACTGAAACTAAAATAATATGGCAATGAGACTGTTATTCTCCGAAATGAGGTAAATTATCATAAAATAGGTGGTAGTCTTCTGGTATCACAGCCTTCAGTTGTTGAAGATTATCCCATTTTTGTTTTTTGATTTTTATGGGCATTTTTCTTAATTGAGGAAACGTCATTAAATCAGTCACAGGTTTATCATTTCTTCTTTTTGGGAGATTTTGAAAATCTTCAACAAAGTCAAGTTTTACTTGAATATTCCCATCTGGAGTGTACTTGATTACCTTTATGTCATTGACTGTAGGGTCATTTACTCGTCTGCCTGGTCTTATAGAGTCATATTTTGGTGTTAGAGAATAGTCCTTGACGAAGTCATAAGATATTCTTTTCACTTCATATGGTTCTTTTTTCCTTGCCTCACTTGTAATTCTGGTATAGTCACTTGGTACATAAATTGATTTGTTCTTCAAATTTCTTTCTATCAACGCATGAACGGAGTCAGCTTCCATCTGCGTATGTCCTCGTTCTAGGTATTTTTGATAGATGGTAATATTTTTATGTACGCTTAAGCTTAACAAAGCATTGGACAGAACTGAGTTTTTATTCTGATAGGTACATCCGTCACTCCATATTATAACCGGCTTGGAAATGGCACCAAGCCCCATGATATAGTCAACAACGCAACTGGCAAAAGTATTAGCAGTTAAATCTGCTTCAGTTTCTGTAAACCAATAGCAGCTACAGTGGTGAGTATTAATATTGAAAATGGTGAAATTATGGCACACAAGTTTCATCTTAAAGTATAGGGCAGAAGCATTTAGGTAAGGACATACTTTTACAGCTTGTACATCTTGAGTCAAAACAATAACTTCTCCCTGCTCTCCCATTTGTTTGTCCTTATTTTTTTGTTCTCTTGCTAACTGCTTATTTTGCAGATGCTTTTGGTAAGTAGCCTCGTCGATGTTTTTAGCTTCAAAACCACAACATGTATCACATTTGTCTTTTTTCGGCTGTTGAAAAGAGATATTTTTCTCTTTAATAATGTAATCAAATGTGTATCTGCAAACTGGTTTGATTTCAGGATTTTCTTCATTACAGATTTTCGTGTATTCTTTGTAAATAGCCGTCATAGAGTCTCCATAAATAGGTTCGACGTACATTTTACTTGTAGATTGCCTACAATAGTGTGACGGTAGTTTTGGCAAAGAATCCAAGAAGTGTATCAAAATTTGCTTTGCAATATTACCTTCTTTCTGAGGCCCTTGTTTCTTAACTTGTCTTTTAATTTCATTAACGACCTCTTGAGATGGATGTATTCCAGGATCAGACTTATTAGCCCAGTGTGCGACAGACCATTCCTTTAATCCAAAGGTAGAGAGAAAAATTTTTTTACAAACAGGTAAAACTTGTCCATTTAAATCCTTGATGGTATATTTCAAACTTCCAGTGCGACGTGACTCTTCACCGGGTGCTTTGGTTGACCTTACAATTTCAGATTTTCTTACTAGAGATGAAACGTAGATTTTTCTTTGATCCCAATTCATGTCAGACCAAAACTTACGAAAGAGTTCAGTTCTGTTCTCTTCAGAGATTTTTTGACAGTTTCGGACTTTAGACTTAACACACACGTTTGATTCGCATCTAGGCCCCATTTTTCTTTCTCCTCTCTCAGTTCCTCTCTTAGCTGATGCACCTTTTGGTCTACTCCATCCAATGTAGGCTCTCCCGTGTTGTCTTAATTTTTTATTTTTACAGTCTGCCCATTTTTCTTTTGTTGGTAAACGCTTCCTTTTTTTAGTTTCTTCTGGGCTTTCAACATCTTCTGACAATTCTAATTCGTTCTCAGATTCTGCTGGCGTTTGGTCTTCTTTGGTTTCCTCAGTACCACCAACTTGTTCTTCTAATAAAGACCCACCATTTTGAGTTTCATCTAAATAAAAAAAAGGAAGTGGTTCAGCTGTTTCAATAGTGCTTTCATGTTGGGTAGTAGAAGCAGTAAATTCCACGAAACTTCCATTATTTGTATGTGTTAAGGACTTAGTCATCTTATTTAAACTTTCATCTAAGTTCTCACAATTTTCAATTTCTTTTAAATGTGAGTCATTTAGCAATGGTAGTGACGGCGCATCAATGTCTAAAATCATTTCAATTTGCTCACCATCCCCCAAATTATTCCAATTAATCGAGTTCTCAGTTTCAGCTGCAGAGTTTGTTTCTGGGTTTGTTTGTTCTTCGAAAATGTTCTCTGTTTGTAATGATTGTATTGATGATTGTGTTAACACTGTCAAATTAGTTGATGTATCCAAGCCATTAGGGGAAACAATTATTTCACATCCCATTTCGTCATACCACTTACATTCTTCTACATTAATGGGACGATTTTCTGCTTCGTTTTCATTAGAAATCAAATCATTTTGCAACAGTTCGGAATTTAGGGTACGAAGATTTTCAAATATTTTCTGGGTACGTGAAGAATATGCTTTACTTTCCATTTTTAATTTTGTTCTGCAAAAAACAAAGGTATGATAATAAAATAATAAATCGAAGTAGTCGATTTACTTGTGAGAACACGTAAATGCGCTGAGGCCATTGTAAATATTTCAGTGTGATACCTCGTATCTACATTGTTGAGAATAATTCTAATAAATGTAAATAGTTTCATAAATATTAACGTGTCTTATACACAATAAGCTTTACACATCATCACCTGACATATTTTAATATTCATTTTCATAGTACAATAGATAAATTATGCGAAAAAAGGGGTACTTACCAGAAAACACCTGTTGCCTTCAGTAAACAACACAGAACTGTCTGATACGAGGTCTCACAAAAATATTTACCCGTCGCATATGCTAGATGTCACTACAGTACAATTATTTCAAATTCCATTGGATATATGTTTACGAGTTATCACCAGAAAGGTGCGGGAAGTTTTTCTGCGATTTTTGATGGATATAACTCATTGTCGCTAAATATGTAGATACGAGGTATCACATCTTAACCATCGATATGCATTAACAGAGTTTATTCTATATTATAAAGTTTCAAGGTTCAAAAAGAGGTTTTACTTAATTGTCTATATCATCATCGTCTGACATGTCCATATTTTGCCCTCCACTATTTATTGGAAGATCCATCCAAAACTGTACCCAATTTCGCGATGATGGTCTCTTTTCTTTCAGCTGATATTTCTCGTGGTTGCTGTTTCCCGGCAGGTTTTGAGATACCCATTTTCTGGCATTTGGCTTTCAAAAAATTAAGAATATTGGCAGGTCCATCAAAACTAGTCTTATACTCAAAAGTTCTAAGACCTCGAGTAAACTTAACTTCTACCATGTTGCTGAGATATGCACGTGAACTTATTTTACGAAGTTTGCATTGTGAGGACTGAGGATTCATTATTCCACTCAAGAAAATCATTTATTGTAAGCTCAATAATTCAGCATTATTTGTTGATTTCTTTACAGCATCTACAAAATCGAGGAAATCATAAACCTTACCCTTTCGATTTAATGATTGCTCTACTCTATGGTGAAACGAGTCTGCGGCCATGAAGGTATGGCCAGGCTCAAAGTATCGCAATGTAGTATTTTCCAGATTTACTTCATTGGAGTTCACTATATATGTTAGATAGTGGATTGTTTGAATAACTTTTTAAAAAGATTTATTCACTTATAATGGAGTCGAGTTTGACTCTTGTAAAAATAACAATAATGATTTTGAATGTGTTTAATCGAAAATGAGTATAAGACTGATTACAAAAAGGTTGTTGGTAATATTTATAATGTTTTGAGAACAAAGGAAACAGTGTTGCTGATTCAGCACAATCAGGATTACTTAGAATTGAAATACAATGCTCATGCAGCGTGAGCGGTTATTGAGAAGAGCTGTTACGCAGTATGTAATACGATATGTTTGAGAAGGTTAAGCCTGTCTCGATAATATTATATATCATAGTATATTTCTAATATAACAGCTTCCCCCTTATAAAAAAAGTTGGTGTTTTATGCAGCAACTTTTGAAATGAATATAAAATGTATATAAAAGGTAATGGTACAATTTGGAAAAATATAAAAGATACAAAAATGTTAAATCGTAAGGTTTAAAACACAGAATATAACCTTAGCGTCTAAAATATGAAATGCAAGCACAATAAGCTTGATTCATAAAATAAAATAACATAAAAATGTTAGAGTTAAAATATAGCTTTGGCAAGAAAGCGTAAAATACAAACATACTAGGTTTGAATTGTAAAATAGGATAAAATATTCCTAAGGTTAAAATATAGCTTTACTGTGAAAGCATAAAATATAAGCATGATGGGTTTGAATGAAAATGACGTAAAAATGTTAATAGAATTGAAATTAACAAATGATAGAAAAATAATGAAATATAATGATTAAACAAATGAAATAAAATTCACTGAAGAGTCCAGCACTGAAAGTCAGTAAAAAGGCACAAAACAGTTTGTCTTTATGTAAGTTCTATGTCTTCGGCTTCGTTGTCTTCTCTTCTTAAGGTAGGTCGTCTTCGTGAAGGAAATAGGTTAGCAAATGTCCTGTAGGGTTTGCTAGGCCTCGGTGGAGATGGGGGTGATGCAGAAACATCGATGGCTAGTCTTCGTCTTTTTGTTCTGCACTTACAAAATGGGTACAGAATTAACAGTCCAATTATTAGCACAATGATAAAATAGGTGAACTAGGATATGTGTTTTGTTATAAAGGGTTCGTTGATCAAATCATCTAAATCTCTGGAGTATTGGTCCAACTTGTGTTTGGCAACTTCGAGGTCTTCCGTATTGAGATTGTTTAATTTTAGTGGTTTAAGATTTGGAGCTCGGATTTTGTCTGGAATATGTTTACAACATTCAAATGGAATTTGGATTGGATGAGTGTCGTCTTTTACATCGGTTACTTCATTGGTACTGGCTTGAATTTTTGTGATGCCTATGAAGGCGTAACAATTTGGTTGTAATTTTACTATTGAATTTTTGTAGATGACTTCAGTTTTTGAGTTTCTTTCTGGACAGTTGATGGTTGTTTGTAGAGGTTCTGCGTTAATAACTAACCATGTGTTTTCGTCTATTTTTTTGGACGTGTAGCCTTGGCTGATGATAAATGACGTCTGGCAGTTTTCTGGCAGAGTTTTGAGGTTCTTGAAGAGACGGGCTTCGCATATGGCATTGTTGTCAATAGGGTAGGCAAATAAATTTGGACATAATTTGGTGTTGAAATAAAGTGGTTTGCATTCTTCAAGGTTCGAAATAGGTATGTACATTAATGAATCATCATCTCTCGCGATATATTTTTGAGAAGTTGATAATACATGATATAAACCAGTTCTATTATCCAAAATAGGAATAGGGTATAATTGAAATACTGAATATGTTTGAGGGTCTATTAAAGGTATGTCTAACACAAATATTAGATCCGAATTTGTTTGAAAAGCTTTTAGTTCTATAATGTCTAAGTACTGTGCAACCTTTGATAGTTTGATTGGAAGCGGTAAATTGTTCCTTTGTAGGTTTTGCGAAATTTCCTGTAGAGAATTTATTAAGTCTTTTGGATTTATAATTGACGTGTGAATTATTTTAAGCCTCGCGAAAGTGATGGAATTTAGGATGTCATTTAGGTTATCCTCGATAAATAAATAACTTGCCATAAGTTGTTCGCAGATTTCGATAAATTTCATTTTTGCATGGACGTTTTCTATGTCTTTAGTCATGTCTAAAATTGAGGTTTCAATTTCTTTAATATCCTTATTGAAAGTTTCTTCGTCAACTTGCAATTTTTGAATAGTTGCGTTGAAATTTTTGATTACTGAAGTTGTAACGGATATTTGGTTTTTAATTAGGTTTTCGAGTTGATTGAAATGATTAATTTTGAAAAGAACATTACTTTTTGAGAGTACCGTTGTCATTAAATTGTTTTGCAATTTATTTTGTCATCTGAGATTATTTTTAGAAATAGGAGTTATTGTCAGTTTGGTATTTGGTCAATTTTTGAAACGTGGTTATCGAAACGATTTTTAACATTTCTTTTGTTTTGGTCTCGGACGCAAATTAATACACGCTATTTGGTAAAATAGTGTACGAATCATGTATTTAGTTCCTGTATGATCGTCATGTAGTCGGGTAAATAACTTATTGGGATAATAATCATATTTTTAATGTATTATCGCAATATTTTAATATTTCGTTTTAACAGGGTTATACACTTGGAAAATAACCATGAGGGGTTGCTGTTGTGAAACACAGCGTAGAATGGTATTGCTAGAATAATGTGTGGGTTGAGAAAAATGAATTATTATCGATTTTATTACTGTCATTTATTGTTAATATCATATTTAATTAAGTATTCATTTCTCTTGATTACATAGGGCTTTAAGATTGAGTTTCATAGGGTGGACTGAACTATCTGAATATTAGAAAACTTTGGGATATTTTTTCTTGCATGACAAATTTTTCTGAGTGGGAAAATTAAACTTACAGAATTTCAATTTCTGGAGTAGCGTTGAAGATGGGTAGTTACCGCGTGTTCATTTGATATGGAGTTGTCAATATAAGAATAAGAGGATTCACTTATTAGTTTATAATGCGAACATAAATGATTGTCATAAGTCTATGCGCATTATATTTCTGAGATAATGAAGAGATTGACTGATGGAATTATTCGGAAAATTATAAATGAGATTTTTGAAGGAATAATTGTTTGAAATTAGATTCGTGAAATGGTTACTACTTGTCAGAATTAGGGTGATGTACGTTTCGGATAATAATTCTATGTAAATGTTACGAGAAAATAATTTCTTTTTATTTTAAGAAGTTGGTCAGGGAATGAGAGAATGTAAATGTTCCTGTTGCATGATTATAGTGTCGAAATTGTAACATAAGGATGTTTACGATTGATTTTGCAATCTTGTGTAGGACAGTGTAAGCTGTGTGAATTTGTCAATTTTTTTGTAGGTGTCAGTGTATGTTTTGTGTGAGAATTGAAATGGGTCGATTTGTCGAACGGTGCTTTTGGGGTTTTTGTGATTACCAAAGGATTGTTAGGATCCTTGCGATTTGGTTTTCGACAAATTTTGCGGTTTTTATAAAACTTTTGGCGTGGTTTGTTAGTTCTTGCCAATTATATTTGTTTTTTGATGTAACCTATTTTTATAAACGGAACCTTATTTATCAGGGGTTCTTGATAAGTTCTGATTAGTAGTTGAAGAATTAAAATATAATGATAAATTTGTATATTGGTCTAGTATAAGTATTCGAAATTTTGAGGTATTATTTTTTTATATTTTCTTTTGAAATCTCTAAAATTTTTTTTTATTTTTAAAATAATGTTGAGAATAAATGTCTTAACATTGATCCTAAAGAGAAATAATTCTGTCCGTCTGTGTTTTTGAGTTAATGTTGGTTTTGTTATTACTAAACTACAGAATAATTTCGTAGTTTTCTTTTTAGAGGTAGATGTTTTAGTGAAATTATTGTGTGGAAGTAAGTTCACAATTTTTCGATATAGTAGTTGTGTGAAATTTGTAGTTTTACGTTTTGTTTTCGAAATCTACTAGAAGTTTTGTCTCGTGTAAGTATAAAAGTTGTCAAATGGTGTAAGGTGTAGGGTTTGTTTGTAATTTGTATTTTAGAGTAATCTATTAAAGATTTCGTTTTGTAAAGTCAAGAAAATGTGTCAAATTCTTGGGCAATTTGTTCGTTTGTACATAGGGTCATACAAATTTAATTCTGAACATTTTTGAAGAAAGATTGATTTTTCAGTTCCTGAAATTTCTTTTGTATATTTGTGAATTTTCAGGATTTTCGAGTGATTTAATTTTTTTTAATTTGAAAAGGTATGTTCTGAATTTAGGTTCTAATTTAAAGTCTGAAAATTTCTAAATGTATATTATTTAAATTTCTGCCCTTGCTATTAATTAACAGCTGTTATTACTTGTGCTTGTAAAGCGTTTATGTTGGTGTAATGAAACATCATAATGAGTACAATGCAATATTGAGGTGTTGGATATCAGACATTTCTTGTTAAAATGTTTAAGTTCATAAACATACAAGACGTGCGTCTGTGCAAAAGTTCAAGGCACTGTTATCAAAGTAGTACTACTATTATGAATTTCTTTGAATTAAATGTAAATACTTTATGTGCATTTATTTAAATGAACAAAAGTATTTCCTTATAATTAAGGTTTTGTTTCATAGAGTAGAATTTATTACAGGAGAAGAAATTTTCCTAGTAATAGAGGAAAGGGATAAAATTATTTACATAAGAAGTATTTTTTTTTATCAATAATAGATCTATGGAGTTAATTGATATATCGTACAATTATTTTTTAAAGATTTTCTAGTAATATTAATTTAGAAAAGTTTGAGAAAAGTGGAGAATATCTTTAATATAAATTGTTAATTTTAAGTAATAATATTCTAAAAGATTTTGATAAAGTGACTAAAAATTTGTGAGATAATTTTGAAAGTTATTTTGGGTTGCAAGTTTTCGTGTGAATGTTTTATTTCGCAGGGTCGGCATATGGTTGAGACGAGAATCGGTGTTATCGTTATCAATTAAGTTTAAATATAGATTTGAATTTTTGCACTGGTTCAAATTTTAAGTTAGAAAATTCTACTGTTTTTGGAATTGTTTTTTCAGGAGACACAAATGGATTTTGTCGGTACATTTTCCTGATTGTGTGGGGTGTATAGATTTTTCTATTATTTTGATTACGCAGGATTGTATGCGTGTTTCTTGGATTATTCCTTACCTTGTTTGTCTTTTGAATTTTCGATTTTTTGAGTATTTTATTACTAATTTTAAATAATGTTTGCGAAATAGGTATTTTTCTGTTTAATGCTTTTGGTTTTACTTGTTTCGAATTATTTTTTGAAATGTTTAAATTTAACTTTACCAATTTTGTTTTCGAAAGGTTTATTTTTTGTGGGTTAACGTTAGGGGTTACATTTGAAGTTTTTTCTGTTTCTTGTACTTTACTTTTAAATATTTTTTTGATACGTGATTTGGTAAAAGTAGAATTTTGATGTTTGTTTTCACAGGACATGTCTAAAAGTTTAGAACTTTTGTCTATTTGACTGGAGTCTGAATTTTGATAGTTTTCATCAGACGTTGTCTCAAAAAATTCACTTTGTACGTTTGTCTTTGCAGAGGTGTTAGGTAGGCGTATTTTTTCATGTTTCTGAGCTAGCGGTATAGTGTTAGTGTCACAATAAAATTCAAATATTTCTTCAGTATCTGGTTCGAGAAAATTAAGATTTCGATTAATGATGTTGCCTGAAATGTGATGATTAATATTTTTGTTTGAATTTGTAACTGGTTGTAAGGTTAAATAATCGTTAACTTCAAATAGAGGTATTGTTTCAAAATTGGTAATTAATTGATTATTTCCGAAATCTATTCTACATTTATAATGTTGTAGAAAGTCGTTACCTACAAAGCCATCAAAGTCTGTATCTAAATCGTATACATAAACTTTGTGTGGATCGTTAAAATTGAATGGTATAAGAACAGATTCGGTGGTATTAATTTTTTGACCTGTTACTTGTATATTTAAATTTTCGGGGTGTCTTAGATTATAATTTTCTGTTGTTTTGGGTTTGAAAATGGAAATATCTGCACCTGTGTTGATTAAAATATTAAATTTGTTTGTCGGATCTTTCATGAAATACAGGTTTGCTGAACTTACTTTAAATGGAGGGTTATATGGTAATTTTACATGAAACATTATTCTTGAGGGTTCGAATGTGGGTCGGAATTGTCTTTGAGGTTCATCGCTTGGACTTGGAGAGAAATTTGGTCTAGCTCGTCTGTTTGTGTTGGAGTATTCGTGGAATACTCCGGGCCTATGCAAAAATCCGGAGGATTAGCAGTATAATCCTCGTGCTGTTGAGGTTGAGAATTAGCAGTATAATTCTCACATTGTTGGGTTCCAAAATCGTAATCATAATTGTTTTCATTAATTTCGAAATTATTTTGGTATTGGTAATTGGGAGAATAACTTGCGGAATAGTCTTCATATTGATTTGAGCTATCGTAAAATTCTTGGTTCAAATGATGCGTTTTTTGTTGATTGAACCTGTTGAAATTTGGGTTTGGCTGAATGGCAGAAGGTCTCTGCTGGTTGAAGTTTGGATTTGGCCTGATAGCTGAGGGCCTGTTCTGTTGAGAATAATTTTGTTGCTGGTTAGAGAAGTTTTGTGGTCTATGATTATATGTACTTTGGAAATGTGGCCTTGGAGGCTGTGCTTGATTAGAATAAGCATTTGTTGTGAAATTGGGAGATGGGGACTGATAATTTTGCCTTGTGCGGCATTCGTTAACATGGTGTCCGTTTCTTTTGCAGAAGGTGCAAAATTGTGGGGAGTTTGGACGTCTTTGTGGGTTTTGAATGGGATTTTTATTTGGAACTCTATTAGAAAATTTTTGTGATTCAAAATAGGATAATTGCAATTCACGTTTGATCCTGTTTATGGCGTCTAGCATGTTGCTAGGATTACCAGCCCTAATGATTTGGCCTAATTTGGGTTCTAACCCGGTCAATAGAGTGGTCAATGTCATGTTTTCAATCAAATTTGATTGAGCCGTTTTTTCTTCAAGGGTTAGAGTTTGTTTTTGTATAGCGGCGTGCATTTTCGCGTTGTGTGTCTGCAACCTAGATACAAATACCAATGCAGTTTCGTTAGATGATTGGCGAATCCTCTGTAGATCCTGAATTAGTGCTGTCAGGTCACGAGAATCACCAAAATGAGCTTCAAGTAAGCTTTTGATTTCTGCCCATGTAGTAGGGTTTCGGGAATTTATTAATTCTGCGGCTTTTCCGCGTAATTTATTTTTTATGTGAAGCGTTAATAAGACGCGCTGATCATCAACAGCGATACCCTGAGCGGTTATGCAAGCTGAAATAAATGTTTGCAAGAATATGGGGTTGCCGTCAAATTCGGGCACTATGGAAAATATTTCGCTTAACCTATAAGGTTCAATATTTATTGTTTCGTTCGCCGTGATTGAATTGTTTGCATTGGAATTGCTTACGTTTGTAGCCATTTTATTTATATTATTTAGATAATCGAATAACTTAAAACACTTTTTCAATTTGAGCTAGTACGCTACTGATAATTGGCAATTTTTTTATTATTTGTAAAACAATGTGCTGTTTATTTTATAATATTTCAAAATTTAATTACAAGGATAATTGGATTAATTTAAAAAGTGTTTTTAGTTGGGAATAATGTCACTGAAATTTTATATACTAATGTGCATTTAAACAGTATAGAACATGTGGGTTTTATTTTATTTCACAGTCAAGTAAGGCGTAAACTTAACCTTTATATGATATATGATATTATGATAAAAATAATGTTAAGATAAAAATGGTATGTGATTACAGTTAATTAGATAAATTCGCACTTAAAGAGTATATGATATTACCATAAAAATAATGTTACGATAGGAACAGTGTATGATTACGGTTATTTATATAGGTCACACAAATTATAATCAAGATATTTTGTTTCAAGTTTAAATAAAATTACTACCTTAGATATTAGAACTGTATGTAGCAATGCAATGTATTTTGATAAAATAAAATGTAAAATTATGTCGTTGTTTGCAAATAAATGTTTGCGAGATGATTCAAAAATGACTTACCCTAAATTTTTCATTCCTCGTGGTCCAGTTGAATGCGACTTCGTGAGCTTAGCTTCACCAAAGGTCTCTCTCTGCCAGGGGTGTCACTGGGTGTTCCTTCCACAGGGTTGCCTTTGATGCCGAAGACACCAACGATGGGACGGGATGAAATTCTTACTTGCTAATTGTTGAATCGTGTTGATTTGAAATGTTGCTTTGCTTGTATTTCTTGATAATTATTATTGTTTCGCTTCTGTGCGTTTGAGAATAATGTAGGTTCTTCTGAACAAAGGATTGGGATCCACCACTACAGCTAAGAAGTTCTCCTTGTTCCAGAAGCTCTTTTCGTCCGGTTAGGCACCTTTTTCAGATGGACTCCTTGTTCCCTCGGATATGTTTGCTACTGGTTAGGCTCCCGAACTGTGTGTTTTTCAGATCCGCCACGACTGCGCCAATGTTAGATAGTGGATTGTTTGAATAACTTTTTAAAAAGATTTATTCACTTATAATGGAGTCGAGTTTGACTCTTGTAAAAATAACAATAATGATTTTGAATGTGTTTAATCGAAAATGAGTATAAGACTGATTACAAAAAGGTTGTTGGTAATATTTATAATGTTTTGAGAACAAAGGAAACAGTGTTGCTGATTCAGCACAATCAGGATTACTTAGAATTGAAATACAATGCTCATGCAGCGTGAGCGGTTATTGAGAAGAGCTGTTACGCAGTATGTAATACGATATGTTTGAGAAGGTTAAGCCTGTCTCGATAATATTATATATCATAGTATATTTCTAATATAACATATATACAAAAAAGGAAAACAAGCACCAGTTTTTATTTTGTCCGGAACAGTTGTCCAGCCAAATGGTAACTTGTTTTGAATCTCTCAGTTTCTTCAGGAATGCGTAAAACGTGTTAACAATATCGTATTTTTTTCGGCCAGAAATGGCTTCATGCCACAAAACTGCGATCATTGGAATTTTGGAGTTACTTCCAACATGTACAAAACTTTCGTTGAAAACTACTAGCCTTGGCGTAAATATAACGTCTTTAAATGTATCACACCTCGGAAGTATTATCACCTACAAAAGAGAAAAATGTGAAGTGCTTCTAATACAACTGTACAATTTAAAAAAAAATACCTTTTGTAAATCGGCTGTGTAAATAGGAGAATTATTCCTCGTTTCAGCATCTGACTTATATTTCTCCCTCGCTAGGGTGTACTTTATGCGATGAGCCATGTAAGTTGTACAATGTTCACAATTATCATTGTTGTTTAAATCATGTGCGCTTTCTTTTTTGTGAATTTCATATTTCTCGCATGAAAAGCACTCTTCATTTCCAAGCTTTGCAAAGGATATGTTTAAATCACTAACTATTTGACGATATAAATAATAAGAGCATGTAATATTGTATTTCTCTTTGAATAAATCATACATTAATTTAATAGTAATATCGCTCGGCAGATACAGCCGATTCGGAGCATGTACTCGTCTGTAATGTGAAGTCGTTGGTTTGAAAGATTGTATGTGTTTTATTATTAAATCCTTATTTGCGCGAGCTACCACCTCTCTTATCCCTTTTAGGTGCAAGTAAGTGGGATTGCTTCAGGATGGTTCTGAGTAGTTTATCACTTTTTTTTGTGGTATCCCAAGGTTGTAAGAAAGAATATTTTGCAGACATCTTGTCGAATTCCATCTGAGTCTTTAAAGGAATTTGTAAAGGTATGAGTGCCTCTTGAGTTGGCAGCAGCTCCTGTAGTATTTTTTGGCAATCTGGGAAGTTGAGTTTAGTAAAAAGGATGTTTGTTCTTGATTTGTCATCTTCAAAAATTGACTATTAATGTCATGACGGCGGACGGCAGAAATCTTTTCATTGCACTTTTTTTTGCATGTAAAACTGCAATTGTCTGTTATTTTGTGTCTATCAACAATTTTTTGTTTTTTAGTTGCTCTTCTTTCAGCCATATTTTCATCGAATTTTTTTCGTTTTCTTAGCTCTCCTTTTTTGGTAAATCTCTTTTTTCACATAAATCCATCGCATCTGACACTAGAGCCTCAACATATTTACAGAAATAAAAATAATCTGTGGTAAGATTGTTAATACCCGCGTTTGGCGTACTTGATATGGAAGCTTCTTTTAGAACAACATTATTAATGATGTTTATTTTATTGCTTTTATTAGACATATATATGCTACTAGGCAATTTTTTATCAGAATCAGAGCTAGATTCTGAACTTTGTGACGAAACAACATAATTCTCGTCATTTTCATCCGATAGATCTGATTTTATATCCGATTCCTCATCTTCAGACACTATTTGTGTTACAAGCCCTTGATTGAGGGCAAGATGTACCAGTAATTTGCCACGTCGGCCAAATATATATGGTTCCTCTAAAAATAAATTTTCACTTCAATGCCCATAATATATACTAAGATGTAAAACTAATTTTTAAAACCCTACATATACGAATTTATTTAGAGTTAGAGTACTTACTATTATTTTTCTCCATCTATTAATAGGTTGATTTGTGTTAAAATGGTTAGATGAAATAAAAACTACACACAAGTTTAAACTCACTGTTAAAACACCTTAACAACAATCCTTTCCACTGTTAAATATAATAAATAGGGTTAGAATCTTTTATTCTGACAATCCCCCTAGTGGCAGTTGTAAAACTTTTATCATGTGATGTTAGGTAAAAAAGCAGTAACTGCAACACTTTCTGCAGTTATGGCTTTTAATACCAATATTTGCAGATACTGCTAATTGACCGAACAAACAAGCATTAATTTCAGATACGCCTGAAATATAAATTATAAAATCTCCGTTATCGATGCAGTTACGCCTTTCTTATTTAACAAAACACATAAATAAGTTCATTTTAATACTTTTAGCGGCTATAACGCGGTTTGTCCGAAATTTGCAGATACGTCCTTTCGATTAACAGGGCTGAATATGTGGTTTTTTTTGTTACAATTTGTGATCTTAAATCGACGTACTGCGGTTTAAGATTATTAAATTTGTAGAATTATATTTATAACATATTTTTATTGAAAACATCTAAATAAAAAAAGAGTTTTTAACAGATTTCAAATTATGTCTACATATTATGATAAATTTCTACGAAAGTTGTTAATCTATCTAGGTGGTACCTCTGCAAGTTTTCTCATACATACTGCAAGGTCAAACTCCTGGAAACTTTTATTGAAATGAACATAACTTACCGCAACAAAAACCACAAAATCTTTACAGGGCCGTCTTGAAAATATAAGAAATTTGATGGTGGCCCTTCAAAGACGAAACGTCAACTTAATATGTTGTGTAAATGTGTCATTTGTTTTAAGATACCTTATACGGCAAAGGAAGAAACAAATAAAAATGAAAATGCAAAAATTAAGTTTTTTGAAAAAATCTCAAACCAAAATTATTTTTTCAAGTGTTTTCACACCGCATTAAGCTTAACATCATGCAACTTTGTCCCAATTTAACCAAAGCCGTATCTTTTACTAGCTGCGTTTATGAAATCTCATTGGTCAGCCTCTAATTTCAATAACCCTGCTACATTTTTACTAACAAAAAAATAAAAAGTTATTTGGACGATCTTATGTTAACAAATATTAAACGTCAACTATAATTTCCACTGTGTCTCTTCTTATTTGCGGAAAATATTTTTCAGTCGTTAAATATTTCTTTCTAGGTAATAATAGTAAATGTTTTTAATCATAAATATTATAATCTAACCAAAATCCAGATAAAACATGGGAGCGGATACAAGTTTTTTCCACGGTTTATAAAGCAAAATGGCATATATACCCTAATTTGACCAATGCATTATGTTTAAATAAATTGGGATTAAACTGATTAAAGCTAAAAAATAGATATTCTTACCTTCTATTGACGATTATTCAGAAAAAACACATAAAACCCGACAAAACAATAAAAACAGGCTCACCATTGCCACCATATTCACCGTTCTGAAATCACAGACCTAAGCAGTGTTGTCAGGTGCAAAGACTTAAGTTCCTACGAAAAACTTATCACTGCATAAAAAGTTTCCAATTTCTTTTTTACACAAATATTAGCCGCGAGGAACTAATTGTCTTAAGTTATTTCATGAAAAATAGAGCATATAAGATAAAGAAATTTTTTAAATTCAAAATAAAAACAGTAACAATTAGTTATTAAAAAGTTATTACGGTTTTTTTATGTAACATGGCGGATGTAGGAAAATCCCCAGAATCTGCATGATTACGAGTTTTTCCTTCTGGTTCCCAGAGTACTGACCTACAATAGCCATATGTCTGCATGGGTAATTTTCCCAGACCTGGCAACGTTGGTCGTAAGACGAGACGTGGGCCGGCAAGTACTTTCAAAATCACTCGCAGCTCAGCTGGTGGCGCTGGTGCTACGGTGATTTAATAACTACTGTAAACGGTTATTGAAAGTGGAACTATTTATTGAATATGTACGTTAATTAAATATTAAAATTATAGTTCTCCGAAATACTGAAATTATTTCAATTTACTGACACCAACTGTTATATGTCTTTTTTTTTGTTGTCGTCGCCAAAAGGTTTTGCAAATTATATAAAAACAGCAACCTTTGAATATTTTACTTCTGAATAATACGATATTTATTCATGTGTCACGGACGTTTAATAACAGTTGTTGATTTTGGTATAAAAGACGAAAATCGTATACGACAAAAATACTTAATTTTTTCACGTCAGATTTTCAGTGATAATTATTTGGTAAAAAATGTATAATAACAAAAATAAACAATTTGCAGTAAGGTACACAGAAAAAACACAACATTTATAATGTGGCCCCAGAAAATGGTATATCGTACACGTCACGTTTTGAAACATAAACGTTGACGAGAAACGTTTAATAAATATACTATAACCAAAAAGTTACCAAAATTCTTGTGTTTCTTGGGAAATGTCACTTAGCCCCTTTCAACAACTTAAGAAATACAAGTGTTTATTGGGGAAATACCCTCAAAATAAGAAAAGAACACAGTTTATGTCTATTTTTTGGTTGGTCAGTTAACAATCTCATCGTAAAATGACCTATGGTTTTCAGGAATATATTTTATCGTGAGTCTAACATGGTTTATTTTGGTTTCCTTTATCGGAACCTTGCTTTGATATGCCTTATTTGATGGCAATCTCACGATCCTGCATTAGCCATTTTTAAATGACTATTAATAAAGGGGGAAGCAGTAACATATCCGGGTTGCATATTCGAATGTTACAGACACGTCCGCTGTTCGACAATTTTCGTGGATATGTACCTTAAATGTTATGTTACAGACGTGTGTCGCTAACATGTCAGTAACATTAGCGACCAACGATCATTTAGTTACCTTGTAATTTGGATCGTCACTATTGTATGTTTAAATTGTTAGAGAAAATACAACATATTCTAATTGCTAATTTTTATTTCCAAATAAAACATCGATTTCATCTAAAAAATTGCCAAAATATTCAAACAGAAAGAGAATGTGAAATAAACTAAAATAAGAATTATGAAGAAATTATTTCTTATATTTATTCGATCCTAATCCAACGTTTCTATCGACGCATATGGAGAGCGAATGTGGAGCCGTAGGAATTGATTTTTTCTTTTGATTTTTTGATTTGCATCCTACTTGTCTCTTCTTGCCACCCGCTGCCACTTCCCTTCTTCCCAAAGAGGTCGGTTGGTTGAACCAATACATTTTCCTTTCTTCTGAATTTACTTTTTGCTTTTAATTTTGAAGTTACGCATTTGTATTTAAAAGCGGTACGCAATCCACTTGGATTATGTCCCGCTTATATATAAAAGCGGTAGACTGTTTAGCTGCACCACCAAGCGAAGGACTCTTAACTTTCACTCCAAGTTCCTCGCACTGACATGTATCTACCTGAGGTCTTCCACAACGTTAGTTAAAGTGTTCTTTAAAATATTTCTGTAATAATCATACTTTATTAATGATGCTAGGTGTTTCTCCTTGAAAAGCTGATCCATAAGCTTGACTTCAGTCTTGCATCAAGATATGACATGGCTCTGCCGGAATAATGTGTCTGTTTAAGAGGAAATGATTCAACCTTATTAAAATATTGCTTTCTTCCGGAATTGCATGAGTCTTCGGATTGTGCCCTCTTTTGTCACGTGGTGTTTCGTTGTTTGAAAACAAATTTTTAATCTGTTCTATTCTCTTTTTTGAAATCCATTTAAACTGAGAAAGGCTTTTTGGTAAACGCGTATCCGAGTGTCACCAACAAGAACAAAATGGATATATGTACATGATTTTCTCGTCCCTTCATTTTCTGCGGGTTGTTTTCTCCGTCTACCAATGCTGGCTGCGTTTTTCTATAAGTCCTTGTAAGTATATGACCTGCTCACCTTTTGTTTTTAAACTATAGAATTTGGCGAATATTTCATTTCTGTCCTCGTTATTTATTTTAATAAAACATTTTAAAGGGCATATAAAAAACACAAAGATGTAGAAAGCAGTTGAACTAACATAAAGAAAATTAAACTTACTTGCATGCTAAGCCGATTTTCTTCTCTGCAACTCTTCTTATTATGAAAGTCCTTTTATTCTGCTGTGCCATTTCTCTTATATTCCTCGTCACGTCTCAAACCCCTCTTTCTTTTTTTAGGCAAAGTAACTTCGATTTTACTTTCACTATTGGAATGTTCTTCCAGTTTTTAGTATAAAAACAACAATAGAACTTATCACGACAAAGTAATCAATGCAAATGGCTTCTTCAAGTGACAATACGCAATGGTTGATCGTTAAGCCACATCACCTTGTTTCTATGTAGGGTAAACTGGTCCATAGTGGGACACATTTTTAAAAAAAATTATTGCGCTTCTTGTAAAATAGTTTTACTCATAATTAACATATACAGACATAGGTATGCATATATGGAAACAAACTAATAATAATTGAAAGTAATCCTTAAGGTATTTTAAATTTTATTTAATACATCCCACTATACACCACTTGTTCCACTATGAACCACTGTATGGTTCATAATGGGAATTATACTGGTCTATAATGGGATTTTTAACAAAAACACTTTTAGTCTATCTTAAATTGTGAGAAATCTACAGAAAACGCAAATTGGCGGGCAGCCCGTGTCGTACTTCCAGAAATGTAAGGTGGGGGCAGCTTTAATACAATATCTTCTGCTACTAAGGTATCTTCGTCGGGTTTATCCGGGAACACGAATTTATCAGTCACAATTTTCTTCAAAAAAGAAATATTGTATTCTTCTCCACTTATCTTCACAACCTGGCCAACATAATGTTTAACAGATTTTTTTGTCATATATCTTACTACAACATAATCCTTCTCTTGAATAGATGAATCTTGAAATTCTGATGAGAAGCTTTCTAAATCGCTGGAATCGTTACAAATCTCTTCACTAACATCACTGTTCGAACTAATGTCATCATTAAAAACTTTACGTTTAACTCTTTTAGCCTTCTGCTTTTTTTTTTCTTCTGCGATAACTTTTTTCCTCATTCTTTCTTTATGTTCTTGCTCTATGCTTTCCTTTATGGGTGTATCTGTTAATATCGCTGACTGTAGCTTCTTTTTCACTTTTCTAAGTTTCTTCCTAGGGGCAGCTTTAACATGTGGCCTGATTTCCTGTGGGGTTACTATAGTATGAGATGGACCAGGAATTGGACTGACATGTTGTGGTTCTTCTATACCTTTATTGTCTTTTATATTCTGAACATCTTCATTAGCCTTACCTTCGTCACCATTATCATCTTCATTTTGTTTAGGTCTGTCGGTAACATAAGATGACATAAAATCACTCTCTGAAAATATTTGGGAATTCAGGGGTGCTATGCCTGTTTTCTGAAATCCTTTGATAATGTTTACTGGCGTAAATGCTTTAGGGAAGGCAATACCAACAACACTGGCAACATCATAAATTTTCATTGGTACCCCAGGATGGTTTACCATCCAGTCATCAACTCCTTGATTATAATAACTTTTAAATGGAAAGAAACAGGCCACGTCCAACGGTTGCAATTTGTGGCTGCAGTGGGGCGGCAATGTCAACAGAATAATTCCACTATCTTTACACAAATTCAACACACGAATATCGTAACGGCTTTCATGGTTGTCAAGAATTAAAACAACTTGATGGTCCTTACTGCAACGCACGTGTTTTATAAAGTGTTCTATATATTTTATAAAATTTTCACCTGTCATCCAACCGGTGGAATGTGTTGCACCAGCTGATCCTAGAGGAGCTCCAGTGAGCATAAAAGGCTTAAATATTTTCCTTGGAAATATAAAGAAAGGCGGTACAAATGTTCCATTAGCGCATATTGCAGTGCACATTGTTATTAACGTCCCTCGTTCAGCACTTGTCACTTTTCCGACTTGTTTTTGTTTAACGTTAGCCAGTATCTTTCCAGGTTTATGTACATTGGTGACACCTGTCTCATCACAATTGAATATTTGGTGTGACTGGATACTATGTTTTGTTATTACATTTCTCAAATTATTAAAAAATGTATTGACATTAGTCTTATTGAAACTGGTAGCCCTACCAAGGCTGGTTGCCTCTGGTTTGCGAAGCGTTAATGTAGGGTGTCGTTTCCTGAAATTATTCACCCATTCCACTCCAGCTCGTTTCTTTTCGTGCCAAGATTGAGGCACAGTTTTATTATTAGCCATGGCATAATTGTAAGCTAACTCGCGAGTATTTAATAATGTTAAGCCATAGCACATTTCACAAGCTTGAATTAAATACTCTCTTAAAAGCTCCTCCTCTTCACTTGTAAATATTGGCTTGAAACCATGGCTTCGTCCGAATTTAAAATTATTTGGAGTTTCGTGATTATCTTCATCGGCTATTCGAAACTTTTTGACTTTTCGATGTAAAGCTGATTTGCTAACACCGTGCTTTTCAGCCGCACTTATCAAAGCCATTTGATTTGTGACAACATCTTCCACAGCAGCACGCATAGACTTTTCATAATTTTCATGAATTTCTTTGCTTTTTTGAAAAATTGACGATAGCTGTGATCTTGGATGTCTCGGCATAGTCAAACCTGTAAAGAATGCAATATTTAGCATGTCTTATCATATCCCAGTATGGACCGCAATATATTTTCCCACTATGGACCATAATGCATTAAAATAAAAATGAATATTATTTTATCAAAGTGGTAGAACTAAACATAAATAGAAGTGCAAGCAATATTGAGGTTATGGATGCCTTAGATATCCATACCAAATTCTTGTTAAAAAAACAAATATCAATGAATTATTTGAAAAAATCTGAACATGTCAGTCAATATTTTCAGCGTATCACTTACCTTAATTTTAAATATTTTGTAATTGCACCACACAAATCGATAAAATACCGAGTGACTTTTAAGCGTTATTATGGACAAAGTATCTGCACTTAAATATAGCTCTAGCATAGTGATAAAGTAGTCAGCAGAATGAAATTCCCACTATAGACCATGTACCACTATGGACCAGTTTACCCTAAGTTGTTGAAAAGGGCCACCTTATCTCCTTTCTACACTAATCGCCAGACTTGTACGAGTATATTAATTTTTATAATTATTTTGCACTTTAAAAAATTTAGAGGTTATTATTATTATTATTATTATTTACTACTATTGCAACCGCGCCAATTCTGCTAGACTATGATTTTCTCACTTTACTAGTATCGAAGAAGATTTCCCCCAAATATCAGTCTTGTAAAATTACATTATGGAATACTACCCTCTTTTAACAACTTTAGGCTCACCTGACAGGTATTTGTAACCAAGGGAATTATCTTGCATTTTTTTTACTATATTTAAGAATGTATAAATTAAGATATATCAGTACGCCAGACTTGTACGAGTATATTAATGTTTATAATTATTTTGTACTTTAAAAATTATTATTATTATTATTATTTAGTACTATTGCAACCGCGCCAATTCTGCCAAACTACGATTTTCTTACTTTACTAGTATTAAATCTAATGTACACAAAATTTTAGCCTTGTACCTCACACATTAGTTGAGGTGGCTACCAGCTTTCCTACTATAGGATCTGCCGCACCGGGTAGTGTCGGACTCCTACCGACTAAAACCCCTCCTGGTTCAGTGTTTCCACGTGACCTGGAACTGCTTTTACTTTTCATCAGGCCACGGGTTGTTGATCATAAATTGGTGTTAGTACAATTTCCCACGTTTACCTTACATTCCCCATCTGTTAGAACGATCAGGGGTTCGGGGCTAGGTTTCTTCTATCCTCTTCCTTTGTCTTATTATAAAATTTGTTACATTTACTACATGTTCTCAGTTCCCTCCGATTTCAGCATGTACCTAATTAGGTTATCAGGGTTCCAATGGATCTCCTCCACCGGTCGCAGTAGAACACGATATGTTCTGCGTCGTCGGTGGCTGCGTTCGAAGATATCCACAGACGTTGCCAAGATTCCCCAAAGTCCGGGAATTTTAGTAAGCTATTCCCTACAGTTTTCCCCACAAATAATGAAAGAAATCAAATAAAAAGCAGACATAGTTTAATGTTTAATTAAGAAAAATACAAAAAACGAGTTATTTTGTATCAGTCCAGTAGATGTGTAATGAAAAGTTTAATGATTCACTCATTATAGGTTCAAAGGGATCAGGTCAACGACCTCTAGGTCAATCAGTTTCAGAACCGGGTCAAACAAATTGTGAATGAGTTCATAACCGATTAACAACCTCCGGTGCGTTGTTATTAAAAACTGAACTCGACCCACCTAGAAAATTTTTTATTTCCTTTACTTATTTATCACCTCATAGCAGTAAGAGAAATAACCCCCTGTATTCATATTTCAAAATTAGTAATTATGTGAGACTCGAGTTCAAATCAATGCATTCAGCTCAAGAAATATACCCTGTATTCATATTTTAAAATTAATAGTCATATAATTAATACATAAGTTCAAATAGCATTAAAACACACCAGGAAATGTATTCAAATATAGATTACCAGTCCTGTATAATATTTTATTTATAAAAGAAACTGTTTCAAGTTCAAAGCTGGTCGTAGCAGGAAATAATTATACCTGCAGCATCCATAGATGTCTGCAGGTTTTGTAATGGTTATAATAAATTAATGTTAATGAGAATAAATTATTGGAATTTACTGTCACTTGGCGTTATGTAGGAACTAGGAAATATAATACATAAGTAATAATTATAACAAATATATTAAAATGTATTAATGTATGTAATGTATGTATTATTAAAAAACATTAACAAAATAAAACATACAGGTCAATAAATTATAAAAAAATATTTTTATCAGGATTTAAATGAGCATCTTCTAATAAACGATAATGTAGTCTTTTTAACAGTTCAATTGTAGCTAGTCAACAAGACGAAGTGTATAAATCGGAGCGACATAAACGTTGAGTGTATATAACAAATTAATTAGAGGAAATCGAATACAAATCTTTACATGAGTGCTAATAGCGGGGGCGAGCCCCCGGATAAAAGAGGAGATGATCATATACCCCTTACAAATAAATATATAGACCTTACGATGGAGGTAACGGTAAACGCAGCACGGATTTCGGAAGGTTTAGACGGTAATGTACTAGAAACAAAACAGAATAAAGTTACAACACAAAATGTAAGTACTATATTTAATCAAATCAATAATAGTAACCAAATTAATAATGGAAATCTAGTAACATTCAATATAGAAGATAAACAAACAAATTCAGTCGACAAAAACATAGAACCACAACAAAAACATCGCGCTTCATATCTATACGATAAAACCAATGTAGGACCATACCACGTTTATATCGAAAACTCTTCTACAAATTTTACAGGGAAATTAAACCCAATAAAAATAGGACATATTATATATACTGCTCACCCCGAAATAGATAACAAAATAAAACAAATTGAATCTATAGGTAGAAATAGAATAAGAATAATATTTAAAGAATATTTAAGCGCAAATATTTTGATCAACTCAATGGCTATAAAACAGTTCAATTTAGTAGCCTATATACCAAAGTTTATTTTGTATAGAACCGGCGTAATTAAAAAAATTGATACCGATATTACTGAGGAATATCTGAAACACAAAATTACTCAATATGATTTTCATTGTAAATTTACAGTGGAAAGCGTTAAAAGAATGTCTAGAAAAATAATCAAATCTGATAGCAGCGTAGAATATGTTCCAACTCAAACTGTCGTCGTTTCTTTTAAATGTCAAACACTTCCAAAATATGTATCAATCAACCACGTTATATACGAAGTAGAAACTTATGTACAGAAGGTTATATTGTGTTACAATTGCTTTAGGTACGGACACCTAGGTAAACAATGCAATAGTAGACCACGCTGTGTAAAATGCAATGAGGATCATACGGGTAATTTGTGTAAATCTACTAATCCCGAACTTGTATGTTTTTCCTGTAAAGGTAATCATTTAACAACCGATTTTAAAAATTGTCCTGAATTCTCTCGCCAAAAAAATATCAAAAAAGTAATGTCTGAGGCTAGTATATCTTACAGAGACGCAAGTCTGAGTGTTTCAAAAAAATCATACGCGTCGGTAGTATCATCTTCTGCAGAAGATACGAGGTCTCAACACAGTACACCATCTGATACTCAAAAAACATCTATACAAAATAACACAATACTCCATAATTCAAACAGACAGACACATAAAAGACAGCGTCAATCAATTCCTAACCACACACAAGAAACGCATAAATAAATTCTCAAAAATTTTTCTACTAAAATCAATTCAGGAAATATTTTATCAAATTCAATATATCAGAATAATTTATCACAATCTACTAGTCAGGCCAACACAAAGACACAAATGTTCTCTAATGCCAAGAATGATATAAGTGAGCTTATTTTAGAAGTAGTTATGTTTGTTGTAAACACCTTAAAACAGAAAAATTCCTTAGACGTTCAGAAACCAGAATTATTAAATGTTATTCAAACCCTCTTAAGTCATAGCAATGGCGAATTGGACTCTGATACCTATTAACGCAGACGAAATTATCATAAACCAATGGAACTGCAGGTCAGCTGTGGCAAATAAAAACAATTTGGAATACCTATTAAAATCAAACAAAGTTCATATAGCCCTATTATGTGAAACATGGTTTAAATCTCAAACATATGTAAACTTTTCTGGATATAATATTGTACGACAAGATAGGAATGATGGAAGAGGAGGGGTAGCTATTCTTGTCAAATCAAATATTACCTTTAAAGAATTTATTGTTCCATTTAATTTAACTAATGTAAATTGTACAGCCATAAATATTAGCATAACAAAAGATACTTATCTCACATTAGTATCTCTGTATATACCACCCAACACGAACATCTCTAAACAACAATGGAATGGTTTATTTTCTGCAATACCTAAACCATTTATAATTTGTGGCGATTTTAACGCTCACAATTTAGCTTGGGGTTGTGAATACACAGACCAACGAGGTTTAAATCTCCTGGATTCCCTGGATGAAAATAATTTAATTTACTTAAATGATGGAAGTCCAACTTACTTTGGAAAATTCAATAATAAAAATAGTGCTATTGATCTGACTATCTGTAACCCCGAAATAGCTCATTTATTTCACTGGAGTACAGTGTCTGATCTTCACGGTTCAGATCACATCCCAATAATAATAAAATGTGAATTAAAACCCCAGTGTATTACGTATAAATACAAAAGAAAATGGAATTTGAGAAAAGCAGATTGGGACATCTATCGTAGAGAGGCAGGTCAACAAATTACACAAAATGAAGCGTCCAATTATGACACCTTTGTCATTAAATTAAATCAAACAGCAAAAAACTCCATACCAGAGTATAGTAAAAAATCAACATCCAAAGGGAAACCGTGGTGGAATGAAAAATGCGATGCTGAAACGAAAGAAAGGAAAAGACTCTTTCAAATATACTTATCGGATCCTAATCTAACAAACTTAATGAAATATAAGAAGCAGGATGCCATATCTAAGCGTGTGTTTAAAGAAGCAAAAAGAAATGGATGGCGAGAGTACTGCTCTTCATTAAATAAAAATGTACCTCTAAAGAAAATTTGGAATACAGTTAATTCCTATAAAAACAGAAAACAAAGCAATCGCATACCAATTGACGTTAACTCCGAATGGATAGAACAATTCCACGTGAATCTTTCACCTCCGTCAGTATACTTTCCACAGATCATGGAAGTAAATTCTACAGATTCACATACACATTATCTCGCAGAACCCTTTACTTTCACAGAACTTAATAGAGCTCTCAAACAGAACAACAACTCTTCACCAGGTATAGACAACATACACTACTCAATGCTATCAAACCTCCCATCAGAATAAAAAAAAAACACTACTAACACTACTTAATAATATATGGCTCCATAAGGAACCTATACCGTCAGACTGGTCCAAATATATAATAATCCCAATACTAAAACCTGGAAAGTCACCTGATCTACCGGATTCTTATCGACCTATCGCTTTAGCCTCTTGTGTATTGAAAACCTATGAAAGACTAATTACAAATCGCCTGGAACATTATCTAGAACACAATCAACTACTACCACATACTCAATTTGGATTCAGACGCGGAAAATCCACACAAGAAAATGTTGCTCATTTAATTACAGACATTCAAATTGCCTGTTCCAAAAACAATTCTGTTAGCGCTGCTTTTATAGATATAAAAGGAGCTTACGACAACGTCAATCTAAATATTTTAACAGAAAAATTGTCGGCATTAGGAATACCACAATTGTTTATAAAGAACATATATTATTTATACCACAATAGAAGCATATATGTAAGAATTAACGAAAACCTATTAGAGCCTAGACAGACATCACTTGGACTTCCTCAAGGAGGCATTCTGAGCCCTCTTCTTTACATAATATATGTTCAAGACCTACAACATCTCCTGAACAACAACGTTAAAATATTAGAATTTGCAGATGATTTTTGTTTATACTCAGAAGAAAGAACAATAGAAAAGTGCAATTCTAGATTACATCACGCCATGAGAAAAGTAGACAGATGGTCGAATAACATGGGTTTCACAATATCCGATACCAAAAGTACAGTAATAACGTTTATAAGAAAAATATCAACCACCAAGTCACATCAAACTATATAACTATCAACTTCCATACAGAACAAGTACAAAATTCTTAGGTATAGTACTAGATCAAAAATTGAACTGGAAAGGACACATTAACCATATAATAAAGAAATCAGAAAATGCTATTAACCTGTTAAAAACATTTTGTAGGCACAAGTGGGGAGCAGACCCAAATGTTGCATTAATTTTTTTATAAAACCTTAGTTAGATCCATCTTAGATTATGGATGTATATTTTATGGTTCTGCAGCGGACACACACTTAAAGAAAATCGTGCGGATTAAAAATAAATGCATACGAATTCAATAGGTTACTTACCGAGTACACCTTGTATAGTTTTGGAAGCGGAAACAAGTGAACCTCCTCTGAATCTTCGAAGAGAATATATTTGTAACAAATTCATTTTGAAATTAGAATAAAAAAACAGCGACTTATTAAGAAAAATTTGTCAACTTAATATTTTATGCCAAACTACTAAATACTGGAATGTGAAAACTCTTCCATTATTAGCGGATAGCTTCATGAAGATGTCGCAATATGCAGATGAGATACAAAAATCAGATACACTTCCAAACTTTTCAATTCCATACAAAACATTTCAAGAACCCATAACCACACATATATTACAAGACTATAAAATTATTCCAGGAATTCAAAAACAACATATTTTTCAAGAAGATATCACAAAAAAATGGAAAGACTTTGAACATATTTATACAGACGGATCTAAAATAAAGGACAAAACAAATTCTGAAATACAAATTACCAACTAACCTATCTGTATTCAGCGCAGAACTAGTGGCAATAAGAGAAGCTTTTTACTTAGCTTTAAATTCAAATAAAAACAAGTATGTGATATTTACAGACTGTAAAAGTGCGATTGAAAAAATCAAAAATGCTTCTCCAACGACATATTCTAATCATTTAATCTCAGAAATCTTATTAATTAATTATGAAGCAAAAAGACAATCCAAAACTATCCAGCTTGCGTGGATTAGGGGACATTCAGGTTTGATAAATAATGAAATTGTTGATAAATTAGCAAAAGAAGCTACAGAACAAGGATTTATTATGATAAACATTAGAACATCTAGAAATGACTTGTTTTTTACAGTGAAAAAAACCATGAAAGAAACTTGGCAAAGGGAATATGAGAAATCAGAAACTGGCAATTTCTATAAAAATATACAACCACAAATACCCTCTACTCCATGGTTTAAAAGTATTACAGATAGGCATTTTATACAAACAATATGCCGGATAAGAAGTAATCATGCTTTAACCCCTGCCTACAAACATAAAATCGGCCTAAGGGACAACGCTCAATGCTTATGTGAAGAAATCGCTGATCTGCAGCATATAACATTGGAATGTATTCTGGAGGAAATAAATATTAATAACTTATATAAAAAATTAATTGAGGTAAAAACTCAATTACCAGTGAATATATCCACATTGCTATCATTGAAAAATAGAAAGGCTTATTTCCCTTTATATGAATTTATTAAAGAAAATTATGAAAAAATTTAATGTTTTGTAAATAATAAATAGGTATTAAAAATTATGTAAAATTTGTTCTAACACTAGACGTATACTAACAAATTATGTAAACATAAATTGTCCAATGCCTTGTGTACAGTTAAAATTATGTGAAAAAAATAAATAAAAAAAAATATAAAAAATATAAAAAAAAATATAAATAAAAAATAATAAATAATAAAAAAAGAAGACAAGAGAAAAGAAAGAAAAAAGAAAAAAAATAACTGAATAAAAAGCAAAAATAACGTTTCAAAAAAAATAATAAAAAAAAGCAAAGAAAAAAAAATACTATATCTGATATATATGTACTAACAATACTAATAATAGCTCTACATGGTCTTTAAGTTATGTTAGTCTTTTATTTTTTTAAATTGTAAATGTAATGTTGGCATTAAAGTAACTTAAATGCACTTTAAAATTGACTGGCTAGTTGGATATATCCAGTGCCATTGAAACATACAACACACACACACACATTTTAAACTCTTTTTTCTCTTTTTTTGACATTTTGGATAATGGTGTTCTTATTATATTTCTGTTGTCTATGAATGGCTTATATGAAGAAAATTTATCCAAATCCCCCCAATTTTCACATGGAATATCTTGATAGAGGGATTGTTTTTTAAAAGCGTAACAGGCATGTAGTAGACATTTTTCTTAAATTTGAGTTTCACAGGTACAGATATATTTCATTGTTTCAGTATCATCCCATTCCGATTAGTTTGTTTGTTCACTATATTTTTTAGAAATTTCAATATCTTCCCATTTCTCACTAGAAAATATTTCAGGACATTTCGGCAAATTTCTAAGCATAAAACGTTTATGAAGAGCACATAGCGCTTGGTTAAAATCACATAAACACATTGTTTAAGTCTTAAGATTTTTCGACTGAATGAAAAGTTTCGGTATATAGTGTTTATATAGAAGGTTTCTTTTTTAAAACAGTACTATTACTAATGCAAAAAATATTGTTTCTCAAGATATTAGCACTATCATCAGCGTCAAATGACCTAGGGTATTGCCCCCTATAGAAGAAATAAATACATATAAATTTTAAGCATTAATTCTACCATACCAAACTAAAAGTAAATTTCCTGTTTACCTTTTAAAGGTACTTTTTCAATTCCTATAAATGGTTGTATAAAAATATTAAATTGCTTGAGATATCGTGTAGCAATTTACTGATACTTCCAAACATGGAAATAGAAAAAATCATGGAACAATGTAATTGCAGATGATTAAGAATTCTTATTTCAAAGTATTAAAAATAGGATAGGTAGAGAATAAAGAAGTTGCTGACTAAGCTTGGGGAAATGACCACAAGTCAATCAAAGAGCATTAAAATTAGACTTAGCTTTCTATTGGTTGAAGGTGTGGTTTAGACAAACTGAGTAATTCATTTTAGAATTTACCTCCTAATGTGGGGGGATATATATATTTCTATATATATACTGCAGAAGTATTCAAACAAACAGTTCAACAGAAAAGAGTTATAATATTAAAGTAAATTGTGGAAAATAGTAAGTGAAAATAAAAGTCAAAAATCCAGTAACATATTCAAGGAATAACACACCTGGAAAATCTATAGAAATGCTTTCTTATATGAAGAAAGATGCGGCTGATAGTGAATTTACAAGTGTGGACGTTAATAGTGCTCCAGTATACCCAAGACCCCAAACTTCAACAAAATCAAAAAAATTGATAAATTTGAAAAAGGAGTTGAATGAATCTGACTGTGAAAGTATTAAAACGGAATTTAATCACAGCTTTAACGATTCTGTCAGTTCAGAAATACAAATCATTAATGGCTCGTTTAGTCAACTTAAGCCGATAGGGGCAAAAAGAATATTCAAACCCAGCATAACGTCTACACCAGTTTATGAACAAATTAGTGATATAAGTGATACAGAGGATGCGGAAAATCAATCTCAATCAGAAGAAAGCGAATAATTGAGATTATTAACGTAGTAAACTGTTATTTATATGGATGAAGCGAAAGCTTTTATTAAGAAAACAAAAGAATCCGATATAAAAAATAATAAGAGTAAAGCAAAAATTATTAGAAAAATTAAAAAATATTAAAGGAAACTACAGACTTTAAAAAACATTAAAGAAGAAATGGACAAGCTCTCTGAAGTTTGTGCGAAAATAACTTCAGTGCTAGAATAGAAAATCGCTCAAAACTTATCAAATTTATATTTTTAAATCCACTGTATATATTTAAAATCTGTTACTGTTTTAGAAACCAACTGCTGTTACTGTTATGATATATAAAATTTCTTCAGTGTTAGAATAATTTGTTTAATAAGTATTTATCAATTTTCTGTTTTTAAACCCACACTTTGTTTTTAATATATATTTAGATAAAACTTAAAATTTAAATAGTGTAACTATTATAACTAATTATATATTATATAACTTATATTATTTTCTAAATTCAGTATTATGTAAAATTTAATTTTTGTATTGTTTAGAAAAATGTTTTTTCTATAATAATTTTTTTTTAAAAACATGTTTTTTATATAACTTAACCCCAAATAACACCCTGATAAAACCTACTTGAATAGAGCGTAATTAAATCAATTTTGTGGATATAATTAGACAATAAAAAATCCATAAATATAGAGGAGGTATAAAATTCTCGAATTATCTATGGTCACTCTATAAGTGGTAAACACATTATCAAGAAAGTTGTAATTACTTGCAGTGAAATAAGTAAAATATAATCCAGAAAAGCACAAACAGAATTATTATATTAGAAAGAAATGTTACACCAAACTGACAACAGTTATAGTATTCCTGTTTTCAAAACTTGTTTAATATATTCAGGCAAGCTGAGATACTTTCAGCTATCTCTATGATTAGTTTGGTAAACTCATAAAGCAGTTCCTGAGTGAACAACTAATTTTTGCAACTGGTACGGTTTAATTGTACTACAGTACAGAAGATGGCGCTGCATCCCACAATCCATCGATTTATAGGTAGATCTTGTTTGAAATTCTACAGCTTTCGTTATAGCATGGTGCCATGTATACTAATACATCTATTTATTATTTATTTATTACAGATTCTATACCATTGTCTTGATCCATTTGAAATCTCTGACTGCCAATCTTGCTGATAAGAAATCTTTATATAGTACATTGAGTGGCTAAAATAAAACAGGTCTGTTAGAAAAAGAATATTTGTTCTAAGGGTAAAAGTTCAATTCAGTTCATTAACCGATTATCAACTTGTTAGAACAGGTCTGATGACTAATTAGATACTTGTGTGAGAAAAACAAGTTATATCCCCCACTTATATATATATTAACCGACGCGCTATGTGTTTCGTAACTTTTTGAGTATGATAATGAACTACGAACATTGTCAAAGAGAATTTTCATACATTTAGTTCGACATAAAAACAAAAATTGTTCTGTTCTAAATGGTGATAATAAAAAACGAAAAAGTGTTAAGTTATTACATGATCTACCAATTAAAAAACAAAAGTGTGATAATATGCCTTCTACGAGCGATGAAAAACTCAATAAAGAGAATTGTACGGAAGCCCGGTTCGTCCATTCTGAGTTCCGAGTTCCGACTTCCTTTTTTTTACATCACATCCCAGAAATGCAGACTTACTACGTCACATCTCGGAATTTCTGAATTACTACGTCACAACCCAGAAATTCAGACTTACTACGTCACATCTCGAAATTTCTGATTTACTACGTCACAACCTATTATTATAGTATTTTAAAAAGTAAGTGCCAACGAAAATTCATCATCAGCATGGCTACTTGTCTTCGCGTAAGTTTCATATCTAATCAGTCAATTACAATAATGTATTTTATACAGGACTATTTAATAATAGTTGCATTATACAATTATTGAAAGCTGTTTAACAATAGTACCTAGTCATTATTCCAACCTATGTAGTTATTAACATGAACTCATAACCACATACCTTTTGACCAAACAGGAACCATGATAGTCCACTTTTTCAAGGGAGTGACCATATTTTCTTTTGACTTTTTAAACGTCAAAGTTTTACTATCAACTAATTTCATTTTTTCAATTTTAAACGATTAAAACAATTAAAATAGCCGTGTATAAAGTATAGTATGCAACTCGCGTATAATGGCTATTAGTAACTCGGACGATTTACTACACTCGCCTTCGGCTTTAGGCTCGTTTCATAAATATCACCCCTTTACAATAATAGCCATCATTATACGCCCGTTGAATAATATATACTATTATAATATTCTTGAATAACATTGAATAATTTTGTAGGTCTACATTACAATATTATTGCTATATTACTTTTAGCCTCTACGCCGGAAGAGCTTCAAGAACTTTTAGACGTGTATGCCCAGAGCTATGATTCCTTGGGACTTAAAATCAACATTGGAAAGACCAAGATTATGTCAACTCCTCATCAAGTGAACCAAATAGACATTACACTTAACGGAAATTCTCTTGAAGTGGTGGATCAGTTCAATTACTTAGGCAACGTTGTTAATGACAAAGCAAACATGGACAGCGAGATTCGCAATAGAATTAACGCTGCATCTAGAGCACTCTGGGGACTTAGAGAGAGAGTATTTGACAACCACGACCTTGCTTTGTCAACGAAAATGGCTGTCTACAGAGCAGTTGTCATTCCAACACTGCTATATGGATGTGAAAGCTGGGTCACTTACCGTCGTCGAGGGGTTGTGGCCAGCTATCAAGGAAATGTTGCTGCAAGAAGGCCGAATCCAAAACCTAACCAGGTCTATGTTTGTCCTGACTGCGGTCGACATGTGCTCTCCCGAATTGGCCTCTATAGCCATAGTCGTGTGCACCGTAGATGAATGGGAATTACCATAGACTACACCTTTTACTTGTTTTTTATTGTACACAATCTATCGACTGTAACATTTTTATACTCGGACTCGAGTAACGGCTAATAATAATAACTTTTTTCTGAACAAGGAAGAAAATATAAGGATACGTTTTTAATTTTATCAAAAAATTTTGATTTTTTTATAAAGTTACACCACTTTAAAATTTCAAAACTTTATAAAAATCAAGATTTTTGATAAAATTAAAAACGTATCCTTATATTTTCTAATAACAACGCCCTAATAAGTAATTACAATTAGTAGTACTAAAAGTTAAAAGGGCTTAAAACAATTGAGACGTTGAATTAGTGTTTAAAATTAGTACATACTAATAAGAATAATGTAAAATAGGAGCCAAAAAAAAGAATTACCCATATGATTTGTGTGACATGTCATATATATCAATGTTTTTGGTACTTTTTTTATCTCAATAAGTTACATTTCCCCTATTGATGTTTTTTTATGTATATACTTTATACGTTGGGGCTTAAAACACTTAGTGACAATGCACACCTAAACTGCCACGCTTGTGAATGACGTAAGAGCTGTCGGTTTTGTATAAAACCTTTCATTGTAAGATTTAAGAAAGTCAAAGGGGCTTAAATGGTGACAGTGCACCCCTAAACTGCCATGCTTGTGAATAACGTAAGAGCTGTCGGTTTTGTATAGAACCTTTAATTGTACGAGCCCTATAACAACTATACATTGGGACAAACTAAAATACATGCATATTTCAGGTGTTTGATTGTTAATTTTATTTTTTTAATAATTATAATAATAATGCTGAATAAGCAATGGTTTAAATGATAAATAATCACAAAACATAATTATTATTTTTTAATAACAAACCTTATAACTTATAACATGTAAGGAGCGATCAAAATGTGTGAACACTAGTAACAACTAAATAGTGGGAGAGTATAAAGTAACTGCCAAAAATGAAACAAGATAAGACAAGTAGGCTGCAAAAACAATGCAGCCGGGGACTACAAGAAACGTCAGTTTATTCTGCAGTTAATTTCTTATTGTATCGAGTGAATCGCTGCATTTATTGAACAAAATGGTGCATGGTATCTCTACAAATTCAAAAATTCGTGAGTTGGTGCTTAAAAAGTATTGCCGCAATAAAACAATACATGAAGTGGCGATTCCTAAAACTACACTGTGGAATATAATTAAGCATTATGGAGAAACCGGAAGTATCCTAGATGAAAAAGGTAAAAGTCCGGGTCGTTCAAAATTAGTTTCTGTTAGGAATAAGAGAATATTAGTAAAACTATGCAAAAAAGGCATAAGAAATACTGTAAGCACTGACGTAGTTTCCACAAACACCAAAACACTTACACTGCACTCGACGCGCGTTTCGCCAACTAAGTTGGCATCATCCAGAGACGATTAAAGCTCCAGTTTTAATCCCAATTCCATCTTCCAAGTTTTTTTTTTTGAGAATACCACCATCATTACTTTCTTCTCTTCTTCACTCCAGTAAACTGCAAAAAGATATATTTCCTATTTCCTCTCTAATCGCGGTAACCTGTGAATTCAAAACTGCGAGTTTTTGATTAGCTGCAGCATAATTATACTCAATTTCATTATTATGCAACAAGCAATAAAGTAACGAGATAACTATTTTTTTTGTATAGAGGGTGATCTACCACTAGTGCGCCAAACTTCATAAGCCGCTAATTTATCAAAAAATAAATGTATGTCCTAAAACGCATATTAAAAGAGCTACAACCCTTTGAAAGGGAATGGTGAATATCAGTTTTTCGATTATATGTCCAATATTGTGTTGACTAGCAAAATGAAATGTTCATATATTACGCGCTCAATGTAGGCACATAATACTACAAATTTCATATTTAACAGCTCGCTGTATTTTTAAATTAATAAAACTTAATTTCATTTATTCCATATGAAAAACCCAACGCAAATAATTCAGACACAAGAATTTTGAAAGAGACTTTTTTCCGAGTCATGTGAGAAATAATTTTATGTAAAAGTTTTGCTACGAAAGTGACAGAAAAAAAGTTTGTGGTAAAAAACTACCCCAATAAAGCAAGCTGTTAAATATGACATTTGTAATATTATGTGTCTACATCGAGCCTGTAATGTATGAAAATTTCATTTTTCTAGTCAACACCATATTGAATAAATAATCAAAAAACTGATATTCAACATCCCCCTTCAAGGGGTTGTAGCTCCCTTATTATGCGTTTACAACATGATTATCTAGTAATTTTCTGGTCTGATATTTTTCTTGTTGTGGCTAAGCTGTGCGACTTAACTTTTATTTCAAGCTAAAATATTTTTTATTTAAATTACACGAAATGCCAATTTTTTATTTGACTACTTAAGTTTGTTTAAAGAATATCAAATTATTCTTGATAATTTGGGACGAATGAGATAAAAATGTTTATAACTTAATTTCATTTAGCATTTAAAATATAAAATATAATAACTTTATACTTTAAGTTTACTTATTTACAATAATAAATTAATTCTGAATTCTGTTTGTTCCATTTAAAGAAGATAAGACGTCTGTCAAGTTAGCATTACAAGTTAGCAATTTTTAATTTTTGACAGATGGATAAATTGTCGCTTTTTTGTCGTAAATTTGTCGTGAAGGAAAAAAATTGCCGCGCCCCATTTTTTAAAAATAACCCCTAGTAATGCTAACTTAGTCAAGTTAGCATTACCACCATTATAAAATAGTTTAAATGAACCATAAAAAAACGAAAATGTTTGGATAATTTGTCGTCTTTTTAAATTTACGACAAAAAAGCGACAATTTATCCATCTGTCAAAAATTCAAAATTGCTAACTTGTAGTGCTAACTTGACAGACGTGAATATAAGAATGAAAGAAGGTAACATGGTACCGATAACACCCTTAAACAAAGATAGAAGTCAAAATAAATTAGCCATATAAAATAATATTCCAATATGAAGATGGCAAATGTCTTTTAAAACTATATTGATTAAATATGGTTGTCAAAAATCAAGATTTAAGAAACATTTGTCAAATCATAAAAAAAATACATAACCAATCTCGTTAAAATAAAAATCACTTGTTACCATTTACGTAATATTGCGTATGATTACTAAAAACACACAGTACAGTAGGCAACTAATCAAACACATGGTTTTTGATTCATGAGTTAACTACGATCAAATTTTTTTAATCGCTTTGTACAAACATAGATTAAATACGCCATCTACCATATGTAAAACAACACTTGTAACCAAATGTTAACAAAAACCGACTGAAAAGCGAGATGGATAACACAGTAATGGTGGAGCACAGGATGCATCGGTAAATTCCTTATACGCTGCCTGCCGTGCTCTCGTATCAAAAAATGTATATTCTGTCTCCTTTCTTCATTCCTCCTTCATTATTCTCCAAATGAGCAGAGAGGCAATTACAGACAATTTTTTCAAATAATTTAGATAACGAATTGAGTATGAAAATCTGTCTGTAATTATCAATATTATTTAAGTCGCCCTTCTTGTGAGTTGGTAAAACTAAGGCTGTTTTAAACACCTCAGAAAAACAACCTTGTTGCAGAGACTGATTAAATAAATAAAGCAGTGGTTGCATAATTAGATCTAGAATACCAGAAATTGTAATCAAGGATAATTCATCAGTCCCTATGGATTTTTTATTTTTAATCTGATCAAGGGCGTCGAGAACATCTTGTTCAGAGAAAGGACCAATATGTAGGTTTGTGATGTTCATATTTGGCATTGATGTACAAGGTAGTGCCAAATTCTGCCCAAAATGATTAAGCGCATTTTGCTCAGCTACATTAGAGAAGTGGCTGGCGAAAAGATTAGCAACTTCATTTGGGCTATCTATACAAACGCCATTGTAATTAAGGACAACAGTTTTTATGTCATTGTTAGTCTTGCCTAATCTAGAATGAATTATGCGCCAAGTTTCTTTGGTCTTATTGGATGAATTAGTGATTTTTTTTGTTATAATAATTTGACTTAGCTAATTTGATACTGAGTTTATGTTCGTTTTTTTTTTAGTTTTGTACAGATCTTTAATTTCAGGAAGTCCTGTATTAGTCATAAGCCAGAACAGCCTCTTCAATTTTTCACCTTCTTCAGTAATCTGGTATGTAACCCAGCCTTTGGAATTAGAGAGCTTTCTGCGTGTTTTTTTAAAGGACAAGACACATTGAAACCCCAGCATAAGCAATCCACAAATAACTTAAAACTAATATTTATCCCGAAATCAAACAAAAAGATCCAATTTATGTTGGCCAGTCTAGATCTAAGTTTATTAATATTATCTGCACCAAGTTGTCTAGAGAAGACAGGAACATCCTTTTTATTTGAATTAATGATGCTAGGAAAGTTCAGTTTCAGGATAGGGTAAACTGTCCCACAGTGAATCACTTTTTGCTTATTTCTATCTGGTATCTACATTTTTATGAATATATATTGTATGCAAATTTTAATCGAATCTATGATTCACTGGTATTGTATCTCGTTGCATATTTAAGCATTAAAAAACGTTTTAATCCCTTATATTTTGATTTTTTTAAAACGTGTTAATTGGTTCACTGTGTACTATGTAGTGGGCACAGTGAACCACCAGCTAGTAAACAGTGAACCATATAATTAAAAATAGAAATAAGGATACTACAATTTTTATTATTTATTTAAGAAAACTGTAGATATAATGTATTATTTTTATTAATAATAAAATAATTATTTCTAAATACATGAGTAGTATTGATAACTTGTAACTCAGAAACACCAAAAGTAATAAAGGTAAAAATAAAATATTACTAATTGCAATTTTAACGAATATTAAGACCCGAAAAATCTACATTAAAGGAATAAGAGTTCTGTAGCCTAGAAGTGCTTCCATGTTCCATTGGATTCGGTAAAATAACTTTTACGTCATATTTTGAAACAGTAGCCAAATCAGGAACGTCCGGCAAGGTAAACATGTACTGCATTGATAACTTTCTTCTGAAATAACTTACGTCATATTCAGAATCATGAACCTCCAAAATTTTTGCTACATAGTAAACGAAATCTTTCTTTCCTTGAAACTCAACTAAGATGAAATCACCTTCAATAGCATCTCTACGAAGTTGATCTAACTGTTGTTTAACATTCGGGACATTTTCTCCACCTGGTTCTTCATCATCAGTCACAGCGTCATCGCTTTCAAGAATCATTGAACTGTCAGATTCAGATGTAGAGCTTTCTTGCAATACTTTTCTTGCCGTTTCTTTAGTAGATTTTTTAACTGCATTTTTCTTTAGTTCCAACCGCCGTTTTTTTTCTTCGCTTTCTCTTGCAATTTCGTCCTTCTCTGGTGTATCAGTTGCAATTAAACTTCTACCCTTTTTTCTATTTTTTTTGCATTTTTTTCGAGGTTGTGCTTTCAAGGGTGGTCTGAAATCAAATGGGGATATACATTGTCCTAAGTTCGTTTTTTGTAATTCATTTTGTAGAGTTTCTGTGTCTCGTGATAAATTTTGTGATGAATTTTCTGGAGGTTGGATGTTTTCTTGTTCTATGTCATTAGGCGTACCATTGGTCACATTGTCAGTATTACATTCAACAGCAGACCTAGAATTGGTGTTAATTTCTCCAAGAATTGTAGGATCTGAACGATCTGTAACAGTGCTTGGTAAGAAGTCAATTTCAGTGAACACTGATCGATTGAATGGAAATATTCCTGTTTTCTTAAATGCATGTGTAATTGGTAGAGGCGTTAAAGCTTTCACATAAGCTTCGCCGATAAAAGCACCCAAGTCATAGATAGTAACAGGCTCGCCAGGATGATTCATCAACCAAGACTCCATGCTTGCATTATAGCAATCCTTAAAAGGCTTAAATATTCCTACATCAAGAGGCTGTGTTTTATGTGAACAATGTGGATATATTGTGAGAATTGTAACACCATTTGATTTTGCCATTTCTAAAGCCTCTATCGACAGGTGTGATTCATGGTTATCAAAAATCAGAAGCGATGGATTTTCTATGGTAGATGAACTATGCTTTATAAAATGTTTCATTACCTGAGGAAACAGTTCTGTATTCATCCATCCGCTTGAAGTGGCTAATCCTAAAGTGCCTGGAGATGTGCCTTTTACCATAAAATTTTTAAAATTCTTTCTTGGGAAAATAATAACTGGTGGAAGTGATTGCCCACTGGCGCAGATGATGGCGCATGTTGTAGTTAATGTTCCTTTCTCGCCACTACTAACTTTCGAAAGACATCTTATGCCTTTTGGAGCAATAACTTTTTGAGGTTTTTGGACTGTAGTTGTTGCTGTCTCATCTAAATTATATATTCGTGTACCATCTGCAAAACTTGGATAACGTTTTAGAACGTCAGCAATATTGTCGAAGTATTTTTCGATGTTGTGGCGATTAAAAGCTGTTGCTCGTGCTAAGCTGCATTTTTCCGGGGCTCTAAGAGTTAACCGAGGATGTCGGTTCCGAAAAGATCTTAGCCACTCTATGCCAGCAATTTTATCTCGTTTCCATGAATCAGGAATATTTATGTTATTTATCTTTGCTGTCTCATATGCCAATTTTCGACAATCAACATTTGTTAGACCATAGAATGTATATGCACAATCTGTTAAGTATTTAAGTAATGTTTCTTCTTGCTCTGAACTAAAAATTTGGTTTATATTGTAATTAGGGGTTAACCGGACATGTTCACCTTCATTAATGTTTTTGGTTTTGGCATAGTATCTTCTTAAAGTTGGATATGCAACTCCTTTTAGTTTAGCGGCACTCCGAATACTTTTTCCGGACCACACAAGTTCCAGAGCAGCTTTCATTTGTTCTTCTGTATGACAACCAATTTTACGTAGCTTTTTGGATCGCGCCATTCTGCAAAAGAAAATAACAATGTAACATAAATTTAATTTTTTTACATAGTACACAGTGAACCATACATAGTACACAGTGAGCCAATGGTTCACTGTGTACCGCCATACTCTGGTTCACTGTTGAACAATGTGTTACTTTCATTAATAATAATAAAATAAAATGTTATATATCATTTAATTAAAAAATATTTTATAGCTACATAATCTGCATAAAACACTTTTGAGAATAAAATATAGAAATAGCCATTATATATGTTAAATCTTCTATTGGAACAAAAACAATGTAAACTAAAATGTTTTACTTACGTCTCTTAATTCGGTTACTTGACAACATAACCTACACAGACTAAAGTTCATGCTCGACTGTTTCGGCGGCCGGCGAGTTGCGCAGGGTATCAAATGTCGTTGGCGTTTATTTTTAGAACCAATATCTGAGACGTAAATGTAAATGGTTCACTGTGTACCATGGCTCAGTGTTGGACGGTCTACCCTATGCGAAAAGTGGTCCGCAATGTTTGGATTTAATAAATTGCACTCAAACCTGGAATTATCTATATTGGTGACCATGTAGTCGATACTAGAGGAACTAGTATGGCCATTTCTATTAGTAAAAATTCTAGTACTGCCAGTGGAGCACATGTTTAACCCAAACGAATTAAATATATCTGTTAGTAGCTTTGTGCTCCAGCCTAGTAGTAACTAGGCTGGTTAAAGTCAATGTTAAAGTCGCTACAAATAACAATAGATTCAGACTTACCCGATGCGATGCAGAGTGCCTGGGACAACGTGTATATAAATATATTAATATCTCCATTTGGAGGCCTATAAAGAGTAATAATTCCTTGTACATTAACATGACAAATATTAAGTGAATTATTTACCACTGTGTTATGATCAGAATGATCATTGTTATCCACTAAGAACGTATCGCTAAAAACATTAGGAATATTTAAATTATTACAGATAACTGGGACAGGCTCGGGTATAAAAAACCGTTTTCGACAGACATGGAGTGGCCGGCACTAGATGTGCGCTCCTCGACTATTACACTGTCTTCACTGCTTGTACTGTCCTGCAATAATACAGAGTCTATGATTTCGCTAGGCTGCGGATGAATATTCCTACTTGGTCCCGCAACGGAATCTTCATGGATAACACAACTACTATTATGTGGGAGCATTTCTACTGTTCGCCTATTTTGATGGGGAACAACAAATATAAGAGTTTTAGCTCTAAAGTTGTTATTGAAAATTTGTCTTGCTAGGTCCTTAGAAATTTGATTTTTGTTTAAATTATAACCATGATTATTAATTTCATAGAACTTGATATTGCCCTCAGTTACACGATTTAATCTTGTAATAAAGTCAAGCAGTTTATTGTTGTATTTGTAGATTCGGTCATTTCGAACACGGTTTCTAGTGTAAGGCACTGATGAGAATATAACATTTGTATGGTTACATTTTTTTAGTTTCTCGCAAATAAGCTTGAAAGATGGATATCTATTCTTACTGAAATCATTTTTGACTGCCAAGATAACAGTAAAATCATCTTTTGTAAAGTGTGTAGCTACTTTGTCTAGGCTCTCAATAACTGCAGATATAGGGGCATCAGGTTTAACAAATGAAGAAATGCTATAATTTTTTAGGTTACTACTCATTTTACCATTCAGACCTAATCCGAGATCATCTGTAAGAAGTAGAATGCGTTTTTTATTTATTTTACTATTCGAATAATTATTTTTGGAATGGATTTTATCGGCTACCTCTCCCCCATTATCAATTATAGTTTTTCTTTGCATATTATCTGATAATTTTTTGTTATCTTTGCAGATATGAACATCGGTACAGGTAGAGATATGCTTTTTTATTAACATTCTTGTTTGCGTGCCTACTGAAGCTGCTTCTACGTCCACTTTATCATTAATGTTTTTGTTTAGGCATTCTATATGTTTTCTTAAGTCCTCGATAATTTTTTCCTGTGTTTTAATTTGATTAGACATTTCCTCGTCCCTTTGTAGCATCTCTTGTATGAATGCCTCATTTTCCTGTTTTAGTCTTTCAATATATTTATTTTTGTTATAACTGTCTTCTGTGAGGTCGTTAATGGTTTTTCTAAAATGCTTTTTTCTTCGTCATTGTCATTGTAGTACTCTTCCTCACAACAAACAAGTTTATTATCCTTATATTCCCCTATTACCCCTAAGTCTAATTTTTCTTCGGAATAACTGTAGGCGGTTACCCTACGCCTGCGCCCGACTGATTGGCGCCCATAGCGATTAACGAGGCCTACCGATATCTATCGAATTGATCCCCTCCCTAATTCCCGATCTTTCAACTTTCAATACTACAATATAAATATAAAATTTTTAAATGGGATGGTGTCCTCGACTAAACTGATAAACTTGGCAACATCAGTTAAAATGATGGTGGATAATTTCGGATAATTTGGATGAAGTCAGCGTATAGTTCCGGTTTAAGATGTTGGCAGCGCTGATAAGAACGTGTACATTATTATACGTTATGTGTTGTGACGATTTATGAAAATATTTGTTGATTTTTGAATCAGTACACCACTGTTGACGAGTTATTTTTATTATTCAATAATTATAAATACTGATATCCCTAATTTCACCCGTCACTGAACAACCGGTAAAATAGTTCCGCCGTCGCCCCGCAGCTCCATATATTCAATTCCTTGTAGTATACCAAACAATTCAAGCAGCAGCATATACGGATTATATCTCTAGTCTATTCCAACTCTCTGGCTCTGTGGTGTTAAATAAATTATTTTTACTTTTGATTGCCAAGTAGCAGTTAGTAAGTAGTTCATTGAGTGGAAAAGAGGGAAAACGTATATAGTAGTATATAGTATATTGTGTTGTATATTACCAAATGTAAAAATAACTCTGGAAATTTTGGTGGTAGTTTCTTTGGATTTCCAAAAAACCAAGAAAGGTACCAGCACAAAGGGGACAAGCAACCCAGTAAAATGTTTTAGTTCATTTACTCTTCCATCTCGTTCAAATCAAAATTTGAATTTGGCGCATTTTCCTACTATACTTGATTCAAGCTCACCCAATTTGAGATCTACATTACATTCACAAAAACGCTAGCTTTCCCAACTATTTCTATCTAAACTCTGACGATGCCACAGTGAAATTTCAATTTTGGAAAAATGATTCAATTTCCGATATACCAGTAGCTAAAAAAGAATTAACCGAGACATAGCCGATGAATTGGCTAGGCTCGGGGCCAGGGAGCCCTGTCTAGGCCCGGAGCCCATGTTGGGAATTACAAGGAAACATGTCGCTACGGCCCTTAACGAGTGGGCACAAGCAACATTGAGGGAACATTGGAGGCTGAGCAGCGGCTGCAGACAAGCTCGAGACTTCGTAACGGGGCCGAACAAGTCAAGGGCGGCCTGGTTGCTAGGTAGAAGCCGGAGGACCCTGAACCAACTGGTCGGAGTCCTAACTGGTCACTGCAGGCTCAGAAGACACCTATCACTGATAGGGGTTGAGGTAGATCCCACTTGCCCAAGATGCGGAAGCGATGAAGGAACATCGTTTCACTTCTTGGGACAATGTGAAGCGTTCGGGCGCCTGAGGTATGAACTCTTCGGCGCCACAACGCTCCCAAAAGAGGAAATGGACTCTCTCGAATGGAAACATGTCCTGACCTTCATTGGAAGATCAGGAAGGTTTCAAGAGGGAGTAGGAGGCCGAGTAGAAGTGAATGGTTGAGGGGACGTCAGGGGGTAGGTAAAAAGGGCCCATTTGTGGCCTACTTGCCAGGCACTAGGCCTCCCCCAACAATTACTACTACTACTAGCTCTCGACATATTTAAACACATCAACAGAGAGAAAATTGCTTTATCAATGGTAGCAATTAACTTTTGAAGGCTAGTGTAATTTTCACGATTAACGAGACTTAAATCAATCCACACACTACTGTACATACAGACCCATGTTTTTTTGGCACTATAAAATAACGTTTTTTAAGATAATCGGTATGAATATAATTTTTACTTGATATACTGTTTTTGTGTAAAGTTAACTCTACTGCCTCCTATGAAGATTTTAATATTGCTCTGTTATCACTGTTATCAGTAAGCATACTAACTACAAATATCGGATGACACACAACAAAGAAACATGTGTTTTTATTGTTGACTATATCACCAAAAATTAATTGCTAACTTGATGATTTTTTACTTTTTTCGTTCATAGAAAAATGCAAAAATGCGTTTACACCTCTGATTAACTTACATTTAGGGGTCTGAACTGCAGTACTAGCACATACTTCTACTGTCAAAGGGTCGCCACTGACATTTTCATTTGTTGATTGCTCAAATTCTTCATTATCATCTAAGAAAACAGCTCTATGTTAGATGTGAGCAGTTACAAAAGGCAAGTAACAACATAATGACCTAAGACCTAAGAACTACAGCTTTTCTAAAGTTACGGCTTGAAAAATGTGCTCTAAATCCTTTAATATTTGAAATATTGAGCATGTATTTGGTATCAAATTAACCATAAAAATACCACAAACACTGTACCTATATAACCCAAAATGTTAATTATTGTTTTGCTGATTTTTAGCAGGAAAAAATCAAGTTAAAAATGCTAAAAATAATTATCTTTCTCGTTCCACATCACTAATATTTAGACAATTGGACTAATTTAAATCTGATGTTTAATGATAAATATTCTTACTTGTATTATTTCCAAGTCCTATCTCTAAAAGTCTAGATACCCGTCCGATTTCTCTTGCTACCACAGGAAGTCTGTAATGTTCTCTATGAATTTTGTCGGCATGACACATAAAATTGGCCAAATCGTTGACTTCATTTTCAGTTAAATTGAGTACAGCTGACTGTGTTGCTATATGCTTTCGCAATTGGGTTCCTCTTAAAAGTTCAGGGTTTTGAACACATGATTCGTTTGAAAATTTTCTCATTAGGTCACAAGCACTTAAATGCGAATGCTGTGTTGAATTTCCAGGAATTCCAAAAATAAACGGATTATCAAGAGATACACCAGCTTGTTTTCTATATTTTAAAATTAACTGAATCGACTGGAATACTTCTTTTGACAATAAAACAGGAACACCCCTTGCTTTCTTCCCCCGTACTACGAATCTGACATATTTTCTAGCATTGTTATGATATTCTTCAGGAACAAACGTAAATAAATTTAGGTCTTCATTTTTATCAATGGACTGGTGTGTATTGAAATCCTCAATTGTTATGCGTTCAACTTCTCCTGCACGTCTTCTATTAAAAATTTGCAAGGAAATTAGTATGTAAGACGCCAACTCTTTCCATATGGTAAAATCAAAATTTGTTAGTAACTTATCATGACAATTTTGTCTATTTTTTCCACAAAACTGAAAAATGTAGAAATATCCTCAGTAGAGGGCAATATTATTTTCTTCTTACGTTTATGTTGCAGCTGGGTTTCTGTTACAGTCTTGTTTAGTAAAATCTTCCTCAAATAGTTTTAAAAAATCCTCTACTTCTCTTTATATAATAGTTACTAACGTAGTTCCAATGAATAAATATAGTATTTGATATATCGTTGAAAAGAGAGGAAAATACTCTATTTAATGGCGCCATTTCCCGCCCGTTTCAAAATAATTTTTTTAACAGCCTGAAAAGTAAATCTCAAAATACAGCGGTTTTGAAAAAAATTAAATAAAACCTCGTTGAAACACTGTTTTGCAAAAAATTTTCGCCTTAGAATTTTTCTCATATCTCTTCAAATAAGGGAGATATTTGGCCTAGACGATTTCCGCATTTTCGATATTTTCCGCCATAACTCTTAAAGTAGGACATGGATTTCAAATGTCTTTAAACCGTTTTGTAGGTTATATAAATCGAAACAATTTTCGTAAAAATATTTTTTTTTGTACGACCGATATTAAGTGAGATATTCTCGAGGGCCCTGATAAAATGGACAGCCTGTATATGTATATATATATGAAAAATACTAGGTTCTCGGGTTGAACCGCGTCTGAGATTGTTAATGTCTCGACATTTCGGCTTCCGTTTTGGAGCCATTTTCAAGATAAAAAGTGAGTCAATAAAAAATTGTCAAAAGTAATAATGCTAGGAGTTCGTGGAACTGGTTCGATTCCGGGGTCTCAATCTGCCTACTCCCCAGGTCTCACCACGATCCGTCTCTAAGACCTCAATCTGCCTATTCCTTAGAGCGAACTCGCACCTTCAATATTTCCCACCTTTCTTACTTTTTGTTCTATTTTACCGTGAATTTCGTCTGCAGCCATAAATGCATGACCAGGCAATAAATATTTTAATGTTATTGATTGTAATGTATGAAACTCGCTGTTTACATAACACAATAATGAAGAATACGTATCCAATTTTTGTACTGCCCAGAACAGTTGTCAAGCCGCAAAATAATATCATTAGCGTCACGATTAATGTCCAAAAATTTTATGAAAGAACAAGTTACTTCTACTTTTCTTCCTGCTGTTGCTTCGTGCCATAGAATGCAATGGTGGTTTCCTTTTTTCTGCATAGAAGCAAATGTTTCATTAAATACCACTAGGCGTGATAGGAAAAAAGCTTCTTGCAATTGTGGCATTCGTGGAAGCATAAATACCTTTTGCATATCAACTGCAAAAACTTTAGTATTTCCCGTGTTAATAGCAGCATCTTTTTGGTATAGGTTTCTTCTTAACTGAACCTAAAAAAAGTAGCATTATTAAAATGATGCACTGATTTTTAGCGGTAATGAGAATATTATGTATTAGGAGAACATTTTATTATTAAGTATGCATCATAGTGCATAAAGAGAAATCAGGTAACTTTAACATGTAGTGTGTGCAATAACTTAAACCTGTCTAATTTAAAAGTTTGAATAGAAAGATAATCCAGAGGACCACAAATATTAATTACTTCATCGAGATGAACCTTCTTTGACGCCACATTTTCGGGGGTAGGATTCATATCAGCTTCTATACAGAAACCACATTTTATGGAGTCAACATTGTAGAATGCAATGTTCATTTCATCCACGGTTTTCCGATATAGTTCGTAGCCCACAGGATTATTTAGTGGAATATCAATCCGTTCTCGATTTTCAAATTTAGGTAGTTTATAAGCTCTTGTAAATGTTCGCCTGGTATCCAGTATTTTTCTTTTAGCAAGTGTTTCAGTTATTTGAGAATTTATCTACATTTTTCGGGAATCTCGATTTAATTTTTAAAAATCTTCATGTATGTTTCTTCTTTGAGCCTCATTAAAGGTAATATAACATTTTTTCGAACAACATTCCAACCTCCAAGGGTGTTTTCGTTGGTTATTTTCCAAACGGTCTGCTAATGTCCTGTATCTTCTCTCTTTTTGCTGGAAGTTCTGTTTTCGTTATTCTCATTTACTCTGTTTGATTTGTTTTCATCTTGTGTTAAATTTTCATCTTTTTCAGAATCTGTGTTTTCCTTTAATACATTCATATGTCTCTCTTCTCCATTAACTATATTCTCAAACAAGCAAATATTTTTATCTGATTTTCCTTGTTTTCGTTTTTTCTTTTCTTCATTGTCGCTGAAAACTTCATCACTGGAAGTTCCTTCATCGGAAATATTATTGTAATGCGGGTCTGCTATGTCATCATCATTACCTTCTGGATCAAAGAATTTCATTTTTTTATCACTTTGGACTGTTATTTCCTGAAAAAGTATATTATTGGAATGATCCGAAAAACTGCTTTGCCACATTTTCATAATTTATTATGTCCCATTTATTTTTTGACGCAATTATAAAAACCTTGTACTTGTTTTTGGAAATTTTAACGACTATTTTTTATTTAACATTAAAATATTTATTTTTGTTCTTAAATTTTTTACAAAATTTCTAATTGGCGACATTTAATTTAGTCGATAAGACAGATTTTTAAAAGCTTTTATTATACATGGATGATTATTTTTTTTAAATCATTCTAAGTTTCCCAAAGAAATTAAAGTAAAGGCAAAGCCGAATCTTGTTAGGTAAATACAAACAATTCAATTGAAATACAGTATTTTAATTACTCGATTATTAAAACCTAACCTCAGAGATTAGTAATTCCACTGACGAATAAAATAGAAAATTAATTGCACTATTTATTAATAAATTCGCGATACTTACTTTATTTTTTGCACTCTGGGCCATTTCAACCATTTTTTTGTCCTTTTGATGCCATATTTTTACATGAAAGAATAACAAACACACACATGTATATTTCACAAAATCAAGAAGACACTGTGGTAAAAAAAAGGTATTACTTCAAAACGCGTTTTATGACATGAAAACAATGTATTGTACATTACCTTGTTCTGCCATTGTTTTTGTTTGATAAGATTCGTAAAATTGCAACAGTATTTAACATTACCGGGTTTTGCCTTTGGAAAACACATTAAAAAATCATGGTTACATTAGTTTGCCTATGTAAAACTACCGAAAATGTGATAATAGACTGTTTGATCACGATCGTACATCTTATACGGTAAATGATATTGCTCTGGCAGTAAGAGCTATTGATACAGCCTAAAAAGTTATATTTAATTACGATTAAAAGTGACAATTGCAATATTTGCGAATACATCATTTTGCCATTGTAAGGTACTACTTATCTTGCAAATTATCGCTATAATAAATGGACTTCTATCTGAACAATTTTCTACAGTTGCTAAAATTGGCCAAAACTCTATTGTACTGTTATTATACAGTGGGATGCTATCCATATTAATTTGTAAGATCTTTTGGAACTTGAAAGATTTTCCTTTGTCACTTTTTTCATAAGCGAATCCTTAATATCCAAATAAATCATTTCACAATTTTCTAGTTTGTTGACATTTACTTTTCGAGGAGTAACCAATAAAGTATGAGCATCACTTTTCAAAAAAGAATATTTCGGCCGAATTAACCTCAACAACTGATTTAAACATTTTTGCGTCACTTTATTGTCACATGCCCATTTTTGTAAGTTACTCTTGAATAAATCTTGTTCATGTTTTACATTAATAAGCAAGTTATCAACATTAGAATTGGATGCTTCTACCTTGCCATTTGGTATATTTTCCTCACATACTTTTTGCATTACATTATAAAGAAATGTTTTAAATTTGTCGATATGGTTATTAGGGTTGTATATGTTCAAAGGGCTGATTAGTTTCAGAATTGTTTTCCGTTTGATCACCGCGATTTTCTAAATGATAGTCAACATCATGAATATTTTGTTCATAAAAATTGTAATTAATATCTGTTGTATTTTTAAGATCAACAGGTTCTAATGAAATACAATTTTTGTAAAGATCGTTATCAGGGCCAATACATAAACTTCTCAGAATGTTTTTGTCCCATTAAAAAATATTAGACATTAAATTATTCCTTGCAGCTTTGATCAAAAATGGGATGGATCCAAATAATATAACGACGCCTTGTTCACAAAGTTATCTTCGAAGCAGACAATATTAAGTCCAATATTTGTCAACCCCATAACAAACCTATCTAAAATTGTTTTCATATTTCAGGCACTTACAGTTCGTACTAGACAAAATGTATGAATGTGGCTGTTTCTAGTTAGTTCTTAATCTTTTAATCATGATAGCAGCAGCTGATGTAACTGGAACGGGTTCCCTGGAGCAACTATCTTCAAACCCATGACCATAAGCATAATATAAATGAATTTTAATAGACATTTGATCAATTGTTATTATGCAAGTGCGAAACTTTTAGTTTGAAAAACTCAAAACAGCATTTCGTTGTAGCCAGCAGTAAATTTCACATTTTCTACATATGTTTCAAGTGATCTTGGTGAAGATAAAGCAAACGCGGTCATTAATTGACGGTAAACTTTTGGATCCAGAAAGTACAAACTTAAGGCAAATTGTTTATACTCATCCAACTATCGTTTGCCTTGTTTCTTTCGCGTTGATTGATGTAATTGTGCCTTTACAAATTTTGACAAATCTGAATTTTGAAGATTATTAATGTTTACTTGTTAGGTATTCCCTTCTTCTAGTTTGTTAACACTTCTTCCTTCAATTTTTTGTTTTGCCTTCTAAGCTCTTCCATTTGATTTTTTAGTTCAGTTTTCTAGGTGTACTCATAAAAATGGGAGTTTGACTGCATAGGTGAACGTTGCAATGATGATGATGGCGTGTTTGAATTTTTTGAATAATTTTAGCGATTCGCGTTCTCTTTTACTGGCCTAAAATCAAGAGGTACGGTAACACTTTCGCGAATTGGTGGAGATTTTGTAGTTTTATACTTGTTTTTTGTTTTTGGAACTTGTTTTTGTGTTTTATTTGTTGTTGGAAAAGAAGAAAAGAGCAATGCCTATTATAAAAGCCCAGAAGGAATTCCTAATTGAGTTTATGACAAAACACCCCGAATTGCGAAGTGGGCGTTTTACGTTCCAAAAAACAAAATATTTGGAATGAGTTGGCCGACTCTTTAAATTGTATTCCCAGTGGCTCCTAAAGAGACTGGCAGCAATGGCGCAAAGTAAATTTTTTCGTTATGAATATTATTAACACAGGGACGCTTCGCCTTATAATTATGTTTGTCTTGGGTATGTGTATCATACCAACATACCTACATACCCATATAATATTTTTAAATGAAAAAATCCTTTATATAATAAAATCATATGTCTATATAATTAGAAATACCCTAGACTACCAATATGTTATGTAATTGCTTGTAGGTATGACAACATTATAAAAAAAATCTAAAATCTAAAGCTGCACAATCGAAATATTATTGTAACCAGACAGGTGGTGGGCCTCCCAAGCCAGAAAATTTTGATCCAGAGGAAATTCAAATTTTAGATTTGTTATCAAAAAGAGAAGTGGAAGGAATCGCAAATGTCACAGAGTCAGAAATTGAATTTTACAAGCTATAAAGATTCACAGTCTTCATCAAGTGAAAAAGAGAATCTAAATTGCAACTTAGTTGATTGTCATATGTTGATAATGTTCATATTTTGTTTTACTTATTATATTTATTTGAAATGTACCATGAATTTCACAGAGTTCTAACCAGATGATGTTGTACATATATCAGAAAGACAAAATCTAGAATTTAGTTAATGTGGCATTTTTCATTGAGAAAATCACAGTTTATATATAGTTACCTATTGATGCATTATTTATTTTCTTTTGTTCTACGTTATCGATGTTTCTATAAGTTTTTAAATTATTTGAAATACATATTTTAAAGAAAAAAACATAACATAAACATAATTTAATTTTTAGTTTCATGGTATTTAAAATACATGTACATTAGAGTGGGGCTATTTGGGACAATTTTTGATATTATTGTTATTTTTGAAAATAAAAATATTTTAAACAGAAATTGAATTTCAGAAAAGAATATTTTGTAAGTGACAACTCAGGTTGAATGAAGTTATGTTTTGATTACTATTATGCCTGGGCGCCACCTATATAAAATAGGAAAAATCTCAGTTCGGTAAGCTAAGACTCTAATCTCATCAACGAGCAAGTTCTGCAATTTTGCGATGCGACGACTGAAATCAAAATCACCACAACAGTTATACCTTTTATTGTGGTATTTGGGTAATAAAAAAAACATTTACAAAACAAATAAATCTTAGAACTAGCAATAGGCCAAAAATAGAATGATCGATCAGAAATCAAATATTTTATAACGTTCGGTAAAGAACTCTCTTTATTTGGAAGCATTGTGGGTTGTCTACTTGTGCACAAGTTTATCGGTTTCCCTCCAAGTCAACTGTTCTCCAAAGCGACTTCCAGCACGTTATTCCTCCGATTTCTAGTGAAGTTCTTGTAGACGAACTATGCAGTGGACACTTTGTTTTAAGTACGTGGCACTATTTAATATTTTAAAGCGGTATGTTCACGATAAACAGTAAGTATAAAGTTAATATGTTGGGTTTACATTCCCCTTTATAAAGTAATGGTATGTAAACAATTATTTACTCGATGAGTTTCAAAATTTTTAATTACTACGGCTTGAATGTAACAAATGATCAAATTATTATTTATTTTTAATAAACTTTCCGTCACCTTGACGTTTTGTGAATTTATATATATATATATATATATATATATATATATATATATATATATATATATATATAATAATTTGATCATTTGTTACACGCAAGCCGTAGTAATTAAAAATTTTGAAACTCATCGAGTAAATAATATATATGTATATATATATGATATTACATATGATTTGCAGGAAACAACTACTCAGCGGGCAAATACCCCGACCTGCATTGAATTATACCTTACAAATCATGAATGGTAGCCAATGTCATTTGTCAATTCCCCGACCAGACATAGACCGGTTTCGAACTTATTAGTTCTCATCAGTATGCCATAGGTCGTGGAACAGACAAATGACAGTGGCCAGCCTGCTAGTTTTATACAAACTGATGTAAATGGTGTACCGGTGAGAGGTAAGTGAATCCTCTCCTGTGGTCAAATGATACTATACACCAGACAACATAGATGCCTCCATGGTGTATAGCGACTTGCTATTTTGCAAGTACCGAGAGCGGCGACCTTCAGCCCTTGGTGGACTTAACCTATACTGATATTACATATGATTTGCAGGAAACAACTACTCAGCGGGCAAATACCCCGACCTGCATTGAATTATACCTTACAAATCATGGACCATGGAGACATCTATGGTGTCTGGTATATAGTAGCATTTGACCACAGGAGAGGATTCACTTACCTCTCACCGGTACACCATTTACATCAGTTTGTATAAAACTAGCAGGTTGGCCACTGTCATTTGTCTGTTCCACGACCTATGGCATACTGATGAGAACTAATAAGTTCGAAACCGGTCTATGTCTGGTCGGGGAATTGACAAATGACATTGGCTACCATTCATCTTGATAATCCATATTATATATTTTAATTTTAATTTTACAGACAAAAAACATTATTTAAATTTTAAACCAGTGAAACAAATTGAAATAAATATAAAACCATTATTTATTTGAAAACATCAGACAAGGAAATTCTTTTGTATATTACAAATAACTATGAAATGAACTGCAGATCACAGAATTAGTTCAGAGTAGATTGATAACAAAAACATGCAATAATATTTATTAATTTACCTTTTAATTATTGCCAATAATTGACACGACACATGTAAACTAACACTTTAAAGAAGCAGCATAACTAACTAGAAACAAAGCGCGCATTTAGTAACGTCTCCTAGTGAAAAAGGCGGGAACTACAACATACTAGAAACAAACGCAGCATATGCATATTCACAAAAGTAATTACTGCGAGTAGCGTGAAGATACCCCATTTGTGCTTAGGAAAGGTGGAAGTTTTGGGAAGATACGACAGAATGTGTAATGTTTTTTTAATATAACTAATGTAGATACAGCTTTCTGCTTTAGTAAATAGATAGAATAAAATGCTAATATACCAAAACACCAAAAATCCGATTTCGGATATTTTAGTAGATACCGCGTTTGATTTTAGCACGGCAATATATATGTTATATTAGCTTTCCACATTGTTATTAGTATTAAGTCCATTATCGATAACATCCCACAAAGTAATTCAATACCAGTGTAGATAAAATTATAAATTATATCATATTCCTTCTTGTTATCTTTGCAACCTAATATGTCTGCTGTTTTTAAACACGTACGTCTGGAATTACTATGTGAAATGCGAATGTAGCAATCTGATGCTAATTCAGCATTTATTGTAAAGATTATAAATACACGTAAAGACCTATGCCAGTCAGTTTTTAGCTCAGTTTAGTTTTAAGTTTAATTCAGTAAACAGACTGCAGTGTTCTCATTCGAGATCCACATTTATTTATTCTAAGTACTAATTTCATAAGCATAAAGCTTCATAAGTCTCTAAGTGAATATTGTGAAACATCAATAATAATAATAATTGTAACTATCTTAAATAAATTGTTTTTAAAAAATCAATCGAAGAACTTCAAATCTAACAATTGGCGCAGTCGGTAGGATCCGCAAAACACTAACAGAACAAGGGCATCCTAACTGGTAGTGGTGGATTTCATCCTTAAACGGTCAAACGAACCAACGAATCCAAAAAATCAAGAAACCCATCCAAGAAACAAATATTCGAGGTAGGATCCGCAAAACACTAACAGAACAAGGGCATCCTAACTGGTAGTGGTGGATTTCATCCTTAAACGGTCAAACGAACCAACGAATCCAAAAATCAAGAAACACATCCAAGAAACAAATATTCGAGAAAGCTCCTGCAACACTAACAGAACAAGAGTATTCTAACTGGTAGTGACAGACTTCTCCTCTATCCTCAACAAATCAAGTACGAATCGCAACTCATCCAAGAAAACTCAAGCAAGCAACCAAACTCCAAGAAATCAATCTACAAACACAAGAAATCTCTACGCAAAACTCAACAAGTACCTCCATGGAAAGATTCATGTAAGTACATTTAACTCTGAATCATTTTAAGTGCATTGTATTCCAATTCGCGTATTAATTTTAAGTTCTATTATCCAATATCTCCCAAACCTCACTAAACAAATATTTTAAAATGGCACAACAAGTCCAACAAGAACAACCAGAACAAGAAATTCAGGAAGTCGAACTTTACAGACTATCCGAAATATTTTCAATTGTCCCTGAATTTGAAGGCGACCAAATCTTTCTAAACACATTTCTAAACGCTTGTGATTATGCGAACGGTATGGCCGTCGGTGATCAACAAGTACTATTAACTCTACACATCAAAAATAAGCTTCGCGGGCGAGCAGCTCAGCTAATAAATTCCAGAAACCCAGCCACTTGGGCTGAAATTAAGCAACTTTTATCTGTCCATTTCGGAGATTCACGTGATCTCACGTCTTTAATACAAGACCTGCAACGGATCAGACAACTTCCTAGTGAATCACCCCTAACCTTCTTTTCCCGACTTCAGACCCACAATGCCAAGATGCATGCCTCAGTGCAAAAAACTAATTTAACACCTGCACAAAAGGACGCTCAATCCCAGCTCATTGAAACAATGACCCTAAATACTCTTCTCACTGGTTTAGAACCCAATATTGGAAAGATTATAAGGGCAGGAAACCCTCCAGATATGCTTGAAGCATCCTTACGCATCAAACGAGAGCTCCAACTTTCCTATTTTGAGAATCAAAAATTTAACAAGCCAAACAATTCTCGCGACATCCAAGCCTCTGTCAAAAAACCAAATGTCCCAACACCTTTCTCAAAAACATGTTCCTATTGCAAACGAACTGGTCATGTCATTAACGAATGCAGAACACGTCAACAAAATTCTCAATCGTATAATTTTCCGAATTTCACTTCGCAAAATATTAACCCAAACTTTGAAAGGCAGTTTGCTCCACAGCAACAACAACAACGACCATTTCAACAACCATTTCTAAACCAAAATCAAGGGCCAAACCAAAGTTTTAACAGAAATAATCAATTTCAACCCCGACCATCTGTAATTCAACCAAATCCTAATTTCAATCGAAACAACAATCAACCACGTACTCATCATATAAATTATCCGATGCAATATTACTCAAACGAGGAATATCAAGAATACCCAGACACGGAACCCCAAGAGTTTCCATATCAACAACAAGAATATTTCCCAGAGGATCAATATCAATATGTTCCTCAGGATTTTCAATTAGGCATCCAAACTATTCACGAACCCCCAGACTATCAAACTCATTGTCCAGAACTTTTCCCGCAGGAAAACCCTGTTATATCCCCGGAGACAACTCCAGAAGACCACAATACAATTACAGACCTAACATCACAAATTCAGTCAATGAATTTAGACAATTTCAACCCCGATATAGAATTCCCCGAACACATCTTCATTTCAGACCTATGTTAACCGTCAAATCCAATAACCTGTACTATATCAAAGATATCACCAACACCTTTAACCTGTTGATTGATACTGGTGCCGGAATTTCAATTTTTAAAGAAAAAACCGCCGAAAGAATTTTAAACAAATTTCCTGAAAATGCCGTTATTCAAGGTATAACAAATGAAAAAATTTTAATAACAGAGTCGAAACTTATTCCATTTACTAAAGACGACCCACATAAAGTTTACATTTACAATCTCGACATAGAATTCGACGGATTACTCGGAGCTGACTTTTTAGAACATTATGACTGTATAATAGACATAAAACAAAAGAAACTTATTACTAATTTTAAAACAGTTACCCTCTATAAGGCAGGCGAAGAATCTAATGAACCCACAATTGTCAATAACAATCAAAATTATAATTCAAATTTTAGAAAGAAAAACATAATATCTATTCAACCTCGCACAGAGCAAATTTTCAAACTAAATTGCAATTTAATGAGTACTGATGCTATACTGCTAGCACAGGAAAAAGAAAAAGTTAGATTACCTAACGCTATAGTAAAAATTAATGAAAAAGGCGAATTTTTAACTTCCATAATTAATGTTAATGGAATACCTAAAACTATCGATTTTTCTGACTTAAAATTAGAACCCATAACACACTTTGACCTAACCTATAACGTAAACGTTTCTAACACTAATACGACCCAATTTCAAAACGATGCTACAGACAGACTACACGATATTCAAAACCAATTACGACTCGAACATCTCAATGATGAAGAAAGAGAGCTAATCACCGATTTATGTCTGAACTTTTCCGACATCTTTTACTTAGAAGGTGACTCGCTAACTTTCACCAATGAAATAAAACACGCAATTGACACCAATAACGCTAAACCCGTCTTTACCAAATCATACAGGTATCCTCAAGTTCACAAGGAAGAGGTAAAACGACAAGTAAACGAAATGCTTGATCAAGGTATAATTCAACCATCCATTTCACCCTGGTCCTCCCCAGTGTGGGTAGTGCCGAAGAAGCTCGACGCTTCGGGCAAGCAAAAATGGAGAGTAGTAATTGACTACCGTAAACTTAATGAACTAACCGTTAACGATAAATACCCCTTGCCTAATATTTCAGATCTCCTCGACCAGCTAGGAAAATGTGAATACTTCACCACTCTAGATCTCGCGTCTGGATTCCACCAGATCGAAATTGACAAAAAAGACATCCAAAAGACAGCATTTTCTGTAGAAAATGGCCATTACGAATTTGTTCGTATGCCATTTGGCCTCAAAAACGCACCCTCCACCTTCCAGCGCGTTATGGATAACATTCTTTTAGGCATTCAAAACGAGCGCTGTCTCGTGTATATGGATGACATAATTATATATTCACCCACCATTCATGAGCACATTTCTAGACTCACAGATGTATTCAAAAGACTAAGGAAAGCAAATCTCAAAATCCAGCCGGATAAGTGTGAATTCCTCAGGAAGGAAGTAGCTTATCTAGGTCACCTTATAACCCAAGACGGAGTCAAACCGAATCCTTCAAAAATTGACTGTATTCAAAACTTTCCAGAACCAAAGACCCAAAAAAACATCAAATCCTTCTTAGGACTATCTGGATATTACAGACGTTTTATCCCTAACTTTGCCAAAATTTCTAAACCCCTTACTAAATTATTGCAAAAAGACATCCCGTTTAACTTCGATTCAACTTGTAAAAATTCTTTTGACGAACTCAAGAACGCTTTAACTTCTACCCCTATTTTAATATACCCAAATTTCGACGAAACCTTTCTCCTAACAACAGATGCTAGCGCATACGCTATTGGCGCTGTACTTTCCCAAGGACCCATAGGCAAAGACCTCCCTATTGCTTATGCATCGCGTACACTTTGTAGCGCAGAAACGAAGTACTCCACGATTGAAAGAGAGCTTCTAGCGATCGTGTGGGCGGTAAAGCATTACAGACCGTACCTTTTCGGAAGAAAATTTATGCTCATCACTGACCATCGACCATTAACGTGGCTATTCTCGATTAAAGATCCCGGTAGCAGACTCGCACGTTGGCGCCTCAAGCTAGAGGAATATGATTATGAGATCATATATAAGCCAGGAAAAATTAACAAGAACGCAGACGCTTTATCCCGTATTAAAGTAAATCATATACAAAAATGTATAGCGTTCCATAACAATATCCAAAATTTAGATGACTCATCTGACACAGATGATAACCCTGAAGAAACTTCACCAGAACAAATAACCCAAGAATACGACACATTCGAAAAATTGTATCAGACAACCTCTCTCATTGACTACACAAAAATTACGTTTTCAAACAACCAATTACTTGACAAAGACCACAAAAACATAATAACGTTCTTTCAACAAGACAGTCTACAAGATTTCCACTATAGTATTATAGAAGACATTTTTGAAGAAAACCCTGATTTTACCAACAATAAAATTAACATTCTTTCCAGTAAGACCGTAAAGAAACGATCGTACTATATCGTACCTTTACCTTTCGATCCCGGTTCAGCTATATTGCAACTCTTCGTTACAATATATAAAAACAAAAACGACATTGACCCATCTAAGACATATTACGTCGAAAATAACCTTAATTTACCCATTCTTGAAATTTTATCATTTATTTTCAGTGACAAAGACATAAAACTAGTTATATGTCAAGACATTGTAAGAACCCCTGACGAAGACCAAATTCCCATAATACTCAACCAATTTCACGCCGGTAAAAACAATCTTCACCGTGGCATAAACGAAACTATTCGTAGAATAAAAAATAAGTACAACTGGAACGGATTAACCAAAGACGTAGAAAAATTTGTAAAAGCTTGTGAAATTTGTCAGAAAACAAAAATTTTAAGGAAAAATCTCGATAATCCTTTGGTTATCACCGAAACACCAAAAACCCCTTTCGAACGAATCAACATCGATATCATCCAAGTTCCCACTAAATATTACGCCCTAAGTATTAGAGACGAACTCACCAAGTTCACACAGGCTTATGCCATACCAGACAAAACCGCAAAATCTATTGTCAACACACTCTTACTCTATTTCCAACATTTCGGAACACCCCTTCGCATACATTGTGATTGCGGCAACGAATTTGATAACATGCTTCTTAAAGATCTTTGCACCCTTTATAACATCAAATTAACCTTCTCTAGTGTGCATCACCCCCAATCGAACGGTTCAATCGAAAGATTTCACGCGACCCTTATGGAAATGATTAGAGCTAACAAACTAGAAAACCCCAGCGAACACCCACTGACAGTCTTACCCCATGCAATCATTTGCTATAACAATTCTGTTAATAAGACACATGGCTTTACCCCGTATGAATTGATATTCGGGCATACTTCTAGCCGTCCCCCTGAAACACTTTACAATCAGCAAGAACTAATATCTAAGTATATACGAGATTTAAATAACAGAATCTCACACTACTACAAAATAGCTCGTACAAAAACGGAACTACAAAAACAAAAGTCCAAAGTACGATTTGACAAACACGTAACAGATAACTACGAATTCAATGTAGGCGACAAAGTCTACGTAAAAGAGAGTCAAATAAAAAATAAATTAGGAAATAAATTTAATGGACCATTTATTATTAGGGAAATTTTAAGAAATTCCGCTATTCTTTATAACCCTGAAACTGAACAAAGTACAAAAATCAACTTTGACAGAATGAAGCCATACTTTGAAAATTAATTTATTTTCAGGTTTCTTCTGCTGCTCAGAGCAGTATCACCCCAATACTCGATAGAGACTATCAACAATACTCTAGGAATTTACTACCACGAAGAAGACCGTATCGAAATTTCAAATGACAAGTGGACACTTTTAGTTTACAAAGACATCGAACCAATTAAATCAATTCTTGACCATAACAATAACATTCTAAACGACATGATAACCACATTCGAAACTGACAACCCTCGTATGACATCATTTCGATCAGAAGTTAGAACACACATTAGCCTCTTAACCCAAATTTCACAATCTCTAGAATTAAAAGTCGAAGAAATATTCGCGGACACAAAACGATACAAACGCGGACTTTTAAATGGAATAGGTACATTTTGGAAAGCTATCACAGGCAACCTAGACGCCTCTGATGGTGAATATTATACAAATTGTATTAATAAACTTATGAGTGATGAACATCAATTAGAAAATTTATTAAAAAACCAAATTTCAGTCACAACCTCTGTTATAAAAAGTTTCAATTCAACAGTTCAAAAACTAAAAGTAGATGAGGAAACCTTTAATAAGGACATCAAGGAAATAGAAACTTCAATTTACGACATATCAAATGATTTAGCGTATATTGAATCAAAATTAAGAGTACTTGAGTTATGTGAATCTCTAATGGAAAGTTACATGTTTATAGAAAATAGTTTAGATAATATTTTAAATTCAATAACATTTGCTCGATTAAAAATTCTGCATAGTTCAATAATCACACCAAAAGATCTTGTCGCTTCTCTTCAGGAAATATCTCAGTCTTTACATAAAAACAATCTGCCGATAACTCCTCAAATTTCAAAGATAGCTCAATATTTTGATATCATAGAACTTCAGGCCTTTCAAGCCGGATCTAAGATAATATTTGTTTTAAAAATTCCATTAGCAGAGCCAGAAAAATACACCCTTTACCACCTTTATCCCATTCCTATATTGGATAATCGAACAGGACTTCATCACATCCTCTCAACAACGCATAAGTATATTGCCAAAGACGATGATTCATTGTTATTTGTACCCCTTCCGGACGTCGACAACTGTAAACCATTAAACCCCAGTACAAGACTATGTTCAAATGTGCTTCCGTACCCAATAGACAGTGACGCGATATGTGAAGCCCAAATCTTAAGACAATTAAGTATAGTGCCCCGAACTTGCCAGTCAAATTTATTGTTCGCCAAAGACTATAATATCCAAAAGCTTAAGAACAATAAATGGCTAATATCAGTATCAGACAATTTACCAGTGACCGTGAAGTGCAACAAAAGAGACGTTATCATGAAGATAATTTCTATAAACTCTATATTAACTTTACAACCGGAGTGCAACGCATTCATAGGCAGCACCCGATTGCACGCATCCTCTCACCAACAGGACAACATTACTTACAGCAATCACGTAGTGCGTATACCATACGATTGTTGTAATCACCTACCCGAAAGACATAAACTCCCCAAGTTAAAACCCCTTAAGTTAAGTAATCTTAACACGGACGATTTAAACATCGCAAAACACAAACTAGACCAGTACTCTGATGATCTAGACAGATTAATCAATGAACCATTTTTAACCAAAAATATATCCTGGTTCACATATTTAACCATTACTCTAATTTTAGCACTTATTATTCTTTATGTAACTTGTAAATGTAAGAAGAGAGGAAGAGACATAAAAATTGGGATATCGTCATCGAATGATCAACCCCCGAAACCTCCACAACCACCAAGATCCAGGCTACTACACAAATACGGACATCTATTACCTAAAAGGAGACCCAGTGTAAACATACAAGAAGAACCCTCTGAAGACATTGAACTAAACTCTAGTTATAGTAAAAGCTATGCTTAAAAGTTGATCCATAGCATCAACTTTTTTATAAGAAAGGGAGCTGTTATATTAGCTTTCCACATTGTTATTAGTATTAAGTCCATTATCGATAACATCCCACAAAGTAATTCAATACCAGTGTAGATAAAATTATAAATTATATCATATTCCTTCTTGTTATCTTTGCAACCTAATATGTCTGCTGTTTTTAAACACGTACGTCTGGAATTACTATGTGAAATGCGAATGTAGCAATCTGATGCTAATTCAGCATTTATTGTAAAGATTATAAATACACGTAAAGACCTATGCCAGTCAGTTTTTAGCTCAGTTTAGTTTTAAGTTTAATTCAGTCAACAGACTGCAGTGTTCTCATTCGAGATCCACATTTATTTATTCTAAGTACTAATTTCATAAGCATAAAGCTTCATAAGTCTCTAAGTGAATATTGTGAAACATCAATAATAATAATAATTGTAACTATCTTAAATAAATTGTTTTTAAAAAATCAATCGAAGAACTTCAAATCTAACATATATATTGAGTTTTTTGAGGTTAGGTACGGAACAAATTTTTAACGCAGCTTTCTCTAACAATTCAAAAAGTACTCTCCTCTGGCATTGTTACCATAGAAATGCTTGAAAATTCGTGGATCTCGCCATCTGGATTATTAAATTATTGTCTGTCAAAATTAAATATAAAAAAAAATAATAAATTAAATTTAATAGATTTTCTAAAATGTCTTTTGATTTCCTCATCAATGATTCAAGCCGAACGTTTCAATACATCTCTGAGAACTGTAGAGTGTATATTAACGGTTTAAAATTTTTGAAACTTTTTTTAGTTTTTTCTTAAAATTAAGTATTTAACATCCCAAATACCAACGAAAACTATTCCTTATAACCTATTACACATTTTTTTTCTGTAGATTTTTAGCTTTGGAAACTAGTCCTTTAGCCACGTAAATTTTAAAGATTTTAACCTATTACACATACTTATACTAATATCTTGCCGAACAATGGCTTTTACTTCTAACGCAATCTGAACTTTTCAGGGTACACACACATCAGTTTTTACTTTTAAAAACGTTTCCACACTACGATTGTAGGATCCTTGTCCTACCAATACAACCTTTATATGGATTCTTCACTGGCTCATTGTCACACCGTCACACTCGAAAACGTCAACTGTCAACTAACTCTCCTGTTGACAGCTACCTCCCCCTCAATTCAATTCAATTCAAAAAGTATTTATTAATATAATGATAAAATAGTTGCCTCACCAGGACCTGCTCCGGAACCGATCGTGCAACCACCGCATTAACGCGGTGAGGGATCGCAGGATCGGGCGGAACAGACCTGGGTCAGCGAAAACAACAATTCAACAAAACTAAACCTAGACTCCTTTTTAAATATAAAATAAAAATAGGTCATAAAATTAACAAAAATGCTTGAAAACAAGCTCAACAAAACTTATAAACTACACTAATTTTTTAAAAACACTGGCGCACAAAAAACACTATTAAATTTGGTATCTGGACGCAGGCACCACAACTCGAACAAGGTGCCTTCCGCGAGATATTTCAATGCAGGGCTGCACAGGGCTGGCCTAAACTTTGATTTTTAAAAATTTTTATTTCGAAAAGGTTTCAATTTTTTAAAAGGTGTGAAGCGAATTTAGAAACAAAAATGTACAAAAAGAAATGAAGAAAAACTAACAAACGCGACAAAAATACACAAACAGAAAAGAAGAGGGGGACAGGAGAGATTTAAGGATAATTAAATGGTATGAAATACTAGCGAAAGGTGGATAGGATTAGAGAAAGGTATAGTTGTTGAAACTTGGCTATAATGGTTGCCGGAAAATCGGTAACGTCTGGTACGGTAAGGGGTGTTTGATCCGAAATGGGGCATTGTGCTGTCTAATTTGCGTTATGTGTGTTGTTAGCGGACTATCGCCCAGCTTGAACGAGTAAAAGTTTTGAGAGATATGCTGGACGTAGTCCGCTATCGCGGTTATGTCGTTGCAGCGTGCGTATAGGTCTCTGAGGGAGGTGTATCTACCTGAATTTGATATGAGGCGCATGAATTTGTGCTCAAGCACTTTTAGCTTTTTCATAGTCGTGGCCGGTATGCTGCACCACACCGGCGCCGCGTATGTGATGGACGGCCTGACCACCATCGTGTACAACAGTTTTTTATTCTGTCTGTTAAGTCTGCTACCCCTGACCATGAGCGGATACAGACTCCTGGACAGAGAGTAGACCGAACGTATTGTCTCATTGATATGTGTGTTGAACGTCAGTCGTTGGTCCAGTCTGACCCCCAAGTACTTCACGCATCCTTTGGTTGGAATTTTGTTTCCCCGGATCGAAATAGGAGTGATAATTTTATTTTCTCCTATTGCTAGACTATTGCCTCCGACTTCTCAGCGTTCACCCGAATCTTCCACCGGTCGTAATAAGCCGTGGCACGAGCCATGTGCGCCTTCAGCAGCATGTTCGCTGCTTGTGCGTTGTGCGAATGCGCGTACATGGCTGTGTCATCGGCGTACTTGGCCAGCTTCGTATTCGGAAACTCTGGAAAATCGGAGACGTATAAGTTGTACAATTTCGATGACAGGCATGATCCTTGCGGAACTCCCGCACGAATGTCCCGCCGTGTTGAGAGTTTGTTATTCACTCGAACAGAAACGAGTGAATAAGTTTTATGAGGTGAGTCGGGAAGTTATGTCATGGAGCTTGTAGAGTAGTCCCGGGATCCAGACGGTGTCAAACGCCTTCTCAATATCAAGGAGCACCATGGTGGTGTTCTTCCCGAGGTTGTAATGCACTTTGACGTCGTTAACTATCCTAACGACATGTTGCACCGTGCTCCTGCCTTTCCTGAAGCCGAACTGGGACTCATCGTCGATGTGGAGCTCCTCCTGAACAGTATCGAGCCTGATCAGGATGACCTTCTCCACCAACTTGGAGATCACCGACAACAACGAGATGGGCCTGTAACTGCCGGCAAACTTCGCATTCTTTTTCGGCTTCAGGATGGGAATGACCACGGCGCATTTCCACTGACTGGGCCAGTGCTGTAGCCGCAGAATCGCGTTAACGATATACGTCAATTGCACAATACCTTTCCTCGGAAGATATTTGAGCAGCTTGTACTCGATGCAGTCTTTCCCCGGGGCTTTATTGTTAGGCAAGTTTTTGACAATTTCTGCTATTTCCGAGGGCTTGGTCATGACTTTTAGAAATTCTCGTTGCGTCAATTGTATGTCATGACCAATTAGTTCGTCTACGTCGTTTTCAATGCGGTCGTGTTCGGGATTACTCGGCATATTGGCGTTATGTATGGTCTGAAAATGGTCAGCTAAGTCGCTCGCTTTTTGCGCGTCTGTCAACGACGTCTGTCCGTTCGCGCGTGTTAAGGCGGGTATAACCTCCCGCGTATTTTTCAGGGCCCTCGCCAGCTTCCACAACGAGTTGTCCTGAGGATTTAGCGCTGCCAGCCTGTCCCCCCATTTCTGGTTCTTAACAGTGTTGATAGAGGTTCTGATTTGCCTTTGCAATCTGATCATCTCGACCTTAGCGTTGACATCGCGATTTCGCTGCCAAAGCCGTCTCAGTCTGTTCTTTTCATGTATGTCTCGTATGACCGCCTCGTCGAGTCGGTCTCTGTTCGGGTTTATGGTGATGGTGGTGGCAACAGTCTGCTTGGCATCCTGCAGCAACCGTGTAAACTCCTCCACAGTATTTTCCAAATTGGCGGGTGTATTGATTGTGTTGTTGAGTGTTAGGTTTGTGTTGATGTGTGTTTTATAGAGATGCCAGTCAGCGTCTCTATAGGATGTAATTTTTCGTGATATGTCCTCCCTTGACATACCATTCAACTCGAGAACAATGGGATTGTGGTCGGACGCGAGTTCCACCAGAGCCACGGGGGCCGTAGAGTTCATCACGCCCTTATTGACCACTATGTCAAGGGTTGTGGGTGTTGTACCATTGTCCGGAAAATGTGTGGGATCGTCCGGATATTGCAGGATGACATTTCGACTACTCACATAGTCGAACAGAGTGTTGCCGTTCGTATTGTTGCGATGGCAGTTCCAGTTACGATGTCTAGCGTTAAGGTCGCCTATGAGCAGACAGCGTGGGCTCGCGTTCATTAAATTCTCCAGACAGCCCGCCGTGAAGCCGTTCAATGGTCTATTATACGCGGTAATGATACTCATGCCGCCCTCCAGCGTGACACACATATTCTCCACGGTGGTGTTCCGTACAGAATGGTGTGTGTGCGCGATATCGGACTTTATGAGTACGGCTACTCCGCCTCCCCTGTTATTGTCCGCCCTATCCTTACGGTGTACTGTATACCCTCGGATTTTCAGTTTGTCTCGTCTGGTAAGTTTCGTCTCATTTAGCAGCATAATGTCGATTTTATGCCTCAACATATAGTTAATAAGAAAAGGCATTTTGTTACCTATACCATTGGCATTTTAAAAAGCGTTTTCTGGCATCGTTTCGAGGAAGAAGCGATGCATGACGATGGCAGCAACGATGGCCTCCTTCTCTCCTCTGGTGGGACCATCTGGATAGGTGGTGGTGGCGACGTCTGTTGGGCAGTCCTGGCCCTTCTGTCGTCCCAGATGTTGCTTTTCGGGGGCGGCGCTGCTACGTAGCGCATCGCCGCTCCACTCCACCACTCCACTCCACCGACGCTGGTGGCTACCTCCCCCTGGTGTACATGAGACAATGGGGCCGTTCAGCCAACCAAGCGCTTAGTGAGCGATGAGCACAGTTCAGCTCTGAACGGTGCGCTTTTTTGAGAGCGATTAGTAAGCGGTCGACATTTTTACAAGCAGTTTTCAAATACGCTTGTTTATCAGCCAAAGCTTCACCACATAGTACAGACCAGAGACGACACTTACTCTTGATATTTCAGGGCAAATCTGGGTGACCTCCGCCATCTTTTTGTAGGTTTTTCGTAGCGCCAATTTTAAAATGTCATCTTTTTTTAAATTTATCGCAAACTTTAAAATTCTGTCAACTATGTCTTGTAAAAAGTATTGTTCTTTGAATGTTGAATTACTTTGTAGTGATATAGTAGTCGACACTAATTCCACTTGGAAACAACAATAAATTTCATGTAATGTATGAAAGAGATATGTAATGTAAATTAAACACATAATGTTTGTGTGATTTATTTTATTATTATTAGCTGTTACTCGGATCCATGTATAAAGTGTTACAGTGAATAGTTTGTATACAATCTTTTTTGAAATGTATGGCAAATTTTAAAATTTTCTCAACTATGGCTTGTAAAAAGTATTGTTCTTTGAATGTTGAATTACTTTGTAGCTAAATAGTAGTCGACACTGATTCCACTTGCAAACAGCAATAATATTTAAATACGTAATGTATGAAAAGAGTTATGTAATGTAAATTAAATACATAATGTTTGTGTGATTTATTTTATTATTATTATCAGCTGTTACTCGGATCCGAGTATATAGGTGTTACAATGGATATAAATAAATAAATAAATGCTTATTTGTCACTAATACATTATTTTATAACATCTGTTGGTTTATAATATAAACAAATAAACACTTAGTCTCACATAAGGTAAACCTTTTTCATGGGCCATTTTGTTGTGTAGCTTATTCAAATTTGCATCTTTTTAATATATTTTCTAATAACATGTCTTTCTATTCCTAACTATAATAATACGTATAATATGTACACCTAACTATTATCTCTGCTTAATTCCTGAGTCAATTAATACACCTATATTTCTACGATATATAAAGCAAAAATATATCATTCTTTTACATTCGTTTTAACTGCATGTTGCTTATACCTTGTTTCATAGATAATTATATTGCGTTGTAGCCACAATTAAAAAGTATAATTGTCGCAGGTCTAAAACTTGTGCGTCGCGGAAGAGATCGTTGAAGGGATAAGTGTTTTCCCTATCGAGCATTATTTTAAGAAACTTTTTCTGTAATATTAGCAGTTGTTTCATGTGGTTGTAGGTAGTACTGCCCCATCCAATGATCCCATATCTTAGTCTGGATTCTATTAATCTGTACTATATTGTTTTAAAGATTTTATGTCGAGAAAAGTTTTCATAAATTTAAATTTATATATCAGACCTCTTAAATTATTTATTACGCTGTATACAATGAGTAAGAAAAGTAAAAAAAAAAATAGGTAAAAGATCTAGTCTATTGTATACCAATTTTTTAAAGGTTTGAAAAAATAATATAAAAGATATAAACATGCAGCCCTTTTTCCCTGCGATTATATGCGTGATACATCCTGAAAGATCAGATCCGATCAGATTTATTTACAAGTTAGACAAGATTACAATTTTTCTATTTCGTTTATTCTGCAATTTTTGCTTTTTGAATTCACGATTGGCAAATTTTAGTGAATAAAATTTTTTTAATCTTATAAATAACTTTATAATATAGTTTTTCGGAAACAGCTCACAGGGCTGCTTGAATTCAATCTTTTCTAATATATTGAAATAAGTTACACCAATTGAACGCTTCAAATATAAATTATCGAAAAAAAAAAAGGTTTGTTCTAGTCTATATATGTAGTTTAAAAAAGATGTCTCAGGAACATGAAGCGATCCATATCTACTCCTACTGGTATCAAATGCCTTATTATAATATGTGAACATTGCGGTGTTGGTTAGTTCATCACTTTTGACAAATGCCTCACATACTTCACATTTATGGATGCCCATAGCTTTTCTAATCAAATACCCGCAAACATAGCTGAAGGCATTTTGATCAGGCAGGTTTTGATTTCTATAATCCAAGTCATCAGTATTGAATAAAATAGACAATGGAGTGTCTGATTGGACATCTTCGTCACTAGCTTCTACAGGCATCTTATGATCTAGATCATTAGATGATGCCAGGAGTACGCTGTAATCATCTGCACAGTTTGTGTTTCCCCTAGAGAAATAACTCTGACAGAACAATTTTTTGAACGTCCTTTCGAACTGAATTGGAGTCGGATTAATACATTTGCCACTTTGTTGACGCACACTTCCAAAAAAGTTTTCGAGACAATCTTGGTTGACTCTTCTGGTGCGAACTTGGTCGAATTGTACATTTTTTAGTTTTTCCCATAATTTTTTGATACCTGCGATTGTAATTTGCCAAGATTTTAAAATTTTTATCTTAGAAGTAATGTATTCACCTTCTTTATTCAGGACTTTGATGTTACCTATATAATCATACATGCTATCCAAAAATTGTATTTGCTCTTGTTCTCCCTTATATGGTTTTTGGTATTTGTTGTAAGGACTTTGCCCTGATGTATTTAACATGTCAAATAAATGATTGAATTTCTCTATGACTGAAGCTGTTGTTATTGCAGCCGAAGGGAGTTCACCTAAATTTACATAGGTACATAATAGCCCACTCGCAACTGTATTACTAATGACTTGTACCGCCAGCTTTACCTTCATTTTGTTAAAGGAGCTGACCCATATGTGGTCATCTGTTAATTTAGGTGCCATTCTATTAGGTGACTGGCGATCTCTTCTATAAAAATCTACTATATAAGACCAAGAAGTTGTTTGGCCATCTACTAATAACTGATTTGTCATTAAGTTATTCCTGGTCGCCTTCAAAAGATGGGGAGTCAAATATGTACAGTATTCTTCTTCCATCGACCTCAAATTCCGGATTCTCTGGCGTAATACCCAATGTATTTGATAAGTAAATTTGAACCCATGTCGCTAAGCAGTCCTTCAACTATTAGTCCTGCCTGCGAGACTTTTTTAATACAGTCTGTTAACAGACTCCTTTAACTTATTTGCCGGAGAAGAAGTTGTTACAAAAAAATATCCCAATGGCTGTTTCCAGTTTGAATTTAGGCCTCGGGCCATTACGACTGCAGCATGCCGGGCTGCTTCAAAGCTTCTCTTACCACTTCCATAATCTTCTACTCCCACAATTTCGTCCCGTCTAAGATGATAATACAGATTAGCTTTTAAGGTCATTTCATCGATACATATAATACAATGTTTATCAAGATTATTTAGACGAGAAACTTTAACTTTCAATGAGTTGTATATTGCATCATTGTCGAGGCCTGGTAAACAAATTAGTTTTTCCGTCGTCCTCTCTAAGCAACGTTTTGATGGAAGATACAAAATTGTTTTCAAAAAATTATAAGCCCGAGGACCCAGAAAATATAGTGACAAAGCGAATTTGCTTATATTCGTTGCTGTATCTGCGGCCTTTGGGTGCTTTTTGCCCCAAGCGAGCTTGAGTTTTTCGCCAACAATTCTGGGAAAAATTCATCACAAGCTTTATCCAAATAATCCAAAGTGACCTTCTCCTCTGGATTTAACTTTTTAACAGGAACATTCAGTCTTCTCAATGTCTTTATCGTTCCTCTCAGTTTTTGTTTCCGTGGAGTACTGCATGTTAATTGCAATGGTGTTTAGGTAGCTACAGGTAACTTAAGTGGTTCTGGGGGTGGCCTCTTTGAAGTAGAAGGTGTGTCAATCAGAGTGTCTGAAAATATAACTGATATTAGAGCTGATAAAGGAAAACTTTATTGCGGAAAGGTTATTATTGTAGATACTTGGAAATTAGATAAATACTCACTACTGATAAAATACTAAATTTGATTACATATATCCTGATTAATCTGATAATCATGTGCAATAGTAATAATAATTTGCACTTGGAATGCACTGTATAATGTTATTCTGTACTTAAAGGTGCCATACTTATTCAAACTTGAAAAGTGGGTAAATTGAGCACTTTCTCGGTACTACTATATCCTGAACTATGTAAAAAGGGAAAATAAAACTATTAGTAAAAGCTTGGAACGCTCAGGTTTTAAATGTTTATTAAACTGAATTTTTCATTTATAGTACCTAATTGTATATAATTTAGTCTTTTCAACTTTATTTATTTTTGTCAATCAAGTAATTTTTTATAACGCTTCTATGAATACAATTGAGCGCCCCAAGCTTGTACTAACAGTTACATACATGCAGCTCAGAGAAAAAAATATTTTCTACTCTTTAGTGCATATAATACAAGCTTCTTTTAAAAATGTTCATTTTTATGCATTTATTTTTGTTTTAGACATTACAAAAACAACTGAAAATAATTTGAAACTAATAAAGCAAACATTAACCTTTCCAACGGGGTGTTCTGGGTATTAAACGTGTTAGGGATTTATTTACAGCAAAATGTTGAAACAATTATGCAAAGCAATTGACAATATTCATTGATGTTTTGCACTCTCACCTGATATGACATGTATTTTTTTACATCTGTCTACATTATCTTGTTCTGCTACCGGTGCATCTTCAATAGATTGTTTGAAACTCGGAAATATTGTGGGTACTGCAGACGGTAGCAGCCTGTTTTTTTGAGGGCTCGTGAAGGAGTTTTCCCCAAAATGTAAAGCACACACCTTGTAATTTTTATATAGTTGCGCCGAACTTCTATCACTTAAATCATCTCGCCTACAAGAATGTTGCCATAATTGCGCTCTAAAATGATAAATTCGATATTTAAAAAAATATGAAATTAGTGTATTCACCTATCTACCTCTCTCTATCTTTAGGGAATCGAAACAAAATAATGTCTTTGTTGGTTGTTTTACTTAAGCAACCGCGAACTACACAATAAGTTCCACCTTTTCCACTCATAGTCCACTCAAAGTATTTATAGTCTCAAACACGAAAACACTTAAATTCAACTCGCTCAGTTTCTGATAAGCTATAAAGTAACAAATATTTACACGAAACTCACGTATTAGCGGTTGCTGATAGGTTATGTTATTTGTTATGACTTATGACAGGAAAACCTACAAAAATATGACGGTCGATTTTGGCGGGAGATTAGAGATGCGTCTCTGGGTAGTACTCTGTGGCTTCACCTACTATAACTTCCACTTACCCTATCCACCTTTACTGACATTTCATACCTTTCGTATCTTTATATCTTTCCTGTCCCTCTCTTCCTTTCAGCTTGTGCGTTGTTTGTCTCTGTTCTTGTTATCGTTCTCTTTTTGTGCATTTTTTCACTCAAAATTAACCACTATAAAATTTCTAAAAAAACTAAAAATTTCGATAAACCACAGTTTAGGCAGCCTTGCGCAGCCCTGCAGTACCTCATTTCGATGAAGATTCCCCGTTTTAGATTTGGGGACCTGTGTCAGCTCCAAAATTAGTTCAGTGCAGTGCGACAGCTTCGAGTTTGTGTATAATTATTGAGCTTTGTTAAATTTTATTTTTAAAATATTTTTTAATTATATTGTCCTTTGTAATTTGTTTTTAGCGAACTTCCCTCTCCATTTTATTTTAGCCGAACCGGAGCCGCCCCGCCCGGCTATGCAACCTACCACCGCGAACAGCGCGGTAGTTGCACAGTCGGTCGCAAGGTAGTCTCCGGGGAGGCAATATTATGTATTAATTTGAATAAAATCTGTTTGCTTGCTAGCTTGTTTATCAGCGGTAGTAGTGGGGGCGTGTCACTTGTTCAATTCAAAACTTCTTTATTATATATTATGAATACAATACATGTGCCGCCCAGAACCTATTCCGGGGACCAATCATGCAACCACCGCGTAGTTCGCGGTGGCGGGTTGCAGGGTCGGGCAGAATAAAACTGGTTTAGCTAAAACACAATTTAAAACTTAACCTAAACTCCTTTCATATAAAAGATGAATTAAAATAGGTGGTAACATTTTCTATATCTAACAAAAACAGTTTTTTAAAAAACTTACAACTAAACTTGGTTTTAGATACCACACCACAGAATAAACACCACAGTAATTAGACAACCCCCAATTCAAGAAGCCAGGGCTTGTGCGGAAGGGGGTTACACATTGAAAAAACGCGGACATACAACCATTTCCTCCGACAGTGCCAGTGCCGGAGCCAGGATTCGAACCGAGTGGTGCGATGTCCATGTGGTTAATCGCGATTGCCACCTCGCGCCTTAACCCACTCGGCTATCGAACAGACCACTCACATCTACTACTACTCTCACATTTTTTTAAAATTTAATTTTGATGCCAACGCCAGTACCTCAATCTGAACGAGGAACCTTCTACGAAACGTGTAAATGCCGGGCTGTACATAGGCTGGCCTAAACTTTGGTTTTGATAATTTTGATTTTTCGAAAATTTTGATTTTTGTTGAAAAATTCCGATGGGAAATTAATTTATAAACAAAAATGTACAAAAGGAAAACAAGAAACAAACGGAACAAACATGAACAAACATAAAGATTCAAAGATATGAAATATCAGTAAAGACAGATAGGATAAACGGAAGTTATAATAATTGGTGAAGTTTGGCTACAGAGGTTGCCGGAAAATGGGTAACGTCTGGTATGGTAGAGAGTGTTTTATCCAAAATGGGGCATTATGCTGTCTAATTTGTGTTGTTTCTTGTTAGCGGACTATCGCCCAGTTTGAAAGAGTAGAATTTTTGGGAGATATCCCGAATGTAGTCTGCTATTAGGGTTATGTCGTGGCAAAGTGTGTATAGGTCTCTGAGGGAGGTGCTCCTTCCAGAATTAGAAATGAAGCGCATAAACTTGTGCTCGAGCACTTTTAGTTTTCTCATTGTCGTGGTCGGTATGCTTCACCACACCGGCGCCGCGTATGTGATGGACGGCTGACCACCATCCTGCACAACAATTTTTTATTTTGTCGGTTAAGTCTGCTACCCCTGACCATGAGCGGATACAGACTCCTGGACAGGGAGTAGATCGTCCGTACTGTCTCATTTATGTGCGTATTGAACGTTAGTCGCTGGTCCAGTCTGACCCCCAAGTACTTCACTTGTTCAAATGCAACGCAAAACGGCAAAAACTCGGTGTCAGATTATGAAGAATTCGTTTAAAGCTGTGAGATTTTTTGCATTCAGGTAGGAAAATATCTGAAGACATCGAACCAATAATGGAGATAATATGTCAAGACGAAGAAAACTCCCTGCTTCAGTTAATAGACCATAACGGCAAAAAAGTACTTGCAACTGTAACGAATGATATAATGGCAGTAATAGCCGAAGGTACCTATGTTATACAAATATTAGTTTATATTTTCACTTTATGTCCCATTAATGTTTGACGACTTAAGCGGATAATTTTTTTTATACAATCAGTAAAAATGTTGATTAGATTAGTTGATTTTAGAAAAGTTTTCATATTTAGGAGGTATGCGAAGTTAATTTAAAATTATATTCTTCAGATGACAACTTTCGAAGAGACTTTGTTCGACAAATAAACGAACAAATAAGTTGTGGTGAAGGCACTGTCAGTCATGAGAAAATGAAATTAGAATACGAGAATGTAGATAATTTCAAGTGGACAAATGCTGCTGCTAGAGGCATATAATTTAAATCTGAATGAGTTCAGAAATCCTAAAATAAAGAAGTGTTCCTTGTGGATAAAAATAGCAAATTTGATGAAAAATCATGGTTATTCTGTCACGGCAGAGGCATGTGATAGAAAATTTAGAAATCTGAAAGCAACATACCGCACAATTAGAGACAATTAAAAAAAAACCGGACGAGACGTGGTAATTCTTAGACATAATGGAAGAAATATTTGCCACGGATGCAACTGTGAATACATCACATTTAATAAGTTTAAACTTACCCATTCCTTCCAATACAACTGAATATGACAGTGAACCTGTAGAAGTTGCAGGATGTTCCAATACAGAAAATCCCTCGGAGACCGACAATAATAATTTAAATAAAAGTCAGAGGTCCAAGAATTGAAAGACTGTTAAAAGTCGAAATATAGATACATTCAGGAAAAAAAGTCTTGGAAAAACAAGATAAATAGTTAAATAAACTCGACGAAATTATAAATCTTTATAAAGAGAGTATAGCCGTACAAAGAAATAGAAATACAATTCTTCAAGCACTTGTCGAGAAGCAGACCTCCAAATAGTTATGAACAGTGTCGGTTTGAGGTAGTTTACTTCCTAGTGTGGTTGGTTTCAACCGGACGCCCGAATTCTAAAATATTAATTATTAGCTTTTATGTAACTTTTTCTTACAATAACCCGTAGAAAGGAACCATTTTTCACTATTTTCCAATGAATTATTGTTTTAATATCTATATGTACTTAGTTGTGTATGCATGCATACCGCCCGGTGCTACAGCCCCGAAAAGGCCCGTGGTTAAACCGTTAGTGACTATGAATATATCTTATATAGTTCTTTTCAGTTATAATACTTACCAAATGTTAATTAATTTTCATAGTTCTGTAACCCATATTTTTTAACAATCTGGAGTTTTCATATCACAGTACTTGGAAGTATTTACAAGTTCTTAGTTGATATGTGATACATATTTCATTGTTACTAGGTTATTTATTTTTAATGGACTTTCAGTTGTATTTTACCCTTAAAATAAATTGTATATTCTCTAAAAACGCAAAAAGTAGAAAACAAATGTTTATTTAAGTTGTAGTACATAGTATACATTATTGTAGTAGTATACATTATTGCTCTTCAATTCGCCAGAACGAGGTGTACCAGCGTATAGTTATACATTTGTTTTAAAAAAGAAAATTGTTCATTTTTATGATCCTAAAAAACATTCAAGTAATTAAAGCTATTGCTACAAAAAAATAGGCTTTGCATGAGTTGCGTTATTGTTTGGTTTCTTTTAAGCACCGCTAAATTAAGATGTTCTTCATTAACCAAATCCAAGTCGTATTCGAATTCCATATCATTTTCAACAATATTATTGTCTTCCATAATATTTTCATCTCCTCTTCTTATTATGAAATTATGTAGCACACATGCCGCAGTAACTATTGAGGGAACGTTTTCTATATTTGCGTCTAGAAATTTTAATCTACGAAATTTTCCTTTCAAACGAGCAAACGCTATCTCCACTTTACATCTTCCTTGACTCAAACATTTATTATAATAAATTTGGTCTGGTTGTAAATGACCGTTGTCTCTAAATGGGACCATTATATTGATAAGACCAGTTCTATCTCTAAAGGCATTTTCTATTAAATGGAGTGAATTATCATCTTCTGGCCATTTAATTTCAGTATCCATCATTTCTTCCAGTATATGACATATTTCATAAAAAATGTAATTACCAGTGCCTTTTGATGTGCCAAATCTATCTGCACAATGATTCAGGTTTGCCCAACATACATACACAAAAAAGAACTTTTTTTCTCAGTTGCTATTCTTACATCACTTTCTGCTACTTGAATTCTGTTTCCAATTTCCGTTATTAACTCTTGCAATTTCATAAAACAGTAATCACAATACTAATTACAAACCTGTTAATACATTACCTCCATTAGAGTACGTGACATTCGGAAATGTTCTGCAAAATCATTTAAATTATACCTTAAATGATTTCTTCAAAATAATTTAAATTGCGAATAGGTACTTCTTTCCCATTAATGCTCAGTGCAAACAGACTGTCATCAGTTCCCACTATTAATGTAGTGATAATATTTAAAGTAAAATCATCTTCTGTTGGATAATCACATATTTCATTCAATAAAAACGATGGACCCATTTTTTGGTACGAATTCTAACGAAACACTATCCTACCATAACAAAAATATTGATAAATATACGAAAATTATTAGAGATATTTGTTAGCATACATTTTGATGTTTAACAAAAGCCGAAGAGCATCAAGTTAAGAATACTTTTGACGTACGTAAACACGCAAGAAACGAACGGTTCAACCAATTTTAAGCTGTGACTGACTGAACAGACCCAATGTACATATCTATTTAATAGATACAAACGCTACATCCCTTCTTTATTAACATTTTTATTTTAGTAACGCTACAATAGTAATTTATAATAACTTTATCTTATTCCTACTTAGTATAAGAGTAATCACTTCCTCGATCGATAGTCTGATCTCCGGTAGGCAAAGCCTCGCCTTACGTACAGGTTGCCATTTTCCTTCCACTCTCTTCAAATGTATCACATTCCTGCGTAGCCTTTGTCCTGTTTCTTCGTTCCTTACGGTGATATCTCCTCCAACAGATTTTTCCACTACATGTGGCGTAGAGTTAAAAGTTGTCGCCAGTTTATTAGTCTTTTCCATTTCCTTCACATAGACGTTATCGTCTTCCATTATTTGTAAGTGCTCAACTCTTCTTTACCGTTCCCCATACTCCTTCCCTTTTCTTTCTGTAATCTATCCCTTTCTCTTACTTCTGAATCATGCTCTACGTCATTTAAATCTTTCAACATAGGGATTTTGTGCCTGTTTTGCCTTTTAAAAAACAATTCGGATTGCGTCTTGCCTGTTACTGAGTGAGGAGTGGAATTGTATACCATTAAATATTCATATAGTGATTCTTTCAGATCTTTTTTCACTTCTGCTTATTCTTAGATGTTTAACTATGTCCCTGTTTGGGCGCTCTACTTCGCCATTCATTTGTGGCCAATATGGAACGGTATTAAAAAATCTAATATTACATTCTCGACAAAAAACCTTAAACTCCTCACTCACAAATTGTCGTCCGTTATCTGCAGTAATGGAAACTGGATAACCTCGACGGCTAAACATTTCCTTTAGGACCTTAATAATTTGTGCACTTGTAATTGTTCTGATAATCTTGACTTCCTTATACCGGCTGTAGTAATCAATGACTACTAGCAGGTAGTCTTTACTTGGTAATGGTCCAAGCAGGTCCATTGCGACGTCCACCCACGACTCTGATGGAAGTTCCCGGCGTTTCATAGTTGTAGGAGGATTGGATAGGCCTACCAACGTACATCTCTTGCACCTTTTAACGAGTAACTCGACATCTTTATGGATTCTGGGCCACCAGACTTTGGATCGCAACCGTCCCTTCATAGCCACGATCCCCGGATAGCCTTCGTGGGCTGCATCCAAAACTTGCTTTCTTAGTTTTTGTGGGATTACAATTTTATTCCCCCTCAAAAGAATGTTTTCATAAAAACACAGTTCTTCCGCAATTATTCGATAGATTTTTAATGATTATTCCCATAGATTACTGTCAATTCCTTTTTTAACGTTAGAAATGTCACCATCAACTTCTGATTCCTTAATTATCTCTCGCATGGAGATACTACTTGATGTACATAGTCGTCATTTTCCAGTAGATCTGACCGATTCGAATATTTGCATAATCGTGATAATGGGTCCGCGCTTATATTTTACGTTATAGCGATATGCTTGCGAACGCAGGACCCATCTTTCCACTCGAGCACAGAGTCTTGATTTTGGGCTAAATAAAAATTCAAGAGGCTTATGGTCTGTTATAAGGTCGAATTCTTTTCCAAAAAGAAATATATTAAAGTCTTCGATAGCCCAAACAAGAGCAAGAGCCTCCTTTTCTGTTTGGCTGTACTTTCTCTCACAGTCCGATAGTGTTCGATTTCCGTATGCGATAATCCTCGGCCCATTTTTATCAGTTTGTGCCAGGACCGCTCCAACTCTTACCGAACTTGCGTCTGCTATCGCCTGCGTTTTGTCATTGACGCCATAATATCCCAATGTTTCTATCTCCGTTAGTTTTTCCTTCAGTTTCTTAAATGTCTCATTTTGTCTTTCTGGCCAATAATCTTCAATATTCGTTTTTTTTCTAATTTCTTTCTAAGCAACTCTTCTACGTTTCTGGTATTGTGGCCAAATTAGGGATCCATTTATTTATGTAGTTTACTAGTCCGAGGAAGCTTTGCAACTCTTCAATAGTTTTTGGCATTCTAAATCCAGATATGCTCCTAATATATTTAGTAAGCAGTTGCATTCCTTCCGGTGTTAACTCATGTCCCAAAAAGTTTACTTTCTCCACTTTTTATATACACTTATCTTCGTTCAGCAAAACATCGTTCTCTTTTAATGTTTCTAATACTTTAGATAATCGTAAAACGTATTGTTCTTTGCTACTTCCATATATCAAAGTGTCATCTATAAAATTAATAGCGCGCCTACGCACTTGATCAGCATTTTTTCAAGAATTTTTGGAATAGTTCCGGCGCACATGTAACTCCAAACATTAGTCTTTTGTACCTGTAAAGGCCGCTGGATGTTATAAATATAGTCAAATGACTGGAGTTAGGGTGAAGTTCTACCTGATGAAAGGCATTTTTTACGTCCGATTTAGAGAAGTATCGCGCCTTTTTTATTTTGGGTAGTAAATGCTCCATACAGGGTAATGGGTGGTGGTTTCTTTTAGTATGGCGGCGTTTGGGCGCCTCATATCAACGCGTAGACGTACTTCCCCATTATCTTTTAGAACAGGCACCATGGGTGAAATCCATGGAGAAGGTTCTTGCACTTCTTCAATAATCCCCGAGTTCAATAACTCTTGAATCTTTTTGTTTATCTTTTCTTCAATTGGGATGGGTATTCTTCTATATGGTTACATGACAGGCTTCACAGATTTATCAATCGGGATGTCCACCATAACGTCCTTAAATTTTAGAAATGGTTTATTTGGTTCCTTGTGACGCTTCTTCGTCAGTTTTGCAACTTGCACTTTGAAACTAGTGCAAGCGGTTTTTGCCTCGAGCGCCAATTTCTGATTTTAAGTGTGGAAACACCACTTTCTCTATTAGCGGTATAATAGAGGCCCCAAATAGAATCAGTGAAGACGGTTTATTACCAGGGGTCGAAACGTAGGCCGTCTTTCTCAAGGAATGACAGCTGTAAAGATTTTTATATTTGTGACACTTTTACTTTTCAGGACAGTCTAACTTAGAGGAGTGACTCAAAATAAGACACACAAAACGTTTTAATGATATATTGAAACTATGTACATGTCAAGAAGGAAAATCTTAAGATATATGATATAGAAATATATTTAAAACTTCTGGTACATTCATCTACATAAAAATAATTAATACAGGTAGTTGACATTCGTGAAAATGAAAAGAAATTTTCAATTACCCATGTTTTGTAACCCTAATTTTATGCAAAATTTCTATTTTCACTTTAGACTAGATGTACTACAAAATGATATTAAGTAAGTAGACGCGGCATATACAGAGCAAACAGAAAAGTGAAAGCAAAATAACGGGTATGACTAGCAAAGCAAACCGGTGGCTCGACACGTTCAAATGTGAGCAATTTAGGACTGACTCCACGACAGACAGACAAGTTACTAAATCTCTATGGATTTTAACAAAATGAATTAATCTAGAATATTTCGGAAAATATAGAATTTACTACTTGACGTTGCGAACCTGGTTATCGGATTTTTACTGAATGAAACACGTCGGTACGGCTCAGTTGGAGTGTCCCACTTAAAGGCAGCGTCCCCTAAAGAGCCTCAAAGAAAATAAGCTACTAAGCAAACAGGTTCGGACATCAAGTTTATCAGGAATTAATTGGTCTTTGTTATTTGCGATCGTGAATGCAAAATGACTTATTTCGTTAACGGTGTATCTTTTCTGGCAAAGTGACAGTGCGACTCAGGTGGAGTGTCCCACTTAAAGGCAGCGTCCCCGACTGAGGATTTCGCAGTCACTTAGTTAATGTGCAAAGATGAAGTTTTGATAAAATTACTACAAGTCGCTGAAGGCGCAAATTATCGAAATGTAACAAAGACAAATTAACGGTATTCAAATATAAGTCCAAAATGACCACAAATTGTATATGGCTTTAAAATAGCAAATCCCTACCAAAAGTCGACTGGTCAGGTCGAACGCGGAAAACCAAAGAGACCCTTCGCAGGAGGCCGATTCAGGATCTCCCCGTGTTGAACTAGAAATCAGAACGTTTAGCGCAGAATGCGCGGGCATATCTCAGCCAAGCAGTCTTCAGTCGACGGCGAGGCAGAATGTTTATAACTAGTAGCGTTAATTGATATAAATAATAATTTTCCGATAATTTAGATGTTAGGAATCGTTTGCAAATAACTTACTTATATTATTTCGGAAAAAGAATGAATTTAATAGTCCCAGTATTAATAATTATTAAGCTAAATAATTTATTATTAATTCGTTCCCAAATGAAATTTTAAACTTGACTTTTCCTTGAAATACTTTACTTCAAACAAAATACGGATATTTTAATTATGAAAGTATACCGGGTGTGCTTAAAAAGAAATGGAATTCTGGTTTTCAAGAAAATCAAAATAAAAGTAATAGTGCTATTTGCTATTCGAAAATAGCTTCATTACATCCTGGCTAATTTGGTTTATGCCGACTCCCAATTTCAAAACACCTAGTCGTACTGCTGTATTTTTCCCAAGTAAAATCCTTGATCCATTTTTTATTACGTAAATGGTATTACGATCCATTTTCCTATTTATTTTAATTACAGCTTCAAAAGAACCCTGGACATCTAAAGGTCTTTTGCTACCATAGGCAAGCAGGGTTTTGTTTGGTTCCTTAACTTGCTCGTAGCAATGAACTTTGTTTCTTTTTAGGTGCCCCCAAGTCTCGTCAGATATTAAATTTAATTTACATCCTGAATCAATCAACATTTTCAGCTTTATTCCTCCTATTCTATTGTTGCATCGTCATTTAAATTGAATATATATTGAACTTCTGCGTCGAGAGAATTTACTGCAGTGCCTTTCCGCGGTTTTTTGTAGCTTTTTTAGCTGTTCCGGTTTCCGTCTTGCTTTTGCCCTATTTTCGGTTTTTGTTGGTACGACTTCGTTCTACAGCATCTTTGATGATGTCCTAATTTCCCACAGCCCTGGCATTCCTTCCTTCTTGCTAGACAAGTTGAATCTTGAGACATGTGCGTAGTACTTCCGCATCTGTTACATCTAAACATTTTTTTGCCTCCATTAAACCTTTCCTCTGTACCCTCCCATCTTGAACTTTATTTGTCTCTACTTTTTATCTCGTTTACCTCGTTAGCCTTAGATTTGTCTCTCTGTTTATAGCTTTCCAGCTGATGATTTACTATTTCCAATTTATTAGCTATTGTAATAACTTTATCTGGAGCAACATCATCTCCCATTGTCAAAATATTTTTCCTTAATTCGGACGAAACACATCTCCCTATTATTTGATCGATTATGTGTTCATCCGGTTTGTCCAATTTGCATTTTACAGCTTGGTCTCGAAGTTTAATTAGAAATTTTTCAAAACTTTCACCTTCCTCTTGTTTTATGAGACGAAAAAATGTGTCTTTCATACGTTTTATTTTGTTTGGGAAGGAAATAATCATCAAGTTTCTTGATTGCTACTTCAAAAACATCAATTACTTACAATCAAATACTCATAATTTTCTCCGCTATACCTCCAATTTAATGGATGCCTAAAGTTTCATTGATACATCTAGTTTAATAGAATTCCACATGTTATCATTACTTCCAATTCAATGAATGAAAGTCCAAATCAAATGTGTTACTTTAACTTAATGAGGGTTCTAATCATTAAAGTAGGTATTATCTATAGTAATTTCGGTCTAGCAAATTCGTTCGCAATCCGATTATTATTTTCCAATTTTATTGGGTACATATACCTACTCCAATGCGGACTACATATTTTCCTTTATTATGTATACGTGTTTCGGTATTGAATATATACGTATGTTGCACAAATCAAACTCATACAGAGCTTATGTGCATGACTGCTATATGCAAAATAAAATGTATATTTTTAAAATATGGAAATAAACGCTATCTGTGATTACCTTCACTATCATTATCGATATTATATTTACCCGAACATAACACATACGAATGTAGACAACCACTTACAACGTGGCAATTTAATTAAAATAAAATCAAATATAAACATTTGGCATTTGTAAAATAAACGCGTAAAATAAAACTTATTAAAATATAAGCTTCCCTTGGTACTGACTTACTCATTGTCCTTGAATGAATTTGAATTTTAAGATTAAGTCTGCCCTCTATGGGACAGTGGTGTTAACTATATAATGTGTAAGTCCTCTGTACTTATGTACTTTTAACCTTCCCTAGATGGAGTTCCCTAATATGTACGAGTTTAATAAAAATGGCTACGCTCCTTCCCCCCCCCCTTTTTTTAGTTAGTACGAAAAGGCGTTTAATAACTTTATAACGAAACTAGAAAAGTAAAGTCAACCAAAACGAACACTCATTATCAGTGAACCCGCCTAATTAGGACTACATCCTTTTCTGCCCAGCAGTGATGCACCACCGTGGAAAATTAAGTTTGTTTACATTGTGCGTGTGTCCCTAAATAATGACCAGGACCTCACTTTTCAAACGTAATTTTCACTAACCTTTATCCTCATCGCCACTTGTAGGACCCTTGCCTTACCAATACAACTTTTATATGGAATCTTCACTGGCTCACTGTCACACCCAGTCACACTCGAAGACGCACGTCAACTGTCAACTAACTCTCCTGGTGACAGCTACCTCCCCCTGGTGTACATGAGGCAATGTATATATTTATTTAATAGATACAAACACTACAACGATGTTGGCTGAAAATATTATGAAAGGCTTGTCCAGCACCATGGCTATGGACATTGTACATAATTACAGTTTAATAACCTCTTGGGTTTTTGCTAGCACTGAATTTACACTACCTGTGGAATTCCAGGCCTTAAAGTGTCTCTCTAGACCCAAATGAAAATAAAATCTCAGAGCTGTAGTACCCTGGTGTAACCTTAGGTATGTACCCAAATATCTGCATGAAAAAAGTTTAATTTAATCTGTTATATTAAAGTTATGCACCAATGTTTATTCGTAAACATGAAATGTCAAAATTTTTCGATATAATTTATTACACAAAAGTTTATTTTACAATTCAAACTTGACAAAATTTGTTGCATTTGGACTATGAATTAATGTTCTTTAATAATATGTGTCGCAGTGCACGCTACATATAAATAAATTATGAAATTTCTTATATTTTGTAGATTTCCCGATACACCGAAACCTGAAATTGGACTTACGACGTCCTGCAGCCAAATGTGAACATATTATGGGTTGTTGACCTGAATAATATGAGTTAAACTAAACTTTTTATCATTTTAAGTGTCTTGACAAATTTGTGATACCAATTTTGCTATATTTTACCCAGGTATTTCTATGAAATTCTTATAAACTATTACTAATTGCTTAGAATTATGGAGTTTTCTTATGGTAAACTGTTGTTGTGATGTTGTTCAGTGTTGCTGGTTTTAAAATACTAGCTAAATTGTGAAAATTCTTAAATATATGTTAAAGATAACGCTCAGAAATATTATTAAACTTCGTTACGATATGAAATATTCGAAATATCTTTATTTATTTTACCATTGCACATTGGTCTTGTTTTTGTGTTGGGTGAAATCATGTCAACATATATATATTTATGATTTTCGCAAATAACCCCATGGGTAGGGGATATTTGGGATTATATCAAAAACACGGTTAACTTGAATCAGACTTTGTAAGGGTCTAATTGGGAAAAAAATATGTTTTAAAAAATATATCGGTCCTTATTTCCTATAGAAAAATCAAGTTACAACAAAAAAAACCTATCCCTGCTATAAACGTGTAAAATTAACAATAATTAGGTACCTACCTACCTACGTAATTACAAAAAAAAGATAAGAATTAATTAATATTAATTGAATCTGGTGCAAAATCATCTCTGAATTGCCAGAATACTCTTGTACCGTTCCCTTCATTTACGGATTTTGGAAGCTTCTTTAAATCATATCTTGGCCAATTGAATCTTCGTCCACAGGGGTTGGTTTGTGACGCTCTTTTTCTCGTACGGTGCGAGAACTAAGGCTGTCACTTTGACACTCGAGCTTTATTCAGTACTCGGGCGCCAGTTCAAATTTGAACAACACTACCCACAAGTCGAATGAGCGAGACTAAGCAGCTCAGTGAAGAATCAGTTAATTCCAGTGGGTCAATAAGGGAAAATAGACTTTCACAAACACAACAATAAAACGCAGAAGTTTCAATAATATTTAAGTATATTGTCATCGGCAGATGAGAGAAAAAACCGCGAAAAATCGGGGACCAAAATTATTTTTTCCACATAAAACTCACTGTAACTTCATAACCGTTAAAGTACGCGCATTAACAACCTCATTTTCGGAAACTACAGAAAAAGACCTTTAATTTGACATATCGTACAGCTCGGTACGATAAACACCAAAAAAGATATAGGGCCAAATAGCCCCAACACCTAGCACAAAACAGCCACGCGGCGAGGCCCTGCAGCGCAACAGCTCGCGTCCGGCGAAGCCCGTGCATCAGTTCGCTCCCGACCATCGTACGCTACACATCAAGCAGTCCGTTCGCAGCCAGCATGGAGTACACATCAATAAGTTAGTTCGCGACCATCGTCCTATACACATCAGCGCCTGCCTTTGACACCGCCTACCTGAAGACAGTATTATATTGTAGTAATTATCTATTTTATTCCACAACCTGCCTAACTAGTAGTTTGGAGTGCACAGTAGTGGTGAAAAGTGGAGTGGGTGTTGTTAGTGCATTATAAAAGAAAATCGTAATGAATACCAGGAGTCGATCTAGGCAGAGGGGCGGCGTCCCATCTAGCCAGATAGATTCAGAACCAACACAGAGCCAGTCGCCCCAGGTCCCGGACGCTCTCTTTACCAATCAAGAGGACTCAGGTCTGGTAAGGGAAACGGTGAACCCCTTGTCGTCCAACGTCGCGGCCCGTCAATTTCTCATCAGTCAAGAGGATTCAGGTCTGGTAAGGGAAACGGTGAACCCCTTGTCGCCCAACGTCGCGGCCCGTCAATTTCTTATCGGTCAAGAGGATTCAGGTCTGGTAAGGGAAACGGTGGACCCCTTGTCGCCCAACGTCGCGGCCCGACGATTTTTCACCGGTCAATGGGATTCAGCCCCGGCCAGCCAGGGGGCTGCCCCTAGCCATAGTACATATCCAAACCTAGGAAGGGGACAAGAAGCACAGCCCTTCCTCACACCATCCAATAGCCAACGCCTACCTACTGCAACCACGGACTCCACAACCAGAAGCCTTCAAGGAGTACAGCCACTGCCATCTATAATGCCTGCTACCCCTGCTCTCACACCAAGTGGGAGGAATACAAGCCACAGTGATGCATTAACACATGCATTCACGAAAGCGGTGCAACAGCTAACGAGTACCACGGAAATGCTCCTGCAGCACCTAGCTCTACAAGCGAGGACAAGCCACGACCCCCCGGCTTCGCCCCGGGCCACTTCGGGCCCTATCCAACCAACCTCACAACCACTTCCGGAATTGGAATTTCAACATGAAACATCACTAATACACCCACAGCCGGCAACGTACGGGGCGGAAACGGGCCCGGCTCACCAACAAGCCGCGACCACCGCCGTTCGTAGACAATATATTACAGTAAACCTGTGGTTATAGTCCTAAATAAACATAAAAATCACAATTAACACAAATTCATGTACAGATATATATATAAACAATAATAGTAGAGGGAGAGTAGCAAGCAATGTGGTAACGTTAGCGGCAAAAGCGTAGAAGCGGTTAATCGAGCAGTGAAAGCGTGCAAACGGGGAATTAGCGAGTTTATGACAAAACGATCGTTAAGCAGACAGTGTACGGATACCAGAAAATGCGAAGCAAGCAGAGTGATTTATAGTAATAAAAACAGTTTATAAAACAGACCGCAAATTTGGCTAGTGCTTATTAATAGTACCGGAGGTTAAGTATCGGCAGAGTGAGCAAATTTTCCTGTCATGAACTCAATACACTGTGCAAACAAAAGCTTAATTAAAACTATCCTTTTTACTAAGGTTTAGTTCGGAGCAAACAATAATGTGACTAAAAAAAAAGGTGAGAGAACCCTGTAGGGAAGCAAGTCCTAAAATACAGGGGGAAAATAGGAACTTGTAGGGACGCAAATCCGAATACAAGTAATAAAGTTAGCCGGACGCAGGTCCTAATGCAGGCAAGTAGGAACTTGTAGGGACGCAGGTCCTTAAAAAAATATACAAGTAAGGGTAAAAAGGTAGTCAGAAGGTGAAAATATAAAAGGAAAACATTCAAATAATTAAATATGAATTGAAACCGAATTATAGGTAACAGACTTCTGGATGCACAGTATAAAATTTTCAGTCAGAAAATAAACAGCGAAATTTAATAAGCTAAGTGTCAAAACGGCAATCAGTAAATATGAAATAAATAGTAGAGTATTTAAGCAACGTAAAAATTTCAATCAGAATATAAGCAATGAAATCCCGGTGACTAGGTTTTACAATGAAATAAATACCAATAATATTTAAACCGCGTAAAAATTTCAATCAGAAAATATGCATAAAATTCCGGTGACAAAGTTAAAAATTATCAGTCAGTAAATATGAAATAAATACCAAAAATATTCAAACAGGACAAAAATTTCAATCAGAATAAATACGGAATAATAAATGCACTAACCAAATATAAGTTTTCTTACTGTTTACAGTATCAGCGGTGGACCCTGGGCACTGGTAGACATCTGGTTGTTTCGAGAATTGGAACACATTCTCATTCTACAGGAGTTTTCAGTCAGTTTTATAGCCAGATTCTCTCTCGGGACATCGCGAGGAGTCTCACGTGCTCTAGTATCGCGCATGGCCCACTATATTGAATACAAGCCAGCGAGGACGGCTATATTAAGTTATTAAACTACCGGTAAATTATTATTACGTGCGTTGGTTAGTATAAATAAAGTATTCTGACTTTTATAATGTATGAAATCGGTTTCAAATAATTATCCTAACCAACTGCGAAAAAGAGACGGATTTAATCGGCCACAGAGAACTAATTATTGAATTAATTACTTCAAATAATAAACAATAATTCTGTTTATAAATATATCCCGGTGTTCAAATAGTAAATATTGCCTGCTAATATACTATTGTGTGCTTAAGGCGGTAGAATATGGTTTTAGTTGAACAGAAAATATTATATAGAGTAAACTTAAATCTTGTGCAGATTTCCGTAACGAAAAATGCTTCGTTACATCCCCCTCTTACTTCACAAAAAAAAATTAAATGCAATGAAATTTTTTTTCCTTCGGCTTCTTCCATCAGCCATGGTAAATAGAAATAAACAAAAGTTACGGCTCAGCTCCCTAACGGAAAAAAGACGCTTACCCCCTCTATGAACTTTATTGGTAGGTAAGTACATGTTTTACAATCTAAAATCAAAACAAAATACTTCTACTTACATACAGGACAGATGCTTAAAAGAAAAAGAAATGAAAGGTTCTCTTCAGGCCAGAATCCAACGTCCCGATTGGCCAGAAATAAACATCAACAGAGGCTCCTTACTTGGATCCGTTTTCCAGACAGGACGGCGGCACTGGGTTTTGAAATGGCTCTCCCAAAATACCCTGACCTGGAGAAGCTTGACTTACTGGAAAGACTCAAAATAGCATACCTTTCACTCAGGTCTATAACAGAAAGAAAAATTAAAATATGTTCATGAAAGGACAAAGTAAAATAACAATAAAAAAAACAAACAGCCAACAAAACAGTAAGTTAGGATGGCTGTTTTGGTGCAGAATTGGTTAGGCCCGGAACTTCACTAGTGACGTCGTGGCAGAAATATTTTAGCGGTTGTTCGGTCTTCAGGTGCGTGGCTGCACCCACAGTTTCTGATGAGGGTACCACGAAGCCCGCATCGGGAGCAGAAGGGAATGTCTCTAGGGCCCGTACACGCATCGCGCTTATGTCCAGAAAGTCCACAGCGCCAGCACAAGTATTCTTCAGTTACCGGCAAGTATTCATAAATTCGAGTTATGGCAGTGATCCGGGGGCAGCATGTCGGAATCGTGTGGTAACAAGGTGCAATCCTTGGTCATTATCCCGTAAAGACCACAGCGGGAACAGAAAAGGCGTTGCCGGCGGGTACAATTTTGTCGCATATGGCCCGGATATCCACAGCGAAAGCAGAGATCCCATCGATCCACCGGTAAATACATGGGTATATCATTGGAGAGTCGGCGAATGGCATGTTGTGTCTCGTTCGGTGATCTAGGGGAGTTGTCACCCTCATCGGTTATTACCGGTATGTGGTAGACAGGCTGTGCTGAAGCGCCCTTGACAGAAAGAGTAGTTTCGCTATCCCTAGATTCCGTATTAACGGAGTAGGAATCAGACATTTCCTGGTTTGGTTTGTGCGGAGCAGTTTCAGTATCCTGAATGGCATCTGAATTTCCGTTGACAGAAAGAGTAGGTTCGCTATCCGTAAATTCCGTATTAACGGAGTTGCGATCAGATACTTCCTGGTTCAGTTTGTTCGGAGCAGTTTCAATATCCTGAATGGCATCATCGAGGTCAAACAGTAGAGAATCCATGTCCTCGGTGGCATCCAATTCCAGAATGGGACTATCCATCTCTAAGCTCTATAACAAAAGAAAGAAAAAGAATGAGGTAAGTTAAAGATGTAGTAAACGTAAACGGAACGGCGGTTTATTCAGCATAAATACATAATACAGTAACAAAACAAAGAAATTCAATAGAGCAAAAAAAAAAAAAGGAAAAATGCACATAGTTTGGAGAGTTCAGCGCCGCGGGGTTACGGTTATCCACACGGTACGTTTTTTCCCATTTTTCAGTGGGCACCGCCATTTTTGATCTGGACGCACTTGCGGAGGACGACGCGCGTTAATTAATTTGAATAATTCGTCATCCCATTCGAGGTACGATCGGTATTCATTTATCCGGGCTAACAGTTCGCTAGCTAGGATCCCGTGATTCGATGGGGGCGTTACCTCATGTCCTGGAGAGGGTGCCGGGAGACCAACCGATGCGAACGTTGGAAAAATTTTGCTTATCGGTCTTATGCCTTGTCCGGCCTCTTCACCTTGATTATCTCGGGGTCCCCTTGGTAACTCCGTTTTGTCACAGTCCTCATCAGCCTCCACGACCGGGAAGGCTTTCCCTGGGGTCGTCGGGAACTCAGGCGTGGTGGGCAAAGTGTCAATGAGGGTCTGGAGGGGAGAAGTACACCGTACCTCCGTGGGGCTATCTCCGAACAGGCGCCTTAGCTTTTCTCGCATCTATGGAGATAATGGAAGGGCAATCGCAGGGACGTCTCCGCATCCTCTACCCTCCGGAGTGGGAGGTAGAGGAGATAGTAACTCAGGGCGGGACGCTAAGGCTCTCAACTTCCCCGGTGATGGGGATGCGGCCACTTCGGCCTGTTGGCGGGCCCTCCGTTCCGCCTGTTTCTGTGCTAGGCCGTAGTCAATATAAAGGTGCCGATACTTCCCCGTCGGCGGTGGTAATTCCCAATAGGGATGGTCGTCGGGGGGAATCCCGAAGGGAAATTTTTTAACTTTCCCTACGCCAGTCCGTGTAGGGGAAGGTGTTGCGAAACTCTCCGAGGACGACGTGGCCGGACTCTCAGACGACGGAGTCGAAGATGGGCGCTGTTTTTGCTCCATTAAGACTCTGTAACAAAGAAATCGTTTTAATTTAAAAAGGCAGGTTTCAGGTCCTTGATATGGATCCTGGTCAGCTTCTTCCCGGTATCCGATTTCAGATCATATACTACAGGGGAAAGAACTCGAGTTACAGTATACGGACCCGAAAACTTCGGGGCCAGTTTCGACGCGAAACCTTTAGCAGCGGGGGAAAGGGGGTGTTCGCGTTTCATTACGCGATTCCCGACATGATACCGGTGTTCCCGTCGGCGGAGATTGTAATACCGACCTTGGGTGTTGAATGCTTGCGCCAGTTTTATACGTACCAATTCAAACACTTCTTTGAGTTTATCCAGGCGAGCCGTATGCTCTGGTGGAATGTTGTTGTTATCAGCCCGATCGGCGATCGCTTTAGCATCAACGCTATCGTTGGTTACAGATTCCTCAGTGTCAGCCCGGAAAACAGTATTGGGCAGAGACAGTTCACGACCGAAACTCAGAAAAGCGGGCGTGAAACCAGTTGACTCGTGCTTCGAGCTATTTATGGCTAGTTGCACGGCGCTCAGGTTCTGATCCCATTTGCGGTGATCTTGCTCACAGTACTGAGCTATCATAGTCTTGATAGTTCGGTTTGCTCGCTCCACAGGATTTGCCTGTGGTGTGTACGGTGGTGTCAGCCGATGTTGAATTCCAAATTCTTTCAGTAGCCCTCTAAAAGTTTTGCTGTCGTATTGACTGCCGTTATCGGTGATTACAGTACGAGGGCATCCGAATCGAGTGACGGGCTTGGCTGACATTCTTAGCAGTAGCAGTTCGTATAGGACGACACTGTATCCATTTTGTAAAGCGATCTTGAAATACCACAAGGTAGTTATTCCCTTTACTGGATCTAGGCAGTGGTCCTACCAGATCAGTACTAACCGTTTCCCACGGTTGTTTAACAGTAGATGGTTGCATGGTTCCCGGTGTCTGTTGCTGTGGGATCTTGTATCGCTGACACTGCATACAACTCCTCACGTATTTAGCAACATCCCGGAACATACCAGGCCAGTAGTACTCGTGTGTGATACGCGCTATGGTTTTTGCAATCCCCATATGTCCAGCAGTTGGAGCATCATGGTTCTCTTGCAACACAGTATGACGAAGTGGTGTAGGCACACACAGTTTCCACGGATCAGAGAGATCAGGTTCAGATAAGTCGGTTGAATCCCAGAAGTGACGGTACAGCCGGTTATTACGAATACAGTAATCCGGAAAAGCTTCAGGGTTCTCTTCGACTTCTGCCTTCTTCCGACGGTACCAAGAACAGTTTGGCGTCTCGTTTAGAGCGCATAGTTCTTCAGTCCCCATGTCAGAAGAAGTTCCCTCCAGTGGTTGACGAGACAGAGCATCTGCTATACGGTTCAGACTCCCTTTACGATACTTAATCTCGAAGTCATATTGTTGCAGAAAAATACTCCATCTGGCCAGACGGCCCGTTGGACTCTTGATAGAGTGCAACCACCGTAAAGACTGATGATCGGTCAGAGCAGTAAAATGATATCCCTCCAGATAGGGTCTCATTTTTTCTATGCCCCAAACGATAGCCATGCATTCTTTTTCGGTAACGGAGTAATTCTTCCCCGCGGGAGAAAGCGTGCGGCTGTCATAAGCTATGACCCGGTCACGTCCATCGACCTCTTGTGTCAGTGCTATGCCAAGACCTTGTTCAGAGGCATCAGTTTGGAGCACAAAGGGTTTGTCAAAGTCAGGGCAGGTAAGAACTGGAGCTTCCGTGAGACAAGTCTTTAGTTTGTTAAAAGCTTGCTCCTGCTCAGTATCCCACTTAAAGCGGCAGTTCTTTTTCAGCAGTTTTGTTAACGGTGTCACAATCCGAGAGAAGTCCTGTACAAATTGACGGTACCACGAGGCAACTCCCAGAAAACGGCGAACATCTCTAACAGTTCGTGGAGTAGGATATTTCATTATCTCTTCCACTTTCTCTGGGTCGGTATTAATACCTTCAGCTGTTACCACATGACCCAGGTATTTCAGAGTTTTTCTGGAAAACTGACATTTGTCAGGATTCAGCTGCAGATTGACGACCCTTAATCGGCGAAATACTTCTCGGAGATTATTCAAATGCTTCTCGAAAGTTTCTCCCAGTACGATAATATCATCCAGGTATGCGAAAGCATATGGTTCCATATCAGGTCCAATAATCCGGTCTAACAATCGTTGAAAGGTAGCAGGTGCAGAATGTAGTCCAAATGGCATTACCCGGAATTGAAATAATCCCCGGCCCGGAACAGTAAAGGTAGTAATTGGCCTGCTTTCGGCCGACAGCGGTATCTGCCAGTATCCCTGTTTTAGGTCGATACTGGAGATATGGCGAGCTTTTCGGAGTTTATCCAGTATGGCATTTATATAAGGCAGGGGGTATGCATCTTTTTCAGTTACTTCATTCACCTTTCGGAAATCTATACAGAACCTTGGTTTGCCATCTTTCTTCCGGACTATGACAACGGGAGAACTCCATGGACTATTCGATGGTTCGATGATATCATTGGTTAACATTTCATCTACCTCCCGGTTAATTATTTCCTGCATCTTGGGGTTCTGTGGTCGATATCTTTGTTTGATTGGGTCAGGCTGGGAGAGGCGAATATGATGCTGCGCTAGTCGTGTGGTTCCGGTGATATCCTGAAAACTGGGTAGTTCAGTGTCTAGGAAAGTTTTCAGTCTCTCTTCTTCAGTGACGGTAAGAGCTAGGGCAATTTCTCCCATATGGTTAATTGTACTCAGTGCTGGTAACTTGTTTCCATCTATCTCAAATTCCAGATCGTACGCGGTTGAAACAGTCACTAATGTCCCATTAGCCAGTTGTGCAGCCGGGGTGGATACAGTAATTGGGTTTTTCCCTCTTTGAGAAATAAAGTCCTGAACCCGGTTTCCTATGTGGGAACGAACAGAGCCCGTGTCTATTAAAGCAGTAAAATGTTGATTATACAGTTCCAGTGGTATTTGTGGTCGAGGATCCCTGCGGTTAGTTTCTTGCGAAGCACTAGTATCGCGGAACCATACGGGACTGGTCGGTATGATTCCGGTCTAGTTTTCCGGCCTAGGGCATTGACAGTCTCTTGTCATGACACCCGGTTTTCCACATCTTGAACAGAACAGTTTAGGAGGAAAACGACACTGACTTCGATAATGCCCGGACCTTCCGCACCTAAAACAGATATTGCCTCGATTTGTAGTACTGGTTGTGGCGGTAGATGTCGACGGTCGATTCTCAGTACCATTTCCTTGACGAACTGGTGGCTGTTGCGTATTGGTAGTAGCCGTTGGATTCGTTGTGGGTGGTGGCAAGGTGTGAGTACGTGTAGATGTTGCTACTGGGTATTGGTGGTGTGGTGTCGAAGGATTCCTAGTGCTAACAGACGAATGGGTAGATCGTAGTCGCAGTTCCTTCTGCAGGGCTTCATATTCGTCTATTCTGCATACCAAGTCTCTAGTGTTCTGAATTTCACTGCGTCGAATATATTCTCGGTAATCAGGCTGGAGATTGGTATACAGATGTTGCAAAGCCTTTTCTGGTGTATATTCTCCTTGCCGACGGAGCAGAGTTTGTAAAGCCACCACATAATCACGTCCGGATTCTCCGGGTTGTTGTCGACGTTGGTAAATTTGTTCCTCCAGGAAGGATTGATAATTCGTGGGAAGGTAAAACTGCTTAAAATCAGTTACGAAATCCTCCCAGGTATTCCATAGACTTCGGTTATTTCTATACCAGGCCAGTGCATTCCCTTGAAATATTTCATACAGCGCTGGCGGCAGTGATGCGTTTGGAATGTCGCTGTGTTCCTAGAATTCCGTCAGTTTTTCCAAGAATTCTATGCCATCGGTTTTTCCATTGAAATGCAGATTCCACTTCCGTACTTTCTCGCATACAGCACTTACAGACATCTGCACGGCTGTTTCGCCCACTCCCGGAGGTACTAAGTCTTGCGTCGGAGGTGGGATAACGAGAGACAGAGCAGGCGCCATCCTCACTCTAGGTGATGCACTTCCTTCTTTCATGAAGCCTACCAGACGGCGTTTCTTCGCATCAATTGTTCCTGTTGAGCTTAATCCAAACTTCTTTAGCTCTATATCTAGCTCCTCCTTTTTCAGCTTGTATATCCAGCTTAATCTGACATCTGCCCATTCGGAACTAAGAGTTTCTGGATTGGGGCTGTCAGCTGGTATTCTCTGATCTCCTGTAGCCATCTCGTTTTAAACGATGTTGCTCGGTATACGTAGAACTAGTCTCTTAAAGTGAACCTTATTGTTCGAAATCTTCAAGCAAACTGTCCTAGCTGTAGCGACGAACGACGACGCGAACACGCAACACCAGACTGGTAACAGATAGAACTGGTATTTGAATGTGAACCTTACTGTTCGACGGCTTCAAACCAATTGTTCTATTAAACGGTACAGTCTGATGCTAGATAGAACTTGTGTCTTGAAGTGAACTGCACAGATCGACGGCTTCAGACCAAAATGTTCTATTCCGGTGCCTAGGCGTTTTATTCTAACCGCCCACAGTTATGCGTGTTTGTTCCCGCATCCCGGCGGTGCTACAAAAAAAAATTTTTTTTGATATCCTCTGCTGAGTCCAATTGAATTTTTTTTGGACAGGAGTACAGAAAATCGGTGTGTCCCTTAATACAAGTCTCGACGGTGTCTAGCAACGTATTTATTTCAGTTCTAACGAGTTTCGACCTCCCAGGTCGCTACAGTGCACGTTTTTCTGCAACGGCTAGTCGTATCGAACTGAAACCGGTGGCAATAGATTCTACGTCCTCGAGTTACTCGAAAACGAGGGGCCGCATTGCCCTCAACTCTTTTTCCAGAGTCGCTAGGTATCCCGGCCGAAATTTGGGCCATCGGTCAAAAGTGGTGCAAAAGCTGTGTCGAGGTCCTCGTTAGCCTCCAGTAACTTCTCACCCACTTCGGACTTTTAGTCTGGCCACAGCAGACTTTTTCCCGGAACCGTTGTTCGGATCGATTCGACAATAGTCGCAATCGATTCCTGGTGGTCAATTTAATAGAAAACGACTCCTTTCGTGTCTCTACTAGACTTCTGTTGTCTTCGGGGAACTTCGGAAATGTTCGTACAATGTTCGGGTTTTTGCTCAAAACCCCAGCTTTCGCAAGTATCTACTCCCCTAAAACCGCATTCGGTTTTTCAATCCGTCACCTCCTCCATAAAAAGGTGAATAACGCCTTCGGGAGTGATCGGATCCGTTCGGGAATGATCGGAATCGATTCCCCACGGCCAGTTTTGTCAAAATTGATACCCCGCTCGGCCTTGTATGCCGTCGGGTTCCTTCGTGAGGCTTCTGGAGCACTCGGGTGGAATTCGAACTTTTGGTGAAAAGTGCAGCTTCTTCAGCTACTATCACCACAGTAACTCGCTTTTATTTCCAAATTACCCTAGTCGTTAATAAAACAATTAATAACGCCTTCGGGACTAATCGGATCAGTTCGGGAATGATCGGAATCAATTCTCCGTGGTCAGTTTAGTCGAAAATGACCCCGTGCACGGGTCTCAACCCTCTTTGGAACTTTTTCAGTTGTCTTCGGTGACAGCCGAATGCGTATTGTGTAGTCTATTTTAATTTCCCTTTAAAACGGTCCCTGCTCGGGCGCCAAGTTTGTGACGCTCTTTTTCTCGTACGGTGCGAGAACTAAGGCTGTCACTTTGACACTCGAGCTTTATTCAGTACTCGGGCGCCAGTTCAAATTTAAAGTGTTTGAATAACACTACCCACAAGTCGAATGAGCGAGACTAAGCAGCTCAGTGAAGAATCAGTTAATTCCAGTGGGTCAATAGGGGAAAATAGACTTTCACAAACACAACAGTAAAACGCAGAAGTTCCAATCATATTTAAGTATATATTACAGTAAACCTGTGGTTACAGTCCTAATTAAACTGAAAAATCACAATTAACACAAATTCATGTACAGATATATATATATATATATATAAACAATAATAGTAGAGGGACAGTAGCAAGCAATGTGGTAACGTTAGCGGCAAAAGCGTAGAAGCGGTTAATCGAGCAGTAAAAGCGTGCAAACGGGGGAATTAGCGAGTTTATGACAAAACGATCGTTAAGCAGACAGTGTACGGATACCAGAAAATGCGAAGCAAGCAGAGTTATTTATAGTAATAAAAACAGTTTATAAAACAGACCGCAAATTTGGCTAGTGCTTATTAATAGTACCGGAGGTTAAGTATCGGCAGAGTGAGCAAATTTTCCTGTCATGAACTCAATACACTGTGCAAACAAAAGCTTAATTAAAACTATCCTTTTTACTAAGGTTTAGTTCAGAGCAAACAATAATGTGACTAAAAAAAAGGTGAGAGAACCCTGTAGGGAAGCAAGTCCTAAAATACAGGGGGGAAATAGGAACTTGTAGGGACGCAAATCCGAATACAAGTAATAAAGGATTAGCCGGACGCAGGTCCTAATGCAGGCAAGTAGGAACTTGTAGGGACGCAGGTCCTTAAAAAAATATACAAGTAAGGGTAAAAAGGTAGTCACAAGGTGAAAATATGAAAGGAAAATATTCAAATAATTAAATATGAATTGAAACCGAATTATAGGTAACAGACTTCTGGATGCACAGTATAAAATTTTCAGTCAGAAAATAAACAGCGAAATTTAATAAGCTAAGTGTCAAAACGGCAATCAGTAAATATGAAATAAATAGTAGAGTATTTAAGCAGCGTAAAAATTTCAATCAGAATATAAGCAATGAAATCCCGGTGACTAAGTTTTACAATGAAATAAATACCAATAATATTTAAACCGCGTAAAAATTTCAATCAGAAAATATGCATAAAATTCCGGTGACAAAGTTAAAAATTATCAGTCAGTAAATATGAAATAAATACCAAAAATATTCAAACAGGATAAAAATTTCAATCAGAATAAATACGGAATAATAAATGCACTAGCCAAATATATATAAGTTTTCTTACTCTTTACAGTATCAGCGGTGGACCCTGGGCACTGGTAGACGTCTGGTTGTTTCGAGAATTGGAACACATTCTCATTCTACAGGAGTTTTCAGTCAGTGTTATAGCCAGATTCCAGATTCCCCCTCGGGACATCGCGAGGAGTCTCATGTGCTCTAGTATCGCGCATGGCCCACTATATTGAATACAAGCCAGCGAGGACGGCTATATTAAGTTATTGAACTACCGGTAAATTATTATTACGTGCGTTGGTTAGTATAAATAAAGTATTCTGACTTTTATAATGTATGAAATCGGTTTCAAATAATTATCCTAACCAACTGCGAAAAAGAAACGGATTTAATCGGCCACAGAGAACTAATTATTGAATTAATTACTTCAAATAATAAACAATAATTCTGTTTATAAATATATCCCGGTGTTCAAATAGTAAATATTGCCTGCTAATATACTATTGTGTGCTTAAGGCGGTAGAATATGGTTTTAGTTGAACAGAAAATATTATACAGAGTTCATTAAACTTAAATCTTGTGCAGATTTCCGTAACGAAAAATGGTTACAGATTCAAAAAACTTATTTTTCGATCCAACCAACCTTCTTAAAAATGTGGTTTGGAAAGACGTGACCGCATCTTCTGTGACTTTTGTATCTTCCCTACATAAATATTTAGGGTTATGTATCTTACTAAACCCACTGATTTACTCCAAATGCTTCTTTGCTTTCTAATACATCTCGATCAGAATTAACGTAATTTATTGTAGAATTTGGATCGCTGTCACTATGGAGTGAATCATTCAGAGGTCCATCTTCATCTTCGCTGGTACTGTCTATAATAATGTGACGTGATCGTTGTTTTTTCTTCTTAGTTTCGTTTTTTGAGGAGGTAGGAGTGTTATTTATATCTGCAAGATTTTCTGCCCTAATGCGTTTCCCTGGTTCAACGGTTATTTTTCGTTTACGTTTTTTTAGTTTCTGCAGACGAAGTGTAACGTAGCTCGTTTAACATATCGATGGTTAAATTCTAACACGTCGTAACCCCATTAGACAGAATTTTATAGTAGGTACAAATAACCATTTTGACTATGCCTAAAAGTAAGAACTATTGATATACTTAGTGATAAAATTATGAGACCTATTTAGAAATATTTCTAATAAAAAATAAATACATTTTTTGCTACGTTTATTTTATAAAGTGGGATACGACATATTATAATTTTAGAATTGTGGTTTACGCCTTGTTGGTTTTTATAGACTGTGACTTACGGCTTATTTCACTCATATGGTTTGTATAATAGTGTGGGTTACGATATTTAGAAATATCAAACATTATAATAAAAACTTAACTTTATTCGTTTAAAAAGTAAAATAACAAAAACATTGATCTATAAATGTGGGTGATTATTTATGCAGTTTTGTCAAATTTTAGTTTTTCGAAACGTAGGGTAAATTGTCATAAAAACTGTGAACATCCAAGTTTAATACTGTTTTCAATTCTTGTAAATGTAAATAGTAGTTTCTTTTTATCTTCAGTCGTGCGGAGAACAACGGTTTAAATCCTTGATTTTTTGGTAAAGGCGGTAAACGGGTCCGCTGGGGCAAAATTTTATATTCCTCGGCGTAATTAATTTTATAGTGAATAGTTCCATCTGGTAAATATTTTAAACATCTTAAATCTGATACAGTTGGGTCACTTTTTTTGCCTGGTCGTATTGATTCAAATCGAGTAATAGCCTTGTCATCGTATTTCAAGAAAAAATCGTGAGAAAGGTACTCCACATCAAGTGCAAATGGTTTTTCTCGAGCTTCCCGAATAACTTGCGCATACTGAGAGGGAAGCAAAATTTCACGTCCTTTTAATTTTCTCTCGATAAGAGCATGAGTAGAGTCACACTCCATTTGGGTGTGACTCTTCTCTAAATATTTTTGCTCAATTACAACTTCGTATTTCGTAGAAGTAAAGCTTAATGCGTTTGATAAAGTCGTATTTCGGTTTTGGTAACCGCATCCGTCTGAATAGATGATTATGCCTTTTTTTTCTTGTAAGAAATTTTTCTCAAGATGCTTGACGTCCTCATTTTTCCTGATGTACCTACAATGGACGTTCTCTGGACTATACGATTGTCACAAATTGGGACATACATAGTTTGTCCAGTAGGAACATCCATAGGTAGGCCAATATCGACATCCATAGATAGGGCAGTACGGACTTCCGTAACTAGCCCAGTGGGAAGATCCAAAATAACCAGTCCAATTGACATTCAAACAACAGAAACAATGGACATCCACATTTGCCAAATTTACCTACAATGGACATCCATAGCTGTTCCAGTATGGACATCCATAATTATTCCAGTATGGACATTCATGGTTGCTCCATAATGGACATCCATAGCTGTTCCTGATTGGATATCCATAGCTCGTCTAGTAGGGGGCATCCATGGTTTGTCCAGATTGAGCTCCAGTATACACCGTGTCCTACTTTTCATGGAGCCACCCTCATGTCTCGCTCACCTGATATCCGAATATTTTGAAATTTTGGTGGTGAATATACCTATAAAGTGAGTCTTTAGACGTAACCACATTCGACTGTAGTCAGAGGCATCTAAGTAAGCCACTTGCAATAACTTTTGTTTTCATGGGTTACTTAGGTCTTTATTGAAGATTATTTGTTAGAAAAATGGTAGGTATGTACAAATTAGAATTTTTGCCTTATTAATAAAATTATTATCATTATTATTTTGTTGTAGAATCATTTCATACTAGTACAGTACATTATTCTGAACAAAAAATAAAGAATAAATTTTTTTCATATGAGAATCCGTTTTACAGATACAAATTATTTTAAGTTGAAAAAATTGTTTTTTGACGGCTCATATCTCAAACAGCTTTGAACCCACAACGATGTAATCTTGTACAAAGAGGTTTCTAAAGGTGCTGATCAAGAATATCTTACTAGCTTTTTTCTAAAAAAATCGCTAATACTTTTTTTGAAAAATCGACCCCCTTTTTCCATCTTAGAATCGGACGCCTCTGACTACAGTAGAATGTGGTTACGTCTAAAGACTCACTTCCAAAATTTCAAAATATTCGGATATCAGATGAGCGAGATATGAGGGTGGCTCCATGGAAAGTGGGACACGGTGTATACAGGGTGTCTCAGAATTAACTGAACGAACTTAAAATCCGAATTCAGGTCCGCAAAATAAGAAAAAAATTTCATATGTAGGTATGTCTGGAAACGCATCGTTATATAAAGTTACGACTCTCAAATGAAGGAAGCCAAATATATTACTTAGGCATTTAATTGTTTTCTCAAATTTAGAAGAAAGAAATTAATTTTGATAGAGATTTTCTACTAATAGGAATGCTGCCAAAGGATATTTTTTCAATCATCCCTTATGAGTAAAATATAAAAACAGCAACCCCCATATTTTTTTATTGGGTAATTTTGACCAAGCCGAATTATATTATACAAAAACGTACATTGGAGAGCTTGATTCATTTAGAAACTGTTTCGTCTACTTTAATTTTTCTCAGAGAAATAAAAAAATTTAATTAGTTTCGATCCACACAGCTATTAGGAAAATTAAATTATTTAATAGAAAAAACCTAGTAGACTGCTGTTGAGCTCAACTTAAGCATCATTTTTTAACTGGCCAATCAGTTGTGTTATTTAAGAAATTCCACTAAAATTGCTGTATCAGTTACTAATATAAACAAAATAACACTACTGAAAATTTACCACTATTAATTAATATTAAACCTAGACAATGACATTAACAATAATTTTTATTATGAACAGTAGGTATTTTTCAATTTATTAAATAAGCTAATTTCTCAAGTAATTGTCTGGACCAAGAATATTTGTTTTTTATTAGTTAGAAACTATCAGTTCTATGAAATAAATAAGAGACAAAAGAGTTCCTAAATGAACCAAGCTTTCCAACGCATATTTTTATATGATAAAATTCGATTTTGTTAAAAAGTTTTAATAAAAAATTAGAATGGGGTTTGATTTTACCATGGAACAATTGAAAAAATATCCCTTAGAAGCCTTTCTATTAGTAGAAAATCACTAGCAAAATCCATTTTTTTTAACTTTATCCATTATTTGAGAAAAAAATTAAAATCCTAATAATTTTTGGGAGCGTCGTAACTCTACAACGAAGTGTTTTTGGACATACCTCATGGGAAAGCTTTATCTTATTATAAAGTCCTGAATTCAAATTTTATGTTTATCTAGTTAATCCTAAAATATCACATATATATATTTTTATACATATCACAAATAAATCGCTTAACAGAGTAAGTAATCATCGAGTTAATAAATATAAAAATTTTGGAAAGTATATTATTTGAGTTTATAAGTTTTCATAGAAAAATTACTAAAATGAAAAAAAAGTGCTAAAATTAACAAAAAAACAAAATAAAAATATAGAAAGGTTTACCTTACCAAACTAGTATACAGTTAGAAACAAAACTTTAACATTTCGTAACTACGAGTGCAAAATTAATTTTCAGATAAATTTCAATTATCATAAAGTCACTTCAGGATATTTCAATGAAGAGTCAATAAATAAGCTTCAGGCTTCACTTTTATTCCAAATTCAGCAAAAACAACACGAATCAAGATAAATACTGAAATATGAAAAAAATATTTAAAAAAATGTTTACCACATCAAGATTTTTGTAAATTAGGTTAAAATGTGATGAAACATTGCAGAGTAAAAGACTCATGCAAAAGCATGAAGCTCCAATACTGTTTATACCTAATATTTCAATTTCACACACAGAATTTTTAAACACTACTTATATTATAGTGTATAGAAATTGTTGTCAAAAATAGTAAATTCTGAAAGGAATAAGTTTTTCAATTAATAAATATTTATGATGTAAAAAAATATATAATTTTTTATTTTTAACTTTTAGTCCATATACATTTAAAAAAATAACAATTCTAATGTTAAGAAGTAATTTTTTTCTTCTCTTTATTTAAGCACTTTATTTATATTATTCTTGTCCCGTTCCTTGGCCCTTCGTAGCCATTTTTTGATTGCTTCTTCCGTGGCCTTTTGATCCACAGTACTGTCTCGTTTTTCAGATGCACCTGCAATTATTAATTTCAATTAATAAAAGATTTAATATAATTAAAATATAAAATTTTCCACTCCATAACTCTTTGTGTTTCACATAGTTTAGGAGTTATAGGCCTTGGACAGAATAAACATCAATGCTTTACTAGTTATTTGTAATCTATAATTCTTGTTGATAACCAAAAAAAGCTCGATGCAAAAATAATGATTCTACACTACATGTAAGTCTCAATATTTATGACAAATTGGACGTGTACTATATAAACGGTGATCCGCCAGCTCTATACATGCAGCGATTATCTCGTAAATTATTAAAGATTATAAATTTCTGTAAAATGCATATCGAGTGAGTAGGAGTTTTATTTCTACAATATTTCAATCTCAAATTTACGAATTACATTAAAAAGCAGTTCAAATTCTCATGAAAGGTAAATCATGAAATATTATGAATATAGTACATACACATTTACACCCTAAGATATATACCCTTTTAATTCTCAATCAATAAAGTATCTCATCTACAAAGAAAACTTTGACTTTGAAAATTACTCAATAATGGCAAATTTATACGAATCAGCATGTCGGTTGCAGATGCAATGTGTTTCTCTAAAACAGTTCAAGATGGAAACTTATATGTTGTGTAAATTTCAAGAGGTCTAATAACAACTTTATTGAATATTATTGAAATTTATGGACCAGGGTTGGCACAAAATAATTTTTTGTCTAATCAGAAATGAAATAAAACCTATTTTTAGGGTTAAGAACTACATCAAAATAATTTCATGCAAATTCCTTACCAGATTAAACTGACAGAAAAATGGTGCATTTCTATTTCATTTATTTTTGTATATTGCTATTTTTATGCCAATAAAAACCTATTATCATTAATATTATCTATCAAAATTTTTGGAAAATTCAAATAATGTTCAAGTTTCTCTTATGAAATGTCGAAGCTGAACATTAATATTTTCAACTTTTCAAGATATTAACAAAAAGTAGAACATTTTGCAACGTTCACTGGCGGCCTTAGTAACGTCACAGTAAACCAGCTGCCATGGTGACAGACAAAGACAGACAAAGGTAAGTAAAATACAATACTTCAATCTTATTGTTTTCATCTAAATAAATATGCTGAAGATATTTAGCAATTTACCTATTATTTCCTTTTAGGTATGCAAAAGTTTATCCACAATGAATAACAATCCAATTAATTACTCTACAAAGTCTCCCTGTTTATAAAGGTATAAACTGTTTACAGAGGTATAAACATCCAATAGAAGAGAAATTCATAACAAACCTTCGCTGGTAAAAGGTAAAATTTGTACATTTAGACAATATTATTTGTACTGAAAGTAATTAAAATTATTTTAGACTGAACTAGAACAAGATCAGTAAAATCCAGCCCTTGAGAATGTTGGTGGAAAAGAAAATAAAGGAAACTTAATTTTAACGAGGAACTGTGTTGTACACGATACGTCCAAAAGTCGAACCTTAATAACAACCCCCTTTACCTAAAGGTATATTAAACAATACAATAAACAAAATCCTATATACAGTTCACAATAACCATAACCTAATCTAATCAACAAATCTTGTTTTAAGTTCAGCGATGCAAAGAAAAGATCATCACGTGCTAACCAAAACAACTAATTATGTACACTACCCCATTGCGTCAGATACAAATTGAGCTCAAGTCAGTTAAGGGAAAATTATAACGTTACAATTTATTATTTTAATGAACATAATAAATTATGCTTAACTACACTAAAGTAACTTACATAATAAAGCCTCATTAATCTTCAAATCCTTAAACACTCGTTTTTTCTTAGCTCCATAGTACGAATATTCCGTAGCGAGGGAGTTGGTTAATGTTAGTGTTAGGCATCGTTTCACAAAGTCATATGTGTTACTCCCCCCCAATTTTGACAATTCATGAACCTAAAATTTTAACATACGATCAAATATAAACCTATATAAAACCCTATAAAAAAATTGGCATGCAATTTTTTTATAAGGGTTTTACGACACAAACTTTAATTCTTTTCATCGGCATGCAGGATGAGAACGCGGTAAATTATATATTTTTTTTACAAGTTCACGTGACCGTTCGAGCCCTTTGGGACACTGCGAATCGCATGCCTATAATTACTAAGACTTTACATTTGTTTTAACTTTCTTTTGATAAAATGGCAAGCATTTTAATATCAGAGAAAAACAATAAATTTCGTGCAAGTGGAAATGCAATTTTCCATATGACCGGAAAGCGTGCAGCGGACTAATACCCGCTTTTCTTTGTTGTCACAGGGTACACTTTCACTCCTCCAAAAGGCATGCTGTATAAAATCGGAGACAATCAACTGTCATCATCTCCTTGTCTAATAGGTATAATAAGAATGCATTGGTATTATTGTGATGTAAAATATAATAAAAATACAGGATGGCAATGTAAATCGTTAAAGTATCATTGTAAGTTGCCAATTTGCAGTTTCAATGAGATTCTCTATTGATGATTTGTTCAATAGGTGTTACACAATTAATCAATCAAATTCATCCAATTCCATAAACATTTTTAATGTTAATGATGTATGTATGATATAGATACTTACCACTTTTCTTTTGGTGTATTTTGCAGCAAATGCAGTCATTGGAGGAACTTTGATTGTTAGTTTGTGGGTCTAGCTGGCTGTTTGCAATGTATTCTTTGTTCAGAGGGTTCCTGTTTTGATCGAGATGTTCTGAACTGGTGGTCTTTAAATGTTTTTAAACCAAACAATTAATGTCAGACAATTATTTATTTAAATAGTAATTTTACAGTAAAGAGTCAACAGTGACTGGAGTTCTATTAAAAAATATAGCACACGTAAAAATTTCAATGATTTTTTTTTTAAATTAATTTAGAAATACTCAAATTCTACTGAAATTCGTACCTCTCATATTTATTTTCCTGTTGTGTATATAATAAACGAATATATGTATTATGTAATTTAGATATGAAAGTCATTGCCTTACCCAACTCACGTTTCTTGTGCAAAGTCATTGCTGATGGTTTTGATAAAATAGAAGTTAGATCTTTTTCATCATCTGATGATGAAGACGATATCTTCTTCCTTGTAATTTTCCTTTTTTCATTATGGTTATTGGAGTTTAAATCAGATGTATCCTCTGCCTTTTTCGCTTTTTGCCTTGCAACTAAGTAGTCCTCTGAAACAACAAACCTGTTAGTGTTAATAATAAACAAAAGACAGATTCTTACCATAGGTGCCATCTTTAAATATTCTAACTGCAAGTAGAGGCTAACAGGTATTCGGAGGTGATTTTTTTCTGATTTCCGACATAATTTTGTCTCTGGCCATAGGGGGCCAATAACAGTTGTTATTTATTATCCAAGACGTTGGAATGGCTTCCACTGTCATGCTATCTCGAAATTCGACAACCGTCCAAGACATATTTAGATTTATTTTTTATAATAAATAAAATTAATTTTAGTAATTAAGTACACCTGAAAAAGTAAATTTTTCAAGAATTTCAGGCTATCACAAAAACTCATCATATTCTAACTTAGTGAGGAAATTTTCAATACCTTACTTAGGTGTGGCTCACAATAGATCTAATAATGTACACAGTGGAGGGTCTAAATATAAGTCCGTTCACTTTTCTAACCTAACCTAACGTACCTAACTTAGTGAAACAATTGTCATGTTGATGTAATAAAATTGTAAAAGCTATGTAAAAACCGATTAGTTTTTATTTGTCCATCTAGCATAAATTTTTACAAAGTACATGTCAAATTTATAATATAATTTATTACTATTAGGTAAATTTAAATGTGAAGAAGAGGAAAGACCACAAATATACTATCTTTTAATTTCAATTTTATATATTTGATATCAATTTCTTCTAAATTCCATTCTTGTAATATGCCAATATTTTCAATGTTCACACAATATATTCCAATATTTGAGGATGGACATGGCTCAGAATGAAAATCGTCTAGTTTCTTGAATTTCACCCCAAGAACTATTATAGTTTTATTTCTGACCAAAATATTTTTTATAATAACAATACTTCCATCTTTAAGGCCACAGCAGTTATCTGGTTCACATATTTTCAAAGTGAAATTGGGAAACACTAATTTTTGAAACTGTTTAGAATATTTAGAATACAATGTAGGACCTGCATTGTGTTCTTGAAAACATTTTGGCTCACTGGGTTTTCCAATACTAGTAATATAACATTTGAACGTCTTTTCAATTTCTATTTTACGAAAAACTACTTGCTCCAAGGGTTTTTCTTTTTTACGAATGACTTTTAAAAGTGATTGCATATGGTTTTCGAAAGGGAAGGCACTATATTCATCCAAAGTTCCAAAATACTTTGAATCATCACATATATGCAGTAGGTTATGCACGTTATGAGAGACATTTTCTTTACCATATAATATTATGAATGTTTCAACAAAATATTTCAGTAAAGTATTTGCATAGTCAATAAACTTTTTTTGTAATTTAAAATTAGATAAAATTGTCAAGGCAACATGTAAAACAAGAAAATTTAAATAGATATCTCTATTTAAAGACAAATTGGCGGAACTCCGTTGCCCTCCATATTTTACTTTCGCTTAGTGACCTAGGCTTCCGGTTAAACTCACAGGGAATATCTTTTCTTCTTAAAAGCAATAAGTTTGATATTGTTTCAATCTGATAGGAAGATAATTTTGAGGGTGGTTTTCCGTTACACCAAATGATTATAATCTTTTTTACGACACCTAGATACAGGAGATGCATGGGGTCCAGGATAAAATTATTGATCATATTAATATTTGTAATTTTTTCCAAAATTGATGTACCTGTATGGTGCTCAGCTTGTACCTTTTCTCTAAAATTATTGTCTGTTCTTAAATTAAAATTTGGAAAACACACTCTTCCATTTAAATAACTTCCTTCAATGTCACATTTTGAACATGAATAATACCCTGAAAACCCTTTTGTATATAAAATAAATGATTTTGCTGGAACGTCACAAATATAACCCTTAATTTTTAAACGGTAAACACGCCCATTTAAACAAAATCCATTTTCTGTCAAGTATATTGCTTCATGTACAAAATCTTCCAAAAAAAGATTCGATTCTTTAGGTTTTTCAAGCCCGTGATAAATACCTATCATATCAACAACGTTTTTATTTACTACTAAACAACGCAAAATTGGATCAAATTGACTTAAGGAGCTTTTTGAAAGAGGTAACCCATCTATATTAATAAAAACTTCAATAGTATCCAAATTTTGAGATAAGTTATATTGCAATAAAAGGTTTTCAACACATTTTTGGAATCCAAAATGGTAATATTGACCCGGAGCAATAAATTTAGTATTTACATTTCTTGGTGTTAATAATAATGTTCGAGCATCTATTGGTAATTCGTTATGGCTAGGCTTTAAAATATGTAATAAGTCAGTTAAAGCAGTCTGTGTAATATTATGTTTAACTGCCCACTGTGTTAACGACTGAGAAAATGTTGGGTAAGATTCCTTCTCATATTTTTGTGTCTGTAAGTTTTGTAAATTGACGACAGACCCTTCTGAAACACCACAAAATGTATCATCCAAACTAATGTCGTACTCGCATGAACCAGATTCACTGCTGCTGCTAGTTGGAGTAGCTTGTTCTGGTGTGGAGGTTAAAGTACTTGCTGAAGGCTGTGCTGAAGGTCCGTCTTGTAAAAATTCAAATGATCTTTCACGGTATTCAAGGAAATCATGACTATTTACCAGTTCTTTGTTTGCGTTCGCAATTCTGTAATTGCGTCGAGAAATTTTTGGCGCCTGCACAGAAAGAAACGTCGTAATTATAATTACCTGATTTTATCTACATTTCTCTATTATATTTAGTAAAAAAAAACACTTACTGTTTTATGCACTAATCCAATCACTACAAAACTTCAGAACACACTAGAAACTCAAGAAAGCAAATTAAGAAACCAGTTATAACAATGTACGAAGTACGCTGAACAACGCCTAAGAAGACAATATGGCGATTAGACGGGTTACATTACAATTATTTCTGTGCACCGTTGCCAGATCAAAATTTTAAAAGTTATTAGATGGCGCTACTAAAATTTCACTAGATTTGAAATGATTAAAGGAGAGGAAGAATTTTAAAATTTTCTTTGTTGGATAAAGCTTTTTTGCCTGAAAAAAAACAAATTATTTGTTTGATAAAACCTAGAAAGACACGAAATCTATACATATAACAGTATATAATGTTGCCCTTATTATATGTTTACTTATAAACTCCGGGTTTATTTAAAAAAATCCTGCTACGGTATCGGTATTTACGTTCTATTTGGTTGTTCTTTGACTGCCGAAACAAAAATCGTTAGAAATAGCCTTTTTATAAAAGTTTCTACTACATCACTAGACTGGAAAAAAATAACTAGATCTAGCGAATCACGCTAGACATGGCAGCACTGTCTGTGATTCTACAGAAATAGTAGTTTTACAGAATACTGAAGTGAGGGAGGGGATAAATAGAACGCCGTTCGTTAGTATTCGCGCGTTTTTTAAATTTCTCCCGGGTATGTACATTATATTTTTGAAAAGAGTTACTTTTACGACAATTTACAGTTCTCCAAGAAAACATAAAAACAGTGTATTTTTAGATTATTATAATACCACTTTGAACTGTGGATGTTTTAATACTACCTTTTATTATATATTTATTTGAGAAATATAAGCAGGAATATTTTCAAACACAAGAAATGTTCGAAAATCTGATTTTGATATGAATCAAGTTTATACTATCGCCGTTTGTTATTAGTTATTACGGTATTTCTACTGCTGAGCTAACTTGTTGAAATTTAAAGCTACTTTATTCTAAATGAATTGAATAAGTTCATTAGGTCAAATATTTTAAAATGTTTGATTACCTATTGCACTTGTACATCAACCGGATGTCCAAAATGTGTCCATTTACAGCCCCTGGACTTATAACTTATGTATATCCAATCGAGGTTTTGCTATGAGTATCCATCCACTGGATAAATTTTCAATTATATCTAGTACCGATATATATGTCTTGATATGTACATCTAATGGATATAACTTTTCAAATCCACCGGATATCCAAGTGTGTCCATTGTTGGGTCTCTTTGGATATATTTTACGTACATCCAATGGAAGTCTTGTTATGAATATCCATTGGATAACTTTTCAAGCATGTCCCAAGTGGATGTCTTGATAGAGACATCAAACGGATAACTTTTCAGGTACATCCAATGGCTAAATTCATATGTATGTCCACCGGATATCCGAGGATGTCATTGTTGGGTCTCTGGATATATTTTGCGTACATCCAATGGAAGTCTTGTTATGAATATCCATTGGATAACTTTTCAAACATGTCCAGTGGATGTCTTGATATGGATATCAAACGGATAACTTTTCAGGTACATCCAATGGCTAAATTCATATGTACATCTACCGGATATCCGAGGGTGTCCATTGATAGCCCTTATGGATATACATTTTCGTATATCCAGTGGATTTCTTGTTATGGACGTTCATTGAAAGTCCAATTATATCCATGGACATCTAATGGATATATTTTTTGTGTATATCCATTGGATGTTTCCTTATGGACGTTCGCTGTTTGTGCAAAGCATGTCCATGGATATTATGGACCCATCATGGACATAAAACGAACGTCTAATGGATATTGTGTGTTGTCTGGGTGTAGCCTTGTCCTGTAATAAACTTTGCTAGCTTCAATAACAGGACATAATTGAACCGACTGGACATCCATAGTGAAAATATAATGCTTTCCACTAATTGCCTCTATTTTATCTTTCTTCTTTTCTTCTTGCGCTTGATTTTTTTTCTTTATATGATTTTGATATTCTTGTTTTCTGTTGTTTCACTTTGTATTGAAGGCAAGTATCATTCAAACTTAAAAGAATCGCAGTTTCTTTTCCAGGATTTTTTACAAAATTCTCCATTTACGCAACTAAGGAAAGTTCTCGAGCGGCTCGCGGAGTAATTTGTTTGACAGTTCCGTCCTTCTTTGTGTACCCCACGAGTAGTGTGCTTATACCGGACCTCACTCCTCCCCCTACCACTTTTCTGTGACGTCACAGGGGGCGTGGCCGGGGGCGGGGTGCGGGGGGGCGGGGCGCGGGTAATTAGGGTGGTGGGGGGTAATTAGGGTGGTGGGGGTAATTAGGGTGGTGGGGGGTAATTAGGGTGGTGGGGGTAATTAGTGTGGTGGGAGGTAATTAGTGTGGTGGGAGGTAATTATGGTGGTGGGGGGCAATTAGGGTGGTGGGAGGTAATTAGTGCGGTGGGAGGTAATTAGTGTGGTGGGAGGTAATTAGTGTGGTGGGAGGTAATTATTGTGGTGGGAGGTAATTAGAATGGTGTGATGTAATTGTAGTGGTGGGGGGTAACTAGAGTGGCCTGATGTAATTGTAGTGGTGGGGGGCAATTAGTGGAATGATGGGTAATTAGAGTAATTGCATGATGGATAATTATTGTGGTGGGAGGTAATTAAAATGTTGTGATGTAATTGTAGTGGTGGGAGGTAATTGTAGTGGTGTGATGTAATTGTAGTGGTGGGAGGTAATTAGAGTGATGTGATGTAATTGTGGTGTGATGTAATTGTAGTAGTGAGAAGTAATTAAAGTGGCGTGATGTAATTGTGATGGTGGGGGGCAATTAGATTAGTAAGAAGTAATTAAAGTGGTGTGATGTAATTGTAGTGGTGGGGGGTAACTAGAGTGGCCTAATGTAATCGTAGTGGTGGGGATGACTCTACTAATATAAATAGAATGCAATGCTTCTGCATCGCACAATTAAAACCTATCGCCGATAAGTCAAGAGCTAGCAAGTGAGTGTTGTGCAACTATCCGAATTATTTCAAGTGAGCAATATTTTATATTACTTTCTGTAATTCTTTCACTGTATACATTCGATTTAATTATGGCAATTTCTGATTACGACTTATTTGCACTTAATGCAATGATCAATGAATCTACAGAGGTCTTAGAACAAAAGTCTATTTCATCATTAATTTTACATAAACCATATATCATTAAGAAAATTTCTGCTGTCAATACGCGATTTGGAAAATCAATAGTAGTACATTTATTTGAGGAAAGCACAATTACATCTTTCAAATCATTTCTACCAAAACGAGTTGTTGAAATTGTGAGTGAGGATCTTATGAGTAAAATCAATTTATCTGGTAAATACACATTTACATATCTAGGTCAGAGTTCTCCGGTGTATAACGGTGCAAAACCCAGTGTAATGTTACGTTTTGGCTGTTAGTTGAGATATTGTATAGTTGCGTTAGTTATTAATTTTTAATTTTATATTAGTAAAGAGCATGGTTGCGTTAGTTATTAATTTTAATTTTATATTAGTAAATGGAATACAGTTGAAAGTATGCTGGGAGTAATATTGTTGATTCACTTGCAAATATATGAAATAATTGTTATATAGTAAATAATAACAAATGGACTTCTACAATATATTTTCATCATCACATTTTGTGTAAGTTGATAAAAAAATTATCCTTTCTGAATATGTATGATTAATATGTTTGTTTTTTATTTTTTTAGTTTAGTCCAACTGGCACAATGTGGATGCAATATTCAGCTCAACGGTGGGTACGGGCAGAAGACATTAAATCTGCCATTGAAAGGTTGTCTTGTGAACTAAGTGACTTAATCAAGGATTCGCAGCATTCATTAGTTTATGATACAAATGTCTTCTACGATGTTGAAGAAACAAGACGCGTTGAAAAAGATTGCAGGATGTATGCTGCTGGTGCAAATCTATGTTACAAATATTCAAGAGGCTTTTTAAATTTGGACGAATTTTGTAAGCATATGGTTAGAATAGAACTAAGACACCTTCTATATGACATAGTGAAGTACCTGCCTAAGGAACTTATTGAAAAATATCAACTGGACCAGTCTGATGATGATACAAGCAGTTAAATAATTCTATGTGTTGTATTTATTATTAGATATAAACAATTATTGTATTATTTTATTATGCAATATACAATTATAGTATCTTAAAATTTTTCTTTGTATTTTCGTACTACGATGAGATTAGAAATAAAACAAATATTAAAATAATACGTGTATTTTATTACCTATTCTTGATTACATAACTAAAAGATATACCTTAATAAACCTAAAGAGTTTTTATTCCAATTTTATATTTAAATCTACAATACATTTGTAAAGAAAGTGAACATTTGCGAGAGCACAATGACAATTATTATAATGATAATGTTCCAGACATTCTGGTATAGTCAATGATTTAAGGTTAGGTAGAGGCGGTGAATAGTCATTAAGAACTAAAATTTTATTCCACCGCAGATATTGTAGTAGGAAATTCTTCTTCGTCACACCTTTGCGTAGTATTATTACATTGTTTAATTGTAAATTATGTCGATAGTTGTTAACAGCATTCTGACAAAGTCGTTCAAAGATTAGTGGCAATTTTTCCAGTTGAATATATCCATGACTCCATTTTAAACCATGGAAATTTGTTTCCAACCACTGGTATTGCACCTTTTCACCACGTGCTAAATGAGAATGTATATGGTGGTTTGAAAATATAATGTGCTTGTTGTTTAGTGTTACAGCAGACAGCAGCCAATTATTTCACTATAAACTCATTGTCATTATATTGAAAACTTTGTAAGTCAATGATCAAAGTAGGAAATGTACTACTTAAATGCACCATATTATAGTCTTCTACTTAGCACCAATAAAGCCGTTCTGGACTGAACCATCCAATGCGCTGTACGTTAAATAAGCATCGTGAAGTATAAGAGCATATACTCGAGTTTGCTCGGGGAACTTCGTTTTTCGTGTTTCAAATTCTATTTTTATGTCGACAGTGGATGATTTAATTGCGTCCGGTTGACGAGAGCAATCAATAACAAACAATGGATTTTTTCTGAATTCGCTAAGATCCATCATAGGTTCACGCATATCTTTATCATAGTAACTAAGCCACGCCTCCTCTACAATTGTATTAACAATAGATGAAGTATATTATTGCATTATTTTTAGAGGACTTTATATTTCTAAACGTATATTATGTATTATTTTAGAGAATATAAGATTGAAACCAGTCATTTGTGTTTTTATTATTTATTTCATCATACTACTCATAAACATTTAAAGTTATAAAAAATTACACAAATTCATGAAAATATTATATTATAGAAGTTTTATCGATCCAAGTATTATGGCTATTTGGGAGTCCGAGCCATTTCACAAAAATCTTCTTTCCTCTCTTTTTTAAAACCTTCTCCACCAGATACACATCCGGATACTTAGCTTTTTGCAATTCCATTTCATAAAAGCCTCCCTTTATCGGTTGACCCTGCATATCTTCGATTAAATAAGTCCTGGGGTAGGTTACATTTACTTTAAAGACTTTGAACAGCTCAGTTGAAAAGTTAGGTGTATATCCTTTATCAAATATACCTTTGTATTTGCTTATTCGAACTATGTCGCCAACATGAAATTTAGGTTTTAAAGAAATCTTAATGTGATCATAAGCTTTTATGCGTGTGGTTGGTTTCACATCAGCAGGCTTCATACCAATTGTGCGATGTACTTTATTATTGTACATTATTGTAATGTTAGGCAGAATGTCAACCCATTTATATTTGCCTCTAGCTGAGAATTCTTTATAAAGCCAATTTTTTAGTGTCCTTATTACTCTCTCAGCGATTGCTGCTTTTTTTGTACTATATGTGGAGTAATGGTTTATATTGTATTTTTTCATTAGGGTGGAAAATGTTTTATTATAAAATTCTGTACCCTGGTCACTTTGGAGATTTTTAGGTGAGTAGTTTGATTCTTCCAATACATCTCTCATGCCCTTTGTAATTTCAATACCAGTTTTATTTTTTACAGGTCTAGTCCACACATATTTGGAGTAGCAATCTATCACGACAAGAATATAGTGACATCCTTTATTATCATGAGCATATGGTCGCATCTCAATCAAGTCCATCTGCCATAAATCGCCATACCCTTTTATTATTGTTCTCCTTCTACGGAAATTTTTACGAACTGGTTTGTGTAGCTCCTCAACGACTGCTCTTTTTATAATACTGGACTCCATAATAAAGTACCTGACTGGTAGGTGTTCACAAGTAAACTAATTTCTAATAAGTCAATTCTTCTAATATACTAATGGACTTTGTTTATAGTTAATCCTTTTTTATTTTTAATATGTCCCAATGCAGCAGCGGTGTCAGCAATTTCATCCATCATCTGCTGTTTATCAACTCCCACCATCTTAACATCAAGTGATTTGGTTTGTGAAGGTGCGCTTATCAGACGGGATTCTTGAATAGTGCTGAATACCTTCTCTATTGCATTGGTATTGTCTTCAACTAATTTCTTAACATCTGAAATTTCTGTGTTGATATACTGTCGCACTTCATTAATCATCTCGGTAATTTTGTTGTGTACAAAAGTCTGTTGGTTCTCGAAAAAGGCACTATGTAACTCTTTCATGCATTTTTCTACATAATTACGAGTTACACCATCACGATTATCCACTGGCTCTCCAATATTTTTTAAACGTTTATTTTGAATATCAAAGTGATTGTCTACGGTTACAATAAAACCAACGCCTGGTGGTCCACGTACAATCATTGACTTATTTAAGGCACTTCTTCGTCTCCCGAACTTGTCAATTGTGTTTACACCTACCATTTCTCTTTGCATTTGAGATAATTTCAACATTTCGGTGCTTTATATACTAGTTATGGAGGAAGTCATTTTGCTAATATATTATTTCTTCTTCCCGAAGTTCCTCGACTAAACTAACTATTTCGTTGTCGACATTGTTGTTACCTGCCATTTTTGAACTATACAGCAGTCGCAAACGATCCACCAGTTCTTTCGGTTTATTCCAATAGACATAATCCACGCCTCTACTATTATATAATTTTTGAAGAGGTATGTGTGGAAAACCCAAACCAGTTCTGGATCTCGTATTTACAGTAGAAGACATTAGTGGCATTATGAGTTCATTAAACTTTTTCCATTTGTTTTTATTTAAACCCTGCTTGAAATTAAAATCCTTATATGCCGCCTTTGTCTTTTTTAATATATCTCTATATATGTGACACTCTTCGTCATCAATACTGACTTGATCACGGCGCAGAAATGATGGATACTTCATAAATATTATATCATACAACTTAGTACTACCGGGATACGTCCCCAGCTCCTTGTTACTACGCGACAATGTGATATTTCCACTAGAAAAGTGTATCTCGGCATCACCCATTTGTAACTTGGCTGTTTGAGGATCTAGGCGTACACCATACACAGTATCATATTTATGATCACCAGACTTTAGATTTTCTAGGTGTTGCTTGATTACATCACATTCTTTTTCTTCACTGCAAAGGAAATTTTCTGAATCTAACGATGATCTCGGCGGTGTATCCATAAAATATGTTTGAATTGCACTTTCTTCGTCACTAGTTTCAGATGCCGCTTTTACACCCTCTTGCGGTTGTATAGGTTTTTGTATCTCTGTAGTTGGCTGATTGTGTAATTTTACCTCTGAAGCGGATGATATAACTTTTAAAGGTTTTGTTATGGGCTCATACAATTTCTCGAGAGATAACCGAGTATTTACATTCTTACTTTTCAACGAGTTAAATTTTTTACGTATAGAATCAGTAGCTTCAACTAGTTGACGTTTCAAATTTATTTCACTGGCGTCCTTCATTGCCAATATTTAATTTCACTGATGTAATCTCGGCGCTGTCTATAGATCGACTAATGTTCTAATTATGGTGCTTTATGTATATATGAAACTATCAAGTCCTTTCCTGTATCTGCCTTCATTCACCTCTCTGTCTTTGTCAATCACAAGAAACCCATATTTGTCTTTCCAACACTCTGCACACATATCTTGAAATTGTTTAAAAGATACGTCTGGCGAGACATGATCAGAGAAAATGTGATGTAAATTCATATTGTCCTGTTTGAAGATTGCTATGAAATTGCTGTTGTCTCTTACCAGTTGTTTTGGCACGCGGGAATATGTTTGTGCTAGATAAAAACAATCTACATGTTTGTGACGTCCCATTGAGAAAAATGCACGAATTACATCTTGTTTTTCACATATAACATCATCAAATATAAATACAGAATCAGGTTCAGCGTCGGACGGTTGCACTATTTCTGCATTATTACTAAAGGTGTAAAATTCTAGTCCCTTAATAGGTTCTAATATCTTGCGTAAATATTCATACTTGGGCTGATGAAGAGACTTTGAATATAAGTATATATTTGCAAAACGTAATCCGAGGGGGTGAGTAAGTAGAAATATAAGTAAATTTGTTTTGCCGCACGCACTTGGACCGATTAATAGTCCGCGAATAGTTGAGGGAAGTAACGGACCATGGCGCGGTTCGGCTTGTAACCCACTTCCAACTTTTTCATCTAAATTGTCTATAGAAAACTTCTGTCTCTGCTTCACGATGCGCATTGTAGCACGGTTGAGGACTATATAAATGAATGCACATCATACAATCGTTATTTAAATGTTGTCAGTCAAGCAGTGCACAAGTAAAAATCGCCGTCATTTAAAGGCTGGCAGGGGGTAGTAAATTCCCTTATAAATAAGCTTCCATTTGAACTACATTTACCAGGTGGTTACCAGTATTGTGGTCCAGGCACCAAATTACAAGAAAGATTAGCGCGAGGTGATTCGGGCATAAACAAACTTGACGCTGCATGTAAGGAACACGACATTGCATACGATCGAAACAGGAGTGATTTAGCAGCCCGCCACAAAGCAGACTATCAACTTGAACAAACTGCGTGGAAACGAGTTAAATCAAAAGACGCCAATTTAAAAGAAAAAGCCGCTGCTTGGCTAGTTACATCTATAATGAAGGGAAAACAGCGTCTTGGTATGGGATGTGACTCAATTGTACCTCATTCTAAAAAAAGAAAAAATATTAAAAAGAAGAACCCTAAAAAGATAGCATTTGGTGCAGGAATAGTTCGTAAAGTGCGCGATGACTTACGAAAAGTTGATGACAAACGGTCTATAGCTAAGGACCCAAGAAAAATGACGTACATTGCACTTCAAGCAGCGCGACGTCACCTGAGGGCTGCTGGAGGAAAACGCAATATTCGTACGCCTAGGATCATACCAATCCCGAAAGTTGGTGGAATTCTACCTTTAATACCTATTTTTGCTGGATTATCTGCATTAGGTAGTTTGGCTGGCACTGCGGCGGGTATAGCTAAGGCTGTAAATGATGTTAAAACGAGCAGAGAAGAATTGGCCGAAAAAAATCGACATAATAGACAAATGGAAGCGATTGCAATAGGAAAAACTGGTAAAGGGTTATACTTAAAACCGTATCGCAAAGGATTAGGACTTTATCTAAGACCACAAAGTTCAAAAAACTACTAGACACCCTACCTCGAAAACCTCTCACCGATATAGATCTGAAATATTATGCTGAGAAGCTGAAAGTACCATATTTTCGAGGTATATTTATGCGCAACAATCTACCAAATTCAGGACCGCGACATAATGAATATGTAATCATAAATTTGGATAGTATAGATGGTCCTGGTACACATTGGGTGGCATTTAAAAAACTTGGCAATACAGTCACATATTTTGATAGCTTTGGTGATTTACCTCCACCTAAGGAACTAATTCTGTACTTGCGCAAAGGCTCAAATTCTACCAACAAAATCTACTATAATTATGATCGTCAGCAAAATTTCAACACAGTCTGGTGTGGTCATTTGTGTTTAAAGTTTCTTTCTACAAAGCAGACATAAGACGCGATGGAAATGACATCTATGACTCCTGCTATGGATCAAGAAAGCATTAAGCGAATGGGTCATTCATTAATCGCATTCTCTAGACTACACAGCTTGTTGAAGATGAGTCAACAACAACTCGCAGATATGCCTAAAGAAGTAATGATTGGTTGTGCCGCACATGAAATTGCATTAGTATGGGATAAACTACCCAGACATCTCCAGAGTGATATCGATATTTTAAAATACCAATACTGTCAAGAGCATTATTCTAATGAGAACGCAAGTGATGTTGATGTTAATGATGGACCATCGCCTCGAAAAGTATTCTGCTGTTACTGTAAAGTACGTGATATAAATGTAGTATCAAATAATGAGACACCGTCACCCAACAAGATGAGAAAGTTAATCCACGATGATTGCTGTAAATCACAATAAATTCATAGGTCAGTGCTCAAATTCATCAGTTATGTCGTACACTTTTACTCTGTCGAGTCACACAAGTGTGCTTAGTGCAGAATTTTATCCACCCATTGAATTAAATACTGGTAGTCGATATGGATTGGGATTAACAGGATTTTATTCCTACAACTCCATATTCAATGTGGACGAGACGAATAATCGATTTTGTTATAAAACTGGATCGAAAATGGCTCTCACAGCTCTCCATATACCATTCGGTGCATATGAAATTGATGAAATATATCGCACAATACTAAAAGCAATGCCGAATGATAAAAGAGAAGAAGAAAAAGAAAAATTATTCCAACTGCGAGCCAACAATAATACGCTGAAGTGTGAAATTTGGTCAAAATATGGAATTGATTTTACACAGCCAAATTCTATTGGAAGTCTATTGGGATTTGAATCGATATATTTACATCCGAACAAAAGACATGAATCAACGCTCCCTGTTGATATTATGAAAGTACGAATGATACGGGTGGATTGTAACATTATTTCTGGAGCCTATTTAAATGCTCTTAAATCCCATACCATATTCGAATTTGATATAGACGTCGAGCCCGGCTACAAGCTCACCAGGGAACCCGCCAACATCATATATTTGCCTGTTGGACCTGAAGGACGTCAGTTTATCGATAACATTACGCTGCGAATATTGGATGACAACGGACATTTAGTCAATTTTCGAGGTGAAAAAATTATTGTAAAACTAGAATTGAAACAGTTTTAATATGGGAGGTTTTCAATACAATCAACAAAGATCCCGTCTCCAATATAATGCAATCAATGATAAAAAGGAGCGTAATCGTGCAAAGCGAATCATTCAGCGTGAGCATCTTGATCAGTTCAGACGTAGATTGTCAGCTAAGGATCGTGCATTTCTTCAGTCCGTTGGATTAGAAGTCCAAGAAAATTAACAATGGTGCTTATTACGTCTAGTGAAAAACTTGAAGTGTTCGACGAACCTGTTTTTGACCAGTCAATTGTTAGCTTACATGAACATACGTATAAGCCATATGGTTCGCAATATTATAAAAACTCTGATACAGTACGCATTCCTATTAATTTCCAAGACCTAATACTTGACATTGCAGAGAGTTACATATATATTGAAGGCAAGTTTACTCCTAGTGACCTCACCAAGCGGTGTTATTTATCCAATAATGCACTAGCCTTTCTATTCGATGAGATAAGATATGAAATGGGTGGCGAGTCAGTGGCCGTCGTTAGAAAGCCTGGAATCACTACAACAATGAAAACTATGGTATCATATGGGCAGACACATACGAGAGCACTACTAACTGCAGCTTGGGGTCTCACCGAAGAAAAGCAGTGTATTTTAGATACTACCAGTCATGTATTCAGTGGTAGACTACCTCTCAAATATCTCATGGGTTTTGCGGAAGATTATACAAAAGGTGTTTTAAATTCAAAGCAGGAACTAATTTTAATCATAGCCCGCTCGTTTAAAGACTCTTATATTGGTGAAGTTGATGCAGAGCTAGAAATTAGTAAAATTGAGTGGAAGATTAGACATATTGTACCTGAAGATAGACAAAAAATTAAGCTGTTGAAGAAAATTGATTCAGGCGGTAATAATGCCAGAATTAAGATGGTTTACCGTATGTGGGACCTTTATGAACTACCAATTCTGCGTGATACTTCTTCCGATGTATGGGCTGTTAAAACCACCAGCAGTCTTGAGAGACCTCGTTACATCATTATTGGTTTTCAAAACAATGCCAATTCCAATAATAGATCCAAAGATGCCACAAAGTTTATTCATGCAGACATAAATAATATTCGACTATTTCTAAATGCTGAAGTATATCCATATGAGCGTTGGAATTTAAATTTCGATAAAAAGCTGGACTCCGCAGTATATTATGCATACGAGAGCTTTCAACGAGGTTATTATGGTAGAGACATGGGGGAACCTATGATGGATCTTGAAGAATTCAGAAAAAATCCATTGTTTGTCATAGACTGTAGCCACCAATCCGAGGCATTGAAGACATCTACGGTTGACATAAAAATAGAGTTTGAAACACGAAAGACAAAGTTCCCTGAACAAACTCGTGTATATGCACTTATACTTCACGATGCCTACTTGACCTATAATGCATTGGATGGATCAGTTCAAGGTGGATTTTTTGGTGCAAGATAAAATAAAAAGACAATTAGTTAGTAATGTAGTAGAATAGGTAATAAATAGTATGAAAATAGTAATGTGACAGAATAGGTAATAAATAATATAAGAAAATGTAAATCATGTGTTTCAATTCAAAAAATAAAAACTAAAATAAACAGCAACACGTTCTCCTCACTTGTGATGTCAAGATGTTAAGTACACAAAAGCCATAAAGAGGGTACGCTGCAGGTACTGAAATAACAATGTAAATGTTCCCTTTCACAAATTCACTGATAAAATCTCGGTGGATAAGACAGGCAGGTAGTAAATGTACATCTCATAAATCAGCATAGGATAAGACAGATGTCCCTAAAGATAAGACAGGTAAAATAATTGTTGATCGGTATAAAGATAATGTAGATAGGTCGCAATTGTTTATCAGCATAAGGATAAGGCAGGTAAATAAAGAATGAATGTTTGTTATCTCATCGTAAAAAAAAATACAAAGTGCAATAAGACAATACAACATAATAGAGAATTATTTAACTGTCTGCATACGAACGACTAGACGGATGGATTGACCATAATTGCTTTAATCACCATTATTTTTACTGCAATACCTTTATTTTTACTTAAATTACCTGTAATTGTCCTCTAATTACCACAGTACTTTAATTACCTCCCACCACTCTAATTGCATCCCATCACTCTAATTACCACACCACTCCAATTACCCCCCACCACTACAATTACATCACACCACCTTAATTGAGTCACCCCCACCACAATAATTATCCATCATGCAATTACTCTAATTACCCATCATTCCACTAATTGCCCCCCACCACTACAATTACATCACACCATTCTAATTACCTCCCACCACTACAATTACATCACACCACTACAATTACCTCCCACCACTACAATTACATCACAACATTTTAATTACCTCCCACCACAATAATTATCCATCATGCAATTACTCTAATTACCCATCATTCCACTAATTGCCCCCCACCACTACAATTACATCAGGCCACTCTAGTTATCCCCCACCACTACAATTACATCACACCATTCTAATTACCTCCCACCACTACAATTACATCACACCACTACAATTACCTCCCACCACTACAATTACATCACAACATTTTAATTACCTCCCACCACAATAATTATCCATCATGCAATTACTCTAATTACCCATCATTCCACTAATTGCCCCCCACCACTACAATTACATCAGGCCACTCTAGTTACCCCCCACCACTACAATTACATCACAACATTCTAATTACCTCCCACCACAATAATTACCTCCCACCACACTAATTACCTCCCACCACCCTAATTGCCCCCCACCACCATAATTACCTCCCACCACACTAATTACCCCCACCACACTAATTACCCCCACCACACTAATTACCCCCCACCACCCTAATTACCCCCCACCACCCTAATTACCCCTGACCACCCTAATTACCCCCCACCACCCTAATTACCCGCGCCCCGCCCCCCGCACCCCGCCCCCGGCCACGCCCCCTGTGACGTCACAGAAAAGTGGTAGGGGGAGGAGTGAGGTCCGGTATAAGCACACTACTCCCACGTAAGTCTCTCCTAACATTCTAAACTTCTTGCTTTTATTCTTTCCCCATTCTTCAGGTTTTGGTATCTTTCTCCTTACTCTCTTTTTACGTTTGTTCTCATCTTCATTTTCTAGTTGTCAGTTTTCTTTGTTATCAAATTCTTTAATTTCCGAAGGTACAGTTTCCTCGGGTCTTTCAGGTTGCCAGTTAGGGTCATCAAGTAACTCGTTATCTGAATTGTTTTCACCAGTAACGGTATCTTTATTATTATTTGTGAGGCAGGCAAAATCAAGATCCTAACATCTAGCTGCGGATCCTAGAATTTGAACATATTATGTTCAACTGGTTATATATCTCTATATTTTGAAATATTTAAAGCTACCTTGGGGTACTATATCTTCAGGAAATAATACATCATTTGAATCATGCATGAGCAAACTATTATTTTCGGTAAATGCAAGAAAGGGTTCTTCTATTGCGGCCGAGTACGGTTCCGAAAGCATTTCAGCTGATATGTCTGTAAAATAATATTTTAGTTGTAAGACTTTTACTGATGAAATAATAATATTATTATCTAAAGAAAAACTTTGTTCAAGTATACCTGATTCTAAATTTTCGTTCGGTTCAAATTCATTGTCAGCTGGTGTAAAAGTAGCATTATCCACAACTTCGCAGTTATATAATACATTATTTTCTAAGTTTTGCAAACAAAGCTCCATTATTTTCTTACCTCTACTTCCCATCTATTGTAAAAAAAGCAAAAAATTAGTAAGCATGTAAAACTGTGACGTGAAAAAATGTATTCCTTTTGCCACATTTATTTTTACGGAATCAAAATAATCTGATTACCTATTGGAAGTGTAAAATAAAGCGTGTTATTCCACAATCAGACATGTTTTTTAACAATTTGTAAAGGAAACAAAACCATTTTTTAGCGGAACTTTTGACTAAATGGCCTACTTAGAAAAGTATAAGATATAAAATAAAATTTTATGACACCCAGTATTACAACTATTTATTATTAGTAATTCAAGAGAAGGGCATGAAGATAATGAATAAAAAACCGAGAACCTTTTTCTAACTAAAATTGTGGACAAAATACTAGTATGTAAAATAATTTTGAATAAATAAAGTGGTTTTTTGCCCATTGTAATAGTTTAAAATAGTCGTATCACCAATAATCCATCATAAAATGATACTTCCAAAAGGACGTATAAACAAAATTAAGAAAACAGCGTTTAATTTAATTTTATAATTATTCTAGTAAACTTTAATAAAAGTGGACGAATCAAATTACTGAAAATAAATATTATTAAAATTACGTACGTACCTTTTTACACTAATTTTAACAGAACAAAACAGTAACACAACCACTACCATCCAACATGTACTGCTGACATATGGATTCTGTGGGATACGACTAGTTGGGTTTACTGTATTAGCCAATGATTATACGACGTTTTTTAAAATTCAAAAATGAAGCGTTTCTATTGGCCTAAGGTTTCCGATCTTTTAGAATTAGGTCGGGAACCGTGCAAAGAGTTCGAAAATTATCTGAAAAATCTTTAAAATTGTGGGTTACAACGGGTTAGAATTTAACCATCGATATCTATGACGCATTCTGAAACGCATGACGTTGAAAGATCAGGTTCTTCTGTAGCTACCTTGTCTGGAATTCTTTATTTTGACTTAAAGGGTCAATTGAACATAATTCTGTTTTCTTAAATTCGGATATGATATTTTTGTTTCTTTTATTACCATTTATTTATAATTTTATTTGAGTTCATTGAGAAGCCCTGGGAAAACATCCTTAGATAGAACACTCCTTTTGCCTTTTTCCAGTTTGATAGGATTTATCGTCAATACTTTTTCAAAGGTCCATAATATGCCACGTCGAGTGGTTGCATAACATGTGTACAATATGGTGGAAAACAAATAAAAGAAATACTCATTTTCTCATATATATTTATAACCTTAGGTGTAAGGACAGATTGTCGCCTAGAATCTTCTGAAATACGGAACGATAACTGGCATAAACCAGTCCTCAAAGCACACGGCATCGAACCAACCGCTTTTGCTACGATTGTAACTTATACCTACTGGTCCACCAACAGTCCATGAATCCCATAGATTTTCTGACTTGTAAACAACGTAGGACGGTAACATATCTCCCTCAGCAGTACCACAATACATTATGCTAATAGCAGTTTTTGTTGAGTTCATTACTCGTTCGGGGTATTTGGCGCCTCTTTTTACGATGTACCTTTTTGCACCCGGATCGTCGGTTAGATTAGTTTCATCGTAATTAAGTGTACAACTCGGGTGTGCCCCATTCAAAGCATCCCGAGCATTAAAAAAAAAAGATCTATTGTTTCGTGTGTTAGCATTGAACGCTTACTAGATATATTTGTTGCGTAACGATGGGATAACAAATTTTTATTTCTATTTAAAAAGTTAGCAGCCCAATCTACACCAGGTAAATTGTTTTGCAGTCTTCGTTCATTTCTACCTTTTTTATCTAAATGATTTTTAGCCAATATACGAACATCATTTTTGTCAAATGGGAAAACCCATTCGCTGACTACATTAATATGCTGCATAAAAATACTCTCCTCCTCAGTAGTAAATAAAGTTGGACGCCCAGCGGAAACAATTTTGCTTCAGAACTTTACGTCCAATTGAAGACTTCAGAACACAATATTTGTTGGAGGCTTCTAATATGTGGTGGACGTTTAGTTGAATAGGAATTGTAACGCCTATGATTTTTTCCGTTCCGATCTGAAACGTATTTTCGAACCATAATGAACCTGGAAAAAATATTTCTCTAAGTAGATCCTATGTAACTATACCTATCTAACAGTTATTTTTTATACGTATAGGTAGAACACTAATCATTTAATTTTGCCTCCTTCCTTCAACAGATGCGCTACTGTTTATTTACTATCTTTAATTAGCTATACAGGTACTTTAAAAAATAATAACGCTCATTTGGTGATCAAAAAACACAATTTTCGTGTTTTCCCAATTTGCCCTCTTTATATGTCCCAAATAGCCCTATTTTACATTACATATATAAAAAAGTTGTTTAAGAAAAAACCTAAAATTATTTATATAAACTTAAAGCATGCAACATATTGTTATCATGAATGATTTCATATACGTTGTACTTACCGATTTTGCCCCAGCGATAAAAGTTTACGAGTCACAATTTTTATATATTTTGCAATGGGTTAATAAATACTTTATTATAAAAACACCTGTTGACAAATTGGCGGTAACTGAGGCTAGTATTTATTTCCTAACATCACTCTATAGGATACATTCCTTGTCAGTTGGGTTGATGTCACTTGGTGGTGCTAGTTAAGGTGCCAAACAAAAATTTTAAAAATTTCAAATTGTGTCTCTAATCCTAAATAGCCACACTCTACGGTATGTATTGTTTTAGTTAATCCTTCAAACTGACATGTGTAATCTGGTAATTGCAGAAAATGTTGAGATGTCAGGAGACCAAAAAGAAAGTGAATCATTCTCATTCCAAGATTACCATACGTACAACACGAACGATCCATCACCACCATCAAGTAGAATGAAAAAAACCCCACAAAAACTATCCAAAACGCGTAGGCTAGAAAATTCACTGAAATTATCTCAGGGCTTACTAAGCAGTGTTAATAAAAAGGACGAGATTTTGGAAAAGAAGATGAATACTTAGAACACAAAAAAGACATGATATACAGTTAATTACTACAAAAGAAGATCTAGATGTAAACAAAAATATATTGCAAACATTAATTTGTAGCAACCAAATGCAAAATGAATAAAATAATACTGTTATTAACGTTTAGAGTTTCTCTTTCTTTATGTTAAACTTGATAGTTTATTTTCATTTTAGGTACATAGTGCTACATTTAAAAAATAAAATAAATATAACATGATAAAGGCATATTTTATTAAAATAAACATATATTATTTGTTACAAAAATATTGCAAATAAAATGATTAACACTTTCATCTACATGGTCTCACTCAGCGACACATCAGTTAAGTGAACCCTACTTATTTCTCTCTGCAATGGTCTTCCTGCTATTAAATCGGGATTTACTCGTGCTCCTATTTTTAAATTTTCTTCAATAATATTTACAGGCGCTGCATACATACCAAAATCAACATCAATGTTGTCATTGTCAGGCTCTGGTATATTATTATCAATACACATATTGTGTAATATCACACATACAATTACAATTTTGGGTGCCGTTTCTGGCATATAATGCAGCACTCTATGTCAAAGTAAACATCTGAATCTGTTTTTTAAAAGGCCATTACATCTTACTTCTGACACTTTTTTAAACGAGTATTCATTCTCTCTTCAGGGCCAGGTATTGGGTTTGTAATTACGGTTTGCAACCGGGGTCGTAATGGGTATCATAAATGTAAAATAAAAATAATTGTTTTAATATTTTAGGGCTTTATTCATTGAAAGAGACTCCAAGTTAATTAAGTGAACAGGCTTATCATATGTAGAGTCAATATCAAGTTTTATTGTAAATAGATTTGTTTGGTATACTATATTGTTTTGGCAGTGTCAAACTATTTACAATAGAATGAAAATGAGAATTATTCACAATGTTTGTTACCTCTGTCTTACAAAAAGTTTGATATTGACTGTCAATGTTCAAGGTTACACAAAAAACGGGTTTTCTACAATTTTGCCCTCAGTAGCAAAAAGACCGTAACACTGTCAGCCATACTTTGGAGTAAAAAGCATAAAACTGTTTTTCCATAAGCCGCCAAGAAAAGTTCAATTTGCATGAAAGTTTTGACGTTAATATTTGAAAATAAATTATATTTATTATTTAAAGAAATTTTTAGTTAGTTTTATTGACATTATTGATTTATATTCTTTATAAGACCTTCTAGCTACATATTACCTTGCACAGTAATTGAGGTTTAAGTAACAAAAAGACCGTAAGAGCTTGATTCAAATAGTTACGGTCTTTTATTTACTTATATTTAAATTGAAAAAGATATTTCAGTAGTTTAAAAACAGTAACAAATTCAGTTTGATGATGAATGATTAATAAATAAACGAATTAATTAATTAATACCTACTTTTATTAACTAAATTAGTCTTTTCTAATCACATAATAGAAAAAAAATTCAAACGAAACATTCAAATCTGCTAGGGCTTCATTGGCAGGTAGGTCAGTCCAAAATTTTCTCCGATTTAGTGGCATCAAAGGACAAATTTTATTAATAATAGTGTCCTTTTTTGCCTGTGAAATTCCTCTAGGCAATTTTCTAGGAGCAGATTTATCTTTTATTCCATGCTTCATTGCTTGAGCTGTAATGAAATTTAGTTCATAAGGAGCGCCTTCATAATCTTTGAAATATTCGATGGTGTTTTTTCCCCTCGTAGCGCAAACCATAACCATGTTCTTTATATATGGCCGCGGAACAATTTTTTTTAGTTTATTTTGTGAACTGTAATCCTTCCAGTCATAGAAATCGGATATTTGCATGCTTTTTACGTCAACCTTGCCTGAATTTGCTTGCTATACTGCTTCCTCAAAATCGCCGAAGTCACGTATGTCTCCTTTATACTTCATACTTTGCTCAATTTGATGGTGAAAGCTATCCGCGCTCATAAACGTGTGACCGCTCTCAAAATATTTAATCCAAATTTTGTTAGCGGCAATTTCAGTAGAATTAATAAAAATTAAAAAAACTGTAAAAAGTCCAGTTCTTATTTTGTCCAGAGCAGTTGTCAAGCCACAAGGTTATTACTTCAGCATCTCTGTTTTTTAAGAAAAAAGCATATAAACTGCTTATTATATCTTCTTTCTTTCTGCCAGCTATTCCTTCGTACCATATTACAGCCAGTGGTTTTAGGTGACTTTGTTGAACACCCACAGGAACGAAGCTCTCATTAAATAGAACAATTCTAGGTGTGAACAAGACAACTTTATACTGCTCCATTCGAGGGAGCATTATAACTTTTTGAAGATCTCCAGAGAAACATACGTCTTTCTTGCTATCCCTTGTACAATCTGCATCCATTTTATAAAGAGACCTGGATTTCTTAGCCCTAGCTAAGTGGTCACAGTTGAGATCAATATTTTTATAATGTTCGTGAAATTTAAAAGCACCGCATACCTCGCACTGCTCATTCCCTAATTTTGTGAACGAAATTTTCATTTCTTTCAAGACATTCCTATATACATCATAGGAACATTGAGCTTCTGGATTTTTTTTCTTATAATCTGCCCACATAAAGTTCTCGGAGATATCAGACGGCAAGTACCTTCTGTTGGGTGCATGCTCCCTTCTGTAATGTGAAATGGATGGATGGAAGGATTCTATGTGTATTCTTATTTTGGCCTTGTCGAATTTTTTAGAGGAACCTTTCTTTCCTAAAATACAAAAATTTACAAAATTAAAAATAATATGTTCTTTCCTATTATTTGGGTTTTCTACCACATGTACTATTATCCTCTTCAAAACAAATCACCGAATCTACAAAATAATAGAATTATTGGAAAAAAGAGCCTCTGCGCCCGTGACGTTTACGCCAAAGGAAAAGTCAGAGGTTATGTTTTGCAAATAATATAAATCGGAATAAACACAAAAATAATGTATTTTGCTGACGTTTCGGAAAGTAATCTCTTTCCGTTTTCAAAGCTATTTTTTGAAGAACTCTTATTTTGCTGTGTATGTCAAATACACAGCTTTAAGATTCCTATTTATTTGTATTTGACATACACAGCAAAATAAGAGTTCTTCAAAAAATAGCTTTGAAAACGGAAAGAGATTACTTTCCGAAACGTCAGCAAAATACATTATTTTTGTGTTTATTCCGATTTATATTATTTGCAAAACATAACCTCTGACTTTTCCTTTGGCGTAAACGTCACGGGCGCAGAGGCTCTTTTTTCCAATAATTCTATTATTTTGTAGATTCGGTGATTTGTTTTGAAGAGGATAATAGTACATGTGGTAGAAAACCCAAATAATAGGAAAGAATATTCGTAGAATGCCACAAATAACTTTCAGACAATATTTAAAATAATATGTATATGAAGAAAAAATTACCCCTCATGTCAGGCTTGGAAACCAAATAATTTTCTGAATTTTTCAAAGCGTTCTGGACTACTGTGTCGTTATTTGATTTGAAGCCTAAGGTAGTTAAGAAGAAAGGTTTGCATGTCTGAAGGCTTGCTCCATCTTCATTTTTCAGAAAATAACAGTATGTATTTTTTCTTCCTGAATTTTCAACATTCTTCTTGGGGGTTTGATGCTGGGTGTTGGCTAAAATAAACTGCCTCTGTTCCGTCCAATTCATTTCCCAAAACCGTTCATTTATTTGAAGGCGTCTGTTTTCAGAAATTTTATTCCGACACTGCCTTATACATTTTTCTGAGCATGCAATTGGTTTAACTACATACTGCTTTTTCTTTTCTTCACGTTTCTTCTTCTTTCTTTCTGCTTTTGGTGTATCGTAGGTCTGTCTTTTTCTAGGATTACCTTTTTTTGTTAAAGGAAGATTTGATTCATATGGATCCACAGAAAAACTCGTTTCCGTCTGAGTATCATTTGATTTATTTTGATCCACTGAAAATGCTCTTTCTGTTTCAGTTTCGTCTTTATCTGTACCTTCAATATCAATATTTTCGGTATCGGCATTTGGTGGTATTATAATAATGTTTTCGGTCATTATTATATCATCAATTATTATAGTTTCAGTTTGTGTTTGTAGACAAATTGGGTTTGGTAAATAAATAAATTTGTTTACTGATTCAATATCTATGATGTCCGCTGAACAGTTGGTGTTATTGCCATAATTATCGTCATCATATTTTTCACGTGAACCTTAAACAATATGCTCGACAATATGTATACATAGGTTGTTTTTTAATTTAATTCTACAATTATTTCAACTATAACAAAAAAAAATTCAAGATATAAGTTATTTTTTATTTTATTGTTGAACTAAGTGTCTTATAAAGTTAAATGAATCAAAATGCAACAAAGTAAATGTTGACGCAATTGGATAAGTACCGACTTGAAAATATACCTAGTTGAAATTTTAAAACGGTTCCATGTCATGCTTCTGAAATATTGACTTTATTATTTTTATTTGTTGATAAAATAGTTTATGGATTAAAATTGTCATGCACATCGTGATGTACAGGGTGAGTCATCATAAATTCACTCCCTAACTTAGGTATTTATGAACGAATTTAAAAAAATTAAAAACCGAATGGTAGGGATTCGTTTAAAACTATTAGCAAGCAAGTACTTTGAAAAAATTATGTCTTCGAAATTATGAAAATTGCGAACTTTAAAAGATGGAACACACTGTATTTTGTAAGAAAATCGGATTCGCCATTTTTTTCTTATTTCAGAAATATACATTATTACATATTTATCTTTCTTAATTTTGAGATATTGCTTAAACAAATATTTTATTATTATTATTATTTCACAAAATTGTTTCCAGAACAATTGAACTCCAGTATGCCTTGATGTCTGAGAAAAGATCTAAAATTTGGTTTTAATTTTTTTTAAATAAGTTCATAAACAACGAAGTTAAAAGGGGTAAATTTATGGTAACTCACTTTGTACATTGTAAAATTATATACAGATCAATAAATAAATAGATACATAGATCTCACATTCTTGTGCAAGATATCTATTTTACTAAAACGTAAATTTTTAGTTCATAATAAAAACCGAATAAACAAGGTTTATTTCCGATTTTCAATGTCTCAAAAAAAGCCTAACTTTCAAAAGAAATAAATCACTGCTAAAATTAATTTGTGCTTACCTGGAGAGGAAATTTTATTTGGTTCTTCCAACGCTATTCTCTGATTTTCACCCGAAAAACCGGCACTATTAGCATTATAATCACATTCATTTCGGGAAGTGAGTGCCATAGAAACAATATTCAGTGTACGTGTGCTCACGTTTTTAGCCATTGTAATCAAATCCAAATAAAAACATTCACTAAAATAATATTAAAACTTTATGCCTCAGCCGAAAACAAACAACGAATTGTGACCGCATGAAGTAAACAACTGATAAGGCGGGCGGTTTCTAAGAAAAAAGACCGTAACAACATTTTTTATTGATGTTGCGGCCTTTTTGTTACGAATTTAATGGTTACGGTTTTCTTGCTTCCTGGAAGAATGACGTAGTCAAGTTACGGTCTATTTTATTTCAAGTTTTTTAGCATTAAATGCTATTTTACGGCTTTTAGGCTTCGTTAGAACGTGAATAACATTATTACCAACATAAATATCTAAATAACAAAAAATCTCAAAAAAATCAAGTTACGGCCTTTTTGCTACTGAGGGCAGAATTAATTCCTCAAAGCAAAAAAAAACATATTCTCATTTTTTTCTGCCTACGTGAATCACCTATAAGAAAAACATGTTCCTGATATATTCTGTACCTGTACATATTTTCCATAACTTTTGAAATGTTAGACTATGTCCATATAAAAGAATCGTGGGCACCATCGGAATAACGGGGGTTCACATTTATTATTTTTAAATTTTCATCACATACCTACAACAAGGTAGATGCATTACTTCTTAAACAGATTGTTTAGCGTACTTGTGTTTTAATAATATATTATGCATCAAGTGTACTTATCGCAAGTGTGTAAAATTTGTAAAATCAGCCCGAGGCGAGAATTGCAATGACATTAATGCCACATTTTGCCATGCGTTGCATACAATAGTTTTGCTGCAACCGTGTATCTATTAAATGAATTTATGTCTTATATCAGGCAAATTTTTCGTACCAATTGTACATTCAACGAATTATATCTTTTCCTGTCACAAATATATGTTCATCTTCACTAGGTGCTACAATGGCAATATGTGTACAATCTCTACACCTTACCATTCCAGGAAACTGATATTTTCTGTAGGACCTGGATTATTAATAGAACATGTTAAATTTGTCAGAATACAACAAGCAGCTAAAGAACTATGATCAAGACTGCTGGGTGCAAACTGAAATTTGAAATTAGTTGATTCCTTTTATTTTATTTTTTCGAACATGACGATATTTTCATTCTAGATTGCTGCAATTCATTAATATCTTGTGGAAATTTAATAAACTTTCTCTTTATTTCTTCATTATTTAAAGCATTCGTGACATCATTAATACTCCGACTTACATTTAGCTTGGCTAACACCAGTGAAAACATTTTTAATAACTCCTTGATCTGAACCATGACCATAAAAGTTTAACGCTGTAAGAACCCGATAAACTGGGTATATTGCACGATTGTATTTGATTAATTAAAACGAGGTAAGTGCATGATTTATATACCTAGAGCATAGAGGAGCAAAATTAAATGCGTACATTTGTTTCTATACTAAGAACATATTTTCTTGACGGCGCTAGAGTGGAGTTAAAGTTTATTACCTGCCGAGTTATATCTTTAGTTAGTCGGAAATTTTATTTGCTTTTCTAAAAAATAGCCTTTGCGGTTAAAAAATATCTTCCTCGGATTCAACTAAATCACCAAATATCTGATTCATAATTAATGCGTCTTCTAAATCCATTTTTCTAAAAATAATTCAATCATAAATTACAAAATTTGTTTATTTTGATAACTTTCAAGGTTTCTGAGGTTATATGTTTATAATTTTTACTGCATAATGCGCATGCTTCCCCTAGTATGAACAGTTTTTTATTACTTTTAACCATGAGAAGCACGTTCTCCTGATTTTCAGCCGAAGTGATTGTTATTATTTTAATCTCAAGAGAACTACGCCCACAGTTCTCCCGAAATGAACATTCTCTCGACTGGAGAATAGGGCCCCAGGGGTAATGTGATGGTCCCTATAATATTTTAATGGATGAAGCCGCAGGCCAGCGTGAGGGACATACATCCCTTTTTTTAATCTCGATACTATCTCTGAGCTTCTGAGATTCACAGTTGCCCCAGAATCTAATATTGCATTGAACAAATCGTCTTCTGTTTTAATAACGATTTCCGGTGACGAGACAAGTTGAATTTGTGGTGACGCTGTGGTATTGGACGGTTTAGTAGTCGACGGCGAATATACTATTCTCTGTAATTTCCCTGCTTTTTATATATTCGCCGCTGCACTTAGTATTTCACTGCTCGTTACTTTTCTGCTGCAGGCTTCGATCGGCGGAGTATTGTTAACGTTAATTTCTTTTTGTCCATTAATTTCCGGACCTTCAGAAGTCATTTTCAATATGATTTGGGGAATATCCTAAAATTTTGATTTGGGAAGTATATTGAAAAATGACATTAATTCGGAAATAAATTTCATGATTTTAATTTGTTCGAGCTGAAACTTGACTCCTATGCAGTTTAGTGCATCTTATGTCGATTTGAGTGATAATATGAATTTTAATGATATTAGGCAAAAAATGAGTTTTGGTGACTATTATAAAAATAAAATTTGCTGCAACGAAAGTATGCGTCAAAAGGCGAATTATCGGTAAGTATTATAAAAATCATTTTTTTTATTATAGTTCGAGTACGGTAACAACTAAAGGTGATATTTCTGAAGAGTACAATGCAGTTGGATCCCGTTCATCTGGATCTGTCCCCTCTGAATCCGTGATTGCACAAGGAAGTATTTCTAAGGTAATTATGTACTTTGAAGCATGTTTGAAATGATGATATTTAAAAAAATTTAATGGTGTAATAACTCTTATTATTTTAACAGAATCGTCGATCTAGAGAGGCAGAAACATTACGAACTAAGAAATTACAATTGCTTCAAGAACAAATAATGATTGAATCAAAAATACTTAAAGAACTGCAAGACATTTTAAATAAAATTTAATTTTTCTTTTGTTTGTAAGTTGTTGCGTAGTTATTTAAAATTTAAATTAGCTCATATATTTCCTTAGTTTATACAATAAGTGCTTAATAAATATTTATTAATACTGGGGCAATTCATTTATCATCATATCTATTCATCTAAACAATGATGTAGCCTAGGACCTAAAAGTGTGTGTTCTTGGCGCTTTAGTGGACTTTCTTGAGAAAAACTCTAGTTTCTACAAATATATTGTCAAATAATTTTAATTTATCAAAAACAATTCATGAAACATATAAACATAAAAAATAAATGAGTCCCTTAGTATCAAAACCTGCCAAATCCATTTCACTTGATTTTACAGAAATCGACAAAAACTGTTGCGGGCGTATGTGACACTAAATCTAGAAAACGAACTTATCGATGTGTAGAGTAGTTGTTGTTTCTGATGCAAGCTTTTATAAAAAAATATGGAGATGTCACATTTTGATACTGCCTTTTGGATATGGCTCGTTTTGAAACTGAAAACTGTTTATTTTTAATGTTCTGGATTATTAGTGCTAAGAAAATTTAAAAATTACAAATAATTGACAAAGGAGAAAAAAATTGATAGTAACAATATTATGATAAAATAAAAAAAACTTATTTAAATCGCCTATTTCCGATTAGGGTGTGCACTGCTCTTCAACTTCGTCACCTCTGGCAGTCGTAGATCCTTATCGTAGTACTCGTCTAAAACATTTTTGTAATAATACAAGGTATCTATATTTGTCCAGAACAAGCCATAATGTTTTATCAACAAAATATTAACATCCCTTAATTTAAGTTGCTTTGCTTCAACTCCAACACGTATTGGTGGCAGGATTAATGAGGTTCGCCGACTTACCTCTTTTACATGGATTTTTCGATACTCCTAGATCTAATTTGTAAGCGTGCTCGCCTCTTATTGAAACAAACCTCTTTTCGCTTTGTAAAATAAATCTTTGTCGTTTTAAATTGAAAATGCCATTGCGCTGGGGGTTTCAATACAGTAGCAGTTTTCCAGTCCAACACCTTAACATCTCTTCCCAAAAAGTGTGAAGTACTATGTTCCGAAATAATTTCATGAAATGCTTCTGACTTCACAATGATTGGCGAACACATGATCTGGAGGGATAAAGGAATGACCGGTTACTGGGAATACGACTTCAATCTTGGTTACTGTTGCTAGAGCATGTGTGTAAAGCCATTTGCAACACATGCTACTGACTATGGAGTTCTTGTTTTGTCCGGCACAGCCATCGGCTATAAGACGAACAGTATGGATGCCTTCGAGATGAGTTGAAGATCAGCGATGGAAAATTGCCGACGCTATTTCATTAGAGCCTCTTAAACAGTCATCTTCATTCAAAACATGACTATGAGCATTATTTTTCGTTAGAACAGATTTAGAGCTTCTTCCCACTACTTTAAGATTATATAAATAGAGTTGTCTGGAATAGTACGCAGATTGATCTGGAAGTTTGGGCAGCGCCTGGTTTTCTGACAATCAAAAGAAAATATTTTGTGCCTTCTGGCTCATTCTACAGAAAGGAAAAAAGTTTTTGCCCGAAATTTATGAACTCGCAGCTCTATCAATAATTTGAACTTATTTTCTGGGTACTTTTCTACTTTTATTCTTTCTCCGAGTTCAAGGCAAGTAAAGCAGACATCAGTCCTGGGGCTACCGAACCCAATATTAAAATTTATATTAAATATATTTCTAAAATAGGAAAGTTTTATTTTAATATTTGGGGAAGCATCCTTCTCATACCATTCTCCAAATTTTTGAAATATTTAACTTAGATGACAAATAAAGACGATTTTTTCGCCCTCTGCAGTAATGTGACTCTACTGCTTTAAACTGTTTTTTTTTATCCCCAAATTTTTGGCTCTGTCGATCTCCACCTCTGGTTTCAGTTGCTACTTCTCCTGTATTCAAATTTAAAAATTCCGATCACTCGAGACTTTTTTAATACTAAGACATCCAGGAATGTATTCCTGCATACTGGAATAAGACCAGCATTTTGAGCAAAGCAGTATTTCAGAATAAAATTATCTTCCAAAATCTGGACTTCTGAGAGTAGAATGCCTTGTGGAACCAGTATATATCCTCAATTCCTACATTGATAGCTTTTAGAAATACGGCCACATTGTGGGTAACGCGGCAACAAATGCGGTAAATACCTGAGGTTATAATTGAACATGTGAGATTGTTAAGGTACACAAAAGTGATGATCAAATTCTGCTTTGCCCTTTTCCAATCTTGAGGGTGTCTAGTTCTTTTTCTGGTTTTAGGTTTATCCATTTTAGCACTTGACCTTATTGTTACAATACACTAACAATAATGTTGACAGGTCCAGCGTACGCACAGCTGACGCCTTTCCGTTTAATACGCCGGAAGTCACGCGAAACACAAATGTACGTTGCGGGTCGCGTATGCATTAAGCCCGTAACATATGCTTGCTTATTAACTCCATCGTTAGGCAGGTTAGACATTCAACTCTCCGAACATGGTTCTTCAATAGTTGTAACAATTAATTGAAGCACCAGCAATGAACAGCAAAATGCTATCTATGTAGCAACAAAGTATTGGGTACTAAGTTGTAAATTAAATTGTCTCATATTCCGTTTCTGAAAAGATATTTGTACCATTAGTAGTGGTGGGGGTATCAGAAATGGGAGATTTGTTATAGAGCTCCAGCCATTCAGAATCTTGAGTGGAGCCATTAGCCTTCCTTACTCGTAGTTTATAAGTACTGTTGGTAGGTTTTGGTAACGTAAGAGTTGCTACAATATTATTTGTAAACGGCCTCATTCTTTCCCACTTAGAAGGCCAGCTTTCATTTCGGATTCCATTACTATCGACGCAAACAAATGCCTCTTTAGCATTATGAGGATATTGAACGAATAGAGAATTTTGCAAAATAACTTGTGAAGCTATCATCGTAAAATCTAAAACCACACTAATTTTATTTTAAGATTGTTATGAATTTAGATTTGTTGATCCGTACCACTGGGGTAAGTAGTAAAACTAAGATTTGTGTAAATTTGATTTATTAAAAGTGTAATTTTATAAAACAAAAATAAAATGAAATTTACTGGCGAACCTTTGCTCGTTTTTAAATACCTTCTCATTCCAGATAGCTAGTACTTTGCGAGGTATATGTAGATGATTTCTATTTCTTTCTTCAAGAGGAATGCTGAATTTCCAGGAGGCGGTGCCAACTACAAAATCAAATTCGTCATATAATACATACAATTGATTAAAATATAAAAAAAATTGTTACAAACATACCTGGTTATTTGTCGCGAAATTGTCAATATTATTTAAGACTTAGCACGTAGTAGTGGTCCTTTCTGTTGCCCCTCTTATTACTTCGACCATTGGAATATCTCTATTTCGAATGATCAGTATAGTTCCTTGTTTAACTGGATCTAATAAATCGTTCACGTTGCGTATATCTGCCAGAAAAACAATCTTACGAGCTGTTGAACATTTTGCAAGTTTAAAACCAATTAATTTCTTGGCTAAAGAAAGCTGCAATTTGGAATATTCTTTGGATGACAAGTTATGTATAAGTGACATATTCAACGTGTTAAAGTTAGAGTCAAGAAATAAATGATCTGGTTTATGGAAACAACTCTCTTTCACAAATCCCTCGAGGTACACTTCCATTCATACCGACATCCCGACAAAATTTTTTCACGATGAACTTCCTGACCAAAGAAAATATATAACTACTCTGATACGCTTAAAATTTGGCCACGCTTGCTACCCAGCTCATTTGTTTAAAATTGGAATTGTTACTTCGGATAAGTGCGAACACTGTAATGTCATAATGTGTTTTTTGGCTGTGTTAAGTATAAAGATGCATCTACGAAATTTGTTCAAAATATTATTATAAGTTGTGATATCATAGCTCCATTTAATTTACTTAGCCTGTTGGTGATGGTATCAAATAAGATATACAACTGCATTGTAGACTTTATAAAATAAACCAAAGTTAAGTTATAGGTTAAATTCGTACACCCTACTTACCGAGGTCTACCCAGTCTTGTCTAAGTTACAATAATGTCCTGATCGACACCTGGACGAGAAACGTGTGACCCTGTCTTTTCCTGCCGTTTTTAACTAATATCTCTGTCGGTTTGAATTAGGTTTAGTTTTAGGTACAAAAAAATTATTTTTCTTTGTTTTTTTTATTGCGTACCTACTCAAATTGTTATTGGCTCCATGGTTTACGACCCAAAGCCATTGGGGAAAAAATAGTGGAAGGTACTTTCCATAAAGATTTTTTTAAGACACGAAACTTCCGTTAATGTCTATTTTCGACAAAAATTGACTGAGTAAAGGAGTTTTGAAATTATGGCCTTTTTTCACCCCTTGAAAATCCCAAATCTTTAAACACTATTTTCAAAATTTAGTTAAAAATAATGTATTCTATGTCAAGAATATTCTAAGTGAAATTGAGAGCTTATTCAATTACCTATAATTTGGGATCTATCATGTTCCTTTACGATACAAATTAGTAAAAATATAAAAACGTAATATTTTTAGTCGCAAACTCCTCTATAAAATCCTTATTTTTCTATAAGGCACATAATCAGACTGCAACCAACAGCTACTCTCCGGGCTATGTGCCCCGCCGAGCACTGAATTACAAGTTATGAGCCTGGTGCGTTAAGTGTAATAATTGTATATTACCATCAAAACGCTAATGCCTCTACAACAAACACCAGCCGAAAGACTGATCCTACTTAAAGGAGCTCTCGTTCCAGTCGTCACACACCACTTGCAAACTGCAGTTTCGAGCTGTTGCCTCTCGTCAGTGCAAGGTAGGCATGTGTGTAGGCTGGAAAGCATAAAAATAACATTTTGACCAGTTTATTGTAAAGGCATCAACAGAGAAGGAATCTGGGTCGGGGAACCATGAAATGTATTTCCTACACTTTTTATTAATTCTGGTTGCAAATAAGTCTACATCAGGATTCCCAAATATAGTTACAATGTGGTTAAAGACTTTATCACTAAGTTCATACTCTGTGTCAATGGACAAACACCTTGATTCTTTGTCAGCTTCAATATTCCGAGAGGATGGAATGTAGGTTACAAAAACTAAAATATCTTTCTTCTCGCATCAACGCCACAGTTCTGTAGCAGTTTCATTTAAAAGGGTGTATTTTATACTCTCACCCCGGTTGATATATTAGATGGTTGCCTCATTATTCTAATACACGAATTTGATTTTTATGCTTAACGAAACGCTTTAAGGCATAATATGCAGCTTTTATTTCCAAATAATTAATGTGCATCTGTTTTTCCCTCCTGATCCAAAAACCATGGCACTTAGATCCCTTGTAAAAGACACCCCAAGCAGTTGTAGGCGCATCAGAAAAAAATCTCGATGGAAAATTTTTTGGGTTTTATATCCTCACCTCTTCCTATGATTTTTTCCCACCATTTCATTTCATGTTTTAAAAATTCTGGAATAGCCATCTTTTTATTATAATTCCTATAATCACCCTTTAATACAATATGTTTTATTCTTTCAAACGGTTTAATGTTAATAAAACGATATTTTGTGGCTGGCCAGGAGGCTACAAGTTTACGTATTAATGTTGCAAAATCTCTAACCGAGCAAGAGCTTTTCTTTTTAAAATTACAAATCATATTTTTTACATTTATAATAAAACCTAAATCTTTAAGGAGATTAAGGATATACTCGGTATTACTTTTACATTCTGCTTCACCGGTACCCATTATAAGAATGTCGTCGAAATAAAATACTGTTATTATGCCCCTAAGCTGGTGTTGTTTGGCTGCCGGATTTAGGAATTTTGTAAATATAGAAGGTGCAAAATTTAGACCAAAGGGTAAGCAAGTAAATTCGTAGGTAGAGTCTTTAAATTGAAACCTTAGATATTTGTTATATCTTTTCCCTTCAGGAAGTAGAAAGTAGGCATTTTTAAGATCTATATTTGAGACATAATAATCTGGTCGCAGGGGTTTTAGCACTGTTCTGTAGTCCTCTAATTTAAAGTGGGAAGCATTGATGAACTTATTGAGTTTCTTTAGATTCAAAATAAATCTGTTTTCTCCATTAGATTTTTTAACAAGAAAATAATGGGACTGGTTTTTTACTGGGCTATCTCTATCTTGGCAATTTTCTTGCAGTCTTGGTTTAAATAGGAGGTAATTTTATATTTTCGGTAGGTTGAAATAGCGTAATGTACGTTCGCAACCAGTTGACAAGCTTCTGCTAGGGTTTTTAAGGTTTCAGTTTGGTCTTGAATTGGTAGCATGTTATCCATTACTGTACCTATCGTTGACAAGCCGTGTGATAATTGTTGCAGGGTGACCATAAACCTCTTGTGTTCAGCAGCCGACTTGGGTAAGCACGGTTGAATTTCATTATTAATTTGAGGTGAGACTAAGGCTCTACAGTTTGCTGGAAGTTTATATTTGCCCATTATTTCATCACGTTGTTCCTTGGTTAGTCCTTTTTTTAAATACATGTTCCAACGAACCACGATTTCTTCATGAATTGCATCTCCCATTTCATTATTCCGATTTGGCCTTAGACCTAAGGCACCAAAATCGGGTTCTACTTGTTCCGATCCATTATTCGGGTCCTATTCGATTAAATTTATTTATCTCTGGTTCAAACGGGCTCCGAGTAGCGGCCATTGACTCGGAATCTTCGTTATCAGATGATTCTATAATACGATACGTATCCATTTAATAAATATCCACATATCTTAGCTATTTGCATGAAATCGCGCAACTTCATTTGCTAGGCATAACGCATGTTAGCCTATTAAAATAATGCTACTTATATGTGTGTATTGGGTTTGCAATCCCGGAGTAATAATACAATCCCGGGATTTCGGTATTAAATTTACACGATCCCGGGATTTCGGGATCGGGATTAAACATTGAAAAAATGATAGTGTAGGTGGTAGGTTAGGTACAATGAATACATGAATATATGACCAAAAATGATTACATTTTATTAACATTAACATAATAAGAAAAACATTTGAAATATTTTATTACTGACTGACTGAACTAGTGGCGTAAAAAAATCAATTCGTTAAGGGTACTATCTCCTAGTCGGGGTCTGATTTTTGTACAAATAGTGCCAGCTGCGGAAAACGCCCTTTCAGATTCAACACTAGTTGGCGGTATTGTTATAAGAAAATCATAAGCCAGCTGAAGGTACGTACATATACCCCTGTTGCCGCCATTTTAGAAAAGTACTATTTCTTTTTTTAAATTTGATGATATCAAATCGGTTTCAGGGCGTTTTTGAATTGGGTACATTGCATTTTCTAACTCTTCGTTCAACATTTTTTCCAATAATTTTTCTGTTTGAGGTTGGGATCGGTCTAGTGCAGCTAGGGGAATTTTATCTTCATCGTCTTCTTCATCGATTACCTCTGAAGTTTTTTGGAAATGTTTTATAAGTTTCTCTAATATTTCCCTAAGGATATTTGTTTAGGAATCTCGAAGAGTACATCTGATTCTTGTTCATTAGGATTGTGCAAGTATTGAAGAATGCCCGAGTAACAATTTCTACGTTGACTGATTCTTACCCTTAGTGTATCATACAAATTCGCGCTAAGGGGTGTGTCAACTTGTTTAATTTGCTCTAACATAAATTTTAAAGCGATATCTGCTGTATATAAATTTGCGTCACGTCGACACAACGCCTTCACTGTGACTTAAAGCGGTTCCAATATTTTAACCAAATCCCCGATAAGTTTATATTCCGAATCCAGTATCAAAAGCGGCACTTTCAAATCGATCATTGCTTTTTGAATGCAATTTCGAAGTCGACTAAACCATTGTAACATTAAGAAGAGACTGTTCCACCTCGTTTTACAATCTAGTATTAGTTTTAGTTCTCGTCCAAATTCTTCTTTTACATATTTTTGTAAAACATCATCTTTTGTGGGTAATTTTCTAAATGATTTAATCACTCTTCGAACTTTAGAAATTGTCAAAAGCACATCGTGATTTTGAGAAATATGAATGACTGTATCTTCATCATAGCTTTGACAAAACTGAAAACCATCTGTACAATATTCATCGCCATTATCTTCTTCAACTACCTCTTCATCGTCTGTTTGGTCTGACTCTGCCATGAGAATATTGTCATCATTATCATCAACATCAACATTTCCAATGATGTTTATTTGTTTTTTATACAAAACATCTACTACGGTCAGCTGTATGCCATGTGCAAAACATAGCTGTTGATTTGGGATTATTAGTTTCCCAATTTTCGTCATAGTGCTGGCCTGTAGTAACACTTATTATATTATCTGATCACGAGAGTTTGCGTTCTTTAAGTTGACTTTTAAGAGCGTCCAGGCAAGCGACTGCAGTCATCGAGTTTTTTATACGCACTAGCCTAATATTCCAAAATATATTATACCCATGCACATTGACATCCATAAAGTATTTGTTTGACGTGGAAGACCATTCATCAAATGTTAAACTCAGTCCGTGGTTTTCTTTTTGATGCTGCTGTATTTCTTTCGTGACCTCCAAACGAATTTTCTTGCTATAGTCTAGAACAATGCGTCTTAGAGTATTTGTAGAAGATGGTATTTTGAAACCCCTAGCCATCAGTAACTCTCGTAAATCTTTGGATTTTATGAAGGTCCAAAATGGAAGGCCATTTAATGCTATCATTCGTGCCAGAACTGCCTCAAAAGTAGTGTCATTTGTGGACACATTAAAATTAGTCATTTGTTTCTGTTTTTTTCTTGAATTTATTTCAGATTTACCAGAAGTACTTGCAATACTAGTACTGCGGGCAGCTTCTACTGCCAAGTCCAAGTCTAAAGTTGCAATTGTTAACTAAGAAACCTCTAAAAATAAAATGTCTGTGAACTGATCTAGGAACAATTTATATTTTAAGATAGAAAAAAAATTAAAAAATTTCTATCAGGAAAGACAAAAAAAATTATAAAAAAAATGACCGTTTTCAAAAGATAAATGTTTCATGACTAGAAATTTTGGGTTGAATTTAAATGTAACTTTAACTTAAAAATGTGACTGTACTAAATATAACTGAAATTGGTGATATTAAATCAAGAAAAAAATTACAATTACGAGAGAGGAAAAAATTTCAAGCTGAAGGCCTGAATGATAAGAAGATTTGCTCTTCTCGCTATTGAAAATTACAACGATATGAAAAGACCATTCAATCGTTTAACTGCTCAACCAGGTAACAAACGTGTGCAAATTTAATTATCAAAAGGTAAGATAGAAGTAAACAAGTTTTATATATTAAAATTTATGTGAATACCCAGGTAACAAGAAATAAGATAATATCATTATTAATTAATTATAACAACGGTAGCGATAAGTAGGTACCATAAAATTAATTTATGCAGACAAAAGGTCTGTTAGAAATTTTCCAGAAAGATTTCTGCTATACAAGATGAATGATTAGGCTCATTGGGATTTAAGTTTGAAAATAAGACAAATCACTCGCCTTGCAATATTCTGGAATTTTCCCAGCAGAAATCTTGAGGTTCAGGGGTATACTAAATTAAATTTGGCTTTAGAGCCTGGTCCTTGAATGGTCGAAAATCAGTCTACACCTCTGGTATGAAAATTTCTAACCTCCCTTTAATTACTCACTCCTGCATAGGTTCAACCTAGAAAACGATAAAGAGCAGTCTATGGTCCACACAAAAATTTTTTAAAAGCCTTGAGCTCATTAGTTGTTTAGTAAAACAACTAAACGATAAGATAGATCAGGTACGAGTTTGTAACACCTCGTGCCGGCAAATAATGAAAATTTTATTTAATTTTTCATATAAGATAAAAAATATCCACAGTAAATAATAATATACCTCATTAATATTTAAAATTAGTATAAAAATCAACCAAAAGTTGACGGATGATTAATATATTTCTAAATAAATTTGCAAACGCTCACCTGTTGAATGTTATCACGATCAAAGCTAGCGGCAGAAGCCCCAACCAGGAAGCACGGGACCTCCAAAAACGTGTTCCCAACTAGTCACTTTCCTACCGGAACTCTAGGTGGCAGCTCCGTCACTTCGAGATGTTTGACATTTTATAGTTAGGCCAAGATATATTGAGTATTTAAGGTGGGCCAATGTATTTAACTTAAAATAGTATAAAAAAAGTGACGCAATTACTTTATATGATGAAAATAAATAGAAGGAAATACACTGTAACGGAATTTCACGAAAATTTCGTTACAATTTTTGCCGTTCTTTTTACTCAAGGGGTTAAGTCCGAAAAACAATTTGGAGAAAATGTAAAAAAAACAACTTTTAATTGTTACCTTTAAATTATGTAGACTGTTTTTAGGCTCTACTTTATTTTTACTGGAAAAATAACAACATAATGGTTTTTAAAATTTATTCATTGGATTTCAATAACATATTCAATGAAATATTAATTTTATCCTGTGACGAAGGTTTCTCTAATATTGTTGTTTTCCTTTGAGTCTTCTTCTTTGTTGAAACTAGTCTTCGTTGAGGCTATCCATTTGTTTATTAGAGGGCTCTCTTGATTTTCCAAGAAAACTGTGTTTCTTTTTTTCAAAATATCTACAGTGGACTTTAGAGTTTTTATTTTGACTTTCGTAAATTGTAGTTGTTCTGCATCAGCATTATCTATCATTTTTTTTAAATGACTCCAACAAATTTTGTCTACATCTACAGAATTTTCACGTTTTATTTTGCTTGTCTATTAAACTGTCAAACTGTCAACTTCTACAAAGCAGATGGATTGTTTACACATATTCCATTGTATTGCATTATCAATACATGTGCAAACAAAGTTATGGATACAGTGACTGCATATATTGCACCTTAAGTGGCATTCACATACTTCTTTATGTCTTTGAATAAAATATATTTCAGTTTGTCTCTCGCTTGGACAAATCCAACCATCATCGTATTATGTAATCAAAGTATCATCTAGTTGTAACTAGCTGTGTGTCTTTTCTTCAAATCTTTAATTTTAATTGTTAGTTTACCTTTATGGTGCGTGATTAATTAGTCAAATAAACGATCTCGTACAAATTTTTGAAGAATAAACAGCATGTGATCCATACGTTTAAATTTTTTATGGCAGTATATTTCTTTCAGGGTTCTATGCATCCTCTCCAGATGTATATTTGTGTTTACTCCAGCATATAAACGATAACAGAAGGCCTATGACTCCACATTGCGTGTATAGTTTTGCATAAAATACTTTCCAAATTCCATAGTGTCTTCACCATTTACCCAGGTAGATACAGTCTCTGAAAGTAAAGCAGAAAAACTTTTTCCAGCCGTTTCCTCAAGCAAGATCCTAAGAACTTTATGCACATGTGCCTGTTTTTCCTTAGAATGTATTTTCGACAAATTTTTGTACCAAGCTCTGTCAACATGCCATGTACAATAAAGATGTCATCTAGGTATAGCATAGACCGCTTTGAAGCCATTGAAAAATGACTCGTCCATGTCAGACATAAAATTTTCCACTGAAAGGGCTCCAATTATCTCTTATATTTTTGAAAATAAGATTTTTGAAATAATGCCATCCGCCCTCTTCGATATTAAAAACGCACAAGGAAATCCTTGGTGAAGTTCGTCTAGTACCAAAATGGTTATTAATTGGAAATCATATTGATTAAGACCATGGGTACCGTCAATACATAAAGTAGTGTTATATTTTTGTAAGATTTCACTTTGCGCTTGATTTATGAAGACCAAAGCAAAATCCTGATCCTCAAGCTGTGAAAAATCTATACATTTCTGGCTTTGTGGCTTGTAAAATAAAACTGACTGTGTCGAGTGATGATCAAGTTCTTCTTTGATCCATGATTCAATACTCAGAGCATCGTTTTTGTATCTTTGGTGATGACCACGAAGATTGAAACTTCGTTCTATGTTTAAAAGGTCTTTTCTTGAGAGTAAATGTCTGCGTTCCAGTTCTTCTGAAAAAATACATCAGTGAGTCACATCATGGAAATAAAAGTAATTTAATTTCATAAATTTTCATAATTAAATATGCCTATATTTTCAAGAAAATAAAAGATATAAGCCATCATAGTATTCTCTTGAGATAGTTGTTAATAACAATTATAGGTACCTTGATAAATCAAATGAAATTCCACTTGCAATTTTGAAGCTATATTAGCCCTTTCTTCAGATGTTAGCGTTATGTGTTCTAATTCTGAATTATGTACATGATTTTTTACATATCTAACACAGTAAATTCCATCTGTGTCCTAAAAGATTACACAAAAAAAATCAATTATGTTTTATTTTGAAATTCAGATTGGTTACGCTACCACTGGTGTACTTCACTTACCTTATATTTGATTTCAGCAGGACAAAAGGCCTGAATTTTACAGCTTCCTTGTAACTTCAATGACCTCTGAGAGTTTCCCCTTGGCTCATAATATTGGGATCAATGGCATATTAATGTTTGACTCTGAACACTCCGATTTTGTGCTTTCCCCCAGTGGCAATGAATTTACATTTATTTCTCTTTTCTTCATTACTTTTCCATTCTAAAAAATCTTCTTCGCATTGTAAAGTCTTAGTTTTAGGAGCAACACTCATATCATAAAATGAAGAAATATGAGAAAGAACAGAACTCTTATCATAATCTTTGTAGTCGCAAAGTGCACATTTATGAAGTTGTTTTAGTTTTACATATTTCAAACTATGTTCACCTCTTTCGTGTCGTGGAAAGGATTGTTTATTATTATATTGTTTCTGACATTCATCACATTTGTCGAGACGCAAAACAGCACTTTCAAATTCATCGGGGCTGGGGCGAGCGTAGGTGCGTCTTTACTATGTACATACTTCGGTATGCGATGTAAAGCAACGACAGGCGCGGTTAGTACTTGGATTGGTGACCATTCCAACGGAAACCGCGTTCTCGCCTCACACATCTTCCAGCGGCTTGTATATCAGTGTATGCGCGGAAGCTATACAACCTTAGGAGGGGATGTAAAGCCGTCGGTCCCTTGTCTATTAAATGTTAGGCAAGTAAAAGATCCCTACTCTTCTTAAGGGAAGAGGTTCGGCAAAATTCCTGGTTGGGGGTAGCTCGTCTACAGGCGTCGGTGTTAGGCCTCAGTAGCGGAAATAGGCCGACGTTAAATAAATGTATAAAAAAAAAAACTTCATCGGGATGTTTTTGTAGTGTGTTGGCGTAAAGCCTTAAAACTCATATAATTATTCGAACATATTTCACAAGGAAACATATTGCATAATACTTTAACTAAATATAAAAAAGTTAAGACCAACACCAAACGATCTAAAACGGGAATACAGAATTCAGCAAACTTTGAAACTTGAAAGATTTTTAGGTTATGATGTCGGCCACGACGCCCGTCAGTATCACGTGCTCGTTCTGTGCAGTTCTATTGGCCATGCCAAAGATACACAGCCGAACTCTAGCCGCTTGTCAGCAAATAATTGGGTGATAAGAGGTGAGTCACATAGTTTTTCTGCTTTCAACAGTTCGTGCCGATAAGTAGGTTTCAAACTACAATGTAATTATATCAAGGAGAAGCGAAGGAAAATTATCTATTCTGTCAGGTACAAAATAGGTACCAAAAGTTTGTAATATATATTAGGTAGGCATTTTGAATAAATCAAAATTAAAGGTCATGGTTTCGCCATCATGCTCGGTGTCAATATCTTTTGTTTTTCTTGCTAGTAAAGACAGTTGGGGCTTAAAATTATAACAGTTGCTGTCACAGAGAAGCTCTTTAGTGTGTAGCAATGCGTCACAGGTATTAGTTAAAAGTCTGTTTCTGGTTTTGGTTTTAATTACGGAAAACAGAAAAAATTCTTTCAGCAGCTGCCGAAGAATGAGAAAGACATAACAAGGCCGTGATAACTTTGTTTAAGCAAAGAAACATGAGATCATCAAGATCGTTTTTTAATCTGAGAACTATTTCCCAAAATTCAAGAATAGATTTATTGCAAGGTTTCTTTATTTCTGTGCATTCTTGAAGAATTCTTCATTCACTATTTAAGTTTTCGGCGTCATCATCATTACATCGAATGGGAAAACGATTTAAAAGGGGTATAAGAGAACCGACTTCTTGAGCAAAATTTTTTTGGGTCTAAAATTCTCAGCTGTTGTAACACAACATCATTAAATGAAAATCTAGATTTTATTTGTGTTGCCAATTCCACATAAAAATTTAAGAAATGTACCCTAGAATCGTTTAGTTTAATAGCATCTAGTTTATCCTGATTTTGTAATATGAAAAGTTCAGTTTTCACCCCTACATAAATGTTACCAATATCTAAAAAGTTATGGGAATTTTTGATATCAACATTCTCTATGTCATACTTTATATGTTGTTTTTTAATGAAACTTTTAATTATCGTTTTGTATAAAGTGGTGATTCTGTCTAGAAGTACATGTAGCTTTAAAGTTTCACTTTGAAATTCCAAATTTAGTTTATTAATCAAGTCTAAAATATAACTTAAAAATAGAAAATATAATTTAAAAATTGGATATTTTAAAGTTGATAAAATGGCATCAGGATGTTCCACATTATCACTTTCTAATGCTTTATTTGTAAAAAACAAAATGAGGGCACCATACTGTTCAATTATTCTATCTATTACCGCTTGCAAGGAAAGCCAGTGTGTTTGACTCATTTTTAACATTCTGTGGTTTAATATTAAGAAAAATTTGGCATTCCTTTAAGTGAGATAGCCTTACAGAACTGTTTGAAAAATAATTACGAATATCGCTAACTAATCGTTCCATACATTAAGGACGTTTCATGCATGCGGCAGATGAGCATAAAATAAATGAATGACAGACACAGCCCAAAATAAAAATGTGTGGTATTATATTCCTAAACCTTTGATACACTCTCTTAATATATCCCATCTTTACATTTCAATTATCAGCAGCTAATCCCAACAAATTATTGACATTTATTTTAGTTTCTCTTAGAAAGTTGGTCATGGACATGAAAATCGTGCCCGAGGAAGAATTTTCTAAGTTTATCAACCCTAAAATCTGTCAACAATTTTGTTGTTGCGGTACTATCTAACTACCATAATAGCCAATGATTTTGTGGTGCTTAAATCTGTAATTTCGTCAATAATAAGAGATTTTTTTTTTATTTAAGTCTGTTCGTAGTTGAGATAACTGTTCTTGGTCATTGACTTGTTTACATCCCTCGTCTTCACCCGAATCACTTGTTTCATTCCTCAACCTCACCTTCGCCTTCGCTAAAGCTATAAACTGTCCCTTCCATCTCCTTTTCGTTTTCCTTGTACTTAGCCACTTTCCTATCCCTGATAATGTTTTCTACTTCTACTAATTCTCCTTCGCTACCACTAATGCTGGTTTCAGTAGTTTCTTTGTCTCGTCTATTTACAGTATTTTCTGTCTCATTATTTTTCTTTGTTTTATTTTTCTGACGGATGATATATTTATATAGGTAAATATAATAATATATTAGATGAAAGGGCACATAATAATAAAGTATATTATAGCGAGATGTACAATATATTATTATCTACTTACCTATCCATGGCTGGCGAATGTGCGTGGCTTAAATGACGATCGGTTTGTTTGGGGTTAGTGTTTAGTTTTTACTTGTCGAAAAACGAATATGACACTTGACTTTACACCAGTAACCAGAAAAGGGAAGGGGAACATGGGAATGGGACAATACTTCTTGGTCGCTAAGCAGGTAAGGTACGTTGTAAGTTTCAGAAAAGTCAAGGAGCCATTGGATAATTCAAGCTATGATATGTTAGTGTTAGATTAAAGATGTCTCTGGACATAGATATAAAATGTAAATAGCGTTGATTGAAAAATTTTCCACTTTTTCAATCAATGGTAAATAGTAATTAATAGATTTAGGAGAGAAAATAATTAAGTAATAAATTAACTTAAATAGTAATAGATATACTAAAGTAAGGACAAGAACAACACTGGTCGCAAAGCAAAATTAAATGAACTATTAAAGGAAATAAAAAATGTATTTATTTTATTTAACTTTTGAATCCTGCACTTATTTTACATATTATTTATCAGGAACATGATAATATAATCAGGTATATCATTATTAAAATACCTATCATAAAAATATTGTGTATTTTCTCAACAACATCTTAGTAAAATATAACCTACATTTGGTTGCAATGGAAAACCGTAAAGGGCAGTGACTTGAAATGGTTTTGAATTTTCGTAACGAATATTTTCTAAACAAATACATTTTTTGGTAAAAAATCTTCAGAATATTGAAATCTAGGGTATGATCAATTATATTTAATATTTATATATATATTAAGTAAAATGAGTTTATTTGGTTACATACATTGGAGCTTTTTTTTAAAAAAGGTGCTATTTCAAGTCACCACCAAAAAGGAGCGACTTGAAATACGTGCGTTTTTTAGTTTATATTTCATTTTTAAGTATACTAATTGCGACATAAAATAAAATGTATATTTAAAAAAAAATCTCTCATAGATTATCACCCAAAAAAATCAATTAAACTCCATAAAATTACAAAATAAACTTTATTAAATGTAAAACATACATAAAGATTCTAATGTAGGTAAAGAAAATAAAATAAAACACTCAAAAAACTTTATAAAACATAAAACTTAATAAAGATCACAAAATATAAACAAAATAAATAATAAATGGTAAAATAGGAACATGTTATGTTTTATTCGGTCAAATTTAAATCTATAATTCTAACACCATCTCTTCGCAGCTTTTCTGAGACTGTAAGAACCCTCACTATTTCAGTTTCTTTTACCAACGCTTCATCAGCTACATTTGAGAAAGTATATCAATCATTCATTTTGGAACTCTGCCTTAGAAAACTGCATTGAAAATTGCTATTATCTAGCTTTTGTAAGATTATGTCAATAAATCTCTTGCTTCTCCCTTTAACGGTCTCCAGATCAGTTAAAATAAAGTCGCCAACCATGAATTCTTTGCCATTAAATTCGTGTTCGTCCTCTACCATCATACTGGCTCCATTATCTCCCAAGTCTACCTCATTAACTTCATTGGCATCATCATTTGCTTTTTCACTTGAATTTGTGGGCATGTGTTGTCTTGGTTTTCGTGAAGGTTTAATAGAAATTGGAGCTGTAGATGATAATTTGGCCTCATTAATTTCAATTTCCTCTTCACTGATATCTAATTCCACATGGGGTTTTCTGTTACGTGAACCTTTTTGCAATTGTTTGCGGTAGATACTGATGTGCTGTAAGATTATATGCGCTTACGCTTTGTCCTGGTTCAATGTTACCATTGATTTTCTTCTTTCTGACGGTTTTTACAGTCGTTCGATATCTTACTTCATTTAGAATATCTTTTAGAACATTTGTGGCATTTTCATTCGCGTTTTCTGGCTCAATATATTTAGGTAACTTCTGTAAGATTTTCTGCCTATTCAAAGGTACTAAGCGTGTCGCCCTAAAACCTGATTTTATATTATCTGCAGAGTTGGCTTCTACTTTCTCTATTGTACTCTTCAATAAATTTGGAAAAATCTTTTTTATAAAAACATTTACATTACAAGACGGGGACCTATAAATACATAATATACATACATTGTTTTTACTGTTAAATGTTAAAGAAAACTCAAATTCTTTTACAACTAAACGATAATCGAATTTATCTATATTAATAAAAGTCAGCTCTTCAGAGAATTTTTGATTTATAAGAATAAGAGTACCTCCATGAGTGGAATCTTGTCTACATTATTTTAATAAAGTTAAATAATTAGGAATTTAGCAGGACTTTTCTTTTTTTAGCCAGTGCTCCGTAATTAATACTAGGTTTGGAAAATTTTGACTTTCTAGAAATATAAACATCAGTTATATTACGAATCGATTGTATATTTAATCTAATAATGTAAGACTCTCCTTTGAATTGTGACGTAGGTTTAGACTGTCATTATTACTTCTCCTAAAGGGTTTTCTAAAAATGAATGTTATGTTAAAGAGTTTATGTTAGTATATGTAGATGTACTCACTAACTGGTTATTTATTGCCAAGTTTGTTATGGCAATCTTAGGGAAATCATTCTTATTAGTGTTCGAGATATTATCAGCTAAAATTGTTGGGTTGTAATTAAATATAGTCTAGTATACTTTAACTTGGCGTGTGTATGTATGAGTTAATATTTCCGTACGATTTCATTTTCTCTTGTACACAAAGATCCAGAAATATTGTCCACGTACACAATGTTTCTGGACTATTGCTTTAACTTTGTGCACAATATGGGAGAAAATGAAATCGTACGGAAATATTAACTCATACATACACACGCCAAGTTAAAGTATACTAGACGGTGCATTAATTTTCTTGGTAGTACAGTCGGTGTTGGTGTTAATGAAGATCAAGTTTTTGCTCAAGTATTACTGTTTATAATTATTTTCACAATTTCGTTTTTCCTAAGATGTTCTTGAAAATTTTTGTTGATTTCTAAAAATTGATTTTTTCTGGTGCATAGTTATTAATTCGTTCTAAGAATTCTTTCAGTTTGTGATAAATTTATTTACAAACTTGTTTATGTTTCCATCTTTCTTCATTGGAACACTAGCAAACGTAATATTCAAGACAACACATTTTTTACTCTGTCACAAATATCTTTAAATAGGGGGTACCTTGTTTTACAATTAAAATTATTTGATCCAGCAATAACAATAACGTGATCATTGCGTGAGTACGTCGTTGTCAAAGATTCAATGTTTTCAATAACCTGTTCAAAAGTAGCACCGGGTTTTATAACTGATTCGACAAAATATTTTTTTGACTAGCATCCTCATAACCCTTTTGTTGATGTTGCGCCCAAAGCCTTCACTTAGCATTAGACACTTTTTGCGCTCATTTAGGGCCCTATTTCTAATTTCCTTGTTTTTCGAACTGTCATTTTCGTTATTTTTTCTTTTCTCGCCTTTTTTAAATATTGTTTGTGCTTCAGTTGTCTGAGTTTCTACCTTTTCCATATTGTTCGCTAATAAAAAATTTGAATGGACAGAAATTGGTGACGAATTGCGCGTCAACACCAACGTTTGTGATTCAGCATTTTTTAAGTTCAGTTACTTCTTGTTCTGACTTTAGTGCTTCTTCAATAAATGTGTTCTTTTCTGCCTTTGATGTTTTAATGTATTTATTTTTTACCCTCATTGTCTTCAGTCAATTAACTCGTTGATGTATTTTCCAACATACTTTTATCATTTTCGTTTTCTGTGATTACATTTAGATCTGCACAACAATTAGTCTTGTTCCCTTCAGCAATTTTGATTTTGCCTGCAAAACGTGGCATGCAGTGTTTGTAGAATACACTGGAGCATTTAACGCAATAATGAATAAATACTTTTAGTCTTGTAACATTTAAAACTAACACTCGCCATGTTATAGGGGGACGAAGAAATTTTATACAGACGAAGTATTTGAATGAAAATAGCATCCTCTGTACCACATTCTCTATTATCCTCGAAATTTTTATTTAACGCATAAGAGTCTTCTTGTCGGTGCAATTTTTCAATATTGTTCAAAGAATTAAAATCTTTATCATTTGAGGTCTCGTTTGAGGGATTCATTACTATGAAAGAGAGCAATATCGAATTTCGAAGTTTTGCTTTTTGGTTCTATTTCGGGAGGTTTTTTTTTCAAGTTCATCTTGAAATGAGTTTCCAGGTGTTTGTTAAATTGGATTGAATGCTGGTATCGGGCATGTTACCTTTATAAAAAAAAGTCTGGCCCGTCGCCAATTACCGACGTGGTTATGTTGACAATGTGAAAGTCTATATCTTTCTCTAATGCGTACAATTTTTCAACATATCGCTTGGAAACGTTTTTTAAGTGCTCCATTATTTTGTTTTTATCCTTGTCTTGATTGCCCCCGATGTTAATTTCTACCGCATCTTCTGATAATTCCGATATTGTAATATTTTCGGAATTATTATTTTCTAGCATCTCAGTTGAATTCGAGGTTGAATTTGTTTCTGTTTCCGTTTGAGTAGGGTTATGAAGTAAATGCAGTCTGCTGGCTGTTATGGATGTTGCCTTATTTATCTTTTTACCTTTACAAGTATATTGGTATCTACAACTACCCAAAACACCGATATCGTTTATTTTTCTTTTGAGTGATACTTTATTTCGGTGTTTTTGTGCGGATGCACTTTTCACTATAGGTACCTGTTTCGGTTATAGCCTAAAAAAATAGTGAGTGGGGATCGTTGTAATTTATATTTTGAAGGTAATCTGAACTGGTAGCATTGCTGATAGTTGATTTAGCTGCTTGCTCAAATGAAGTTTTAAATTCGCTCTGATTTCAACCGGGTCGGTGATTAACAACTCATCTTTAACTATGAATATATTACTATGTTGTTTTTCAGCTTGGTTTCTTGTGAAGTGATTTACTAAATTCCACGTTGATTTCGTTTTGTTTGTAGAGCTTGAAATTATTTGGGCAAAATAAGTGTCTTTTGCCTGCTTGATTACATTTTTTAATGTTCGTCAATAATTATTTATATAAAGGGTTGTGCAGGGTTATTTATGAATTTTATATTTTAGGTAACACAAAGAACGCTTATTTTTACAGGATACTCTTATTCCTTTTGTTACCCAACCAGCGTAATCTGATTTATTTGTATTGGAGGTTTTTTGGTTTTTAATGGAAACGCTTTGAAGAAACATGGATTATATTCATATGCCGTATTTACATCTAATATGTGGTTAAGTGGGTCCCAATTTACATTTTCTAGTAGACCTATAAATTTCGTGCTATTTTCCTCAGTGTAGTATCTAATTTTTTTAGAAATAGTGTGATTGTCGTTTTGGTAGTTAAGTTTTAAATTTAACAGTTGGGAATTATGATCAGAGACATCGAAATCAACCGTTGATGTAAAAAACTGTAGGTTAGTGTTAATGATAATATTGTCAATTGTAGTAGCTGACGTGGACGTTATTCTTGTTGGAACTTTTATAGGAATTTTTAGATTGAGCATACTTAGTATATTATTAAAATCTTCTAAATTTTTACTTATTGAATTGAAATTTAAATTAAAATCTCCATAGATTATGTAGGTACCTGTTGAAATTTAGTTAATCAAACCCCAAAACGTATTTAAAAATGATTCAAAGTTACCCAGTGGACTCCTGTATACATATACGACAATCATTTTTAGTTCTATATTGTAGGCTGCTGTGAATTCAAATGATTTTTCCAATGATAGAGTTTCTAGGTTTGCAATGGTTTTAAAGTTTAAATTTCACTATAAATTATCACCCACCGTGTATATACCGGGTGTCATCGGATCATGGTAGACCTCCCTTTTCTCCCTTATTTTTAAGAATATCCGAATGAAACTTGGTAGATGTATTATATGATCAAGATGACACTTTGTGGCATAACTGTCATTTTTTCCACTTCCGGTTTCACCGGAAATGATCCCAACTTTTGATTTTTAAATAGAACACCCTGTATATTATTATATTTTTGGAATCTTTGAAAAATTCTGAGTCACTTATGGGGCATATAAGTGACATTTCGACTCCATAAAATTTTACTTGAAATTTTAAAAAAAAAACAAAAATTAAAATAAGAAAAAATTTCTTTTGGGCACATCCACCGATTCCTTAGAACATCCGCTATTTTATGGTAGTAGTCTACCATTATGGTTCCATTTGAAAAAATTAAGTTTTGGTAAAAAAACTGTTCCAGCCAAATTTGATGGCCCACAAAATACACATTCCTCAAATTTTTTTTGCTCGATTGGATTTTTCTGACATCACGCCGGTCCATTACAAACAATATTTTCGGTCATGACACTCGCGACGTACCATCCTATTTCGAGTCAAATTTTTTTCATGGAGTCGAAATGTCACTTACGGGGTACTCAGAATTTTTCAAAGATTCTAAAAATATAATAATATACAGGATGGTCCATTTTAAAATCTAAAGTTGGAGTCACAAAGTGTCTTCTTAAACATATAATTCATCTACCAAGTTTCATTCAGATCTTCTTAAAAATAAGGAAAAAAGGGGGCCTACCATGATCCGTTGACAGCCGGTATAAGTTGCGAGAATAGCAAGAAATTATTTTGTATCCATTTAATGTATGCTTCTTCGTTGCCATGCATTCAATGCTCTGAGAAATAAATTACTTTAATTAGTTCGTTATTTGTGTTATATTCATCTAAAAATATATTTATGTCATCAACTTTTTTCCGTTGACTGAACATTGAGACGCATTACACCGAAGGGCATACAAGGTCTATAATTAATGTTACTGTTAGAGTGAGTTGTATCCTATGATTTCCTGGCGCTTTGGCGCAATGCGTAATTCCTTCCTATATTGGTGGTACTGATCTGCCCCGATGAGGATCTGTTACTCGTTGTAGGTGCTTGAACTTCCTCTATAAAGGCTGATCTCCCCTTCATTCATGTGTGTGTGTGTTGTTCGTGATGTTTATATTGCCCCTTGCATTCCACAGCGCATTTTTTTGCGTAGTGTTAAGTTTAACAATTATTAATCTAGTTTTGTTTTCACATTTCATGCCCATTCCATGAATATTATTTATATCGTTTCTTTCCAGTAATGCATTTAACTTGGTGTTTGCGATGTTAATTACTTTAGATTTTATTTTGTCTGTTGTCATATTCAATTTCGAATAACCCATAGATAATTATATCATTTGCTTTCTGTTGTCTTTCAAGTTTACTAATTTTAGCTTCCAGTATTGCAACTTTTCCCTTTTAACAAAGTTGTTTTTTATATCGTGAATATCAGTATTTGTTTCACTAATGATTTTTACAAGGTACCTACCCTAACAATTTGTGAGCTTTCTATTAAGCTTTCATCCTTAGTATTTGGATATATATAATATTCCCCCATTTTATTAGATTTTTGTCTTCTTAAAAAATTAACATAATAAATATTTTTGGTTTCATCTATCACCTCAGTTACACAGCCAATGTAATGTTTATAGGTATTGTTTTCACATAAAAACCTAACTAACAAAAATGTGCCCTTTTGTATAATATCAAAATCAGTCTCAATGTATTCTTTGAATATGTTTTCACTCTCAGAAACATCCTGTTCCTCAAGTTCCAAGTTTTCATCAGCATCCGAAACAACTTCTTGCTCTTCATCTCTGCTGCCTTCTAAGTTATTACTTTCATTTTCAGTAGTGGATGCCTCAGCGAGATCGTTCCATGTTACTCCTTTACCAGATGCCACCGTCAACTTCTTACCTCGTTTTTTTGTCTCGATTTCTTGGGTCGTTGCCAACCTACTTTCTTGTAGAAAATTTTGCAAAGTTCTAATCCAGAGATTTTCATTTTCTGTTTCATCTTCTTCATTGCCATCTGGAATTTTCTTCAAAATTTCATCTGAGGAAAGCGGGACAATTCCGCATCCTCGAAAACCTGACGTTATGTTTTTTTCTAAATTTTTTACATTCTCAATAGCTTTCTTGAACAGCTTAGGAAAATCTGATTTGGGTATACACCCTCTATTTTTCATTTTCCACTCCGTCAAAATGGCACGCCAGGATTTCTTAAATGGTGCGAAAAATGCCACATCTAAAGGCTGAAGTAAGTGTGTTGCATTTCAACACAAATGTTGTTTTGCTCGCAGCATTTCAGAACGTGCATTGAAATGTGGCTCGATAAATTATCTCCAATCAGCACCTTCTTTCCCGGGAGATTTTTGAAATAAAGCAGGAGAATCTTGTCAAACCAATCCTCGAATGTTGGGGAATCGAACCAGCCTGACTTGGTTCGGTTGTACACCGTTTTCTCGGGCCCTCCTTCTATCCAGGTTGGATATAAGTGTACAGCTTTATATACGACATATGGTGGCAATAAGTGTCCCGCTGCAGTTACTGCCATCATAACTGAAATGCTTGTTTTGCTGGAATCTATTATCCTTTCCACCCTTTTAGACCCCCGGCGGCATAGGACTTTCTGTCGTCCTGGATCATCCGTGAGATTGGTCTCATCGTAATTGACTAAATGGATGGGCTCGAATCTTTCAGGCTCGCTCCTAAATTTTTAAAATATTCTTTTACTATCTCTTTAGTAACATTAGCCCTACTTCTCTTAATGTTTTGTTTCTTTTAAAAAAACTATAAAACCATTCCACTCCTGGTAAATTGTCTTTAAAAGTTGAAATTTTTTGTCCTTTTCTGTCGAGGTAATTTTTTACGAGCCATCTTATATCCGTGCGAGTCATAGGAAAACCCCATTCGCTAAACTTGGTAATGGCTTTTGCCAGCATTCTTTCTTCTTCTTCCGAGATTACAATTTGCCCACCATGATTTCGACATTTTCTACCCTTAATTTTGTCGTGCAGTGTAGATTTGGGAATATTATAACAGTCAGCTGCCTGCCTTAAAGTCCGTTTGCCTTTTTTGACATCATTCAGTGCTTTTTTTAATGTATTTTCATCATAGTTCATGAATTTTATGCCAATCTTCTTTTTATAGTTTCTTACCATGGTGTCCGACTTCACCCCACCTGAGGACAATTTGTTATAAATAAATTATTCAAAAAAAAAAACTAAACAAACTAAGACTGTCATTTTGCGCACATACATTAAGTATACAGTACTCAACACCTTAGTGCCATAGTGTTTTTGATATCCATTTATACCTTCTATGTGCAATAGTTTCTTTTCAGCCTTTAAAAAAAATTGAAAAAAACAAATTTATTAAAATCCTTACCTGTACGCCACTGCCAATAATTACACCAACTGACACCCACTCACTCTCATCGTTCACTTGTTACTGACGAAGTTCAACCAATTTGGCGGGCTTATAGTGGATCCCTAAGATAACCTTGAAAAAAACAGGCGAACATGTGCTTCTGTCCGTGTTTACCCCTACTGCCCGACTTCGCCCCAGCTGACGGTAGTCAATTTTTTTTTCCATTTTAAGCGCACTGTATATAACTATAATAATTTATGTTTACTACTTTATTGTTAAATAACTTGTCACGGATAACTCAATGTGCTGTAATTTAACGGACATCGGATGATTGGTGACTGTCAGGTACTGTTACCTCCTTTCTCTTATTATTTATTTTTGAGAAAGAATTGAGGCAACATGTGCGGACGACTAGCTGGTTTAAGCCGGAGCAGAGAGCCGTGGGTCCAGAGCATTCGTAAGAGCGGAGAAACTTACCCTTTCTGACATGTACAGCATAAGCGACAGATTTCTGTTTATTTCGAGAAAAGGAGACAAAGAAAAATTGATGTTAAATTGGGCACCATCTATAGTAAAATAAGCAAAATAGTCTCTTTTTCTCGAATAACCAGTCTGCTATAGATCAGACTGAAATTGTTGGTAAGAGAAATAAAAAGATAGTTTAAAATGAATGACAAAATATATTACAAAAAAATTAGACAAATCGGTTTGAGACAAATTGAAATGTGAAAAAAATATATATATATAAAAAACAAATTGATACCAGTATCCTAGGTGGTTTATGGGTCAGGTGGCTGGTTCTGGGACAGCAATCCAGGCCCACAATTGTCTCTTATTGCAAGAATTCTAAATTTTTCTTGGCAATTTACGTCTCTCAATGAATGGGGTGAAAATTGTAGGAAATTTAACCAAATATAAGCACATACAAAATTTATGCAAGTTTTAAGCAGAATTTAAGCAATGTTAGCTATGCAATTATAAGCTAGTTAGCTGTACAATATATATTTGAATTAGCTGCACGAAACATTAAGCTAGCTATACAAAGCTGCAGGAAATTAATTTAAGCTATACAAAAGTAATCTGATTAGCAGTACAAAAGTAATTTTAGCTATGCAATAGTAATTATTAGCTATGCACGAGTTATTATTAGCTATGCACGAGTAATTATTAGCTATGCACGAGTTGTTATTAGCTATGCACGGGTTATTATTAGCTATGCACGAGTCATTATTAGCTATGCACTAGTAATTATTAGCTGATTTCTTAGACTATAAATTGCCAAAAAAATTAAAAGGAAAGAGAAAAATATTTTTAAAACCATGTGGTACATATAGCATTTTAACTACTTATTAAATTAAAAAGAATTGACTTTGAATTCAAAATTTATTTTAAAAATAATTGAAATTATATCAAAGGCAAAATTTGAAGATTAATTAAAATATTTTAATGAGTATAATGAAATGAAATTACCTGTATGTTCAACACTTTGTAACTGGGATATAAAAATTGTAATATCAATTACTGAAGTCCACAGTTAAAAATTATAATGTTTGAATCAGTACAAAGGCTGCAAGCAAATGACTTCCTGGTGAGTTTCACTGATAAGGTAAACTTTTTTTGTCCTGTTTACTGGAAAACAACGCCACCAAAAAAAGTGAGAAATCTAATTCCCTATTTAAATTGAAAGCTATCAAAATATAGAAATCGTACAAGTATGGCCATCTGTCAGTGGTTAATTTAAGCGCACCAACTTGCCTTGTAGATTCCCATACTCAACTAAAGTAGTGGCATATAATCGATAAACGGAATCTATAATAATAGTTTATTTTCCATGCCAGCTGATTTGCCTTTGCAATTTCTATTTTATACACATAACAACAAATATTAACAGATGTAAATAAGTAGTAAAACGTATTGATATTAGTGATAAATCAGTAACATATTACATGTTATAGGATTTACTATATATAGAATGAGAGAAGGTAAGGAAAATAACCATATGTACTCCATAGTAAACAAAAATATAAAAATTGAAAAATAGATATCTGATGTAACTAAATTTTGTAGACAAATTGTTTCCTGGGATAATAATGCTGTATTACAACGGATATGAGATACATAATAGTGTTAATAGAAAAACAGGACTAAGTTCCTACGATATAAAATTAAGTACATAAAACAGTGTGACATGGTTTAGCAGTTATACATGTAAAATTCTGTTAGTTGAAAACAGTTTTACCTGCAAGAACTGAATCCAAAAAATATACAGGTCGTGCTAACTATCCATAAAACACTAGTTTTTAAATAAAACTGTTAAATGGACATAGGCCATGTAACAGAATGCCTCCCTTCTGGCGAAAAAAAATTTTTTTAAGGTACGTATAAAAAATTTTTTTTTTTTTTTGCTTTACTCGTAAACATATTATGAAAGTAAACAATACTTTAATATTATTAATTCCTCGTAGGGAACATAAAGTACAAAATTGAGAAAGCGAGCGAAGGATGAGTGACAAAATACATTCTCTACCAGAAGTTCTACGTACAGGGAGCAAGTCTATGACCTAAACTGGAGAAATCTTCGGAACTAAGTAATGAAAACAATATGAAAAGTTAAGTGTTGCGAAATTTAAAAATAGACAAAAAAATGGATAAAATTAATTTTAAGGAAGACGACTTAATGTCGAAATCCTACAGACATTATAACGTCTGAGCAACTGTGAAGCCGTTGCTAGTACTAAAATTGGTAGAGTTTTATAAAACTAATACCACGATACATATAATGTAATATTATATGCCAATATAGGTTAGCAAGAAGTGAAAACTTGTGGTATTGTTAACCTACAATTCAAGTGTATAGCCGTTGAGTGCTAAAACTGATAGTTCAAAACAAATCAGATAGTACATGTAAGATGTACTATAGTTAAATGAGAAAAATTGTTCTCAAAAATCAAAGCCAAAATCGTGATGCGAAGTAGAGAAGCTAGAAAAAAAATTAAATTTACCTAGGTAGGAGAATCTTATTAATTACGGTAAATAGAAGATACATAAACGAGAAAGAAAAGAAAGAGGAAAGTACTGAATACCCATAAGGCTGGTTTTCAGAAAGGTGATTAAAATAATCTAGTAAAAATATAAAACTTATGGTTTTAAACTTTTAGTTGTCAAAGTTTTGAGGTTATGGCTTCTTATCCAAGGTGGTAGGAAAAGATTAAACCAAATTGAAGTAAAGAATCGTATAGGTATTCACAGAAAGCACAAAAAGAAAGAAGAAAAATACAAACACAAAAGAAGAGAAGAGACGGTGTTGTTGTCTATCGTTATGAGAATCCACAAGTAAAATTATAAGTTGAGGTAAGTACTCCTGTTCAGAAAGTTGAACAAAGGAAAAAGAAATAATTATAACATTTTTACATTTGTAGGTTCTCATCATCTGGTAACGTAAGCTACCGGATGTTAATTTGTTCCCACCCCTGAACCTTCGTGGATCTGAAGAAATAGAAAGTTATAGATCCAGCCGGTAAATACATAAAAGACAAATAACTTTTTACTAAAGTTACCGCTGTACGATAATAATGAACACTACGTTATGCAAAAGGTTGACTCGCGTATTCTCACTGGAGAAAAAGTCTGGCTAGCAAGCGATGGTGAAGAAACGTACTTATTAAAGGTTAGTATTTGAGAAAATTTTCTCAACGTTAAAGAAATATTTACATAATAACAATTTAGAGCAGTATATCTCACAAGTAAGATAACTTATAGGTAAGATATGAAAAAGAAATCTTTTTTTTGATAAACAGATCTCAAAAAATTGTTAATGGAAGAAATATTTTTAGAAAATATTTCCAGAAAAATATAGCTAAATATTTTTTACTAATTTACAACTTAATTAAACTAATATTTACAATAATATGTACAGTACTTAAGCAATGAATGATAAACATATGTGATATATGATATAATTCAGTGATACTTAAATTAAGGAGTGCATGAATTATTAGTGAATAAAATGCACGAAGGACTTAATGAATAATGCATCAAGGACTTAAAGAGTAATGGATAGGGGACTTAACTTAATAATGCTTAAAGGACTTAAAGAATAATGGCCATTTTATATACAAAATTTACAAGGGAATCATCCTCGAAAGAGGAGCGGGAGGAAATTTTTTAAATTTCCGGATGAGTGAAACAATTCACTCAAAAAAAATGAAGTATGTAGAAATGGTAGCATGCCATGTCTACAGATATAGTTAACCTTGAAAGTTAATCCAATACATCCCTTCGTTAGAGATTTACGAAGAAAAAATTATCGACAAACGATGGTACGTACTAGTACCAAAAAGAAATTACGTAAGCTTTGCTTACTGGTATACCAAAAAATTGTTTTTGGTGGCTTTGCACCAAAAAAATTATTATACTTATTGTATAATTTAAGGAAATTTGCCAAAAATAGACACTCAAAAAAATCAAGAGACATAAAATAGGTATTTAAGTGAATCGTTATGTTTATCTAGTTTTGATGATCCGATTTTAAGAAAAAACATTCATTTCCTTATTATGGTATCACTGAAATATTAGAGTTTGGTATGGTATGGTTTCAACTTTGAAATATGGTAATTTCCAGCGGGGCTACCATCCATATGTTCCAATTCATATGAAACATTGGAAATGACGTTTCGGACTGTACATAAAACATAACGATTAGCCAATTTAGCAGAAAAATCATTTTCTTTATCGCTTTTCACAAAGTTGCGCCTCCAGACTAAGTCACCAATTTGAAAAACGCGATCTTTCCGTCTCAAGTTATAATAGTTACAACTTCGTTGGTAAGCTTTGTTAAGTCTTTCTTGGACCAATTTATAAATTTCTGGCAATTTGTCCAGCTCATTGGCAAAAAGTTTGCGATTATTATCTAGATCTGGTAAATTTATATCAGAGTCTTTATCACCATAACTGCCTCGAATAGGTAGCTTTCTACCAAAATTAAGAAATGCTGGCGTGAAACCAGTAACCTCGTGTACAGCTGTATTGATGGCAAACTGAATCTCAGGAATTTGTAAATCCCATTTTTTATGTGAGTCTTTAATGAAACACCTTATAGCTGTACCGATCGTCCTGTTTACACGCTCGACTGGGTTAACTTGGGGGTGGTAGAATAGGTTGAAAAATACCTGAGGAATACTAAATTTCGCTACAAACTTATCGAATTCTTTGCTTTTATGAGCTGAAGCATTGTCTAAAAGTAATGTCCTTGGGACACCATATGTTAAAAATACTGATTCCAAGAAAGAAACAATAGCTTGAGACGTTGCACGCCGTACAGGCTTCATTATAACGTACTTAGTAAAATAATCTACCGCAACTAATAAAAATCGGTTACCTTTCGAACTAGGCGGAAAAGGACCTTTTGTGTCGTAACAAACAAGTTCAAAGGGAAACGTAGCTTTTTTCTCAGCACCCATTAAACCACATTTTTGATCGTTCGGAGGTTTTTCTCGTCCGCAAATATGACACTTACGAACATATTTTAAAATATCTTGACGCATCTTAGGCCAATAAAAACTTTCTGCGACTTTTTTAAGCGTTTTATAAAAACCCATGTGTGCACTTGTAGGTACATCATGGCTATCTTGAATTACTTGACGTCGCTGGTCAAGAGGAACTACTAATTTCCAGTCAGAAATATTAGTTTTTAAAATTAATTTCCTTTGCGTATGTTTAAAAATATACCCATCTTTAACCATCCACTGTGGATATTTTTCTGGCCTCTTATTGATGTTCTCTCGCATTTTTATGTACCAAGGTTCAAGATTATCGAGTGAAATATCTAACAGGTTGATATCTGCATCAGGTATATTTACTAAAGTAGGTGAAATTTCAGAAAAGTTATTTTTATAAAATTTACGAACTGTATTTTTCCAATTCTCCCAATCAAAAATGTCAGTTTTAGGTTTAACTTTGAAATTTGAGAAAATATGTTTATTTGAGTCATTTCTGGAATGCTTTTTAAACTTAGAATTAAAAATTACTCGGCCTCTAGGGTTATTTTTCTGCCGTGGGCCTGATAAAACAGCAGAAAACCTTTCTAGTTTTTTGGATTGCACACTGGGCAAGTCTTAGAAGTAAAATTAGGTTTTCCACATTGGAAACAAAACCTATTTCGAGCTTGTCTACACTCGTGAAAGCTATGACCTTTCTTTTGACAATTCCAACAAGAAATAGAAAATTTATTATTATTTGATGTACTAGGAATAGCATTTTCTTGATTAAAATTATTATTTAGACTAATATTTTTGTTACTTTTGCTTTCAGAATTGAAATTATTTTTATTTTTAGGTGATGGAAGATTTTCTACATATGCCAAGTCAGTTTCGAGGACACATGCTTTAGGAGTTGGAGAATAATAATTATTTTTCATTTGTGTGGCCAAATCTATTTTCTTGCATAAAGTTAATAGTTCGGCTGTATTTTTAATATCTGTTAAAGCTAATGCATGAATATATTTAGGCAAAATGTTACGTCTAATTATTTTTAACTTCTCCTCTTCACTTACAACAGTATCTAAACGATTAAATAAATTTTGCATTGTAGCAACAAAAATATTTATGGACTCTGACTGTCCCTGTCTGCGAGATTTTATCTCATCTAACAATTTTTCATCATAATCGCATACTAAAAAAGCGATTTTAAGCTGTTCTTCAAGCTCTTGCCAATTGGATACTATAGATCTGATTGACCGATAAACAATTAAGGCCTTGTCAGTAAATAAATCAATACTAGACTCAAATAATTGTTGTTCCGATACATTCCTAGCGGCAGCAAGTTCCTTGACGCGTTCCAGAAAAGCTTTTAAATTTGACTTTCCGTCAAACTGAATTCCCCATTTATAAACTGGGACATATTTCTTGTCAATTGGGTAATTAATAGTTGAAATATTTTCTAATTTAGGAATAATTTTAATTTCTAACCTTGCATCAATTTCCTCGCAAGATGCGACTGAGTCATCTTTAAATTCCTGCAGGTTAATATTTAACTCTGTTGGTTCTTCCGGAACCACGAATCTATGCACTCGATTTGTTAGGCATATTAAACGATTTGAAATTATTAAATAGGATGTGTCCTCTTTGCATGCTGAAAAATCGTGAACTAAAGCAAGTAGTTCAGCGATAGTGTTGGTGATTTCAGTTTTTTCTGTTTCAACATCGAAGCTAGGATCTTTTAATGATTGAAATTCGCGTTTTTGCTTTTTTAATAAATTGTCTAATATCATCCGTTTTGTATCTAAAGTTTTATTAGATGCCTTAACATTTCGAATACGTAGTTCATAATCTACCTCAGATTCCGTTAAATATCTTACACAAAATGGAAGTTCCATGTTAACAAGAAATGTAAAGAAATGAATTAAAAGTTTTTATTAAGAACCCAACTGGCAATAAATTGTATGTTTAAAATAGCAAATGAATGTAGTCTTATCTGTTGTCAAGAGATAAAAAAACACAAACAATTTTATCTATCAAATAAAAAACTATACTAAAAAGGTTATTTCAATTTTAACTTTCCAGAAATAAATCAAATTAAACACTTTAAGCAGGCAAAATAATATTTCAGGTAGGTATAATTCCACAACTTCACTTTCACTAATAAAGAATATTTTAAGAAAATATTTGGACTTGTAAAATATTTGATATTTAAGGACGCAAATTTTCTGTATACCATAGAATTCAATTGTTGTAAGCAAAAATATATGCAAAAATATATATAATAAAAATTTTTAGACAAAATGAAATATAAGCAAAAATATGACTCGACTTAAGAAAAAAATTATTTTCTTACCAAAAATTTTAAAATTTGTCTCATATACAATACATTCAAAAATTGGGGTTTCACCTCTCTTACTACTCTTATTATATAAATATGTTTATTGAATTGAGCCCTACACATTTGTCGCCAATTATATTGTTTCGGGCCCCACACGTTGGTCGCCAATTATGTTACCTCCTTTCTCTTATTATTTATTTTTGAGAAAGAATTGAGGCAACATGTGCGGACGACTAGCTGGTTTAAGCCGGAGCAGAGAGCCGTGGGTCCAGAGCATTCGTAAGAGTGGAGAAACTTACCCTTTCTGACATGTACAGCATAAGCGACAGATTTCTGTTTATTTCGAGAAAAGGAGACAAAGAAAAATTGATGTTAAATTGGGCACCATCTATAGTAAAATAAGCAAAATAGTCTCTTTTTCTCGAATAACCAGTCTGCTATAGATCAGACTGAAATTGTTGGTAAGAGAAATAAAAAGATATTTTAAAATGAATGACAAAATATATTACAAAAAAATTAGACAAATCGGTTTGAGACAAATTGAAATGTGAAAAAAATATATATATATAAAAAACAAATTGATACCAGTATCCTAGGTGGTTTATGGGTCAGGTGGCTGGTTCTGGGACAGCAATCCAGGCCCACAATTGTCTCTTATTGCAAGAATTCTAAATTTTTCTTGGCAATTTACGTCTCTCAATGAATGGGGTGAAAATTGTAGGAAATTTAACCAAATATAAGCACATACAAAATTTATGCAAGTTTTAAGCAGAATTTAAGCAATGTTAGCTATGCAATTATAAGCTAGTTAGCTGTACAATATATATTTGAATTAGCTGCACGAAACATTAAGCTAGCTATACAAAGCTGCAGGAAATTAATTTAAGCTATACAAAAGTAATCTGATTAGCAGTACAAAAGTAATTTTAGCTATGCAATAGTAATTATTAGCTATGCACGAGTTATTATTAGCTATGCACGAGTAATTATTAGCTATGCACGAGTTGTTATTAGCTATGCACGGGTTATTATTAGCTATGCACGAGTCATTATTAGCTATGCACTAGTAATTATTAGCTGATTTCTTAGACTATAAATTGCCAAAAAAATTAAAAGGAAAGAGAAAAATATTTTTAAAACCATGTGGTACATATAGCATTTTAACTACTTATTAAATTAAAAAGAATTGACTTTGAATTCAAAATTTATTTTAAAAATAATTGAAATTATATCAAAGGCAAAATTTGAAGATTAATTAAAATATTTTAATGAGTATAATGAAATGAAATTACCTGTATGTTCAACACTTTGTAACTGGGATATAAAAATTGTAATATCAATTACTGAAGTCCACAGTTAAAAATTATAATGTTTGAATCAGTACAAAGGCTGCAAGCAAATGACTTCCTGGTGAGTTTCACTGATAAGGTAAACTTTTTTTGTCCTGTTTACTGGAAAACAACGCCACCAAAAAAAGTGAGAAATCTAATTCCCTATTTAAATTGAAAGCTATCAAAATATAGAAATCGTACAAGTATGGCCATCTGTCAGTGGTTAATTTAAGCGCACCAACTTGCCTTGTAGATTCCCATACTCAACTAAAGTAGTGGCATATAATCGATAAACGGAATCTATAATAATAGTTTATTTTCCATGCCAGCTGATTTGCCTTTGCAATTTCTATTTTATACACATAACAACAAATATTAACAGATGTAAATAAGTAGTAAAACGTATTGATATTAGTGATAAATCAGTAACATATTACATGTTATAGGATTTACTATATATAGAATGAGAGAAGGTAAGGAAAATAACCATATGTACTCCATAGTAAACAAAAATATAAAAATTGAAAAATAGATATCTGATGTAACTAAATTTTGTAGACAAATTGTTTCCTGGGATAATAATGCTGTATTACAACGGATATGAGATACATAATAGTGTTAATAGAAAAACAGGACTAAGTTCCTACGATATAAAATTAAGTACATAAAACAGTGTGACATGGTTTAGCAGTTATACATGTAAAATTCTGTTAGTTGAAAACAGTTTTACCTGCAAGAACTGAATCCAAAAAATATACAGGTCGTGCTAACTATCCATAAAACACTAGTTTTTAAATAAAACTGTTAAATGGACATAGGCCATGTAACAGTACCTGAATTTCGGGGGTGCCTGTTCCCTTCTTTCTGTTCACCACGTGTTGAGCACTTCTCAATGCGCTTGATATCCTCTATTGCACTTTAATTCACCACACTTTATTATCAAGTTATTGGTAATATGTGCATCGAACACTTAGTTATGTCATTTAACGCAGAAATTTTTAGAAATTTTTGTCTATCTTGTTTATGCTTTTACCGTTCCTTTTTAGGATAAAGTCAGGAGCGCTCCCGTGGCCCGTTCGCTCGGCTTAAAGTCTGGTTTACCAGTACAGTGTTCATTGTAAAATCCAATACATATTGAAAAATGAATTTTGATTTATCAAATTCGATCAAAAAAATACAGACGGAGTGCAACAAATTTAAAAATAAAAAACGGAAAATATTTAATTTTTTAATATGATAGAAATACATATAATACGTTCTGAATAAATTAAGTTCAAAATTTAAAAAAAATTCATTAGGCTTTTTTGGCTTATATTTTTACACTCACTTTAGTATATTGCAATTTCAAACAGATTATTTTAAAAATAAATTCATTTTGCAAATTCACATTTTTATGTTTCTTTACACTTCCTAGTACACATTTTTAGGAAAATTTGTTAATCAACAAAATTAAGTATGCAGATGATTTTACCATACTTAAATGAAATTTTCTTAGAAATCAAGAAAAATACGCTATACCGATAACACAGTTCAAAGACACTGTGGACTAATATCTAAAATATAAGTTTCTAAGAAAAAAGACATTTAAGTTAGATTGTATTTTCAATGTCTGTGATGTTTTCATTCACTTAACATCATTACTGTTTCATCATTCTTGCCCTTTTTTTATTATTGTGGCATCCTGAGTTTCTTTTTTGTATAAAAGGTTGCTGGATCTCTTCTTGCTCTTCGAACCACGTGCATTTGAAATTTTAATTTCTTTTTACTGAGTTTCTGATTATGTTTTTAAAAAAGACCTCACACTCTGCAAGCGTAAAATTATTGTCTGCCAGGTGAATCGTTTAAAAAAAGAGAGACGTATGGTATTCTTATAGAATTTGAACGCAATTTTCTCTTTGTGAGCCCTTGCTCCGCAAGCTCATGAACACAACAGCATAAATTTTCGATCAAAAAATTTATCCACCAGCATGTAAGAAACATCCACTCTCTTTTCTCTTCCTGTTTTTCTACATATGAAACTCATTTTCTCTATATAACATTGGAAAATCTCTTTGTCTTTCAACTTCTCTCGTAAGACGTTTAAGTCTTCTACTTTCTCGATAGGATTCATCGCTCTAACACGTTATTTTTGTGCTGTGAGTACGCACATGATTTGGTTGGTTTATTGAATTTGTAGGGTCTTTCTCTGCTTTATCTTTATATATCCTTTAGGATTAATTTTTAGTGGACTATAAACTTGTTTTGTTGAGAACCCCAGCTCGCTTATTTTCTCTTGTCGTTTTCCAAATAAAATTGTAATGGATGGCCTCCTTTGGCTCACATTAAACCACTGTCTGTCAAAATGTCAAATAGAGTTTGTGCCTCTCCCACTCGTCAATGCCAGCGCTAAAGCCTGACACACACACGCACTAACAATAAACATATACAGGGCCGAGGCTGAACATACCGCCGCCCTTGAAAGGTTTGGCTTTCAATAGCTAACAATATAACACGTATAATAATAATACTAAAGCTTACATAATAATGATACATTTGCATATTTAATTCACATAAATGATATAAAGTCTTATGTAGAATGTACAGTCAGTTCTGTAGGTAATAAACACACCTTTCGCACAACGCGTTTAACTCACCATTTGAAGTTTTCACTTTCACAACTCTTATTATTCCATCTTCACCTGGATACACTTCAGTAATTCGTCCTAATCTCCAGTATAAAGGAGCTGCATTATCATCTTTAAGAACAACCATGGCTCTGAGACTCAAATTGGAAGGATTATTCTGCTTCCACTTGTAGCGTTGTTGCAGATTTGATAAATACTCCTGCGTTCACCGCGACCAAAAGTGCTGCGCCATTTGCTGAATGTATTTGGATCGAAAAAGACGATTTGTTGGTTGGTCTGATACGTTTTCTTGAGGTAAACCAGTGAGATCTTCTATCAGGAAATGTCTAGGGGATAAAGCATTAAGGTCATTAGGATCATTCGAGAGTGGGACGAGGATCTGGAGTTTAAACTTGCTTCTATTTACGGTATACAGTTTTTCGAAACTTAGATTTGCTGTTCCTATAACTCGTTTCATGCGAAATTTTGCTGACTTTACGGGCCGCCACCTACAAACCGCCAAAGTGGGTGATCGAGGGGGTATGAATTTCCAAGTAATGCTATTTTTCATTAAAAAGTCTAACACTATATTATTTTCCTTCAGTGCTAATTCTTGAATTTCGGTTAATTTAATGTCCGCGCCTATAAAATTTCTCGCGTTGTCCGAAAATATATGAGTACATAAACCTCGCCTGGGCACAAATCTCTTTAATGCATTTAAAAATGTACTTGCGGTTAAATCGCCTGCTACTTCTATATGCACTGCCTTAGTACTGTGAAACAAATGAAAATACATACATAGGCCTTTACAATTTTTCGATTTCTTAGTTTACCGTCCTTAACATTGAACGGTCCAGCATAATCAATTCCGAGGTTTTTAAAAGGTCTAGTTGGTATAACTCGCTCAGCGGGCAAATTGATGTTCATCTCGTATAATTAGCTCAGTAAGAGTGTGTTTTTCTGGCAACACAATAGGATATTTTCTATTAAAAGTCAGTGATGATTTGCCAATTCTACCACCAACACGAATAATAATAATAATGCTTTACTTCAATTTCATTATTATTTAATTTAATCATGGGACCTAAATCTTTGTATTCATTCATAAAGTCGATGTATTTGCCACGTAATTCTGCATTTTTCGATAATTTATATTCAAGATTTTTCAATCGTTTTAAAGCAATGGTTTGAGAATCCCCAAGTTCACTAGGGTCCCTTCGAAGAGGCAAATGAACCTCAAAATGACCTGATTTGTCATATCTCACGTTTTTCATGAAATTTCTTTCGCATTCGAACTCTTCTCATGAATATTTACTTGAGGTCTCCTCAAGTTTCCAAAATTTTTCTAACTGTTTATCTAATACGCGTGTAAGGTAAGGTGGGGCAAGTGTGACCGTGATTTTCAATAGTTGAAATTTAAATGTGTCTATCTGGTAAGCCTGAAAGAATTAATATACAATATTTTTTGTGCGCTATCTTTGTAGGTTTACTTTTACAGATCACCACAAGAGAATTATAAAAAATAAATTACGTCAGAATTATATTTCAATATATAAATATGTTCGTAGGTCACACTTCCTCAACAGTTTCGGGTAAGTGTGATTTACACCAAATATGTACTTAATGCTTAATGCAAGACTCTTGTGGGGCAAGTGTAATGAAATAGACAAGTAGCTTTCAACACAAATATATATTTTTCAAATAAATCTTTACTCAAAAAAAGTTATGAACTTTTAAACATAAACTTTTGATTTGCATGATTTTAGAAAAGATAAAGAATCTTCTGAAAAGTACTTATGCCAAGTTGAATTTCGAAAAATGAAATTGGAATGTTATATAGCCCCATCAGCTTATAGGTGGCGAAAGAAGGACGGTTGTAATTTCACCTTCAGTGAGCGTGTCAGTGTCTTCTCTCTCTGGCCAGGTGAAATGCTTGTCTCGGTATTTTGCAAATTTGACACACCACTGATTGTCTGGCGTATTGTTGTTAATTCGTCCTACGAAATGTTTAATATGCTTTTTCGACTTATATTCCACCAAAACCCATTTACCTTTGGCTATTTGTTGGTTTGTATATTTTTCATATTTTTCGCAATCTTCATTTTCTTTGTTTTCATCCTGTCACATAATTATCGTTCTCCATACCAAATATCTCAGGGTCCAAATCATCATCTGAGTTAGTGTAAACTACATCAGATAATTCTACTGAACTCTCACTACTTGTACTAGCACACATTTTCTTTTTTGTTGATACCCTTTTAGTTGATCCTTTTTTGGGCCCAGCTTGTTTAGTTCTTTTCTGTTTTGTTTTTTATTTTTGTTAACCTCTCATTTTCCTCAGCAGCAAGTCTCTGGAGAACCTCAGATTCAGTTACGACCTCCGCACCTTGTGCAACTCTTTTTCTTTTCACATATGTGTGTACAGTTGTCTGTTGTACTGTTTTCAATAACAGCTGTTCAAATGATCGATTTGGAGAATGTGTTTGGCCGATATTAGCACGTTCATTGTTAATTGACGTTCCTGCGATAACTTCAATACAAGGCGCAGTGCCAGTAGAATTATCAGGTTCTTCAGTAATTGGAACACTGTCAGTACTGGAAGTGTGAGGTACCGTTTCAACTAGTTGTTTATTTTTTTTATTTTCATTATAACCGACAGTTACAAAAATGTGGTGCTTTACACCCATGCACCATGTGGGTGGCTCGGTAGCTCGGTGGAGATGGCGTGGTCCAGATTTGCTGTTGTCAGTGACGAAATATTTGATAGTTTGGGCACCACTTTATTTTTGGATTATTTCGGGGATAAATAAAGAAACCCTTTTAACTTGGCACTACCATTTATTGTAGAAGCGATAGCCTGGAATGGCGGCTGGCCGAACAAACACACAAATTAACAAACTCAATGGGCTTTCAACAATTTCCCAATTACATGTAACGTACAACTAAGTTCCGCCTATTTAGCGTAATACCCTGTATAGGTTTACTTTTTATTATTTACAACAAATAAAACTAGCTCCCTCGACAGAGGACGATATGTTCGGTACCTTTCCACGTGTCTCTTCCGACTATCCTTTTCGCCGCACCGGTCAGTGCCGTGCGCCGTATTTTCACCCTATCAACGTTACACCCCCCTTTCGTAAATAAAAAAAAAACAATATATATATATTAGTTTTTTTTTAACCCCATTAAAATAAACTAATATAAAACTAAAATTATTACATTTACTTAACCTAGAAAAGAAATATTTTCGTCCGAACCATTACGTGTAACTTTTATATCTTTTATATGCCAATTCCCTAGCGTATGTCCATTTAGATCGTCTAGATGGTATACATTGGAACCAATTTTTTTCTTGACCTTACATTCAATATATTTAGGTGCTAATTTGGCACTAATGTAATTAGCAGCATCAGACAATACTGGACTCTTTTTCCACACTATTTGACCTGGTTCGAGAGTAACATGACGTCGACGTAAATCGTAATGTTTTCTATTTTTTTCATACGCTTTTTGTATATTAAGTTGAACTTTACCGTACAAATCTGGAAGTTTCGTGAGATTATTAGCTAATGCTTTTCTGTCGGCCACATCAAAAGGTTTATTTCCCAAACATGGAACATACTGATTCCCAAAAAGGATAGGTTCCCTACCGAAATTCAATAAAGCCGGAGAAAAACCCGTAACTTCGTGAGTTGCTGTGTTAATTGCGAACGTGAATTTAGGCAACAACTTATCCCAATCGCGATGATTATTATTTACGTATGATCGAATCATAGTTCCAATGACTTTGTTCACCCGTTCAGTGGGATTTGCTTGAGCGTGGTACAAAGGTGTATAAGAAACCTTGCTTTTATAAGAGGCTAGCAAATCGGTAACTTTTTTACTGATATATTGCCTTCCATTATCTGCGATAACATATTCAGGAGTGCCAAACATTAACAATACGTTATTCTCTAAAATTTCTGAAATTTTATCACCTGTAGCGTTACGTAAGGGAAACATGAGCGTGTACTTCGTAAAATAATCGGTAATCACTAACAAAAATCTATTTTTGGAACGAGATAAAGGAAATGGACCCATAATATCTGTACTAATGACTTGAAACGGTCTAGAAATTGTACGGGAGGTCATTAATCCCTGAATTTTACGTTGTACAGGCTTATTCGCCAGACAAGTTTTACATTTATTGACATATTTCGCCACATCACTCGACATTTTTGGCCAAAAATAATTTTTACGTACCCTCTCGATCGTTTTAAAGATACCCATATGCCCTGCCGTCGGTGCGGAATGACATAATTCTAAAATTTCTTTTCTACGTGATTTTGGAATAACTAGTTTCCACTTATCCCCCTCATCTAAAGAAAACCTATTTTCTCTAGCTAACTTGTACAATTCGTTATTCTCAACCCGAAAATTTGAAAACTTATCGGGATTTTGTGTAACTTTACTAATCATGGAAGAATACCAAGAATCATGATCTACTATATCTATCTGAGCAAGTACAGGTGGAGCTCTTGAGAGTGCGTCCGGCACGACGTGGTCGCGGCCTTTACGATGTTCAATCACAATATCATACTGCGGCATTTTCAGTGCCTACCTACTTAATCTACCAGATGGATTTTTTAAGTTATTAAGCCACTTCAAACTGTAGCGGTCAATAATCACTTTACACGGAAATCCTTCAATATACGGCCTAAATTTATCCAATGCGTACAATACTGCCGCGCATTCTATTTCGGTAGTGCTATATTTCTTTTCCGCCGGGGTTAAGGATCTACTGGCATACGCAATTACCTTTTCCCCGTCGTCCCCGTCATTTTGCGTCAGGACGGCACCAAGTCCTACCATTGACCCATCAGTCTGAACACAAAAAGGCTTGGTAAAATCGGGACAGGTAAGTATAGGAGCAGATACTAAGCATTCTTTCAACTCAAGAAATGCCTGTTCTTCCACCTCAGACCAGCGCCATCTAACTGACTTTTTTAAAAGGTTAGTGAGGGCCGCTGTCTTTTCAGCAAAATTCGGCACGAATCTTCGATACCACGACACGAGTCCTATAAAACGTCTAACTTCCTTTATAGTTTTAGGTGCCGGGAAATTTAAAATAGCCGATACTTTGTCGGGATCTACATGCAGACCGGATGCATTTACAATATAACCTAAATATTTAAGTTCCTTTTTTACAAATTCGCACTTTTCGCGATTAACTACCAGTCCTGCAGCTAAAAGTCTTTCAAAAACTTCTTTTAATATTTTTAAATGTGTCGGAAAATCTGGCGTCGAGATAATTACGTCGTCTAAGTAAACGAAAGCGTATGGCTCTAATTCTGGACCTAAAACTTTATCTACGAGCCTTTGCCAAGTGGCTGCTGAATTATGTAGCCCAAAAGGCATTCTGACAAACTGAAATAGGCCACGCCCTGGAACTGTAAAAGCTGTTATTTCACGACTTGATTTTTCCAAAGGGATTTGCCAATATGCGTTTTTCAAGTCCAAACTGGAAAGATACCTTGCGTTACGTAAGCGATTTAAAATTGATGAAACATAGGGTAAAGGATACGCATCCCTTTTTGTTGCGGCATTGACCTTCCTAAAATCTATGCAAAAACGATAATCCACCCCATTTAATTTTTTTACAAGTACCACTGGTGATGACCAAGGACTCTGTGAACGTTCTATTACCCCCATGCTTAACATTTTATCTAATTCTTTATCGATGATAGCTTGCATCGCGGGACTAACAGGATAATACCTCTGTTTAATAGGTTTTGCCTCCCCGACATCTATGACATGTTCCACACAACTAGCTTTTCCTAAACCTGAACCTAACTTATTTAAATAAAAAGAAGTTAAAGAGTGTAAATCTTCTAATTCCGAGTCCGATAAGTCATTACTTTCCATCACAAAACATGAATCTGAACTATTATCCGAAAATTGCCAAGTATTGTTCTTAAAATTCGAAATAATTCCCATCTTATTTAAAAAATCTATTCCTAAAATTAAATTAGTCCTTACATTCTGAACAACTAGAGTATTAATTAAAACTACCTTATTTTCTAGACAAAAAGGAATATCTATACTCCCTAAAACTTTACAATTTTCCCCATTTGCGATGCCGACAAATTTTGTACTCGAACTATTTAACTTAAACCCCAAATTAAATAATACTTCACAAAATTCAAAATTAATACTAGTTTTGGATGCCCCTGTATCAACTAAACCAAGAAAATTTCTTTGCAAAATAGTTACATTTAAATATGGTCTTTTGTCCCCCTTAACTGAGGACAATAAATAATTAATTTTAGCTTTATTGTATTCTTGCGCCACGAATGATAGCCATTTTTTCCACTCGCCCTTAGTTGTGATCGGACAATCTGTTTGACAAGTCACTGTCCGATCCGCGGATGACTTGTCCTTGAGTTTACCGGATTACACTTGCGACAAGTTAATTTAGTTTTATTTGGAGCACCACAGCTAAAACAAAATTTTTTTAAAGGAAAATTACAATTTTTATATGTATGATTTCTCTGAGAACAGTTCCAGCATAATAATTTTCTATCATTATTAGAATTATGTTGATGCACCTCGTATAATCCCACTGAAGTTGATTTTGTTTGACCACTAGTCGAGGACGGGTTTGATTTAAAATTTGTAGAAGTTTGAGTGCCACAATGTAGACGATTTCTATCCGCTAACATATAAGTTCTTTCTAAACTTTTGCACCTTTGCAACAAATCATCGACCGTTGATATTTTATTATCACTATCAGATACCCCCAAATCATGAATAAAATCTGGTAATAAATTACATTTTAATATGTATAATTTTTCTGACTCAGGCAAATCTTTATATAACCTGCTAAAAAGATTTTGCATTGAGGCAATATAAATAGTAACGGATTCTTTTGGTTTTTGTTTCTTATTTTGGATATGATGTAATAATTCCCTTTCATAATCACCACAGAGAAAATTAGCTCGTAGTTCTCGCACCAACTCTTGCCAATTCGTTACTTTATTTTTCACCGAATGATACCATGTCAAAGCATCGTTAGAAAAAAGATCGCAGCAAGAAAGGTACAATTCGTAATCGGAAACATTACGTGCTAATTTTAACTCATCTACCCTTTCTAAAAAGTCTACAATATTTAATCCTTTACCATCCCCAGAAAAAGTTAAATTCCATTGACAAACGGGTATTTGTTTACGTGTAATTTTTATTGAACCCTCTGAATTATCCTGTCCAGCTACTTTACATTTTTTTTCTGGTACGGAACTCTTCCCCTGACTTAAGCGGCATAATTCTTCGACACTATCCTCTATCCCAGTTAATTCGGAAATGTACTTATCTTTTGTTTGATTTACATCGACGTCATCACTCACTACTCGCATCAGCCTACTTAATAAATGAGCTAGTTTGGTCACAATAATGTTGTAATCAACACTATCTCTTAACCCATCAAAAGATTCTAATAAGGACGTCAAACTATCGATTTTTAATCTACAAAATTTTAATTCTTCGGAAAAATCTAACTTTTCATTAGGGTTAGGTAAATGTACACCAAATTTCCCTTTTTGTAGTAAAGAACTTAACTTACGTTGCATCGCACTCATTGTAATAGCATCAGTGTTATCATAATTCCTAATTAATAATTCATATTGAAGTTCGTCGCGCGATAGATAGTGGGGATCCATCATTAATAATACGCGTAAAAAGAACTATATCTGAGACTTCAAAATGTCAAAAAAAAAAAATTACCTTTATAATAAAACGTTAAATGGCCTAGCTTAAATTAACTTATCGAGGGAACCGTACAAACTTTCTAAACTAAATTAAACAAAAATATTAATATTTTCCATTGTACACTATTCAGCAAATTAAATAAGTAACATGTTATGCTATATATTATCTGTGATAAAGTAAACAAAATTATTTGTTATCCAAGCGTCCAGAATCGCAACTACTTTATTTACATTACTTAAACCTAGTTTAAAATATTTATTTCCCGTGGTACCACCAGTAAAAGAGAATAAAATAAACAAAAATCAATGTTCTTGACAAATCTACAGTAAACAAAAAAATATTTAGATCCGAAAATATTTTATGGCTTATTTACGGGCAGTTACTCTAAAAATTTTTACTAACTTACACACTAACTAGACTAAAATAATTTGCAAAATTCATAAAAGACTTAGGGATACGTCTTTTAGCATATTAAATAATATATTTCGCCATAGATAAACAGAGTACCCTATAAACAATCCCACACAAAATAATAGAATACGCAAAAATTATGATTAATTATGATTTTCGATGTATTACAGTGTTTTTCTGCTTTTGTTATATTTCTAATATTTACTTTTCAGTGTCAAGTTCATGACCGATATAGAATGCGGGTAAAAACACTCACTTATAAAAAGAGACCTTTTTATCACTTCACTACACTAGTTTGTGGCAAGTTGACAAAATGTAAATAAAGGATAAATAAAATTTCTGACCTTTGATGGCTTCTTACGTATTCCAGCGAGGATGTTAGGATGCTGCTGATGATGTCCTTACCAATGGCGTTCGTCACTGCTGCACTATATATGATGATAAATAGCACTTAGCGTTGCGGCGCCAAATTTTATAACCGACAGTTACAAAAATGTGGTGCTTTACACCCATGCACCATGTGGGTGGCTCGGTAGCTCGGTGGAGATGGCGTGGTCCAGATTTGCTGTTGTCAGTGACGAAATATTTGATAGTTTGGGCACCACTTTATTTTTGGATTATTTCGGGGATAAATAAAGAAACCCTTTTAACTTGGCACTACCATTTATTGTAGAAGCGATAGCCTGGAATGGCGGCTGGCCGAACAAACACACAAATTAACAAACTCAATGGGCTTTCAACAATTTCCCAATTACATGTAACGTACAACTAAGTTCCGCCTATTTAGCGTAATACCCTGTATAGGTTTACTTTTTATTATTTACAACAAATAAAACTAGCTCCCTCGACAGAGGATGATATGTTCGGTACCTTTCCACGTGTCTCTCCCGACTATCCTTTTCGCCGCACCGGTCAGTGCCGTGCGCCGTATTTTCACCCTATCAACGTTACATCATATCTCCTAAAGGACTCTGGATCAAACTTTTCTGTTTTTTAAACAGGCACGTAACTAGAACTGCAAGTTTAGGTGGGCCAGGACAGGGTCAACATTTTTTAAAGTGGGCCATGGGGAACCCATAAAGGTACTTTCAGTTGATGAACCTAAACAATAATTAATATTCACGTCTGCAACACCTAATTAAAAATACGTGTACCAACTCACCTAGTGTAAATGAATTCTGCGATTGTTATGTGCAGCATCAAATTGAGTCACTACCCTTGAAATGTCTATTTCTTTAGCTATGACGTGTTCAATGTTCATGAGGGCCAAGTGAGAAAGTCTTTCATCAGTCGTTTTGTTTCTTAGATATGTTTTCAAACGCCTCAAACAAGAAAAAGTGCGTTCACAACCCGCACTGGACACTGGGATTGTGACAGAAATCACTGCAAGTCTATAAGTTGCTTGAAACACTATTTTGTATATTTCCAAAAAGTCTATTAGCTGCATAACGTTATTTATTTTAATGTTTTTCTCCATCTCATACTGCGTAATTGTCTTTGGCAACAGCTTTAATTCGGTTTGAAGAAGTTCAAGGTCACTGTTATAATTTTGTGCTAAGGGTAACATAGCATCATAACTTAAAAATGCTTTATCATGTAGATGTAAGTTACTCACTGCAGTGATAATGTTAGATCAATTGATGGAAAAAAAATGTTTGTCTTAAACTGATTTTTTTCTGTCAAGCATTCATCCTTTAAGTTTAATCTTTCTGTTATAAAATAATTTCCAAACTTTTTTGGTATGCGCCTTGGCCACCTTGACTGATGTGCTGAAGTGGAAGTCGGTATTGATACGTTGTTCTCATCGCTTAATTTTGTGGCTCCATTGTATATTAATAAAAAATCCTTCTCCGTTCGTAATTCACGAAACCTTGTTAGAGTTGATTCCAATAATATACTGGCTTCAGCTAAATTCGAAACCACTCTTTGTAGATAATTACTGACACCTTCAAATATTTGTAAAATATTTGAATACATACATAAGTTAAAAATAAATTCAAAATCAATTTGATGTAATAAACCAATGGCTTCAGGGGCACGGTCGCTCCCTTCATCTATTAATTTATTTAGGAAAGCTAAAATCCCACTTAAAAGTTTCTTCACAGCAAGGCAGGCATTAATTTGTGCTGTCCAACGCGTATATGAAATTTTCTTTAATCCCGTCGGGGGCTTTGACGGGTTAATTTCTTTTTGAGTCTCAACCAACTTTAAGTGAACGGCAAAGCCCGACATAAAAACGTATAATGTCTCTATTAAATCAAAAAATCGTTTTCCATGTGCCAGATTACTTGTAGTGTTATATATATATATATATATGTTATATATATATATATATATATATATATATATATATATATATATATATATATATATACATATATATATGTATATATTTTGAATCTTCGCACTTGTATATTTTGCGTTCCCTGCTAAATCATCTTCTCCGAGCTTTTTCTTAACGATTTCATTATATTTTGAAAACAGTGACATTTCAAGAAAATTTCCTCTATTGGTGCTAGTTTCTTTTTCGTTATCCTTTAGGATTAATTTTTAGTGGACTGTAAACTTGTTTTGTTGAGAACTCAAACTCGCTTATTTTCTCTTGTCGTTTTTCAAATAAAATTGTAATGGATAGTAAACCACATATATTATATTGAAATGAAATAGTGCACTTTACAAAAAAATTATTCTTGATACTAACAATAGGTACTAACATTGGCATGCGCTCACATTAAACGACTGTCTGTCAAAATGTCAAATAGAGTTTGTGCCTCTCCCACTCGTCAATGCCAGCGTTAAAGCCTGATACACACGCACTAACAATAAACATATACAGGGCCGAGGATGAACAGAATTTGAACGTAGCCTCGTCCAACATAATTTCAAATTAGCCATTTGGTGCATTATTTTATTTTGATTCTCCATAACTGTTGATAAAATTGTAACTACTGTATTTAATTTGTCTTGTTCCTTTGGTTCATGTTGTAAAACTTCAATTTCAGGTATTTCGTTTTGGTAAATTATGAAGGATGCTGGATCCGTATTTACAGTTGAATCTGTGTTTACCTAAAATAAATATTTTATATTAGATTCAGTACATACAATACATACAAAATTCAATATATCTTCGATGGGTCTAGTAGTATACAGCAGGGGAAATCAAAAAGTAATTATTTTTTACATGGAACGCCTTGTATAGAAATATATTTTTTAATTTTACAGCAAATTCTACACACCGTTATTACCTATTCATACCATATATATATATATATATATATATATATATATACATAACTGCTTTTGAAATATTAACACTTATAGTTGGTATTTTCATTTCAGTACATCACCACATATATTTTAAGCGAATGAAATTTATATGAATTGTTTCTGTAATTTTCCATAGAATTGAAAAAGAAATTCGTATACAAGATGTTCCATTTAAAAAAAATTAACCCTGATCTCGCTGGTATATTAATGGGCCTAGATGGTAATCTAATATGCGTGCAAAATGTATTTTAAAAACCTCACATGACATAGAAACAACACGCCTGTACTCCGCTACTCAAGATCCATATTTTAAGAAATATTTTTTTAAAATTTATAAATAAATAAATGTAAAAATAATGGGTCCTGTTTGAATAACAAATTTTGGTTTTGGGATTTGGTTCGCCATGATTTTTCTAATCACCCTGTGAACTAAATTATATTTCAAATGTTTTGGATAACACTTTATGATAACTTAAATAACATTCTATACTTATCATTAACAGATGGACAGAGGCAGTTACCGGGGGCAGGAATATTCCTGAAAGGCAGCGAAGTACAGGAGAGCTTTGCTCTAGAATCGTACACTACAGTCTTTCAGGCAGAGGTATATGCCATCCTAAAAGTGGCATAACGGTACGGAACAAAATATTTGTATCTGTTCCGACAGCCAGGCAGCACTTCGGGCGGTTTGCTCTCCCAGGACGAGGTCCTCCCTCGTCCAGGAGTGCGGAGATGCCCCAGAGGAACTTGCCAAGCACAAGGAAGTGAGCCTGATATGAGTTTCGGGACATACCGGGATCCCAGGAAACGAGAGAGAGGATGAATTGGCTAGGCTCGGAGCCAGGGAGCCCTGTCTTGGCCCGGAGCCCATGTTGGGAATTACAAGGAAACATGTCGCTACGGCCCTTAATGAGTGGGCACATGCAACATTGAGGGAACATTGGATGCTGAGTAGTATCTGCAGACAGGCTCGAGACTTCGTAACGGGGTCGAACAAGTCAAGGTCGGCCTGGTTGCTAGGCAGAAGCCGGAGGACTCTGAACCAATTGGTCGGAGTCCTAACTGGTCATTGCAGGCTCAAAAGACACCTATACTACACCCTACTGATAGGGGTTGAGGAAGATCCCACCTGCCCAAGATGCGGAAGTGATGAAGAAACATCGTTTCACTTCATGGGACAATGTGAAGCGTTCGGGCGCCTGAGGTATGAACTCTTCGGCGCCACAACGCTCCCAAAAGAAGAAATGGACTCTCGAATGGAAACATGTCCTGACCTTCGTTGGAAGATCAGGAAGGTTTCAAGAGGGAGTAGGAGGTCGAGTAGGAGTGAACGGTTGAGGGGACGTCAGGGGATAGGTAAAAAGGGCCCATTTGTGGCCTACTTGCCAGGCACTAGGCCTCCCCCAACAATTACTATTACTACCACTACATCATTAACGCATGATTGTGCAATATCGTTAAAATCTACAAATCTTTTCGGTAATATTGCTCTGATGGAGAGTAAATAAACGGTAGGGGTAGGAATGCCTTCCTCGGTATCATCCTCTTCTAGCATCCTATCAAGTTATTCTTCGACTGTATCCAAGTCAGTGCAATTTAATTTGAGCCAATTATCTTCTGGCTGTGAATTTTTTTGTTTGATTAATTTATCAGCCCTATTTTTTTACCAAAATAGAATGCCATTTTCTCTCCAACCTTTAGGTATTATAGTCAGCTTCTGTTTTCCTTTTTCTATTGTCTCAATAATTTTAAACATTCTGTAAAGTATTAGTGTAAGTTAACAAGATATTTAATTAACAATAACTATGGTTACTTACGTTTAATAGAGGCATAGGCTATCTACACGTCAATGACTATCATAAATAATAAAATGTATACCCGTATTATTATAAGCTGGTTATGTATTCTGTGATGTAATAGGTTGCGACAACAGTGACCACGGACCCGAACCCAAGTGAAATAACGGTTCCAATTCGGTTCCGATTTCAGATTAATTGAAAAATTTTGGTTCTGATTCGGTTCAGGTTCAGAGAATATTATTTCGTTCCGGTTACCAATACTTTCGGCCCAAACCGTTTTTTCGATTCTTCATTATAATAGGATTGGAAATATGGATAATATAGAATATATTATTATGTGTATGTACTATAGGGCAGGTCACATAGGTATTCTCTGTAGTATAAATGGTAGGTAATTATATGCCTGTTAAATAAAACACTATTATCAAAGAACAAAATTTAGAAATTTTAATTTTAGTTATGTGCAAGTTTTTTTGGCAAAGTAACTCGTTAATAAATTACTTTGCCCTTTCAAAAGACCTTTTTTATTCTTCCGTTCCAAATCCAGTTTTATTCATTTTTCTCATTACCTTTTTCTTCATATTCATTTTCTTTATCTTCATACTTTTCAGTTTCAGCTCAGAATGCAAAAATCAAATGAATTACTAATGCAATTAAATAAGTTCAGTATTAAAATTATCGTATAAAACATGTTCCCATAATATCATATATTATAAGATAATGTTGTTTAATAACTTTTACTGACACCTACACAACACAAATATTTTATTAACGATTTATTATTATACAATCAAGCGAACGTACCTGTGACGTTCGATTGTAATTATATGAAGTGCTTCGCCTAAGAGATCACTATTCTTTATTTTGTAGTAGTGCTATGCCCGGCTAGATCGCGCCACAGTATTCACAGACTAATTTCCCAGACAACACACAAATGTTTATAAATTATTCTCAGAATTTATTTAAAGGATATTCATTTACGCGTAGAATGTTCTGAAAATATAGATATTCTTGTAAGAATATTCGTGGGATAACAGAATGGGACACTTTTTTGTGCAGTGAATATTCTGAAGATTAACCTTAAAATAATCACGGAATATCTTGGAAAATTATACGAATATTTTAAAAATAGTTTTAAAAAAATAAGTAGAAAACATTCTGTAAACATATTGTATGATTATTATTTTACTATAATTTATGAATAAGTTTTTATATTGCTCATTTATTTTAATCAGAATATCTGGGATATGTTAAAAATAACTTATTAAAAAGTTCAATTTTTTTTATCTCTTAATATATTATAAGAATATTTGGGATATTTTAAAGATAATTTATAAATAAGTAAAAAAATACACAGAATATTGTTAGAATAGCTTTTCTTGGTTGTTTAAGTTATTCTTGGGATATAACTAAGGTATATTTTAAGGATAATTAATTAAATAAATAAACTTTTTTTTATTATCCATAAAATATTACAAGAATGTATTATTGAATATTTTACTGATAATATATCAATAGCCGGTGCATTTTTCGAGCACATCTGATAACTTTCTTGCACTGCAACATACTTATAGGCCTCAAAGACCCAACACAGTTGGCCGGCCTAGTCTGGGTTCTGGAATCGGAAGCAAAATTATTATGTCCTATTTTTTATAACGTAAGGTTAAATATCTTATAACCTGAAAATTTACCTCAGGCATTGTTTTGACCCCATCTGCCTGCCCTGGAATACTTGCCATGAAGTTCTGGGACACGCTGAATAACTATAATACTATTATTTAGAATCAAGATTTTCTTTCCATTCTACTTGCTTCTAAAATTTATTTTAAATATTTTGCACCCAAATACGGGCTCCATGGGCTTGTATAAAATTTAGGTGTTATGCTATGTTTATACAGAGACCAATATGCGCAGGATCTTAATTAAATTATAATATAATGTTCATTTATAAATATTTTGGATCTTACAAGTTTCTTTTATATGGACTTTTGGAAACTCACATTTAACTAAAAAAGCTACTGCCTACTTATCAACTCTGCTTCTGCGGATCATTGTTCTTTGATTGCTCCTCTGAAAATAAAATTAATAAATAACGAAAATGATGATTTAATGGAAAGATTACATAAGCAAATAGATATTTTACTAATTTCATCAATTCACCGACTTTCAGAAATAAGAAAACAATTAGATAATAGTTATTTGCGGGATAAGTGATTAAAGATATTTTTTATCCCCGAGGCAGTAGCCGAGTATGCTAACTTCCGCGAGTGGGTATATAAATAAATATCTTTATTCAAGTGTGACATACAATATTTTTTCTAACATTGATATAAAATGTGAGTGTTGCTATGATTAAAATGAGAAATTTGCTGTTTTATTCTCTAGTGATTAAAGTGCAAGTGGAATTAAAGATGTATATCAAGATATTAGTGGATAGTGTCACTTTTATGGTAGATAATGATTGATGCATCACTGGCGAGAACCATATTTCCAATGGGAAAAATAGTGGGTTACTTTAATTCAGCCGCAATAGTACATCTCTAGTGACGTGTCACTCTGTTGAACATATATTCATTTCTTACATACAATGTCACTTGATCAAATTAAATTTCCTAACAATATTAAATATTCTGAGAATTACAAACTTGCCAATTCTGTATAAAATATAAAATACGGGATGCAAGAGGACTTCCATAAATAGCCATTTGGTTTTACTTTTATTATTATTTGAAATACTGGCTTTGTGAAACAAATAATTATAATAATTATCTGTGTTAGTATAAAATAATTTGACTTTTTCTAAATTTTACATCAAATTTTTTAACATTAATAATCTTAGTTTATCTTGCACATAATAATAAAAGAAACTTATTATTTTTACCAACAAGGATAAAATATTGAACAATACATATTTGATAATGGCTTTATGAAACTCGTTTGATTGCTGCAGAACTGCCTCATTCTGGCATAACAACTTTTAACAAAGCAAATTTGGTTTTGTTAAAAGTGCCATAATGAAACTTGTATTGTTAATTACTATAATAAAATGAAGTAAAATTTGTTTCAAAATAAAAAATAGGTGAGATACACATGTGAAATATGATTGCATGTATCATAAAGAATTAAATCTATTTCAAGATGTCAATCTGGCGTCACTGCAAACACCATAACACAATTCAAAATTAATTTTTATGAAATTTTGCATACTTATTAATTCTGGAAAGGTCTTGGTTTCATTAGAAATGCATAAAATTAGTCCGTAAATAAGGTGCGGTTACAGAAAATTGTTGAATACCGATTTTTTCTAAAAAATGTGAGATACAGAAGAAGTCACATATATTGTATAATTTCATCATTATCTCGAATCATGTTGAAGTGTGCCAGTCATTTATACGTACATAAACTGCTTATTCGTTTAACTCCAAATACTTACTTGTTATTCTTTCCCCTGCTTTTGTCAACCAGATACCAATTTGTAGCTTGATATCTTTTTGAGTCACTTTTGGATCAAAAGCTTGAAGTGCTTCTAAAAATAGCAAAAAATACTTATAATAATATATATTTGCGATAAACAACTGTTCAAAAATAATTTAAATTAATAATCGAATTATAATATTTGATCAACATGGTCAACGAGCTCATTAAAATGAAAATATACAGAGTTATAGTCAAATTCATCTGTTATCGGCACTCAAAAAACGCAACAAAAACTTTACGACATAATTATTATCGCCCTGGGCCAAGCGGCATGCTATTATCAAATAAGCCGACGCAGATTAAAGACCTATAAAGTTAAGTGAGTCAATTTACAAACGAAGAGAGAACAGAGAGTAACGGTATTTTAATGAGGTCGTAAAGTTTTTGTTGCGTTTTTTGAGTGCCGATAACAGATAAACTCGACTATACCAGCTGGGTTCTAGGACTCGCTCTACGCACAAGCAAAAGAAATCATATGTGCTATCCTTTCAAAACACTACACAGAGAAGTGTTCGAACAAGGTCGTGATTGTATTAAAGGGCATTAGCCATTAGGCACCGAGGTGATACTCACAGTTAGTATAGACTAACCATGGGTATGCACAGAATGAATTTCCCCTGTCCCGAATGTACATTAGAAGTATGGAAAGCTGTTCCTATGTAGTGTGAAAATATGAAAGCACGGTATAAAAATGTAAATCTAGTATATTACTAACCTACTATCAGAGAAAATATGAAAGCATGGCATAAACATATAAATCTAATATTTTACTGACCTACTATCAGAGGAAAAACAGTTGTAGAGGAAAATGGCCTCTTATTTTCCCTATGCCCATGAAGGGTAAATAATTTCGCTAAATCGTTGGAAATGAGTTTGGATATAATTCGTCTCGTGCACTCTTTATAGTTTGTGCCACCTATTCGTGACAAACCATTAACCTGAAAAATTAAATATGATTTTGAAAATCGTTATAGTGTAGAATCTCCATTAACTAAAATAAAGTGACTGAACTCAGGTACAAAAATTACTCTTATGTGAAAGGATCATCTAAAAGTAATAAAAATATGATAATACAAAGTCTATAAAGATAACTAAAATAGATATTTATTTACTTCTTTTTTACTTAAATTCAAGATTATTACTGGATCTCTTTTTAACATTTCCATTTTGTAATGACGTGGCTACTAACATTCGTTTTATAAACAAACACTCATATTGAAAAGGTTTCACAAGATTTTTTCTACAAGTGCGTAGAAATTTCAATTCTGACAGGACTTACCAAGAGTTATACTTAGACGCACTAGTTTGGAAATGTCACGTTTTTCCAAACTGTTGTACAGTATTTAATTTTTGCGATTGTCAAATTTAAAAATATTTTAGTTTAATCATTTCTTTAAACATTGGTAGAAAAAATCATGTGTGCAATACATAAAATTATTCTTCTTGTATTATTTATTTCGGTTATTGCCTCAATCAAAAATCTTATATAGTTTAATTCATCTATCATCAGCACTGAAAAACGCAAGAAAAACTTTACGACCTTATTAAAATACCATCACTCTTTGAGCGATATCGACACTCGACAGTAAATTGAGTCGCTTACCTTTATAGGTTTTTAATGTGTGTTTGACTTGTTTGATGACAGCAAGCTGCTTGGCCTATGGCGATAATAATTATGTAGTAAAGTAGAGCTTTTCTGAGTGCTGATAATAAATGAACTCGACTATACCTAGTATGGAAAGTCACTTTTCCTAATTAGTTACACAAATGGCATTATAAAGAGTGGTAAAGTTGACAAACTTACAAGTGACTGAGATGCCTCGTCTTTCAATTTTTCCTGAAGATTCTCAAATGCTTCAATGGTGTGTAGTGGCAAATTTTGTAAAATGAATTCTGAACTACTTTCTTCGCTTTCCGAGCTATAAGGCCGTGCATTTGGAGTAGTTAGTACTGTTAAATTTTCTATATATTTTCCAAGAGAGTCCAACAGTTTTTTATTGTATATCAGATATCGAATCACTTCATTCTCAAAAGCAGGGGTACCTGAAAAAAGTAAATAAATTTGTGGGGTTAACAGATGGAAATTAAATTGTCTATTTGCGTATTTAATAATGTACAAGCTGCTAAACAGGATATGATAATCACAGCCGTTTATACCTCCACATTCCCTGGAATTCTTAGAACTAGTGTTTCGAGTACCTTCATCCTCCTTGAAATTTTCGGAACTGGTGCTTTGAGTATCTACACCCTCCTTTGATTTTTAGAATTTTTAGATCTGCATGCAGAATTAGTGCGTTGGTTACCTTTAAAAAAAATAATATGAGGTCAAGTAATATTCATATTCACAATTGTAACTGTAACAAAGCCTAAAATAATTTAATCAGCAAAGCATATATAAATCAACTAACCTGTATTTTGTTTACTAAATGGATGTTTCGGAAAATTTGACAACGTTGGTGTTTCTCGTTCACTGCCATCATCATTACTACTATAAACTTCATCGTCATAAATTTTTTTTTTGGAACCCTTTTTTGAGGAATTTCTTCCAAATCAGACACGTCCGATGTTAGGCAAGCTTTGGGAGCTTTTGCATTTGCAACATTAAAGTTATCATAATCTTTTTGAGACATTAACTCCCCTTTATACTCCTTCCATTCTTCATTTGGTAGGTTAGGTGGTGCAAATTGTTGTTTTATGGCCTTTTCCAGTTTTGTTTTTGAGAAAGAAGGATAAAGGCATTTATTATTATTTCTGTTAAACCACGAAGATGAGACAATTTCTACCTCATTGCTCTCATTAAACTTCACCACCAGCCAAGGCATCTATAGAATACAAAATAAGGATGGCAGACAAAAATGTCAAAGAACTTTTGCTTAACGATTAAAATACAAGTTCACTACACAAAATATCGTGTGTCAGTATAAAACTATAAAATGACTCCATTACAATAATGCAATATGAATTTCATTGGCACTCTATTGTTATGCATTTTGATATTTCGCTTTTTACATAAAGGTATAAAATTAATGTATACAAACTCGTGCAAAAAGTGTAATTTTACTGGACTTGCTGCCCGCCTTGGCTCATTACTTTTTGCATTTGTTGCATTTAAATAACTATTACGGTAAGTAAATAAGTATAGCAGTATAAATAAATGACCTAGCACAAAAATGAAAATAAAATATGACTGAATTGAAACTTTCAGTGAAGTGTAGGATTTTTTAATTGTATTAAGTACAACATATTAAAATTTTGTCAATAAAATCAGTCACTCTGTATAAAATCTAGAAATTAGTTTTAGTGTAGCATTGGACATACAACAAAGCCATCTCTATAGGGAAGTCGAACTAGTTTCATTCCTATGTCTGACATTGGCCAAACTGATATAGAGGCTAAATCTTTAACAAAATATATTCCCAAAGCTGAGGATTCACAAGGAATCTCAAAGAAATTTGATTTTTCTTTATATTGTTGACCAACTACAACTTGAGCATTTATTTTTGGACAAAAAGCAAAATTTCGGATTTCGACTACCGTCTGATCATATAAACAACAGTAGCAGTCTTTTAGTTTTAAAGATAGTTTAAAATTCTTGTGAAGTACAGTTTCATATTCTGGTCCAGTACATTCGTCAGTTAAAATTCCACCATAATGCTGTTTAATTAATTCAAATGTTTGTTTATTACTTTTAGACACTGGAGTTATAAAGTTTTTGTTAATTTCACCCACTCTATGGATAATTTGAACTAAAAGGTAGTCATGTTTTCGAAGAAGGTTTTTTAAATTTTGTAAAAAATTTTCGATTGAAAAATTGGAAAATTTCTCTAAAGAACCAAAACTTTTTACATCACAACTAATATGCAATAAATTGTGAAAATTATGAGATATAAAATGCACCCCATATATTGATATGGTTGTGTTTATAAAATGTTTCGACAGAGAATCGGCATAATCAATATACTTGTTTTCATTACAAAAGTTTTCACTAAGCAACAAAGTAACTGCGTGACATTATTGTGTGAATAGTGTTTTTATGTCGACCTTTATGATTTCTATTAACTGCTGGTACAGGTGGCAGATTTACTATAAGATCAGATTCAGTGGAGATCCCATCAACACTGCTTTCATCGGTTTCTGAGGGGTTACTATGAGCAATAATAGTAGCAGATGGCTCTGTCACTTTTTGTTCAATATCAGATTTGGCGGTACAAATTCTCTACATCCAGCAATATTTTGTCAGATGATGCTGCACTGTAAGAATCTGAAAAAGAGGAATGCTAATTTAGAATAAAATTATTTAATTATAAAAGCCATATATCTACAATTATTTGTAATGAAGTATACAATACTACAGGAATACTGTATACTTTCATTCCAGTTTAACTTATTTTAATCATGCATGGATCAAGTAGTTCAGTTTTAGATTAGTTCAATACCTGATTAGTTCTTTTGTTAACTTTTAATTCTAACTTCACCAGGCCGCAACTTGCGTGCCGTGTGCATTTCGTGCCGGGTGCAAAACCACGTGACCGTGATTTTTGGGTATAAAATAGCTAGCCAGAAACCAGTAAATTCAGAGCTTGACTTTCACCTTTCTCGAGTGTGTTGAACTGAGATAACCGGAAGCTCAAGTTTCTCCGGCGTCGTGGCAGCCGCTGGCCAAGTATCTGTTAGGGAGGATCCGTGTGCGTTGAACTGGACCTCCTGTCAGATTGATTCGAGTGTATTGAACTGGATCTCTCCTGAAACAGATTTCTTAGTCGCGTCTGTTATGTCCTGGAACTTCGATTAGAGAATTGGGGTTACGACGACGTACATAGAGGAAATATGTTACACTCTCACTCTCTCTCTCTCCGATTACTATGATGTACTTATGTAATAACAAGATTGTCGCAACCTAAGCCATAAAAGATATGGCCACACTGTACATATAATTATTAGGAAAATAAATGTCTTATTTTGGATCTGGATTTTAATTAATATTAACATTGAACCCTGGAAATTATTCCAGGGTTCAATGTTAATATTAATTAAAATCCAGATCCAAAATAATGCTCGGGTAGCTGGTTTGGAGATTATCCAAACCAGCTACCCGAGCAAAACAAGCATCACATATTATATAGAAAAGAAAACACATATTGAAATTGGAAATATATAATGAATATAATAAAAATTACTTACGAAAAACTTCAGTATATATTCCGACGCTTTCTTGTCATCATATTTCTCTAATGAATAACAGGTAAATATTTATCCAATAGTAGTAATGGCGCGAATCAATTATAGTGGAATAAATCTAAGGGTATAAATTACCTAAAAAGGAATTATCTAACTATAGCTTTTTTTGGTGGAACTTGTAAACATTACAAGAAAGAAATTTAGCAAGAAGTTTTGGAATAAATCCTAATTCCAGAAGGTATGTATATATTTAAGGGCAAGTTTTACTAAAAATTTGAACTCCGGATCAACGCTGAATCGGCGTTTTAACGATGGTAAATTCGAAGATCATCTAAATCTACTCTGATAGCGGTTTAAACCTGGATTAGTTGAATCTAACCTCCCATTTTTTTAAATTTTGGCAATCAAGCGAAATACTGTATTTATGTGTGTTGTTCACATTTGTGTTTCTTCTATTCATAAATCATTGAAGTAACTATTTAGAAGGTCTTGCTTAAGATACGCCAACAATCTGCCATATTTTTTAAAACATCATTCCTTATAAATGTAAGGAAGTTTTGTTTTTCATCTGAGACTATATTTATTGGCTTTACCTAGGGCAGTTATACATTTTCCCAGGTGGCGTTGGTAGCACACATGTGTGTTAAATTTAGATATGATAAAATTCCTTTTACCTCAGGATTTAATGTAGGCGGATTTAATAATTGACAATTTTCTAGTGTTGTATACTCCTGGTATAGTTTTCCATTTCCTCATTTGTCAAACACTTAGTCATTGTGTGTGACCATCTAGTACTTCCACAGCGGCCCTCCAATTGCACTGCATCTGCCATGATACGCAATACACGGCCATTATTTATTGCAGGACTTTCGGATATCTCTGAGGAGCCTTCTATACTTGGACTACGACTTACCTCTCGATCATAGAGTTCTTTATTGTCACTATCCCTGCACGATGTTGATTCACACGGAGATGAATCCTCGCGATAACGGGAATGGCGTGACCTCAAGCGTGGCGTGTAGTTCTGGGCCTGCTGGGACGAATAAACAAAGAAATTCCTCGGGTAAGTCTTCCCAATTCTTATTCTAAGCGTAAAAGTCTTTTTTGTAAGTATTTTCTAGAGATATGCCTTTCAGAGGAATTACTCCTGTCCCTTTTTTTAATTTTCCCATTTTAATCTGTAAGGACAATTAATACTAAAATAATAAAATATTTTGTACTCACGATAATGCATGTAGCTCTTATCGAAGCAAAGAGAGCGGCGGCACGGTAGATGCACCAAAAACGAGTGAAGTCATAGATTACAGGAAGAGATAGATTGGAAACTCCAATGCTAAAACATGTGGCTTTCCACATATGTCAAATGGCCATCTATTGCTCTGTTCGGGTACTAATTCTTGACTTCGTATTAAAAAGGGTTCTTACTCCCTATTAAATTGGTTCTTAAATCTGCTACCTTTTAAATTTTGGCGCCATTAAAGGAGCCTCACGTTATATTCATATTATTTAAGGGCGGGATATCCAAGAGAGAGAGAGAGAGATCCAATAAGGACATATTTATTATTTTTGGCCATAACTTTTTTTAAATACATGTATTGGTAAAAAAAGTATAAGACTACCTAAGTAGAACGATGACGGGTGTAGTGATATGAATTTCCACTCAATAATTTCAGTCATTTGCAAAATTAGTAGATTTAAATTAAAAAATAGTGCTAATCTTCATAATTTGTAGTTTTAAATCTACTAATTTTGAAAATCACTGAAATTATTGAGTGGAAATTCATATCACTACACCCGTCATAGTTCTATTTACGTAGTCTTATACTTTTTCTACCAATATATGTATTTAAAAAAAAGTTATGGCCAAAAATAATAAATATTTCTTTATCGGATCTCTCTCTCTCTCTCTCTCTCTTGGATATCCCGACCTTAATATAATTGGAAAATAAAATATAAAACCCTGTTCTCATTAGTTAAAATTTCAATTAACGAGGAAGGTTTTTATTTTATTTCCTAAATTATTATAAAATAAAAAATATGTGCAAGCTCTTTAAACCTTTGACGTTTGAAAGGTATATTGAAATATATAGGTATATAAGGAATTTTAGTAATAAGAAAACAATCATTATTTTTAAATTTTTTTTATTTTAACGCCTTATTTAGATTACCATCCTGGCGGAGTTTAGCATTAGCTCTCCCACCACTCAACCAAGACACATACACGTAAACAATTATACAACGACCATTTCCTACGACATTGCTATCTGCCGCAACTGAGATTCGAACTCAATAGTGGTACAGCAACTAGCCGTATTGTCTCTCACACAACCTCGTCTAGTCCACTGTTACAAACACACACGACACGAAACGCCACTAAACATCCATACCCTAGCCAAGATTCGAACCCTGGACTCCTTGGTTGCAAGCCTAACATGTAGGAATTGCGTCACTGAGTTGGCATTATAATTATATTTAATTTTTCTTTTTTTTTAATTTACTTTTGTAATATCAGCTTTTTTATACATGTCATCTATGCTAGACTCTGATTTGCCACAAAGTGTTTTATTAACACCATCGGCCTAATTATGTATTATTAAGTTTGTAAACCTATTTATTATTTCGTTCTCCAATATGTCTTTGTGTTCGCTTGCTCAAAATTGAATTTAACATGTTTTTTTATATACTGTAATTGTTTACTATAGATAACAATGTCTCGGCTAGCCAGTGTTTAGGAGGCAAGAGTCGAGGTAAGAGTTTAGATAACCAGTTACTGCAGCTGGAAATTAATAAATGTTATTGAGATTTTATGTAATGAAGAATCAAAAGGCTGGGCGCCAGGCTCTAAAGGAAAGCCAGAAAAGATACACAACTTAATATATACAATGTTAATTTAATATAGCTGCAGAAGATATTATTTACATAATTATATTTACAGAAAAGCAGTCTGTACACAAAAAAATAGCCTAAAAAGCTACACTATACTACAAGCGTTTAAACATATCGGTAGGTATAATCCTACCTATGGCCCACACCAAAAAAATATACAATGGTCACAGCAGTGCCCTACTATTAAAAAAATAAGACTTAACCTCAGATACGTAAAATAAATGAAGCAGACCCACGGTCTAAGATAAGATAAGATAAGACAAATTGTAGTTTCTACTTTTAACCAAGCAACTGAACTAGAAGCAATGTATTTTTAATTATAATAATATCCTGCGGTGCAGAAATTCTACATTGTCACTTAAAACAGATTGGTACTTATCTTGAAATCTTGCCTAGGACAAAATGATTCCTCCTGGGTCGATTACACACTAGTTACATACAGCTTTCTTATATTCCTTTCCTTGAAGTTAGAGGTTATAAAGTTGTCCAGGTGGTCCGCTGTCAGGTTCTAGATCAGCTGATTCAAATGCAGGTGGCGCTACCACAGACTACGCGCTACACAGGGAGATAAGGAATCTGATTCAAAAAACTATTCCGTCGAACTTGAGTTTTTTGGAAACTGCAGGTGACTTAAATTCCACGGCCCGACTTCATAAATGAGCCTACTTGTATTGGTATGATAATAGTTGTGTATATAGATATGGAAATAAAGGTTTGAGAAAATACTAAGATATTTAAGAAATTTAAGGAAAATTCAAGAAAAATCAAGAAAAAAAAATCAATCTTGTAAATCTAAAAAGGAAAACATACCATAATTAATATTTATCCATGAAAATATATAGCTATTAATTACCTTAGTCCATTTAAGTGATTGAAATTACTAGTTACACGTGTTTCAGAAATTTTAAATCGCTCGAGCAGACACGACTAATCTCTATCACAGCAGAAATTAAAAAGCGTTCCCGGTGTAATTCGACACCGTATTCCCGGTTTCCCGATAAGTTTTTGAGTACAATATTTTAATTTATCAGTGATTTCATTATTATATTCCTTGGCTTGGCTGATATCATGCCAATCAGATATTTTATTTTGACATATAAAGTTGTGATGGCATATTAAGCAATTATTCACAGTTTTAATTTTTTTAATAACGTAGCCACTCACGTGGCCAATTACAGCTTTGTCAATAAATGAAAATTCTTTTTCAGTTAAATTAATGTTTTCAAGATCGCTTATGTCGATGTTTTCTATGTCCTCCTCTTCTTCTACACCTTGCGTTACTAGATGCTACAGTATCTAGTAACGCAAGGTCTATCATCATTTGACAATTAACTGCATCGCCCTCGCAGTTTGCGGATACGGAATGCGTCTTCACCATATTGTTAATGACATCGTTTTAAAAAAAATTTTAAAAGTACTCACGCTGGGCTTAACATTTCTGCCCACGTGCTGACGCATTTGCCCAAAAAAGTTTTCGATGGGATCCTGATTTATATCACGTGGCCTAAAGAATGTAATATTGAAGTTCTGTTTCAGGTGTTTTTTCAAGTGTTCCAAACCATTTAAGGAAACTTCCCAGTTTCCTAACGATGGAGGTCGGACCAGTTTCCCGTTGGCTTCTCTATACCTCATATTCCTTAGATGATGTCTAGCTTTGTTCCAGAATTGTACATGCCCGCTTTTATCCTTGACTGCACATTTTAATGCCTTACCAGCTACGGGATAAAGTGTGTGTCCATTGACACTATCAAAGAGCTTATCAAAAAATAGCAGTAGCCTGTTGTTGCATTATTTTCTAATTTTATTTTCCCATCTTCAGAAGTTATACCTAAAGTAAGAAAAAAGGCATTATTATAATTACAATAGAGTTGAAAAATTGCCTTATATTGGTTAAAATTTAATGACACATTTGCATAAACAAAACTTTTTTACAATTTGGTGTCCCCTTCTGTTTAAGAATTTGAGTTCAAAGCTGGGTTAGGTACATAAACATTAGAGTTTTTGATTTCCCAACATTTTTTCGTTTCTGGAAATCGAGAAATAAAATTTGATGTTTCCGCTTATCCCGAAAAATAGTACATTTTGTTTTTACAAAATTATACAAAAATTATAATTATGTATCCGTTTTTGGCAAATAACGCTTTTAAAAACGTTAATGAATTTATAGAATGGTGAGATAGCCGACTACATTTTTTATAGCAAAATTTCCTGTTATTGAAAACACAGTAAAATACAGAGGCGATTTGCATGATAATAGCTCAAAATTTAATATCTTTTTATTTCTGTGTATCCCGGAAAATCCTGTTATTTCCCAGAAATAGAAACGATACAAACTGATGTAATTCCTGAGAAATTCGTTCCCGGGACAGAAACCCTAGTAGATAAAGTACTTTTTGATTCATATTTTTTAAACTTACCTTTTCATGATAGATGCCATTGTATGGCTAAAAACTTGTGTAGCATATGACACTTTCATTTTCTTCATATTTTTTTCATACACATCGCCGTTATGTATTTTATTAAGGGCTCTTAAATTCCCTAATTCATTATTTACTTCGTAAGTTTTTACTACATCATTCCAATCAGCAATAATTCTGCTTCCATTTATTTTCCAAACTAATTCTTTTTCAATAAATTGTTCCGAATGCCTTTTATTAGATGTGGTGCATCAAAAATGTGAACTAAAGTTTCACCATTTATTTTGTATATTTTTAGCTTTTTAATTGGATTACTTGGCATTCCATTATTATTCACAAGATAACTCATTCGTGGTTCCGTGGTCAAACACTGTGGCAACTATTTTGAGACCAGCTTTCTGACATTCTGAAACAATCAACTTGATTTGTCTGACCAAGTCAATTGAACTAGTTGTGCCTGAGGAAAATGTGTACGCAATAGGTTGTTTCCACCGCTTAGTAATGCCTATAACAAAAATATGTTTATTAGATTTAAAAATTTAGCAGTTTTCGTTACTTTTACAATTTTCCATTTTCGAACAACAAGTCTATTTGCAGGTACATTTATACTTCTTCAAATGTAAAAAGAATATATCAATAATTTTCCTATGTACTGCGCTGATATTGTTATAGGTAGACAAGATTGAATCCCGTCTAATTTTTCATTATACCATAAATACTTCATATTTAACGATGATTTGTAAAACTGGCACTGCTGTGCTATTTAACAGAATTATCGAAAAAATTTTCACCGAACTTATGGAGTAAAATCTCTATGCTAAAAACCTATTTAAAGTTCGACGATAATGTTGACATTTCCAGGTTGGTATTACGCCAGTTCCCGTTGTGTTCTTGCAGATATGAAAAAGTTTTTACTTTGCTACGTAAAAAATCTGAATGATACAAACCAAATAAAAATTGATTAAAAAAATATGTCAAAACTGTCAAAAAATAACGGCTTTGGCTGTAGACCAATATTGATGTGATATCAATGAAAAATAGAGTAACGTTAAACCATAATAACAGAATGGTATTATGAAAAAATATATCACCTTTTATCATGAAAACTTGAGCATGATCTGCAAGTTTTTCAGTTCTCTTATCTCCGTGGTCATCAAACCCATCAAAATGTTTGTGTTTTTTATTTATATCCAAATGAGCTTCTAACGCCATCTCATCAAACATGAGTACGCACACCCTATCTCTTTCTGCTAGGTTATTCACGCTTATTTTTAAATTTCTAAAAATTGTTTCATTGATTCCTGCTTCTATTGGAATTCTGTTTAGCAACGGCATTAACGTTTTCCTTGTTGGAGCGGCAAATAACTTAGAGAATGTAGTGTAGCTCCTACCACTTTGTTTTTGTAGTATTAACCCGAACACCTTATTATTTATATGAATGATATTGCAGTGCACTGAAAAGCTCTTTTGTAAACCTTTTCGCAGATGATACGCTTATCTCAGTTTCTGGTGAAAATTTTATAGAAGTTGTAAACATCATGAACCAAGAAATGCAATATTTGTACTTATGGTTATGTAGTAATAAATTAAGTTAAATAGTTAAATAAGTTAAACGCAGCAAAAACTAAAGGTATGGTACTGGGCACCAAAAGAAACTGTCAATCGTTTATAAATCAGAATTTATCTGTATATATAAATAATATAAAAGTAGATTATGTGGATGAAATAAAATATTTAGGTGTTGTTTTGGATCCGCAGTTAAATTTTACTAAACACGTAGAATACTTATGTAAAAAAATAGGTAAAAAAGTTGGATATTTTCGAAGAGTTTCTGATAACCTCTCTGACTGGTGTAAATTAGCGGTGTACAATACTATCATCTTTCCACATTTCAACTATTGTATGTCATAATTAATTTCTTGTAAAAAGGATGATATATACAAGTTACAACTATTACAAAATAAAGCTATGAGGATAATACTGAATTGTAATATGCATGTACCAGTAAAAGATATGTTGAATTCCTTAAAATGGTTAAATGTCGATTAAATAATTGAACAATCAACTGTGATCTTAGTATACAAAACAGCAAATAACTTGACTCCACAGTACCTACAGAAATTTTTGATAAAGAGATCAAGTTTGCATGCATATGGCACCAGAAACTGTGATAATTACAACATAGAAAGAAGTAAATCAAATATTCTCAAAAAATCACTATTTAATGATGACCTTAGACTTTTTAATGAATTGCCAAACGAAATTAAACAATCAAAAAATGTCCAAACTTTAAAACATAAGACAAAAGCTTTGTATTTAGGCATCTAATGTATTATACTCTATTTGTTTATATCATGAAATGTACTTTTGCTACTGTGCTTTGTAGTTATAAAGTTATACAATAAGATTAATAATGTAAAATTTTAAAAAAAAAATTTTTGTAAACTAGCAATATGCTAAATAAAAATTAAATTATTATTATTATTATTACCTTATCAAGCACATTATATCGCCATCCTTGAGATTACTTAATTTTAGACGCCTTAACCTGCAGTTTAATAAAATTAGCCACGTGTTTCTCTAAGCCACTAGTGACAGTAGGTGCGTTTTATTGGTTTTCAACCGGTGGCAGTAGAATTTTTAGAAGGTCGGATGCAATAAAACGATTAAACAAACCATGAACCAGCGTACATAATGTACGCTGCATGAACAGTCAACTTTCGATTTTGGTTTTGACAGTACTTGAGAATTTTTAAGGTTATAGCTGTTTTAATTGTTAGAAATTATGAATAGGAATCAAATAGTAGGTTGCTCATTAGCAACCTGTATCTTGCAAACCAATAGATTGCGAAATCTTACATTATTTTCAACAGAATTACATCCGGCAATGGTAGAGAGAATATTTACTTTGTAAGTGTGTTAAGAACATCTAATATCAGTAATATTACATATAAGAACAATTATTATTATATTATTTTCCTGTTCTTTTAGAATACATAATGAAGAAATACCAAAGATAAAATTTTATGAAGAAGTTATACCTTCGTTTCAATCTTCCACGTTTAAAAGCCATTTTAGGATGACCCCTTCTGCTTTTGAACATGTGCTAAATGAGATATCGCGAAATGAACTTTTTAAGAAACGTCCACAAGAATATGGGGGTAGAGAGTAAGTGAATGTTGAAAAAATGTTATTAATTGCTATATGGACCTTGGCAACCCCTGAAAGCTACCGTTCAATTGGAGACAGATTCAATGTAACTAAGTCGACAGTATTTTTTTGCCTACATAGAATTGTTACAATAATTCTGCATGATTTGTGTAAAATTTACATAAAATGGCCTGCCTTACATGAACGACCACTAATTGCGGATGGTTTCAGTAAATACGGCCTTACAAATGTATTGGGGGTAATCGATGGGTGCCATATACCTATTAAAAAACCAATGGCTCATTCTATGGACTATTTCAACAGAAAGAAATTCTATTCAATGATCTTGCAGGGTGTGTGTAAGTTTGATTTAACTTTCATCGATGTGGACGTCCGATGGCCTGGTGGAGTACATGATGCCCGTGTTCTTAGGACTTCAGATATTTATGGTATCGGCTTACACTTGTGTCAACCTAATTATTACTGAAAGGACGTTTCAGAAGAATCAGAGATTTCCTAGATATTAAAGAACCACAAAATATTGTTAATATTATTGTCGCTTGTTGTACTTTGCATAATATATGTATTCTTCATGGAAATGATACAGATATTGCACAATACATTAATGAAGGGTTAGCAGACGTAGACTTGGTAAATATGGAAAATACCGAAGGTAATATTAATCAACAGGCTGGAGTTGATCTAAGAAATAATTTAGTTGATACGTTATGGAACAGAAGGGCACAAAGAAGGCAACAAATTTAATTCTCGACATTTTAAAACAACGCAATAATGTAATATGGGCCATAATTTTTATAAAGTTTTATCACCACGTAGTTGAAAATTACTTCTATTTTTTATTGATATATTAAGTAAAACACTGTTGAATTACTACACTATGCCTCTGCCCATCCTCTGCCAAATGTAATAAACATGCGGCGACATATTTTATTACCTAGAATTAAATTGTACAAAATATTTGTTTCAAAATGGAAGCAGAAATAAAAACTCATTTCAAAAAATATCTTTTATTATTAGTGATAATACAACAAAAAAACACTTCTAATACTCCAGAATACAGAGTAAATAAAATCTTAGAAAACTCAAATAGAACGTTTCCAGGTACAAAATGATATATATGTTAGATCTGATAATCACTGTTTGTGTTTTTAAAAACTATTTTATTGATTAAAATCACAATTGTCATATTGGTTATATTTATACAATAATCACTTAGAATTACTTGTTGAAATTGGAAGCGTATAGCTTATGAGGTTTAAAACAATAGAAGTTAACTAAAATATTTGTGAAGCTCGTATGAGAGAAACACTGAGTTATACAATAATATGCAGACTGAAGAGCGTATGCTATTCAGTCCTATTTATAATATCTTGGGATGCTGATTTGACATTAGTGTTGATAAAACTGAATTTTGATTCCATCTGCAGTTCTCACAGTAATCCAAGACTCGTACGTGACTTTGGAGAGTTAAAATATCATATTAAAATGATAATAAAAGAGAATATGATACAATTTATAATTTTGTCACTGACGGTGTCGTATTACCTGTGAGACTTTACTGATTAGAGACTTAACAATAATAAGATATGTACATGGTTAAAATATAATATAACAGCTCCCTTCTTTATAAAAAAGTTGATGCTATGGATCAACTTTTAAGCGTAATCTTTACTGAAACCAGAATTTAATTCGATATCTTCGGTAGGTTCTCTGATATTTACACTGGGTCTTCTTTTGGGTAGTAGATGTCCGTATCCACGTAGTAGCCTAGACTTTGGTGGTGGAGGTTGCGGCGGTTGATCGTTTGATGAGGTGATGCCAATTTTTACGTCCCTTCTTCTTCTCTTACATTTGCAGGTTATATACAAAATAATAAGCGTAATAACTGAAGCTATGGTAAAATAAGTGAACCAGGAAATATTTTTGGTTACAAATGGTTCAAATAATAAGCGTAATAATTAAAGCTATGGTAAAATAAGTGAACCAGGAAATATTTTTGGTTACAAATGGTTCATTGATTAGCTTATCTAAATCGTCAGAGTATTGATCTAACTTATGTTTAGCAATATTTAAATCGTCCGTATTAAGGTTACTCAATTTTAGTGGTTTTAACGTTGGAAGTTTGTGTTTCTCCGGTAAATGGTTACAACAATCGTATGGTATCCGCACTGCGTGGTTGCTGTAACTGACGTTGTCCTGTTGATATGAGGATGCATGTACTCTGGTGCTGCCTATGAAAGCGCTGCATTCTGGTTGTAGGGTTAAGATAGAGTTCATATTTATTATTTTCGTCGTAACGTCTCTATTGTTGCACTTTACTGTAACCGGTAGATTGTCTGAGATTGATATTAGCCACTTATTGTTTTTGAGTTTTTGTATGTTATAGTCTTTAGCAAACAGCAAGTTTGACTGGCAAGTCCGGGGCACTACACATAATTGTCTTAGGATTTGGGCTTCACATATCGCATCACTGTCTATGGGGTATGGAAGCACATTCGAGCAAAGTCTTGTACTTGGGTTTAGCGTTTTGCAGTTGTCGACATCTGGGAGAGGTACAAATAAAAACGAATCATCGTCTTTGGCTATATATTTATGCGTAGTTGACAGGATATGATGAAGTCCTGTTCGATTATCTAATATAGGAATGGGATAAAGGTGGTAGAGGGTATATCTTTCTGGTTTTGTTAACGGAATTTTTAAAACAAATATTACTCTAGTTCCAGCTTGAAAAGCTTGGAGTTCTATTATGTCAAAATATTGAGCTATTTTTGAAATTTGTGGAGTTATTGGCAAGTTGTTCTTGTGTAAAGACTGAGATATTTCTTGAAGAGAAGTGACCAGATCTTTCGGAGTGATTATTGAACTATGTAAGAATTTTAATCTTGCAAATGTAATTGAATTTAAAATGTTATCTAAATTATTTTCTAAAAACATGTAACTTTCCATCAAGGATTCACATAACTCGAGTACTCGTAATTTCGATTCAATGTACGCTAAATCGTTTGATATATCATAGATTGAATTTTCGATTTCCTTTATGTCCTTATTAAAGGTTTCCTCGTCTATTTTTAATTTCTTGAATTAAAACTTCTTATTACTGAAGTTGTTACCGAAATTTGGTTTTTTAGTAAATTTTCTAATTGGTGTTCGTCGCTCATTAGTTTGTTAATACAATTTGTGTAGTATTCACCATCAGAGGCGTCTAAATTACCTGTGATAGCTTTCCATACTGTCCCTATTCCATTTAAAATGCCGCGTTTATAGCGTTTTGTGTCCGCGAATATTTCTTCAACCTTTAACTCTAAAGATTGTGAGATTTGGGTTAAAAGGCTAATGTGTGTTTGGATTTCTGATCGAAATGATGTCATACGGGGGTTATCGGTTTCAAATGTCGTTATCATGTCGTTTAGAATGTTATTGTTGTGGTCAAGGGTCAATTTGATTGGTTCTATGTCTTTGTAAACTAAAAGCGTCCATTTGTCGTTTGATATTTCGATACGGTCTTCTTCGTGATAGTAAATTCCTAGGGTATTGTTGATAGTCTCTATCGAGTATTGGGGTGATACTGCTTTGAGCAGCAGAAGAAACCTGAAAATAAATAAATTTTCAAAGTATGGCTTCATTCTGTCAAGTTGATTTTTGTACTTTGTTCAGTTTCAGGGTTATAAAGAATAACGGAATTTCTTAAAATTTCCCTAATAATAATAAATGGTCCATTAAATTTATTTCCTAATTTATTTTTTATTTGACTCTCTTTTACGTAGACTTTGTCGCCTACATTGAATTCGTAGTTATCTGTTACGTGTTTGCCAAATCGTACTTTGGACTTTTGTTTTTGTAGTTCCGTTTTTGTACGAGCTATTTTGTAGTAGTGTGAGATTCTGTTATTTAAATCTCGTTTATACTTAGATATTAGTTCTTGCTGATTGTAAAGTGTTTCAGGGGGGCGGCTAGAAGTATGCCCGAATACCAACTCATACGGGGTAAAGCCGTGTGTCTTATTAACAGAATTGTTATAGCAAATGATTGCATAGGGTAAGACTGTCAGTGGGTGTTCGCTGGGGTTTTCTAGGTTGTTAGCTCTAATCATTTCCATAAGGGTCGCGTGAAATCTTTCGATTGAACCGTTCGATTGGGGGTGATGCACACTAGAGAAGGTTAATTTGATGTTATAAAGGGTGCAAAGATCTTTAAGAAGCATGTTATCAAATTCGTTGCCGCAATCACAATGTATGCGAAGGGGTGTTCCGAAATGTTGGAAATAGAGTAAGAGTGTGTTGACAATAGATTTTACGGTTTTGTCTGGTATGGCATAAGCCTGTGTGAACTTGGTGAGTTCGTCTCTAATACTTAGGGCGTAATATTTAGTGGGAACTTGGATGATATCGATGTTGATTCGTTCGAAAGGGGTTTTTGGTGTTTCGGTGATAACCAAAGGATTATCGAGATTTTTCCTTAAAATTTTTGTTTTCTGACAAATTTCGCAAGCTTTTACAAATTTTTCTACGTCTTTAGTTAATCCGTTCCAGTTGTACTTATTTTTTATTCTACGAATAGTTTCGTTTATGCCACGGTGAAGATTGTTTTTACCGGCGTGAAATTGGTTGAGTATTATGGGAATTTGGTCTTCGTCAGGGGTTCTTACAATATCTTGACATATAACTAGTTTTATGTCTTTGTCACTGAAAATAAATGATAAAATTTCAAGAATGGGTAAATTAAGGTTATTTTCGACGTAATATGTCTTAGATGGGTCAATGTAGTTTTTGTTTTTATATATTGTAACGAAGAGTTGCAATATAGCTGAACCGGGATCGAAAGGTAAAGGTACGATATAGTACGATCGTTTCTTTACAGCTTTGCTGGAAAGAATGTTAATTTTATCGTTGGTAAAGTCAGGGTTTTCTTCAAAAATGTCTTCTATAATACTATAGTGGAAATCTTGTAGACTATCTTGTTGAAAGAACGTTATTATGTTTTTGAGGTCTTTGTCAAGTAATTGGTTGTTTGAAAATGTAATTTTTGTATAGTCAATGAGAGAGGCTGTCTGATACAATTTTTCGAAAGCGTCGTATTCTTGGGTTATTTGTTCTGGTGAAATTTCTTCAGGGTTATCATCTGTGTCAGATGAGTCATATTTCGGATATTGTTATGGAACGCTATACATTTTTGTATATGATTTACTTTAATACGGGATAAAGCGTCTGCGTTCTTGTTAATTTTTCCTGGCTTATATATGATCTCATAATCATATTCCTCTAGCTTGAGGCGCCAACGTGCGAGCCTGCTACCGGGATCTTTAATCGAGAATAGCCACGTTAATGGTCGATGGTCAGTGATGAGTATAAATTTTCTTCCGAAAAGGTATGGTCTGTAGTGTTTTACCGCCCATACGATCGCTAGAAGCTCTCTTTCAATCGTGGAGTACTTCGTTTCTGCACTACAAAGTGTTCGCGATGCATAAGCAATAGGGAGGTCTTTGCCTACGGGTTCTTGGGAAAGTACAGCGCCAATAGCGTACGCGCTAGCATCTGTTGTTAGGAGAAAGGTTTCGTCGAAATTTGGGTATATTAAAATGGGGGTAGAGGTCAATGCGTGTTTGAGTTCGTCAAAAGAATTTTTACAAGTTGAATCGAAATTAAATGGGATGTCTTTTTGCAATAATTTAGTAAGGGGTTTAGAGATTTTGGCAAAGTTAGGGATGAAACGCCTGTAGTACCCGGCGAGTCCTAAGAAGGATTTGATGTCTTTTTGGGTTTTTGGTTCCGGAAAGTTTTGGATACAGTTAATTTTTGTAGGGTTTGGTTTGACTCCATCTTGGGAGATGAGGTGGCCTAGATAAGCTACTTCCTTCCTGAGGAATTCGCATTTATCCGGATGGATTTTGAGATTATTTGTTGGTGGAATGGCCTCTGCTGCTGTTGTTGTGGAGCGGCATATTGCCTTTGAAAATTCGGAATATTGTTTTGTGGGGTGAAATTTGGGTAATTATGTGATTGAGAAGGTTATTGATGAGCTCGGCATTCGTTAATGACGTGCCCTGTTCTCTTGCAGTAAGAACATGTTTTCGTAAAGGATTGGACATTCGGTTTTTTGATAGGGGCTTGAATATCACGAGAGTTATTTGGTTTATTGAATTTTTGGTTTTCGAAATAGGAGAGTTGAAGCTCTCGCCTGATGCGTTGAGATGCTTCAAGCATACTCGGGGGGTTTCCTGCTCTTATTATTTTGCCTATATTTGGTTCTAGACCAGTAAGGAGGATGTTTAGAGTCATTATCTCGATAAGTTGAGACTGAGCGTCTTTTTGTTCAGGCGTCAAATTAGTCTTTTGGATTGATGCGTGCATCTTGGAATTATGAGTTTGCAAGCGGGAGAAGAATGTTAAAGGTGGTTCATTGGGAAGTTGTTTGATTCGTTGCAGGTCTTGGATTAGAGACGTCAGGTCCCGTGAATCTCCGAAATGAACTGACAGCAATTGTTTGATTTCAGCCCAAGTGGCAAGTTAATAAGATCTGTTGATCGTTAATGGCCATGTAGTGGGCATGGTCACAAGCATTCAAAAAGGTATTCAGAAAGATTTGGTCGCCCTCAAATTCGGGAATGATAGAAAAAATTTCAGAAAGTCTGTACGGTTCTATTTCTTGTACTTGTACTTGTCGTGCTTGTTGTACTTGTTCGTTTGCCATTTTAAAAGTTTATTTTAATTGGGTTTTTAGGAAAGGTTTATATTAGATAATCGGACTTTGTCTTAACGCGACAAAAAGTACGAAAAATAAATAAAATAAATTCGAAGCACTTAAAAATGATTCAATGTTAAAATGTACTTACAGGATTTTTTCCATAGTATGGTACCAGTTGATTCGCGCGTAGAAGTTGCTTGTTTCTTATAACTAGTTGCTTGTTTTTCTTGAGTGAATGATTATTCTTCGATTTGTTGTAGCAATTACGGTTCTTTTTCCGTTGAAGGATGAAATCCACCATTACCAGTTGGAATACTCGTGTTCTGATAATGTTTTGCGGATCCTACCGACTGCGCCAATTGTTAGATCTGATAATCACTTTGTGTTTTTAAAAACTATTTTATTGATTAAAATCTCAATTGTTATATTGGTTATATTTATACAATAATCACTTAGAATTACTTGTTGAAATTGGAAGCGTATAGCTTATGAGGTTTAAAACAATAGAAGTTAACTAAAATATTTGTGAAGCTCGTATGAGAGAAACACTGAGTTATACAATAATATGCAGACTGAAGAGCGTATGCTATTCAGTCCTATTTATAATATCTTGGGATGCTGATTTGACATTAGTGTTGATAAAACTGAACTTTGATTCCATCTGCAGTTCTCACAGTAATCCAAGACTCGTACGTGACTTTGGAGAGTTAAAATATCATATTAAAATGATAATAAAAGAGAATATGATACAATTTATAATTTTGCCACTGACGGTGTCGTATTACCTGTGAGACTTTACTGATTAGAGACTTAACAATAATAAGATATGTACATGGTTAAAATATAATATAATATATATATAAATAGATTTGAATAAATTTTAAATAGTTATTCTTGTCTGTTGGATGTATTATCATCCAATTCGTTAGGGTTTTTCAATATATCGAGTATTTCTGTCAGAATAGCTTTGTTTTCATTATGTTGTAGCTCAGCTAATGCTAATCAACCTTTCTTCTCTTTCAGTTACTTCCCTCTTATATTCCTTCAGCCAGTTAACCATGTCAGATCTATCAGATTTTCTCTTACGTACTTTTTTAATTTTTGGAGCATAATCCTCACTTTCCCTACGATTTACCTCTGGCTCCGACGCTGAGGAAGTTGAAGGCATATTTGCCTCCAACTGCATACATGCGGAATTCCTTTTAAGCTCTGACTTTAATAAAGAAAGACTTGAGCATACTGCTGTGGGAGTTATCCCAGGTCTATCTCCAATGTAATCCGCTACTATATTAAAATACTGCCATAATTTAGGATAATTTCCCGACCTGGAATTATAATCCTTAATCTCTTTATATTTTGCAAAGAGAGTTTTCATTCTGTTCGAACATTGTTCAGCAGTAAAAGAGTGCCCATCTTTCTGCATTTCAAATACTATTTCTTTATATACCTCTGTTTTTCGATATTTAGAATTTGTCAATCTATCCTTATGGTTTTTACATAACTCAAGCAATTGAACGGTTTGATTTTTATCCCATACATTGGGCCTTGTTGCGGCTTGATGTTCATATTGAACATTGCATGGTGACTGAGAGTTCTCCTTCTCGGATACGCTATCAGTTTCCTCATCACATATTTGCACATATTGATAAGTATGAGCTAAAAATATAATTATAAAATTAGTCATATTTCAAATTCTCATTTCATTTTTTATACCTACTTTCTGCATTATACCAAATATATTGTCCATCGTCTGTTTGGAGTAAATTATTGTCCATGGTTATGAAAATTTTTATATTTTTGAAACAAAACGGTTTAGATTAAACATGAATATAACCTCATTATCAGAGCTGCCATTACAAACTATCTAATGTCAATTTCTCCCCACCACCTTTCCTACCCAGCCTTCCAGCTTGATAGATGGATTGAATAGTGGGAACAGGAATCGGAATCAACATTCAATAAAACAACAAATAACAACCAACTGGGAACGGAATTGCACCAATAAAACGCACTTAGTATTTAGTAGTTCATGTTCACTCATAGACCCATGTATTGTCTTAAGCTTTTTGGCCCTTTTTTAAAAAATATTAAAATTTTTATTCAAGTGTCTTGCTTTATTATATATTACTTTTTCACTAACCTTTCTTACCCCAGCTTCTTGTAATATATTAATTGAACCTGGAAAAAATAAAACTATAAATATTTGAAATACATAAGGAAATAGGTACAATTTTCTTCAATTGAATACAGCGTTTATAAAAACTGTCATGATATGATGAGTGAATTACCTTGGCTGTATATAATTATAAATAATCGATTATGCAAATTAGGAAAAATTACAAAAATATAAAATTTTAGTAAAATATTCTTTTAAAAATTCGATATAAATATTGAAACCATTTAATTACATATAGGGTTACGACTAACTTACGTTTTCGTTTCCTTGAAAATGTTGGTCTTTCAAGTATTTGTGCATATTCTTCACGTGTGGTGTGTACTGAAGTTCCACAATGTATTTCCAAGTTTATTGGGTTGCTTTCTTTGTTGCTTGTGAGTTGAATGGTATTTTTAGGATCACTATTAGCTGTACCTGAGGTTGATGGTATTGAACCCATTATGTAAAATTTTTTTTTTAAGTTGATGCCTTTTCACTTACGTTTGTACACATGGTTGTATTTTTAGAAGTAATATATTATGTACCTGATGTTGATGGTTGATCATGTATTTTTGGACTCATTATGTAATTATTTATTTATTTATTTATTTACATACACAAACCCAACAGAATTTACATTCCATTTACAGGGCCGGAAACTAACATACATATATATTATCAAAACTATAATATATAATAATGTATATAATAATAATAATATAATATATAATATAATAATATATATATAATAATAATATATTTAAATTAAAACTAGAATACACGTTAGTGTTATATATTATGGCTTACTATAACCTAAATCTTAATACTAATATAATTATCGCAAAATTCTATAAATGAATTTAGTGAACATATGACTTAATGATTATGATTTAATATATACATATTTATCTATACACGCACATATACAATTATATACAATAATAAAGGAAAAGTGATTAGGGAAAAAAGAAAAAAGAAACAAACAAAAACTGTTAATCTAAGAGAATCTTGACTTAATTTGACTTAATCTAGTGTTAAAAATGTCGACATCATGTGCAATAATTTCGTAGCTACGACAGATACGATATAGTGGTGAAAACATTAAAGCATTTGTGTGTGTATTAGAAAAATAAAACAAGGATGTAGATCTGGTTGACCTGATAGGTGCTCTAAAGTTGATTTGTTCAAGTAATTGCGGACAGTCGATCATGTTGTTTAGAAGTTTGTATAAAAGTATAACACTTTGCATCTCTCTCCGCTGCTTCATAGAATTGTATGAAAAACGATTCAGTAGTAATGAGTGATCATAACCTATAGGGGGATATTGATGATCGATTGTAAATGCCAGGAATTTTAAGAAACGTCTTTGAATGCCTTCAATATTGTTAATATGTACGTCGTAGTGGGGGTTCCATATCACGCTCGCGTATTCTAGTCGGGGTCGCACCAAGGTATTATATAGAGTTTTTATGGTACGCGTGTTTTGAAAGTCTCGAGCATTTCGTATGAGGAACCCTAACATTTTAAAAGATGATGTCACTGTGTTGCTTATGTGTTCTCTAAAAGAAAGATGTGAGTCAAATGTTACTCCTAGATCTTTAAAGCTATCATGACGTGTCAGATTTGCCTTATTAATAGTATACTGATATTCTATTTTATTTAATTTCCTCGTAAACGAGACTACATTGCATTTATTTATGTTCAGAGACAATCTGAATTTGTTACACCACTCGTGAATTGTGCTTAAGTCTGTCTGCAGCTTTTCGCAGTCTGATTCGTCGTTGATCTTATAGTATATCTTCAAGTCGTCAGCATATAAGAGAGATTTACAACTGATATCGATGACGATATCGTTAATGAAAATGATAAACAGTAAAGGGCCTAAGACCGATCCTTGTGGAACTCCTGATTGAGATATAAATTCGATAGACCTATGACCATGATATTGTACAAACTGACTTCTATTAATCAAATATGATTCAAAAAAAGTTATTAGACCAAGGTTAAAACCAAACGAGACTAATTTCGTTAGCAAAACACCATGATCCAACCTATCAAAGGCCTTAGAGAAGTCCATATATATAACATCGACTTGTCCACCGTCATCCATAACTTCAGCTAGGTATTGTGTTATACAAAGTAGGTTTGTTGTTGTCGATCGTTGAGAGACAAAACCATGTTGGTTGTTGCATATACGTTGATGAATCTGGGGATAAAGTGCAGTATGCATGACGATTTCAAATACTTTGCCAAAGTTATTTATGATTGTAATAGGGCGGTAATTTTCTATATCAGATTTGTTGCCTTTTTTGTGTATGGGACAAATTTTAGATGCTTTCCATTTATCAGGATATGCACAAGTTTGTAAGGATAGGTTAAAAATATGTGCCAGCGGTGCAGCCAATATACCTGAGCAGTCTTTTAAGAAGAAAGCTGGTAAACCATCGGGTCCAGCCGTAAATTTTGGTTTAATTTTTTTGAAGGCATTAATCACATCAATCTCAGTTAGCTTAGGCATTGCTATATTAATATTATCACTAGTTACTGCCGACAAGTTTATATTGCGACTTGAGGGGATGTACGCTGAACTAAAGAAGTCAGCAAAAGAATTCGCTATATCTTCGGGATTATCTAAGATACTGTCATTATTAGTGAAGGCATTCGGCATTGAACTGGAATTTTTTTTACTGTTGACATATGCCCAGAAACTTTTTGGATTTGAGGACAGATTGTTTTCAATTGAGTGTAAGTAATTTTTGTAAGATGTGTCGATATCTCTTTTCAACTTAGCTCTTAAAAGTTTAAAGTTCTCAAGATCGACAGTGTTATTAAATTTTTTGTAGGTACGCCAAGCCATCTCTTTATGCCTTATATCGGTAATTATAGGTTTTGTGAACCAGGGAGGAAATGTTTTTTTGGACGTCTTTTTCATGGGAACAAATTTTGATACGCTAGTACTGATAATATTATACAAGTGATCCGCTGCATCGTTAACGTTATTTATTTTATAGATTTCTCCCCAGCTTGTGTTACACAATTCTGAATAGAGTGGTATAAAGTCAGCTTTTTTGAAGTTGTACGTCATTGCGTGATTTTTGGGAACCTTATTGTGGCAAGAGCTAAAGTTTAAATCAATATTAAGTGGTGGGTGATGCACATCTTCTTTGAAGACACAGCAATCGGATTTACTGACGCTGCACAATTTATTGTAAAAGATCAGATCTAATAATTTATTATTGGAGTTAGTTATAAAATTGAATTGAGTGAGGCCAAAGAAGTTAATAAAATTATTTAGTTCAGTTACTTTAACGGTCCTAGTCGAGTTATTAAGAAAGCATTCATAATATTCCGGAATATTAAAGTCACCTAAGATTAGTATGTCCGTGCCGTAAATACCATGTAGGTTAGCAAAACAGTCAAAAATCGAGTTGTATATTTGGATATTTGCGTTAGGTGGCACGTAAATTAAGAATACTGAAAGTGTTGTAGTACCTAGGATGATTTTAATTCCAACAACATCGATGTTAGGGAGATTTATACTAATACTATTTAGGTTTACTATGCTCACTTTGTATGACTTATTAAGCAGGATAAGACAACCACCTCCTCTGGTTAAACCTACTTCCTTGAATTTTCGATCGCATCGGAAAACGTTATAATTCCCATGACTGAGTTCAGAATCAAGAATATGTGAATCTAACCAGGTTTCTGTGAAACATAACATATCGTAATCAGAGTATGTGGTGAGGTTAAACAGGTCCGCAATTTTGGTATTTAGGCCTCTTACATTCATGTAAAGAATATGAAGTTGCTTCGTGTTCTTGGCAGGTGACGCGTAATCGCTCATTATTTCATCTTTATTACCGTTTAAAACACGATCGCATGGGGTGTGATCGGGTCGGATAGCCGTTACTAATTGCTACTGGGGTCCAAATATGGAAGATTTCAAAGACGTTAACTTTTGCTTATAAGTAAAGCAGTTGTTCTTGTCAAAGGCTGAGTGATTATAATCGATATTTATGTTCTCATTACTTTTGAGTTGTAGATTTTTATAGTTGAAACAATTTATACATTTTACTGAATTTTCATTGTTGCAATCAGTTAAATCATGTTCTAGGGAGCAGCGAGGACATGCAAGCTTACCTTTACACACAGTTGAGGTATGATTAAAGCTACTACATTTAAAGCACCTTACCACATCAATCCCATCATATACAAGACATCGATTTAGCCCAATCATGACGGATTTATCTTCAGAAGAAATTATATTTTTGTACGCCGTAGTGTCCAACTGTACGATGGCCTGAAAAATGTCGCTTCTTCTCCTTGTACTCCAATGCTTAACCACCTTACACTCCGAATCGTTCTTGAATTTTTCGCTGTTTTGAACTTTAAGAAATTTCTCGATTTCCTCCGCCGTCATATCGCTGGAAATTCCTACTACCTTAATTCGAGGTCTAGGATTTTTTATTTCATTGATGTTGTAATCATTGGAGAGCTTTTCATCGACCACTCTTTTTAATTTTCGATTCTGTTCGTCCGTGCTACAGCTTACTAAGATACCGCCTTTATTAATGTGTTTAACCTTTGTGATGGGGAGAGGGGAGTCTGCATTTTTTAGGTTTTCCAAGACATCCAATTTTGTAAGATTTACAGCTTGTTCCTCGTTTTTTGGCTTGATAATAACTGATGTTTTGTTATTTTTTACAGCATCAGCAAATGAAGGAACAGACGCATCTGACAAATTCTTGGTTTTTATGCTGATAGTCTCGATTAACTCGGTTTTCATTGTTGAGAAAGCAGTTTCTAATTTTTTTAAACTCTCTTGAATAGAATTATGTACCATGTCCTGATACATTTTTTCGTTACTTTTTAATTTTAAACATGATTGACAGTACCATAAGCATCCAGGGAATTTTTTATATTTAATTAAGTCTGCCGATAAATTAACACAGCTTAAGTGGTAGCTATTTCCACAGAAGCCGTCGCAAGAGATACCTGGTTTTCTACCTTCCGATATTAGGGATTTACATTTATTGCAGTTCTCGCCCATTTTGTTGCATGAGATTACTTTATTGCAGTCCAAATGTTGCAGCAGGTATTTATGGCGGATTAGGGTCTATGCCGAAATGTGCATTTAGCACGTATTGACAATTCTACCAAGACAAGATTCACGATACTGCACTTGTTATATGTCACTTAATCACAGTTTTTTAAACGATCGCTACTTTAGTTTTAGTTGAAACTCTGTACAGTTTTATGTAACACCACTGTCTACACTTCAGCCAAATTTGGTAATTATTGATGCATCTTTTACCACTTTTTATAACGATCTTACGGGAGCGCTTCGTCGCACAACTGTTCACATTGAGTTTAAACACAAATTATGGTCAGTAAGAGCTGAAGCGATGCTTCTCCCCTTACATTTGTATACATACTTTTACTTTTAGTATTACTATGTGCTGTACCTGATGTTGACGGTTGATCACATATTTTTGGGCTTGATGAGTAATTATGGTTAGTAATAGCCGAAGTTGAATCATAAGATACATTTGAAACTGCACTGTTCGAAGGTGTATCCAAAACATTTCTTTCTATATTGTTGATTTCTGGTTCAACACACGACAAATTAGGAACAGCATTTGGCAGTAAAAACTTATTAGAGCTCCTATATTCTGAAGTGAAATGTTGGTCACAAATTCTATGTGATCTGTAAACCAAATGTGGGTCCAATGTTTTTAATTTAGCATTTCCTGTTGCCTTAATCCATATTTTAAACCTTTCCCAATCCTTGTGTGGCATAGGAAATCTGTGTCGAGGTGAATTTTGGTCATCACGTTCTTCCACAGCACATTTCCGATTCCACATACCCATATTGCTCTAAAAAATAAATATTAGAATATAAGTGTTATAAATTTATCTTAACTTTCTCTACATAAAGGTTTGAAAAACATCTAAGTATGTGTTCATACTAGTGTAAAAAAATAACGTATTGAATAGGTACTTTATTTTTCTCTCTATCTTATTCTCTGCTTGTACACTTATGTAACCTACTTTTTCAATTTTATTTACATTAACATGTTCTTTATTCAAGCTACGGCATTGAAATGCACAGTTAATGAAGCTTTAATTATGTTTAAGTAGTATGCACGTAATTACTTATATTTAATAGAATAGAATAATTATAAATATTCAAAAGAATAGTTACAATACGCACTTGGTTTATTGTTTCATTAGTTTTTTCAGATTTCTCTGACATATGTTTCGGCCTTGCGACCATTATCAAAGAGTCTTAAAAACTGACCTGAAAGTGGTGGTTCACAGTATATGTCTTACAAATCCTTCTTAATTTCTAAAATTTCAAGCATGTCTAGGATTTTTCCTTTGTTTGCATTATGCAAAAGTTTAACACTACTACCGTTTAAAACGTGATTTTGCTCAATGCAATGTTCGCGAAACCAGTTGATTTTTTATTATATAAAATAGACTGTTTGTGTTCTCTTAACCTCACATCTATGCTACGGCTACTCTGACCTATATATACGGCATCGCAGTCGTCACACTTTATTTTATATACCCCCGATTTTTTAATATCTTCTGTCTTTTCTTTATTATTAACCAACAAGCGACCTAAATTATTTCTATTCGTTAATATTGTATTAATACCTAATTTATTTAATCTATTACATACGGAGTTGCTAACCTTATTTACATAATTTATACTATGCCACTTTTTGTTTTCTATATTTGGCGCGTTATAAAAATGTTTTTGTAATAATGTTCTCTGTTTATTTTTTATTAATTTGTCAATAAGTAACTTATCATAGCCATTGTTTTTTGCTATCGTTTTAAGAATTCTAACTTCTTTTTCAAAGTTAACCCTATTTAAGTTTAGAGATTTTTATCTTCCAAGATTGATTACAATTTGCATGTGTAAGAGTGTCAGTAAAAGTTGGCTTTCTGTAAATATCAAGTTCTAGCCCATGTTCTTTACGTGTCAGCGTAATATCTAAAAGTTTATTGACCGTTATTTTTCCATTTCAACTGTAAAACTGAATTTTGTTGTTTAGGGAGTTAATAAAATGGATGAAATGTGACAATTATCTCTCAGTACCGATCCATATACACAACACATCGTCAACATATCTTACCCAAACATGTATGTATTTAAGGAGATTCCATCCAATTAATACTTATATTTAACTTATTTTTTGCATTAATGTGAATGGAAGTGAAAAGGTAAGCTGCATAAATCCGCCTTTAAACGTACCGGTTTATATTAATTAATAAAATATAGGTACTTACATTAATAATATCGTTCTTTAAAATAAAAAGAATACTTTATAAATCACAATCACTGACGAACTAAATAAGAGTATTTTCTCAGGCAAAATAAAACACAAAATATAACGAAAGTAACGAACTAAATAGGAGTCTTCTCTCAAGCAAAACACTTCTATATACGAAAAACACAACCAAAACTACTATACACTGTACTGAAAAATTAACCACCGGTCAACTCAAAATAAACAAAACGGTTAATGACAAAAATGACAGTTCTTGTTGCGGTGATGGCGCTTCTAGCAACTTCTTAGAATTGATATAAGCGCCATTACCGCCATCGGTGAGTTATTCGGGAATGAAATCCGAAGCTACAAGGTTGTCCATATACGTTTCCAGGCCCTGAGTGAAGTATTGTGGCCGGACAGGAGAAAGACAGACCATGGATAGAGAGAGGACTCAATTTGTCTACTTTAAATATAACGGTGCATGGTAGGTACGTCCGTGGCGGATTACGTGGTTAATAATTAGAGTGACATTGAGGATCGGACGCGAAACATATTTATTAAATCTTGATTTTAAAATTATTTTTGGCTGCTGTAAACGAACATTTTGCCGCCTTCTAATCAATTTATGGCTATCCATGCCGTCTACGAGAAGCAATATTTTCTTCTGCAAAAATGAAACTAATTTATTACGATGGTTTAATACACACGAAAAAATGTACTAAGTGATTCCTATATTTTTCTGCGTGTAGTTTTCTTTTCATTCATCTAATTCCTTCCTCTAGGTTGTTTAAAGGCAATACAATATTTGCAAATTCAAATTTTGCATTAAGTACAGAAAATTGTAGATCTTCAACAGCTGTGTAATTTAGCAATGTTGTTAATATTGTCTTGTAAGCTGAAGCATATGTAGCGTTATTAAAATTATTCTGAATAAGATCAATGAAAACATTAAATTCTAGTGGCAATATCAAATTTTTACGTTTACAACCTGATGGTACAATATTATCATTACTGTCTGGCACATCTGAAACTCTAATATCTGTGATAGTCTTATTCATTACATTTTCTGAGGAAACAGGCGGTTCTCCACTAGTTGGTTGCCCTACTCCACCTTTTGGTTATTCTCCTCCACCATTTGGTTGTTCTCCTCCATCAGTTGATTGCTCATGTAATGCTACAATAATTGTATAGTAAGTACTAGTAATACTCAAAAAAAACTATATAAATATTTACTAACATTGAGCTAGGATGCAATAAAATTTTAAAATAAACATTACTTAAAAACAGAATAAAATTTTACTTGTGAAACACGAAATCAAATAATAAATTAATTAATGTTTTAATACATTAGAACAGTTTACAAACTTCTGTGGCGTTGAGCTAACCTAAAACTAAAAAAACTTAAATAATTTCGGAAAATACTTGGACAAAATCTTTCAGAATTAATTGGAAGCTGATGAACCCATTATTGTAGTCAGTTTCATTAATTAAACATCCCTTTTCCCAATCGAAAATGATGAGGCTTACTTCATTTTTTGCTTTTTTATTTCATTATATACCCATGCCTTCACGGTTTGTTTTATCTGCTTTGTAATTCAGGACGTTGCTCGATAACCTACCGACATTCCGAAAAAATTTGGGAGCTTTCTGTCTGCTAAGGTGAAGGAAAAAACGTTCCTCATTATGTTTGCTTTCTTCTTCCGTAAAATATATAGTGTTTTCTAGAATAAATAAATAAACCATAGTGCACGTCTAACGGCATATAAGTGTGATTTTAGTAGGATTATAAAGCGTTATATTAAAAATTAAGCAAACACTATACATAAACATTAGGAAAAAAAATTCATATTATTAAGGAAAATGAAGTTATCCTCAATGCCTAAAATAATGCTTTCTTATGATAGGAAACGAAGAAATATAAACAACTAGTGGTTGGTAATAAGTTTGATCTCACATACCTCTACATCTTTTGTGAATCGCAGATAACTTACTTTCTTTTTTAAATTCATTGCTTATCCAGCTTTTCATTTGCAAAGCACTCCTATTGTGAAATACCACAGAACACCTAACCCAAAACGGACAAGGCGGCAAAATCCTTTGATGTTCGTTTTACCTCACTGGGTGATCTTCCGCCATGTTGTAGGTGGTATACCATAGGCGCATCTAGTATGTTTTTATAGGGGATTGTGTTAAATATTCAATAAAATGAGGTATCATTATAGGCGCATCCAGAATGTTTGTATAGGGGGCTATATTAAATATTTTGATAGCAAAAAAATACTTGATACATGACAAATTGAATAATCGTTTCCAACTGAGAAATTCTTCATAAACCTCAAATAATTTTCAAACAACTGATATAACCATGTTTTGTAATTTAAAGCTTAATGAAACCACAACTTGCCAGTTTTGCCACATTTAGATGTAAATAAGATATCTAACAAATAAATAAGTATTTAAGAACTTATTAATTTATGCTCACTAAATTTTTGCCAACTCAATTAAGCATTTACAATTATTAGTGAGTTCTCCACTATCACACCATTTTCAGTCAGGTGGTTTTGTTTACATAAAAATTAGAATTTTAAGGTTGAATATTTACGAATTAATTTATTTTATTTTATTTTAATTTATATTTCTCAACTTATAACGCATATATTTTGAAGCAATAAACAATTATAAATTTCTAAATTAATACATCTTCCGCAGTTTATGAGGCTACTGGTGTATATTACTTCATGATACATTTAAAATATGTACGTAAATGTTTCATTGAAGTTTTCACAAAACAATGAAACATTATATACGACTTTGAACATTGCAATGACATTTCTCATGACGAATATTATACATGGAAACATTATATGTAAAATCAAACAAACATTTATTTATACATATATTTATTGACATTCTACATACAACAACTAATTAGATAAGATTCTTTATTGATACTATATGCCAATTACAAATATTGGATAGAATAAGTAGGTAAAAATTAAAAAAATATGAGATTAAAGAGTGATAGATAAAATAATGCAAAACATTTGATACGAACAAAATAGTATAATATAATTAGTTGAAAATAATTATAATTACATGGCAATAAGGCAAATATAACTATGGTTTTGTTGTTATACATATGTAGATGTCAGCAAAATGACAAATTTATGAGAGATAAAATAGTTATATATATAATGTATAAAATATTGAAGCTGAACAACTCAGTCTGAAAGTATCTAGTCAAAAATAAATAGAAGACAATAAGGCAGATATAACTGTAATATATATATGTATATATATATATATATATATAAAATATACATTTTTGAATTTTAAAATATTGGTTTACAATCATTAAGAATAAATATATTTACAAAAAATAGGTATAACAGAGGTTCTAGATAATTTTATGTGGGAGAAATTATAAATGCGACAGGAAGTGTTGATTGAGTATAAAATGTCCTTAATCTAATAAACAGTTTCTTAAGTAATAACAGGAAAATTAGGACAGGGGTGATTAAAATTTATATCTTCTATTAATGTTAAATAATGATTCCCCCTCTTCTCAGCACAGAAAACTGACTAAAGTTGTCAAACAATATTTTTTCCAGTCTGTAAATATATATATCACGAATCGATCAGCTGGCACGTTTAACTCTCCAAAATTTTCTTCGTAAGATTTAAAGTATGTAAATAAATTTGTCTGATCCATGTGTAATTTTCCTTCTTTCAAACTCATTACAAACATTACACGAGTGGACTAAAAGTTTTTTAATGAGATAACCGTATATACGTTAAAATATTGTGGGCTGGTAACTTCAAATTTCTATAATCCGCAACTTGACCTGCTAGTGGCAAACTTTCTGTGCTGGTAGTACTTTTCAATTGTCTTCGTGTAAATTTTTTATAGCTTCTCAATTTGTTAATAAGACATCGAAATCCTCGAAACAGTTAGTATTTGAATTACTTAATTAATTTAAGGAAAACAATTTCTTGACGGCTCTTTTAAATTTGATAGGAGTAGGATATATTTTGTTTCCTCCTTGTTGCCGGACCTTAGCAAAAAAAGTTTTCAAGTGCATCTTGATTGAACCTCCTCCCCATAATAAGTTTAAAGTTTTAAGCTTTTAAATACTCCGAAAGTGTCATAATGCTATTAATGATTATCAACCAACCCTTAATAAAGTTACAATTATTCGTCACGTCTTTTCCCCCAGGTCCATGTATTTTAAGATTTTTTAAAAATAATTTCATATCGTTTAAGGATTAAGGTATTTCGTCACCTCAGGATTGGTTTGTTCAATAAACCATTTTTAGTATTTTAGAGGAGTATCGTTGTAAGCTGTATTAGTTCATATATATTTAAACTGCGATGATACATATTATCATTATACAGATGTGTAGTATAGGTTATATTTTTTTGTCAAAGTAAAAATCACGCCAATAACTGCACAATTTAGCATTTCATGTATATTGAATAAAAAGTACTGAGCGTATTGCCATCCTCATTTTATATTAAACAAGTTTAATGGACATTGCACACGAAATACAAAAAAATAATACAAGAAATTGTAATATGATTAAAACTCATTGTGCTTTATTTTCTGACATTTTAGTTAATTATTGTATCAAAATATTAGTTTAATATTATTTAATTAATAGTAGAATTTTAGTTTAGCGAAGTGTAATCATTGAACAATATGTAATTAGACCAGTTGATCTGTTGGTTGGTATTTCATAAATAAAAAAATAAATGGCTAAATACATGTTTATTTCTTAAAATTATATAAATAGGTTTATAAAACTAACATTTTTGTAAAATTGATTATAATAATTTTTGTCGATACCATTTTCCATATAGAATAGCATGCTTCTTAAATATTTAACCTTTAAGGCCGAAAGTTCAATTTTCTGTTTTAAGATCCCTAGCTTGGGAAGTTCCTCCAAATCTTTTTTCTTTAATATGCGTAGTTGTATTTGACTCTTCAAAGTAATCTCTACCAACTCTTCACTAAATGAAAGCCTATATTTTAGCTTCAGGTTGTTGCTCTTTTTATATACAATATGTTTTAGTTTCGCATATGGGACATCCGAAATTTCTTTATAAAACATAGCAGCTGCACTTTAAAATATAAAAGTCATTTTGAAATTTGTATTTTTTATACGGTAATAATAAAAGTAATTTTATAAGTGAAACAGGACTCATAATTTCTAGATTATTTAAATATCGTTCTATGACGTTGTGTCCTACACACTGCTGTGTCCAGATTCGGAGAACCTGAAAAAATATATTATAGCATACCTATTATGTTCATATTACATTTCTTCTTACCTGGTTCTTGAAGGTTGTAGTTCATTCATGTTTGATGGAAAATTAATCCATTCATTAACTATATTTAAACGATTTAAAGCCATTGTTACTTGATTTATGCAGCTGCTTACACTGGCTTGACTGATTCCACAAAAAATATTGTTTCCAGAAATTTTCTGATAGCTCCCATGACCATAAAATAACAGTGCAACGAAATCCTTAAAAGTAAATTTATTATGAGACTCCGAACTTATATTACACTTACCACTTATATAAATAATTAATTTATTTCATCTTCTACATGTATGCATATTGATGTATGTATGTATATATATATATATATATATTGCTATGAAATTATTAAATATGAAATATTAGAATTTAATCTATGTGAGAAAAACCCCTCGTTGGCAAGACAATAAATATGCTATGAAAATTTTATTGATTTTATTTATTATATTGAAATGTAAAGTAAACGAAGTAAAAGATTAATAATGTTGATTTTTATTGATGAATTTAAATTTGCAATAGAATGTTAACTTGGGCGTCACCTGCAGAAATTTGCAGGAATCACTGACTCAGTCAGTAGAGATCAGAATCTTAAAACTACAGGAGCCGGTTCAATTGCTTATGTGCGATTGCGTACTGAAATCAAAATATTCGTTTAACAGAAACCTTTTATTTATGGTATTTGGTGAAACTCCAGCTAAACGACATTTGACAACTGTGAAACAATCTTAAAAACTAACATGTATGAAATAACACTGAGAAAATTAATGTTATAGATTTTGTATCGATTTAAATTAAATGAAAAGATATCTTTTGGTATCGGAGCTCTTTATTATATACGGTCGTAAGTTAGCTAACCTTTTTCCTTGACGTGAAGTGCGGTTGCCCTTTCCAAAACGCCCAGAAAACAGCTGATCTCGCTCCGGTGGTAGTTTGTGAACCTGGGGAATGTATTTCGACGATAATTCACTTTATTTTACCGCATGAAGCACTATTTGGTTTTTAATGATGATGTGATACGGCTTAAAATTATTTACGATTCGGATTTTAATAATATGTGGTAAGTACGGACCTATTTCTGCACAGAATATTACCTTGTAGGTGATGAAACAATTTCTTGTACATAAATTTCAAAATTTGTTGACTTTTTAATTATCTATTTCAAATTTGTTGAATATTCTCTTCAACCTTCATAATTTTGTCACTTGACATTAGAATTATTGAAAATGGAATTTTTGAATTGAAAAGTGAGGTTAAATGAGGAGCAAAATTTAAACGTGCGGACTCTACAACTTCGACAAACGCTCTCCTTTTGACACTGTAGTCATAGTTACGGTACAAATTTTTATTGATTGTCAAACTAAACATGGACTTTTTATGCCTTTTTAATTATATTTCCTAACATGTTTTATTCTATTCATGATCTGCTGCTTTTGCTGTGAATCTTTTCATGCCCTTGTTTTCTCTCTAGGGTGGATATTAAGAATTTTGACAAATTTTGAATCTTACATATTTTACTTAAAATTAAGGCTTTTGAGCCCAAAATACCATGTATAACCTTTGCTTAGATACTTTTAGACACTATTCTACATACAATTTGCCTTGTTGTGGCTTTTTCTTAAATTTAACACTATTTAGGGTACGTCCTACCGAAAATTTGCACTTCGACGTGACCCAACACATGAATGAAGTTTGTAAATTGTTCTTAAACGTTGCCCAGCACTGTGGCTATTGGCATTTAAAACATATGTATTTCAACAAACTCTTGGGTTTACATTATTTGAGATTTTACCCTGTCCTTGTGGAAGCTAATCCAAAAATGTCACTGGGGCCTCCTATGGCATTCAAATCCCAGCGCTGTTGTATGCAGAAGTTGCATTTGGTAAGTATTCAAGTACTTGTATAAAAAATAATCTTGTCTTTTATTTGATTATTAAAGTTATGAGCAAAAGTTTATTTTGACGATTGATCTGTCACTTTTCCCAAATATATTTTATTATATAAAAGTTTTTCTACTGGTTTATTATGAACAAAATTTGCTTTACTTAGATCATAGATCATTGTCTTTTAACAATATGTCTCCCGCTACTGCGATTGCACAAAATGGACTTACGACCTCCTACAGCCAGATGTGAGTATAGCATGGATTCCTGGCCATCGTGTGAGCTAACTTAGCCTTTTTGCTTCATTATAAATGTTCTAGTGCACTTGTGATGTACCATTTGATATATTATTAGAGGTATTTATGTACACTTTTGCTAATATAAAATTTCTTACAATTTATTGGGTTTTCATAAGGTTAATGTTAAAGTCATATTTGTATTGGCTTTTGAATAAAATTTTGCATGTCTGAGCCACCGTTCCTAATCATTTACACAGGCAGCGCTCAGGAATTTCATTTTAATTCGAATCGAACATGATAAATCTTAACATTTTGTTGGAATGTGGATATCACAACAGTTCCCTGTGAACCTGAATTAAGCTTTATTGCATTGAGATGCTATAATAAAATATGTTTTTGGGGTATGTCGTACACAATGAAACTATACTTTCAAAATTCTTGATTATCATTTTATTATTATTTGAATTGTGAATTTGTGACATAGCAATATATATATATATATATATATATATATATGTTATATAGTATTTGAGCCACTGTATACAAGACGATACGTGACTTTTGCTTCATTTCAGTTTATCCTATAATATCATATTTCAGCTACGTGCAGATAACAAATTCCCGCTATCATTTATCGCTTACAAAGTATCATATTATATTACATTACATTTTAACTTATCATGATTATGCTGAATTGCTTGCTTGCTTTTCTTTGTTCGTCATTTAGATGACACTGCATCTAAATGTCATAAATAGAACCACGAGACATTTCTGTAGCCAGTTATCATACTCACTTCAAATTAAATACTTACATTTTATTACTGTATTATTTCTAAGAGTCAACGTTGACTCTCTACAAATAAATAAAATTGTTTTTAAAAACTTAGCTACGAAACGCGAGCTATAACATTGGCGCAGTCGGTAGGATCTGTTAAATATCTCTGGAACAAGAAGCCTAACTTGTAGTGAAACGTTCGAGAACAAGGAGAACATCTCAACAAGGGTGCCTAACTAGTGCGAGTGATCTACAAGAACAAGGAGACCTTCCTCACCAGTAGTGGCGGATCCCAATCCCTCGACGGAGGAAAGAACCTACATATGAAGATATTTACGTAAGTCATTTTTAAGAATCATCACGTTTTATTACTGCTATTTTTATTTTTCACATTTCGCAATTATTTAAGTGTATTATACTGCTAGTACATTCAACGAAAACAAAACAGTTCTGCTATCAATTTTATCCTTATTATTCCCCAAACGACATAATTAGCTCTATGTTATACGTATTATACTGTTAATACGTAATCGTGTGTATTATACAGCTAATACACTCACCGAGTTCCATTTTATTTTAAAGCGACATCGAAGCGTATTATACTGCTAATACGTACTTGTGTGTATTATACAGCTAATACACAAACAGACAAGAAAATCTTTCAAATTTAACTTCAATAGTTTGTAACTAAAAACAACAAAATGTCAGAACAAGAAGCCACCGTTCAAATCGAAGAACAAATTGAAGCTTATAAACTTTCGGAGATATTCTCGATAATACCTGAGTTCGATGGAAACCCCATCAACCTACAAACATTTTTAAATTCTTGTACATATGCTCAAGGAATGGCAATTAATGATCAGTTGTTATTATTGACTATTCATATCAAAAATAAATTGCGTGGCAAAGCTGCAGAATTGATAAATTCTAGAAATCCGGCTACATATGCAGAAATAAAATACTTATTAGAAGCGCACTTCGGAGATTCTAGAGACCTAACATCTCTAATCACTGACCTACAACGCATCCATCAATTACCTAACGAATCTGCGTTAACCTTTGTATCACGGTTGCAAACGCACAATGCAAAAATGCATGCCGCAATCCAAAAACAAGCTTTGTCCAAAGAACAGAAGAAATCTCAAAGTGATTTAGTCGAAACTATGACGCTAAATAATTTATTAACAGGCTTAGAACCAAATTTAGGCAAAATTATACGTGCTGGCAATCCACAAAATATGTTGGAGGCTATTAATCGAATTAAAAGAGAACTACAACTCTCTTATTTTGAGTCGCAAAAATTCTCGAGAAATAGCCAAGCTAAAAACCCAATTCCTCCCCAACAAAAGAGACCAATTTCAACTTTCCAACAGAAAATGTGTTCATTTTGCAATCGCATTGGGCACACTGTAGGTGAATGCCGTACTAGGCAACAACAACAATTTATGCCATCACCGTCCCAAAACTTTCAAAGACCAAACTTCCAAAGAAATTCAAACTTCCAAAATTTTTCGCAAAATAATCAATTTACTCACAGGCAATTCCCACAAAATAATCAATCTAATCTTCCACAGCAAAATAGGCCTTCAGCCATCAGACCAAACCCGAATTTCAATCAGCAGAGACCATCTGCAATCCAACCAAATCCAAACTTTAATCGTTACGATCAACAAAAGGCCCATCATTTGAACTATGAACCTTATGATAGTTACATTGATAATTCCAATCAATATGAGACCTACTCTACCGATTACTCCCCAAATTACTAACTTCAACAAGACAATTGTGAAAATTATAATTTCGCAACCAATCAAAGTTTCCCAGAGAACTATAATTCTCAGTCTGAGCAGTATGAGGATTATACCGCTAATCCTCAGGATTTTTACCAAGGTTCCAACCAATTAACTCATCCTCCCAACCAGGAATCCGAACCAATTGCAGAATTGGAAACTCAGATCCAAACGATGACTCTAAAAGACAGTTTCAACCCATACCTGAATTTCCCGGAACACAAATTCATGTAAATATTCTTTCGCATGCATTGCTAACTGTCAACTCAAAAAATCTCTATTACATGAAAGACATAACCGGTAAATTTAAAATTTTACTAGACGCAGGCGCCGGTATTTCAGTTTTTAAACCTAGGACAGCTGAAAACTACAGGCGCCGATCTCCTGAAAATGTGATTGTTCAAGGTATAACGAACGAAAAGATTAATATTAATGAATCTGTTCTCATACCATTTACCACCAGTGATCCTCATAAAGTTTATATTCACAATCTAGACATAGACTTTGACGGACTTTTAGGCGCGGACTTTTTCGAACATTACGAATGCAGGATAGATTTTAAAAATAAACAATTAGTGACGAATTTTAAAACCGTACCGATATTCAAAGTTACTGATATTTCACCATCGCAACCAAGCGTAACCCGCGGTTTAAGCGCCATAAAAAATCGAAACTTAATTTCCATTGAACCGCGCACGGAAAAAATATTCAAATTAAAATGTGACCTACGAAATACCGAGGCTATACTGGTAGCCCAAGAAAACGAAAAAGTACGCTTACCCAACGCTATCGTCAAAATAGACAACAACGGAGAATTTTTAACATCTGTAATAAACGCAAACGCTATTCCAAAAACTGTAGATTTGTCAAACCTTAAACTCGAATCAATAGAAAAATTTAGGGCAATCTTTAATTTAAATTGTAAAAACTCAGACTACCAACAACAAATAGACAGGAATTTCAAAATTAAAAATCAATTACGCTTAGAACATTTGAACGAAGAAGAAACCGATTTAATAACACAACTTTGTCTAAATTTTTCGGACATATTCTATCTAGAAGGAGATAACTTGTCATTCACAAACGAAATTAAACATTCTATTGACACCAACAATGCCAAACCGATATTCACAAAATCTTATCGTTACCCCCAAATTCATAAGCAAGAGGTAAAGTCACAGGTTTCAAAAATGTTAGCCCAAGGCATAATCCAGCCTTCGATTTCTCCCTGGTCCTCCCCAGGTTGGGTAGTCCCAAAAAAACTTGACGCCTCTGGCAAACAAAAATGGCGAGTTGTAGTCGACTACAGAAAACTTAACGAACTGACTATTGACGACAAATATCCCCTTCCGAACATATCTGACCTTCTTGACCAACTAGGAAAATGCCAATCCTTCACAACCCTAGATTTGGCCTCTGGGTTTCACCAGATAGAAATTAATCCCGAAGACGTCCAAAAAACCGCCTTCTCTGTAGAGAATGGCCACTATGAATTTCTTCGCATGCCATTCGGTCTTAAAAACGCTCCATCCACTTTCCAAAGGGTTATGGACAATATCCTACTAGGTATCCAAAACGAACGTTGCCTCGTCTATATGGACGACATCATCATTTATTCCCCAACGATTCACGAACATATTACCCGACTAAACGAAATATTCCAACGCTTAAGGAAAGCTAACCTTAAAATACAGCCCGACAAGTGTGAGTTTCTTAGGAAAGAAGTTGCCTACCTAGGACACCTCATCACCAAGGACGGTGTAAAGCCAAACCCTGCTAAGGTTGAAGCAATCCTAAACTTTCCTCAACCCAAAAACCAAAAGGAAATTAAATCTTTCCTGGGTTTAGCAGGCTATTATAGACGTTTTATCCCCAATTTCTCTAAAATATCAAAACCTCTGACCAAATTACTACAAAAAGACATACACTTTAATTTCGACAATGATTGTACGAATTCATTCAAAAACTTAAAACAAACCTTGACAACAACTCCGATACTAATTTACCCGAACTTCGACGAGCCTTTCCTATTAACCACAGGCGCGAGTGCATTCGCCATTGGTTCCGTGCTTTCGCAGGGCCCCATTGGTAAAGATTTACCTATCGGTTATGCCTCCCGAGTTTTATGCAATGCCGAAACTAAGTACTCCACGATAGAAAGAGAGCTCTTAGCTATCGTGTGGTCAGTAAAGCATTTTAGACCATACCTGTTTGGCAGAAAGTTTAAACTAATCACCGTTCACAGACCACTTACCTGGTTATTTTCGATAAAGGACCCGGGTAGCAGATTAGCCCGTTGGCGCCTCACACTTGAAGAGTATGACTACGAGGTCATATACAAACCCGGCAAAATAAACAAAAACGCAGACGCCTTGTCCAGAATCAAAATAAACCACTTTAACGATTGTTCCAAATTCTATTCTAAAATTTTAGCAGCTAACGAAAACACAGACGATGACGAAAGCCTAAATGACGAAAACGAAATAACTAACGAACATATCGCTCAGGAATTTGACACATTCTCTAGACTATACAAGACAAAATCCCTAATAGATTACTCGAAAATCGAAATTACAAACAAACAATTGTTAGATCGAGAAAACAAAAACATAATTACGTTCTTTCGGCAAAATAACCTAACAGACCTTCATCACCAAATTATAGAAGATATTTTCGAAGAAAATCCCGAATTCGACAACAGTACAATCAATATTGTCTCTAGTAAATCAACCCGACATAGAAATTATTATATTATCGCTGTACCTTTCGACCCCGAATCTGTAATAGAACACTTGTTTTTAACGTTGTATAAAAATCAAAATAAACTAGATCTTTCCAAGACCTACTATGTCGAAAATAATTTGGACCTCCCAATACTCGAAATTCACTCATTCATTTTTGCGGAAAAAGACCTAAAATTAATCAATTGTCAAAATCTAGTGCAATGCCCCGACGAAGACCAACGCCCAATAATCCTCGATCAAAATCACACTGGAAAAAATAATTTGCACCGCGGAATAAACGAGACAATACGCAGAATCAAAAACAAGTATAATTGGCAAGGGTTAACGAAAGATGTCGAAAATTTTATCAAAAACTGCGAAACATGCCAAAAAACGAAAGTTTGTCGAAAAAATTTAAGTAGTCCACTGGTAATTACAGAAACACCAAAGACACCATTCGAAAGAATTAACATTGACTTATTTGAATTCCCTACGCGCAATTATGCCCTGACTATTCGCGACGAACTGACTAAATTTACACAAGCTTACGCAGTCCCCGATAAATCCGCCAAATCTGTAGTAAATACGCTACTGCTTTATTTTCAAAATTATGGTACTCCATTAAGAATACATTGCGACTATGGAGGAGAATTCGATAACAATTTATTAAGAGATTTGTGTAGATTATACGATATAAAATTAACTTTTTCGAGTGTAGGACATCCCCAGTCAAATGGTTCAATTGAACGATTTCACGCAACCTTGGCCGAAATGATAAGAGCTAACAAAACGGAAAACCCGAATGAACACCCATTTACCATTTTACCGTATGCAGTAATCTGTTATAATAACTCTGTAAATAAAACTCACGGATTTACCCCATACGAATTAGTTTTTGGTCATACATCTGTTCGTCCACCGGAAACATTATACAATCAAAAAGAGTTAATCACTAAATATGTCCGAGATTTAAACAATCGCATTTCTCACTATTATAAAATAGCTCGAAGTCGAACTGAAACTCAAAAACAAAAAGCCAAAGTTCGGTTTGATAAAAACGTCCCCGAAAATCGCCCCACATATAATGTTGGCGACAAAGTACACGTTAAGGAATCTCAAATAAAGAACAAATTACAAGATAAATTCAACGGTCCGTTCGAAATTAAAGAAATTTTTCAAAATTCCGCTACGCTACTAAATCTCGAATCGAACCAAACAACTAAAGTAAACTTTGACCGAATGAAACCATATACTGAAAATTAAATTTATTTTCAGGTTTCTGCTGCTGCTCGGATCAGCACTTGCCCAGTATAAAATAACATCGATCAACAACACGATCGGAGTGTACTACCACCGAGACACAGACATAGTAATCTCTAACGGGAAATGGACTCTACTTGTACATAAAAACATATCGACTCTTAAAACAGCATTTGACAAAAACGACAAAATCTTACAAACCCTCTACAACACACTCGACCCAACATACCATTACATGAATGTCTTTTTCGGCGATGTAAAAACGCATCTCAGTTTATTAACTCAAATCTCTCAATCGATACAATCAAAATTTAACGAAGTTTACCTAGACACAAAAAGATACAGACGAGGAATACTAAACGGTATCGGAACGATTTTCAAATCGATAACTGGAAATCTAGACGCAGAAGATGGTCAGTACTATTCTGATTGCATCAACAAGCTAAATAATGACGAACACCAACTCGAAAATTTAATCAAAAATCAAATATCTGTCACGACTTCAGTCATCAAAAATTTTAATTCAACTATTCAAAAACTACAAATCGACGAAGAAACTTTCAATAAGAATATCAAAGAAATCGAAACCTCAATTCTAGATATGACTAAGGATATCGAAAATATCCACACAAAATTAAGATTTTTAGAAATTTGCGAACAACTCATGGCAAGTTATTTATTCATTGAAGACAATTTAAACGATATTTTGAATGCCATAACATTCGCTAGACTAAAAATTATACATTCGTCAATAATAACTCCTGACCATTTAGTAACAGCATTACAAGAGATTTCTCAGAGTTTACAGAGAAACAATTTGCCTCTACCTATTAAATTATCAGCAGTCGCTCAATATTTAGACATTATTGAGTTACAAGCTTTTCAAGTAGATTCTAACTTAGTATTCGTTCTAAAAATACCTCTTGTCGAACCTCAAAATTACAATACCTTCCGCCTATACCCGATCCCAATTCTTGATAACAGAACTGGCCTTCTGCACATTTTATCTATTTCACAAAAGTTTATCGCGAGAGACGATGATTCTTTGATGTACATACCAATTTCAAATTTAAATAAATGCAAACCACTATACTTTGGAACGAAACTATGCTCAAACCTGTTTGCATACCCTATCGATCAAAATGCCATATGTGAAGCCAGAATCCTGAAACAGTTGACTAAACTCCCCGAAAATTGCCAGACATCCTTCATCATTGGTCAAGGATACAACGTTCAAGAACTTGAAGACAACACATGGTTAATAATAAACTCCGAACCACTTCACATCACCGTCAATTGTCCAAAAAGAGATTCAATAACCGAATTAATCAACAAAAATTCAATCGTCAAACTACAACCCGGATGTTACGCCTTTGTAGGAATCACCAGAATACAAGCTAGTGCCAAAGACTTTTCAGACATTAAAGACAATTCTCATCCCATCCAAATTCCTTATGAGTGCTGCAATCAAATGCCCGACAAAATTAAATTACCAAAATTAAAACCTCTCAAATTAAACAATCTAAATGTAGAAGATTTGGACATCGCCAAAACCAAATTGGAACAATATTCGAAAGACCTGGATGATCTTATAAACGAACCATCTGTGAACAAACATGTATCTTGGTTCACGTATTTTACCATCACATTCGTTGTTTCCCTAATTCTACTTTACATACTCTGTAAGTGTAGGAAAAGATGACGTGGAATGCTGAAAATCCAACATTCTACAGATGATGCCCCTTCACCCTCTCCAGGACGAAACAAACCATTTATGAAACTTCCCGGTTTTATCCCTCCAAGAAAGCGACCCGTTATCAGACCCCAAGAAGGAGATGACATCGAGTTAACATAGACTTTCACTTGTGATTTATCATTCACATTATTAACTTAACCGTTGTATATTTTACCTTTATTTTTATTATTTTTTATTGTATTCATTCACTATTTTATTACCTTTCAATTTCAAAAAGTTCCTGTATAACAGCAACTTTTTCATTAAGGGGGAAGTTGTTATATAGTATTTGAGCCACTGTATACAAGACAATACGTGACTTTTGCTTTATTTCAGTTTATCCTATAATATCATATTTCAGCTACGTGCAGATAACAAATTCCCGCTACCATTTATCGCTTACAAAGTATCATATTATATTACATTACATTTTAACTTATCATGATTATGCTGAATTGCTTGCTTGCTTTTCTTTGTTCGTCATTTAGATGACACTGCATCTAAATGTCATAAATAGAACCACGAGACATTTCTGTAGCCAGTTATCATACTCACTTCAAATTAAATACTTACATTTTATTACTGTATTATTTCTAAGAGTCAACGTTGACTCTCTACAAATAAATAAAATTGTTTTTAAAAACTTAGCTACGAAACGCGAGCTATAACATATATATATATATATATATATATATATATATATATATATATATATATATATATATATATATATATATATATATATATATATATAATATATGAAGTGTTGTTGCACTTCCGGGTGCTTTCCCGCGTCGATGATCGACTTCTCCAGAAGTCACGGTTGTCTAAACATCCAACGGATAGGAAATGCCAGAACTCAGCAATATACAACGATTCTCAGTGACAGGCGGACAGTTTTGATCAGCCTTACTCATAAGAAAAAGGCATGTAATATCAAAATTATAACATAATCTGCCGTACACACACCTACCGTAAATTCCACCAATTATTCTTATAGAATATTTTGGTCAATCATCACCTCCACCTCCGCAGCTTTTAATTTTGCTTCTAAGAATAGTTAACAGATTTTGAGTAACATCAGTTTTTTAGTATCACGTGAAGAACAACAATGTAAAAAGTTTATGGCAAAAAAATGTTTTTCTTTAGTATCACTTAATGTCAACTATATTTTATTACTGCTCATGAAGGTACGGTAAAACTATGAAACTTTCATCCTGAGGAAACGCCACCAGTTTGTACAACACGTCACAAATATTCCACTCTTGTAATGGACCCCATTCAATTCAAAACAGATTTATTAATATTAACTGGATACAACAACACTGCCTCTCCAGAGCCCATCCCGGGACCGACCCTGCGACCACCCGGTGGTGCATCGCAAAGTCGGGCCGAGACGGGGCTGGTTTGGCGAAAGTAAAAAATTGAGAACATAACAAAACTTAAACACCTTTTGCAAAAGTAAATAAAGTTAAGTAATATAATAAACAATGGTTGATAAAAGAAAGCTTAACATAAAAATTGAACACAACTACACTTGGTTTTAACCGTTTTCGCACTGCACTTTTTAATTTTGGTACGGACGCTGACACCATAACTTGTACGAGGCGCCATCCGAGAATTGCTCCAATGACGGGCTGCGCAAGGCTGGCCTAAACTGTGATTCTAAAAATTTTGATTGTTCTAAGATAAAAATTTTGATTCTGTTACAAGATTAATGAAGGAAGAATGAATTTACAGACAAAAATATACAAACAGAAACGAAGAAACAACAAACGCGACAAAAATGCACAAATACAAAAGAAGAGGGGGACAGAAAAGAATTAAAGATAAAAGGTATGAAATATCAGTGAAGGGTGGATAGTATTAGAGAAGGTATAGTAGGTGAAAGTTTGGCTAGAGTGGTTGCCGGAAGATTGGCAACGTCTGGTAAGGTAAGGGGTGTTTAATCCGAAATGGGGCATTATGCTGTCTAATTTGTGTAATGTGTCTTGTTAGCGGACTATCGCCCAGTTTGAATGAATAGAAGTTTTGAAAGATGTGCTGGATGTAGTCGGCTATCGGGGTTATGTCGTTGTAGCGTTCGTAGAGGTCTCTGAGGGAGGTGTACCTTCCAGAATTTGAGATGAGGCGCATGTACTTATGTTCAAGTACTTTCAGTTTATTCATTGTCGTGGCCGGTATGCTGCACCACACCGGCGCCGCGTATGTGATAGACGGCCTGACCACCATCGTGTACAACAATCTTTTATTTAGTCTGTTAAGCCTGCTACCCCTGACCATGAGCGGATACAGACTCCTGGACAGGGAGTAGACCGTCTGTATAGTTTCATTTATGTGCGTATTAAACGTCAGTCTTTGGCCGAGTCTCACCCCCAAATACTTCACGCATCTCTTAGTGGGAATTTGGTTGCCCCTGATCGAAATTGGAGTGATTATGCGGTTCTCCGTGAATCGACGCGTGAAGCATATCGCCTCAGACTTCTCAGCGTTGACCCGAATCTTCCACTGGTCGTAGTAAGCCGTGGCACGAGCCATGTGTGCTTTCAGCAGCATATTTGCCGCCTGCCCGTTGTGCGAATGCGCGTACATGGCTGTGTCATCGGCGTACTTGGCCAGCTTGGTATTCGGGAACTCTGGGAAGTCGCCGACGTACAAGTTGTATAACTTCGGTGACAGGCACGATCCTTGCGGGACGCCCGCACGAATGTCCCGCCGAGTTAAAAGTTTATTATTCACCCGGACCTGCAGGGTTCTGCGCGTCAGGAACGAGAGAATGAGTTTGGTGATGTGGGTCGGGAAGTTGTAGTGGTGTAGCTTGTAGAGTAAGCCCGGGATCCAAACGGTATCGAAGGCTTTCTCAATATCGAGGAGCACCTTGGCGGTGCTCTTCCCGAGGTCGTATTGTACCTTCACATCGTTAACTATCCTAACGACCTGCTGCACCGTGCTCCTGTCCTTCCTGAAGCCGAATTGGGACTCGTCGTCGATGTGAAGCTCATCCTGAACAGCATCGAGTCTGATCAGAATGATCTTCTCCACCAACTTGAAGATCGCCGATAGCAACGAGATGGGCCTGTAGCTGCCGACGAACTGCGCGTTCTTCTTCGGCTTCAGGATGGGTACGACCACGGCGCCCTTCCACTGGCTAGGCCAGTGCTGGAGTCGCAGGATCCCATTAACGATTGATGTGCACAATACCTTTCCTCGGGAGATATTTGAGCAGCTTGTATTCGATACAGTCCGCCCCGGGTGCCTTATTGTTGGGTAAGTCCTTGACAATTTCTGCCACCTCCGAGGGCTTGGTCATGACTTTAAGAAATTGTTGTCTCGTCAGTTGGAAGTCATGACCGAGCAGTTCTTGTACGTCTTGTTCGATGCGGTTGTGTTCTTGGTTGTTTGGCATGTTGTTGTTATGTATAGTCGGAAAATGGTCAGCTAGGTCGTTCGCTTTTTGTGCGTCCGTCAACGATGTCTGTCCGTTCGTACCCGTCAAGGCGGAATGGCTTCCCGCGTACTCGTTAGGGCCCTCGTCAGCTTCCACAGCGAGTTGTCCTGAGGATTCAGCGCTGCCAGCTTGTCCCCCCATTTCTGGTTTTTTGCAGTATTGATGGAGGTCCGGATCTGCCTCTGCAGCCTGATCATCTCGGCCCTAGCGTCGGCATCGCGATTTCGCTGCCAAAGCCGTCTCAGTCTGTTCTTCTCCCTTATGTTCTGTATGACCGCTTCGTCGAGTCGGTCTCTGTTGTAGTTGATGGTTACAGTGGTGGCAACAGTCTGCTTGGCATCCTGCAGCACCCGTGTAAACTCCCCCACCGCATTTTCCAGATCGGCGGGTGTATTGATCGTGTTAGCTAGTGTTAAATGTGTATTTATGCGTCTTATAGAGACGCCAGTCGGCGCCCCTATAAGAAGTGACCTTTCGTGTAATGTCCTCCCTCGACACACCGTCAAGTTGTCGACCACGATGGGGTTGTGGTCGGACGTGAGTTCCTGTAGGACCACAGGGGCCGTGCAGTTCCTCACGCTTTTATTGATCACTATGTCGAGAGGTGTTGTGCCGTTGTCCGGAAAATGCGTGGGATCGTCCGGGTATTGCAAAATGACATTTCGACTATTCGTATAGTCGAACAGAGTGTTACCGTGTGCGTTGTTGCGATGGCAGTTCCAGTTACGATGCCGGGCGTTAAGGTCGCCTATGAGCAGGCAGCGTGGGCCTGTGTTCATCAAATTCTCGAGACAACCCGCTGTGAAGCCGTTCAAGGGTCGATTGTACGCGGTCACGATACTAGTGCCGCCCTCCAGCGTCACACACACATTCTCTACGACGGTGTTCCGTACAGAATGGTGCGTGTGCGCGATATCGGTCTTTACTAGTACGGCCACGCCGCCACCCCTGTGGTTGTCGACCCTATCTTTACGATGTACTGTATACCCTCGGACTTGTAGCTTGTCACATCTGGTAAGTTTCGTTTCATTTAGTAGCATAATGTCTATTTTATGCCTCAACAAGTAATTGATAAGAAAAGGAATTTTGTTACCTATGCCATTGGCGTTCCAGGAAGAGATTTTTACTACGATAGCTTAAAACGCATCTTCTGGCATCGCTTCGAGAAAGCGATGCATAACGAACAATTTGTCTGCCGCGTTGGAGCAACTCTCCAGCTCGGCGTTCAAGTTTTGGTACAGCGCCAGAAACTTGTCGAGGTCAATGAGGGAAGCCATGCGATGCTGCTGCTGCCGTAGCTCTTCAATCTTGGCTCCGGTGGAAGCTCCTCCGGTTCTTTGGATTGTTGGGGTGGGCAGCAGCGCCGCTGGTCTTTTTTGGGGAACGTCATGAGGGCTGTCTTCGTCTGAGGGGGGCTGCGTCCTTGGGTGAGTCGGGGTGGGCTGGGATGCCGCTGTCGCGGCTAATGTTCTTCGTTCCTCCCAAATGTTGTTTTTTGGTGGGGATGCCTCCACGTATCTTGTTTCCGGTGCTGGTGCCACCCTGGCTTTGGTTGCCTCTAGTTGTCCCACCTTACGTTTGTACACCACACAAACTGTTGCATTTGCGGGTGAGGCCCCCCGCAGTTTACGCACTTGACGGGCGTGTCCCTTGGCTTAACACATCATGTCGGATTTTGGTGACATTTTGGCTTCAAATCTGTTTTTCGCTATCGGTATGGATTCCGATACGGCAGCTGGTTGTTTGGGCTGTTTGCCCGCGCCGGGGTGGGTGAAGTTGGGATCATTAATGTGTGTTAGACGTTGCTTCTTTTTGATTAGAAATATTGCCTTTTCGGGCGTTTGGTATTCTTTGGTTTCCTTACTGCACGCCTCTCCACTCCCCGAGGCTGCTTTAACCGTGTCCAGGCTTGTGTCAGTGTCGTTGCCTATTTGCATATTTTCGACCACTACTATTTTTCTTTTTATGCGTTTTCTTATGCTAGGACCTTGTGATGCTATGCTTGTCGAGCTCCTTTCGCTCTCATTTCCTGATAAATTTTGTTTTGTGGCGTTGTCTTTTTGTTGTGTGGGATTTTGTGAAAGCACCCCAGGAAACACTTACGAAAAAGTTTGGTTCGTTTTGAAAAATTGCTTTTCCATTTTATTGTCTATTTCGCGCACTATTTCTTGTTCGCCGCAAGCGCCTTTTATTACCGGAAAGGAAGGAAAGCTTTTGGTCCGACCGGCTTCAACCAACAGTCACGGGGGGGGGGGACGCTCGCCATAAATCGTCTTTATACGCTTTTAGGTTATATTTTTCCTAGTTGCGTCTAATTTCACTATGAGTTTATAAAAAATTTTGAAGGGGCTTCCGGATATTGGGTGTTTTCTTATGAGGCTAATTTCACTTACGTTAATTTAATTTAGCAATGCCACTGTCAAAGTTTATTAAAAGATGGGTATTGCTTATCCGAACGTTCAAACGCGGGCTCAACAACACTATGGCCGTTTGGCCGTAAGTTTATGGTGCTATTCCAACACGGTACGCACTTTATCTTCGTCGATTTCTCGAAATTTTCACACTACAGGGCGGATCACTCAAACATCTGCCGGTTTGAATATTTCTAACCGGTGTAATGGACCCAGTTCACTTACAAAAAAAACATTCCCAAAACAGATAACTCACAGGGTTTATAAAATAGGTCTTCTATCTTTAAGAAAGTGTTGTCAGGTCTTGTCAATACCGATAAGTACATGAGACTGCCTATTAAATTCTGATAAGGATATTTATTTTTATTCTCATTTGTTAAAACTGATTTTTCTAAATTCATTTTTGTCTCCATAGGAGTATGAGCTGGTTTAGCATCTTTCATATTAAATTTATTTAACAGTTTATTAATATATTCTTTTTGATTCAAAATAATATTTCCACTTTTATCAAAATTAACACTCATGCCTAAACATTCTCTAATTTTGCCCATATCCTTTATTCTAAATTTATTTTCTAATTCCCTCTTTAGAAAGACAGTTTCATTTATGTCATTTGAAAAAACAAAAAAATCATCTACAAACAAAGCTATTATAGTAAGTAAATCCTTTGAACCTTTTGACCTTTTTATATAAATACATGGTTCATGCGGTGACATTGCATATCCAAAATTACATAACACTGTATGGACTTTCTCGTTCCAAGCCCGTGAAGACTGCTTCAGCCCATAAATGGCCTTTTTTAATTTTAAAACTTTATTTTTACTTACTTTCATACCTTCAGGTACTTGCATATACAGACATTCTTTTAAATTTCCATTTAAAAATGCAGTTTTCACGTCTAGGTAGTTTATATCTAGATTTAATTTGACAGCTAATGCAAATAATAATCGTAAACTAGAAAATCTTATAACTGGAGCAAATGTTTCGTCGTAATCTACCCCAGGTTGCTGAACGAACCCTTTCGCCACTAATCGCGCACGATACCGAACTTTTCCTTCACAACCGACCCTCTTCTTTTTTAACACCCACTTACACGGCACCATTGTTGACGAATCGTTGGGTTGATCCACCAGGTCCCATGCATCGTTCTCATTAAAGCTGTCCAGTTCCTCGTCTACAGCTTGTTTCCACATTTTACCATCTGGTGCTGAAAAAGCTTCTTCTAGGGTGGTGGGATCACCATCAGGTCCATCAGGAACTTTGTGAGAAATCATGTATGTTACAAAATCATCGTAGTTTTTTATTTTTATTTCCCTCTGAGATTTTCTTACAGTTTCAGGAGTTGAAAAATTTTCTTCAGGGACATAATCAGGATCTTCTTCCCGGTCGTTGTCGGAAACTTCAGTTTCCGTATCAACTTCACGGATAGATATAATTTCAGCCCCCACTGCATCTTGTTCATCTGACAATTCATTTTCATCTTCTATCGACATTTCTATTCCTTTTTCGAATTTATCCGTTTTTGTCGTTTGTTCCATAATTATCACATCTCTACTGACTTTAACTTCACATTTTTTAGGATCATACAATCTATAGCCCTTAGTTTGCTCATCATATCTAACAAATATCATTTCATTTGACTTTTTATCCCATTTTTGTCTTAAATTTTTTGGCATATGCACCATAGCATGGCTACCAAAGATTCTCAGGTGTGGCAGGTTCGGTTTTGTTTCATACCACATTTCAAATGGTGTTTTTTCAATACCTGAAGCTATGGATCTGTTTCTCAGGTACATAGCTCAATGCACAGCTTCTGCCCAAAATTCAGTTCCTAGATTTGCATCATACAACATACATCTAGCCCTCTCGACCAAAGTTCTGTTAAGTCTTTCGGACATTCCATTCTGCTCTGGGGTATAGCTGTTAGTAGTCTGATATATAATGCCGTTTTGCTTTAAATACTTTTCGAACTCTTTTCAACAGAATTCCCCTCCATTGTCTGAGCGCAAGTACTTGATCGAAGCATTTTTGTGCTTTTCCACCATTGATTTAAAACATTTAAAGTGTTCGAATACTTCATCTTTACTTTTGAGAAAGTAAACAAAACCCATTCGGCTGTAATCATCTATAAAAGTAAGGAAGTGCTTCGACCCACCAAGTGATCGCTTCTGCATTGGTCCGCAGAGATTAGTATGTATAATTTCTAATAATGATGAAGCCCTCTTGCCAACATTTCTAAATGGTAGTCTAGTCTCGATTGCTTACCTTCGCAACATGTAACACAATTTTTTAAGTCGAACTGTGTTTGTCCCTGACATTCCATTCCTTCAGCAGCTTCGTTCACCATTTTGTTTAAGTACGCCGTATTTATGTGGCCTAATCTTCTGTGCCATGTCTGTCCTGTTGCTAAAGCCACTGCAGGTGCTACTAATAGAGTATCTTCCTCTGGTATATTTAATTTGTAAACACCATCTTGCAGATCAGCTGTTGCAATCAATTCATTTTCTTTATTGTAGATTTTACATCTTTCATTTTCAAATTTTACTTCATTACCATTTTTAATAATTTGGCTCACAGATAGCAGATTTGTTGTTAGTCCGGGAACACACATAACGTTTTTTACAGTGATGTGTAGACACTCAGCCTCTACTAATGTTTTTAGTTCCACATCACCTACACATTTAACAGTAAGTCTTTCTTTGTTTGCCACCATTATTTCTGATAAGCTGGGACGATCTTTAATTTTCAATTACCCAAGTTTTGTAACCCCAATTTTATGCAAAATTTTTACTCTCTGATTTACTACAAAATGATATTAAGTAAGTAGACGCGGCATATACAGGGCAAACAGAAAAGTGAAAGCAAAATAACGGGTATGACTAGCAAAGCAAAACGGTGGCTCGACACGTTCAAATGTGAGTAATTTAGGACTGACTCCACGACAGACAGACAAGTTACTAAATCTCTATGGATTTTAACAAAATGAATTAATCTAGAATATTTCGGAGAAGCTAGAATTTACTACTTGACGTTGCGAACCTGTTTATCGGATGTTTAATGAATGAAACAAGTCGGCTCAGAGTGTCCTACTTAAAGGCAGCGTCCCCTAAAGAGCCTCAAAGAAAATAAGCTACTAAGCAAACAGGTTCGGACATCAAATTTATCAGGAATTAATTGGTCTTTGTTATTTGCAATCGTGAATGCAAAATGACTTATTTCGTTAACGGTGTATCTTTTCTGGCAAAGTGACAGTGCGACTCAGGTGGAGTGTCCCACTTAAAGGCAGCGTCCCCGACTGAGGATTTCGCAGTCACTTAGTTAATTTGCAAAAATGAAGTTTTGAAAAAATTACTACAAGTCGCGCTGAAGGCGCAAATTATCGAAATGTAATGTATTCAAATGATTACGGCAAATATTCTAAGTCCAAAATTATCACAAATTGGATATGACTTTAAAATAGCAAATCCCTACCAAAAGTCAACTGGTCAGGTCGAGCGCGGAAAACCAAAAAAAGACTTAGCAGGAGGCCGATTCAGGATCTCCCCGGGTTGAGCTAGAAATCAGAACGTTCAGCGCAGAATGCGCGGGCAGACCTCAGCCAAGCAGTCTTCAGTCGACGGCGAGGCAGAATGTTCATAACTAGTAGCGTTAATTGATATAAATAATAACTTTCTGATAATTTAGATGTTCGGAATCGCTTGCAAATAACTTACTTATATTATTTCGAAAAAAGAATGAATTTAATAGTCCCAGTATTAATAATTATTAATCTAAATAATTTATTATTAATTCGTTCCCAAATGAAATTTTAAACTTGGCTTTTCCTTGAAATACTTTACTTCAAACAAAATACGGATATTTTAATTATGAAACTATACCGGGTGTGCTTAAAAAGAAATGGAATTCTGGTTTTCAAGAAAATCAAAATAAAAGTAATAGTGCTATTTGCTATTCGAAAATAGCTTCATTACACCCCCCCCCCCTACTTGGGTAAAAAAAATATTTTACTTACAGATATATTTTTTTTCTAACATCCCTACTCGGTTTTAACACTAAAAAAAACAAAATTAATCCTAGTCGCGAAGCTAAAATAAATAAATAAACAAAACTTCTCTTGCTTCTCCCGGCATGGTTGACCTAACTTCTCCTCTTTAGTACAGAGGTTCTCGCCACGAAGCTAGCTTGATCCGGACATACCAATTTCTTAGGTAAATATGGAAAATAGCTGCCATCTCATACTAAGGGAAGAAATTTTGGGTACTGCCAGCAAAATCGTTCCTTATTAAGTGTTCTATAATTCCTGAACGCCGTTTGCTTTTATCATTAAGTGCAGTTTTCTTCCAGGTTTAACTGCTAACCGCTTCCACTAGGAGCCATAGTTTCACTACTGCTTCGATTTCGGTCTGTGTGGATTCCTTACAGAATGGGTTCCTTCGCACAGTCACTGGGTAATTAAACAGAAACAAATTAGACGTCTAATAAAGTTAACCATTCAGTAGTGTTAAAATTCTCAGAGTACATTAGGCAAATTGAATTATGTTAACATTTCATTTTTAAACTAATACGTGTGTTCAACTGTAATCATTTTTATGCATGATAGTACCAAAATATCTTAAAATACTAAATTATCCTAAGAAGACTTACATAATAGTACTTTTAATCCATTTTTTAGGTCTGAAGAATTATATTGAAGGGCTAAATTATTGCCAATTAGTTTCGATAGAATACGCCTAGTTGTCTGCACCACATCCTTTCCTCCAGTCACGTGCAGCATTAGACACTAAAATAAAATAAGTACTACTTATCCTTGATAGCCTATTAGTTATCTTACAATTTTGATTATTTCGTTATCATCAGTCAATTTTTCGTTGAAGATTGTCAGTCCTTCCTTAGTTGCAATAGGTAGGCTCATGTTATTATTAATGTTCGTTAAAACGGCTCATCATTTTTGTCAGGTAGCCTTTGAGCCAAATGCTGCATTTCTTTGGTCATCTTTTCCAATGCGTTAAATACTTTACTTAACAGCACTGGAATAAAAGTGTGTTTATTTCCATATTTGGGACAGAGGTAGTGTTTAAACTTACCCTAATTTTTTGTACACCAACTTGAGGTAGATGTCGGGCTCCAATAGGAAAGAGCGGAGGTTAAAGTAGGTGTAGATACATTTCTATGGACGAGCGAAGTATTTCCTGCAATCTTAGGTTTGTTTACAATTTTTGGAAGTCTTGGAAGTTCTTCTTCATCTTCGGATGAAGCCTCTATCTCTTTCTCTCCAACAGCATATTTCTATCCCTCTTTCTAGTCCTTTCTGCTTCACTACTACTACTACTGGAGTGATCTTCTGAGTATTTAAGTTTTAAAACCGCCGTTAGATAAACACCTGAAATTAGATATTCCTATCATATAATACACTACTGTTGATAACTAAGTATCGTATCTCATGGATGTTGATGGTCAGTGCGCATACTGTTACTGTCATAAAAAAATGATTGATACATGACTAGATTCGTAGAATATTCTATATCTCGGCTGTCTAATTATTAGACTAGCAATACCAACTCTTTCAATGTTCACGTTATGTCAACATTGTGAACACAAATAGAACTTAAGTAGGTATGTATTCAGGGACTAATTTAATGTATACTTGTTTCACATTTTATATTTATGCGATATTTTCCGCATCTCTCTGGGTCTAATGCAACGTGTTCTGTTACAAGCCTTATTCTCGTAAATTCATTTTTTGTGTATGTAGGCCATAGACAATAATCTTGATTATTCTCAGAAATTAACCAGTTGTCTGAAACAATTGCCATTGTTGTGGTTTCAGTTTACTTTTCTTTGGGAAATTCAACAATAAACTCCCTGCACAAAAATTTATGAACATTAAAAAAATCGTTAAAAAAATTACCTAGATATATTTTACTTATTTAGTCTCCTTAAATTTATTAATCTCATAGCAGGCATTAATTAAATTAAATACTTAATATTTAGACGATTTTAGTAAACATTATTGCAAGTGTATTAAAGGCATGAAGCCGTAATTACCACCACAAGGTAGTATAAGATGTCTTTACAATGATGCACTTCATAATTAATTTCGCTGGCAGCTGTAATCTCATACATATCTAAAAATGATGAATCTGCAGGATAATCTACTAAAGGTTTTATAATTTTCATTTTTTCCCAACCATTTTCATTTCATTAGGTCACTTAACGAACTTGCTTATAAGAAATATGTTGCGAGACTAGAGACTAGAAACACACAATTGTTTTTATCTGTGTCACTGCCGCATAACTTGAAGTCCTTGAAATGTAATTCAGAATAATATTCTCCTTCACATGTGGTTCGTATCTCTTCTTCCACGTTATCTGTGTGACGTATTAAACCTGCATCAAAATTAGTTGACACATTTTGAATAGGATTACTGCTGATTACGTTAAGACGTCGAACAACTTGTTGAAGAGGTTGATTTGATTTTCGCAGTAGCTTCTTTAACGTAAATAAATAATTTTCAAATGCAAAGCAGTTTACAAGACTTAATTTTTTTGGCATCCTAAGCAAGATGAATCAATGCATGTACATTATAAGTACAAAACTCTTGTCCATACAGCCTTACAGAATATTTCGCAGAGATTTAATAATTCATTCGCATAATTATTGTGATGTTCATTCAAATTATTACATTATAATACAGTTATAGCAAATCGTAAGATCATGAAATTGGCAAAAACGCTTTTTGATACAATGTTTTTCAAGACGACAGGGCCAACATATAGTAAAAAATTCCGCAATCCTCTGGCTTTCCACCTTTCCAATTCTTGTAACAATCTAGGTTTCCGATTGAACTCACAAGGCCAATGTTGACTTACAGAGTTAATTCTAATGTTTATTTCAGAAAGTTTAACGTGGCTTAATTTACGAAATGATAAGTTGCCATCTGTCCACACAAACAAAAATTTTTTGACGACGAAACAAACACAATGCATATAATCAACCATAAGAATTGACACTAAATCAATATTTAATCGAGATAAAGGTGTGTTTCCTTTATGATGTGAAACATTGTGACATGTAGCAAAAGAATCATTTGTACGTAATTCTGCTTTTAAATCCAAATATGTCATGCGTTTATTAACAACACTTGTCACACCCAAAATAAGCGCTGTGTCCTCTAACGTTCTTAATAAAACTTCTCGCTGGCATATCGCAACAAAATGAATTAACTTTCACTTGCATATTTTTCTTATCTTGTATAAATCCCACTTGTAAGAGTATTGATAGCTCATCAACAAATTTTTGTAGATACTTTTCTAACGGTGGCTTGGTGTTTCCACAAAATATTGCTACAGGAAACGGAGGTTCATTATTCAAATTAAATGGTTTGCATAAAATTAGTACGAGCATTTAATGGTAGACCGGTTAATTTTGGACTTATTGAAAACCAAACAAGTAATTCTGATAATGCTTTGTTAGTAATTTTGTTTTGAATAGCCCATTTTTTTTAAAAATCTGTCGAGGTACAAGGGTCGAACGAAGCAACCAAGGATTCTCCGGAATTGCCGGAATTATTCTGTGTAATTTGATTTAGTTCAACATTAACGGTATTAGTACAAATTAATGATTCTGCAGTGTTCAAAAACTTGTTTCAACCTCCGTTTCTTCAATGTACTCACTCCGACGCATGTAGGTATTCATATCATCAGTTACAGTCGGTTCATTTACTCCATTCACCACAAGATTAGCTTTGGATTTACTTTCATTTGCCAATTCCAAATTAACCAAATTTAAAGTATCAGCAACTTTTATTTTTATTAACCGACGTTCGTATCTCGCACTGTGATTTTTAAACACAATTACGTTGCGTAAAGACATTCCGTTATTTATTAAATTTCGCACTCAAGGAAGTATAAAATAATATATTAAGTAAAGCTAAAAACGTTTTACCATACATCTTTTAGGTTATGCCACTAATAAAGTTAGCAAAATAACATAAAATACATGTAAGTGAATAAACTAAATAGTATCGAACTTACCCCATTATCATTTAAATCTCCGGAACCAGTAACGAAATCACAAACAAATAAAATGCTTAAATAATAGTAAGATAGCCACGACCAAAAAATTACCGGGAAATGAAGCAAGCAGAAGTAAAATGACACTCGACATCGTTTCTGCATTAAACAGTTCTACCATGCGCAAGCAATTAATTAAATTACTACGGATGGAACTGTTATGTTGGCTACACCTTGTTAAACCCGCACATGCTGAGAAGACTGGCAGTGACGTAATGGAAAGAAGTATCCGGTAGCCATATTGTCAAGTAGTCGATATTGGGGAGTCCACGTTTGAATCGTATGTTAAGTCGACGTATAATTTGTACCTCTGACGAGAACAATAAAAGAATATATAAGAGTAAGGAGTATTATTTATTTGTTGGCACCAAAACAATTTACAAGTACACAACAGGAACCAAGCAGGGCATCCAACTCAAAATATGGTAAATACTATACAATGTCGATAAAGCATTGGATGGGCACTTGAAAAAGTATGCAAAATGCTTCTGCATAAAATGCGGTGGTACAGCACTTATATGCCATTGCCACCACAGTCCCGATGTTGCCGGCAAATAACCGTACGTCGGCCAGAAGTCGCGCGTTTGCTGGGCATGTGCATTTTCCGAGGATTGCTTGTTAACAATTTGCGTTAGCAAACTTATAATTTGTTTATTTTGTTCTCTTACATAAAAAATGCTTAATAATAATGTCACGCAGTACCCAGGCAATTATTGGACCACCCAGTATATGATTTTATTCAGGAAACGATTCAGTTACAAAACAGGGTTCGTATTTTGATAAGGAGGCAAAATTCTCTGACTTTTCCAGGTTTTCCATGACTTTAACTTGACGATTTTAATTAATTTTTCAGTAGGTAGAATAGATACATAATTATTTTTAATATTAATTTGAAAATGAGCAGATTATCACTCATGTTCTATTTTTTCCATAATTAATCACATAATACAATAAATTAGGTCATATCATAAATAAAATTGTATTACCTGGTTTAGGTTATTATAATACAAAAGTTTTCAATACATTTTTAAAACGAAATTTAAATTCTCTAGGAATGCTCTTTTCTAACATAAAATAATGAGATGTAACTAAATATACTTATAACATAAATGTGTTAAAATATTTTAGAGTGGTATTCCCTAATTTTAAGAAAAAAAGCTCATATACCAGGTGCCCTGAAATTTCGCGTTCTGTAGATACGATGTGTTGGAATTGCCAAACAAAATTTTACAAGTCAAAAATTGCCTTCATTTTCAAATTAAGCAAAATACACATGTAACTAAGACGACAAAAACAAAAATTGCCATGAAACTGTGAGAGGTAGCAACAAACTGAGCACATTTATTGTCTATACTTAATAATAATAATAAGGGTCGGAGCCACAGGGTAGGGTGACTGGGTTTTTGTAAAAAAAAAAAAATAATAATAATATAAGTTTATTTAAGATAACAAATCACCGAATCTACAAAATAATAGAATTATTGGAAAAAAAAAGAGCCTCTGCGCCCGTGACGTTTACGCCAAAGGAAAAGTCAGAGGTTATGTTTTGCAAATAATATAAATCGGAATAAACACAAAAATAATGTATTTTGCTGACGTTTCGGAAAGTAATCTCTTTCCGTTTTCAAAGCTATTTTTTGAAGAACTCTTATTTTGCTGTGTATGTTAACTATATTTTGAAACCTAGTTCGATCAGTATTTAGAAGCCATATTTTTACATTTTTTTTGAATTTTTTGAATTTGTCCATATTTTTAATATTTGTTGGTAGAATTTCATATAGACGAGGTCCTAAGTAGTTACAGTTTCGTTGACCTATGGTTTTGTCACATCCGGGCATGATATGACTGTGTTGTTTTCCTCGTGTATTATAATTGTGACGAATAGGTTCTATGTTTATTTTATTTTTTCTTATATTCAGTAACATATTTAAACAAAACAGTTGTCGAATATCCAGAACGTTGTTTTCTTTATATAGCTTATCACTAGGGTAAGTTCGATTTTTACCAAAAATTGTTTTTAGTATCCATTTTTGTATGGAATTTAGTCTTTCCAGATGGTTATCGCTTACTCCTCCCCAGCCTACAATACCATATGAAAGCTGTGATTGGACCAACGAGTAATAAAGAATTTTTAGCTGTGGTTCGTTTAAGTATTCTTTAAGAAGTTTAAATCTGGTAAGTAGTCCTCTGACTTTTTTTATAATATTCATTACTTGTAGATCCCACCTTAGATGTCTGTCTACAGTAATGCCTAGGTATTTTATAGACTCAGCTTCTGGTATTTGCACATCTTCATTAATTTTTAGTGGGCCAATATCGGGTAATGTGTTAGTGTAGGAGGTGAACGGTAAATATTTGGTTTTGTCACAATTTAAGGTTAGTTTGTTGTACTGGAACCATATTTTTATTTTTTTAAAGTCGGTCTCTGCTTCTCTTTTTAGAGTTTCCCAGCTATTTCCGGTGTATAAAACAGCAGTATCATCAGCGAAACTTAATATTTTACCAGTGGAATTAATGGATAGTAAACTGTTGATATATATTGTAAATAGTAGTGGTCCCAATACCGTTCCTTGCGGGACTCCGAATGTTATTGTTCTGGCACTACTAATAGTACCGTCAATCTCCACATACTGTTCCCGATCGGATAAGTAACTTTTAATGAGGTTATACATTTTTCCCCGAAGTCCATAGCATTTTATTTTTTCTAAAAGTTTTTGGTGGGACACGGTGTCAAAAGCTTTAGATAGATCAACAAAGATACATAAAGCAGGTGTTTTTGAGTCTAGAGCTCTATATATTTCAGATATTAATTTATGAATTGCATCTTCAGTTGACTTTCCCTCTCTGAAGCCATATTGGTGATCCGAGATTATATTGTGGCGATTTAAAAATATCAGAATTCTGCATTTTAATATTTTTTCAATAATTTTGGCGATATTAGAGATACGTGAGATTGGCCTGTAGTTTATTATTTCTAGTTTATCTCCACTTTTATAAAGTGGTTTAATGAGACCAACTTTTAGCAGTTTAGGGATGCATTCAGTTTCAAAGCATCTATTTATTAGATATGTTATTGGAGTGGCAATTTCTGTTTCTACTTTTTTTAATACTTCCGTGCGAATGTTATCAAGACCAGGAGATTTTTTTAATTTTAGTTCTTTGATAACTTTCCGGACTTCTGTCTCATTTGTCGGGTATAGGTACATTGTGTTTTCTATTTCGATGTTGTTTTCGGCAAAACCCTCTGGTGGATCGTTTATTTTGTTTGCATATGTTTGTCCCAAGTCGCTGTAGTGCTGATCAAATGCGTTTGCTATTTGTTGTTTATTTTCTATAATATTTTCATCTGTTAATCTAATTTTAGATATAATTGTTTTAGGTTCCAATTTGTTACAAATATTGTTTACACACTTCCAAAGAGCCTTAGTTGAGTTTTTGTTATTGTTTATCATAGAGTTAGAATAATTTTTTTTCGCCTTTTGTATCAACCGGTTTAATTTGTTCTTGTATTCTTTGTATGCGTTAGATAGGTTTATATTATTTGGATCGCTTTGTAATTTTTGGTATAATTTATTTTTTTCATTTATAGATTTTACGAGTCCAGAGGTTATCCATTGTTTCCGGTGTATATCTTTGTGATTTATTTTAATTTCTTTGGTGTTTTTTGTAATATGGTATTTTAATGTTTTGATAAATATATCTGTCATCAGGTCTATATTATTTTCACGGTACATGTCATTCCATTTTTCCTGTTGTAAGTCCGATTTGAGGTTAGCATAATTTATATATTTTTTATTTTTGATGTTTTCTTTTGTAGTTGTATTATTTTTTTCTTTATTTGTGTCGATTTTGAAACTTATAGCAATAGGATAATGATCTGTAATGTCATATTCAAAGATATAAGATTTTATATTATTATCATCCATATGTAGTGAGTAAGATGTAAGATTAAGATGTAAGATGTAATTGATTTTAAATTTCTAAGGGCATTATCAAATTAATGGTACTAATTCGTAATATCTTCACCACTGGGTTAATTGTTACCCTATATAATTTCATCTTAAGACATCTTATCTACTATCTACATGTACCTACTGTGTGTCAAATTCCGAAATAACTGCATTAATGAAAGGAACAATTGACCTTTCTTTGGAAATTTCAAACCACCAGTGAATAATAACTCAGAAATATACCAGAAAGAAATATCTTTCATTGCTAGTTTTCTTTGTTTTGTAATTTCTTTTCCTTTTACGCTGTGTTTTGCTTCTTCTTCCAAGGCTGACTGATACCTCATATGTGCATTTCGACAAAATATTTTCATTTTATTTTCCAAAACAATATTGCTACCTCCACCTAAATTGACAATTGCATCATATACTTGTCTTCTTGCTACCAGAGATTTTTCATTCATATTTTCAACTAGCATTGCCTTATTGACCCTCTCTACCGAGGCGTTTCCATGGGATAATATTAAGATCATACAAACTCTTCTAGGATGAATTACCTGATAAAACAGTTTTATAAAAGTCATCTAGTCTATCTGATTTATAGTCGATGAACATCTGTTTAAGAGCTATATTTGTTAAAAGTGTTTTATATTGATTCATACTATTTTCTGCTGTTTCTATATTTATGATATTTTTTATCAGATAGTTATTGTAATAAATTGTTCAATCTGCTTTCGGCAGAGTTTATATCATTTACTATTATATGGAGGATCAAAATATATCATCATATATATTTTGTAAGTAAATGCTTAAAAGAACACCGTTCAAAAATTTTCTTGATTAGTGCTTTGATAAACAACCTAGATACTTTAAAAAACCCAATCTTTTCCTGCTCAGTCGCTTTACTTTTTTTTATATATTTACGTAATAAAACCTATATCTATATCAGAATATAAGTAAATTTCATTATCTTTAATGTCCAACTTCATTAAGTGAGATGTTGACTTTTTTAAAATACCTTTTTTAAAAATTAGCCCTAAAATGCCTCTAACTAGAATATCTAACTCATGGTACATGAATGGAGCCATAGGAGCGAGCTGGTGACTGAAATATTTTCAGAATGCAATTTTACACTTGATTAATGAATCTGAACAAACTCTTTGCAACCTTTTAACAATATGTGTTGCGGGCAATGTCGTATTTTTGTCACAAATATATAATTTCACATTGTCAAATATTTCTATAGCCCTATTTGCTGCTGCCACTCTCTACCCAACGAGTACTACAGTACTTCAAAGGGAAAATGGTTTGCTTAGTTAATTTTTTAAAAGCTGCTCTTCTTGCTGGTGAATCCTTAAAAATTTTGTAGAATGCTTTTAAAGTATCGTTAACCATCCATTTTACGCTGTTGTGTCCCGTTTGGAATGCGCCATGTACAACATGCAACCCGCAAGAGCCTAAATCTCCTCTTCTCTAGATCCTCTTCTTCACATCATAATCTAAAGAATTTCCAAATAACATTTGGCCCATCCATAGATACTTGCAATAATTTATTTAAACATAGCGGTTTCAGTCCTACCTTAAAATGCAATAAGATGTCCTACGAAGTGGCACCATTCACAAACACTGATCTCAAGTATCTGGAATAAATGGAACCCTATAATTAATAGTTAACAATGAATTATAATAGGATTTCTGTTTTGTTTGAAACCATTCACTCAAAACAAACTCCGGTACTGGATAATAAATTTAAGTAAATTACCTGCTCTCGACACTATATTTAGTTTTATTCCAATGTCTTATAACAATATCCATTTGGTCTCGCTGCGATATCCTATTTAATGATTCGTCGAAGCAAACCACAAAGAAATCACATTTTAATAATGTGTCTTCTTGTTTGTCATTGAAGTAAGGTGCCAATCCAAACGTAATGTAATACCCCAATTTTGAAGAGCTTAGTTTCATTTTCTGTGCTGTTGGGTAATCACGGAACATTTTTTTCAAAATTGGTATGATTTTATTAACGGAATTATTTGATGAATGGGATTGAACAATACGTAACGCCATTAAAATTTCAGATTCTATAATAGCTTCCATGTTAAAGAATTATTTTTTCTTCTGTACCTCTACTTTATCAGTTGCTGATACAGTAGCAACATTATTTTGTTTAGAATATGTTACTAAAACATTCGGAGTTCCTGCTTTAGCTTTTAACTTTTTCATACCCACACAGCACTAAAACGTTTTTATAATATGGTATAAATATTATTTTAAAATATTGCAATGTCTATTCAACATTGGTTTCAACATTAATAATATTATTTGAATGTCATATAGATAATCAAATGTCCCACTGGAGCATGTTTGAAAAATGTATGTATAATATTTCTGCAACCTTTTAAAAATATATATGTAACATGTGTGTATATATAAATCATATTAACAGATCATACAGAAATATTACAGAAATGTAATATACCACTAGAGAAAATGTTACATACAACCCTATAATTTATTTTATTCCAGAAAACCCACTCAAAAATGGTATGAAAACTTTAACAGAAAATTAAATATATCAAGGAAGAACACTTTAACTATTTTCTTAATTAATTTCCTGTTAAAATTGTCATACCATTTTCGAGTGGATTTTCTGGAATAAAAAAATGTAGGTACGTATATATGTCGTATTTTCTCTAGGGTACATGTATATATATATATATATATCAAGGAAGAGTTGTGTTAACTATTTCCTTATATAATTTTCTGTTAAAATTGTCATACCATTTTTGGGTGGATTTTTTTTTGGAACATAATTTTTTAAACTGTATATAGAGTTGCAGGATTCGTAAAGCACACTGTGTTAGATATTTTTTCTGGTAATCTCTTATACTTGCATATTGGCACAAATATTTCGTTGGATTGAAACAAAAACATAAAAATATTTATATATATATATATTGACATTGGCTACCAATTTTTCATGATTTGTAAGGTGTAATTCAATGCAGGTCGGGGTATTTGCCCGCTGAGTAGTTGTTTCCTGCAAATCATGTATAATAACAGTATATAGGTTAAGTCCACCAAGGGCTGAAGGTCGCCGCTCTCGGTACTTGCAAAATGGCAAGTCGCTATGCATCATGGAGACATCTGTGATGTCTGGTGTATAGTAGCATTAGACCACATGAGAGGATTCACTTACCTCTCACCACTACACCATATATATATATATATATATATATATATATATATATATATATATATATTGTTATTATACATGATTTGCAGGAAACAACTACTCAGCGGGCAAATACCCCGACCTGCATTGAATTATACCTTACAAATCATGAAAGATTGGTAGCCAATGTCATTTTTCAATTCCCCGACCAGACATAGACCGGTTTCGAACTTATTAGCTCTCATCAGTATGCCATAGGTCATGGAACAGACAAATGACAGTGGCCAACCTGTTAGTTTTATACAAACTTAAGTAAATGGTGTACCGGTGAGAGGTAAGTGAATACCCTCATGTGGTCAAATGCTACTATACACCAGACATCATAGATGTCTCCATGGTGTATAGCGACTTGCTATTTTGCAAGTACCGAGAGCGGTGACCTTTAGCCCTCGGTGGACTTAACCCATATACTGTTATTATACATGATTTGCCATATATATATATATATATATATATATATATATATATATATACATACATCCCGCTGTCATTATTGCAGCACTCCGTTCTGCATACTTTATTGCACTTTGAGAACCGCTGTATATAGCTAAAATTTAACAGTGAATGTTGAACCGCTGATTTTTTCGACAATAAATAATGTACAAATTAACATATTTAACCTAAAAATATCTAAATATCTAAAAAATATCTATTACCGTTTCGTATATTCATTCTGAATAAATACTTTCGTTTTGAGCTATGACTTATTTTCAAATAGTGGGTGATCTCGTTCAATGAGTTCTTCACATTCATATCTCTTAGGAGGTACTTTGCGTTTAATGTTATTAGAAAAAAATTCTTTCGCCACTTTTTTTTGTTTTTCTGTCCATGGTACTAGTATTCTTTTCTTCTTAATTTTTGGTATTGACACTCCCGAGACACTAGGCACATTCAAGTACTCTTATTAAATACTCAATGCTTAACTTTGGACAAACTTGATAATATTATTGTTGACTATATGAACTTAAATATTAAATTTATTTGCTTTACGGAAACTTGGTGTGTTCATGACAATTTAACAAATTTTACTTTTCCCGGTTATGAACTAATAGACTATTACTGTAGATCTATTTTCAAAGGAGGAGGTGTAGGTATATGGTGTAAAATAGGACTAATGGTACAGCGCCTAAATCTTGGTAAATACTGTAGTGAGAAGAACATTGAAGTGTCTGGTTTAACGTGGATTACTAATTCGAAACAAAGTATTATTATTTTAACTTGCTACAGATCTCCTAATGGCAATTTTGACATTTTTATGACTAATCTACATATAATTTTAGAACTTATTTATAAACCTAAAACTCTTATATTTTTAACCGGTGATTTCAATGCAAACTCACTAAACAAAAATGAACTAAATAATTTTTCAGAACTGCTTATCTCATATGATCTTAGTCCTAAGATTCTTGAACCAACACGTATAGGTCCTACAAGTCAAACAGTAATTGACCAGATATATACAAATTTTATTGATTGCAAGAGTGCAGTATTAGATAATACAATTTCTGATCATCGTACAATTCTTTTCACAATGAATTTTGGCGAGGAAGACTACAACCCAGATAGAATTATTTCTGTTAATAATAGAATGTGCGGCAATGTAAATATGAATTGTTTTACTACCGCGTTATCAAACGAAACGTGGAATGATACTTATTCAGCAAATGGGGCTGAGGCTAAATTTAATTGTTTTCATGATACGCTAACTTATCATTTTAATAGAGAATGTCCACAAAGTTATAAAAAAATTATAAAAAAACTGGTAAAGAATGGGTGAATGTTGCTGTTAAAGAATCTAGTAAGGAACTCAAAAATCTTTTCTATTTACAAAAAAGCTATCCTAATCTAAAAAGTAAGTACGAAATAGCTAAAAAACAACATAATAAACTAATTAGCGAAACAAAAAGTCAGTTCTACTCAAATAAAATTCATAATTCCAGTAATTCAAATAAAACTACTTGGCATATTATATCCGAACTAACAGGTAGACATAGACACCAAAAAAATATTGAATTAGAAATAAACGGTATTAGTACTGCAAAGCCTGAAGAAATATGTAACGAATTTAATAGTTTCTTTATAAATGCACCCTATGAAACAATAAATAAAATACAAAAATCAGATTCAAATTTAAATCTCAATGAAGCCACAATTCTTAACAGCATGTTTCTCTCATATGTTACAGAGGACGAGGTTCTGTTCATCATAAAACATAAATTAAAAAACAAGTACTCCACTGGAAATGATAACATTTCAAGTAATTTACTTAAAATGATTGCTGAACACATTATACATCCTTTAACTCATGTAATTAATACATCATTTAGCGAAGGAGTATTTCCATCTCGACTTAAAACATCGGTAGTTTCACCAATTTTCAAAAAGGGCGACGTTAAAGATATGAACAACTATCGACCCATATCTGTACCACCTATAATATCCAAGATATATGAATATGCAATGTTACTACAGCTAACAAAATTTTTAAGCCTTAATAATGTATTAAATGATAACCAGCACGGCTTCCGTTCTGGATGTTCAACAATTACGGCGATACATTCTTTCTATGAAAAAAAATTGGACGCAATTGAAAAGGGTGAAAGTTCAACTGGAATTTTTTGTGATCTGAGTCGGGCGTTTGATTGTGTTCAACATGATTTACTGCTGAATAAATTAAACAGATATGGAGTAAGAGGCAAACCATACGATTGGTTTGTCTCCTATCTTAGCGAAAGAAACCAAATGGTGAAAATAAATTACTCAGAACAAAATAGGAAAACCTCTTACATGTCAACATTACTAGATAATGAAATGGGTGTGCCTCAAGGATCTGTACTGAGCCCCATTCTTTTCATTATTTACATTAACGAGTTACCTACCATGCTTACTCAGGCTTTTATTTCATTGTACGCTGATGATGCAACACTTCTTTTTTCTGATATGTCTCATGTTTCACTGCAACGTAAAATTGATACTACTGTTGATCATCTTTGTAACTGGTTTAGTAAAAATTTATTGTTGTTTAATGCTTCAAAAACAAGTTATGTGATATTTCACACTCGCCAAAAGACTAATATTCCCAGTCTTAATGTAAAAATAAATGATTTTAACATTGAGAAAAGTAGTTGCATAACATTTCTTGGCATAGATTTTGATAACACGCTGACATTCAGTAATCACTGTAGGAGACTTACTAGTACTTTACACTCTAAATGTTTTCAAACTAGAACACTGAAAAGAGTTTTGGATATGTCTGGTCTACTACTCTTTTATTTTGGAGAAATTCATTCAAGATTATCCTATGGCATCACTATATGGGGAAACTCTTCCAGTGCACATGATGTTTTTCTTGCACAAAAGCGCATCATGAGATGTATGGTGGGAGTACCCCAAATTCATTCTTGTCGTAACCTCTTTCGACAACATGGAATACTTCCTCTACCTAGTATGTATATTCTAGAATTATTGTTATATGTATTTAAAAATCAGCATAAATTTAATAGAAATGATACCATACATTCTCATGATACGCGCGATAAGTGCAATTTCCACGTACCATTTAAACACCTGAATATATCCTCAAATGCCCACAATATCTTAGGACTAAAATTATATAACCATTTACCTTTGTCATATAAAAATTTAACAAACACTTTGGTTTTTAAGAAGTTTGTCAAAAAATATCTTTTAAAAATATGTGCATATTCTGTTCAAGAATACCTTGATAGTGATATTAACGTTTAGTATATCGTATTCGTATATTACATTCTATACATCTCTGTGAATTCTAGTTATATAGATATATGTATACATTTTTCTCATATATATACATTTTTATATGTATGTGTGTGTGTGTGTGTACATATATATGTTTTGACTTTATACGTAATTCTATGTGTATATTTATATATTTTAATATTTGTTTATATTTTGTGTGTTTTGACTTGTCCAATAGCATATATGTAATGCTCCTACTGGATCAATAAATATTCTATTCTATTCTAAGTCACTGTTATTGTCAACCTTTTCAGTGTAAGTTAAATTCTCATCAGTGTGAATTAAATTCTCATGATCGGAGTCAGTGTTATTATCACTTTTATCACCTGGAACAGCTAATAGATCTTCTTCCATATCTAGGTCAATTTCATTTAAGGTTTTACCCTTAAATTCCGCAGCAGCCCCTTTTTCCATTACGAGAAGTATCTTGGAAAGTTTAGCAGTTTGATAGACGTCGTCAGGCAGTCGATAACAGTTCTTATGTACACCTATGGTGTGTCCCATAAAGGTGGCTAGTTGCTCAATTTCGCCCTCATCCATCGTGAAAAGTTGGCTCAGTGTGGCCAAATGTTTTCGCAGTCTGGTCGCTGTAAGAGCTGAAGGATTTGATATACCACTAGCTTTGGCATGCTTATCTAATACTTTATAACCACTTATGGAGACCATTGTGCCAGATTTAGCGAATAAATAAGGATTTTGGGGTCTATAAAATTAGGTCTAATTTCCAACAAGAGACATATATGCTCCTGAACTTCATTGGTAAATAGAACTGGTACGCCTCTACCACGCTTACCTTTAATTGTTACGCGTTTCATATTTTTTTAATAAGATTTGCTCAGTAGGAGACACTATCGAATTAAATTCTTCATGACCTTGCTTATTGGCTGAAGAAGATGTATATGTGTGCACCAATGTTCTTTGTAGTTCGCCTGGTCTTTTACGATTCAATAAAATTACTTTACAGTAAATTGTTTCCATAAGCATATTATATGCTTTTACATCTTTTGGATTTTGTTTTAAAGATTTTGCTGCATTATTTGCTGTATTATTCAAATACTCTTTCATTTTTTTAAGGTCAGTTGCCAATGGTACGATTGTAAGTTTATTCCATTTGTTCATGTGCAAGTTATCTGCAGCTTGGCTAGATACATCATATCTCCAATTAGCCTCGAAGAGGATAATCATATTTTTTAGATTTGCTTCAGCTTCGGCTGAAGATATGGATATGTCTGGTTGACGTCTTTTTAAAACAAACGTCAATGCTACATCACAGCATTGCTTTAGTGATGTCGCCATATTCATGGCTAAAGTGGGTGAACCGAAAATATCTTTTATTTCATCATATTTGGCAATTGTTTTAGTTGCTTTAACAATTAAATCGAAGTACTTTGGTTGTAATGCGTCAAATAAGTTGTTTATTGCAGGGTCAAGAATTTTAATTTCTACCAATATTCTGGCAAGTTCTCTCATTTTCCGAGATACAACTGGCACTGAATGTTTTTCTCTATGTGTCCTTAAATATCTGGCGCCGTAAGCGCAAATAAGCTTATCTAATTTTGCCTCTAGACTTATTTTGTCAGGTCGCATATGAGGAAATACTTCATCTTTCAATTTCTTGTCAACATGCACATGTGAAACTAATAGATTTTGTCCATCAACCTGCGTATTTCCTTGACGTGTTCCAACACATAACTTCCGATGCCTATAGCGGAGTTTGGCTAAAAAGAATCCAAGGCAATAAGTTTCTGAGCGTATTTGAGGAAGACCTTACTGGTTTAAACAGTTCTGTAGAATTTTTAAATAATTTCCACGTTTTTGAATTAAATCAAGAGATTTTCTTCCTTCTTTACTCTTTGGTGTAAGGGCAAGAATTTTTTGGACTTCGCTTTCCAAGGTGTGATGTCTTGTAATATGTCTAGCAAAACAATAAACCTCAGTCTCGCAATAATAACAGAAGTCTGGTTTCCGTTTATACTTTTTCTTTATTTCACTTGTGTTTTCTATGATTTCAGAACTCAATAAAGTGTTACTAGATGTACTTTCCGCTAATATATGATTTTTTGATATTTCCTTATTAACACTTGAATATGAAATTTCAGAAATATCTTTTATTGTGTCTCTTTTGTTTTGTTTTCTGCGCTTTGGATTTGAACCGGATATATCTTCAATATAGGGCTTATCAAATGAAGCCCTTGCAAGTGGTATTACAAGTTGTGACTGTTTTGAAGAACGATTTATTTCACTGCTAGTATCGGATTTTGAGCTTCGTGCCCGGGGAGAAGCAAGAAGATTTTCCATACGGCGTGGTTTTTTCTGGAACAAAAATCCTCATTATTTCAAATGTTATTAAAAATGTTATGTTTATGGCATATTTGCCATGAAATAAAATTAAGGAATATACAGGATGATCTAGTTTCCAATGCGGAACCTTCGACGATGTATAGAGTTTCCCCTATAAACATAATTTGAAAAATTCTGCATAAGTAGACACAGGGTATCGAAGTTTCAATAAACAAAAAAAAATATTAATAATATCTATTTGAAGACAAAAGATGTCCTATTCAAATTTAGTACACCAACTTGATGTAACGCATCAACAGTACAAGTTAAAAAGATATTAACAGAAAATCAGTGGCGTAGATGCGGAAGTAACATGCCCAGTTGTAAGCCATTGAATATTTAAAAAAAAATACTGAACCGTCAAACCCACTGCATTTTGAAGAAACTAGTGATTCTATTCAATTTTAATAGAACAAGCTCTATTTGTAGGTAAAGTCATCTGCACAAACGTGTCAATTCATCTACAGCTATAAGGGGTACACCACTTAAAGAAACATAGGCTATACCCTACCTCATTCCTGGTGATACCGAAATGAGTATTAACCGTCACTATTTTATCTCTACTTAATCATTGCCCTCTACACATTATAACTTTAGATGAGTTGTAATAAGTGAGTTTTAATTAGAAATAAATAGTAAACGGTTCGTCTTATCAAAATTTTACGATTCAAAATCCTTTGGTAAATTTAGCTTCTGAGTAATTTAAAAAAAAATATTCAGTGGTATACAACTTACTGTTACTATTTTGAACTTGGACTGTAGATGCAGGGTTGCATTTAAAAAATTTGTTTTACTGATATTTACTGATACCTTGTATCTAACATATGCTGCATTTTTCGAATTATACAGGAAACTTCAATTATTATTATGTACTTATTTACATAGTTTTTGCATCGGAAATTGGCCACCATGTAAATTACTATATTTCATAAAATTAAAATGTAGCACTTTTTAAATTTATATTATTATTTTTAACACAACGGTAGACAACTGTAGTAGAAAAGTATCATTCAAATGTATATTTTAACTTACCTCAGTTGGTGTATAGGGAGGATCGGCATCTAAATCATAATAAAACGTTGGCACCTGAAATCATCAAGTAACAAATAAAATATGTATACTATGAGTAACATGAAACTTACTGAATCGCATTCGCTATAGTATTCCAAGTCTGATATTTGTTGAATACTAGATACCACCTTTTCCTCGTCCTTATCTGATGAAATTCCAATCACCTATAACATTCTCATGATAAAAAACATAGACAATAAAAATTACAAATAAGCGCACCTACTTGTGTTTCAGAAATATTTTTGGTAATGTCCATATCTGTAGAATCACATACAGGGCTATTTTTGGAATCATCAGCGAAAGTGTTTTTATCAGACACCTGCTTTTTTTCACAAGGACTAGAACTATAGATCTGATCGGCACTTGAGCTATCATAAATTGATGGCACCTAAAACCATTAAGTAACACAAAAATATGTATAACATGAGTGCAACAGAACTTACTGAATAACAACAAACTGAATAACAATCATGATAAAAAATATAAGCAATAGAAGGCATATATTGTCTATATCTGTAGAAAATTGATCTTCTTCATAAAGACTGGAACTATAGATAGGATCAGCATCTGAAGTTTGAAAAGCTGAAGGCACCTGGAAATTTATGTGATATATTAATTTAGATACAATATAAGTTAAAAAAATAAATAAATTTAAATCATGTTCACTATGTTGTCTAGAGTATTCCACGTCAAAACGATTTGAACTAATAATAACAACTGTATTTAAAGAAATTTCACCTATACCGGGTGACCCAGAAAGCACCTACCCCCCACCCCAATTTTTTCTAGTTTTAAAAATAAAATTCTAAAATTTGGGAAATCAAATATAGGTATCAATGGCCACATTTTAACCATTCGGTGGTAAAAAAAATCACTTCCGGTATGGCCGGAAATTGCCACAACTTTGTTATTTTAAATAGCACCCTGTATATTTAAATCAGTTTTCTCATAAAGCAGTAATTTCTCTTTCCAACGCTTTTTTCAGATTTAAAATCGGATGAAAAATAACCTTGGAAATGGCATTTATTTGCTATTTCTACTTGGCTTTGGAATTCAGGAACAAATTTAAAAAATGTCGAAGTAGGCTTTGAATTTGAATAATAGGGCATTTCTCAAGAAATTAAATGTTAAATTTGCCTATTTTGTTCATTTGCTTGGATTTAGAGATGTTTTTCCCATTTTTCCATTTCATGGAAATTCAATTTGTCATAACTCCAATTTTTCAAATAGTACCCTCTATGTTTTATTTTTTTTATCAGATAGAGTGGTAAATTTGCTTTAGACTGGTTTTTCCCGATTAAAAATTGAATATAAACTAAAATAAATATTAATCTTTTTGTAGAAGCGTTTCGAATTATGTGATTTTCATGGCTTACTTCAAGAATTTTATTTTTAAAACTGTAGAAAAAAGTGGGGGGGGGTAGGTACTTTCTGGGTCACCCGGTATATGTCTCATGATTTAAGACAAACTATAAATACCTGGTTTTCATTAATACAGCACTTCTCCATTAAATCCATAGTTTCACATGTAGGATTGTTTTTGGAATCATTATCAGACATCGGAAGTAATCGATTTTCTAAAACAATGATTTTGGGCAATTGTTGCCTAGTCATGGGTTCAGTTGATTTAACTGGAGACAGTTGCAAAACCAGTTGTTACGTTTTCTAGGCGGTAGAATATTTTCTTCGTTTTTTGTGTCGTTCTCTAAACATTGTAAAGATAAATCATTTTAGAGAATTAAACTAATCTTAATGTATAAGTAAGGGCTCTTAAGAGATGTTACCTATTCTATTTTTGAGGATTTTCTCAATGCTCAGATTTCACGTGTTTATTACCTTCGAAAATCGTGTGGTTTATTTTAAATTAATAGATTTAATCGGGACTAATTCATTTTTCATTCGGTATTACTAGTCGATTAATTTTATTAAATAACAAGAAATTCATTTTCATTCATTTTTTGGCGCAGAACTTTAGACACTAATAATTTTGAATATTTTGTAAAACAGTGGCTAATATCCAAAGGAAAGAGGAAAGTATCAAACGATATCTTTAAAGCAACATAAAGCGTCAGGCGCCATGTCCAGTTTTATGGTCTATAATAGGATTGCACTAAATCTATAAATGCGTTGAATAAATTTTGTTAATGTTATTTGATGGCACAATATAATTCTGAATGAACAAAATCAATCACCTGGCTCTACAACTAGAACAGAAGAGCCCCACTTTTTACAACGGTAGCCTGGTACATATCACCGGCTTTCCAAGTCGCCTACCGTTAAAGGTGGATACCACTGCTCGCACGAATCCACCCTCATCACTTCAACCGGAACCCGTACTATGTTACCACCATTGGATTCCTCAAGGACAATCAGACTGATGGAATTTTGCAAGGTTTTTCCTTTAGCAGCAAAGGCTCTCGTGGCCGAAAACAAACAAACAGAAGAATTTTTGGCTGGGCGATTCCCTATACCGCACAACAGATCCTCAAAAAGAGAATAGTTACTCCCCTAAACATAGAGTTTCGTCTCTTCCTAGACGGGGTGTCCCATATTCACGTCAACAGACAATATCTTTGTTATTAAAAAGATAATAATATAAATAAAAAACCTAAAAAGAGCATGAAAGTCTCTGCTGATAACACCCCTAGAGCCGTGTTACCTCTTGCAACCCCTAAGGAACCGCCTCCAACTTTTTTATGGCAAACTGTATATCCAGAGCTAGAAATCGCACTCCCACGTTATTCTGATCACAGTGATATAGCACACTTGATATAAATAAATAATATTGCAAAGTAATGAAAAGTACTGTACAGTAATTTTTAACCTAAGGTTTAGTAAACAGGAAATCATGGTACATACAATTTAGCTCAACGCGTTGTTACAGTGCCGCGTGATTGTATAACTGTAAGCTCAGCAACCCCTAGGAAACCACCCTTAACCTAGGAGTTACAGAGGTTACAGTTATACAATCGTACAACAATGGTTTGACTTAAATTTTATGTACCATAATTTACTATACCTTTAACTTTATACAAAAAATGATTGTACAGAGGTATTCATTTTTTTTTTTTTTTTTCAATGAAATATCCTGTATATTTTTGCATTTTCTTTTAGATTTTCCCTGATTTCAAATATATTATAAGGCTTCGTAGGTCTAGCTGTATTATTTTTGTTTAAACATCGTTCATTAAATAATATGGTCCAACTCGAAGTTTTCAAACGATTAAAATTAAAAATTAGGGTAGCAATTTATGAATTTAATAAGGGCAAAAATAGCGTTGTTCCATACTGTCTATTGACAAATGGGAAAGCTTGTCCGAGTTCTTGGACCGATTTTTTTAATGGCATTGGGTCGTACAACTGCTGCAACTAACCTAAACCTAACGAGAGAAATAAAAGAAAAAGCATAAAGGAGAATACAGGGACACTGGCTTCTTGCCCTGGAGTATTTTAGGGCATTCTATAATAGTCATCACAAGAATATATATATACTATATACTATATATATATATATATATATATATATATAGTAGAATCGATAGGGGATTGTTCTTGGGAATTAGGTACATCAATGAAACACCAAACTTATTATTTTTTTAACGTTTCGGCTGGGGCTCCTAGCCTTCATCAGAAAAATTTGTTTTTAATAAGTATCCATACTCGTAATATTCGTATACAAATTCGTATAGTCATGTAATCCAAAACGTGTCATTGCCAAGTTGTACTAGTTTATAGTGTTATTTATTATTTTCTTTTCTTTTTTTTTCCTTCTTCTATTCATTATACAAGTATTACTGTTATATTTTAATATTTTTTACCATGCAATTGTACCGCGAGTCATTTGTCATTCTTGTGATGAAACCACGAGGTACAATTTCATGGTAAAAAATATTAAAATATAACAGTCATACTTGTATAATGAATAGAAGAAGGAAAAAAAGAAAAGAAAATAATAAATAACACTATAAACTAATACAACTTGGCAATGACACGTTTTTGATTACATGACTATACGAATTTGTATACGAATATTACGAGTATGGATACTTACTAAAAACAATTTTTTCTGATGAAGGCTAGGGGCCCCCAGCCGAAACGTTAAAAAAATAATAAGTTTGGTGTTTCATTGACGTACCTACTTCCCAAGAACAAACCCCTATCGATTCTACTACATAAATTGAAAGGTTCAAGAAAAGATTCCACGAATATATATATATATATATATATAATTTCAATGCAGGTTTTCAGGACCAAAAACTTAGATATATTATCAGGCGTTTAAACGCACATTTGAGGACCGTTTCGAAAGTAGTGGAGGGGAAAAGAGGGGTAATTATTTCATGCAAGATTTGAGGACCAGATACTTTTATTTTCAATATTTTCGAATGTATCCGGCAGTACCTTAATCTTTACTTCAATATGCATTAAAAACGTATGGCTTGAACGAAAACCATTTTAAAAATGAAATCCTTTAATTCAATAATGTAACGTGACTTGACTTGACCTGCCAGAGAATTCGAAAAATATCGATATACTATTTTAAGTTTCTGGCTAGATATTGCATACTTTAGAACTTCAATTTTTAAAAGGCGAAAGTGCATAATAATATGGAAAGTCAGAATTTCACGACTTCAAGTTATAATTACAAAGATGATATGGTAAACAAAATATATTGTAAGAATTTTGAGGTGATTTTAAATCTGGTGTAGAAATTTTAATTGAAAAAATATAGGGCGGTCCTTTTGAATTTTCGGAATCTAAAACTATGCTTATTTTCTTTTTGAAAACGGCATTATGTATGCTTGAGGAGGTAGTAAAAAAATGTACCAGGTTTTATCTTTTTAGATAAAAGCTTTTTGAAGATATTAAAAAAAATTTATGACAAGATTTCATCTCTAAAGAGTTGTAGCTTTGTTGGGAAGCATTTTTGGATAAGGTGATTTACGTCAAATCGATATAAAATCACGTCTAGAATATGCAGTTTTCATTTATCAGGAGAGATTAAAATTGTTAAAAAAGATCTGGCTGGAACAATTTGTTACAGTATTTAAATATTTAAATTTCAAATTTTTATTAGTCGACTTGGTGGTGAGATGGACAGTGGCGCGTTCTTCCAGCCAGACGGCCCGGGTTCAAAACCGGGTCACAGCAAGTCGATGAGATATAGTGGATGAGCGGATCTGCTCGCGTCACCATCTTTCGAAAGAGATGTAAAACTGTGGGTTCCGTGTATCTATAATGTGAGCACGTTAAAAATCCCTACCTCACGACATGCTGTGGGGGTTCGGCAAAATTTCCAGGTTAGATCCCAGTGCCTACACAGACACTGATGAGCTTATCCCCTGGCGTCGGTGATTGGCCTTGGTAGCGGAAATAGGCCGACGTTAAATGATTTTAAAAAAAATTGTATTAAGTAGTTACCCATTGAAAAAATGCAGAATTACTAGAACAAACTCACTGAAAACATAAATAAAGTTATGAACTGCAAGGAAACCAAGTTTTTGGTTTGTAATAGGGACACGATCAATAATATTGTCAATACTTAAAAATACTGAAAAACTAATATGCCTCATATAACCGATTTAGTTAAATCTGGAAGTTATTGCTAAAGCAGAAGATGGATGGTCAATGAGACAAATTGCACTGATGCGTTATAATATTGACAAAAATTCGGTGTGTAACATTTTAAGAAAGTGGAGAATAAACGGTACGATTAATAGAAATCCTGGATCAGGGAGACGAAGGATACCAACTCAACAACAAGATTTGCAATTGGTAAATGCTTTAGTAGAAAATCCATTTTACTCAGTTATTCAGGTTGCTGAAGAAACTAATTTTCCTGGATCGAGTGTAGCTGGTCGCCGGCGAATAAGAGAATCGGAGCTACGCTGTCATGGAGCAGCACAGAAATACTTACTTAAAGCTGAATATAAAGAAACTCGAGTAGGATTTGCGCTTGAATTTTTAGCGCATGTTGTAAATTTTAGGAACAATGTAATCTTTAAGACGAAAAAACTTTCCAGTCAACACACCACACAGCGGTCGTATCCGTGTTTACCGCCCTCCGAATACACGATTCGATGAGAAATATATATCTAACAATGATAAAAGTGGTAGATTTTCCGTCAATATGTAGGCTTCGATATAGGCACGTGGTACTGGTGTTTTGTGGCATATTGAGAAACGATTTAATAGTGAAACGTATATTAGGATTTTAGACAATATTATGGCTCTCTTCTGTGTCACAATTATTTCCTAATAATCAGTTCATATTTCAACAAGACAATAGGGTTTTCCCACTAATTTCATTTGAACAATTTGTGTCGTGAAAATAATATAATAAAACATTTTATTAATTTACAACAATAATTTACTTTTCTAATAAGAATTATTTCTAAGAAAATATCGTTAAAACAACTTGCTGATAATTTCACTGCTTTTTAAAACGGACATTTTTACGCGCCAGAATTACGTATCTACCCGGAAAACCAATGAGATTATGGATATAATTAGTTTGTAATAGATTCTAACTGTAAAGCTTTCCTCTAAAACTTCTCAGAATTTCAATTTGTAATGCTTGTACTGTGATTGGTCTAAAGCAGTTGACGTGTAAATATTGGCCAATCAGAATCCAGATAAATGCCGCACAAGGTATTCATCGTGAAAGCGTCGGACGTTAATATTTTGTACTGTAGTTTAAGTTTAACCTTCACCGACATTACACATCAGATGACTAACCTAAAACGTTAAATTTATATTTTTATGTTTGTATTGTTTGGAGTGAAAATATTATTTTATCAGTTTCTGGTTTATGTTTTATTAATTCTACAATCAAAATGGAATCAAGTGGAAGAGGGATATGTTAAAGGTGCCGCTGATAATTTACCTAAAGTAGAAAAGTGCTGAGTGCTGTCAATAAATAGAGATTATGTTATGTTATGTTAACAGAGACCAAGATTAATAAACAATCTTGAACAGAGACAACCTCTGTGATGTTAATTCTGTGATTGGATTTCAGGGTGTTGACGTCACAACGCGCCAATTTATGGCTGTTTAAAATGAACCCAATATTTTTCAAACTTAAAGTTTTTTTTTTGTTACTATTAGTAAAATTAATAAGATAATAAATATGCCATAAATCATTTTTTTAAGTGAGTTAAGTATTTCAGCAATAATTTTTTTTCTGGAAAAACCCTATTGTTCCACTCATACAGTAACTAACTGGTTTCAAGATAACAACATCAATGTTCTTAACTGAAAATGTGAGACCACGGAATGCCGAAGAATTACTAAAAATAGTAAATAATGCATGGGAAAATTTTATTACTAATGATTATTGTATAAGGTTATTTAATTCCATGCCAAGCAGACTTATAGAAGTTATAAATAGAAATGGTGCAATAACGAAATATTAATAGTTAGTTTTCTTGTTAAGTAAGATATCCTTTGTCCTTTGATCCAGGATTTCTACTAATCGTACCGTTTATTCTCCACTTTCTTAAAATGTTACACACCAAATTTTTGTTAATGTTATAATGCAGTGCAATTTATCTCATTAATCATCCATCGTTTATTATAGCAATAACTACAACATTAAAATAAAAAATAAATTAAAAGTGATATCTATTTTATTTCGGCTACTCATTACATATTCAAATAGAGACAGATTTACATTAGAAAAAAAAAAGTTGTCCTATTTTTTTTTTCTCACGACAGTACGAGATTTGGACGTTTACCGATCTTGAATTCATTAAAAATTACTGGTTGGGATTTGTAACATTTCAGTTCAGCAGCATACACATTCTTTTTCTAATGTTATGTTCTTTCTGTATATATAATATTTATTTTTTGATTTTATAGTTTACATCTGTTTCCTGAATCCATTCTATATAGGTACACCTTTGGTTGGTGGTTTGTAAAGTTTTATGTTTTACTGATAGTTCAATATTTTTTTTAGTTCAGTTTTCTCTACTTTTAGGTAACCACAGTTACTTGTATTAGTATTATTGTTAACTCCAACCCTACCCTTTTCTAATAGTCCCATACTTGTTTATGTAATCAATCGATTTTTTTTGCTAAACTTTTTTATGCGAATCGATCTTTACGATTCCGATCTGAATAGGTAATTTCACAAAAGTTCGCCATGCCTAAATACACAAGGACAAAACACTGACTGGTTTCATTTCTTCTTTCTGTCGCCGATGACTCGCCTGTTCTACTCTACGTATTATTTATTAAATCAATAAATTCAATGTTAAAATTGTCCTTACTTCACTGCCATCTACGAGGCAGATGTCCAAGTTCTTTTTATAGGCTTTTATTCAACTTCACGTTTGTTCGATGATCAGATGGCGCAAATTTCATTTGTCACGAATTCAAACGTCATTCATTGTTATTGTGTAGTGTGTACTTATATTTTTGCAGAAAGTTGACTTTTTAACACAGATTACTTAGTTTTTAGTTCCCTTAAAAATTTGGTTTTCCCAAGAGGTAGGTGAATGTTATTGTGCAAATATACATTAAATCACTCATAAATATTTCTATTTTACAGATTATCCATCGGCTTATTTCTCAAAATGCGTTCCGCTTTCTGCATTGTTTATGGAGCTAAAGAAGTTGATGTGCGGAAATTGCACTATATTTCCCGGGAGCATTCATAAGTAAGTGTGCATTTGCTCCATACTACTTTCAATTATTATTCTGCTTTACCACGTCCACAGTACCTACTTCAAATAAATAAATGTTATCATTTTCAGATTGCAAATGTGGCAGGACTTAATGAGAATGAAAGTGTCACTGCGTCATCTAAGGTTTCGTAATAAAGACTTCACACACCAGAACCATAATCAACTGATCCGATTATGACCTTAATCGAAATGCAATTCGTATCCGGTTTCTATGTAAAGACGCAGTAGACAGGTACTGTGTACCTAAGCAACTTTACCGGTACTGGTCGAGGAACCCTACAAAGAAGATTTTGTATGTCTACCATCTACATCACGTGCTCTTCCTGCACATACTATAAAATTGGAAAACCTGCATCCGGAAATATCTAGTAGTGTGCCAAGTACTCCGGTTGAGGTTTGTAAAAAATGTTATCAAAAACTCTTATAATAAACGCAGATATTTCGTGAGATCCTGTAGTCATGTTTGCCTTGAGTTTTTTTTATTGAAATGCAAACCTCGTCATCGTTGAAAATTCATATAAATCGGCTAAAGAGTTATTGTAAAATATAAATATGGTTCCTTTATATTGATAATTTAATTATTGAATATAATAAAACAAAGTAAAATTGTCTACAGTAAAATATCTGGAGTGTCAATTTGATGTACCTTAAATATTAATAATAACAAATAGTCTTTATTTGTCGTGGAGTTCAGCAAAGCTAGTCTTCCACTCGACCATGTAAAAATACAAGTTTTATGATGCAACTGTTAAAGTATGTATTTTTAATACGTATGTTTTCTTTTACTATGTATTTTTTCCTTTGTTGGAGTTTTGATTACATGTTTATTTATGTCTGATAAAATAAAGTTCTATAATGTATTACAAATTTGACTTTTAATATTCCTATAGTGTATATATAATATTTCACATTAAAATTTGTAATCAAAGTTAAAGCATGAAACAGCATTGCACTTTGATCACAAATTTTAAATGGTAAATATGTTCATAAAATGTAAGTTAAATTGAACAAATCTCCCACGCCCCCTGAAATTGGCTTTCGAAAATCGGAGAGCGAACAATAGATTTCTGGACAAAAATTTAGTCTGATAAGTAGTCTGTGCAATAATCCACCATTAATTTCACTGACTAATCAATTAATGTATTTTTCTATTTTTTAGTGTCTTTTTAAATTTATATAGTTTTTTACCATTCTTTGGTGCTTTTCTAAACCAAAAACTTGGTTTCCTTGCAGTGCATAACTTGCTTGTTTTCAGTGAGTTTGTTCTAGATATTCCACATTTTTTCAATAACTGCATAATAATAAATTGAAATATTTATATGCTGTAGTCGATTGGACCAACCAACCCTCAATAAAATTGTATCTTTTTTAACAATTTTAAAATCAGGTTCAAAGTTGATAGCGAGTTCAAAGCGAGCTTGATAAGGAAAAAATAACTTTTGTTGTTTTCAACAGCCCAGTACCATTCAACCGATTTTTTCCTAAGAGACTGTCAAATCTTTTTTTAATCGGTTCAGAGAGAAATTGTCGAACTACACAGTTATCTTTTAAGCAAATCTAATGTGAAGTTCCGCCCACCTTAATTATACCTGATACCATATCACACCAAATTTAAAATCTTCCGAATAGTTATTTTTCACGGTCTCTTTTACCTAAGAATCTACAGTTTAGCAAGGACTTTGAGCATAGCCCTCGACTGCTAAGGACACATTAATATCCAGAAATAAATATGAAAACTGAGTTTATTTTTCATATAAAATAGGAAAAGTTCTTCTTATACTGTATTTCAATACCGATAAATTATCCTAGTATTATGCAAGTGCCTTGAATGAGTAAATAATTGATTATGGATATAGCTTCAAACATGCTTTCTAAGAGAACAATGACTTCAAGTTAATTTTTATTTAAATACATTCAAAACTATAAGAGCCACAGTTTCGTATTTATTTCTGTATTGAATAAAAGTATACCATTTAGTTATTGAGTAATATAGTCAATAAAAAGAGGAAATAAAAGTTATATAGATGAAAAAGACAATCCAGGTATTTTTGTTCTTAAATTTATTTTTAATTCAACACAATCACATCTTACACTAAGTGTAAGTGATATTCTTCTTATTAAGAAATAACTGGAAATTAAAACAACTTGTAGGAAAATACTTTAAATAAAATTATTGAAATGTGCGAGGAAGTGGGCCATAAGGAAAACAAGGTTTTAGCATCTTATTCACAATGACAACTGACTTTTTTGGAACATCTCTTGCAAGTTAATTTTGCAAAGTAATATTTATGTAAATACATGTACTCTGGATTGCATAAAAATGACATTTTCACCTTAATAAACGACTAAAGTAACCGAAATCTTTGAACTGCTCTGCGGCAAAATAGCAAATCTGTCAATCATAATATTATTGTTTGCATGCATTGATCTGTATTGATTAGGTTAATTTGTAAAAAAACTCTGTTCACCAAATATCAGTAGTGGAGAAAGTTAGCCCACTGTGACTCTGCGACTATAGTACAGGGTTTGACAAATATCTGGTTGAACTATAGGTTGAAATAAAAAATGATTAATAAAAATGTTGGACCATAATAAAAATGGATCGTTAGGGTAGTGAAATGAACCAAAATACTAGTCGTGAGCTTAGAATAATGAAAAATAAACTTTGGTTGAAGTCGGAACATGACATTTTCTAATGTAAAACCAGCTGAAGTGGGAGGACTTGGGGATGCCTCCTTGGAATGAGGAAGATGTCGTTTGTTTAATGCCTCTCAAGAACCTCACCTCACTATTTGAAAATTGTGTGCGGTACCACTATACGAAAAGGGAAATTTTTTGATGTTTCGCAAAATCAATTTGGTGTCTTAGCAAAGTGTCAGCCAGGTCAGAGATGTTCTAAAAAAGATATAATTGTATTTACTAACTTCGACCCACTGACCCAGGCGTAACTCCATTGAAACAGATAATGCACCTGTTTCAAATGAGGCTGAAAAATATTTACTAGCTCTTAGACTGTAACTTAGTCCAGTCATACATCGATTCTTTACCTAATCCTACAATATTAAAAGTTTATATTTTCTTTTTTATATTGAATATTTGAGTTTGAACTATTATGAAAAAACCAAAGACAAATCGTCTTATTATCAACATAGAATAAAAGGAATATTATGGAAAAAACAATGAAGCTCAAAATATTTAAATGTCTCAAATTTTTCACCCTCTCTTGCAATATTAGTACTTGAAGACAATAAATGCCAAAATATTTTCAAATGTCAAATGGCGGTCACCATAACAGACCTAATAAAGTACACAAATAAAACAATTTTTCCACATTTTAACATATCAATAATTACAATTGCAATCCTATCACCTTCCTTAATGTTATTATTTAAACTCGATTGTTCTCAAGTTTATAACTATACAGAAAATGTGGGCATATTATCGGGAACATAAATTTTAAGTAAAAATAACACTGTATGTTTATGTAAATTTTAGATTCATCCCTGCACACAAGTTGGGAAAAGTGATTATTCAAGAATAACTTTTGTACTGCTTGATATAATTTGGTCAAATTTGGGTTATCATTATTTTATATTTAGAATGATGAAAAGTATTGTTTCAATGCTGCTCAGGGAAGTCAGGTGAACTACCTTGAACATATTTTGTCTTCCAGTTTAAAGCCTATGAGATTTTATCCTTAAAATAGGCGTTCCTCAATTCCTTAGACCTTAGGAAGAAAAGGCACTATATATATTGTTATCGCTTAAGTGAACCGTTATCGAGAAAAACACATTTGAATGTTGTTTCAAATTTAAGCAATAACTCGTGATAGTATAATATTAAACTCATAATATTTCTGGAATATTTGACAAAAACGTGTTTACACTAATCTCTTCACTTTTTGCATATGAAAAAACAGTATGCCTCACATATAAGTACAAAAGTTATTCTTGAAAAATAGTTTTTGTCACCCTGTGTTTAGGCATGAATATCTCAGTAGTGGTGAAACGTTCTATAAACTATGGTGTTATCTTTATCTATGTTAAGCCCTCGAGAGATTGCCCACATGTTCTGTATATTTAATTTTTTTTTTTCAAATATTTGTAATCATGTTGCAAATGACTTCGTAATTTGTTTACAGTTGTATAGGATAATTCAGGAAACTCTTGTATAGCCTGCTCTAGCTCTTGTTTGGTTGGATAACGACTTGTTTTATAGAAATGCTTAAAAATTTTCCTGCATTTTACTCTGACAGGTGTACTCCAGCCTGTTTGGACACCTCCTCCTATAAAAAAACAACAAAATAAATGAACAAGTCATTTTCAAATTTCTCATCAAAAAAAAAAAAACAAAACAAAAACAAAGAAATGAAAGACCCATGATTACTTTTCTCCGATCTTTTCATTTCAGCACAGAGCCAATTTCGAATTTGCTGAGGAGATCTATTTAAGCACCCATTCTGCTCTTCCAGTAGGTCCTGACACTGTTTAAATGAAGGCAAAATGTTGTTTTCCAAGTAATAAGCAAATACTGTTTTAACAGTTTTCCTTTCAGGAGTACGCCATGTTCTTCGAGCAATCCCTGCAGTACTTTTTGGAAACAATCGAGTCCTTTTTTTCTTTTCTTCACCATCCTTACTGCTATTGGGAGATTCATCTACCACACTCAAATCGGGTTTATAACGACAATATTCATCAGCGCTCCCACTGTAACCATCACTAGAATCATTATATGCTTCAGTATTTAACAAAGGCGTTAGAACTTGACCTCTGCCCATTTCTTCCTCTACTTCCATTTGTTCAACCTCTACAGATCCACCTGCAGTATCAATTTCACCTGCAGCTGCACTTAACACTCTACCCATTTGTAAAATGTCTGTTGCTAGTGACCTTTGGCGGTATATATTATTATGAATGTCAAATGCATGGCCCATAAAGTCACTTATAACCAGCTGTTCCCCTTGGGTTAACGTACATGTGTTAGTAACTAAATGTTTTCTCAATTTAGTCGCAGTTAAGGTGTGGCTGTTGAAATTCATGGCTTTGCAAAAATCCTTGAGGGCTTTTCCAGCTTGAAAAAAAATATTATTGCAACCAGGTAGTCCAAAAATATATGGGTTGTTGTCTGAAACATTTGCTTCCTTTCTGTATTTTAGAATAGTGTCAATTGCCAGTTTATTGGTCTTTGATATAAGAACGGGGGCAGGTTTATCCAATTTACCTCTAGAAATAAATCTAGAAAAATTGGATGCATATTGTTTTTCAGAATTAGAAAGCTTCTGCATCATTTCTTCATCTACGTTTTGAATATTGTGATACTCTATAATTTGAGATTTTTCAATGTCTCCAGGCCTCTTCCTATTAAATATCATAATTTGGACGAGATTTAATTTTACCAACTTTTTCCAGGTTGGCAAATCAAATTTATCTTGTAGTACTTGTAAACAATTATCTATTTCTAATTGAAGACTATTAAAAAGTTGGTTTACTTCTATGGTAGTAGGTAAATTTTCAACTTTGGCACGTTGATGTTGAGTCCTATTTTCTGAAGCTATTTTAGTCATGAGAGCACATTGGCTATTTTGCATTAAAAATAAAAAGTTCTGCACCTTGTTTTTTAATTCAGAATCATTTCTTTTAATTGCCTCGCATATCAACGTGGACCCTAGTTTGGTCATTAAACCGCAAGAGGCTGGCGCCAAACTAGGGATTCGATATTTCCCATTCCTACAGTGAAAATAATTCATTGATTCAACATCTCTTATTTTTCGTTTATAAACAATAGTTGTAGGAATATTTATTTGAGATACTAAGCAAAAATCGTGTACCATATGTAAAATAACTCCTGTAACAAAGACCAAGTGAAAGGAATGGCACAATTGTGGAGTATTTTTATAGATATTCTCTTGTGAACTACAATTGATTTCTGTTGCTCGTTGTGCTCTCATTTCGAGACATGTATGATTAAGTAGGAAGGTAGGAGATCTAGTCTTACATTGATATTATATTTGGATGGATGAAAAAATAAAAGATACATATTTTTTTATTTTTCTCAAGCACGCAGCATAAACCCGTAAAAAACAAAATAAATCCAAATTATTAGCGTGACGTACTAACTTAACTCGACCATTTGATTGATCAACGATCACTTTGAGTGCCCTGATATATTCCCCTTGATCCCATCATATCATAAACTAAGCACCATTCACATGGAAGATATTGCGATCCATGCATTGACTTGTATGTGACTTATTTTAGTTGTCGAAGATCCATTACCAATCACGAGCCATGAAGCAGAGTAAGCAAACACTGAAACATTGAGTGTGAACTGAGTTTGCGGTGATGTCAGTCGCGTGTGCACGATATTACGTTTGACTTCGCACGTTAGGAAACTAACATAAAACATATTTGAAGAATTCGGTTTTTGCATAGTAATTCAAATAAAAGTTTCCCTGTCTTGAAATGGTAAATTATTAAAGAACAAACTTACTCTAATCCTGCAATTTTATGTACAACTTTGACGAAATCGTCAAAGTTTTCAGGAGTAAATATGTCCTCACTATTTTCTATATTATGGTTGATTTTTTTCATTTCCAGAAGTATGCGGCCAAGATGACGTAATTTATTTCTGATTTCTTTATAATGATGAGAACTTGAGCTGTACTTCATGGCCAATAAATTTCCAAATATAACTATCAATTCATCATTGACGGCTGCTCTGGTAATGTGATCATCTCGTAATTGCGGAAAAATTTTGTATTTTAGGTCATCATTTGCTTTTGGATGAATTCTTGGAAGTGTAGCTCTACTTTTTACCTGCAGATTCCTTTCTAACATTTCTTCCTTATTCTGGCTCGGAAGACAATTTAATCTAACATGATTACGTAAATTGTTCTTTGAATAAAATCCTTTACAATATGGGCATGGGATAGTATTAGTAGGGTCAGAAGCTGCTTTTGGGCGTCTTGTACATATTAAATTTGTTTGAGAATTTTCTTTACCATACTTAAAATCTCCTAATTTTTGTACATCTGCAAATGCCTTTCTTCTTTTCGCAGAACCTCAAAATGAATAATTCTATAATTAGTGTCATATATGGTGATCTAATTTTAAACTTTTATTGAAATATTAACAATCAAAATTTGTATATTTTTTTATTTACAACTAACTTTCTCAATCGTGAAAGTGCATAGATGCCTCCAACAATTTCCTCTCAGTAATGACAAATAATATGTGCTATATTACACCAATTACTTAAGAATGTTATGTTATTTTTCAATTTTTAAAAATGCACTCCCATATTTTTAAGCAACTTTGTGATTGTTAAGAGTACATGACTGTAATTTGTCTACACTTAAATTAACACTGACATAGTTTCCACTTACAGGGAGACACTGCAGTATTTTCTATGGAGACTAGCATTATTCTTTCGTGTGAATGGAAACTACGTCAGTGTTGGTGATACGGTCAATCCTCTTTAGGATTGCACTTAAATTGTAAAGTTAACACCTGTTAACCTATTTTTTTGAAAAACTGAAAAAAGAAATTAACACAAAAATAATTCTGCACAAATAACGCTCTCTCTGCGTTACTTTTTCGACAAACATGAATACCATAATTCTTTTTATAAAGGCCATGGTAGGATAAGAGGGAACGAATGGGCCCACACTCCAATTGAACAGATTTTTTTTATATACAAATAGTTGTCTATACAAAGAATTTTTCCACCAAATATCAACTTTTAATTTATGTTATTTTTGGGGAAAATAATTAAAATATAAAAACAAAATTATTCCTCTTAAAGAATGAATCCTTCAGAATATTTTAGTACTGATATAAGGTATTAGAACAAAAATTGAGTTTTTTTAGTCCGTACTTATGAAAAAACTGTCAATGCATTTAGCTGCTTGCATTACAAACGCCACATTTCAAAGTTACGCTAGTCGAGAAATAAAGTTGTAATTTGATCAGCTGTGTAGCCTTGCTACTAACTATCATTCATCTGTTATGCAGTAATCATTACCTAATGGTAGTTGCAAGGCTTCCTTAACTTCATCTTCGATGGAATGTTTTCTCTGTAGGTGTCTCGCCAATTTTGTTTGTAAAATTCCACAATACAAACAATAATGATATTTAGTGGGATATGTTTTCAATTTGACATGGGTTTCTTCGAAATTTTCTGCAAAAATTGAAAACCAGGCTATGAAAAATTAAAATGAATGAAAAACAATGTAGAAAACATGTTAAATACATTCTAAGTTTGAAACTAATATTTTCTATACATTTTGTACTTATTTTACAATTTTAATAATGAAAAAGTAATCTATGAACTTTCAAACTAATCTTTTCTATATATTTTGTACGTATTTTATAATTTTAATAATCTGCTATAGCTCTACTTACCAATTAATATAACTTCATTGGGATGGCTTTCTTGGAGATGATTTTCTAAATCGGATTGCAGTTCTCCACAAAACATACATAAATCTGCATCTTTTCTTTTATTATCTGTATTTAAAAATAATTATTATACATTTTTTATGAAACATTATACTGTAGGATAAATTCGGAAAAGGAAGTGTTAATTAGTGGTTTTACGAAAATAAGACATATTTGATGAAAAAGTCTGCTTCAAGAAAAACCTGAATCTGTCATTGAATCTTTGTTACATTGTACCTTGTATGTAAAAATTGTATTTGCCTGTAGATACATTTCAAGTACTTTAACATTTTTTAAATTAATTTTAGTGTTAAAAAATTTTTTTTAAATAATTTCTTCAGGACTTTGCTGTGGTCGTCAAACTTGACGTGACTTTTCGCTGATTATGCTGTCAACTTCTTCAGAAGGATTCTAATGACTGAAGTTGTTGTGTTCTGCTTCTCGTAATATACCTTGGCGCTGCTTCGTTTTGCTGCTCATTCATCATGCTCCATTGACCACCACTGGTACTTGGCAAAGCCAGTCTCTATGTGGTGCCCAGTCGATATCCATCCTCTCTGTTAAAATTGTGCCTGTTCTTCATAATTTCTAATGGTTTTCTAATAATCCATGGGTAATAGAGGATGGCTTTGCCAAGTTTGCTTAAAAAGTTAGTCAATGGAGCATAACGAACGAACAGCGAAGCGCCAAGGCATATAAAACGAGCAGAACACAACTTCAGTCTTCAAAATCCTTCTGAGGAAGGTGACCATTATCAGCGAAATGTCAAGTTCAACGATCACGGCAAAATCTGGAAGAACCTATTTCATCGGACAATGGCCGTGAAAGCCTCCATTCTGCTATATATAATTAAAAAGAAAAATTCAATACTTTTGATTTCATAAATTTTGTGACAAGAAAAATGTATACAAAAAATACATTCTTCATTAAATCAAATTAAATATCAAGTGGCATATGCACAAGTAAAAGCCCATAATTGTGAGATAGGGGATTCTATGTACTGTAAACCCCATGAGTGAAGGCGAGTAAAGGGGAAGCTGTATGTAGAGAGTTATATAGACCTAGCGTACGCATTGCTATCCTAATTGGTATAGTATAAATTCTAAATAGTGCCAGCGGTCTATGTCTTTCTACGATAGGTCGACTATATTCCCCTACAGTCCCCACCACTCGCCAATACTCGTGACGTTTAATATGGACAATTATGATTTTAATATTAAATAATGCTCATGGAATTTTGGGAGTATTTCGCTATGAAACAAATCATTACAGAAGAAAAAATGTTTATTGAGTTTTTTTTAAATTCATGTCCTGTTAAACATGATTCTAAAATCAATTTGAAAATTATTAAACTATCTGAAAATTTTTCACACCTAAATCGAATTTTTTGGCAAATCCACTAAAGCTAATAAGGATTCAATAACAAATAGGAGTTTCTGGTAAATAAGCAAGAAGATTAATTTGTAAAGCCATGCATGAATCAAAAAGTTTCGTCTTCCAGACTCCATCCTTGAACACATGGCAGAAATACTGTGTCCTATGATGCGGTTAATAGGGATAGGGAGTTATCGACATTAATATTCTTAATTAAACACATAATATATTGATGTTTCAACTGGCTCCGAAAAATTTTAGAAGGGAGAAGGTTCTCAATTCTACCCGTAGAATTATTTTTAAAACAAGTATTACAAAACAATAACAGAAAATAATTTAAAAACCTTTTTTTGAAGTCTACTAAAAAAAATCATGTTTTACTTATTTATCCTCAAAAAGAGAAGTTGGTATAGCTAGTATATTAGGGCGCTCAATAAGTATTCAGGTATTTGTGGGCATGAAGCAAGCAAAGTCAAAGAGTTCTTATAAAGTCAGAAAACACTTTCTGAGAGGGGCATACCGCACCAAAGATGCTACTAAAAACGAGATTTTTCATGATATTCAAGAACTGCAAATAATAAACTAATAAAACAACTTTCAATGCTGCAGAGATTTTTGTGGGCACATTTGGTGAAAGATATATACCTAGGTGTACTGTTTACAAGAAGAATGTGACTTTCAACTTTGATATATTTTTCATAGATTATAACACTCATTTGTGGACACCTAAGTTTTCCATGACATTTTTCTTAAAAACGGCTGGCATATCTCATTTTAAGAGTATCTTATTTTCAATGTCACTATTTTGAATTGTTTTGATATAGGTCTTAACAAGCATATAAATTCCTGAATACATTTATCCAAACATCCTGTATATATAGGCAAACATGAACAGCTACTTCTGCAATTTTTTGCGGTGGCAATGTTTGCAAGTCACCGAATGGACTTCATTACATTTCTTACAAAGCATATATTAGTAGGAAATTTAAACATTAAAACCATGTAGGTATTTAAGAAATATTCACATAACCCCAAAAAACACTTTGTAGAATACTCACCTAAAATTATCTTTTCCGATATGGGATGGACATCTGCCGGTTCATCTTCATCAAAACTGCTACTCCTATCAGAACTGCTATCCCTATCACACCTGCTATTCTCATTAGAACTGGGGCAGTAAGAAGAATCCTCATCGGTATAATAAGGATCGTTCTGCCAGAAATCATCCTCATCTAAATACATTAAAAAAATATTTTTCTTAAATTTTATTTTAAGTAGGTATATATATATACCACATAAAAAAAACAATTTTTCTCAGTGTAACCAATTTAATGCACATCAATTTCTCACTAAAAAAAATATTGAAAACATAAAAACTTACCAGAAGTGATAGAGTCCCTGCGAAAGGAATATTCCTTTTCTTCAAACTGCTGCTGTTCCACATTACTCTTAGTTATCACAATTTTAGGATACCCCAACTGTATGTTTTTTAATAAAGAGTTTAACAAAGTTTTGTTTTCGGAACACGCGATTACATTGGCTGCATAAAAATGACTGTCTTTCCATTTTGCTTCTACGCCGCCACCCTTCCGTATTTTAATATCTGTGTTTTGGCAAACGTAATGAATATTATCTTCCACAAATACGATAAGTTTATACAAGGGCATTTTATGTGAACATTTATTAATTAGGTTCCGAACAACATACACTCTATAACCGTCCGTCATAGAAATACAGAAAACCGTTATTAGCAGAATTCAGATTAAAAAGTATTCTGAAACAGAATAGGACGGTTATTGCAAAGCGCTGCCAACATAGAAATATTCTGTTACTAAATATGGTTCTTAGGCAGCCACGGTTATTAAAAGTAACTCATTTGCTACCGGAATGGCAAATAGTTTTCCTTCTAGAGCACACCAAGCGAGCAGCTACACCTTTCGAGTTTTTGAACATATTATAGTATAGTGATTAGATGAAAATGGGTAGGTGTATACGTTCTGCAATTCCAGTTGGTTGCGAGGTAGCTACCTATCGTCTAATATTAAAGCAGCCTTAAAGTGCGTACACATTTTAATATATAACGGTGGGAACGCTTTAGTGAACACGACCACCGGAGGCATTCAAATTTATGCAAATGAAGTTATAATGTATTTTCGGCGTTTATAAAAATAAATTTATTATTAAGATGTAAAGTGTATTATTAGACACTTAAAGCACCAACAAGAACGTAGACGTAAACGTACAAAATGACAGGTACGCACCCGCAATAGTAAATTGTATATTTGTACTTACGTCTAACGTACAGTTGAAATCATGAATGTTTTCCATCACGTCATAATTCTATAATTTCCGAAACAAATGAACTCAAGGTCACACAGAATGACAGGCATGGGTGTATCAATGTTCGCAAAACACAAGTATTTTGTAATTGTTTTGTTATAGCTCAACAAAAAAATAATAATGTAATAGATATTATACGAATCTAATAGCGTAATAGAAATTTGTCAAATGTAATAGATCTAGTACAATTGTAATAGACAGAGCAACACTGATAATAACTTTTGGCTTGGGGTCACAGTATGAACCACAGTGTAGTCACAGATGGTATAGTAGTATATTAGGTGGTCCCACACACGGCACTCGCCATGTTATGTTAATCGACGGCTTCATAAGTGCTTGGTTTCTATTTAATTCAGTAGATGGCGCCCGGAATATACCCTGCAATCACCTAGGCATAGATCATGGTGTAGATAGACGGATTTCCTTTGATGCACGTAGTGTTGCATATATATACAACTAAACAGCAACTAAACTAAGACAAAAAGAACAAACTAAAAGGCTCTTTAGATATAAATAAAACAAATCTACAGAGCATTAACTATTGCATGTATGTAAACTGTATTTCTAATATCTCTATGCGTAAGTAACGACGAGAGTTTATTTGTCCTGCCATCTAATGCATTTTACACAACTAAACACTTATGAAGCCAATCGTATGGGTCTTGTCGCATCACCTAATATACTACACCATGGTATGAATCAAAATAGTTATAAGATATTTTGTATTGAGTTAGCATAGCCTGAAATAGACAAATCCCATCGTGACTACGATCTGTTAAGGTTTAGAGTAATGTGCATGCGATTGCGAGCATGTGCTTCCCTTCATTCCTTAGTGAAAACCCATGAATTAAATGTTTGTCGTGAGTTAACACTGCTACCGCTAGATGGAGCAGTATTATTTTTTAACAAACAAAAATAAGACGAGTAATGAAAACTAAACATTTATTCAAATGAAACAGGAAATAATATATATATATAATCAAATGAAACATGCACACGCTACACACCTCGTTTTTACACATTTACCATCAAACGCGTAGATAAGATTGGTGGAGGTGGTAATTAACCCCCCCCTTGCCCCCAAAAAAGGGCTAGAACATAAAAAGTTAGGCGGAAATTAGGGTCGGTTTATGAATGCTGGGTTAAGTTACATTATTTTATAGACAGCGTCGATCTCGAGGTTAATCTGTTTATCAATGTCAAAAGTGATAGTCAAACTGCTGGATAAAATAACCTTAACTTGGAAGTATAGTGGATAACGAAATAGCCAAAGGATAAATCAACAACGCAAGTGCAAATATCAAGATAACAGACATCTGTCCAGGGTTGCCAGTTGGTGGGAAATTTCCTGATATCGGGGAATTTCAAATGATCGTGGGTAAAAGCTGGAGATTAGTTCCCAGTGAGGAGAATAGGGGATTTGCAGAGTTTAGACATTATGATGAGTTTTATATTTGCAGAGGCAAAAGATTAAAAGAGAAAGAAATTCAATTTTAAAAAAATCCCCCGGTCCTTATCAAATTGTGTTGGGGAAAATATTGTCATTGTCATATTGTGTTCGTTTCATTTTGACTTAATTTCAGTATACCCAAATTTTCAGCACGTGCGGGTTTCGGGGAATTAACGGTGCACAATTAGGTATTTTCAACAAATTCAATCGGCAACGCACTGCAACGGCACAGGTTATTTTGTCAAATCATATCAAGGACAGCCAGCTAATCACAAAGATTTGTTGAATTATTAGTGCAGCCAACTTGCGAATAAATTGTTGAAACTAAAAGGTAGTCTTGATAAACACTACCAACTTTAACTACCACTTTATCTGCTGGATATCTTAACTACGAAATAGTTATCGAACAGTTTTAATAAACATTGATAAACCGGCCCTTAAGGCGCGTCCTCATTAGCGTCGGTTTTGCTAATCGGCATGGCCGCCCGTCATTTGTTGGCAAGCGAGTACGTGCCAGTGGTGTAAAATTCCTGGAATTTATTTTTGAGGGAAAATTCCCGAATATTTTTCCGCATATTTTCCCTGGAATAAATAATAATAATAATAATAAAAGGCCGGAGGGGCTCACTTCCATCTATCAAGCTTTTGGTGAGTAGCGCCACCACTTACTCCAGCTGGGGTGCAAAACCGAACCGGCAGCCCTAGTGCACCCGGGAGGGGTCTTCCCCTTTGGTGTCGGTCGTGAGCCTGCTGGGTTAACCACCCACAGGCTCTAAACTTTGGTTCCGGCAGGCCGAAGACAGGGCCCCCACGATCGACCCCGTGCGGATAGGGGGTCAAGGGCAAGGTGGTGGGGCCCAACCGGACGGACCGCTCGTTGACGAAATTGGCAATGTCTAAGGACGCTTTGAGTGGACAAATGAACTGAGGTATGAATTTCTGCATTGCTATGAAAGCAGTGAGCCCGCGCGGAGGGGATACATGGCGCGGATGCATGCTCTGTGGTGTGAGAGGCTACCAGAGCATAGCGCCTTCACGCCACAAAATCTGCGTGACTGTGTATCCCACCTTCGTAGTAGGGGCTACGTGGGGGCTACTCCTGGACCGGTGAATGAGGTGACCGAAGGGCCGCCGCATTCACCAGTTGAGGACGTGGTTCTCCTCGTTCCGCCAATACCAGGGGGCCTCAGTACCAGACGGGGGTTACACCACATAAAAACACCCTGGCTACAAGACCTGGCCAGAGTGGATGAAGAACTTCCTGCAGTGCTACCAGAACGGGCTGACCTCTGGCACATAAATTGTGCCGTGTATGCTGCTGCTCAACGCTTTTCTCGGGTGGAGGGGCGAAACACTGCTTCCCCACAGGAGACGGCGGAGCGGCGCATACAAAAGATGGAAGCCAAATCCGGTCAGCGAGGCAACACGCATCCCGTATCCAATGTGTGATGGACTATATGGCGGCCAACAGGCCGTTCACGCCTAAAGTGCGTCAATTAGCCGCCAACTTAAGATGCGCCCATCACACACTTAATGAGGCAGTGCTGCGAACCACCAAACAGCCCTGTCTCGACAGGATACGGATGCTAGTGACTTGCAAAAAGTCACTAGTGAGGCGGGCGAGAGGGCTTGCGGAAAATAAACTGTTCCGCGAGAAGCCCTCGCGTCTTTTCCAACCGCCTCCGCGTGTTATAGATAGTCCGCCGACTGCAGATCAGGTGGAGAACTTCTGGAAAACGCTGTACGAGGAGAGGCGTCCACTCAACCGAGATTCTCCTGCCCTTGCACACTTTGAAGCCTTTTGTCAAAGGCTTCAGCAACCACAGGAAGTGTGCGAACCAATAGCCCCAGCACAGTAGCCGGAATAGTTCACCAAGAAATCTGCAAGAATAAAAACATTATCGACGAAATTATGCCATACTATCACTATGTGCCGGAAGCCGTCTTAGAAAACGAAGAAGTAAAAATATACTGGGATTCAGGGATTGTGACGGATAAAGAAATCAGACACAATAAACCTGATATATTAATTTTAGAAAAAAAAGGAGAAACGTGCATACATCATAGACGTTACAATTCCCCTTGATGAAAATGTGAGAAAGGCCAGACACGAAAAGATTAGTAAGTACCAAGATCTAGCAAACGAACTTAAAGCTATTTACTTACTTGAGAAAGTTTTCATTGTCCCTATAATAATAACAGCTAATGGGCTGGTCGACAAAAAGCTGCCTAGAGCACTAAAACAATTAGATATATCTGACCATCAGAGGGTGATAGGACTTGCGCAAAAAGCCACAATTTTAGCGACCTGTAGCACTGTTCGTAGGGTGTTGGCCCGTGAGCACATCGTTGGTCGTCTAGACCCCGGTGTGCCATGAACCATGATAAATCCAACATATAGTTGTGGAAAATAATAATAATAATAATAATGTTAATTTCATTGGTCCTAAATGTATTATTAAAGTATTATATGTTATTAAAGTTATTAAGTAAATAAATAATTTTAAATGTTTTATTACATGAACAAAAAGATATATAACATTCTATGTTATGTAAATTAACAAATAAAAGAGTTAACAAAAAAAATAAACGTAAATAAGAAATAATGCAACATATTAACATATTATTAACATACTGGTCAGGTTAAGTAAGATTTAGTCAGTGTCAGTTTTGTTTGGCGAGTGGGAAAATAGGAAAATATCATCGGGGAAAACTCCCCATATTTTCCCCATTTATGCCTTTTCATGCCGTTCGGCATGAAAAGCTGATCGGCATGCTGAAACATTTACCGCCTGTTGTCAGAAACTTCAAAAGAATCACAGCCGAATATACAAGTGGGGACGTAAGCCGGCCGGCTTGCGAATAGTTCAGCAGTTTTTAATTTTATAACATATACATTAGTTGATTTCGTGCATTGAAATGGAATGAAATGAAAAAGTTCTAGCACTTATCGACATGCATCGTAAAAGACGGGTGCAAAGACGTGAGCTATGACTGCAATAATCTTTGGCAGAAATCACTTTTCTTGCTTGCACATTTTTGAACCAATTAGATTTAATAAATACTCAAATTCACTACTAGGCGTTCTAGAAAAAATCCCTGAACCCACCGTTACATCTAATTCTAAGATTAGAATATTAACATCATCTTGAAGCAAGTCATTCATTAAATTAATTCTACTATATCCACTTCTACTACACAGACTTGGCCACATCCAAAATCTTTTCATTTTATTATTTACGATCACCATTAAAAGCTGTTGTTGTAGTGTTTTAATAAAAACATTGTCACTGTCAAACATTTTGCTCGCGACTAACTGAACCTAAATTGATGATGCCTCTTGCTTCGATTTAAATGTGAACGTGTCACTGAAATCGGAATTGAAGCCGAGCAACAAAGCCGGTCGGCAATGCCGTTCGGCAAACCCTTTCGACAGCTTTTATGCACGCCTCGTGTGTCGCCCGTAACACGACTGCAAACTGTGGCTCGTTGTCTAGATCACAGGGAACAGATGAGTCATTTTATGCACTGCCGTCCGTTGAACATGCTGTCGTGTTTTAGAAAACGCAAGCGGCAAAATGCCGCTCAACATTTCTAAGCACACGGCACTAAGGTGTCAATAAGGATTCATTCATGCAATCCCGGCGTCTTCTCTGCCGTCCGCTATCAATGCTGCCAACTGCAATGTACAATTATTTTATTCTAGTTGTGTGGAGATGACAGTGTATGAAAGGCACCAGCTCATCAAAAGATGCTATGGACATTCTAAAATAATTAAAAAACTTATCACTCTCGTCTTTTAATTTTCTGTAGAGGTTACGATGCCCCATTCACAAATCTAGCACGGTTAATGGGATGAGCGGCCCATCTTCTCTTTCGTCTTTTCATTAAAATGTATCGATATGCATAATAAATAATACACGGATCCATCATCTACCTTTCAATGTAAAAAAGGTATATATTATACTGGTAAGAACGTAGATATAAAATGCTGCAATTTGTAGTTCTGAAAACGTGCGACAAAAAACGCTTGCATAAAGGCTGTCTTAAAGTGACCTATCTACAGATACTTGTAATTTTTTAGTTTTTACTAATTAATTGTTATTTTATTCGATGAATATGATATGGTATTTCCGTGACATTAAAAAAATCTAGATTTATTTACGCCCTTGTTTACCATGTGGTGTGTTGGTTCTAGTAATTGACGTCGCCGATCTTGTCATGCAATTTACCAGTTCATGTAATGCATAATAGGTGACGCGCACGATTTGACAGTTGGCCTACCCTCTGGAGGTAAAATAACCTATTGCTGACGTAGTATTTTTATGTAAATAAACGGTGTTTAAGGTTTATTATTAACGTGCAAGTTATTTATAACGTTTATTTTTTAGATGGAGGTTTATATTACTGGTGAAATATAATTAATAAGTAATAATATGCGTTCTTTTTGTACTGTTGTTAACTGTGGTACATTGCGGCACGAGATGTACGAGTTAAATTTTTCGATAATAAACGATTTTTTTTAAGTATATTTATGTGTTAAATTACTCCTAAATAAGTAATATGATATTTCTGAATGTGAGTACGATGCATCCCCAGATTATAGCACTAGCAGGAGCATGAGAAGTTCCAATGATTGCAATCATCGCAAATATAAGATATGTTATAGAACTATTTCTAATGATATCTTTCCTAATATGTCATCTTTCTTTAATGGACAGAACTTTTACTTTATTGTGTTACTTTTACTCTGTTTTGGTTATAAAAGCAATACATTTAAAAAGTACTTTATTGATCGGTTATATAATTTTGGTTCCGTAAAATTTGAATCTAGGCGGTGAGAAATAAGATATAGTGAAAGCCTTAATCAATAGATTATTACTCAGCCAAAAACATTGTTACTAATAACATGAATATTTACAAAAATATGATCTTAATTAAAATAATAATGTTTTCTCCACACTCGGATTTAACTTGTGATAAGATATGGGTAGGCAAATGTTTAAATGAAACAAAATTTTGTAAAAAAATAATTTATTAAATAAACATAGGATAATTGTTAAATGCATTATAAATAAAAAGTTAGCTACAATCTTAGATTCTTCAGATTCAACGAGCCACTTACGCTTAGCGGCACATTGAATGGTCTAAGGGTACAATACTTACTTTTCCCAAAACTAAAACGTTTGAATCGAACTGCTGTACGCAATTTTTTTTTTCACCCAATCACATACTGCTTGGTTATATGTCTCATGCTTTCATTTCGTATGCTTTCATTTCGTCCATCGTAAAAGCACTTTTAGAATATACAAAATACATTACTATGTCAGGATATAATATTTTGGAAAATCTTCTATATCCGCAAAACAATCTTCTAAACGAAGTCTGCATAGATCTATATTCAACAGATATTTTTGAAATAAATTTTGATGAATTTTATCTAGCTGTAAATAACTTCTCATGTCCATGCTTCTGCAATTAATATTTTAGTTTTCGTATAAATATATAATTATTACACTCTTGCCTTAGTATTTTATTAAAATATCACGAATGTACAAACAAATATAAGACACAAGGAAAGTTTTTTCACATGTAAACACACCCAAAAATTATTAAGGTTAGTATTTGGTGGTATTTGTTATTTATTTATCCTTCAAGGTATGAATGTGACGTCACGTGCGCGTTACCTATTGTACAATTATAATAACGACATCTATTGGAGAAGGACTGAACCTACCTAAATGATGGGCAATGGGGAACAATCCAAGCCAGTTCCTAATATATCCAATAGATGACGCCATGCGTACTCGGTTTAATGTCGTTCTCAGTTTGTATCATATAATATATGATACAAATTAAGAATGACATTAAACAACAATCTAAAAGTAATGTTATAATTTTTAAATTGTTTAAATTTCCCGATTTCCGAGAGTTTCCCAATCTCTTATTCGTAGAAATGAGCCAAACTGATAAAAAGGATTACGGCAGTTGGTCATTAAATCGTTTAGAACTTTAAAAGCGGAGCTGAGAAAAAGAGGTGCTATAGAGTTCATGGAAAAACAGCTGATTTAATTGAAAGGTATATAATTACATCTAGGAATTTATTGAATTTTTTGTTTATAAATCCTCTTTTATTCTAGATTAATCAATTATGACAATATTTTAGTTAGTACACCTGAAGATGAAGATATAGATTACAATTTTAAAACACCAGATTTATCATATAGTTGTCGGAAACGGTAATTTTTAGGAAATAAATGTCCTAACTGTGTTAGAGCACTTTGGTACACAGCAACAAGTTTTTATTTTACATCCTAAATTAACTTTGTTTATTCAAAGACATATTTTTCGTTTTGACATTGACGGACAAACAACCGAGTACAGTTGGTGCACTCTGGCTGATAAAATAAAAGAGAATGTTCCTCATTGTCTCTTCTCTAGGGCCGGTTTATCAATACAGGGTTAACGCTTAACTATAGGTTAAATGTCAAACGAAATACCTAATGGGTATCTTAGACTAGGAAAGGATATGGGTATCTATTGTTTTGCTTGGCATTTATTCTTTGGTTACGAGTTAACCCTGCACTGATTAACCGGACCTTAGTTACTTAATTGAGTTCGGTGCTATTTCAGTAGATGTCACTTAGGTTACTGGCTTAAATTATCATAAATTTAATTTTTCATCATTTTTCTTGAAAATCTACTAAATTAGTAGGCAATCTACTGAAAACGGGATCACTGCTTCCCTCTCTTCTTTAGAGGAAGCAGCCAGTTACTTGAGGGGAAGGAGACAGTAAGCAAAGTCACAGAATAACTTCAGTGTTAAAGTCCCTAAATGCCCAAATTGACATAAAGGGATCAGCTGATCGCATTTAGATTTGCAGTCTTTAAAAATTAGCAAAATGTTTGTGCTCCTTGAGGATAAGTGCACTGAAGACACATCATTTAAAACTCATTATTTACTATTGCAAAAACTATAAGAAAAATGTTCGTAACGTACATGAATTTATTATAACCTCAACAAGTTGTTAACCTTGATATGTAAACTATCGCCTCATTAAGGATTTGAGCTGCTAAAACAGTGGAAGCAACACTGCGTTTTCGATCTGTCGAACGCATTATAGCCACATACATATATATTTGACGTTAAAGACTATTGGGGAATTTTAAATACTGCTAGATAGTATTAAGAGGCTACCTTATTTTATTACTGCGTCGTCCTTATTTCATCAACAAAATGTTAGTTGTTAGTTATTGAAACACCTTCGTTTATCATGTTATTTCTGTGCAATTCTGACGCTTGCGCACTATATTTTCTAGGCCTAACCTCGCAAATTTAATAAATAAATCAGTGGGAGTGTCTACAGCTCCGGGTAAATCCGTATGATTAATTTTTATTATTCCTCCGTCCAGGCAATTCACGCCGCACATTAAACTCCTTACTAAATAATTTAATTAAATGTATAATATGGAACCGACAATGAAACCCAATACACCCAAAAGTGCTACACAGTGTAGCGCTCTATCGGGAAATGAGAGTGACATGTCAACAGTCAGCCTTGACAGGGAAAGGAAACAGCTAAGAACTGTCAAGAGAAAAGCTAAATCATCCGAAGGCAGTTCAGACAGCGGAAGCCAAGCAAGCCAGATTAGCGTAAAACAGGGAGCAGACGGAAACGATAGTGATCTAGGGAAAACATTTATTGTCCGTAACAAAAAATCCAAATTAACATTAAGAGATGAAGCAGATCCCAACTTCACACACCCAGGCTCATCAAGAGTAGCCAAAGCACCAGAACCCTTTAAAAAACTCGAAGTCAGGAACCGCTTTGAAGGGGAAGCCCAAATTGACGAGGATATGGAGGTAGTACCACCCCAACCGCCACCAGGCAAAACACCAGAGCAACCAAACAGAAGACCACCGCCCATTGTTGTCCATGGCCGCTTTACCGACCACAAGAAGATGAACAACTATCTCACATTAAACCTTAAAGGCAAGTACTTTTGGAGACACACGTCCATGTCTACCTCCCTCCAGGTAGAGAGCAAAGAAGACTGGGAGAAAGTTAATGAAAAATTCGCAAGCAGTAATATAGAATATCATACGTATACGCCCCGTGAGGACAAGACTCACGCCTTCATCCTCCGGGGCTTGTACCACGAAATAGAAAAAGAAGAGTTAATAGAGGAACTCAAAAACGATCATAAAATTAACGTGAAAAATCTATACACTCTAAGGGGAACTAAAAATCCCCTCTACATGGTCGTGACGGACAGTAAAATAACGTTGAAGGAAATAGAAGCAAAAGTTCGGTTCCTTGACCACACAAAGGTAGCCTGGGAAAGGCATATAAACAATAAAAACATAATCCAGTGTCACCGGTGCCAAGAATGGGGACACGCTACTACAAACTGCAAAGTGGCCCCCAAATGCCTGAAGTGCGCCGGCGATCACTTGACAAGTGTGTGTATCAAATCACCGGATTTGCCAGCGAAATGTGTAAATTGCGATGGGGCACATCCTGCCAATAGTATAAAGTGCCCCATATATATTAAAAAGATACAGAACTTAGAAAGAAGAAACACAAGGGTACCCCCTCCCCCGGCAATGAAATATGTCTCTGCACCCCAGCCCAAAACTAACAAGTGGGAGGAGAGAATAAGAGCCAGAGAGGCCGCCGCCGTCACGCCTCCATCGCAACCTGAGCCGACGCAACCTAGGGAAACACAAAGGGAGCAAAGAAGACTGACACTCCTGCCGACCCCTGGAGGAAAAATGCCAGAGATGACGGCCTTTAACCTAATACAGCAGGAAGCAAAAAATATAGCCGTCCTGGTCAACTTGGAGCAATTGTTGATGCGGATGAGGGAACTGACTCAACAGCTCCGTGAATGCACTACTGCTGGACAAAAATTTCAGGTAGTATATGCTTTCATCTCTAACATCCCAGACGATGCCTTTTAAAATTAAAATTTCTTCTTGGAACGCAAATGGTGTTGGTAACAAAATTTGTTTTCTTATCAATTATCTAGCGAGGCATAAAATTGACATTATGCTCCTAAATGAGACGAAACTTATCAGACGTGACAAGTTGCGCGTTCGAGGGTATACGACAATACGCAACGATAGGGTGGACAATAACAGAGGCGGTGGAGTGGCCGTGCTCATAAAGTCCGATATCGCGCACACACACCGGATTCTGCGGAATACCACCGTGGAAAACGTGTGTGTGACGCTGGAGGGCGGCGTGAGTATCGTCGCTGCGTATAATAGGCCCCAGAACGGATTCACAGCGGGTTGTATTGATAATTTGTTGAACGCTGGCCCACGCTGCCTACTCATAGGCGATCTTAACGCTAGGCATCGCAACTGGAACTGCCATCGCAACAACGCCAACGGCAACACTCTGTTTGACTATGTCAATAATCATAATGTCGTACTGCAATATACGGACGATCCCACGCATTTTCCTGATAACGGTACAACACCAACCACCCTTGACATAGTGGTCAATAAGGGCGTGAGGAATTCTACGCCGCCTGAGGCGTTGGAAGAACTCACATCCGACCATAATCCAATTCTTCTGGAATTGGATGATATGCCAAGGGAAGACATAACACGCAAAATCACTTCTTATAGAGACGCCGACTGGCGCCTCTATAAGGCACATATTAACACAAACCTACAGATCACCAACACTATCGCTTCTTCCGCCGAGCTGGAAAATGCCGTGGAGGAGTTCACAAGGATATTGCAGTGTGCCAAACGGGGTGTTGCAGCAACGATAACGATAAATCCCTACAAAGACCGACTCGACGAAGCGGTCCTACAAGACATTCGAGAAAAAAACAGACTTAGACGGCTTTGGCAGCGAAATCGTGATGCCGACGCTAAAGTCGAGATGAGCAGGCTGCAAAGGCGGATCAGGACCGCCATTAGCACTGCAAGAAACCAGAGGTGGGGGGACAAATTGGCAGCCTTGAATCATCAAGACAACTCGCTGTGGAAGCTGACGAGGGCCTTGCGAAATACGCGGGAAGCCATTCCCGCGCTGACAAGCGCGAACGGACATACTGCGTTGACAGACATGCAAAAAGCGAGAGACTTAGCGACACAGTTTGAACATATACATAACGTGAACGCCCCAAATAATTTAGAACATGACCGCATCGAAAATGACATTAACCAAGTTATTGGCCATGATGTACAATTGACTAGACGTGAATTTCTCAAGATCATGGTCAAACCCTCGGAAGTGGCAAAAATTGTCAAGACTTTACCTAATAACAAAGCGCCGGGAAAAGACGACATTGAATACAAGCTGCTCAAATATCTTCCGAGGAAGGGTATTGTGCAGCTGACGTATATCGTTAATGCGATTCTGCGACTGCAACACTGGCCCAGCCAGTGGAAATGCGCCGTGGTTGTGCCCATCTTGAAGCCGAACAAGAACGCGAAGCTCGCCTGCAGTTATCGACCTATCTCGTTGCTGTCGGCGATCTCCAAGTTGGTGGAGAAGCTCGTCCTGATCAGACTAGACCATGCTCAGGATGAGCTTCACATCAACGACGAGTCTCAATTCGGCTTCAGGAGGGGTCGGAGCACGGTGCAACAAGTCACTAGGATAGTTAACGACGTCGCTGTACAATACAACCTTGGGAAGAGCACCGTCATGGTGCTCCTCGATATTGAGAAGGCTTTCGATACCGTCTGGATCCCGGGCCTGCTCTACAAAATGCACGACTACAACTTTCCGACGTACATAATCAAACTAATTCACTCGTTCCTAACAGGTAGATCCCTGCAAGTCCGAGTGAATAACAAACTATCAACACGGCGGGACATTCGCGCGGGAGTTCCCCAAGGGTCGTGCCTGTCACCGAAACTATACAATTTATACGTGTCCGATTTCCCGGAATTCCCGAACACTAAACTGGCTAAGTACGCCGACGACACGGCCATGTATGCTCACTCACACAATGCTCAAGCGGCAAACATGCTGCTGAAAGCACACATGGCCCGTGCCACGGCGTATTACGGCCTGTGGAAGATTCGGGTAAATGCCGAGAAATCGGAAGCAATAGTCTTCACACGCCGCTTCACCGAAAATAGAGTTTTAACGCCAATTCTGATGGGGGGAAACCAAATTCCAATTAAAAGGTGTGTGAAGTACTTGGGGGTCAGACTGGACGCAAGACTGACGTTCAATACTCACATCAACGAGACTATACGGACAGTCTACTCCATGTCCAGGAGTCTGTATCCACTCCTGGTCAGGGGTAGCAGACTAAGCAGACAAAACAAAAAATTAATTTATACCATGGTGGTCAGGCCGGCAATCACATACGCGGCACCGGTGTGGTGCAGCACATCGGTCACGACATTTAATAAACTAAAAGTTTTAGAACATAAATTTATGCGCCTCATTTCCAATTCTAGCAGATACACCTCCCTAAGAGACCTCTACGAACGCTGTAACGACATAACTCCAATAGCGGACTACGTTCAGGAAATATCTCAGAAGTTTTATGCATTCAAACTGGGCGACAGTCCGCTTACCCGCAACATTACACGAATTAGAGAGCGTAATGCACCCTTTCGGATCAAACACAAATTACCATACCAGGCGCTGCCCATTTTCCGGCAACCTCTCTAACCAACCTTCCATCTATCACAACTTCTTCTATTTAACTTTTCTATCATTTAAACTTTAAAACCTTCGACTCTTTTCTGTCCCTGTCTTCGTTTATGTTTGTTTATTTTTGTTTCTAAATTCCTCTTCATTATCCATTACAGAACTAAATTTAAGAAATTCAAAATTACCCACCTCAATCTCAATTTTTTAAATCATATACTGGCATCTGGGATGTCCTGCGGTAGTTGTCTGAAGCGGGTTTTTTGCTTAGTTCTCTTTTCCCGCATCAACTATCAAAATTTCTAAGTGTTTTTTCCACAAGTGTTAGTGTTTCTAGTGTTAGTGTTTTAAATTCCTCCAAGAGGAATATTTTAAAAGTAGATTAAGCATTTTAATTCGCCCTGCGCGGCGAAAGGTGTTGCCTTTACAAATTGTTTTTAGCCGCCGAACCAGACACGCCCCGTCCAGTCTTTCATCCGCCGCGACGATTCACGTCACGGTTGATCGACTGGTCCCGGGACGTGAGCTGGCGAGGCCATACATGTATATAAGAATTAAAAATAAATGTTTTGATTGATTGATTGATTCTCACACGTGAGGTCGAGGGATCGAATCCGCTTGCTACAGTTTTTTTTTTTTACCACATTTTGTTAACTAAAATACGTAATACGAATATTTCTTTAGGTTAGTTCGTTGGGTTAAATATGTTAATATTTTTTGATGTAGTATAGTTGCTTATGATAGATAATGTCCCTTGCCCTCGACGGCAGCCAATCATGCGCATGCCCGGTTTTAGACGGAGGAATAATAAAAATTAATCATACGGATTTACCCGGAGCTGTAGACATTGCCTAAATCAGTTGATATATTTTTATTATTCTTTTCTATCTTTTGTGCTCCTGTGGAGCTTAGTGCTTGTGAATTGTTGTTCATTCAAAGCATTAAACAAGCCCTAGTTGTGAAATGTCAAAATACGGTAAACATAATTGCATAATCCTTCTAAGGACAAGCACTATCCCTACCGCATACTAGATCAACATGTAATTTCACAGATCAAGAAGAGCCAGATGTTTCACAGATGACGTATTTGGTTAAAGTTTTAATCCACTCGTGGCAAGTCCGAGTTTTTGTGTTCTGGGCATCTTATGAATAAGTTGTTCTTACGCTCTTTGAGGAACAAATACCAAGTGCATTTTTTTTTGGAAACAGCGCGCGTTAATGTAGAATTATGAGTGTTTTAGGACAATTTATCTAAATAGAAATATTTATCATATTCGTATATCCTGTGAATAAATACCTAAGTCCATTCCTGTCTGAAGTAACTCTGTAGCTGAAGCCAACTCCGGGTCGCTTTTTCTGCGTAGAATCGTGGCCGGTCACGTGACGTATATTAAATGAAAAGTTTGGCTGGTCACGTGGCTGGTCACGATTTTGCGCAGAAAAAGCGACACGGTTGGCTTCAGCTACAGTGTTACTTCAGACAGGGGTGGACTTGGTATTTATTGACAGGGTATACGATTATGATAAATATTTCTAGATAAAAACGGATAAACAATTTAAATTAGCCAAAACAGAAGCACTTGCTACAGGAAAATAGGCGATTTTTTCCTCGAGGAGCGTAAGAACAGCTGATTCGTAAGATGCGCAGAACACATCAATAACCCGAACTAGTCACGAGTGGATTAAAACTTTAATCAAAATACGTCATCAGTGAAACATCTGGTTCCTCCTGATTTGTGTCCCCACTATCCTTAATAAGGGATTCACAGGTCAAACTGCGCAGGCGTAGACATCAAAATAACGCTGACATTAACATTGCTTGACCTTATTGCGCCTTCAATAAAATAACTCTCTAATGCTTGTGCCCAACAGGAAATTCATACATGCTCTTAAATAAAAACATCATTACAGCGATAGAGCTAGAGAGAGCAGGAAGCGTGTATAATCCGTGAAATATCCTGTAGTGGTACCATATCAGCTTTCTATTTATATTATAATATTTCGTTAGGGAACGAGAATTACACCGGAGTTAAATACATAAGTTTGATATTCATCGCCTTTGTTTATCTATCTACATGGAAATGCTTGAACTTGCAAGACTTGATCTAAACTGACAAACAACCAAACATGTGAAGTTGAATAAAAGCATGTAAGAAAAAAATCAAATAATAGATTGCTCAACAAGTTAGATATCTTAAGTATAGTAGTTGCAGGGCGCAAAGAGACAGAGATAGAATGTGACGTAAATCTTACGTCACAGCTATAGTAATATTTTTTGTATAGTCTGTTTCTTACAAGGACATTATACTCTGCTTCTTATATCGAATTTCTATATTATATTCAGTTTGCAGTGTTTAACAGGTTTATTTAGTGTTGTATTATTGTGTACCTATAAATATTGTCCATTTAAGATTTGGAAAGATGTTGTGTTTTGTAAATATTGTGGATTGTCTACTTAGAACAACTTATTAGTGCAATAGAGCAATACCAGCTGACGTCACAAACAAATGGTAACAAACTTGTTTTCATTTGATTTCATGTTAAGTAAGCTGCTGCCTAAGATGAAGTAGGGGGAAATTTTGTTATAATTATTACTTACATTTCCTTTAAGATCATTTTTATTACTGTTACCTAACAATAATATTTTATTAAATTTTTGATTTTGGACAAGTTACAGGTTGTTAATATCAGCTTCATTTCCTGAATCTTAGATTGAGGCCATGTATGTTATTAAATGTGAATTTATGTTTCTTAACCGCCTTTCAAGTCACCGAAGTAATTCCTTGGAAAGTCTCTAGAATTTTTGTGCTAGGTAAAGAAATATGAGGCCCTACAATTTATGGTGGAGTCCGAACCATGGACATTATATGCAATATATTTTCATAGTCAGATTTCTTATATATTCTACTCGCAATCTACTAACAAGAATAATGTCAAGATACTTTATCGAGTTATTATGATTTTCGTTGGCTCTTGAGAACGGCGGGACCGGAAAAAGTTTTCTAGAAAATTGGAAAAATTCTGAAAAATTGAAAGTGCTTTTGTGACAGGGATGTTCGTAATAATTCGAAGAAGGTTTTCAGGGAAAGAAAAATTGAAAGTTCTGGAAAAACTGATGTTTTTTGTAACAGGACAACGTCTATCGGGTCAGCTAGTAATAAAATAATTTTCAAATCCATCTTGTTATTGTCACTATTTCCGTATATTTTTTAAATATACCTTAGAGAATTACATTGAATTTCTTATAGCCTAATTACTTCCCTCTTTTGTTACAATTAATATAGTTGATTAGTAGTTATATCTGTGTTTAAAAAATTGTCATTGTGTGCTAACTGGTTTGGTTTTTTGCTACATACTACAAGAAACCGTAAATGCCAAGTGTCAACAAAATGTCTTCAAGTTTCATCATAATTTAATGTTACTCAGACTAAGCTTTCATATGCGGTGAAGTCAAGCCAACATAACAAAATTGAATACATTCGCCGAAATCTTGCATCATCGGCTTTATAAACATACTCTTAACTTGTTTTTTAACCGACTTCAAAAATGGAGGAGGTTAGAAAGTTAGGCCCCTATGTATAATATGTATCGAATATTTATCGGAGACGCCGCTGATAATAAATAAAAACATTATTTTTTTATTTTTTCTTCAAAATTTACTTTGGTGCCGCGCGTGAGTGGCAGTCAAATACTTTTAGTGCTGAAATTTATAAATCTTGTAGGTATATCTTACTGAAATACCTACTAGCTAATAAAATAAATTTAACTGACAATAGTTGCATATGTACCAAGCTTGTGAGTGTACTTCTTTAGATTCAGGATGCAGTTTGCTGATCGAGGTTTGCAAACATTATATTGAGACCAAAAAAGGTATTTATACAAAACGACGTAATATTTCTCAGATGCGTTTATTCTAGATGGCATTCTGTAGTTTAGCGATGTAGTTATGATAGTTGTAAAGAACTCCATTTATATAAACAAGCAAAGAGAAATTACTTATTTATTGTTTAAATTATTTGGGATATTCGCACATCATAATAATAAGTTATAGTTAAATAGGCTCCTACAGTGAGAGGAGAGAGCCTAAGGAGTATGCCCGTAATGCCCGTGTGTCTCTGGTTCCAGAAAATCGAGCAAAAGATACCAGTTTATATATTCTCAGTTAATTTTATATACTTTTTTTTTACTTTTTTGTTTAGGCCTTACATGTCATTCACTTCTCTACTTTGTCTGATTGTACCGAAGTCGACATACGCGATTGCAATTTTCGGCTACCAATAGGACGCAATTCCTACAGATCACGTACTTTCTCGTACTATAATTGTTGGGCGATCGAAGCATAACATGTAACCTGAAGAATGTGTCAATTGGCAAACGATTCGCAAAACGTGATTGACATGCGGTTTTGAGGACCGATTGTTTGTTAATGATATTCCCCTACCCCCCACTACATTTGGTTTTGAGGACCGATTACTATAAAAACCATCGGCTGATAAGTACTGGTTCTGAAATCCGCGACTCTGGTCCTCAAATCCGACTCTGGTCTCAAAATCCTGCGTTTGGTATGTTTTCGGTCTTGAAATCCTGCGTTATATATATATATATATATATATATATATATATATATATATATGGTAATGAACTAATAAGTTCGAAACCGGTCTATGTCTGGTCAAGGAGTTGACAAATGACATTGGCTACCAATTTTTCATGATTTGTAAGGTGTAATTTAATGCAGGTCGGGGTATTTGCCCGCTGAGTAGTTGTTTCCTGCAAATCATGTATAATAACAGTATATAGGTTAAGTCCACCAAGGGCTGAAGGTCGCCGCTCTCGGTACTTGCAAAATGGCAAGTCGCTATGCACCACGAAGACATCTATGATGTCTGGTCTATAGTAGCATTAGACCACATGAGAGGGTTCAATTACCTCTCACCACTATACCATTTACATTAGTCTGTATAAGACTAGCAGGTTGGCACTGTCCTTTGTCTGCTCCATGACCTATGGCATACTGAGGAGAACTAATAAGTTCGAAACCGGTCTATGTCTGGTCAGGGAGTTGATAAATGACATTGGCTACCAATTTTTCATGATTTATAAGGTGTAATTCAATGCAGGTCGGGGTATTTGCCCGCTGAGTAGTTGTTTCCTGCAAATCATGTATAATAACAGTATATAGGTTAAGTCCACCAAGGGCTGAAGGTCGCCGCTCTCGGTACTTGCAAAATGGCAAGTCGCTATGCACCACGAAGACATGTATGATGTCTGGTGTATAGTCGCATTAGACCACATGAGAGGATTCAATTACCTCTCACCACTATACGATGGTCGAGAGGTGAGCGCACTTGCCTCTCACCAAAAAGTTCCGGGTTCGATCCCCGGCCGTGGCAGTGGAAAATACTGTGAGAGGGATTTTTTCACTATACACGGATATTGGGTGTGTGTCCCTTGTCTCTAAATGTGTAGCCCCCTCCCACACAAGGCTCTACTAGAGCCTTCCGGGATAAAGGGGGTCGTCATTACCTGTGGTGTATTTATTATTATTATTTTTTTATATATATATGTATATATATATATATATATATATATATATATGTATATATATATATGTATATATATATATATCAATGTATATTTTCTTGGGGATCTCTTTCATCATCTTCAATTCTGGCCCTAAAATAAATGATTAAAACTATTAGATTAATTATTATAGTTTTATAAAACGCTAAGCAGAAATACAAAAAGAAAACTGAAATACAAAATAAAGTTCTAAACGATTTGACACTCTTCAGTTTCTATTATTTTATTTCTGTCAGTATAAACAGCAAACAGACATGCGATGATTAGCAGCGACGGATAGAGTATACAGTTAATATGTCATGCGTCAATGTGCGTCATGATCTTTCATTCAAATACTATATATAATGTGTATAAAGCTTTTGGAATGGGCTAATAACCATTTGGTCAAAACACATACATTCTCACTTCTCATCATCACATCTATTATTGCTATATTCCAATTATTTTAAAAATTTTGTGTTCCATATACTGCCCAAAACATCCAACAAAAATTTATAGTAAATTTGCAAGGAACAATAAAACGAAATTAAATTATTAGACCCCCATACACGGAAAGGAATTTTTAACGATCTGTCCCACCGTCCCGATCTGTCAGATCGCATCTGCTGTGTCTTAGGGTACTGTAAATGCCACGAGTGATGGCGACCAAAGGGGAAATGTATGTAGAGAGTAGTATAGACCTACCATACGCATCGCTGTCCTAATTGATGGTGTAGTATAAATTCTAAATAGTGCCAGCGGTCTGTGCCATTCTACTATAGGTCAAAATCCAGAAGGAATTTGGTATCACTAAACGTGAACAGGGTCTATGTATCTGACAAATTTGTGGAAATAAAAAGAAGAAAAATCGAACAAAGTGGATGAAAACATGGGTTCAGGAAAAAAAATTGTCAAAATACGTCAGTAGTCAGGAAGTACAGAATAAAAACCATTTTTTGCAAATATCTCGATTGTGAATGGCCCTACGAAAAAAAGGTGATTATTAAAGCTGAAGATAAGTAAATTCTCTATCGAAACGGTTCAGACACATTTTTACGTAGTATTAATATTCTTGGAGTTATAGGCATGGGAAGAAGTAAAGCACCATAACACATTCACTCTTTATATCGATACACTATCTATATCCCATACAGTACCATGCTTTATACTTGCTATTACGTTTAATTGTCACTTTTGGAGTTTAGTTAAATATATTTATTATCAATTTTGAAATTACAAAAATGTCTTTAACTATCGGTGGTGACTACCATTATGCGCTTATTTCCACATCACCTAATCCCAAAGATTTGGTCGTCTGAACTTTCGAGGAAAAACAAGGTGTCTGTTACTAACATGCTTGCCGTTCCTGTTCCACTCTACTCCTTTGGAGTACAGAAATGGACGGTAGATGAGCTGCCGAGGACTCTTGAGTCTCCTGCAATTAGTGAGAAATCATGAAAATGCAGGAGTGGGCGCAGGATTATTCAAGGCAGCAAAGAGAATCGCAGATGAGAACTCGGTCTCATATTCGACATCAGACGAAGAGGCCGGCGAGATGTGGACCCAGAGTTGGTCACTGAGCTGAGCTTCTACAAAACCGTCTGAAAGCCCAGATTAAAGCCGCAGAACAGAGAAATCTGTTTAGACGGTACGACAATAAACCCATGCTGGTGTATTTTAAAAGAACATAAAACATTGGGTTTATCGACCAAGCTGACGTTCGCCTTTTTAAAGTCAGCTGGGCTTAAGTGAGAGACCGAGGGGTTGCAATAATGCAACAGGAAAAGTTTATATCAAACGATCAAAGTAAAAATCGGCTTATCTCACTGTTACGTAAAAAGCATACCACTGCGGGTTTCGTTGTTGAGCAGGCTGCCGAAGATGCTAATTCTCTTATTATTAACTCAGCGATAGATATATCACCTCATTATGATTCAGTAATTATAGTTGGTGGAGACGTTGACCTTTTGATCCTTATGACTGGATTATCCGCACGTTGTTCAAACTTGTATTTTATGAAGCCTAGCAAGGGGAAAACGGGCGAACGAATTTATTCTTCTAACTCTTTTAAATACCCAAAAGAAGCGGATAACATATTATTTCTCCACGCATTCAGTGGATGTGACACAACTTCTGCATTTTTTAGGCAAGGCAAAACAAAATTCATTAAATTATTACAAAAATCTGCAGGATTACAGAAATACGTGGAATGTTTTAAAGACCCCAATTCTCACCCTGATGTTATAGATACAGCAGGCCGAAAAGCTATATTAGCCCTTTACGGAACAGAACCCAAACAGCATTCTTTGAATGAATTCAGGTACAAATGCTTTATTAAGTTAGTGGCAAAAAGTACATGTAACCTTGCATCGTTACCGCCAACTGAGTCTGCTGCACACCAACACTCTCTTAAAACATACTGTCAAATTTAACGGTGTTACGGCAATACTAAGATCCTCAAGATTGGGGTTGGATGAAAAAGAAAATGGTCTGTTTCCCTATTACCACCAAAAAAAGAAGCTACTCCACAAGAACTTTTGAAAACAATAAGCTGCAAGTGTACAAAAGGCTGCAAAGCCGCATGTACTTGTAGAAAAGCTGGACTAAAATGTTCCGTTATTTGTTCCGGATGGACAAACGTGTACAAATGTCGAAACATATGTAGACGACTCAGATCAAGCCGAAGAAACCCAAGATAAGGTATTAGCTTTTTTGGAACAGGATAAATATGAGGAGGCTGATTGTGATAAAGAACGATACAGACGATAATGAAACCGACACTCGCAGTTTTACTGAAGCAAGGGAATGTTTTGGACCTTCAACTTAAAAAGAAAAATCAGATTAATGTAATATATTGGCAGTACAGAATAAGAGTTAGAAATTAATGAAATAAACAAAAAGTGAATTATGCCTATTGGGGACATCACTTAAAAAAACATGCCAAGTGCTCTAACGCAAGGTGGTGTTGAGATGAGCGCATAATGGTAGTCACCACCGATAGTGAAGACATTTTTTGTAATTTCAGAATTGATAATAAATACATATATTTAATTAAACTTCAAAAGTGACAATTATCCATAATTGCAAGTACAAAGCGTGGAAGTGTATGGGAATGTGTTGACATACAGAAATGCATTACGGTGCTTTACTTCCCGCGCCTATAACTCCAAGAATATTAATACTGCGTTAAAAGAGAATTTACTTATCTTCAGCTTTTATAACCATCTTTTTTTCGTAGGACCATTCACAATCGAGATATTTGCAAAAAAAATTATTTTTAAGCGGCGTTGTCCCAAAATTGATGGTGTTCCGGGGGGCGGGCGAGGGGTAAAAATTAGTATGTCTAAAAGAGGCCTATAATGAACTGGTTCCAGCAGTAAAATCTCTTGTCCAATTTAAAATGATGTCAATCTACCTGACGACTGGCTTAAAAGCTTATCCTTTCATATAATTATTTACGTACGAACTGTCTTTAATTTTCCACAAACATGTTCTTCCTTATATAAATCTACAAAATCAGTTACTAATTTATTTGTTCATTCTATGTTTCAATGACACCTTTACTATTCAAAGAGAATTGATATCTCTGTGTATGTGCACTGACAGGAATGAACTGCATCGATCTGTCCTGTCACACATCGGAAGTTTTACCGATCAAATCTGTCGCACGTCACTAACGTAAACATCGATTGAAATATCTACAACAGATTTGGTCCGTGGTGGGACAAATCGTTTAAAATTCCCTTCCATGTATGATGACCTATTCGATATTGCGTACATTTTATATACTGATGTGGTTGTCTATAATGAAAATAATACTTTATATTCCAAAATCTAAAAAAATAGGCTTAAAAACAAAAATATAAGACGAAATATAGCTTATCGGAAAGCATGCCTAAGATTATATCATTATCAGTAAATATTGTTTACAGAGAATATTTGCAAACTTTTTTTATCCGCCTTTTAATTCTAATGATATAAATAAGGTATTAAAAGAAAAGGGTGTACAATTCAAAAACAAGTTTCTATAAAATTGTATCATAATATTTAGATAAATAATTATATGTAAATACTTAAATCTTGAATGTAAGTTATTTATATGTTATTATAAGAAACCTCTTCATATCTCTCCCTTCCTTATTTCTTTCTCTTGACTTTGCCCTGACTAGCCAAAGTTTTATAATTTTTATTACATCAGCTTCTGTTGCCGTAGATGTATTTTTGTTTAAGCGTACAGCCTCTGTAATATAACAAATACTATTAATAACAACATAAATAACAATATGAATGCGTTACAATTATATTTTGTAATTATGATTATTCTAAAAATTTTACTTATTATCAACTTGGCCAATCTTAAAGATTTAAATATTATTTTTCCTTTTTGGCCTTCCCAACTATAAAGCTTCCCCATTGGATTATCAAGAACTAAATGCATAATTCTATTTGTGATATCTTTCATCGAATCGCCACCTGCCATGGAAAGTTCTTTAGCTTGAAAAAATATGGATTTGTTGATATCAACAGGAAAGCATTTATAGTAATACGGAAAAAGTAAAATATAAAAGCTATGAATTAATGCAAACAGACATACCAATGCATTCAAAATTTTCTCATCTCGAAGATGTTCTTCCATAGTATGTATTTCCTCAAGAGATTTGAGAGAAAACTGTTTATAAATGCTTTCAATTCGCGCAACGCTTTCTAATTCATCTGGATTATCATCTGGTCTAATACGATTCTGAGTCTGTACCAACGTCTCGCGAGTATCTGAGTTCTGCTTTATTCTTCGTTTAATCAGAAACCATTCATGCAGCACTTGCCTTTGAAATTCTACAATAAGTGTTGAATATATTCACATACATCTTAACTTCTGACTGACATTATACACATGCCATTACTTCTGGCAATAAATCCTTTCAGATTGTGATCCTGCGATTCTAAAAATTAAAATCAAAATTTGCAAATATTTCAATTCAAATGTATAGCGAAAATATTTTAATAATTAAAAATTCTAGGCAAAGGGTAGGATGAAATGCCTGGAAGAATTCTCTTACAAATAGGTGGATGAAAAATATTTAATAAAAAGATTTTCTTTTTAAATAATAAATGTGATGGGCAAATAATTATATCAACATTTCAAGAACTTTTTATTTTTTAAAACAACAAAAGTTTCCCAACTTTTTTAAAGCAAGTATAATAACAATCTGCTTAACGAGAAACCGGTTTACGGTCCATTCAGTAAATTTTTTTTCACTGTAATTTATTACTAGAAACGATTTTTAGGTACGCTTAATTATAACAATTCAAAATGTTAAAATATTGCCTTCACTGAAATGACACGATAAACATGTGAGAAACACTATAAAATGTCAAATTGATATTCATTACCCAAAATGGCTTCTGTAAGTCCAAAAAATTCAAAATACATATATATAGCATGATCTATTCTGCATAACCGATAAAAGTTAATGCATGAATTTATTGTAATATAATAGGTTAGATAGAAAGGAGCCATACTTTTCTTACTATCAGTTTTTAGCAGCTTTAAATAGACATGCAATTCCTGTTTTAATTTTATTAATAAAAACTTAAATTTCAACTTGCCTATCAGATTGCATTGGGTTGTCGTGCTCGGGTTATGTATATTTTTATTTAGCACATCAATACTGTGGATATCTACATCTAAAAAGCAACGTTTATAAATGTTTTTATAAAGTAATAACTGCTATAGTAAAATAGTTTTACCTAGCTGACTGCTACTGCTTTCTCGTCAGTATTATTCGTCACATCCGTCCCAGCTACAGTTTTTTTTCACACACCTTCATTCTAAAAAGTAATATATTATAAGTGTCCAGTTCCAAAGTTATTCTAGAAATAGAATTATTGTGTATGTACCCTAACAAAATAACAATATTACCTGGCTTGGTGTTCCAAAGGTACTGGTTTATTTATCAAGCGGGTTGGTAGAACCGGATAATTTTCATCACTTGAAGTATTGTAATCTTCGTCATCATACACTCTGTTCGGTTTCATTTTTCTAAAGCCTTTTCCATAGTTTATAATATTACTTTCATCATTAGTGGATGACAAAGCATCTGTGCTTTTTGCTTTGTCACATTTGCACGGTGCTTTATCAAAATCATCTAAAAATATTAAATATATGACTTAATTATAAATAAGTAACAGATAATTGAGAATAAAAAAACCTTGATGACAGGGGCCAGTCAAAAAGGTAGATTTCGTTCTATATCGCATGTACATATTTGATTCGAAATAAAATTTTGAGGATTTTTTTAAGACTGAACCGCCGCCACTTTTTTAATTTTTCCTATGCGTTTTAGCAAAAAATGTTTTAGACAAAAGTTGAAGGGCTAGATGAGCACTATCCAACGATGTATCACATGTACGTACATATTTGATTCAAAATAAAATTTTGAGAATTGAGTATTTTTGGGGTCCGGGGACCATAATCGAAGAAACTATAGTGAAATTTTCCCGAAGTCATGACATACTGCACTCTGCAATAGGCAGTTTAGAAATCTACCTAATATCCTATTGTTTTAAATACTTTTATGTTCTGTTTGAATTAAGGTCAAAACAGTATATTTTTACTATACAATGTAACCTTTTTGTGTAAAAAACGCAATCACACATTCATTTAAGAACAAAATTAAATGTTGATTATAATGCAAAATTATAAAGTTGTACTAGAGGCAATACATATAACAGTGAATTTAAACGGGCTCAATGAAAATGAAAAACTAAAATAAGTACTCACCATAACGTCCTAAAATTCGAATTTTCAATATATGCCAGTTACAACCGGGCGAATCCCTGTTTCTCACTGCTTTCAATTTTAATTCTTTTCTGAAAAGGTGGCCAAAAACTTTCCTTATCTTCCGAGATCCATGTATTTGGTACCACTTCCACAGTGTTGTCACTCGGAAAGTGAGCTACAACCCAGGCCATCTTTTATATGGTTCTCATGGAAAAAGACAAAACAAGGAAAGGTTAATTAAAATGTCCATCAAATTACTTCTGCAAATGTCAATGTTATCAATATTATTATCATTTTAAATACTATGCCAGTAGAAACTAGGAAGAGTCAGGATAAGCGTTATGGTTGGTTCCAAAATACTTGTACTCGTGTACTAGAAAGTACATGAGTACAATAAATATCATTCAGACTATTTTAGCGTTACCCAAGATGCACCACGAGGAGGTAAAGTCTGCCCTGCATCCCATGTATAATGTGTACACATGCAGAGATGAGGACCCCATGGTTCGTCACTTCCAAGGTATTTAATGACTCCAAACCCTCTCCGCATTTGTGTATGTGTATGTCTGTGTGATAGTGTATGTGTATGATTGTGTGCTTGTCATGACTTAGGTATGTACACAAGTTGTTAGATGGGTAGCTGATTATACAAGGAATTTTTAAAAGTGAATCAATGGATAAACTGCTGCTTGATTATTACTGAAAGGCAAAATGAAACATTTGTGTTTAATTTTGGAAATATTGAAATATGATACTGGTCCAAGTTTATCTAATCTTATGGAAAAATATCTAATAATGATGACATAAGTGGGACAGTAAAAAAGTTATCGACTTCCTGATATTTGTTTTCTATTATAACAATATTCTTATCACAAAAGGCGATATTGCTAATTTTAATAATATCACCATTTAACAACTGAACATAACAATCAGCAGACTTAACTTAACTTTAAAGTAAAATTTTTTGTTTTAAAACATTTATATTGAGGTGATATACAATTTTGTGGAAGAGGCCCTTCATAGTGTTCCTGAGACAAGTGTGATTGGTTTAAATCTGTTATGTTTTTAATATTTTTGTCTTTTAATAATCGACATACTATTTGTTGTAACGGTTTGTCACTTTTCCTAATCATTTTTAAAATGCTCTGTATATAACTTTCATAAGGAAATGCTGAAAATTTATGTAACTGTCCGAATCGCAAAACATCATCAGCTATATGTAACAAATTGTGTAAGTTATGTGAAACTAATTGGAGTCCATATATTTCTAAAACTTCTTCGACAAAATGTTTCATTAAATTGTTTGAATACTCTACCATATCTGATATTTTTGATAATTTATTACTGCACGAAATAAAGGAAGCTACATGTAAAGTTAAAAATTATTGTAATAATCTCTTTTAAGAATTTTTTTAAAAACTACGGGCCCTGTATATAATAGTAAAAGTCTAAATTCTATGGCTTTGTATCTTTTGCATTCTTGAATAACTCTAGTTTTTCTTTTTGAAAATTCAATTGGAACAAAATCTTTTAAATTAACTAGGTGTTCAGACCACTTCTGAACATCTCTAAATGGCAATTTATAAGGTTGTTTGCCAAAAATCCACCCATAAGTCCTATTGACTGACAATCGTTTCATAACACCTAAACATAAAAGGTGCATATAATCTAATGGGATATCTTTCACAATGTCAAACTTGGGCAATTTAGTGAATGCAGATGTGCCAATGTGATAGTCACTATCTAATTGTATTCTAAATTCTGCGTCAGTACGTTTATTACATTCATTATTATTAGTTTCGGGAAAACACATTACGTTATTAACAAAATGACCGTCTTGTTTACATTTCGTACAGGAAGAATAACCATTGTGACCTTTAACACACAAAACATATGATTTGGCTGGTACGTCACAAATTAATATTGCAATTTTAAATGCATACATTTTATTTTGAATTACTATTCCGGTCTCAATCAACTTTATCGACTCGTTAATGAAATCCTTTAAAAAATTATTGACATCATGTAGTTTTTCACTACCATAAAAAAGGACCACCATAACAACTATATTTTTAAGAGCTTCAATTGACTTGACTCGAACTAAAATTGGCCATAAACAACTTGGGCTACTTTTGATTATTGGTAAACCATCAATATTTACTGCTAATTCAAAAGAATCATGATCTTTAAGTTTATAATTAACTTGAGAAAGTAACCTTATAATTGAGGTGTATATTCCAAAATAATGAAATAAGCCCGAGTCTAGGCATTTAACATTAACATTTCTTGGTGTATTTAATAATGTTCTGGAGTCTTTTGGTAGCTGAGAAAATACAGAATAATCTTTTTCAGTTCTTAAAATCGACATGAGTTTGCGGATGCTAGAATGGCAAATATTTTCTTCTATGGCCCATGAAGCTAATTTTAAATTGAAAGGTAAAGTGTGTCATCACAATTATTTACATTTTCATTGGAATTTACAATTTCGCTAAAATCCGACGAATCATCACCATCACTTACTACTAAACTAACTAAAGTCTTGCGATAAGCTTGCATTACTTGATTTGTGAAATTCTTGGCGTTCGATGTCTGGAGAGTCATTATGTGTACAAATAACTGACGTACCAGCCTTAGGCAAGTCATATTCCAGATTACTAAAGTCGCTTGCAAAGTAGTCATCATATTCTCGATTATTAAAAAACAAAACGTGACTTTCATCGCGTATTAGGGCTAATGAAGCTTCTGTTTCATTGAATAATTTACGATTAAAATGTGGCGATTTTGATTTTACTTTTGGCATTTTAGTTTGCTATTTTACTTACCTTTAAACAATTAAAATATGCACACAAAGATATTATATGTCTGTGATGACGATGACGCACTACTGACTATAACCTCAAACAAACCTCACTTTCACTAAAACTGAACCGCCAAGAACGAATATAATTTACACAATAACGGCAACTTCTTTACCAACACGTGCCAAATACTATTTCAAAATGGGCGGAAACGATGTTCGAATTGAACTAACATATAATAATAATAAATAGAAGACAAAAAATATAAAAGCACGTTTTGTGCAACAAATAATTGTCCAAATACTGAACAAATTACAATTTTAATCAAGTTGCTATATAATATAAACATTTATTACTTTGATATCGACGGAAATAAAGTAAATATGTATTTTCATTAAATCTATTTCAATTGTAATTGTTTACAATGTGACAATAATTAATAGAGGTAATTTCGCAATATATTGATAAACCTAGATAAGTATAGACATTATAAAATATAACTTTACCAAAAGATGTTTTGTGTAAATAATAATAATAATTATAATACCTAATAATAATAATAATTTTATTGAAGATGAAAATTTAAATACATTTAATACATTGATATAATATTTATAGCTAATATTACTTTACGGTGCACTAAACCCTGCAAAAATAAATTGTTCCAAGAATATTTTCAAATCATATTAAAACACGTTGTAAAAATATTTGAAACATGTTTTAAAAATATGTTATAAATATTTAATTCATAGAACAGAAAAATATTATTTTTGCTTATTTTAAAAATGTTTCAGAAATATTTATGATTCCACAAAATATTATTTGAACATTCTCAACATGATTTGAACATTGTTAAAATATTTCGTGCTGTGTGGGTATGAGCTTGTAAGGGCTTGTTTACACATATTGCTCAAAGATACACTTTTGTTGCAAAGTTTGCAGAGGACCGAAAATGGATCCGTTTTTATTTTATCAAAAATTTCGGACCATAACGGGTTTATTAGGATTTATCCAGTCAGGATTAAAAATAGTTTTTTTTTATTAACCATCTGAAAATAAACATTTGTTATAAATACATTCACATTAAAAAATAAATATTGTAATAAATGTATCAAAATGAGATTTACAACATAACCGCAAATCATTCAATATTCTGTATGAAAAACATATTGAAATAAGTGTTAAAATTGAAATTTTATACTCTTACCTTCACATTAAGAGCATATCAGCATTAACAAAAAGCCACAGGAAAAAAACAAGGTTTACTCTTCTACGACGAAAGTAAAAAATCGCGCTACACTAACGGCCCGCCGACGCCGGCGTAGAACACAAATTAATACTAGATACAAATCCAAATAAGACGCCGAGACCACAAAGACGAAAGTCGCATAACAAGTGCGCGCATTCTGATTTACTAGTATATATGTACGGCAGAGACGGCTTCAGTAAGAAAGGATTCCTTCCTTCCTTAAACATTCAAATTTTTATGAAGTCTTACCTGTATTAAAGAAGCACCTTTGAATGGCATAAATCTGCCACGAGTCCTTCATCAGGAACGGTGTGGTTCTTTAACAGTTTTTCATAACATTATTTCTTTCTATCAAGCCAAAAAACCCTCCTTTTTGCGAGGAGTGAACCAATTTACACTTACAATAGCTAGGCCTTCGCAAAGTTCACACCTACGAAAGTCATTCCTATAGTCCTACACACGAGTATGAAATACCTAAATATCACAGCTTTAATTAAATAGTAAAGAAGATTAATTAAGAATATATGAAATAAGAACAATATATATCTATGTTTAAAATTTCATGCTCCATTAATAATTTCTTGAATTTCTTCTTCATTTTCGAAAGATTTATTATCTACTATTTCACGAATTTCTTCGTAATTGTCCAATGTTTCATCATTTTTTCTAATATCTTCCACAGCTTCTATAAATCCGTTAGCTACTTCTCGGCCTTCGTCTTTATCAATATTTCCGTAACTCTCAGTTTCAGCCACAATATCGTTAGTAAATTTTGTGTGACGTTCAAGATTGAGGCTTGCGAGTTCATTGAGAAATTCAGAACTGTTGCCTCAATAATTGCTATCTTCAAGAATAAAGTATTCATCGCAGAACCCTACTCTAGTGTTCTCCTGACAAGATTCTCCGTTATTGATTGGTGTTGTATTAACTGTTTCTGTGGTATTATGGATGCTCAAAGGTTGTGATAAAATAACATTAGTTACATTCACTTCTTGAACATTATGATCTAGTACTGCTTTTTCCAAAGTCACATACTCTTTATTATTACAATCTCCAAAATAATTGTCGATATTATCTAAAATCATATCTTGCGGTTCAAAATTCCGAATAAAATCAAGGTCGCAGTTTATTGCATTTTGTTTTACCAAATCAAGGATTTTCTTGCTTCTTGACATTCTAAAAGATAATAGAGGTATTTATTTACCAATAAGCAATTCGCTTCATCCTTTAAAAAGTCGGGCTATAAAAATACTAATTTAATTATTAAAACTAATGAAATATTAAATGAATATGATTATTTTTTATTTCTTATTTTTCATGTAAAATTATTTATCTGATAATGGTTCATTAAATCGAAACACCAGAAAATAATAAATATTTATCCGAATAACCGAGAAGATCTAAGTTTTAAATTGAATGTTTTATTTATGGCGGTATTTTCGTAGCAACGTAAAACATAACCTAGAAAAACATCCCTTTCTGTTAACAAGCAAACATGTTATGACTAGAAGTTAGTAGCCTAATAAAATGTTCATAATGAAACCTAACACTTACCTGCTATGTTTGATGATATGAATTAATACGTATGTGATAATAAAACACTAGTTAGGGTTTCAAATAATTCACGTAACACTTTCTAATGCCTTAGAAAAACTTAGACTGAATAATTGTACGATATTAAAGCAAAACTACCTCAACTACAGCTTAAGCAGGCAAAGCGCATGCGCGTCGCAGATAAGGCGTTTTAGACTCAAACTGTGTATCACTAAGCTGTTAGATTGAGGCGCCTTTTCTGGAACTTGAGACATTTACAATTAATATTTACAGATAGGGTAGTCTTCCTTAACAAGGCAGCAAGTTTTGTACTTAATTGGTGATAATTTCCTATTCAAGTGTAGATAAGGTGTTTTTGCTTTATATTTATGTACAGAATTCCTCATTCATTCATATGGCACAAAAATCTCGGATTTGAAAAAAAATGTAGTTAAGGCGTTTTTCATTAACACAGCAGAATAATGTACATAGTAATATAAAAGCATAGGCATATACACGTTATATGAAAAATATTTATTTATATACCAACACAGAGCATGAAAACAATGTAAGAATTAATTTTAGAACAATGGCATTTAAGAACGTCAGGTATGAATTACCATTCATGTAATTTCAATCGTTTGAACGTTATATCATCAAGGTGATGCCGATTATTTGAATGAAAAAGAGAATCGTTATATATAATTAATAAAAAACATATTCCTGATCTTTGAAGCCTTCCTAGAAAGCAATAACTTGCGAGCATGAAGCTCAGTAGATCGGTAGTATATATGATAGATAATTGTTGAAAGAGTGTCCTTGTACTGGAAATATCATAACTAATCTTTGTAATGTTGCTGGGGCCTCCCTAAAAAATTTAAACAGCATACCCAACATAGCTCGGTTTTTGTTCTATCCTTTGCAGCCGTCGCAAAATAGAATGCACACATTTAATTCCTAGAAAATGTAGTATTCTTAAGTTTTAGTAAGAACAACAAAGTACTTAAAAATGTACCTGTTAAATCTAGAGTCTGAAGACGATGATAAACACATGAAACAATCGCATTGGACCCTTTTGGACGTTTTATTTCATTTCAGGTATAGATAAAGGTATTTTCTGCAGTCTGTTTCGATTTTGAGGATCCCATACATACAGTAAAATTATACTGATAAAGCTGTCTACTGAAATAAGTTTGTTGATCTGAAATTTTAGGCAGAACCAAGTTTTTCTGGCAGTCAAAAGATAATGTAATCTCGCATTCCCCATTCTGCCGAAGTAGTTAAAAAAATGCGTTTGCCCTTAATTTATGGATACGGGAACTATCTATTTTCTCTTTTTGTGTTTTTGCATTACGAACGAGTTCCGCAAAGTTTAGGCAGCGAGAACAAGCATCAGTCGCAGACTTGCGAAACTAATATTAAATTTCTTTACAAAAATATTACGAAAATATTCGTAGTTTACCACATTATTAGGGTTTTTGGATTTGTACATCAACCAAAGCTTTTTTATGTTTAAATTACTTGGCATATATTGTTTTGTTACATTAGAATTTCTGCAGTAGTGTGACTGTAATGGAACAATGCTTTTAAGAAAGTTGACTATCGCTTGTTTCTTTCCGGAGTACTTTTGGCTTCTCGTATCGCCACCGCGTAATTCACTCGGCAATTCCCCGCTGTACAAATATTCTTTAGAAATATTTTGAATACGAAATTTAGATATGGACAAATATCTAATAATGGTTTTCTGACAAACTTGCATTTTTTGAAAGTTTCCGTTCTTTGTTGTTTGTATAAAATAATTTATTGCTACAGATTTACGAAATTTAGTTTCTTCACGTATTGGTTTCTTGTTCTTTTTTGGTAGTTTAACTTCACAATTTTTCAATAAAAACATCTTGACAAATTTTATCTTTCGATTTATAAAACAACTCGTGAAATTTTCTTATATCTTGCATCGTTAAACGTCCACATTGGTAACAAGAATTATTATCGGGATGTTTACAATTAGGTAACTTTGGCAACGATTTTGACGTGTGCCTAAAATTATCAAACTTTGGTTAAAGCCATTATATAAAAACACTTGTTAAACTTTCCTAGTCAATTTGCTTACGTTTTTCTTCCAAGATTCGTTTCAATCGTTTCTTAACTTTTTTCTTCCCTTGCCGAATGCTACTTGTTGTATAGACACTTTCGTCTCTTTTTATACCATCTTCTATATTCATTGTTTAAAAGTTTAGACACAGAAATTTGCCCACAATACACTCAGTTAAACTAATTATTAATAATTATTCACAGACTCGTATGATACACAACACAGATGTAAACAATCAACACAGTTAACTGAAATAATTAGGAATGTGGCGTGTTTGTAGGACCCACACAACAGCAGCGACACCTTCTATTTCGCGCGCGTTCCAATTTGAAATTATTTAGATCAGTTTCGGAACTGTATGTAAACCTTGCAGTAAGATTAGTCGGGTTTCGGAATTGTACAAAAAATGATTAGTTTAGAATCTGTACAGCAAAAATATAAGTTAAATTTTGGAACTGTACCTTGCTTTATGAACCATTTTTTAATAGAATAAAACGAATTTTGGACTTGTTTCTCATCAAATAGAGGTATATTTTAGTATATACTTTTGTTCAGTATCTATAACTTATATTTGACCAAAAAGTGATAAGACTAGTTTTGGAAATGGACAACTCATTTGTGGAGAAGCATTTGTGACGCAACATTTGTACCTTAGGTGTGCGGCCGCCGTTAGTGATCAGAGACGTAATGTCCACAGAAAAATGAATTTATTTTTATATAATACTGGAACCATAGTTCCAATAACCCAAATTATATTTTAAATATTTAATTATTTTTTGGCTTTTTAAATTTTGTCTATATGATTTGTTACACAATATTTAATGTTTTTCCATGACCTACGTACTACATTGGAATTTTGCTGTACGCACTGTTCACACTCTTTTTTCCAGGAACTTGTAAGAAAGGGGGGAAGAAAATTAATGTTTGTTTGTTTTGATAAATATAATTAAAAAGAAATAAAATTTTGCATATAAAGACTGAATCATTAATAAACCAATAAAATATAATTATGATAATTCGTTAGATTTATGAAAATTGTAAACAAACCGCAAGCAGGTGTCTGTTTTGCCGGGTCCCGTTGACGTACATAGCTGGCCCTGCCTATAAATAAAGAAAAACACAGGTGTGAGCTTGTTAATGCCCCTTTACTATAAGATCCTAATTAATTAACTACCTCTATAAAAATATTGTTTAATTCGTGTGGTTTGTAGAAGCAGTTGCCATTGGTAATTAATATTCTTAATCATCCAAGCGGTTAACGCAAAGGGCTTAAACTCGCGATGTGTTCCTTATTTTTAATCTATTCACCAGTACTAAGAAGTGCAATGAACACAAGGGGCTCGCGATGTGTTCTCTACAGTAACTAGTGTTGGGTTATGCACTTGCAATAACCAGGTACTGAGGGGTGCAATGGACACAAAGGGCAGACACGCATTGTATCCTCTCCAGCTACCTAACACATAAAACCACACCCATATGAATCAACAATAATCATTTATTATTTTAACTGGTTTAATGTCTTACTAAATGTAAAATATTTCAGAGTTTGAGTACTAGTTAACAAACAATTTAGGTATAACACTCAGTGAAAAGACTCACCTCCAATTCAAAACAAAAGTCACACACTTTCACATTCACTCATATTCAAATATAAACTAAAATATCTAGGCTTAGTAATCTTTTGACTATTGTATTCATCTTTATGTCTCAAATAATATTTAAACCATATCAATGCGCAATAAGCATATATTGTATAACTTCCAATATATCTTGGTTTAAGAGAGTGGTTCACAGAGAACGTACCTTTTGTCAAAACAAAGCGGGTCTGTTACCAGCCTACGATGTTTCTAATCTATACTCCAGTTTATTTACAAAAGACAAATTAAAAATTATTTATGTTCTTACATTCGGCCATCTTGTATATCACCTCGTCCCGAGGGGATTCCAACTAATCTGTCCCTGAGTCATCCGTTGAACTGAGTTCGACACCATCTCCACCACTTTCGCTATTGGTATCGTCCGAAACTCCACCTGGGCTGACCCATGGTTTCATTTTGTCAACGGCAACGACCTTCTCATATCTGGCGGCTTTTGCAGTCCTATGTGAACTGGGCATATCTACTACTAAGTATCCATCGCTTGGCAATGTGGCTTTGATCAGCATTGGTCCGGCATAAGGAGGAATTAACTTATGGCTTGTTTCTTCGGCTGTGCCATGTTTTTCGATCAGAACAAAATCACCTTCTTTGTATTGTCTGGGCTTCTTCCTTCTCTTGTCAAAATGGTGCTTCTGTTTTTTTTTGTTCAATTGTGATTTTATTGGCAACTTCTTGTCGTAGGGTAAGCAAATCGTCTATTATATCCGAAATTCCGGTAATCTCATCCAGCAAGGGATCACCTATTCCACATTTAGGTTTGTATCCGTAGAAAAGATTCGTCGGTGTTTTTCCCGTTGTTTTTGATATTGTCGTACTTATGGTTAATTGAATCTTCCGAATGTCTTTGTCCCATTTATCTTCCTCATTCGTTGTTGTCATAATTGCTTCTTGTATGGTGCTGTTGAATCTTTCTACCTGTCCGTTAGCCCTAGGTGTAATCACTGCAATCTTGGTGTGTTTTATACTATTAGTTTGACAGTACTTTTTAAATCGTTTGGAAGTAAATGCACTTTGTAAATAGTCAATAATAGGTTTTGCTTTCGTAGATTTTGCTGGCTTTAAAAATACAAACTTCGTAAACGCATCTACAGCCACTATGAAATGAATATTACCTCGTCTACTTTTCGGAAATGGGCCTACATGATCCAGGTGTAAGGTGTGCATGAGTATCGGCATCTTTTTAATTGGATGGAAAAATCCTTCTCGTTTACCGGTTGGTCTTTTATTATACAAGCATGGGATACAACATGACATATATTTCTCCACGTACTCTCGCATCCGTGGAAACCAGTAATGTTCGCATAATCGCTGGAGTGTCTTTTCTTCTGCAAAATGTCCATTCTCATCATGAGCCATCCTAACTACCTGTTGTCGCATTCCGCGTAGTACTACCCATAACAACCCTTTTACAGTAATGCGATAAATTCTACCATCTCGCAAAGCGAAATTTTTGTACTCTTTTCATATTCGTAGGAGCTTTGGACAACACTTTCCTAATGTCTTTCAATTTTTCATCCTTTAGTTGTCCCGACAAAACCCAATCAGCTTGTTCTATCCTGAGAACTTCGTCAGGTGGTTCTTCACTTGCAGAAGGGTTCCTGCTGAGTGCATCCACATGTTATAATCTGTTATCCGGTCTGTATTGTACGTCAAAATTAAAGTCTTGCAGGTGCAACCACCACCTTGCAATCCTAGGTACAATTTTTTTCTTGTTGCTAGTTGCTTTAAGTGCGTTGCAATCGGTTATAACAGTGAAATGTTTACCCATGAGATAGATTTTAAATTTTTTTAAACTTTTTACTACCGCCAAAGTCTCCAATTCATAAGAATGAAACTTACTCTCAGTGTTAGTTGTTTGCCTACTGTAATAAGCTATGGGGTGGAGACGTTCATCTGGTTGTTTTTGTAGGAGGATTTCTGCTAATCCTCTGGAACTGGCGTCACTGTGTACTTCAGTAACGGCACTGGGATTGAATATAGCTAAAATTGGTCTCTCTACCAAAGTTTTTCGTAATGTTTCAAATGCTCGTTGTTGATCAGCATCCCAGCGCCAGGTGATATCTTTCTTTAGTAGACAAGTCAATGGTCGCGCGATGACCGCACAATCTTGAACGAAATGCCGAAAATAGCCGGTTACCGATAAACTGTCTCACGTTGTGTACACTCTTTGGCACAGGGAACTCAGCAATTGCCTTGGTCTTTATTAACCCTGGTTTCACAGTTCCTTGTTCGATTTCAAATCCGAGGTAAGTTACAGATCGGGATAAGAAGTTGCATTTAGTAAGATTTAAGGTCAAACCTTCTTCTCTAAATATTTTCAAAACAGTTCCGAGATTCTTAAGTCCTTCTTCTTCTGTTTTCGTACGAATCAAGACATTATCAAGATAAACAGCAGCAATATCTTTGGCATTGTTTTAGCTCAAGCCATTTTAAAAATATAAAAATATAATTATGATAATTCTTTAGATTTATGAAACCGCAAGCAGGTGTCTGTTTTGCCGGGTCCCGTTGACGTACATAGCTGGCCCCGCCTATAAATAAAGAAAAACACAGGTGTGAGCGTTAATGCCCCTTTACTATAAAATCCTAATTAATTAACTACCTCTATAAAAATATTGTTGAATTCGTGTGGTTTGTAGAAGCAGTTGTCATTGGTAATTTAATATTCTTAATCGTCCAAGGGTGGTAATGAGGGGTGCAATGGGCATAACCCAAATAGCACACATTCATTCCATGGATATCCCATGGATGAGTGATCTAGATATTCTGGATATCCATAATTTATCCGTTTGAATTCCAGATGGACTTCAATGGATGACTTATGGAGATACAGGTGTCAGAACTTCTCACGTCCATACACTGTGCAGAATTAATCCATAACAGATATCCACATTATTACAAAATGGACATCCACAGATGATAGCTCCGCATAACCATAAGTAATCCATTTGATATCCATACATTAATTCTAAGTCCATAGAATGTACACAATGTATATATAATGAATATCCACTCCTACTTATATGAACATCCATTGTTCAGCCTCTCTGAATGACTGTAAGTAATCCATCTGACATCCATACACCAATTTTAAGTCCATAAACTACAAATAATGAATATATAGTGGATGTCCTCATCTACATGATATGGACATCCATCATATCCCAGACAGCACTAGATATTCCAAGGATATAACAGGAACATACGTTTTGGAATATTGGATTATTCTGAGATGACGCTCTGGATATACACGTTCTTCAGGGAATATTCTCAAAATCGCCATATTGGAATATCTCAGATGTACCTAGAACATTCATTTATGAATATTCTCAATATATTATAAACATTCTAGGATTATACATAGAATGTTTAAAATATAAATATATAAAATATTAGAATATTCCAAAAGTATAATAAAGGAATAATTTTTAATTACTCAGAATATGTCAAGTATACACCTAGAATATTTAAAATGTATGAAAAATAAACACGATTTTAGATTATTCTAGGAATATTTTGAAGATTTTATGAACATTTGGAATATTTCAGAATATCCTTAATATATTTAAAATATTGTCACGAGCTGACATACGGCACCTCCACCATGTGTCACGAGCAGGACGTCCACGGATATCGCCAGCATCACCATGTAGAGGGTAAGTGCTGACGATAGTCATGGCTAAAGTCACTTTACTCGCTTGGCATGTCGAGAGGGTAAATTACGTTACTAAGTGAACACACAAATAAAACATAGTGGTAACATAACAGATTGAACATTTATTATAACGGAACAAAACCAAACAATGAAATAAACATAATAAAATTTACTACTTACATTCTAGCGGATTTAGCCACCCTGAGGCATGGCCTCTGGGAGGGAGTTGCCCCACGCACCATCTAGGCCTGCTTCTCTAAAAAGCCAGACGACAACTAACTCCTTTACTTTTTTCCATTTGGCTTCCCGGTACTTGCACTCTCAGCATTTCTGCAACTAGCGGGCCGTGTGCACCGTTGCTGAGTTTGCTGGATTTCCACGGTACATTGTAACCAGCAACTTGGTTTACTTTAAGATATCGGATTAAATTAATTTTGTAACTAAATCGTTTCCTGAATAATAATAATAATAATAGTGTTTATTTAGTATAATAAGCATAATTACATAGAACATAGTAATAGCATAATATTTTACATAAATAAACAAAATACTCCACAAAATATCATAGATATTTGAGCGTGGGAAATTAAATAATATATATTACGTTACACAAATAAGCAACGTTACATCAACAATATTAACAAACTAGTGTATAAGAAAGATTAATATTTACATCATACAAACACATAGATAAAAAAATATATACACACATACAATATACATAGGTTTAAACAAACTAAACAATGTAACAACAAAAAAATTTATTTAGTTGACATAATATTTATTCGTATTGTGTATAATAATAAAAAGCAAATGTAAATAATATAAATGTAAAATGACAGAATACGTTAAAATTTTAAATATTTTAATAATTTGGAATATGTAATAAATATTTATTCTCTCAAGTTCACAGAATTCCATTGATTTAGTTATTTTTTAAATCTATTAGAGAATAAATACTTTCTCGATTTTCTAGCAGTATGTAATTTTTGCATTCCTTTTTGAATTTGTTTAATGTGCTAATAGTTGTTATTCCATAAGGTAACGAGCTAAATATTTTTGGTCCTAGATAACTTAAACTTCTCTGACCTATTGTTTTTTGCATAAATTTTACAACAAAATTTTGGGATTTTTGTCTCGTGTTATATTCGTGAGCTGGTAGCTGTAGTAGATGTTTATTTCTATAGATATAAATGCAAACTGTATAAAAATAATATTGTCTCAGGTCAAGAATTTTTATTTCGTCTAATAATTTTTCTGACGGATACATGGTACTTTTGTTTAAAATTATTTTAAAGAATCTTTTTTGCAGAGTTTCAACAGATTTCAAATGAATATTCAATACACCTCCCCATTCCAATATTGCATAGGTTAAGTGTGGATTAACCAATGAATGGTATAATATTTTTAGATCTTTTGTGTCCAAAATATGTTTTATTTTGTGAAATAGATAAATAATGGACCTAATTTTTTTTGTTATGTATTCAATATGGGTATCCCATTTTAGATGGGAGTCTATAAATATACCTAAATATTTAACACTGTTAGTAGAGGTAATATATGTTACTTGACCATCTTCATTGATTTCCAGAGTATTATATGGTGGTAATTTGTTTTTATATGATGAAAAGGGAAGAAAAAAGGTTTTATCAAAATTGATGGTATTTTACTATTAAACCATTTTTTAATATGAGTGAAATCTGTCTCTACCTTTTGTTTTAATTTAACCCAATCTGAATCTTTGTAATATACAACCGTGTCATCCGCAAAAGTAATTATTTCACCACTGGTTTCGATAAGAAATAGATTATTAATATATATAATAAACAGTAGTGGTCCCAAAACAGTTCCTTGAGGAACACCATATTTAATAGTTTTTTGGGTCACTGTATACTCCATTAACGCTGACATACTGAATCCGATCTGTCAAGTAACTCTTAAATAATTTTAGATTGACTCCTCGTATACCAAGATCTTCTAAAGATTCAGCAAGTAGTGAGATACTTACAGTGTCAAATGCCTTCGCTAAATCTAAAAAGACAGCTAATGAAGGCATTTGTTGGTCTAATGAATTATAAATTTTCTCCGTAAGAGATACAATAGCATCTTGCGTTGATATTCCTGCTTGGAATCCATACTGCTTTGTAGATATGATCTTATATTTTTGTAAGTAAGCTGTAAGTCTTTTTTTGATAATCTTTTCGAAAATTTTGGTGAAATTGGTTATTAAGGATATGGGCCTGTAATTACTTGGATCTAGTTTATTTCCTTTTTTATATATTGGTCTAACTATGGACGTTTTAAAGGCCATTGGGACAATTACGGTATCAATTATGGTGTTTATAATATAAGTCAACGGATCACAGATGTATTGTGCTATAATTTTCAGCGTTTCTCCCTGTATATTATCGAATCCAGGAGATTTTTTATTTTTAAGCGTGTTAATAATATCGATTACTTCCTGCTTATCTGTATGCCCTATATATATTGAATTTTGTAGAATTTTTCGCTTTGGTGAATAATTATGATCTGCTATAATTTTTCCAGCTAATTTCTCTCCCATTTCTATGAAGCTCTTATTAAATGTATTTGACATATCTTTATTATTTGTAATTATTTTATTTTGCTCATTGCTAATTAGTCCTATTTTGTTGTTAGGTTTTGCTTCAGTATACAATTGTTTAACAGATTTCCATATATTTAATTTGTTATCTTTATTCATTTCTATTAGATTTTTATAATAATCAACCTTTCTTTTTTCAATTAAATTTTTAAGATTTTGTTTGTAATTTTTATATTCCACCTTCAATTCTAGATTTTCAGGATCTCGTTTACTTGCTATAAATAGTGAATTTTTATGGTTTACAGAATTTACTAGAGCAGTTGTTATCCATGCATTTCTTTTAATATTCCTGTGAGGAATTTTTTTGTAATATGTACAGTCTTTTATTGTATTTAATATAATTTCTGTAATAATGTAATATACCGGGTGGTCCAATAATTGTGTAGGTACTGCATGACAATATGTTTCGAATGTGTCCAATTACATGCTTGCATATGGATTATTCGTATATGAAGTTATTCATATATGTATTATTACATCCACATATGAATATCCATATGCAAGCACTTGTAATTGGACACTTCCAAAATCAGTAATGTACGTTATCTAATTAAATATTGAAAATTAGTTGTTATTGAGTACTATGTTCTCATTAGAAATGTCACAGAAATAGATACCTGGTACCCGAGTACAATTTGCCTGCACTGAGTCCAGAAGACTTTCTGAAATTTTAAAAATATGGAAAAAAAATTAAAAATACATTTGTAGTCATTTATTAACTATATTATATAAATATAAGTTAATATTTTATGGTAAATCCGTCGTCTGGTTTTGATTTCTTCGTTTCTAAAGCAAAAGAAAATAGTTCAGATTTTTATTTTGACAATAATTTTTTATATTGAAATTGATACAACCCAATGGAGTAACAAAAATATACCGCCCTCCAGCAAATGTTTCTAATATTTTAGTTACAATAATTTTAGCATTATGAGATATACACATTTTACATTCTTCAGCAACGTGTACCCATTGGCAAACTAAATTTTCTCATGTTACATGGTGACGGTTGTGCCACTAATGCAACATTTGTGTTCTAAGGTAATGTTATACAATAATTTTATGATTGGTAGAAAAAAAAACAACAAGAAATAATAACATATGTTTTCTCCCAGAAAAAGAAAATCTTATAATTTACACTGACAAACTCACTGGTAGTCTTTTTCGTCTGCCTTCAGTTTCTTCAGTCTATCTGGGGCCTTAGCTAACCACTGCCCAATGGCAGTTTCAATATTTTTAGTAGTAAGTACTAGTTTTGTCACATTTTAATACAGCATCTAAAAAAGTGATCAGATTAATGTTGTTATTTCTTAAACAGATATTATATTATGCTGGTATCACAGAGTACTACTCTACAATTCGGTACATAAGATGTACAGAAGTGGGGTAAATAAAGTCAATGTATTACAAGTACATTCTGCTTATTTGTTAGAAAGACTGTTGACTTCACATTCAAATCTTAAATGCCATATTAAATGGTACTTATAAAATTTTATTAGGGTGCATATCAAAAATGCGCCAAAATACTCACATATAGGAATAAATAAGTAATAAAAAAGAGGCTTATTTTTATGAAAGTAAGGCTAACCGTGGCCAGAGGATCAACAGTCTGATGAAATGAAACAAGTGGTGAGAAGTGTCAAAAACAAACAAAAAAAACATAACACAACTACATATTTTTAACGTAGTGACATATATCCCAATTGCAAAAAACATTATGCTCAATAATTACCCGCAATGAGTGTGAATACTGTTATTTGGGCAAACACTTTTTCCCTTTGTGTCCATGTAAACTGTAGAGTTTGGCAACCTCATCATGCATTAAGTTTTTCATAAAACGCCTTGAACATTCTTTATAATTTTCACCACCTAGTCTGCAAATATCACGGATCTAAAAAAAAAATAGGTAAATAATATTCAAACAGAATTTTGTTTGTTTTTTCTTAATAATAATGTCATTAACTCCATACTTACTAACTTGTCCCGTACATCTTTCTGTTTAAGAAAATCCTCAATTTCCTCTAGTTCCTCCAATTACTTTATTGGTAACTTTGGAAAAATATCAACGGTTTCATTTATAGGAATATCTCCATTATTCTCGTTTCTCTTGTCTAATATACGCAATAAAACTTCATTTGATTTGCCCTGACTTTTCCCATCTATAAAAAGGACGACATTAACAATTAAGTATTTAAAATTGTACAAACCAATTTATACTGGGTAATGTTAAATAAATACTATATAGTTTTAAAAATAAGACATTTAAACAAGAAATAGCAGAAATTAATTAATATAATTAAGATCTGTACATTATAGACCATTGTTACAGAAGAATTTGGACTAAACGTACCTCTGTCTCATTGAAAATATAGATTAAAACAATTATTTTTTGTTCTTGAAGAGGAAAACCAAAAAAATGTATTCACTATTTATATTAATTAATATATAAAATGTTTCAATTTTAGTCCTTAAATTATTACCTGCTGATGGTTCTACGTTTTCTCTTACTGTTACAATTTTGCGTGGGTATGCTGGAAATAACAGAAAATAGTTAAAATAAGTAAATACTGACCTAAAAAGACAATCTACTAAATTTCAGATGCTAAGAGATCTGCTATGGTTTTTCTTGCTTGAGATTTTGATGTACTAAAGCCAAGTTCCGCCTGTGTCTAGCACCTTTAACGTTTGAGAAAATTGATGTGAATGCTCTAAAATATGCTAATGTGGAGATTATTAAACTGCTAGAAGTACTTCAACGATTTCAATGAATAGTATAGTTTTCAGTTCCCAAAGTTTTGTAGGCCTTTCTAATCATAAACTTAATTTTGAATTACTATTCAAAGTAAATTAGCAACATACAGATTGGTGCCAGCAACTAGCTGTATAGGAAAATCCTATAAACTTATGTACATGTGCAATACGGGTGAGAATCTCATCTAATGGAATGTGATTGGGGTGGGGCGATTCAATGGTTGTACGCTAGCGCGGCTGTGATTGTCGATGTTGTGGTTTTATTTATTATTTACGTTGGGCTTAGAACTTACGTAACCTTATGGTGGGCATTCACCCCGTGGATACAATAAATTTATTTAATGTAGCGTACGGAAATACACCCATTCTCACTTATCTTGAGAAGGATACTTTTATTTCTTTTGATAATTTGTTGACCATCATAATTAATTTTAACAAATGAATATTTTGGGATGTTACGTGGTAATTCTTAAATTCCTTATTTGATGACCGGTCACCTACAACTTCTGCTCCGAATACATTTGCAACTGCAGCAGATCGAGCTTGACCAGCTGTCATGCCCCATATATATTCATATCATCTCGTGATTCTAACGCATATTGCACATGTACATAAGTGCATAGGATTCCCCTATACGACTGTACTGTATATGGTTTTACATAAAATATACTATGAACAGAAAATTTCTCTAGGTAAAAAAATTATGACAAAAATGAGGAAGAATTTAAGAATCCCTAATGTAGCCATTAAAGATAAATATGTATTTTACTTATACTTATATGAAATGTACTTACTTAAAATTCTACATAGGACTTGTATAAAAGAAATTAAATTAATTATAGTAAGAATTTGAGAAAACAGTTAGCTTAGAAAGAATTAAAGATATTAGTTACCTGGTACATTACACAATGAGGCTTCAGGTTCGGACTTTTCTGATTCAGAATCAGAAATATTTTTTTTCTTAATTTGCCTTTTTGCAGGTAAAGTAATCTCTTCAGAGGTGGACAGATCAGAAGTCATGCAAGCTTTGGATGCTTTTCGACAAGCTTCTGTGTAAGGTTTAGTGCTTATTAAAGTAACTTTATAACTTCTCCACGTATTCGAATCAGGGCTGATTTCATTTTTTATTGATCTCTGAAGCTGCTGCCTCGGGAATGGGGGATAATAGACACTTTCTTTGTCAATATCGTACCAATTTTCGGGTAATGCCTCGACCTCTTCCGTTTCATCAAATTTCATTACCAACCACGGCATGCTTCGGGAAAATGTATTTCCAAGTTCAAGATGAAAAGAAAATATATAAAAACAATTAATATAAAATACTAACTTGAACAGACACTAAATAAATAGCAAAAAATACAAAAGTACGAAAACTTTCTATTTATTTAAGACAAAATTAGTAAAATATTTCCAAATTATTTTAAGGTACCTATAGAACTCTCCATAGATATAACAACTCTACTCTTACGCAAATTAAAATCAATAAAATCAATTAATACAATACTGCCTGAAGATTAATTAGTGTCTAGTTAAGCCAATAAAAAAGTAAACTTATCCAATGTTGGGAAATAATAAACATAATTCTTAAAAAACAAAAAGAAAAATAAAATATCTACAATAAAACAACTAAATAAAAACAAATTCTATGAAACAAAATAAATGACATTTCTTAACAAATAAATACATTAAAAAAATATATCAGGTGAACCCACTTCTACCGGCGTAGATTTTTTATTAGAAAAATCTAAATAAAACTTAAACAAAATTCATCTATTTGATTATTTTAACTAAATTATTACTCTAAGGCAAAACATTACTTAAAAATTCTATGAGTTTTGCTGAATCAATTTGAAATAATTTCATAATTATTTTTAATAACTTGATTGAGAAGCAAGCGTACTTGTGATTATCGACTAATTTAAAGCAGTCAACACCCGAAACATTCAGTCAGCACACATTTGTGGGAAATGAGCGATAATAAAACAAAAATAGTGAATTAATTTAAATGAAGCATTGGATATACTACAAATCCCCTGTGGTAAGGTAGTCTCTCCAATTTAAAATCTATTTCGGTGATTGGCCAATTATTAATTTCTCCTAGGGTTTTGACAAAATGAACATCTGTAAATGAAGAGGCGCAAGGAATTTTGAAAAAGTCACTTTTATTTTCATATGGTTGGCCTATTACAACGTATTGACCTAAATTTGAAGAAAATGCAAAATTCTTAATTTCAATTACGTACAACCATCCATCAAAATGCCTTTGGAATGTTCTGGTATTAATGAAAATTCTCCTGAATCCTTTACTATAGAACTGAATTTGTTTATATTTAATTCTTGATTTCTCCGTACTATCTGCTGTAGGGGCTTGTCATGTTTTCTAACTAGTTTTATTAAACTTTGTAAATAATTTTCACTTGAAAAATTACTAAAATTTTCTAGTGAACCAAATTTTCTAGTATCATCTGCTAAATGTAACAAGTTATGAAAATTATGTGTTAATAATTGGGATCCATATATTTCCTTTATTGTTTTTACAAAAAAAGTCAGCAGAGATTCTGCATAATCTACATATATACTACAAAACTTTTGGCTTAATAATATGCTAACAACTAACAAACTCTTTATGCGAACGTTTATCAAAATTTAAATCGGCAAAGCACATCCTATCTTGAATATATTCCCCTTCCTGAATGCATTTCCTACAAGAATGATATCTTGCATGACCCTTAATATTTAAAACGAATGCTTTTGCAACATCAAAAAGAAACATTGTGATTTTAAATTTGTGCAACTGTCCGAACAAAATTATTCTATTTGTTGTTAAATCTGTTACTTCATCTACGAATTGAGATAAGAGACTATTACAATTTTTAGGCTTCTCATATCCATGGTAAATACCTATTAAGAAAATATTATTTGCATTATCAATATTTTTGTTTATCCCTAATATAGGGTACAACTGGCTGGACGAACTTTTTGCCAATGGTACACCATCAATACTTACTCCAATTTTAATTAATTTATTTATTTCATAATATCTACAGGATAAAATCCCAAATGATATAATACAGCACCTCGTATATACATACACATATAACAGAAAAAAATAAAATGAACATATGGTATATATATATAACAAAACATGTATCAAGTATCACAAAACAAAGAATAAATTAGTGACAAAAATTAATAAAATACAACAGACTACACCAGATTGTTACTAACGGAGATACAATTTAAAAATTTTCTAAAAGAACAAAAATTGATGTCAATATTTGCTGGTAAATTATTAATAGCTGAGGTGACTTTTGCAACCGGACAGTGACTACTATAGTTGGAATGGAAATTATCATCATAGAACAAATCGTGATTTCTTGAACTAAATCTAGGAACTCTAAAATAGAATAATTGCAGAATTTCTGTAGAATCTATTTTGTTATTGACAATATTTAAACCAAATTTTTGTATACTTTTAAGACGTCTTTCCTTAAGGGACGTAATACGCAGCAGTTGAAGTCTTTCTTCGTGCGAATAATTGGTTTTATCATTATGTAATTTAAATAAAATGAAATTAACCATTTTGTTTTGTACTCTTTCGAGCCTGTCTATGTCCGACTGATAATAAGGGTTCCATATAATTCAACAATATTCCCATATTGATCTAACCAGCGAATTAAATATATTTAAAATACATGTAATATCAGTGAAAATCCCTGCACCGTCTTTTGATAAAACCGCATAGGCGATATGCTCGCTTTAGGATATTCTCCATATGCAGGTGATATCTTAACCCGGAATCCAAAGTAATGTTTAGGTCGCAAATAGACTCTACTCTTAAAAGTTCTAATGTATTTATAGAATATTCAAATAATATATTACTTTTCTTCTTAGAGAATGTTATTATTTTACATTTATTTATGTTAAGTTCCAGACAATTATTCATATTCCACTCGTAAAACCTGTCAATATCACACTGCAGTTTTTCGGCGTCCTTTGTAGTATCAACGACTGCAAACGATTTCAAATCATCTGCGAAAATAAGGATTTCCGCAAAGTCGAAAATGTATTGGACATCGTTAATAAAAAGTGAAAATAGGATCGGAGAAAGATGACTACCTTGTGGAACTCCCGAACTCACCATAATATTTCTTGATTTATTTTCTCCTATTCGCACAATTGCAATTAATGATAATTCCATCGGACGGTTTTGCGTTTAAATTTAAATACTGACTTTCAAGTGCATTTTTTACGCCAATATGGCAATACTGACCGGGATCAACATTTCGAATAATTGTTTGTCTAGGTGTAGATAAAAAACTTCTTGGATCATTGGGTAAATTTAGAAAATTTATATCGTGTGAATCAGCCAACACAATTAATAATAGGCTGGGGCCGTTACGGATTTTTAATGCTGAAAAAAAAAATTAATAGCAGGCAACGGCCGGCTGGAATATATAGTTGAGGTCATCAAAAATGAAAAAAAAACTTTGGAACTTGAGATGAAGGGAAGTAGTGAAATGGGGTGCTATTTAAGGGATGAAAACTGTTTTTCGTGATTTGTGGCGAAACGTGACCTCCAAGAGAGAAGTGATTCATACAAAAGTTGTAGATCTAAAATTTTTACTCTATATATTTTTCGACATAACCTCAAAGTTTGCGAGAAAATGACGAAAAACCGATTTTTCTGTTTTTATTTTTTTTCTCGCGTGAAAATTATTTAATTTAAATGAAACTTTGTGAAAATACGTGATTATCTGCATATAATAAGCATGCATTTTTTCAATTATGGGAAATAAATATTTTTCGAGATTTTACCATTTTTCCGAAAAAACACCTCTATTTTCGGCGAACAACTTTATAATTTATTTTTTTTTTTGATGGTGTACTAGTACTCATTTTTTTCGTCGAGATGTCTACTTTCCAATGGTACGTCGATGTTAGTGATTTATTGTCATTTAACAGCTTAAAATTAAGAAAAACCGAAAAGAAATTTTTGGAATCTCGAATTTCTAAATTTTTTTCATTATTTTCAATTTCTTAGCATATTTATGTTAATAATTCATAATATTTTAATGAAAAAACTTACTTTGGTATAAAATAACTAAAGTTGAATGAATTTAGTTATTGGAAACCACGCTAAAATTGAATACAAACAAAAAATACTGTTACGTATTCAAACAAAAAAAAAAGTGAAAGTGAAAATGAAATGTTAGTAGTGAAATGATTGTTAATACTGCGATCCAATTAGCCAAACAAGATACCATACACAAGTGTAATAGCGTTTCTTCATGCTTTCTCTGGGTGTGATACAACTTCAAGTTTTGCTGGAAAAGGGAAAAAACAATAGCAAGATCTTTATTGGACAATAAAAATTTATTAAACCTAGCCAGTGTTTATTATCAAAAAGATGCAGACCACATAACCATAGCAAAAAATGGATCTCAACTTACAGCTAGTATTTACAAAAGTAAGAAAATTTATAACTCATTAAATCAATTACGATTTGAGCTGTATCAGCAAGCTACAAACAAATTCACTTTTAAATTGGAAAAACTCCCTCCAACTGAAGAAGCAGCTGCACAACACTCATACAGAGTCTATTACCAATTGGAAACTTGGTTGCGTAATTTTGATAACGATTAGGACAACAAAAAAGCAAAGGACTGGGGCTGGAACGAAAATGTAGGAAGACTCGTGCCGAAATACATCTCTGACAGTTCCGACTTGATTCCCGGAAAGTTGTTAAAAAGCGTTAGCTGTACTTGTGAAAGTGGATGCAATAATCAAAGGTGTGGCTGCCGAAAACACGACTTAAAATGTACCAATCTATTCAAGACATGCACTGAGAACTGTTTAAATAGAGACAGAGAAGTATTTGTAGATTTAAGTGATTCTGAAGATATTGATGAAGAGCCAGCAAAGAATAATGACATCGAAATTGAAGAGACCGAAAATGCCAATGATTTTGAGATAATATAAAACTTGAAAGTTTGATCGATGAAGAAAACGAACCACAACAAAAAAGGAATAAAATTGATTAGATTTTAACAATTATTTTATTGATTTTTCTTTTTATAAGCTATACACAACCAATATTAATAAAATAAATATTTCGTAGCCAATATAAATAAATTGTATGTTATATTTTATCATATGTATTTAGAATAATTTAATATGCATATAAAGTTTTCGAAACTTAACTGTAGCTTATGAAAATTAATAAAGTACTATTGATTTCCATGTACATGTTAAGTTTCATGAAGTTTTCCCTACCTTTCCGTGATGAAATTCATTCAACTTTATTTATTTTATACCAAAGTAAGTTTTTTCATTAAAATATTATGAATTATTAACATAAATATGCTAAAAAATTGAAAATAATGAAAGAAATCGACAAATTCGAGATTCGAAAATTTTTTTTTCGGTTTTTCTTAATTTTAAGCTGCTAAATGACAATAAATCACTAACATCGACATATCATTTGAAAGTAGACATCTCGACTAAAAAAATGAGCACTAGTAGAACATCAAAATCCAAAAAAAAATCAATAAAGTTGTTCGCCGAAGATAGGGGTATTTTTTCGGAAAAATGGTAAAATCTCGAAAAATATTTATTTCCCATAATTGAAAAAATGCATGCTTATTATATGCAAATAACTACGTACTTTCACAAAGTTTCATTTAAATTAAATAATTTTCACGCGAGAAAAAAATAGAAACAGAAAAATCGGTTTTTCGTCATTTTCTCGCAAACTTTGAGGTTATGTCGAAAAATATATACAATAAAAGTTTTAGATTTTTTTGTTATCTACAACTTTTGTATGAAATACTTTTCTCTAGGTGGTCACGTTTCGCCACAAATAACGAAAAACGGTTTTCATCCCTTAAATAGCACCCCATTTCACTACTTCCCTTCATCTCAAGTTCCAAAGTTCTTTTTTTCATTTTTTATGACCTCAACTATATATTCCAGCCGGCCGTTGCCTGCTATTAATGTTTTCATCTCAAAAAGGTAACGGCCCCAGCCTATAAGTCTTTTAATGCTAAATGGGTAATTTTATATGTAACTGCCCAGTTACGTAGTTTATCAACGATTTCAGATGAATTTTGATTCTGTTGCTGAACAAGTTTTTCATTACAAGTAGTGCTCGATGAAACACTGAAGGGTATTTCATACTGCTCGTAGAAACTATCGCTACCCTTAAAATTGTCACTGGAATCACTTTCTAATAAACTACTTCCACTGCTAGGATTTGAAACATTACTTGCGGAAATAATCTCTAAATGAACATTACCGACCGAGCTCGCGGCGTCTGCAGTACTATGAGAACTCATACAATAATTTTGACTGATGCTTTCAGTAGAGCTCCTTCCAAATCTGTAGAATTTGTTAACAAACTCGAGTTTAACTGTCCCTGATTTGCACCAAAAGTATTATGCTCTCTCAGAGTTTCATCAACTTCTCTCTGAAGCTGTCAATACCAAGTACTATTTCTTTTCCTTTTCATATTTGCTAAAATGTACCTATCAATGAAGTGGTGCCCTGATAAGTTTTAACAATAAAAATAAATTGATACTTGTTCAGTCACTTACCTTCAATAGACAATGATTGCAGCTAAAAACAATATATTTATTAGATCAGATCAGTGGTTTATAATTTGCTACTTAAAATACAATAGACATTTTTGAAAAAATATTATTTATGAAAAAAATATATAACAGCCGTATTCTTTGTTGCTATCTTGAAACCAGCCATTTAGTTGATACACAAGGGACATCAAGGAAAGAGGTTTCGGGATTGTGAGTGACCTCAAAAAACTGAGACCAAAAATTTCAGCGTAAATAAAACCTATAAATTAAGTTACATATGGCTGCAACGGCGCACGACTACTGAGCAACTATAGATATGCCCCTTACATACAATTTTTATTAATAAATGAAGTTCTTGTATCTGTTTGCGTACCTGACACTAGAGATAAAATGTTTGTGTAATTTTTGAAGGCAGGCTTTCCATTTCTTCCAGTCCAATTCACTTTTAATGCTAAGTTGTTACTGACCAATCTAGACATTATTCTACGTGCCGTATCGAAAAAGTCTTTTCCTCCAATAAATTTTAAAACAGTAAACTAAAAATAACAAATAAATAAATACCAACTATGCAGGTTGAGTTTGAAATAACGTACAATATTTTAACAGGAATTAGAACTTGATAATAGTCAATATTTTTTAAACGAATCAGTGATCTAACTAAAAGTAAAATATACATACTACTTTCATGTACTCCTCCCTGTTACTTAAATGTTGCTCCATATTATTTAAATCGTCTTCTGTTTTTAATGGAAACTATCAGTTTCTACCAAAATAGGTAATTGGTCACCTTCCCCCTTTTCTGCAATTGATGCATTGACAATATGTATTATGTTGTCAATCCTTCTTGTATTTTTTTCAACTACACTTAATATTCTAGTACACATTCCTGAAAATAAAAACAATTAATTGTGTTGGTTGTATTAGAAGCTTATAAATTTCATGGTATTATTTTCTTGAATTTTTAAAGTTAAAGATACTGCTTTACAGGCTAAGGCAATATTCATCATACAAAAGTAATTATTATCTCAATAATGATATTATCTTCAATAGTTTCACATGAAGGACACGCAAATGTTGATACAGGTATTACTGCAGTAGTAGTTGTTGGTGACTGCAGAATATTTCCATTGATATTGACCTCTTTACTGACCAAGTCACTAAAATCTCTGTCCAATGGAATTGATATTACAGAATCTATTAATTTGGATGATTTTTGGACATTCATTTGTGAGCTCGTTTCTCCTAATTCTACAAAATTTTGTTTATATTTTTTTTTTTTGGTGGTGTCGGAGGTGACATTGATGGGGAAGTGTCTGAACCATTAGTAAAATCGTCTTAAGTATTTATTTACTCCTCTTGTTACATGTTTATTATCATCTTCTGTGCTCATATCTGAATCCTTTTCTAATTGCTTCAATTTGACAACTGCTTTCTGGTATACATCTAAAAATGAGAAGAGTGCAGCTATTCACAAAAAAAAGTAGGCATTTTTTTGCATGCAGCCATGCCTCCTAGGTGCGTCATTTATAATTTTCACATCATGGCATATTGAACTTTAAATTCAAGTTTTGCATTAAAAATATGAAAGTAGAAAAATTATTGTGTAACGTGTGAAAATTGATCCTTTGAATAAGCAGGCAAATTTTAGCACAAGCTGTACAGTGAATGCTGAAAATCCACAAGTGAACTTTCCACACTAGCTGTGCAGATATACTCATGACTTGAAATACAGCGACTGCTCGTCAAGAAAATACCACAAGTTCATGTTATCTCTCAGAATTTTCAATTAAATTTTTAAATTATTTAAGTACAAAAGGTACTTAATCTTTATCGATTTAAAAAAATCAACAGTTCCAAGAAATGTCAATATGATGAGAAATATAATAATGACTGATTCATTAAGTTAGCTATCTATATTTATTGGTATTCATGAGAAAATTTAACTCGACCTATTTTAAATTAAAAAAATTAATACGCATACTGCAGTGAAATTAATTTCTACAAACAAGTATATGGAACATGTCCCTCTTGAGATGGATTCAATATGAAACATCTAAACCCAAAATTTTACATTAAAATGGCCTATTAATTTCTTTATTCATCCTGTTGTCAACTTACCAGTTTTGTATTTTATATTTATTTCACATGGCATACAATTTTCAACGTCAATTTCTCTATGTTGAAAAACAGCTTTTTTCCTCTGTTCTTCAGACTTAAAATTTGGCCACCAACAGCATAATTTTTTATTATTCGTATCTTCAAATATCCAATTACTAGATACAATTGCAGTTGGAGTGCTTCCATCATTTCCTGTTTCTTCAGGAAACTCCACAATCAAATAACTATAGAAAAAATAGAGCTATAAATAGAAACTATACAAATACAAGTAGGTATCTATATAAAACAATGTTAATAAAGGTACCTATAATAATATAGCATAAAGGCCGACCTAAGTTAATAAAGCTTTTACGACATTTCAAATAAATACTTTAGGAACTAAAACATAAACTCACACATAAAATTATTAAATTTTAACAAAACGAATAAATAATTAACAATTTGTAAGTACCGGTTTAATAACAAGATTTCCTTTTCCGTACTTGTGGGCAAACTTCGTTTAACAGCTTCTGTTAAATAAGATCAAAACTATGTTATATATTAAAGGAAAAAAAGTACTTTTTCGTGTACTTAATGGAAAAGAGAATGCCTTTTTTCTATAGAGAACGGTGAAGAAAACTGAGAAATTTTCAGTTAGCATTACATTATGGAAGCACTTTTCAACATAGCAAAGACCAAATTTTATGTATTCATCATTGCGATGCTTCATTATGATAGAAACCTGTTATGTTTTTGCTTCGTTCACGTAAATAAAAAAGAGTTCTTTCCAACTAAAAACACTTTATTCACCTTTTAGTACATAGGCTTCGTGTCGCACATCCACGAACACAAAACGTAACCTCCCCTAACTATCTTCTTCTTGCCGCGCCTATCATTCCGCTACGGGAGCTAAGATCAGAGTCCTTACAAACTCGTTCGGGTGCGTTCCGCATAGCACGCGAAAAAAGAGCAAAATACGCTAACACAACAAAACCCACAATTCTTTCTTACATAGCTTGTTAGATTAAATTTTATAGTAAATTTTAGATTTAATATTCAACCATTATTTTCCATTAAGTACACAAAATAACATGTTCAACATATACGAAAAGTGGATTTTCAAGCTTGCGTAAATTTAATGCTCTCATGGATTAAACTTTTACACTTGCAATTTTCTTTACTTGTTGAACAATCTATTGTGTTTAATAAATGAACTCACAAAAGTTTTCAATTTTCATTATTGACAGGTCAATAATGACACTATTATAAAGGGTTTGAGAAAAACAATTTAACCAAAGTTATGTTGGTAAATAAATGTGCAAATAGAGTAGAAATTTACGTAAAATAATATCAACTAATTGTAAACTACCAAATATCTTCTTTTTTTTTAGCACCAAGCCAGCTGAATTCGGCTTCCACTTGATCAGTAAATAGTTTACGGAGGAGACATTTTGTCATTTCATTCACTATTTAAACACTTATACGGCTAAGATAGGTGACTTGCAAATAAAAACAATATTGCATATATCTACTTTATTGGAAAATCTAAATATTACTTTCTTTTTTAATACATTTACTGATTCTTACAAAAAAAAGGATTGCAACAGACACTGGACCGCTAGATGGCGCCTGCTGACTATTTTACATGTCGCTATCCCGAAGATACCGAAATGTACTAAATAGTCAAGTGATCCTCGTGTCGGTCGTCACATGCCTACCTTGCACTAACGAGAGCCAACAGCTCGAAACTGCAGTCTGCAAGTGGTGTGTGACGACTGGCACGAGAGCTCCTTTAAGTAGGATCAGTCTTTCGGCTGGTGTTTGTTGCAATCAAAGCATTAGGGTTTTGATAGTAATATGCAATTATTACACTTAACGCGCCAGACTTGTAACTTGTAATTCAGCGCTCGGCGGGGCACATAGCCCGGAGAGTAGCTGTTGGTTGCAGTCTGGTTACATTCCTTATAGTAAAAATAAGGATTTTATAGAGGAGTTTGCGACTAAAAATATTATGTTTTAATATTCCGGCCCCTAAATATTTGAACTATGATTCGTACCAGTTTTAACTTAAGCGGAAGATTAATTTTTCTTTCCATATTTTCTACATTTTCTATTGAAGATAATGGAAAATTTTCCATAACATCTTCATCTAATTCTTTGTTTGTTTCATTATGTTGTTGACATTCGGATTTTCTTTCTGACTCTACTGTTTGTATCAACTTAATAACCTTGAGTTTAATAAATGTTATATCCCGAAGTATTTTTTCCTTAAAATCTAAAATTGAAGATTCATTTATATTACCTGGAAAAAACTATTATTTTCTTTTTAAATTACCTTCATCGGCTGAAAATGATGCCTCAACGGGTCTAATAATAGATTCCGTCTGCACACCAGAAGTAATCGAAGATAATGTACTCTGTGGTTTTTGAAATATTAGGTTTTATAGCTATTTTGGTCGTTGTTTTGGTAAGTAGGAAATGGTTTAATTCCTCTGGGTACAGATACGTTCTCATCGCTTTCTTCATCGCTGTTTACAATTTTCCTTTTTCTTTCCCTTCTTTTCTGTTTTGCAACTTCTTCATTTTCATCGGACTCTTCCTCGGCTAATTTCAGTTTTCTTCGTGCAAACTCATATGAAGCTAAAATTATAAATACATATTAGAGGTAATAACTATTTTTTTAACTTATTTAAACTCTCATTAAAACAAAAATCCAATATTTGAATATTTTATCTTTATAATAATAAAGCTAACCACATACCATAGGTACCCAGAACAGTCATGGAATAAACTGGCCATGTGTCTTTTAATTTCTGACAGCTTTCTCGTATCGCAGATTGCTCTTATAAGAAGGCCAATAACAGTTTCTCTCATTTACAACCCAATTTTCTGGTACAATCTGTACTCCATCATCAAATTCAACGACACACCACCTCTGTTGTGACATCTGAAAGTAAATCACATAATAGTATTTTGAAATTAAAATCGGCTAGAAACCAAATATATATTCTACAAACTATGTTTATATTGAAGATAAAATCGCTCAGAAATGTACCTATATGAAAGTTTTGTCTGCTATAGTGGATAGTGATAATAAGTCATTCCACCATATAGGATGTAGACTCCATGTTCCTGCAATGTGAGCACATGAAAGATTCCTACCTCACGTGTGGGTATGTACAAATTTCCAGATTAGGGGTGCCAGTTTTTACACAAGCACTGATTTGTGATTGATCTTAGAAGTAGAAACATGCAATTTAAAAGGCTAGTTTTTCAAATTATTTATCCCAATCGGTATGTAATAGTGGTAAGAATTATTGTTTACAAGGGGAATCCTAAGGCATTTGGATGTAATTTCAGAGACAGGCCACATCTCCAAATTTGACGATAAGTTTTGCATGGAAGAACAGTTAATTAAAGATGACTTATATGGTTTATCGTAAATATCGGATATACTATTATATTTCTTTCCTATAATTACCGTCGCTCCATAATCAATATTGTAAACAAAGTTACAAATAATTATAATACTTTTTTTATCAAACAACAGTTGTCAGGTTTATGTGCAGAAAATGTCCATTGCCCAGTTCTTAAAGTTTTGAATTGTTTGTCAAAAAAACATGTATTCAATAATGGACCTCCGGTATGTTTTTATAAATATTCCGCTTCAGGTGTCTTACTTTGTTGTTGAGAAATAAATGAAAATTCTTTCTCTTGATAACGTCTATATAATTGCTCTTAAGGTTTCTCATGTTTCCTCAAAAGTTGTTTCAAAGTCCGCATAAAATTCTTAAAAGGGAATGCGCTGAAGGAGTCGAGACATCCCAGCAGCTTCACATCATCTACAAGATGCAACAATCCATGAACGTTATGAGAAACAAACACCGCACCATAAATTGTTATATATGATTCTACAAAATGTTTTAGAAGTTCATGAGCATAGTCCAAATTATGTGATCCATCGGGATGCACCATGTAAGGAATGCGGATAGCGACAATTTTTTCAATTCAATATAACTTTATTTTCAATTTTAATTACAATTGCCTCCCCAGAGCCCACTCCGGGTCCGGTCGTGCAACCACCGCGCGATTCGCGGTGGCTGATTGCAGGGCCGGGCGAATTGGGTCTGGCTTGGCTAAAAAACAGTTAAAACTTAAAACCTATACTCCTTCTGCTAACAAACAGATTAAAAAAGGTATTAAAATTACATATATCTAAAAAACAGATTTTATAAAACTTAAGAACTACACTTTTTTTTTTCAAACTTTCACTTTTCACCAAGTAATTTTGACACTGACGCTGACACCTCAACAAACGAGGAGCTTTCCGCGGGGTGTGAAATCACCGGGCTGCGCATAGGCTGGCCTAAACTGTGGTTTTTAAATTTTAGGTTTTTCGAGAATTTTGTTTTTTTGTTGAACATTTTTGAATGGAAATGAATTTAGACAAAAATGTACAAAAAAAATACAAGAAATAAACGGGATAAAAGGAAACAAACAGAAAAGAAGAGGGGGACAGGAAAGATTTAAAGATTCAAAAGGTATGAAATATCAGTAAAGGTGGATAGGATAAGCGGAAGTCATAGTTGGTGAAGTTTGGCTACAGAGGTTGCCGGAAGATTGGTAACGTCTGGTATGGTAGGGTGTGTTTTATCCGAAATGGGGTATTATGCTCTCTAATCTGTGTTATGTAATTATTAGCACGTCGGGTTTCCGAGTATAATATTAAAAAGGGTAGCGCGTTTGCTGCCACCAGGTCAGGAATATTATCCTTCCGCCTGACCACGGAAGTGCGGATAGATCTTGGTTTAGGCCGTGAGTTCGGCCGCGGCTTATATGCGTGATCTTTTGGAGGGTTTAGTTGAGTAGAGGGATTAATTAAACACCAGTTAAGGAATAAAATATATATATTACTTCCACAAAAGAAATCTAACAGCAATAACGGACTTTGGAATAAAATAAACATAAAAAAACACCTTTTATACTACCCTGCTCCTCCGTGAGGGTTTAACAGCAAAATAAAAATACAAAAAAAGGAGGAATCTATATAATTCCTTACTATTTTTGGTTGAGTTTACCAGCATTGACAACAAAATAAAACAAGGAGTAAGGAGCTACATACGTTTTCCTACTCTTTCATGCCAATTGAACTAGCAGGGTAAATTCTAACTTAAAACACAACCCGCCTGTATATGCCTCTTTAATCTGCAGTGAATATTTTACCGACCATTAATTATTTAGGGAGAGCCGCGTACATCCTGAGCCGCCCTGTAGCAATTAAGCAACTCGCATATCGTAAAAGAACCGCCTTCGAAATATAATTACATTATTTTCTATCTACTTATACAAAGAAACCAAGCCCATCTGTTATCAACTACTGAGAGAGAGAAGAAAATTACCAAAGGGGTAAAAAACGCTTACCAACTTTCCTTCCCTTTTACGCTGCCTCTGGTTTTTTTTTCTCCTTACGTATGCCTAGTCCTAGGCGCCAACTACCACGTCTCGAACTTCACTTTTTCCTGAATAACTTCCACACTCGATTAAAGGCCTCCCTGATACTCGAATTTCTTTTTACAAGAAATCCCGACACGAATACTAAACTCCGTATTGAAATCGCCAAAACCGCTTAACACAGAATTCCCATGAACCCTCGCGCCTTGTTCACTCGAACCCTCGAACTCTTCGCCCAACTAATTCGCCGTTTCACAGGGAACTCTCTAGTTCCACCAATTCAACGTTTCCCAAAAAAACTGACTAGTTCCCCGCTCGAGAACACCTCAACTTCGACTCTTCACTTCCGACCCGCAACTTCGACTCTCGACGTCCGACCCTTCCTTTCCATGCCAAAAGCGAGCAACTTCTGTACTTTGCCTATCTCCTCCTGGGTGTACAATCCCTTCGATCCTAAGGGCTGTATAGGTTGAAAATTCATCCTCGGATACGTCGATACCTCAAGCTCTATAGGAGCTCTCTTAACGATCGGATGTGGAGCTAATCCTATCCACTCTCCCTCAATATAATACAATGGCGGTGTCAATCCATTGCAATCTATTTCTTCCCCGTAATTTTGTAAAATCCTCGTAAGTGGTGCCACAAATTTCGATTGGTTGTTCACCAAAACCGGAAGTTCCTGGTAGCATCGGTTCACTCGTCTGATCTCCTCCTGATTTGGTACACATCACATGATATACAATACTTCTCCTAACACCTGGCCTATGTGGCTCTCCTTCTCCTGGATAATCTGGCTCACGGCATCTGGTCGATTCTTCAGTATTTTTTTTTTTTTTTTTTTTTTTTTACAAAAAACCAGTCACCCTACTCTGTGGCTCCGACCCTCACAGAGGGGAGCTGGTAATACCAATAGCCACTCCCCACGCCCGTGAGGTGAGTGACTACCGGGTCCGCGAATCGTGTGTCCTGAGTAGACGTAATGAACCGAGGATGACAGCCTTCTGCATTCTGCCGGCTAAGATCTCTGCCGAATCTCGGCATGCCGGTATGATCTTTAGTTCTGAAAGCAGCGTCTGTCTCATTCCACCGAGGGCTCCTATAATCAGTACCACTATTTTAACAGAATGGCCTGGATAAAGCCTGCGGAGTTCGATGAGCAAATCTCGATATTTTGTCCGTTTTTCCTCCTCTTTCAAGACAATGTTGCTCTCAGCGGGAGCTGAGAATTCCACGACATACATTGTCTTGAGTTGGTGGTCGAGGAGTACTATGTCAGGCTTAAACATAATATTTTTAGTCGCAAACTCCTCTATAAATCCTTATTTTACTATAAGGAAAGTAACCAGACTGCAACCAAAGTTACAAATCTGGCGCGTTAAGTGTAATAATTGCATATTACCATCAAAACGCTAATGCTTCGATTGCAACAAACACCAGCCGAAAGACTGATCCTACTTAAAGGAGCTCCCTTGCCAGTCGTCACACACCACTTGCAGACTGTAGTTTCGAGCTGTTGGCTCTCGTCAGTGCAAGGTAGGTATGCAACGACCGACATGAGAATCCTTTGACTATAGTACATCCCGGTATTTTTACAATAGCGACATGTAAAACAGCCAGCAGGCGCCATCTAGCGGTCCAGTGTCTGTTGCAATCGAAAAATAAATAGCCTGACTTGGCTTAGCATAGTTAAAATGTGCTTTTAGAGGGCGGAATATTAAACATAATATTTTTAGTCGCAAACTCCTCTATAAATCCTTATTTTACTATAAGGAAAGTAACCAGACTGCAACCAAAGTTACAAATCTGGCGCGTTAAGTGTAATAATTGCATATTACCATCAAAACGCTAATGCTAAGCCAAGTCAGGCTATTTATTTTTCGATTGCAACAGACACTGGACCGCTAGATGGCGCCTGCTGGCTGTTTTACATGTCGCTATTGTAAAAATACCGGGATGTACTATAGTCAAAGGATTCTCATGTCGGTCGTTGCATACCTACCTTGCACTGACGAGAGCCAACAGCTCGAAACTACAGTCTGCAAGTGGTGTGTGACGACTGGCAAGGGAGCTCCTTTAAGTAGGATCAGTCTTTCGGCTGGTGTTTGTTGCAATCGAAGCATTAGCGTTTTGATGGTAATATGCAATTATTACACTTAACGCGCCAGATTTGTAACTTTGGTTGCAGTCTGGTTACTTTCCTTATAGTAAAATAAGGATTTATAGAGGAGTTTGCGACTAAAAATATTATGTTTAATATTCCGCCCTCTAAAAGCACATTTTAACTATGCTAAGCCAAGTCAGGCTATTTATTTTTCGATTGCAACAGACACTGGACCGCTAGATGGCGCCTGCTGGCTGTTTTACATGTCGCTATTGTAAAAATACCGGGATGTACTATAGTCAAAGGATTCTCATGTCGGTCGTTGCATACCTACCTTGCACTGACGAGAGCCAACAGCTCGAAACTACAGTCTGCAAGTGGTGTGTGACGACTGGCAGGGGAGCTCCTTTAAGTAGGATCAGTCTTTCGGCTGGTGTTTGTTGCAATCGAAGCATTAGCGTTTTGATGGTAATATGCAATTATTACACTTAACGCGCCAGATTTGTAACTTTGGTTGCAGTCTGGTTACTTTCCTTATAGTAAAATAAGGATTTATAGAGGAGTTTGCGACTAAAAATATTATGTTTAATATTCCGCCCTCTAAAAGCACATTTTAACTATGTCAGGCTTGTTGGCTTATATTTGCCTGAGGGTGGGAAACGAGTAGTTCCAATAAATTAGGCACTTCTCATTCCCCACAACGGACTCAATATCCCCCGGAACGTAAGGCAGCACTCGTGTTTCGTCTATCCCATACGAGTGCCTTAGATGATAGTAAAGCACTCGTAATGCTGCGTTGTGTCTATGAATATAGGCCGAGACTGCGTATGTCGGGCAAGCAGACAGTAAGTGCATTACAGTCTCCGGCGCCCTGCGGCAGGCCCTGCAGCTGACATCAGGGACCTCCATACCCATGACACGACGTCGATAGACGAGAGTGTTAAATACACCATCCTGGCAAGCCATTATGAATCCCTCGGTCTCAGACTTCAGCCCAGCTGACCTTAAGAAGGCGAAGGTCAGCCCTTCGGATAAGCCGAGGTCTTCTATATTTTTATAGAAGATCCCGTGCAATGGCTTATCCTTATGGAGCTGCAGAAGGATGTTGTGTTCTGCAGCTCTAATGTGGGCTTTTAGTCGAACGGGTTCCAACTCGGTGACAGAGTCGGGGTTTACCCGCTCGACGTCGAAGATGAGACCAAGTTCATCGGCTGCTCTCCGTGCTGCCTTAAAGAGAAAAGCTCCTACCTCTGCATTTTCATGGTCTCGGACCATGCAGAGGAGGGGATCCGAACTCCTGATGACCTTACATGCTCCCTCCAGAACCATCCTGCTATGGAGACTCTCCAAGCTCAAGAGTCCACGGCCTCCCCGATGTCGTGGGAGATATAACCGTGGAACGGACGATTTAGGATGCAAGCTCCTATTGAGATGCATCTTCTTGCGGGTTACTACATCGAGTTGACGCAGCTCTTCTCTAGTCCACTTCACTACTCCGAAAGAGTAGAGAAGGATCGGAACGGCAAGCATATTTGTAGCAGACACCTTGTTCTTCCCCGACAGTTCAGAAGACCAGATCTGTCGGAGTAGGTGCTGATACTTGCCGCGGAGAGCGTTTTTCACTACACTCACTTCTTGGGTGGAGCGTTGCTCGACACCCAAGTAAGTGTACGACTCGCCGGCATCTAGATGGTGTAAGATGCTTCCGTCCACGACCTGCGCGTCCTCTCCATAGTCACCGCATCGTCCTCTCTTGAGATGGATCAGTGCGCATTTGTCCAACCCGAACTGCATACCGACAGCCTGCGTATACTCCTGTACCACCCTAAGGGACTGTTGGAGATCCCTCTCTCCAGAGGCATAAAGTTTAAGGTCATCCATATAAAATAGATGGGTGACCTTATGCCTCCTGTCGCCGGGGGTACCGCAGTTGTAGCCACGGGTTTTCCGGAGCGAGACGGATAACGGCAGTAGTGAGATGCAAAACAGAAGGGGGCTGAGGGAATCTCCCTGAAATACTCGTCTTCTGAATGTTACCGACTCTGTTTGGACTCTATCGTTACCCGATGTTATGGTAAAGCGAGTCTTCCAGAGCGGCATCAGTTCTTCAATACATCTCACTACGGGACCGGGTACCACAAGACATCGGAGCAAGTGAACAATGAGCTCGTGCGATGTCATGTCGAATGCCTTGCGGTAGTCGATCCAGGCCATAGAGAGGTTCCGCTTATACTGCATGGAGTCCTGCGTGACACATCTGTCAATCAACAGGTTCTCCTTGCAGCCAGCGACACCTCTCTTCGACCCTCGTTGCTCATATATCCGTTCGTAAACCGATTCAACTGCGTGGAGCACCCGCATGTACAAAATGCGTGTAAACACCTTGTAACATGCGTTTAGACAGGTTATCGGTCTGTAATTCTTTGGGTTGGACAAATCTCCGTTCTTGGGGATCAGCACTGTCCGCCCCTCAACAACCCAAGAAGGGATTTGCTGCTCCCCATTTAACCAGGAATTAAATATTCTGGCCAAATGGTGGTGGGTGCTCGATAACTTTTTCCACCAAAAGTTATTTATCCCATCGGGACCTGGAGCAGCAAAGTTCTTAGAGCCATCAAGAGCCATCAACCTCTTCTGGGGTTATTGGTTCGCACACTTCCTGTGATTGCTGAAGCCTTTGACAAAAGGCTTCAAAGTGTGCAAGGGCAGGAGAATCTCGGTTGAGTGGAAGCCTCTCCTCGTACAGCGTTTTCCAGAAGTTCTCCACCTGATCTGCAGTCGGCGGATTGTCTACAACACGCGGAGGCGGTTGGAAAAGGCGCGAGGGCTTCTCGCGGAACAGTTTATTTTCCGCAAGCCCCCCTCGCCCGCCTCACTAATGACTTTTTGCACGTCACTAGCATCCGTATCCTGTCGAGACAGTGCTGTTTGGTGGTTCGCAGCACTGCCTCATTGAGTGTGTGATGGACGCGTCTTAAGTTGGCGGCTAATCGACGCACTTTAGGCGTGAACGGCCTGTTGGCCGCCATATAGTCCATCACACATTGGATACGGGATGCGTGTTGCCTCGCCGACTGGATCTTGGCTTCCGTCTTTTGTATGCGCCGCTGCGCTCTCTCCTGTGAGGAAGAGGTATTTCGCCTCTCCACCTGAGACGAGCGTTGAGCAGCGGCATACACGGCACAATTTATGTGCCAGATGTCAGCCTCTTCTGGTAGCGCTGTACGAAGTTCAGCGTCCACTCTGGCCAGGTCTTGTGGCCCGGGGGTTTTCAGACGGTGTAACCCCCTTCTGGTACTGAGGCCCTCTGGTATTGGCGGAACGAGGAGAGCCACGTCCTCAACCGGTGAATGTGGCGGCTCTTCGGCCACCTCATTCACCGGCCCAGGAGCAGCCCTCACGTAGCCCCTACTACGAAGGTGGGATACATAGTCACGCAGATTTTGTGGCGTGAAGGCGCTATGCTCTGGTAGCCTCTCACACCACAGAGCATGCATCCGCGCCATGTACCCCCTCCGCGCGGGCTCACTGCTTTCATAACAATGCAGAAGCTCATCCCTCAGTTCATCTGTCCACTCAAAGCGTCCTTGTTCATTGCGTACGTCGTCAACGGGCGGTCTATCCGGTTGGGCCCCACCACCTTGCCCTTGACCCCTATCCGAACGGGGTCGATCGTGGGGGCCCAGTCTTCGGCCTGCCGGAACCAAAGGTTAGAGCCTGTGGGTGGTTAGCCCAGCAAGCCCACGACCGACACCAGAGGGGAAGATGCTTTCTCCTCCCGGGTGCACTAGGGCTGCCGGTTCGGTTTTGCACCCCTAGATGGAGTAAGTGGTGGCGCTACTCACCAAAGGCTTAATAGATGGAAGTTAGCCCCTCCTGCTCCTTTATTATTATTATTATTATTATTTTTATTTTTTTTTAAGTAAAACCAGTCGTCTTTCTCCCTGCCTCCGATACCAGAGAGGGTACGCTGGGAGCGCCAGTAACCACTCTCTACACCGTAGAGTCAGTGATCACTGGTTCCGTGACTCGTGTGCCCTGAGCAGACGCAATGAACCAAGAATGACAGCCTTCTGCATTCTCCCGGCTAGGACTTCTGCCGATTGTCGGCATGCCGGTATGATGTTCAATTCTGAAAGCAGCGTGTGTCTCGTTCCACCGAGAGCTCCTATAATCAGTACCACCAGCTTGACAGTATGGTCTGGATACAGTCTGCGGAGTTCGAAGAGTAGGTCTCGATATTTTGTCCGCTTTTCTTCCTCCTTCAAGACAATGTTGTTCTCCGCGGGAGCCGAGAACTCTATGACGAACATTGTCTTGAGTTGGTGGTCTATGAGGACTATGTCAGGCTTGTTTGCCTGCATTTGCCTGACCGTGGGAAACGAGTAGTTCCAATAAATTAGACACCTCTCATTCCCCACAACGGACTCAATATCCCCCGGAGCATAAGGCAGCACTGGTGTCTCGTCTATCTCATACGAGTGCCTCAGATGGTAGTAAAGCACTCGTAGTGCTCCGTCGTGCCTTTGGATATAGGCGGAGACTGCATATGTCGGGCAGGCCGACAACAAGTGCATAAGCGTCTCCGGCGCTCTGCGGCAGGCCCTGCAGCTGACGTCAGCGACCTCCACACCCATGACACGACTTCGATAGACGAGGGTGTTGAATACACCGTCCTGGCAAGCCAATATAAATCCCTCGGTCTCAGACTTCAGCCCGGCTGACCTTAAGAAGGCGAAGGTCAGCCTTTCGGATAAGCCAAGTTCTTCTATATTTCTATAGAAGACACCATGCAGTGGCTTATCCGAATGGAGCTGCAGAAAGATGGTTTGTTCTGCAGCTTTTATTTGGGCTTTCCGCCGAGCGGGTTCCAACTCGGTGACAGAGTCGGGATTATCCCGCTCAACGTCGAAGATGAGACCGAGTTCATCGGCTGCTCTGCGTGCTGCCTTAAACAGAAAAGCTCCTACCCCTGCATTTTCATGGTCTCGGACCATGCAGAGGAGGGGATCCGAACTCCTGACGACCTTACAGGCTCCATCCAGCACCATCCTGCTGTGTAGACTCTCCAAGCTCAAGAGTCCATGGCCTCCCCGATGGCGTGGGAGATATAACCGTGGAACGGACGATTTAGGATGCAGGCTCCTATTGAGGTGCATCTTTCTCCGGGTTCCTACATCGAGTTGACGCAGCTCCTCTCGAGTCCACTTCACTACTCCAAAGGAGTAGAGAAGGATCGGAACGGCAAGCATATTAGTAGCAGACACCTTGTTCTTCCCCGACAGTTCTGAAGACCAGATCTGTCGGAGTCGGTGCTGATACTTGCCGCGGAGAGCGTTTTTCACTACACCCACTTCTTGGGTGGAGCGTTGCTCGACACCCAAGTAAGTGTACGACTCTCCGGCATCTAGGTGGTGTAGGATGCTTCCGTCTACGAGCTGCGCGTCCTCGCCGTAGTCCCCACATCGTCCTCTCTTGAGATGGACCAGTGCACATTTGTCCAATCCGAACTGCATACCGACAGCCTGCGTGTACTCCTGTACCACCCTAAGGGATTGTTGGAGATCCCTTTCTCCGGAGGCATAAAGTTTAAGGTCATCCATATAAAACAAATGGGTGACCTTATGCCTCCTGTCGCCGGGGGTACCACAGTTGTAACCGCGGGTTTTCCGGAGCGAGACGGATAATGGCAGTAGCGAGATGCAAAACAAAAGGGGGCTGAGGGAATCTCCCTGAAATACTCCCCTTTTGAACGTTACCGGCTCTGTTCGGACTCTATCATTACCAGATGTTATGATAAAGCGAGTCCTCCAGAGCGGCATCAGATCTTCAATGCATCTCACTACGGGACCGGCGACCGCAAGACATCGGAGCAAGTGTACAATAAGCTCATGAGATGTCATGTCAAATGCCTTGCGGTAATCGATCCAGGCCATGGAGAGATTCCGCTTATACTGCACGGAGTCCTGCGTGACACATCTGTCAATCAACAGGTTCTCCTTGCAGCCAGCGACATCTCTCTTCGACCCTCGTTGCTCATATATCCGTTCGTAAACTGGGTTAACTGCTTGGAGTACCCGCATGTACAAGATGCGTGTGAACACCTTGTAACATGCGTTTAAACAGGTTATCGGCCTATAGTTCTTTGGGTTGGACAAATCTCCGTTCTTGAGGATCAGCACTGTCCGCCCCTCAACAACCCAAGAAGGAATTTGCTGCTCCCCATTTAGCCAAGAATTAAAAATTCTGGCCAAATGGTGGTGGGTACTGGTTAACTTTTTCCACCAAAAGTTATTAATCCCATCTGGACCTGGAGCAGCAAAATCCTTAGAGCCTTCAAGAGCTCTTCGAACCTCTTCTGGGGTTATTGGTTGGCACACCTCCTATTGTAGATGAAGCCTTTGGCAAAAGGCTTCAAAGTGTGCCAGGACCGGAGAGTCTCTGTTGAGCGGAAGCCTCTGTTCGTACAACGTTTTCCAGAAAGTTTCCACCTGATCGACGGTCGGTGGATTGTCGGCAACACGCTGAGGCGGTTCGAATAGGCGCGAAGGCTTTTGGCGAAAAAGGTTATTTTCCGCCAGCCCCCTCGCCCGCCTCACTAGTGACTTTTTGCAAGCCACTAGCATCCGTATCCTATCGAGGCAGTGCTGTTTGGTGGTTTGTAGCACTGCCCCGTTGAGTGTGTGATGGGCGCGTCTTAAATTGGCGGCTATACGTCGAACTTTAGGCGTGAAAGGCCTATTGGCCGCCATGTAGTCCATCACACATTGGACACGGGATACGTGTTGTCTCGCCGACCGGATTTTGGCCTCCATCTTTTGTATGCGCCGCTGCGCTCTCTCCTGTGGGGAAGAGGTATTTCGCCTCTCCACCTGAGACGAGCGTTGTGCAGCGGCATACACGGCACAATTTATGTGCCAGATGTCAGCCTCTTCCGGTAACGCTGTACGAAGTTCAGCGTCCACTCTGGCCAGGTCTTGTGGCCCGGGGGTTTTCAGATGGTGTAACCCCCTTCTGGTACTGAGGCCCTCTGGTATTGGCGGAACGAGGAGAGCTACGTCCTCAACCAGTGAATGTGGCGGATTATTATTATTATTTTTTTTTTTTAAGTAAAACCAGTCGTCCTTCTCCCTGCCTCCGATACCAGAGAGGGTACGCTGGGAGCGCCAGTAACCACTCTCTACACCGTAGAGTCAGTGATCACTGGTTCCGTGACTCGTGTGCCCTGAGCAGACGCAATGAACCAAGAATGACAGCCTTCTGCATTCTCCCGGCTAGGACTTCTGCCGGTTGTCGGCATGCCGGTATGATGTTCAATTCTGAAAGCAGCGTGTGTCTCGTTCCACCGAGAGCTCCTATAATCGGTACCACCAGCTTGACAGTATGGTCTGGATACAGTCTGCGGAGTTCGAAGAGTAGGTCTCGATATTTTGTCCGCTTTTCTTCCTCCTTCAAGACAATGTTGTTCTCCGCGGGAGCCGAGAACTCTATGACGAACATTGTCTTGAGTTGGTGGTCTATGAGGACTATGTCAGGCTTGTTTGCCTGTATTTGCCTGACCGTGGGAAACGAGTAGTTCCAATAAATTAGACACCTCTCATTCCCCACAACGGACTCAATATCCCCCGGAGCATAAGGCAGCACTGGTGTCTCGTCTATCTCATACGAGTGCCTCAGATGGTAGTAAAGCACTCGTAGTGCTCCGTCGTGCCTTTGGATATAGGCGGAGACTGCATATGTCGGGCAGGCCGACAACAAGTGCATAAGCGTCTCCGGAGCTCTGCGGCAGGCCCTGCAGCTGACGTCAGCGACCTCCACACCCATGACACGACTTCGATAGACGAGGGTGTTGAATACACCGTCCTGGCAAGCCAATATAAATCCCTCGGTCTCAGACTTCAGCCCGGCTGACCTTAAGAAGGCGAAGGTCAGCCTTTCGGATAAGCCAAGTTCTTCTATATTTCTATAGAAGACACCATGCAGTGGCTTATCCGAATGGAGCTGCAGAAAGATGGTTTGTTCTGCAGCTTTTATTTGGGCTTTCCGCCGAGCGGGTTCCAACTCGGTGACAGAGTCGGGATTATCCCGCTCAACGTCGAAGATGAGACCGAGTTCATCGGCTGCTCTGCGTGCTGCCTTAAACAGAAAAGCTCCTACCCCTGCATTTTCATGGTCTCGGACCATGCAGAGGAGGGGATCCGAACTCCTGACGACCTTACAGGCTCCATCCAGCACCATCCTGCTGTGTAGACTCTCCAAGCTCAAGAGTCCACGGCCTCCCCGATGGCGTGGGAGATATAACCGTGGAACGGACGATTTAGGATGCAGGCTCCTATTGAGGTGCATCTTTCTCCGGGTTCCTACATCGAGTTGACGCAGCTCCTCTCGAGTCCACTTCACTACTCCAAAGGAGTAGAGAAGGATCGGAACGGCAAGCATATTAGTAGCAGACACCTTGTTCTTCCCCGACAGTTCTGAAGACCAGATCTGTCGGAGTCGGTGCTGATACTTGCCGCGGAGAGCGTTTTTCACTACACCCACTTCCTGGGTGGAGCGTTGCTCGACACCCAAGTAAGTGTACGACTCTCCGGCACCTAGGTGGTGTAGGATGCTTCCGTCTACGAGCTGCGCGTCCTCGCCGTAGTCCCCACATCGTCCTCTCTTGAGATGGACCAGTGCACATTTGTCCAATCCGAACTGCATACCGACAGCCTGCGTGTACTCCTGTACCACCCTAAGGGATTGTTGGAGATCCCTTTCTCCGGAGGCATAAAGTTTAAGGTCATCCATATAAAACAAATGGGTGACCTTATGCCTCCTGTCGCCGGGGGTACCACAGTTGTAACCGCGGGTTTTCCGGAGCGAGACGGATAATGGCAGTAGCGAGATGCAAAACAAAAGGGGGCTGAGGGAATCTCCCTGAAATACTCCCCTTTTGAACGTTACCGGCTCTGTTTGGACTCTATCATTACCAGATGTTATGGTAAAGCGAGTCCTCCAGAGCGGCATCAGATCTTCAATGCATCTCACTACGGGACCGGCGACCGCAAGACATCGGAGCAAGTGTACAATAAGCTCATGAGATGTCATGTCAAATGCCTTGCGGTAATCGATCCAGGCCATGGAGAGATTCCGCTTATACTGCACGGAGTCCTGCGTGACACATCTGTCAATCAACAGGTTCTCCTTGCAGCCAGCGACATCTCTCTTCGACCCTCGTTGCTCATATATCCGTTCGTAAACTGGGTTAACTGCTTGGAGTACCCGCATGTACAAGATGCGTGTGAACACCTTGTAACATGCGTTTAAACAGGTTATCGGCCTATAGTTCTTTGGGTTGGACAAATTTCCGTTCTTGGGGATCAGCACTGTCCGCCCCTCAATAACCCAAGAAGGAATTTGCTGCTCCCCATTTAGCCAAGAATTAAAAATTCTGGCCAAATGGTGGTGGGTACTGGTTAACTTTTTCCACCAAAAGTTATTAATCCCATCGGGACCTGGAGCAGCAAAATTCTTAGAGCCTTCAAGAGCTCTTCGAACCTCTTCTGGGGTTATTGGTTGGCACACCTCCTGTTGTAGATGAAGCCTTTGGCAAAAGGCTTCAAAGTGTGCCAGGGCCGGAGAGTCTCTGTTGAGCGGAAGCCTCTGTTCGTACAACGTTTTCCAGAAAGTTTCCACCTGATCGACGGTCGGTGGATTGTCGGCAACACGCTGAGGCGGTTCGAATAGGCGCGAAGGCTTTTGGCGAAAAAGGTTATTTTCCGCCAGCCCCCTCGCCCGCCTCACTAGTGACTTTTTGCAAGCCACTAGCATCCGTATCCTATCGAGGCAGTGCTGTTTGGTGGTTTGTAGCACTGCCCCGTTGAGTGTGTGATGGGCGCGTCTTAAATTGGCGGCTATACGTCGAACTTTAGGCGTGAAAGGCCTATTGGCCGCCATGTAGTCCATCACACATTGGACACGGGATGCGTGTTGTCTCGCCGACCGGATTTTGGCCTCCATCTTTTGTATGCGCCGCTGCGCTCTCTCCTGTGGGGAAGAGGTATTTCGCCTCTCCACCTGAGACGAGCGTTGAGCAGCGGCATACACGGCACAATTTATGTGCCAGATGTCAGCCTCTTCTGGTAGCGCTGTACGAAGTTCAGCGTCCACTCTGGCCAGGTCTTGTGGCTTGGGGGTTTTCAGATGGTGTAACCCCCTTCTGGTACTGAGGCCCTCTGGTATTGGCGGAACAAGGAGAGCTACGTCCTCAACCGGTGAATGTGGCGGCTCTTCCGCCACCTCATTCACCGGCCCAGGAGCAGCCCTCACGTAGCCCCTACTACGAAGGTGGGATACATAGTCACGCAGATTTTGTGGCGTGAAGGCGCTATGCTCTGGAAGTCTCTCACACCACAGAGCATGCATCCGCGCCATGTACCCCCTTCGCGCGGGCTCACTGCTTTCATAACACTGCAGAAGCTCATCCCTCAGTTCATCCGTCCACTCAAAGCGTCCATGAACATTGCGTAAGTCGTCAACGGGCGGTCTATCCGGTTGGGCCCCACCACCTTGCCCTTGACCCCTATCCGAACGGGGTCGATCGTGGGGGCCCTCTCTTCGGCCTGCCGGAACCAAAAGTTAGAGCCTGTGGGTGGTTAGCCCAGCAGGCCCACGACCGACACCAGAGGGGAAAATGCTTTCCCCTCCCGGGTGCACTAGGGCTGCCGGATCGGTTTTGCACCCCTAGCTGGAGTAAGTGGTGGCGCTACTCACCAAAGGCTTAATAGATGAAAGTTAGCCCCTCCTGCTTATTATTATTATTATTATTATTATTTTTTTTTTTTTTTTTTTTTTACAAAAAACCAGTCACCCTACTCTGTGGCTCCGACCCTCACAGAGGGGAGCTGGTAATACCAATAGCCACTCCCCACGCCCGTGGGTTGAGTGACTACCGGGTCCGCGAATCGTGTGCCCTGAGTAGACGTAATGAACCGAGGATGACAGTCTTCTGCATTCTGCCGGCTAAGATCTCTGCCGAATCTCGGCATGCCGGTATGATCTTTAGTTCTGAAAGCAGCGTCTGTCTCATTCCACCGAGGGCTCCTATAATCAGTACCACTATTTTAACAGAATGGCCTGGATAAAGCCTGCGGAGTTCGAAGAGCAAATCTCGATATTTTGTCCGTTTTTCCTCCTCTTTCAAGACAATGTTGCTCTCAGCGGGAGCTGAGAATTCCACGACATACATTGTCTTGAGTTGGTGGTCGAGGAGTACTATGTCAGGCTTGTTGGCTTGTATTTGCCTGACGGTGGGAAACGAGTAGTTCCAATAAATTAGGCACTTCTCATTCCCCACAACGGACTCAATATCCCCCGGAACGTAAGGCAGCACTGGTGTTTCGTCTATCCCATACGAGTGCCTTAGATGATAGTAAAGCACTCGTAATGCTGCGTTGTGTCTTTAAATATAGGCCGAGACTGCGTATGTCGGGCAAGCCGACAGTAAGTGCATTACAGTCTCCGGCGCCCTGCGGCAGGCCCTGCAGCTGACATCAGGAACCTCCATACCCATGACACGACGTCGATAGACGAGAGTGTTAAATACACCATCCTGGCAAGCCATTATGAATCCCTCGGTCTCAGACTTCAGCCCAGCTGACCTTAAGAAGGCGAAGGTCAGCCTTTCGGATAAGCCGAGGTCTTCTATATTTTTATAGAAGATCCCGTGCAATGGCTTATCCTTATGGAGCTGCAGAAGGATGTTGTGTTCTGCAGCTCTAATGTGGGCTTTTAGTCGAACGGGTTCCAACTCGGTGACAGAGTCGGGGTTTACCCGCTCGACGTCGAAGATGAGACCAAGTTCATCGGCTGCTCTCCGTGCTGCCTTAAAGAGAAAAGCTCCTACCTCTGCATTTTCATGGTCTCGGACCATGCAGAGGAGGGGATCCGAACTCCTGATGACCTTACATGCTCCCTCCAGAACCATCCTGCTATGGAGACTCTCCAAGCTCAAGAGTCCACGGCCTCCCCGATGTCGTGGGAGATATAACCGTGGAACGGACGATTTCGGATGCAAGCTCCTATTGAGATGCATCTTCTTGCGGGTTACTACATCGAGTTGACGCAGCTCTTCTCTAGTCCACTTCACTACTCCGAAAGAGTAGAGAAGGATCGGAACGGCAAGCATAATTGTAGCAGACACCTTGTTCTTCCCCGACAGTTCTGAAGACCAGATCTGTCGGAGTAGGTGCTGATACTTGCCGCGGAGAGCGTTTTTCACTACACTCACTTCTTGGGTGGAACGTTGCTCGACACCCAAGTAAGTGTACGACTCTCCGGCATCTAGATGGTGTAAGATGCTTCCGTCCACGAGCTGCGCGTCCTCTCCATAGTCACCGCATCGTCCTCTCTTGAGATGGATCAGTGCGCATTTGTCCAACCCGAACTGCATACCGACAGCCTGCGTATACTCCTGTACCACCCTAAGGGACTGTTGAAGATCCCTCTCTCCAGAGGCATAAAGTTTAAGGTCATCCATATAAAATAGATGGGTGATCTTATGCCTCCTGTCGCCGGGGGTACCGCAGTTGTAGCCACGGGTTTTCCGGAGCGAGACGGATAATGGCAGTAGTGAGATGCAAAACAGAAGGGGGCTGAGGGAATCTCCCTGAAATACTCCTCTTCTGAATGTTACCGACTCTGTTTGGACTCTATCGTTACCCGATGTTATGGTAAAGCGAGTCCTCCAGAGCGGCATCAGTTCTTCAATACATCTCACTACGGGACCGGGTACCACAAGACATCGGAGCAAGTGAACAATGAGCTCATGCGATGTCATGTCGAATGCCTTGCGGTAGTCGATCCAGGCCATAGAGAGGTTCCGCTTATACTGCATGGAGTCCTGCGTGACACATCTGTCAATCAACAGGTTCTCCTTGCAGCCAGCGACACCTCTCTTCGACCCTCGTTGCTCATATATCCGTTCGTAAACCGGTTCAACTGCGTGGAGCACCCGCATGTACAAAATGCGTGTAAACACTTTGTAACATGCGTTTAGACAGGTTATCGGTCTGTAATTCTTTGGGTTGGACAAATCTCCGTTCTTGGGGATCAGCACTGTCCGCCCCTCAACAACCCAAGAAGGGATTTGCTGCTCCCCATTTAACCAGGAATTAAATATTCTGGCCAAATGGTGGTGGGTGCTCGATGACTTTTTCCACCAAAAGTTATTTATCCCATCGGGACCTGGAGCAGCAAAGTTCTTAGAGCCATCAAGAGCCCTACGAACCTCTTCTGGGGTTATTGGTTCGCACACTTCCTGTGGTTGCTGAAGCCTTTGACAAAAGGCTTCAAAGTGTGCAAGGGCAGGAGAATCTCGGTTGAGTGGAAGCCTCTCCTCGTACAGCGTTTTCCAGAAGTTCTCCACCTGATCTGCAGTCGGCGGATTGTCTACAACACGCGGAGGCGGTTGAAAAAGGCGCGAGGGCTTCTCGCGGAACAGTTTATTTTCCGCAAGCCCCCTCGCCCGCCTCACTAATGACTTTTTGCAAGTCACTAGCATCCGTATCCTGTCGAGACAGTGCTGTTTGGTGGTTCGCAGCACTGCCTCATTGAGTGTGTGATGGACGCGTCTTAAGTTGGCGGCTAATCGACGCACTTTAGGCGTGAACGGCCTGTTGGCCGCCATATAGTCCATCACACATTGGATACGGGATGCGTGTTGCCTCGCCGACTGGATCTTGGCTTCCATCTTTTGTATGCGCCGCTGCGTTCTCTCCTGTGGGGAAGAGGTATTTCGCCTCTCCACCTGAGACGAGCGTTGAGCAGCGGCATACACGGCACAATTTATGTGCCAGATGTCAGCCTCTTCTGGTAGCGCTGTACGAAGTTCAGCGTCCACTCTGGCCAGGTCTTGTGGCCCGGGAATTTTTATGTGGTGTAACCCCCTTCAGGTACTGAGGCCCTCTGGTATTGGCGGAACGAGGAGAGCCACGTCCTCAACCGGTGAATGTGGCGGCTCTTCGGCCACCTCATTCACCGGCCCAGGAGCAGCCCTCACGTAGCCCCTACTACGAAGGTGGGATACATAGTCACGCAGATTTTGTGGCGTGAAGGCGCTATGCTCTGGTAGCCTCTCACACCACAGAGCATGCATCCGCGCCATGTACCCCCTCCGCGCGGGCTCACTGCTTTCATAACAATGCAGAAGCTCATCCCTCAGTTCATCTGTCCACTCAAAGCGTCCTTGTTCGTTGCGTACGTCGTCAACGGGCGGTCTATCCGGTTGGGCCCCACCACCTTGCCCTTGACCCCTATCCGAACGGGGTCGATCGTGGGGGCCCAGTCTTCGGCCTGCTGGAACCAAAGGTTAGAGCCTGTGGGTGGTTAGCCCAGCAGGCCCACGACCGACACCAGAGGGGAAGATGCTTTCCCCTCCCGGGTGCACTAGGGCTGCCGGTTCGATTTTGCACCCCTAGCTGGAGTAAGTGGTGGCGCTACTCACCAAAGGCTTCATAGATGGAAGTTAGCCCCTCCTGCTTATGCTTATTATTATTATTATTATTTTGTTTCGCACCACTTTTCAGTGGGTTATTAAAATATCATCGGCTTTTCCAGCAAGATGATATCTTCTTCAAACGGGAATATTAAGAAATGACCTGACTATAGATGTGGTTCCAAGAATAACTGCCTTCTGCATTTGGCTCCTTATGCTATCTGAGATCCCTAGTTCCTGGAGGTTCTTTATCAGCGTTTTTGTTACGATTCCTGTGGTAGACATTATCATTGGCAGAATCACCACCTTTTCTTGACGCCACAGATCTTTAATTTCGGCAGCCAACGGAAGATATTTGGTGATCTTTTCATTATAATATTGCTCGATGTTGTGAGTGTTGGGAATGCCTACGTCTATTAGAAAGGTCATCCTGTTCACTTTATCAACAATGATAATGTCTGGTCTGTTATTGGGGGTTGGTCTATCGGTGATGACTGATCGATCCCAATACATCTTATAGGACTCATTCTCCTCGACTGGATTTGGCGTGTACTGGTAGTAAGGTAATGTATCCCGGAGTAACCCATATTTTATTGCCATTGATTGGTGTAAGATCTTTGCCACTTGATTATGGCGCTTAAGATAGTCGGAAGCGGCCAGTACCTGACATGCCCCGGTTATATGCTGAATGGTTTCAGGAACCTGTTGACATCTTCTACATATATCGTTCTCCATATCTGCCCTGACAATATATTTAAGGTAATTTTTCGTGGCAATCACCTGGTCTTGTATCGCCATCATGAAGCCCTCCGTCTCTGTGAAAATGTCTCCATTCTGTAGCCACGCGTTTGATGCTTCCTCGTCAACTTGGGGTCGAGTTAGGTCATAAGCATGCCGCCCATGCAGTTGCTTCTCAGCCCATCGACGTCTGATGTTGGCTACTCTAGTATTGTCCATTTCTATGTTCTCTGTATTGGCATGCTGAAGGTCAAGGGGGGTATATCGCTTATCTGCTTCAACAACAACTTGATGTAATCGGGAGTTTTGAGTACAGAAATATTGCTGAAGGTTATTAACTTGTTTCTGGCATAACCACTTAATATCAGCTAATCCTCGTCCCCCCTTATTACGCGGCAATGTGAGCCTTTCAACTGCTGATCTAGGATGGTGGGCTCGGTGCTTAGTCAGCAGTTTACGGGTGGATCTTAATACATTTTCTATCTCAGTCTCAGTCCACTTGACAATACCAAATGTGTATGTTAGTACGGGGACGGCATATGTGTTAATCGCCTTAAACGTGTTTTTCCCGTTCAGCCAGGACTTAAGGATGGCTTTCACTCTTTCCAAATTATTTTTTTTTTTTTTTTTTTTTTTTTTTTTTTTTTTTTTTTTTTTACAAAAAACCAGTCACCTTACTCTGTGGCTCCGACCCTCACAGAGGGGAGCTGGTAATACCAGTAGCCACTCCCCACGCCCGTGGGGTGAGTGACTACCGGGTCCGTGAATCGTGTGCCCTGAGTAGACGTAATGAACCGAGGATGACAGCCTTCTGCATTCTGCCGGCTAAGATCTCTGCCGAATCTCGGCATGCCGGTATGATCTTTAATTCTGAAAGCAGCGTCTGTCTCATTCCACCGAGGGCTCCTATAATCAGTACCACTATTTTAACAGAATGGCCTGGATAAAGCCTGCGGAGTTCGAAGAGCAAATCTCGATATTTTGTCCGTTTTTCCTCCTCTTTCAAGACAATGTTGCTCTCAGCGGGAGCCGAGAATTCCACGACATACATTGTCTTGAGTTGGTGGTCGAGGAGTACTATGTCAGGCTTGTTGGCTTGTATTTGCCTGACGGTGGGAAACGAGTAGTTCCAATAAATTAGGCACTTCTCATTCCCCACAACGGACTCAATATCCCCCGGAACGTAAGGCAGCACTGGTGTTTCGTCTATCCCATACGAGTGCCTTAGATGATAGTAAAGCACTCGTAATGCTGCGTTGTGTCTATGAATATAGGCCGAGACTGCGTATGTCGGGCAAGCCGACAGTAAGTGCATTACAGTCTCCGGCGCCCTGCGGCAGGCCCTGCAGCTGATATCAGGGACCTCCATACCCATGACACGACGTCGATAGACGAGAGTGTTAAATACACCATCCTGGCAAGCCATTATGAATCCCTCGGTCTCAGACTTCAGCCCAGCTGACCTTAAGAAGGCGAAGGTCAGCCTTTCGGATAAGCCGAGGTCTTCTATATTTTTATAGAAGACCCCGTGCAATGGCTTATCCTTATGGAGCTGCAGAAGGATGTTGTGTTCTGCAGCTCTAATGTGGGCTTTTAGTCGAACGGGTTCCAACTCGGTGACAGAGTCGGGGTTTACCCGCTCGACGTCGAAGATGAGACCAAGTTCATCGGCTGCTCTCCGTGCTGCCTTAAAGAGAAAAGCTCCTACCTCTGCATTTTCATGGTCTCGGACCATGCAGAGGAGGGGATCCGAACTCCTGATGACCTTACATGCTCCATGCAGAACCATCCTGCTATGGAGACTCTCCAAGCTCAAGAGTCCACGGCCTCCCCGATGTCGTGGGAGATATAACCGTGGAACGGACGATTTAGGATGCAAGCTCCTATTGAGATGCATCTTCTTGCGGGTTACTACATCGAGTTGACGCAGCTCTTCTCTAGTCCACTTCACTACTCCGAAAGAGTAGAGAAGGACCGGAACGGCAAGCATATTTGTAGCAGACACCTTGTTCTTCCCCGACAGTTCTGAAGACCAGATCTGTCGGAGTAGGTGCTGATACTTGCCGCGGAGAGCGTTTTTCACTACACTCACTTCTTGGGTGGAGCGTTGCTCGACACCCAAGTAAGTGTACGACTCTCCGGCATCTAGATGGTGTAAGATGCTTCCGTCCACGAGCTGCGCGTCCTCTCCATAGTCACCGCATCGTCCTCTCTTGAGATGGATCAGTGCGCATTTGTCCAACCCGAACTGCATACCGACAGCCTGCGTGTACTCCTGTACCACCCTAAGGGACTGTTGGAGATCCCTCTCTCCAGAGGCATAAAGTTTAAGGTCATCCATATAAAATAGATGGGTGACCTTATGCCTCCTGTCGCCGGGGGTACCGCAGTTGTAGCCACGGGTTTTCCGGAGCGAGACGGATAATGGCAGTAGTGAGATGCAAAACAGAAGGGGGCTGAGGGAATCTCCCTGAAATACTCCTCTTCTGAATGTCACCGACTCTGTTTGGACTCTATCGTTACCCGATGTTATGGTAAAGCGAGTCCTCCAGAGCGGCATCAGTTCTTCAATACATCTCACTACGGGACCGGGTACCACAAGACATCGGAGCAAGTGAACAATGAGCTCATGTGATGTCATGTCAAATGCCTTGCGGTAGTCGATCCAGGCCATAGAGAGGTTCCGCTTATACTGCATGGAGTCCTGCGTGATACATCTATCGATCAGCAGGTTCTCCTTGCAGCCAGCGACACCTCTCTTCGACCCTCGTTGCTCATATATCCGTTCGTAAACCGGTTCGACTGCGCGGAGCACCCGCATGTACAAAATGCGTGTAAACACCTTGTAACATGCGTTTAGACAGGTTATCGGTCTGTAGTTCTTTGGGTTGGACAAATCTCCGTTCTTGGGGATCAGCACTGTCCGCCCCTCAACAACCCAAGAAGGGATTTGCTGCTCCCCATTTAACCAGAAATTAAAAATTCTGGCCAAATGGTGGTGGGTGCTCGATAACTTTTTCCACCAAAAGTTATTTATCCCATCGGGACCTGGAGCAGCAAAGTTCTTAGAGCCCTCAAGAGCCCTACGAACCTCTTCTGGGGTTATTGGTTCGCACACTTCCTGTGGTTGCTGAAGCCTTTGACAAAAGGCTTCAAAGTGTGCAAGGGCAGGAGAATCTCGGTTGAGTGGAAGCCTCTCCTCGTATAGCGTTTTCCAGAAGTTCTCCACCTGATCTGCAGTCGGCGGATTGTCTACAACACGCGGAGGCGGTTGGAAAAGGCGCGAGGGCTTCTCGCGGAACAGTTTATTTTCCGCAAGCCCTCTCGCCCGCCTCACTAGTGATTTTTTACAAGTCACTAGCATCCGTATCCTGTCGAGACAGTGCTGTTTGGTGGTTCGCAGCACTGCCTCATTGAGTGTGTGATGGACGCGTCTTAGGTTGGCGGCTAATCGACGCACTTTAGGCGTGAACGGCCTGTTGGCCGCCATATAGTCCATCACACATTGGATACGGGATGCGTGTTGCCTCGCCGACCGGATCTTGGCTTCCATCTTTTGTATGCGCCGCTGCGCTCTCTCCTGTGGGGAAGAGGTATTTCGCCTCTCCACCTGAGAAGAGCGTTGAGCAGCGGCATACACGGCACAATTTATGTGCCAGATGTCAGCCTCTTCTGGTAGCGCTGTACGAAGTTCAGCGTCCACTCTGGCCAGGTCTTGTGGCCCGGGGGTTTTCAGATGGTGTAACCCCCTTCTGGTACTGAGGCCCTCTGGTATTGGCGGAACGAGGAGTGCTACGTCCTCAACCGGTGATTGTGGCGGCTCTTCGGCCACCTCATTCACCGGTCCAGGAGCAGCCCTCACGTAGCCCCTACTACGAAGGTGGGATACATAGTCACGCAGATTTTGTGGCGTGAAGGCGCTATGCTCTGGTAGCCTCTCACACCACAGAGCATGCATCCGCGCCATGTATCCCCTCCGCGCGGGCTCACTGCTTTCATAGCAATGCAGAAGTTCATCTCTCAGTTCATCTGTCCACTCAAAGCGTCCTTGGACATTGCCAATTTCGTCAACGGGCGGTCCGTCCGGTTGGGCCCCACCACCTTGCCCTTGACCCCTATCCGCACGGGGTCGATCGTGGGGGCCCTGTCTTCGGCCTGCCGGAACCAAAGTTTAGGGTCTGTGGGTGGTTAGCCCAGCAGACCCACGACCGACACCAGAGGGGAAGACGCTTTCCCCTCCCGGGTGCACTAGGGCTGCCGGTTCGGTTTTGCACCCCAGCTGGAGTAAGTGGTGGCGCTACTCACCAAAGGCTTGATAGATGGAAGTCAGCCCCTCCTGCTATCCACTCTTTCCAAATTATTATTATTATTTTTTTTTTTTTTATACAAAAAACCAGTCACCCTACTCTGTGGCTCCGACCCTCACAGAGGGGAGCTGGTAATACCAATAGCCACTCCCCACGCCCGTGGGGTGAGTGACTACCGGGTCCGCGAATTGTGTGCCCTGAGTAGACGTAATGAACCGAGGATGACAGCCTTCTGCATTCTGCCGGCTAAGATCTCTGCCGAATCTCGGCATGCCGGTATGATCTTTAGTTCTGAAAGCAGCGTCTGTCTCATTCCACCGAGGGCTCCTATAATCAGTACCACTATTTTAACAGAATGGCCTGGATAAAGCCTGCGGAGTTCGAAGAGCAAATCTCGATATTTTGTCCGTTTTTCCTCCTCTTTCAAGACAATGTTGCTCTCAGCGGGAGCTGAGAATTCCACGACATACATTGTCTTGAGTTGGTGGTCGAGGAGTACTATGTCAGGCTTGTTGGCTTGTATTTGCCTGACGGTGGGAAACGAGTAGTTCCAATAAATTAGGCACTTCTCATTCCCCACAACGGACTCAATATCCCCCGGAACGTAAGGCAGCACTGGTGTTTCGTCTATCCCATACGAGTGCCTTAGATGATAGTAAAGCACTCGTAATGCTGCGTTGTGTCTATGAATATAGGCCGAGACTGCGTAAGTCGGGCAAGCCGACAGTAAGTGCATTACAGTCTCCGGCGCCCTGCGGCAGGCCCTGCAGTTGACATCAGGGACCTCCATACCCATGACACGACGTCGATAGACGAGAGTGTTAAATACACCATCCTGGCAAGCCATTATGAATCCCTCGGTCTCAGACTTCAGCCCAGCTGACCTTAAGAAGGCGAAGGTCAGCCTTTCGGATAAGCCGAGGTCTTCTATATTTTTATAGAAGATCCCGTGCAATGGCTTATCCTTATGGAGCTGCAGAAGGATGTTGTGTTCTGCAGCTCTAATGTGGGCTTTTAGTCGAACGGGTTCCAACTCGGTGACAGAGTCGGGGTTTACCCGCTCGACGTCGAAGATGAGACCAAGTTCATCGGCTGCTCTGCGTGCTGCCTTAAAGAGAAAAGCTCCTACCTCTGCATTTTCATGGTCTCGGACCATGCAGAGGAGGGGATCCGAACTCCTGATGACCTTACATGCTCCCTCCAGAACCATCCTGCTATGGAGACTCTCCAAGCTCAAGAGTCCACGGCCTCCCCGATGTCGTGGGAGATATAACCGTGGAACGGACGATTTCGGATGCAAGCTCCTATTGAGATGCATCTTCTTGCGGGTTACTACATCGAGTTGACGCAGCTCTTCTCTAGTCCACTTCACTACTCCGAAAGAGTAGAGAAGGATCGGAACGGCAAGCATAATTGTAGCAGACACCTTGTTCTTCCCCGACAGTTCTGAAGACCAGATCTGTCGGAGTAGGTGCTGATACTTGCCGCGGAGAGCGTTTTTCACTACACTCACTTCTTGGGTGGAACGTTGCTCGACACCCAAGTAAGTGTACGACTCTCCGGCATCTAGATGGTGTAAGATGCTTCCGTCCACGAGCTGCGCGTCCTCTCCATAGTCACCGCATCGTCCTCTCTTGAGATGGATCAGTGCGCATTTGTCCAACCCGAACTGCATACCGACAGCCTGCGTATACTCCTGTACCACCCTAAGGGACTGTTGAAGATCCCTCTCTCCAGAGGCATAAAGTTTAAGGTCATCCATATAAAATAGATGGGTGATCTTATGCCTCCTGTCGCCGGGGGTACCGCAGTTGTAGCCACGGGTTTTCCGGAGCGAGACGGATAATGGCAGTAGTGAGATGCAAAACAGAAGGGGGCTGAGGGAATCTCCCTGAAATACTCCTCTTCTGAATGTTACCGACTCTGTTTGGACTCTATCGTTACCCGATGTTATGGTAAAGCGAGTCCTCCAGAGCGGCATCAGTTCTTCAATACATCTCACTACGGGACCGGGTACCACAAGACATCGGAGCAAGTGAACAATGAGCTCATGCGATGTCATGTCGAATGCCTTGCGGTAGTCGATCCAGGCCATAGAGAGGTTCCGCTTATACTGCATGGAGTCCTGCGTGACACATCTGTCAATCAACAGGTTCTCCTTGCAGCCAGCGACACCTCTCTTCGACCCTCGTTGCTCATATATCCGTTCGTAAACCGGTTCAACTGCGTGGAGCACCCGCATGTACAAAATGCGTGTAAACACTTTGTAACATGCGTTTAGACAGGTTATCGGTCTGTAATTCTTTGGGTTGGACAAATCTCCGTTCTTGGGGATCAGCACTGTCCGCCCCTCAACAACCCAAGAAGGGATTTGCTGCTCCCCATTTAACCAGGAATTAAATATTCTGGCCAAATGGTGGTGGGTGCTCGATGACTTTTTCCACCAAAAGTTATTTATCCCATCGGGACCTGGAGCAGCAAAGTTCTTAGAGCCATCAAGAGCCCTACGAACCTCTTCTGGGGTTATTGGTTCGCACACTTCCTGTGGTTGCTGAAGCCTTTGACAAAAGGCTTCAAAGTGTGCAAGGGCAGGAGAATCTCGGTTGAGTGGAAGCCTCTCCTCGTACAGCGTTTTCCAGAAGTTCTCCACCTGATCTGCAGTCGGCGGATTGTCTACAACACGCGGAGGCGGTTGAAAAAGGCGCGAGGGCTTCTCGCGGAACAGTTTATTTTCCGCAAGCCCCCTCGCCCGCCTCACTAATGACTTTTTGCAAGTCACTAGCATCCGTATCCTGTCGAGACAGTGCTGTTTGGTGGTTCGCAGCACTGCCTCATTGAGTGTGTGATGGACGCGTCTTAAGTTGGCGGCTAATCGACGCACTTTAGGCGTGAACGGCCTGTTGGCCGCCATATAGTCCATCACACATTGGATACGGGATGCGTGTTGCCTCGCCGACTGGATCTTGGCTTCCATCTTTTGTATGCGCCGCTGCGTTCTCTCCTGTGGGGAAGAGGTATTTCGCCTCTCCACCTGAGACGAGCGTTGAGCAGCGGCATACACGGCACAATTTATGTGCCAGATGTCAGCCTCTTCTGGTAGCGCTGTACGAAGTTCAGCGTCCACTCTGGCCAGGTCTTGTGGCCCGGGAATTTTTATGTGGTGTAACCCCCTTCAGGTACTGAGGCCCTCTGGTATTGGCGGAACGAGGAGAGCCACGTCCTCAACCGGTGAATGTGGCGGCTCTTCGGCCACCTCATTCACCGGCCCAGGAGCAGCCCTCACGTAGCCCCTACTACGAAGGTGGGATACATAGTCACGCAGATTTTGTGGCGTGAAGGCGCTATGCTCTGGTAGCCTCTCACACCACAGAGCATGCATCCGCGCCATGTACCCCCTCCGCGCGGGCTCACTGCTTTCATAACAATGCAGAAGCTCATCCCTCAGTTCATCTGTCCACTCAAAGCGTCCTTGTTCGTTGCGTACGTCGTCAACGGGCGGTCTATCCGGTTGGGCCCCACCACCTTGCCCTTGACCCCTATCCGAACGGGGTCGATCGTGGGGGCCCAGTCTTCGGCCTGCTGGAACCAAAGGTTAGAGCCTGTGGGTGGTTAGCCCAGCAGGCCCACGACCGACACCAGAGGGGAAGATGCTTTCCCCTCCCGGGTGCACTAGGGCTGCCGGTTCGATTTTGCACCCCTAGCTGGAGTAAGTGGTGGCGCTACTCACCAAAGGCTTCATAGATGGAAGTTAGCCCCTCCTGCTTATGCTTATTATTATTATTATTATTTTGTTTCGCACCACTTTTCAGTGGGTTATTAAAATATCATCGGCTTTTCCAGCAAGATGATATCTTCTTCAAACGGGAATATTAAGAAATGACCTGACTATAGATGTGGTTCCAAGAATAACTGCCTTCTGCATTTGGCTCCTTATGCTATCTGAGATCCCTAGTTCCTGGAGGTTCTTTATCAGCGTTTTTGTTACGATTCCTGTGGTAGACATTATCATTGGCAGAATCACCACCTTTTCTTGACGCCACAGATCTTTAATTTCGGCAGCCAACGGAAGATATTTGGTGATCTTTTCATTATAATATTGCTCGATGTTGTGAGTGTTGGGAATGCCTACGTCTATTAGAAAGGTCATCCTGTTCACTTTATCAACAATGATAATGTCTGGTCTGTTATTGGGGGTTGGTCTATCGGTGATGACTGATCGATCCCAATACATCTTATAGGACTCATTCTCCTCGACTGGATTTGGCGTGTACTGGTAGTAAGGTAATGTATCCCGGAGTAACCCATATTTTATTGCCATTGATTGGTGTAAGATCTTTGCCACTTGATTATGGCGCTTAAGATAGTCGGAAGCGGCCAGTACCTGACATGCCCCGGTTATATGCTGAATGGTTTCAGGAACCTGTTGACATCTTCTACATATATCGTTCTCCATATCTGCCCTGACAATATATTTAAGGTAATTTTTCGTGGCAATCACCTGGTCTTGTATCGCCATCATGAAGCCCTCCGTCTCTGTGAAAATGTCTCCATTCTGTAGCCACGCGTTTGATGCTTCCTCGTCAACTTGGGGTCGAGTTAGGTCATAAGCATGCCGCCCATGCAGTTGCTTCTCAGCCCATCGACGTCTGATGTTGGCTACTCTAGTATTGTCCATTTCTATGTTCTCTGTATTGGCATGCTGAAGGTCAAGGGGGGTATATCGCTTATCTGCTTCAACAACAACTTGATGTAATCGGGAGTTTTGATTACAGAAATATTGCTGAAGGTTATTAACTTGTTTCTGGCATAACCACTTAATATCAGCTAATCCTCGTCCCCCCTTATTACGCGGCAATGTGAGCCTTTCAACTGCTGATCTAGGATGGTGGGCTCGGTGCTTAGTCAGCAGTTTACGGGTGGATCTTAATACATTTTCTATCTCAGTCTCAGTCCACTTGACAATACCAAATGTGTATGTTAGTACGGGGACGGCATATGTGTTAATCGCCTTAAACGTGTTTTTCCCGTTCAGCCAGGACTTAAGGATGGCTTTCACTCTTTCCAAATTATTATTTTTTTTTTTTTTTTTTTTTTTTTTTTTTTTTTTTTTTTACAAAAAACCAGTCACCTTACTCTGTGGCTCCGACCCTCACAGAGGGGAGCTGGTAATACCAGTAGCCACTCCCCACGCCCGTGGGGTGAGTGACTACCGGGTCCGTGAATCGTGTGCCCTGAGTAGACGTAATGAACCGAGGATGACAGCCTTCTGCATTCTGCCGGCTAAGATCTCTGCCGAATCTCGGCATGCCGGTATGATCTTTAATTCTGAAAGCAGCGTCTGTCTCATTCCACCGAGGGCTCCTATAATCAGTACCACTATTTTAACAGAATGGCCTGGATAAAGCCTGCGGAGTTCGAAGAGCAAATCTCGATATTTTGTCCGTTTTTCCTCCTCTTTCAAGACAATGTTGCTCTCAGCGGGAGCCGAGAATTCCACGACATACATTGTCTTGAGTTGGTGGTCGAGGAGTACTATGTCAGGCTTGTTGGCTTGTATTTGCCTGACGGTGGGAAACGAGTAGTTCCAATAAATTAGGCACTTCTCATTCCCCACAACGGACTCAATATCCCCCGGAACGTAAGGCAGCACTGGTGTTTCGTCTATCCCATACGAGTGCCTTAGATGATAGTAAAGCACTCGTAATGCTGCGTTGTGTCTATGAATATAGGCCGAGACTGCGTATGTCGGGCAAGCCGACAGTAAGTGCATTACAGTCTCCGGCGCCCTGCGGCAGGCCCTGCAGCTGATATCAGGGACCTCCATACCCATGACACGACGTCGATAGACGAGAGTGTTAAATACACCATCCTGGCAAGCCATTATGAATCCCTCGGTCTCAGACTTCAGCCCAGCTGACCTTAAGAAGGCGAAGGTCAGCCTTTCGGATAAGCCGAGGTCTTCTATATTTTTATAGAAGACCCCGTGCAATGGCTTATCCTTATGGAGCTGCAGAAGGATGTTGTGTTCTGCAGCTCTAATGTGGGCTTTTAGTCGAACGGGTTCCAACTCGGTGACAGAGTCGGGGTTTACCCGCTCGACGTCGAAGATGAGACCAAGTTCATCGGCTGCTCTCCGTGCTGCCTTAAAGAGAAAAGCTCCTACCTCTGCATTTTCATGGTCTCGGACCATGCAGAGGAGGGGATCCGAACTCCTGATGACCTTACATGCTCCATGCAGAACCATCCTGCTATGGAGACTCTCCAAGCTCAAGAGTCCACGGCCTCCCCGATGTCGTGGGAGATATAACCGTGGAACGGACGATTTAGGATGCAAGCTCCTATTGAGATGCATCTTCTTGCGGGTTACTACATCGAGTTGACGCAGCTCTTCTCTAGTCCACTTCACTACTCCGAAAGAGTAGAGAAGGACCGGAACGGCAAGCATATTTGTAGCAGACACCTTGTTCTTCCCCGACAGTTCTGAAGACCAGATCTGTCGGAGTAGGTGCTGATACTTGCCGCGGAGAGCGTTTTTCACTACACTCACTTCTTGGGTGGAGCGTTGCTCGACACCCAAGTAAGTGTACGACTCTCCGGCATCTAGATGGTGTAAGATGCTTCCGTCCACGAGCTGCGCGTCCTCTCCATAGTCACCGCATCGTCCTCTCTTGAGATGGATCAGTGCGCATTTGTCCAACCCGAACTGCATACCGACAGCCTGCGTGTACTCCTGTACCACCCTAAGGGACTGTTGGAGATCCCTCTCTCCAGAGGCATAAAGTTTAAGGTCATCCATATAAAATAGATGGGTGACCTTATGCCTCCTGTCGCCGGGGGTACCGCAGTTGTAGCCACGGGTTTTCCGGAGCGAGACGGATAATGGCAGTAGTGAGATGCAAAACAGAAGGGGGCTGAGGGAATCTCCCTGAAATACTCCTCTTCTGAATGTCACCGACTCTGTTTGGACTCTATCGTTACCCGATGTTATGGTAAAGCGAGTCCTCCAGAGCGGCATCAGTTCTTCAATACATCTCACTACGGGACCGGGTACCACAAGACATCGGAGCAAGTGAACAATGAGCTCATGTGATGTCATGTCAAATGCCTTGCGGTAGTCGATCCAGGCCATAGAGAGGTTCCGCTTATACTGCATGGAGTCCTGCGTGATACATCTATCGATCAGCAGGTTCTCCTTGCAGCCAGCGACACCTCTCTTCGACCCTCGTTGCTCATATATCCGTTCGTAAACCGGTTCGACTGCGCGGAGCACCCGCATGTACAAAATGCGTGTAAACACCTTGTAACATGCGTTTAGACAGGTTATCGGTCTGTAGTTCTTTGGGTTGGACAAATCTCCGTTCTTGGGGATCAGCACTGTCCGCCCCTCAACAACCCAAGAAGGGATTTGCTGCTCCCCATTTAACCAGAAATTAAAAATTCTGGCCAAATGGTGGTGGGTGCTCGATAACTTTTTCCACCAAAAGTTATTTATCCCATCGGGACCTGGAGCAGCAAAGTTCTTAGAGCCCTCAAGAGCCCTACGAACCTCTTCTGGGGTTATTGGTTCGCACACTTCCTGTGGTTGCTGAAGCCTTTGACAAAAGGCTTCAAAGTGTGCAAGGGCAGGAGAATCTCGGTTGAGTGGAAGCCTCTCCTCGTATAGCGTTTTCCAGAAGTTCTCCACCTGATCTGCAGTCGGCGGATTGTCTACAACACGCGGAGGCGGTTGGAAAAGGCGCGAGGGCTTCTCGCGGAACAGTTTATTTTCCGCAAGCCCTCTCGCCCGCCTCACTAGTGATTTTTTACAAGTCACTAGCATCCGTATCCTGTCGAGACAGTGCTGTTTGGTGGTTCGCAGCACTGCCTCATTGAGTGTGTGATGGACGCGTCTTAGGTTGGCGGCTAATCGACGCACTTTAGGCGTGAACGGCCTGTTGGCCGCCATATAGTCCATCACACATTGGATACGGGATGCGTGTTGCCTCGCCGACCGGATCTTGGCTTCCATCTTTTGTATGCGCCGCTGCGCTCTCTCCTGTGGGGAAGAGGTATTTCGCCTCTCCACCTGAGAAGAGCGTTGAGCAGCGGCATACACGGCACAATTTATGTGCCAGATGTCAGCCTCTTCTGGTAGCGCTGTACGAAGTTCAGCGTCCACTCTGGCCAGGTCTTGTGGCCCGGGGGTTTTCAGATGGTGTAACCCCCTTCTGGTACTGAGGCCCTCTGGTATTGGCGGAACGAGGAGTGCTACGTCCTCAACCGGTGATTGTGGCGGCTCTTCGGCCACCTCATTCACCGGTCCAGGAGCAGCCCTCACGTAGCCCCTACTACGAAGGTGGGATACATAGTCACGCAGATTTTGTGGCGTGAAGGCGCTATGCTCTGGTAGCCTCTCACACCACAGAGCATGCATCCGCGCCATGTATCCCCTCCGCGCGGGCTCACTGCTTTCATAGCAATGCAGAAGTTCATCTCTCAGTTCATCTGTCCACTCAAAGCGTCCTTGGACATTGCCAATTTCGTCAACGGGCGGTCCGTCCGGTTGGGCCCCACCACCTTGCCCTTGACCCCTATCCGCACGGGGTCGATCGTGGGGGCCCTGTCTTCGGCCTGCCGGAACCAAAGTTTAGGGTCTGTGGGTGGTTAGCCCAGCAGACCCACGACCGACACCAGAGGGGAAGACGCTTTCCCCTCCCGGGTGCACTAGGGCTGCCGGTTCGGTTTTGCACCCCAGCTGGAGTAAGTGGTGGCGCTACTCACCAAAGGCTTGATAGATGGAAGTCAGCCCCTCCTGCTATCCACTCTTTCCAAATTATTATTATTATTTTTTTTTTTTTTATACAAAAAACCAGTCACCCTACTCTGTGGCTCCGACCCTCACAGAGGGGAGCTGGTAATACCAATAGCCACTCCCCACGCCCGTGGGGTGAGTGACTACCGGGTCCGCGAATTGTGTGCCCTGAGTAGACGTAATGAACCGAGGATGACAGCCTTCTGCATTCTGCCGGCTAAGATCTCTGCCGAATCTCGGCATGCCGGTATGATCTTTAGTTCTGAAAGCAGCGTCTGTCTCATTCCACCGAGGGCTCCTATAATCAGTACCACTATTTTAACAGAATGGCCTGGATAAAGCCTGCGGAGTTCGAAGAGCAAATCTCGATATTTTGTCCGTTTTTCCTCCTCTTTCAAGACAATGTTGCTCTCAGCGGGAGCTGAGAATTCCACGACATACATTGTCTTGAGTTGGTGGTCGAGGAGTACTATGTCAGGCTTGTTGGCTTGTATTTGCCTGACGGTGGGAAACGAGTAGTTCCAATAAATTAGGCACTTCTCATTCCCCACAACGGACTCAATATCCCCCGGAACGTAAGGCAGCACTGGTGTTTCGTCTATCCCATACGAGTGCCTTAGATGATAGTAAAGCACTCGTAATGCTGCGTTGTGTCTATGAATATAGGCCGAGACTGCGTAAGTCGGGCAAGCCGACAGTAAGTGCATTACAGTCTCCGGCGCCCTGCGGCAGGCCCTGCAGTTGACATCAGGGACCTCCATACCCATGACACGACGTCGATAGACGAGAGTGTTAAATACACCATCCTGGCAAGCCATTATGAATCCCTCGGTCTCAGACTTCAGCCCAGCTGACCTTAAGAAGGCGAAGGTCAGCCTTTCGGATAAGCCGAGGTCTTCTATATTTTTATAGAAGATCCCGTGCAATGGCTTATCCTTATGGAGCTGCAGAAGGATGTTGTGTTCTGCAGCTCTAATGTGGGCTTTTAGTCGAACGGGTTCCAACTCGGTGACAGAGTCGGGGTTTACCCGCTCGACGTCGAAGATGAGACCAAGTTCATCGGCTGCTCTGCGTGCTGCCTTAAAGAGAAAAGCTCCTACCTCTGCATTTTCATGGTCTCGGACCATGCAGAGGAGGGGATCCGAACTCCTGATGACCTTACATGCTCCCTCCAGAACCATCCTGCTATGGAGACTCTCCAAGCTCAAGAGTCCACGGCCTCCCCGATGTCGTGGGAGATATAACCGTGGAACGGACGATTTAGGATGCAAGCTCCTATTGAGATGCATCTTCTTGCGGGTTACTACATCGAGTTGACGCAGCTCTTCTCTAGTCCACTTCACTACTCCGAAAGAGTAGAGAAGGATCGGAACGGCAAGCATATTTGTAGCAGACACCTTGTTCTTCCCCGACAGTTCTGAAGACCAGATCTGTCGGAGTAGGTGCTGATACTTGCCGCGGAGAGCGTTTTTCACTACACTCACTTCTTGGGTGGAGCGTTGCTCGACACCCAAGTAAGTGTACGACTCTCCGGCATCTAGATGGTGTAAGATGCTTCCGTCCACGAGCTGCGCGTCCTCTCCATAGTCACCGCATCGTCCTCTCTTGAGATGGATCAGTGCGCATTTGTCCAACCCGAACTGCATACCGACAGCCTGCGTATACTCCTGTACCACCCTAAGGGACTGTTGGAGATCCCTCTCTCCAGAGGCATAAAGTTTAAGGTCATCCATATAAAATAGATGGGTGACCTTATGCCTCCTGTCGCCGGGGGTACCGCAGTTGTAGCCACGGGTTTTCCGGAGCGAGACGGATAATGGTAGTAGTGAGATGCAAAACAGAAGGGGGCTGAGGGAATCTCCCTGAAATACTCCTCTTCTGAATGTTACCGACTCTGTTTGGACTCTATCGTTACCCGATGTTATGGTAAAGCGAGTCCTCCAGAGCGGCATCAGTTCTTCAATACATCTCACTACGGGACCGGGTACCACAAGACATCGGAGCAAGTGAACAATGAGCTCATGCGATGTCATGTCGAATGCCTTGCGGTAGTCGATCCAGGCCATAGAGAGGTTCCGCTTATACTGCATGGAGTCCTGCGTGACACATCTGTCAATCAACAGGTTCTCCTTGCAGCCAGCGACACCTCTCTTCGACCCTCGTTGCTCATATATCCGTTCGTAAACCGGTTCAACTGCGTGGAGCACCCGCATGTACAAAATGCGTGTAAACACCTTGTAACATGCGTTTAGACAGGTTATCGGTCTGTAATTCTTTGGGTTGGACAAATCTCCGTTCTTGGGGATCAGCACTGTCCGCCCCTCAACAACCCAAGAAGGGATTTGCTGCTCCCCATTTAACCAGGAATTAAAAATTCTGGCCAAATGGTGGTGGGTGCTCGATAACTTTTTCCACCAAAAGTTATTTATCCCATCGGGACCTGGAGCAGCAAAGTTCTTAGAGCCCTCAAGAGCCCTACGAACCTCTTCTGGGGTTATTGGTTCGCACACTTCCTGTGGTTGCTGAAGCCTTTGACAAAAGGCTTCAAAGTGTGCAAGGGCCGGAGAATCTCGGTTGAGTGGAAGCCTCTCCTCGTACAGCGTTTTCCAGAAGTTCTCCACCTGATCTGCAGTCGGCGGATTGTCTACAACACGCGGAGGCGGTTGGAAAAGGCGCGAGGGCTTCTCGCGGAACAGTTTATTTTCCGCAAGCCCCCTCGCCCGCCTCACTAATGACTTTTTGCAAGTCACTAGCATCCGTATCCTGTCGAGACAGTGCTGTTTGGTGGTTCGCAGCACTGCCTCATTGAGTGTGTGATGGACGCGTCTTAAGTTGGCGGCTAATCGACGCACTTTAGGCGTGAACGGCCTGTTGGCCGCCATATAGTCCATCACACATTGGATACGGGATGCGTGTTGCCTCGCCGACTGGATCTTGGCTTCCATCTTTTGTATGCGCCGCTGCGCTCTCACCTGTGGGGAAGAGGTATTTCGCCTCTCCACCTGAGACGAGCGTTGAGCAGCGGCATACACGGCACAATTTATGTGCCAGATGTCAGCCTCTTCTGGTAGCGCTGTACGAAGTTCAGCGTCCACTCTGGCCAGGTCTTGTGGCCCGGGGGTTTTCAGACGGTGTAACCCCCTTCTGGTACTGAGGCCCTCTGGTATTGGCGGAACGAGGAGAGCCACGTCCTCAACCGGTGAATGTGGCGGCTCTTCGGCCACCTCATTCACCGGCCCAGGAGCAGCCCTCACGTAGCCCCTACTACGAAGGTGGGATACATAGTCACGCAGATTTTGTGGCGTGAAGGCGCTATGCTCCGGTAGCCTCTCACACCACAGAGCATGCATCCGCGCCATGTACCCCCTCCGCGCGGGCTCACTGCTTTCATAACAATGCAGAAGCTCATCCCTCAGTTCATCTGTCCACTCAAAGCGTCCTTGTTCATTGCGTACGTCGTCAACGGGCGGTCTATCCGGTTGGGCCCCACCACCTTGCCCTTGACCCCTATCCGAACGGGGTCGATCGTGGGGGCCCAGTCTTCGGCCTGCCGGAACCAAAGGTTAGAGCCTGTGGGTGGTTAGCCCTGCAGGCCCACGACCGACACCAGAGGGGAAGATGCTTTCCCCTCCCGGGTGCACTAGGGCTGCCGGTTCGGTTTTGCACCCCTAGCTGGAGTAAGTGGTGGCGCTACTCACCAAAGGCTTAATAGATGGAAGTTAGCCCCTCCTGCTTATTTATTATTATTATTATTATTATTATTATTATTATTATTATTATTATTATTATTATTATTATTATTAAACATAAATAAGAGCAGAGGAAAATCCTATTATGCTCACATCTAACAAAATTTAGTTCACAGTACCATATTACCAAGTCTAGCTTTAAAACTGTTCAAAGATGGTGCACAAACTATTTCATATGGCAAAGAGTTCCACTTATAAAACACTCTCAACGTTAAGAAATTTTGACGGACCACTGATCGAAATGGATCTCGCGAAAGCTTCAAAGGATGATCACGAAGACGCTCATCATTGTTCAATTTATAAAGGTGTCGAATTGATGATGTGTTGCTATGAAGTGTCTTGTATGTAATAATTAAATCCCCTCTGATTCGTCGAGTGCTGAGTAGAGGCAAATTAAATAGAAGTAGGCGTTCTTCATATGGCGGGCGATTCTGACCAAATGCCAACCGTGTATATCTACGCTGTACATTTTCCAGAAGATTTGCATCACGAACTAAATATGGGAACCATACACTGTTGGCAAATTCAAGTATAGGGCGGACGTATAGTTTAAATAGTTTAGATAAGGTGTTATAATCAGCATTCTCAAAAACTTTCAGTATCAAATACACCCTACTGTTGGCTTTCTTGACCTGACGTGCAATATGGTCAGACCATGTCATGTTTTCCGTAATCAAAACGCCAAGATCATCATGTAAATTTACCGTAGACAAAGTTGAGTTATTCATGCTGTAAGATAATTTCTTTCTGATTCGGCATCTCCGATGTATTGTGTCCACATACAAGCTTTGTAGACTCCGTTTGTAGGACTGCTCGACGTACAAAAATTTACTGTTAACATATGACATCAAATCGGTATCTTGGGTTAAAAGTATAGTTGAAGGATTAAAAACCTGGTTGCGCCCTTCGCAAACAAGCAGCTGCGGATGTTCCGTCTGCCATAACTCCAAATTGCACAGGTGTAGTTTCTTCACAATGGTGACCGCAAATATTTTTGGCCCATTATCGACCACTATATACTGCTCGCCCATCAGAGTGTTGGTAACCTTCTCTGCCCTTCCATCGTAAATTAAACTCAGTCTTCCTTCACATGTTGTGGCCGTCATCTGGTTCCACGTACTCTCCCCTATTGTTGAATCGAAAGAGTAGTATTCTAAGAAAGGACACGTCACTTCTCCCTTTAAACTGATCTCATTATCCGATAACTTCGCTCTCGCTTGTTAGTCCATAACTTGAATCTTTACTGTGGCCGTTATAACTACATCCTCCCACGACCTACCATTCTCCTGGTAACTGACACCATTGCAACCCCCCAAACTGTCTACTGATCCTTGCAATGTCAAAGACGCTGTGGTTGTTTTATATAACACGATCTGGCCAATAGTTTGCTGGCTAATCCTTAACTCCCGATACCGATGAATCAGACGACAACCTTCCGCCCCCACTGGGTGAATATAGTTTAAAAGTCCGCCCGCTACAACCGAACTGTGGCTATGCATGCCGCAATAGGTTAACCACGTAACCTCCACCAAACAAGTCCAAACCTGATGCAATTCCGTCTCAGTCCTTTGCAGAACGCGCACTTGTACTGACTCGCTCTGGTACGTTGAACTCGGTTCCGGGCAACTCGCGACATGTCTTAACGAAATTGTCGTAATGTTCGTATCCTTATCCTCGCAATCGTACGCGATTATCCCGTCGACCCCATGCCACTGTGGTACCCAAGAAAAATTCATCAGGATCACTACCATTCCTTGTAGTCGCCGTAGTTCCATTCCGCTCCACATCTTAACCTAAATATACATTGTCATATTAGTGGTACCCCAGTCTCTCCTCATAATATATACATATATATATATCCCCCCTACATGATACCCAAGTAAAATTCTTCCTCATAATATTTATATTTCCTTACAAAAATTTTCTACCCTGAGAATCTATTTTACTTAGCTTACTGAGGATTCTCTTTACCTATAGTCTAAATATCTAAAGTATATTCTAAGTGCCTGCGTAGGCCCAATGGCAGCCACTCAGCTCGTTATTCCTCTAATATTTATATTCTTTAAATACCTGACATAAATACCACTCCAATTAACCCGAGGTATTTACCCTTTCACGTCCCACTTAGACCTACAAAATAAAACAATACTTCGGACTCCATCGCTCTCATCCCTTGGGTGCTTCTCCAGCATCCACGGGTATTCCGCGCGTCTTCTGTACCCTTACAGATTTAACCTATCCGGCGGTCGACTTGTCCTCGTGGACCTCCGCAACGGTACCCGAATCTCATTTTCCATTAACTCGATATCCCCGCCCGACATCTCATCCTTATTTGCGTCATTTTCCTTTACTTCTACCTCCACTCTATTTTGACGCGGTAAGTCTACCCATTGGGGGAAGAGCGGCCTTACCACCTCTTGCTCATTTTCCCCGTCGTTGAGTTCACTCCCTAGTCCTTCATCGTTCGACTCCCTCGTCGTCACTACTCGTATCTCCCCTCTCATAGTATCGTTTTAGTCGGTTGGCGTGCACCACGTGCTCACCTCTCCCTCCCACTTTGCGAACTTTATAGGTGACCGGACCTACTACATCTGTTACTCGATATGGTCCCTTCCACGTCTTTACAAGTTTTCTCGACAACCCCCTTTTCACACTTATTTCCCTCAAATATACTAGGTCTCCCATTTTAAAAGTTCTCTCCCCCGATTTTTTTATTAAATCTGGTGATTCTATCTCCTTTTACCTTTTCGGTGTTTTTGTGGACTTGAGTATAAACCGTCTTTAACCTTACCATCAATTCTGATGCGTAGTTCTCCGAACAATCGTATCTTACGCGCCCCGATTTTACAAAACTATCAATGGGTAATACTTGATCTCTTCCGTGCAACAAAAAATACGGGCTGTACCCCATCGTAGACTTTATGCTACCCCTATACGCCATTAATACGAACGGTATCCACTCGTCCCAGTCCCTCTGATCCTTTGATATATAGTGTGACAACATATCTTGCAATACTCGGTGCATTCTTTCAATTTGCCCGTTAGACGCTGGATCGTAACTTGCTGTCTGAATCTTCTTAATATCCAGAACTTTGCACACTTCCCTAAACAAGGCCGATAAGAAGTTCGATCCTTGGTCTGTTAACAGTTTCTTAGGCGTTCCATGTCGAACCACTATATTTTCTACGAACGCTCTGGCTACCGTCTCTGCCTTCTGATCCGGCAGTGGAATGGCTTCCGGGTATTTTGTAAAATAGTCTTGGAAGGTAGAAGTATCGATTACCGTTCATCGAGGCAACAATTGGTCCCACAATGTCCATCGACGTTAATTCCCATGGCTCGTAAGTCTGTGTGAATCGTTGCAACGGGGCTTTGTTTGTATGGGGGGAGGTCTTCCCTTGATTGCATGGTCACAGGTCATGCAGTAGCGTTTCACATCTGCCCTCATATTCGGCCAGTAGAATCTTCTCTGGACACTGCAGAGTCTTCTGCTGTCCTGGATGACCAGCTATTGGTGCGTCGTGAAATCCTTCCAAAACTGTAGAAACAAATCCTTTTGGTATTACGAGTTTGTCCATCCAATCTTGCCCGTCCTTTTTATAAAGGATTCCATATTTATCAATACAATATTCCTCATCCACGTCCGTATCCCTGTCTTCTAAATGTGTTTTGATAAGTTTGCAGTAATCGTCCCGGCTCTGGGCTCCCCGCAAAACCTCTTTGTCCCAAACAGGTTCGAATTCTTCCTTTTCTATTACGTTCACTCGGCTCATCTTCTCGGCTGACATGGTATATATCACTACCTCTATATTGGAACCATAGACAATAAATTTTAACATGCTCAGTATCTGTGACCATAACAACCCATCTAATCCGCAACCTATTTTTGGCAACGCTATCTTGGTACTTCGTTTTTCCTCGCACGTCCGTCTTAACTCCTTTAGGGTATTCCACACATCTTCGTACGTTGGTTTCTCGTAGTACAACTTCTTAGTTATTAAGTAGTAGACGTCTCTGTTTCCTCGTTTGATGTGAGCTACTTCGCCGACTATTTTTCCCTGGGCTCTTAACTCGTCTATTCCTCCAAACCTTTCCTTAAACTCCTTCGCGATCCCCTTTTCCATTTTAAGATCTTGAGATACACAGTGTGCTAGTCCGTAAATTGTTTCCGACGAAAATAAATCCCCTTCTATATCCCTTAATTTTTCTAAATCCGGCACCGCATGATCTCGTTTATACGCTTCGAATTCTTCGAATGTCAAATCTACAAATTGTTCATCTCTATGGTACATCCGACGCATCAGCATGCGCATCAGCATTCCCATGCATTCGCCCTGCCCTATGTTCGACCTCAAAATCATATTCCGATAACATTAACGCCCACCTAGAGCTCGGATTTTTCAATGTAAATAGCCACCTTAAAGGTCTGTCGTCGGTGATGACCGTGAATTTATGACCATACAGATAACAATTATACGTCTTGATCCCGAAGATTACCCCATATAGTTCTTTCTCTGTCGTAGAGTAATTCAATTCCGCTTTCTTAAATGGTTTACTCGCGAAAGCTATCGGTTTTTCATACCCATCCCTCTTTTGACTAAGCACGGCTCCCACGCTTTGTCCCGACGCGTCCATCGCGAGTATAAATGGTTGTTCAAAATCCGGATAAATAAGCAACGAATCCGATGTAAGACTATTTTTTAAAATTGCTATAGCCTCCAAGACCTCCTTTGTTATCTCAAAACTGACCCCCTTCTTAGTCAAATTTACCAACGGGGCCGATATCCTAGCTACGTTAGGTATAAAACGCCTATACCAATTAACGATACCCAAAAATGACCGCACGCCCTTTATATTTCTCGGAATCGGAAAACGAGTAATAGCTTCTATCTTTTCAGGGTCCGGAAATACCCCTTCTCGCGACACTATATGACCCAAATATTTAACCTTCTCTAACAAGAACGAGCATTTCCGTGGTTTCAGCTTGATATTCGCCTCCCTCAGTCTGTCAAAAACTGCCTGTAAATTCCTCATGTGGTCTCGAGGTCCTTGAGAGTTATAAATTATTATATCGTCTAGGTAGACCATACATAGTTCTTCTGTAAGTCCAGACAATGTTAGATTCATAAACCGTTGAAAAGTCGCCGGTGCGTTGGCTAACCCGAATGGCATCTTTACGTATTCGTAATGTCCTTGAAAGGTGCTAAATCCCGTTAAGGGTATATCATCCTCTTCCATGTCTATTTGGTGATACGCCTCCGCAACATCAATAACCGAAAATAATACTCGCTGTCCCGCTGTGTACCCTTGTATCAGGTCTGATATATTTGGCAAAGGATAATACTCTTTTTGTGTAACGCCATTAAGTCCCCTATAGTCTATGCACATTCGAATCTTCTCTTTCCTTGTCGGCAAAGTTTTCGTCACGAGCACTACGGGTGCTGACCACGGGCTAAACGAAGGCCTAATGACTTTTGATTTCAATAACCTTTCTATTTCTTCCTGTAGTACTTCCCTCCTTTTATACAGTATTCTGTACGGTGCTTTACAGATCGGTTTGGATCCTATTTCTAGCGTTATTCCATGTTTAACTTTCGTCGTACTCGTTAAAATATCATCGTCCTCCATAAATAAATCCACGTAACTTCGTAACAGGTTATGTAGTTTAGCCCGAGTCGCGTCGTCTAAATGCGACAATTAGAAACCCTCTACCCATTTATCCGTGGTTCGGTCAATCTTCCCAATAACAACTTTATCCTCCGGCGCTGTCTCCGTTTCCTCTCCTGGCACTGCTGTAACAATTTTTCTTCCCTTCTCTATCTTTACCTCTTCTCCCGAGAAATTAATAATCCTGACCGATACAATATTCTGGTTCTTGATTACCGCGTAGGCCACATGTGCGTCTTTATTACCTAGTTCCGTTGGTTCGCACACAAGTACTCTCCCTTCGAGTTTCGTTCTTACCTTCCCCAAACACATCATTTCCGTTCTGGGGGGTATACGAATCGCTTCCACAGATAGTATACTAGTCCTTATATTCACACGTGATCCTATCTCTTCTTTAGTCTCCACCTGATTTTTTGGAGTCCCCACATTGTCTGGCGATAAGTTCCGATTCCCTCTCAGTTCGTTTATCGCTTTTTCCATCTTTTCCAACCTATACTTAAGGTATAAGATCTCCTGGTTTTCAGTTTCCTTTGTGACTTCTACTATGGTGTCCGGCCTATCTCTTATAATCTCCTCTTCCACCATCGGAATCTCTGTTCTTTTTTCTAAAATTTCTACTCCCCTGCTGGCTTGTTCTCTCAGATCTTCCCGTATGTCTTCTTCAGCGCCACGGTGTACTTGCGCCTCCACACATAACCGGCCGCCTTGCTCTCTAGATCCTCCATAGAAGATTTCTACCTCCTTTAGCCACATTCTCCATTGGTCCTCTTCTCGGTCCTTTACTTGTACCTTCCGCTGTACTTCTTTCTCCCTTTAACGTTGCAGATACGTCTGTCGACATGAACCTCATGGGTTCCCCTACCATTGGGGGTTGTTGGTCCTTGGTTTCTTGACCTCCCCGACTCCCTTGTCGCATTTCCATAACTCCCCCCTGCGAATTCTTTTATAATATGAGGTCTTAATGACATCAAATTTTCTGACAAAGTTACAATCTTTTTGTGTGGAAGTCGTACATTAAGTTTACCATTAAACCATAAATCTATCATTTTTTTTGTAACACCAATACATACTAAGTGCATATACTCTAAATGGATTCGTGTTACTATTCCAAAATTGGGAATATTTTTCAAAATTGACTCTCCCAAATGATATTGTTTATCTTCATGGTTAATAAATGACTCATTAGTTCTATTTGTAAATATGATATCAGGAAAATACATTCTGTTTTCAAAATACAAACCCTCTTGGGTGCATTTGGCATGCAGAATAACCAGCATGTCCCTTAGTTTTGGTAAGAAATGATTTTGCAGGAACATCACATACTATACAATATATAAAAACATTAAAATGTTTTCGTTCATATAATTTAATAATTTAATCCTTGAACGTCCAAGAGAGTGGTCGACTGTCGCGTCGCTCCAGTGAAATCTTGAAAACAATATTAAAAAACTTCAATAAATCGGTTAGAATTACACTAAAGCGCATCAAAATGATTTCCGCATAATATAGTGAAATTGAAAAGAAATAAAAACAATCTCAAGTGTATAAACAATTAAAAATTGCCAAGCAGTGACTAAGTTTTGAATTAATGCAACTTTAAAATACTGTGTTAGTTTCCAAATACCTAGTAAAAGGGACAGATCTCAGGGTAAAGGCGCAAACAAAGACCCCAATTAAGTGACAGGTACCCGACAACATCTGTATTTCAGCCTTCAGGGAGAAGTCCGGACAAAGAGGGCAATAAAGTGACAGGTACCTACCAACACCCACTTTTAAGTGCCTTCAGAAAGAACAAAATCTGAGTGGATATCAAATTTTCAATAAAATGACAGACATTACTATCAAACAATTATTGGATGAAATAATAAAAAACAGAAGTGAAATAAAAGATACCATTGAAGCAAGTGAAACCAGACTCCTGCAAAAAATTGAGGAAGACAAGGTCAGATTAAATAAATTAGAGAGGGAAAACCTTCTATTGAAAGACGAAATTGAAACATTAAAAAGAGACAGCAAAAAAAATAATATTATCATTTTTGGCATAAATCACAAATACGCTGAACTCACAACTGAGTTCACAATTAGGAAACTCAAAGGCCTTCTGGGTATTGAACTAAAGGAAACTGACATAAACGACCTTTACTCACTAGGAAACGCTGACAATAGTCCCATTAAATTAGAATTCACTACATCCCTGAAGAAAAAAGCAATTTTACAAAACTGCCATAAGCTAAAGGGCTCAAATATATCAATTAGCCACGACCTAACTTCCAAACAGAGGGAAGATCATAAAGTTCTTAGAAGGCACCTGCACCTAGCTAAAGAAGACAAGAACAAAATATGTTACATAAAGAGAGATGTGCTCCATATCAATGAAAATTCATACACAGTCGAGGACTTGATAGAAACTGAAAATCGAGACCGAGACCCAGCCGCGCAACAAAAAAACCAAAGTAAAATAACTAAAGTAGTTGGAACTGGAACGCCGAAAGAAAATAAAAACAGCAAATCCGAGAATAAAATATCCGAATTTAAGCAAAGTAATACCCCCGCCCCCACTAACGTGTCAAACCCCGATGCACAATTAAGAAACCAAAGCGAAATAACGGAAGCAGTTGGAACTGGAACTCCAAAAGAAAATAAAAACAGCAAACCCGTGAACAAAGTGTCCGACCGCATAAAGAAAAAACAACTTAAATAAGCTATTTGTTTTCGATCATTAATTACTCAACTTATTTTTAAGGTATTTACTTTCAAAATTTATATAATTTATAGTAAAATAAGGTAAAATATTAGTTTTAATTTGTGCATACTTCAAAATGAATCAGTATATAAGAGATATTCAGTTTCCACCAATAAAAACCGAAATTATAGAAAACGGACAGCAAGCTAACACTATCCTAGAAATCAACAATTGCACTTGCAACTTTAAAGTTATACATATAAATATTAGAAGCATTAATCACAACTTTGATCAATTATTGGTTTTTTTGAGTCAATTTGAAAAAAAAATCGATTGTATAATCCTATCTGAAACATTTGACCTTAAAGATAAAGACCTACAATTTTTTAACATCCCTGAATACAATATATTTTATAATATGGGAAACATTAATAAAAATGATGGTTGCGTAATGTATTTAAGTAGCCACATAAATGCTCAAGTAAATATAATACAAATAGGTCAAATTAACGCAATTAAAGCAGATATATTAAATTATTTCGGCAAACATATAACCATTATAGCTACGTATAGACCTCCTTCCACCTGCCCATATGCATTTAATACCTCACTAGAGAATTATTTAAGTTTGACTAATACCAAAAGTGACTTCAATTTTATAATAGGTGATATAAATATGGATATTTTGTCTAATACTGATTACGCCATCGATTACTTAAATATTTTATATGAACAAGGCTATAAATCGTTTATAAATGAACATACTAGAGTACAAAATGAATCCAAATCATGTTTAGACCATATATTCATCAAGAGCGAATATGACATCGATGAGAGTATACTACCACTAATTATTCAAAGCGATATGACAGACCACTATATTATAATCGCACAGTTAGTCCTAGGAAACGCACCATCAACGTCGAACAGAAAAGAAAAAACATACAAATATATAAACTTAAAAAAACTTAGAGCCGCACTAAGTCCGCAATCATTTGACTCTATTCGAGGAACTGACGTTGAATCTGAAACAAATACTTTTGTAAATATTTTGTCACACCACATACATAACTGTACTATCATAAAACATATTGCTCATAAAAATATTAAAATTAAAAAATGGATCACAAATGGACTCGTGAACTCTATAAATAAACGTGATTCTTTACATGTAAAAGTAAAGAAAAATCCGAATAATGTCCAATTAAAGGAACAGTACATAAATTATAAAAGAGTTCTAGATAAACTCATAAAAAAGCGAAAGGAAGATTTTTATAAAAGCTGCATAAACAAAACAAATAATAACTCAAAAGATTTATGGAATACTGTCAACTCGATAACTAATAAACCAAATATATCCACAACTGAAATAAAAGCGATAAAAACGGAGTCGGGAGAAGCAGTTCACGATAATTTAAAAATTGCAAACGAATTTGTAAATTTTTTCACTAATATTGGTAAAAATTTAGCTAATGAAATACAGCCTGATCATACTAATGTAGTTGATAACGAACGCACGATTAGTAACTCCATTTTTCTAGCTCCCACAACAGAATTAGAAATTAAAAATATTATCCGTGATCTTAAAAGCAAGAAATCGGTAGGATTGGATGGAATAAGCGCGGTTACATTAAAAAACATCTCAGACATCATCTCGTTGCCTTTGAGCTTACTAGTTAACAACATACTTGAACAAGGCAAATGTCCCTCCACTTTTAAGTGTGCAATAATAAAACCCTTATTTAAGTCAGGAGATCCACAAGATATCTCCAATTATCGCCCTATATCACTTATTTCAACTTTAGCAAAAGTTTTTGAAAAAGTCGTAAAAATTAGGATATGCAGTTTTATAAGAAAATACAGTATTATTTCTGAATCTCAGTTCGGATTTGTAGAAGGAAAATCGACCAACGACGCTTTAAAGAATTTGAGTGCTGAAATTTATAAGGCATTGGACAACAAGGAAAAATGTCTCACAGTTTTTTTCGACCTGAAAAAAGCATTCGATACGGTAAGCCACGAAAAACTGCTTACAACTCTTGAACGCTATGGTTTTCGAAATAACGCACTGAAATTAATAAAAAGCTATTTAGAAAATAGACAGCAAAAAGCCTACGTCAATGATACTTACAGCGACACAAAAACGATTGCGTTTGGGGTGCCACAAGGAACAGTTTTAGGGCCAATCCTATTTATTCTGTATATTAACTCTATCTTCGAGATCCCAACATGTGGTAAAATCTTTTCCTATGCGGATGATACAGCAGTTATGTTCAAAGATACCTCCTGGAACACACTAAAAACTAAAGTCGAAAAGGATCTTGTATTATTTAAGAATTGGTTCGATAAAAAGTTGCTCACGATAAATATAAAAAAAACACAATATCTTCCATTTGCGATGTACGCAAATGGACTGCCCAACTACAACTTACTGAAAATTGGAAACTCACAACAGATTCAGATGGCAAATAAAACTGTAAAATACCTAGGGGTGATCTTGGATTCTCACCTGAGGTGGGACGAGCACATCAAGTCCGTTACGAACAAAATTAGATGCATATTATTTAAATTTAAAGAACTTAAAAAATACTTACCATTACCGCAACTTAGATCGGTATACCTAGCCCTTGTAGAGTCACATCTGAGCTACGGTATAATAGCTTGGGGAGGTGCTCTAAACTGTCACATGCGAAATTTAGAAATTATGCAGAAAAAATTTTTAAAATTACTACTAAGTAAAAGCCAACTATATCCATCTGACCTTCTCTTTAAAGAAAGTAATATTTCCGATTTAAGGCAACTGTTCTTTGTAAAATGTGTTCTAGAAGCGTACCAAAATAATAGTATAGTAGTAAATAGCACATACAAGACCAGGCAAACTGATAAAATAAATATGCAAGTGCCAAAAATGAATACAACCACAGCACAACGTAGTTGGATTTTCCTAGGGCCAAGAGGTTTCAATGCACTCCCGGAACACATTAAAACTATGCAAAATAGGCAGCTCCGAATAAAGCTAAAAGAATATGTAATGTCAAATAGAATGCAAATTGGTGCACAAATCGACCTAAAAAACCGGAACTTGACATAAGTAAATGATTAATGTTACTTTTACAAGTACCAAATAAGTGATTTCTGTGTAATGTCTCTTATATACTTATTTATAGATAACATATCTATTTTCAAAGTTATTTTCTATTTTAAGTTGATATATGTATATGGTATGAGTTGATATATGTATGTATGTATGTGTTTTATGTATGGTATGTGAGTATATGACATATATATATATATATATATATATGTTAGATAGTGGATTGTTTGAATAACTTTTTAAAAAGGAACTTTATTTATTACACTGGAGTCTACGTTGACTCTTTAAAAAAATACAATAATAATTTAGATGAGGTTTATGCGAAAGTGAGTATAAGACTGATTACAAAAAGGTTGTTGGTAATATTTATAATGTTTTGAGAACAAAGGAAACAGTGTTGCTGATTCAGCACAATCAGGATTACTTAGAATTGAAATACAATGCTCATGCAGCGTGAGCGGTTATTGAGAAGAGCTGTTACGCAGTATGTAATACGATATGTTTGAGAAGGTTAAGCCTGTCTCGATAATATTATATATCATAGTATATTTCTAATATAACAGCTTCCCCCTTATAAAAAAAGTTGGTGTTTTATGCAGCAACTTTTGAAATGAATATAAAATGTATATAAAAGGTAATGGTACAATTTGGAAAAATATAAAAGATACAAAAATGTTAAATCGTAAGGTTTAAAACACAGAATATAACCTTAGCGTCTAAAATATGAAATGCAAGCACAATAAGCTTGATTCATAAAATAAAATAACATAAAAATGTTAGAGTTAAAATATAGCTTTGGCAAGAAAGCGTAAAATACAAACATACTAGGTTTGAATTGTAAAATAGGATAAAATATTCCTAAGGTTAAAATATAGCTTTACTGTGAAAGCATAAAATATAAGCATGATGGGTTTGAATGAAAATGACGTAAAAATGTTAATAAAATTGAAATTAACAAATGATAGAAAAATAATGAAATATAATGATTAAACAAATGAAATAAAATTCACTGAAGAGTCCAGCACTGAGTCAGTAAAAAGGCACAAAACAGTTTGTCTTTATGTAAGTTCTATGTCTTCGGCTTCGTTGTCTTCTCTTCTTAAGGTAGGTCGTCTTCGTGAAGGAAATAGGTTAGCAAATGTCCTGTAGGGTTTGCTAGGCCTCGGTGGAGATGGGGGTGATGCAGAAACATCGATGGCTAGTCTTCGTCTTTTTGTTCTGCACTTACAAAATAGGTACAGAAATAACAGTCCAATTATTAGCACAATGATAAAATAGGTGAACCAGGATATGTGTTTTGTTATAAAGGGTTCGTTGATCAAATCATCTAAATCTCTGGAGTATTGGTCCAACTTGTGTTTGGCAACTTCGAGGTCTTCTGTATTGAGATTGTTTAATTTTAGTGGTTTAAGATTTGGAGCTCGGATTTTGTCTGGAATATGTTTACAACATTCAAATGGAATTTGGATTGGATGAGTGTCGTCTTTTACATCGGTTACTTCATTGGTACTGGCTTGAATTTTTGTGATGCCTATGAAGGCGTAACAATTTGGTTGTAATTTTACTATTGAATTTTTGTAGATGACTTCAGTTTTTGAATTTCTTTCTGGACAGTTGATGGTTGTTTGTAGAGGTTCCGCGTTAATAACTAACCATGTGTTTTCGTCTATTTTTTGGACGTTGTAACCTTGGCTGATGATAAATGACGTCTGGCAGTTTTCTGGCAGAGTTTTGAGGTTCTTGAAGAGACGGGCTTCGCATATGGCATTGTTGTCAATAGGATAGGCAAATAAATTTGGACATAATTTGGTGTTGAAATAAAGTGGTTTGCATTCGTCAAGGTTCGAAATAGGTATGTACATTAATGAATCATCATCTCTCGCGATATATTTTTGAGAAGTTGATAATACATGATATAAACCAGTTCTATTATCCAAAATAGGAATAGGGTATAATTGAAATACTGAATATGTTTGAGGGTCTATTAAAGGTATGTCTAACACAAATATTAGATCCGAATTTGTTTGAAAAGCTTTTAGTTCTATAATGTCTAAGTACTGTGCAACCTTTGATAGTTTGATTGGAAGCGGTAAATTGTTCCTTTGTAGGTTTTGCGAAATTTCCTGTAGAGAATTTACTAAGTCTTTTGGATTTATAATTGACGTGTGAATTATTTTAAGCCTCGCGAAAGTGATGGAATTTAGGATGTCATTTAGGTTATCCTCGATAAATAAATAACTTGCCATAAGTTGTTCGCAGATTTCGATAAATTTCAGTTTTGCATGGACGTTTTCTATGTCCTTAGTCATGTCTAAAATTGAGGTTTCAATTTCTTTAATATCCTTATTGAAAGTTTCTTCGTCAACTTGCAATTTTTGAATAGTTGCGTTGAAATTTTTGATTACTGAAGTTGTAACGGATATTTGGTTTTTAATTAGGTTTTCGAGTTGGTGTTCGTCATTATTCAATTTGTTGATACAATCAGAATAATACTGACCGTCTTCTGCGTCTAAATTTCCGGTTATTGATTTGAAAATCGTTCCGATGCCATTTAGTATTCCTCGTTTGTATCGTTTCGTGTCAAGGTAAATTTCGTCAAATTTTGATTTTATTGATTGGGAAATTTGCGTCAATAAGCTAAGGTGAGTTTTTACATCTCCTGAAAAGACGTTCATGTAATGATATGCTGGGTCGAGTGTGTTGTATAGTGTCTGTAAGATCTTGTCGTGTTTGTCGAAAGCTGTCTTAAAGGTAGATATGTTTTTGTGTACCAGTAAAGTCCATTTCTTGTGAGAAATCACAATGTCCGTGTCTTGGTGATAATATACTCCGATCGTATTGTTAATAGGTGTTATTTTAAATTGAGCAAGTGCTGATCCGATCAGCAGGAGAAACCTGAAAATAAATTTAATCTTCAGTATATGGTTTCATTCGATCAAAATTTACTTTGGTTGTTTGGTTTGTTTCGAGATTTAGTAATGTAGCGGAATTTTGAAAGATTTCTGTAATTTCAAAGGGACCGTTGAATTTATTTTGCAGTTTATTTTTTATTTGTGATTCTTTGACGTATACTTTGTCGCCAATATTATATGTGTGTCTATTTTCGGGAATGTTTTTGTCGAATCGAACTTTGGCTTTTTGTTTTTGTGCTTCTGTTCGACTTCGCGCAATTTTGTAATAATGGGATATTCGATTATTTAGGTCTCTAACGTATTTGGTGATCAGGTCTTTTTGGTTGTAAAGAGTTTCAGGTGGTCGGTTAGCTGTATGTCCGAAAATAAGCTCGTATGGCGTAAAGCCATGAGTTTTGTTTACCGAGTTATTGTAACATATCACCGCATAGGGTAATATAGTAAAGGGATGTTCGTTGGGATTTTCGGTTTTGTGTATTCTTATCATTTCTGCTAGGGTGGCATGGAATCGTTCGATAGATCCGTTGGATTGAGGATGTCCTACGCTTGAGTATGTTAGTTTTATGTCGTAAAGGGTGCAAAGGTCTTTTAATAAATTATTATCAAATTCACCGCCATAATCGCAATGAATTCTTAGTGGGGTACCATAATGCTGAAAATAAAGCAACAGGGTATTTACGACTGATTTTGCGCTCTTGTCTGGGACTGCGTAGGCTTGAGTAAATTTGGTTAACTCGTCGCGGATAGTTAATGCATAGTTTCGCGTGGGAAATTCGAATAGATCAATATTAACTCTCTCAAATGGAGTTTTAGGGGTTTCGGTAATCACTAAGGGATTGTTGAGGTTCTTGCGACAGACTTTTGTTCTTTGACATGTTTCACAATTTTTTATAAAATTTTCGACGTCTTTTGTTAAGCCTTGCCAATTATATTTATTTTTGATTCTACGTATCGTTTCGTTTATTCCACGATGTAAATTATTTTTTCCGGTGTGATGCTGGTCGAGAATGATCGGACGTTGGTCCTCGTCGGGAGTTCGTATTAAATTTTGACATATGATTAGTTTCAAGTCTTTTTCAGCAAAAATAAATGATAGGATTTCGAGAATTGGGAAGTCTAGATTGTTTTCAACATGGTAAGTTTTGGAAAGGTCTAATTTGTTCCGGTGTTTATATAATGTTAAAAATAAGTGTTCTACCACAGACTCTGGGTCGAAGGGTAGAGCGATAATGTAATAATTTCTTTGTCGGGTCGATTTACTGGAAACGATATTGATTGTATTGTTATAGAATTCGGGGTTTTCTTCGAAAATATCCTCGATAATTTGATGGTGAAGGTCTGTCAAGTTGTTTTGTTGGAAAAACGTTATGATGTTTTTATTTTCTCGATCTAATAGTTGTTTATTTGTGATTTGAATTTTGGAATAGTCTATTAGAGATTTGGTTTTGTAAAGACGGGAGAATGTGTCAAATTCTCGGGCAATTTGTTCGTCAGTGATCTCGTCGTCGTTGTCTGAAATTTCGTCTTCATCTGAATCTTCGTTTGCGGCTAGAATTTTTGAATAAAATTTGGAACATTCTGAAAAGTGATTAATTTTTATTCTGGACAACGCGTCCGCGTTTTTATTGATCTTTCCGGGTTTGTATATTATCTCGTAGTCGTATTCTTCTAGTTTTAAGCGCCAACGCGCTAGTCTACTACCTGGGTCTTTTATGGAAAATAACCAAGTGAGTGGTCGGTGGTCGGTGACGAGTTTGAACTTCCTTCCGAATAGATATGGCCTAAAATGCTTTACACTCCAGACCAAAGATAAAAGTTCACGCTCAATGGTTGAATACTTAGTTTCCGCGCCGCATAAAGTTCGAGATGCGTATGCGATTGGCAAATCTTTTCCTATACTTCCTTGTGAAAGTACAGAACCTATTGCAAATGCACTAGCGTCTGTAGTTAGGACAAAAGGTTCATCAAAGTTGGGGTAGATCAATATCGGGGTAGTTGTCAAAGTTTGTTTTAGGGTTTCGAATGAATTTGTACAGTCATTGTCGAAATTGAAAGGTATATCTTTTTGTAGCAACTTAGTTAAGGGTTTTGAAATTTTGGAGAAATTAGGAATGAAGCGTCTATAGTAGCCTGCTAGACCTAGAAAAGATTTAATTTCTTTCTGATTTTTGGGTTGAGGAAAATTTAGAATTGCTTCGACTTTAGCAGGGTTTGGTTTTACACCATCCTTTGTAATAAGATGTCCTAAATAGGCGACTTCCTTGCGAAGGAATTCGCATTTGTCTGGCTGAATTTTGAGGTTGGCTCTTTGTAGACGTTTGAAGACTTCTGTTAATCGGGAAATATGTTCGTGGATAGTAGGGGAATAAATAATAATATCGTCCATGTAGACGAGACAGCGTTCATTTTGGATGCCTAATAGAATATTGTCCATGACCCTCTGGAAAGTGGATGGAGCATTTTTTAGACCGAATGGCATACGTACAAATTCGTAGTGGCCATTCTCTACCGTGAAAGCTGTTTTTTGTCCTTAGGATCGATTTCAATTTGGTGGAAGCCAGAGGCCAAGTCTAGAGTCGTGAAATATTGACATCTGCCTAATTGGTCTAGAAGATCAGAAATGTTGGGCAAAGGATACTTATCACCTATCGTTACTTCGTTTAATTTTCGGTAGTCAACTACGACGCGCCATTTCTGTTTACCAGAAGCGTCTAGTTTTTTGGGGACTACCCAAACTGGGGAGGACCAGGGAGAAATTGAAGGCTGGATAATGCCTTGGTCGAGCATTTTCGAGACTTGTGATTTTACCTCTTGTTTATGAATTTGGGGGTAACGATAAGATTTAGTGAAAATTGGTTTAGAATCGTTAGTGTCTATTGAATGTTTGATTTCATTGGTAAATGTCAAGTTGTCACCTTCTAAATAGAATATGTCTGAAAAGTCTAAACAGAGTTGAGTAATTAGTTCACTCTCCTCATCGTTCAAGTGATCTAAGCGTAATTGGTTTCTTATTTCGTAATTTCTGTCTATATATTGGGAATCCGGATTTTGAAGATTTACATTAAATATTGACCTAAATTTTTGGACGGGTTCAAGTTTAAGATTTGAAAATTTTATTGTTTTCGGAATTGCATTTGAGTTTATTACTGTCGTCAAAAATTCACCATTGTTGTCTATTTTGACAATGGCGTTCGGTAAACGTACCTTTTCGTTTTCCTGGGCTATTAGTATAGCTTCGGTATTTTGTAAATTACATTTAAGCTTAAAAATCTTTTCTGTGCGTGGTTCGATAGAAATTACATTTTGGTTTTTTGTTTCGTTTAAATTTTGATTTTTAATCGGGCTCCAGAGTGTAGTTAATATATTATCGGTAACTTGATACAATGGTACGGTTTTGAAATTAGTGATTAATTGTCTGTTTTTAATGTCTATTAAGCAATCGTAATGGTCCAAAAAGTCGGCACCTAAAAGTCCGTCAAATTCTATATCTAGATTATGAATGTAAACTTTGTATGGATCATTCGGATTGAAAGGTATGAGAGCAGATTCAGTGATATTAATTTTTTCGTCTGTTATACCTTGTATAATTACATTTTCGTGGGATCGACGTTTATAGTTTTCTGCCGTTTCGGGTTTGAATATAGAGATACCTGCGCCTGTGTCTATCAAGATTTTGAAACGTTTAGTGATGTCTTCTATGTAAAATAAATTTTTGGAGTTTACGATATTTAGTTTGTAGCGGGGTGTTTTTACATGAATTGATTTTCCGGGAAGTTCAGGTTTGGGTCGAAACTGTCCTGGAGGTTTATCGCTTGGACTTGATGAGAAATTTGGTCCAGCTCGTCCGTTTGTTGTGTCGGAGTACTCGTGGAATACTCCGGGCCTATGCAAAAATCCGGAGGATTAGCAGTATAATCCTCGTGCTGTTGAGATTGAGAATTAGCAGTATAATTCTCGTACTGTTGGGGTTGAGAATTAGCAGTATAATTCTCACATTGTTGGGTTCCAAAATCGTAATCATAATCATTTTCGTTAGAATAATTGGGAGAATAATTGGTAGAATAATTTACAGGATAACTTTCATATTGGTTTGGGCTATCAGTGTAGTTATCATAAGGTTCTTGATTTAGGTGATGTGTCTTTTGTTGATTAAACCTGTTGAAATTTGGGTTTGGTTGGATGGCAGAAGGTCTTTGTTGGTTGAAGTTTGGATTTGGCCTGATAGCTGAGGGCCTGTTCTGTTGAGAATAATTTTGCTGTTGGTTAGAGAAATTTTGGAAATTTTGCGGTCTATGATTAGATGTGAAATGTTGCCTTGGAAGCTGTGCTTGATTAGAATAAGCATTTGGTGTGAAATTGGGAGATGGGGATTGATAGTTTTGCCTTGTGCGGCATTCATTAACATGGTGTCCGCTTCTTTTGCAGAAGGTGCAAAATTGTGGGGAGTTTGGACGTCTTTGTGGGTTTTGAATGAGATTTTTATTTGGAACTCTATTAGAAAATTTTTGTGATTCAAAATAGGATAATTGCAATTCACGTTTAATGCGGTTTATTGCGTCTAACATGTCGCCAGGGTTACCAGCCCTAATGATTTGACCTAATTTGGGTTCTAATCCGGTTAATAAAGTAGTCAATGTCATATTTTCAATGAGGTTACATTGAGCAGTTTTTTCCTCTAGAGTTAGAATCTGCTTTTGCACTGCTGCGTGCATTTTCGCGTTGTGCGTTTGTAGTCTTGATACAAATATTAGTGCGGTTTCGTTGGGTAACTGACGAATCCTCTGCAGATCCTGAATCAAAGCTGTCAGGTCGCGAGAGTCGCCAAAATGAGCTTCAAGTAAGCTTTTGATTTCTGCCCATGTAGCAGGGTTTCGGGAATTTATTAATTCTGCGGCTTTTCCGCGTAATTTATTTTTTATGTGAAGCGTTAATAAGACGCGCTGATCATCAACAGCGATCCCCTGAGCGGTTATGCAAGCTGAAATAAATGTTTGCAAGAATATGGGGTTGCCGTCAAATTCGGGCACTATGGAAAATATTTCGCTTAACCTATAAGGTTCAATATTTATTGTTTCGTTCGCCGTGATTGAATTGTTTGCATTGGAATTGCTTACGTTTGTAGCCATTTTATTTATATTATTTAGATAATCGAATAACTTAAAACGCCTTTTTCCAATTTAAGTTAGTACGCTACTGGTGTTTTAAAAAAAATTTTTTTTTATATGAAACGTGCAAGAGTGTGTTATTTATTCTGTAATATTTAAAATTTATATTATGAAATAGCTAGGTTAATTCGAAAAACGCGTTTGGTTTAAAAAGCGTTTTGAGTTTGGAAATAGTATATCTCTGATAATTTTATATTTTGCACACACGGTATTATAGAACACAAGCTTGTCTTACGGCCTTAACCTTAACCTTTTATGTGGTATGCAATATTATATTACGATAAAAATGCTAAGATAACAGTGGTACGTGATTACAGTTAATTAGATAAATTCGCACTTAAAGAGTATATGATATTACCATAAAAATAATGTTACGATAGGAACAGTGTATGATTACGGTTATTTATATAGGTCACACAATTATAATCAAGATATTTTGTTTCGAGTTTAAATAAAATTACTACCTTAGATATTAGAACTGTATGTAGCAATGCAATGTATTTTGATAAAATAAGATGTAAAATTATGTCGTTGTTTGCAAATAAATGTTTGCGAGATGATTCAAAAATGACTTACCCTAAATTTTTCATTCCTCGTGGTCCAGTTGAATGCGACTTCGTGAGCTTAGCTTCACCAAAGGTCTCTCTCTGCCAGGGGTGTCACTGGGTGTTCCTTCCACAGGGTTGCCTTTGATGCCGAAGACACCAACGATGGGACGGGATGAAATTCTTACTTGCTAATTGTTGAATCGTGTTGATTTGAAATGTTGCTTTGTTGCTTGTATTTCTTGATAATTATTATTGTTTCGCTTCTGTGCGTTTGAGAATAATGTAGGTTCTTCTGAACAAAGGATTGGGATCCACCACTACAGCTAAGAAGTTCTCCTTGTTCCAGAAGCTCTTTTCGTCCGGTTAGGCACCTTTTTCAGATGGACTCCTTGTTCCCTCGGATATGTTTGCTACTGGTTAGGCTCCCGAACTGTGCGTGTTTTTCAGATCCGCCACGACTGCGCCAATGTTAGATAGTGGATTGTTTGAATAACTTTTTAAAAAGGAACTTTATTTATTACACTGGAGTCTACGTTGACTCTTTAAAAAAATACAATAATAATTTAGATGAGGTTTATTCGAAAGTGAGTATAAGACTGATTACAAAAAGGTTGTTGGTAATATTTATAATGTTTTGAGAACAAAGGAAACAGTGTTGCTGATTCAGCACAATCAGGATTACTTAGAATTGAAATACAATGCTCATGCAGCGCGAGCGGTTATTGAGAAGAGCTGTTACGCAGTATGTAATACGATATGTTTGAGAAGGTTAAGCCTGTCTCGATAATATTATATATCATAGTATATTTCTAATATAACATATATATATATGTGGTGTGTATGTGCGTATGTATGCAGGTGTGTATGTATATATGTGGGTATATATTGCATATATATAGTTACAATCTTTTAGTTTATAAGTCTCATTTATTTTATATGGTCACGGTCAGATGATTTTAATCATCTTGTGATCATTTTTCTTCAGTTTATTTACATGATCATCATACCTAGAAATTCCATGTATTTGAATGTAATCAAATTGTATCAATCTATATGTATGTAAAATTTTATCTTGAAATAAACTATTATTATTATTATTATTATTATAATATACCATCTGTTGTAAAATTTGAAGTTTCATCAACAAATTCTTGGAGAAACAAATTTGAATCGGTTGGTTTAGAACAACCATGATAAGCCCCTATCATATAAACCCGTGAACTAGGATGTATACAACCCAAAATAGGCCAAAGTTGACTATTAGTAGGATCAGGCAAGGGTAAACCATCCACGCCAATTTTAAGACCAATTTCTGCAAAATTATATTTGTTAAACTCTAGTTTAAGCGTTTTCAATATTTCATTTTTAAGACCATAATGGCAATATGTACCCGGTTCAATTTCCCTGGTAATTGTTTTTCTCGGTGTTTTTAGTAATGTTCTGGCATCTTTTGGCATGTCACATTTAAACTGTGGTTGTTGATGTAATACATTTAATAAATCTGAAAGTGCCATGTGAGTAATTTTATGTCTTGTAGCCCACAAGGCCAATTTTAAAAAGTTTATTTCGGTCACTTTCTTCCTCACATACTTTATTTAAATTGAAGTCAATAAGTGTTTCTGAATTAAAACAATTATTTTGTATATCTTCTATTATTGAAGTATTGAAATCACAATAGTTATGTGCGCTATCACCGATCGAATTAGTTAGAGTACAATCCTGTCGAGCATTTTCCAAAGTCTTTTCAGTCACCGTGGCAGTAGAGTCAACGGCACTTTCTGTTAAGAGTGCCTACTGTATTCCGAGGTTTAAAATTTTCATCAACGGTGATAGCCTCCAATATACTTTTTGATTCGCTTTTTACTAATCTTTCATTAATTAATTTCAAATGTCTCTTGGATATCTCGGCAACAGGTTTTCTATTACGGCTCAACATTTTATTTAATTGAATCGATTATTTGGAAAAGGGCACAAGTGACCGAAACTAAATTTTACACTAGAAACAAAAAAGTGTTTAAGTTATGTGGATTTTTTATGATCATTTATAAATAAAGACATCGGATCATTCAACTTTCGAACTAAGATGTGCCTAGATTTATGAAGAAAAAATTTTTTGCTTCGTTAATTTGTGCCCTTTTCCAAACTTATATTGAAGAAAAAGTTGTAAATAATATATATATATATATATATGTATAATAACAGTATATGGGTTAAATCCACCAAGGGCTAAAGGTCACCGCTCTCGGTACTTGCAAAATAGCAAGTCGCTATACACCATGGAGACATCTATGATGTCTGGTGTATAGTAGCATTTGACCACATGAGGGTATTCACTTACCTCTCACCGGTACACCATTTACTTAAGTTTGTATAAAACTAACAGGTTGGCCACTATCATTTGTCTGTTCCATGACCTATGGCATACTGATGAGAACTAATAAGTTCGAAACCGGTCTATGTCTGGTCAGGGAATTGACAAATGACATTGGCTACCAATCTTTCATGATTTGTAAGGTATAATTCAATGCAGGTCGGGGTATTTGCCCGCTGAGTAGTTGTTTCCTGCAAATCATGTATAATAACAGTATATGGGTTAAGTCCACCAAGGGCTAAAGGTCACCGCTCTCGGTACTTGCAAAATAGCAAGTCGCTATACACCATGAAGACATCTATGATGTCTGGTGTATAGTAGCATTTGACCACATGAGGGTATTCACTTACCTCTCACCGGTACACCATTTACTTAAGTTTGTATAAAACTAACAGGCTGGCCACTATCATTTGTCTGTTCCATGACCTATGGCATACTGATGAGAACTAATAAGTTCGAAACCGGTCTATGTCTGGTCAGGGAATTGACAAATGACATTGGCTACCAACCTTTCATGATTTGTAAGGTATAATTCAATGCAGGTCGGGGTATTTGCCCGCTGAGTAGTTGTTTCTTGCAAATCATGTATAATAACAGTATATGGGTTAAGTCCACCAAGGGCTAAAGGTGCAAAATAGCAAGTCGCTATACACCATGGAGACATCTATGATGTCTGGTGTATAGTAGCATTTGACCACATGAGGGTATTCACTTACCTCTCACCGGTACACCATTTACTTAAGTTTGTATAAAACTAACAGGTTGGCCACTATCATTTGTCTGTTCCATGATCTATGGCATACTGATGAGAACTAATAAGTTCGAAACCGGTCTATGTCTGGTCAGGGAATTGACAAATGACATTGGCTACCAATCTTTCATGATTTGTAAGGTATAATTCAATGCAGGTCGGGGTATTTGCCCGCTGAGTAGTTGTTTCCTGCAAATCATGTATAATAACAGTATATGGGTTAAGTCCACCAAGGGCTAAAGGTCACCGCTCTCGGTACTTGCAAAATAGTAAGTCGCTATACACCATGAAGACATCTATGATGTCTGGTGTATAGTAGCATTTGACCACATGAGGGTATTCACTTACCTCTCACCGGTACACCATTTACTTAAGTTTGTATAAAACTAACAGGCCACTATCATTTGTCTGTTCCATGACCTATGGCATACTGATGAGAACTAATAAGTTCGAAACCGGTCTATGTCTGGTCAGGGAATTGACAAATGACATTGGCTACCAATCTTTCATGATTTGTAAGGTATAATTCAATGCAGGTCGGGGTATTTGCCCGCTGAGTAGTTGTTTCCGGCAAATCATGTATAATAACTATATATATATAAGAAAGAAAGACATTTTACATGTAGTTTTAAGTTATGTATAAGTACTATTGAAGTAAGTACATATCAAAGGACCTAGTGATCTTCTACCGGTTCTTCAGCCGTAGTTGTTGGCCAATCGAATATCATAGTGTAGAACCATTTCTTGTCCTCAGGAATGTACGTAATCAGAGACTTCAAATTATTCATTTTCTTGACATTTATGGGCACTTTTGTGTTGTAGGCTTCGTATGTCCCTTCTGTAGGGAGTTCTGGTCTAGAACCAGCAAGCTTAGCCAATGAAAATGAATATGTAATAAATCCGCCTATCCATTGTGAAATAGTAAGGATTCCAGGATTTTCTGAGTCATATCTGAATTCATTGTACTGTGAGATCCGCAGCAGAATCTCTGGTCCTTAGGCACCTTTCTTTTCTGGGTTTCTATTGACTGAACGGTTCTTTTGTAAAATGATGGCCACCATTTCTTGTAGTCAATTACCTGGGAGGTTCTTATTTCCTTAACTACAAATTTTCTACTGTTCGAGGATTTTTTAACGAATTCTATGTACTCTAGGGCGGGTCGAAAAATGCCAAAAAAATTTTTTTTTAATTGCGAAACGCTCTACCCCTAATAAGTTTACGGTGGTAGAAACCTTCAGTCTCAATTTTTTTCATATTTTTATGATCACGTTTTCTGCTTCCAACCAGCCTCCCTTCATAATACATATATGCCTCTCAACCACAACATGGTAACAGTTCTATGTAGGGTTCAATAGTGCAGCTCTTCGCATGGTTTTAGGAACACCATCCCAGAATTCACCACGTTGAGGTGGCTGCACATCGAGCTCCACTCCACCCCCCCTCACCCCTCAGCTCAAAAAGTAATTTAAATATGGAAATCTTGTTTAAATTCAAAATTCGGCATTTCTTGTCTTCCCTGAATTCTTGCGTGAATGAAGCCATCTCTTGAAACTGACCCCATAACAGACTTTGCTGCTTCCGTCACAAATTTGACACATCTTTCCACTGCCTATGTGTGACAGGGAAATTTTGGAAAATCTACTACGGGTGTAGCAGAACTATTAATAAATTGCTTCAAGTCTTCAGTAGATATGTTTGATGTAATTGGAGGTTCTGTGACTTTAATATTTTGCCAGTCAATTAGATTTATATAATCGGCAGCATCAAAATTAAGTGATGGAACTTTAAACTGTCGAATGCCTTTAGTTTTAACATCTCTAGCTTTCAAAATGCGACGCAAGCTCAGTTCTCTCACATGTTGTCTGTCATCTGTCAACATTGCCAGTAATAAGTTCTCAGGATGAGCAAAGTAAGCATTCCTAGCAATGACAGGATCAACTATTGCTTTCAAGTCGTTATTGAGATAGCGGGATAATTTAATTGCCAGCCACAAATGACGAGCTCCATCTTTACAGAAAGGTTTAGACTTTATTTTAAACCAGATTGCTGCATAAACCTTCATAACGAATTCTACCAAATCTTTGAGGGCAGAGGATGGTTCTTCTGTAGATACATATAGCCTCAGTATGCGATTGGCTGTAGTTAACCATCTGGCATGAGAAAGTTTTCCTGGCTGACGATGAGCGAGACTTAAGGGACACTCATCGCTAGAAATTGCTTGACACATGTCTAGAAGATATTTCTGATCTGTGCTCAAATCTTTGCTCTTGAGAGTAGTTATCTCAGAATCTACTTTAATGGAGAGATATTTAATTATAGCTAATTTCTCGCAGGTATCCAAGAGTTTGCCTATGGGTCCAGAAAATGTGGAGGGTCCTGTTATCTTTCCATAAAGTAGTGAAATAGATGACGCAAAGGCAGCTCGTTACCATGAAGCTAACAGCTTGTGGTTGTCCTAAATATTTAGTCTCTGGTTCTTCAACCAATGAAATATGTTCTTCGGTAATTTCAAGACGGTGAAACTTCCCTGCCACATTGTCATGAATAACGGTATTGTTTTTCCTCTCATCGAAATATAAACCACGAATTTCCGTATCGTTTAATTGCGTAGCTGTGGCAAGCCCTCGTGATTTCTGTCTTTCTCTCTGTACTTTGCATTTGCCGATTACTTTACTTGAATTATCTTTAGTAATCAAACCGATATCCTTCAAAACAGCCGAGGATATAGCTGCAGTTGCCCTACTTGATACTCCATATCTATCGCAGATCTTGACTACAGTTGGCAATTTCAGACGCATCTGCTTACAAGACTCTTCCTTTGAAGATTTATTCCCACTTGAAGCTGATGGCTCGGGAACAAATTAGTGTGATGTAAGAGGTTCACTAATTTCCGTATCTTCTGTATTGTTTTCGTCAGTAACAGAACCTTCAATGTCTTTGCGAGGCAAACCAGTATACTGCATTGCATTTACCACTTTAGACTTCCTGACTTCTTCCTGCAATTTTCTCTTTTCTGCCCTTCGTATTTTTTGAGTAGCATCAATATCTATGTTGCCCATAAACATTTTTCTGGATGTTCTTTGGTCAAGTAGGAATGTCTGTTCAGATTTTGGAACCTTTCTAGATTTTTCGCACTTGCACAAAAGAAAATCACACTTACACGCTGCAATTTCGAATAATTTTTCACGGGACTCTTGCTGAAATTGGTCTAGTCTCTTCTTGTACTGTTGACGAGATAGTTTGGATTTAGGTTGCTTTAATAGCCGCATGTATTCCTCGTGATATGCACGAATAAGAGTCATAATACGAGCGTTGGACAGCACTGGTATCGAAGTCGTTTCCCAGATCACTAGTAGTTTATCATAAAGCACGGTAGAGATTTGAAATATTGTTGGCTCTTTATTAGAGCCTTGTTTCAATTTATGGCGTAACCACAAGTAACATTTCATAAGATCTTCGTGGGTTGGAAGCACGTTACCACTAAACTCTCGGGGGGCACCCAACACTGGGTCTATTACATAACCTCTTGTATTAATAATATTAACAGCCATTGTTATTTTCAAATACCGTTTTAGCAACAAAAATATAGAGCAGTAACACAAACTAACCTTATAACATTAATGATACTCCAGAGCAATACACTGCAATGAAATCTGCACACAACTGAGATTATGCGTTTCGATGGAACACTTATATTAGCAAAATCGTGGCATTATGGCGCCATCTACGGTAGTGTAGCGTAAGTTTGGCTTTATCTGTGATTAAAACCAACTGTATTAAGTATGTAGAGAACAAATAACTAATTTAAATTAATTTCAAATTTATAAAAAAAATTGAAATTTCGGGGGTGAGTTGGAGAGAAGGGGTTGAAAAAATTTTTTAAAAAAATCCTGGTTAATAACCTAATCTATAGGTACGTTTTGATAGGTAGAGCATTTGAATATATGAACTTTCATTTTTTCGACCCACCCTAATGTACTCGTCATGTGTATAGATTTTGTCCACCTTCCTTATTTTTCTCTTGACTGTTCCGAAATCCCTATCGCAGTCATTGAATGAATGGCCTCTTATGGGAAAATAATGGATTACCTTTTTGAATCTTTTGCCAAGGCCATTAAAAATCTTATCACGGTATGATTTTTATTCTGGCCTGGACATCCGTCTGAGAAAATATATAGTTCATCTATATTATTAGGAATGAACTCATTTATATAGTTATTTAAAAAAGTTCAGACTTCATTAGGCCCTTTGAGTGCTTGTCCTTCATGATATGAGTAGAATGTGGCATTTCCGGTTTTTATATTATGGATACAAAACTCGAACACCCAAAGTTGCCGCAAATAGAAGATATCCTGAACTGGAATGTGAGGTAACGTTAAGTTTTGCATGTAATCGAATACAATCCCCATGACGTTTTCCTTTTCAGAACAAAGTTTTTTTTATTTCTTTCGCTTTGGAGTAGAATTTCTGTGCTCTCCGTTTATGTACAGTAAGTAAAGATGCAGCAACGCGTTTTGCATTGTCCTTTAAATGAGGATCTTTTAACTTTTGACCGTATTCCTCACAGTAAGAGCACACGTCAACTTGTGGTCTACCGAATGCCAAATAAAAATTTTCCTGGAAAAATTTCAAGAAAAAATCATACTTGACTTTGTCCTTTAAATCCGGATTAGCGTCAATAAACATCGAGTGCATGATTTTGACATTCAATGAAGCAGACAAGTATTTCTTAGTAATGCTGTTTGAGTAATGAATTTCTTTTACATCGAAACACTACAAATTCCTTTATTTTTGTACAAATCTGTCCTGAAATGAGATTATGTCTAGATCCTACTTCTTTTCCTCGCCTATCCTTCGGTGTGATACCAGATGCTGCTAATGAACTAAGACGTCTTACTCTTTTCATTGTGATTCCGAGCAGATTAATGAATGCTATTTTGCAGACCTTGACACGTTTACCATATGTACATATGTGATATGAAAATGTATGAGCTTTCGGCTTAGATTTTTTACTAGTACAGACTTTATTTTTTCTTCTTACGGTATGAACTTCAACAAGACGTTGAAGGAAGGTAACTTGTGAATTTTTATCGTCAAATCTATTCACTTTAGCGAGAATGCTTTGCTGTTCCTCCTCTGAGAAAATATTAAATCACTTTCCTTTACATCTACAAGAAAAGAGAAGCAATAAGCAAAATAATTTTCAATTCAGTTTTTTTGTTTACCTGCAGTTAGGACCTGTTGCTCTTGGTAGAATCGTTTTACAACATAATTCACGTGTTGCAGTCCCTTGACTTTAGCTTTTTTATTATGGTTGATTTATAAGAATCGAAATTTGAAATGCCTTTCTTAAGTTTTCTCCGTGGCAAATTATCTTCATTTTCACTAGTATAACTTGAATCACTCATTTTAACATAGCAAATTAGTATGAAATTAACTCAAATTAGTTTGCACAATGATAACAGCTGACTCACTTACAGGCGCATACTACACCAACGCTTCACCGTGATCATTTGGAAAAGGTCACATCTGCATCACATGTGCCTTTCTCGAAATAAACATCATGAAAATTAAGAAAATGACATAAAACCATATTCACCCAAATTGTCACTTGTGCCCTTTTCCAAATAACTGATTCAATTATACAAAATCCAAAATTCTCAAACCGAGCAGAAATTACAAATGTATAATAGGTATTCGATACGAAAAAATTAATTTGACATTGAATTGAGATGAATAAACTCGTCAAAAACTGAACATTGAGCAGTGACGACATAATTCATTATATCAAATCGTGTTGGTTTTAATACAGGGAGGCGCCTAGAAATCACGTTGGTAAGTAATTTTGCGTGCAGTAAACTAAATATAAAGATGTAGCAAATGTTTTTTAAAACCGTAAATACAATTAACTTAAATAGAGGAATCGTTATTCGCCATATTAATAAAAAAAAATGTTCAAGGTTCTAAAGTGCAATGCTAGTTTGTGGTTATATTTTATATGTACGTACTTACCTTATGTATAGACACACTTTTAGGGCATCCGGTAACTAATATTTTGTAAACAGCAAAATAAACAAGTTTTTTTATGTGATAATGGTCGTGCGTAATATAAGGAATACTGACAATCTAAAATGACGTGACGATAAACGGCGAACACAAATCACTTACTCTTCTGGTCTGTGACGGCGAAACTGAAAGTTCTCACTATGCCATTGCCAACATAGAATGAATAACATTGATTGAGACAGGTTCACCAACCTTTACGTCTGAAAGTGAACTCTGCAGTCGGTCAGAAAAGGAATAAGAGCGATGGCCGAGAACTATAAGATGAAATGAGATAGAAGGAGATTAACCATAATATCACTGTGAGTTTGTGAGGTTTTCTGTCCAAAATAATTTATATACAATGGACATCTCATAGATATCCATTAGATATGTATATATAAAATTATGTTATGGTGACATGCGAATACTCTTTTCGTCACCCAAAACACCGATCAAGTACTTTCCGTGCACGAATCTCTTCGTTGATGTGTTAGTCGACAGTTCGAGAACAGAAAAAGTACGTTCGTGTGCGAATTTCAACGCCATTCGTGCACGAATCGAGTTCGTCTAGTTTCGAGAATTGGGCCCCTGATCGGGAAACACCTTCTCCTAACCTCAACATTAGTACGCAATTCTATGATTAATACTTGCTGAATGGGATGTTGTCAAATTCAGTAGAGGGAAACGCCCTCACTGGGTATGACAGTCCAGATTTTAAGCTTGAGCTATTTATAGAGTTGAGTGGACGATTTGTAGAGTGCGTCAACATCGGGTCAATAATCCAATAGGTGGTATAAAGATTTTGTGAGCGACGCTTGATGGATATTAGGTTGCAATAATTGTAGTTATAACTATGGCCGAGAAACGCCCGGCTAGTCTTTCAGGTATGGGAGATCGACCTCATGCCTGAAGCTATAGTTATCGTTCTTTATCGTATGCTTACACTGCACGTGAAGTTGAATCTCAGCTGTTGAGTGTGACCACGCTACCGATAGATAGTAGTGACAGATATCATACTAGTTGTCAATAGTGACATAGGCCATAGTAGTTGTCATATTAGTTGTCAAATTGACAGGTGTCATAATAGTTGTTAAAGGTGACATATGTCAAAATAACTGTCAAAGTAACAAGTGTCTCAAAAGTTGTCATAGTAACTATCAAAGTGACAGATAGTTGTCAGAATTCAGTTGTCAGATGTTGATAAACAATTACAAATATATTATTAACGAACGTCATATCCATCGCAATTTGACATCTCCGAATCAAGGGCTGTCTATAAATCCATTTATTTTAGTAAGGGGTGCTAGTTATGTTACCAGTGGTTCTTGGTAATCTTTCGTGACATTAGGTTTCGTATGGTAGTATTTTACGCCTGTAAATAGACATCACCATTTCATGTTATCATTTGTTTCATCCGTTAATAAATATTGTTGAATTGATATTATCGTCTTTGACATTTATTTGAATCCTGGATTTACTCTACTGTTAGTTATCCGAGCACGTTAGTTGTTGGTTACAGCTGAGCTGTGACGGAAACTTTATGTTTTGCGATAGTTAACAATGGGGAACATTTTATGCAAAATGCATAATGTGATATGTGTTGTGACAATATAAATAGAAAACATATAAAGTATAAGATATATGTTATGACAAGACAATGTAAACGGCTTAAAAATGTAGTGAGATATATATACTATAATGATGTATGAAATATCCATGCCAAAACCTGTTTTCTAATTGCACTCTCGCTACAGAAAAATATATCAGTGATACGTTCATTTTTGGAATAATTGGCATACATTCGATAGATTGGGGACGTAAGGATATTTGTTCGTGGTGTACGACCTGCAACTATATGGTTATGTCTAGCACTAATTCTACGTACTATACAGGGTTACTGGTAATTCGATACATTCCTTTGGAGATGTGATGGGGCATGAGCTAAGGAGTAAATCTAGCCCTAATATACATTATGCAAAACTCAATAGTTTTTGAGATATTTAAATTTTTTTGTATTTCTCAAAAAAGTAGATCTTAATGTCTTAAAAGTTAATTTCCGAAAAATCTACTTGACATTTTTAATTTTTTTTTACTGGATTACTTGTCCAATATTATAGATATCCGTTTGGAATGAAAAATATCCGGAAACATTTCGATCATGTGAACATTTAAAATAAAAACTTGTAAAAATTTTTTTTTTAAATCAGTTATGAAATTTACCTATTAGGTTTTTTCAAAAAAATATTAATGTAGCACGCGTACAAATTATTATAAAAACTTCCTTATTTCAATAGCTATCTAACTAGGTAGAAATGTTTAATGTACCCTTGATAGTTCTAATAAAAAATTAGTAAAGATAATGCTGGTGGCGGAATTTATTAAACGACTAATCGTTCATTTTCATTTAAGTCAGTCAGTCCTTGACTTTGACGTTTGTGTATATATGTCATTAACTGACATTCTTATCTCCGTGTCCCTTAAGTTTGTTGGTCTTGTTAAATTAGTTATCGAAGATTTTGATTTTGCTCGTAGTTGTTGTTATTAGTTGTTGTTATTGTATTTTCTCTGCCATGGCCGCGTATGCCAACGCAGAATACGCTAATATCTTGTTTGTCTATGGATACTGTGGCGGCAACGCTGCTGAAGCTCGCCGAGAATATGGTCTTTGGTACCCTAACCGCCGCTTACCAAATGCACGTGTATTCAGTACTGCATATCGAAATATCGCTGAAACTGGCTCCGTGAAATGTAGAAGAAGTGACGCTGGTGCTCCTCCCGTTTATGAACCAGATGATGAGGAAGAAATATTGAGGTATTTTGAGGAAGACCCAACTATTTCAACTAATAAAGTCGCAAGACTAGCCGGAGCGTCACAATGGAAAGTTTGGTCTACGATACGTAGAGTTGGATGTCATCCTTACCACTATACCCCTGTCTAAGGCTTGGAGGAAGGTGATCCTGGAAGGAGAGTGGAATTCTGCCGCTTTATGTTAAATTCAGATGCAGAAAGTGCAAATTTTTTAACAAGTATTTTATGGACGGACGAGTCGAAATTTAATCGCGAGGGTATAACAAATTTCCACAACCTACATTATTGGGCAGAGGAAAATCCCAAGTTAACACGGGAAACTAGTTTCCAAAGAAGTTTTCTATTAATGTGTGGATGGGAGTCATTGGCCACTATTTAATAGGGCCACACTTTCTTCCTCAAAATTTAAACGGGGAATCTATGAAAATTTTTTAAGAAATGATCTGGCGGTGATTTTAGAAGATGTTCCTCTCGCCGTCAGACAGCGAATGATGTTTCAGAACGACGGTTGTCCAGCACATTATCGGCTGACAGTACGACAGTTACTTGATGAAGATGAAGAGTGGGCCCAATAGATTGGCCACCCCTTGATTATTACGTATGGGGTTATATGAAGGAGATGGTCTATGCCACACCAGTCAATACTATAGAAAACCTTAGACAAAGGATAGTCGATGCTGCCCAACACATAAGGCATAATATGACAACCAGAGTAACAAGGACGGAAATAAGAAGACGCTGCCGTGTCTGTATACGGAATAGGGGCTCCCATTTTGAGCAAGACATATAAAAAAAAGTACAACTTTGAAATTAATGAAGAATTAAACTCTACTTTTAAAATGTTTTTTACTGTTTATCTAAAAATATAATTCGTACTACTTGTGTTATTTTCACTAGTATTTTCTTAGAACTATTAAGGGTACATTGAACATTTGTACGTTGTTAGATAGCTATTGGCAGTTTTTATAATAATTTATACGCGTGTTACGTTAATATTTTTTTGAAAAAACCTAACAGGTAAATTTCATAGCTGATTTAAAAAAAAAATGTTTAAAGTTTTTATTTCAGATGTTCACATGATCGAAATGTTTCCAGATATTTTTTATTCCAAACGATCTATAATATTGGACAAGTAATCCAGTAAAAAAAAATTTTTAAAATGTCAAGTAGATTTTTCGGAAATTAACTTTTAAGACATTAAGATCTACTTTTTTGAGAAAAACAAAAAAATTGAAATATCTCAAAAACTATTGAGTTTTGCATAACGTAACGTATGTTAGGGCTAGATTTGCTCCTTAGCTCATGCTCCATCACATCTCCAAAGGAATGTATCGAATTACCAGTAAACCTGTATAATTGATTTGATTTGATAGGTTAATATATCCAGAATATTATTTACAATTTTAAAGAGGAAAATTATGGAGTTAGCAGTTCTTCGATTGCTGAGACTTTTTAAGTCAAACACTTCCGGCTATTCAGTTTGTGGAAACCCTCTGGGTGGATATTCACCGTTAAGTGTATACACAGCAAATTTTAAGAACCTACGCTGAATTTTCTCTAGTTGTAGAATATTTTGGAATTGTAAATTGGACTCCACACACTAGAAGCGTATTCAAGACGAGATCTAACGAAAATTACATAAAGTGGCCGATGGGTGGATATATTTTTAAACCTTCGCAGTTACGTATCACGAAACCAAGGCTTTTAAAAGCGGAAGCAGTAGTCATTTCTACGTGTTTATTAAAAGATAATTTTGGATCGAAATAAACTCCAAGGTCTTTGATGAATTCAGGCCTTTGTAAACTTTAGTTGTCAACGTTGTCATTGCACCAAGTATTAATGGTATTTAAGCAGTCTTAAAGATTTAACACAGTGATCGATTGAGTCAATCAATCGATATATTTTTAGATTTGCGTAGAGGAGGAATGGGTGTTATTATCGAAGCAATCCAAAATATCGTTAATAAACATAACAAAGAAAAGCGGATCAAGTATCGACCCCTGTGGCACACCGGATTTTTGAAAAACTGTCAAATTTATAACCTCGGTACTGAACAAATTGATATCGATCCTGCAGATATGATTCAATCGTAATAACGGATAAGAAAGACCGAAGGTGTCCAGTTTACTAATCAAAGTACTATGATCTGGTCAGTGTAATTTACAAAATGATTCTCAATAACATTGTTATTATTCTGAAATCTGTAAGAATATTAAAGAAATAATAGTAAAATATAATACAAATATCTGATAAATTGCTTAACATAAAATGTTTTCGTTTAAAAACTGTTTATTCAGAAAAATCGCTTACTCGACTGTGCCATAATGATCCCCGGGTAATGAATTTGGAAGTTCCTTAAATGTAGAGTTTTAGGGTTTTCCTATTTTCGGAAAAAGTCTAAAACAAAGTTTTAACTGAGTGTTCATTCTGCATTAGCAAAAATATTATATTTTTTAAAATAATATTATTGCAAACAAAATGCAAACGGAAAATCATTGTTTAATTCTATTACCTTCTTACTGTTACCGGAGCCTTCAAATTCGATAATAATATGTTTCAATCATCATTTTCGGAACCACTGTCGCTCCTTAATTGTAACATTCTAAAAAAGTGAGGTTATAAACGCGAAAATATTTTATTAACATTTTAAACGAATTACTTCCTTATCAAGTAAATACTCAGATCCCGAACTCTCAAAGTAGGGGGCGAGCGTAGGTGCGTCTTTACTATGTACATACTTCGGTATGCGATGTAAAGCAACGACAGGCGCAGTTAGTACTTGGATGGGTGACCATTCCAACGGAAACCGTGTTCTCGCCTCACACATCTTCCAGCGGCTTGTATATCAGTGTATGCGCGGAAGCTATACAACCTTAGGCGAGGGTTGTATAAGAGATATACCATCCTTCGGAGGGGATGTAAAGCCGTCGGTCCCTTGTCTATTAAATGTTAGGCAAATAAAAGATCCCTACTCTTCTTAAGGGAAGAGGTTCGGCAAAATTCCTGGTTGGGGATAGCTCGTCTACAGGCGTCGGTGTTAGGCCTCAGTAGCGGAAATAGGCCGACGTTAAATAAATGTATAAAAAAAAAACTCTCAAAGTCTTCAAAAGACTCTTCTTGACATATTATTTCTCTTAAAGCCACTCACAAGCACAAAATCACAATAACAAAGAAACTGATTTCCACGTAAACAGTACTTATGGTCCTTAAATTTGACGCTCATTGGCGCTTAAAACTATTTTTTATACTTTAATTTATTCGTCATTTTTAGAAATAATGTTGAAATGGAACAAATGGTGTAAATTTCATTTATGCAGTAAGAGCTGTTTTGAAAATAATATCACTTGGAACGGTCTGGTTCTCAGCCAACGAAGTAATAGTTCTATTTGGGTTATTTGGTATACATACTTGTAAGTTTTTTTACCGTGTGAAGTATAAAACTTGACCAAAAGAAATTCACCTACAATGCATCCCGTTTCTTCTTTATTACCGATGTTCCTACACTGTTTTCATATTCTTAATTTTTTTCTTGTACTTCCGCATCCATCGTTTTTCCTGATTTATGGTTTCTTCTAGATCAGTGGTTGCAACGCTCAAGCCTGAAGCAACATTCAAACCTTTTTTTGGGGGCGGACTTGTTAGGAGCATTCCCAAACCGCTGTTCTTTCAAAAAAGTTGTAAGTATGCTCTCAACTTTCTCATTACTATTCTTCGTTTTCTTTTGGCAATTTATCAAGAACTTTTCCTTATTGAAAGGCTAAATGCCAGTTGCACGGAAGCCACTCATCATGTTCCAAGTTATCCCCGAAGCAGCTGTATTGACTATTAGGCTTTGGCCAGCTGATTCATTCTATTCATGGCCTTTGAAAAAAGATACGAAAATGTGTCTTTAGGTACTGTTTCTATCATCTGGTTTTGTAACTTCCAGGCAATTAAAGTATGCCGTCATACTGCCTTCATTGGAAGAAAGAAAGCCACACCCAGAGGCTAACAAAAGTGGGTCGAATGAGGGCCCGATATACAAAACTCAGTGTAAATACGTGAAGGTGACTAAGCGGCTCCATATCCGAACGAACACACTTTCTGATATATCTGGTAACAGAACCGTTCATCGACTTTTGAATCTTGTGACTTTTGAACAGTATCACATGAATGAGAATTTCCGCGAGTTTCAGACACGTTTATCGAAAGGCATCAGTTGCTTTGTTACATGTTAACCTATTTTTATAATAGCAAAAGTGATTGTATTTCATATTTCGGTCTAATTTTTAATCTCAAATATATATATTTATCTCTAAAAATAGAAATAAGGGTAGTTCTTTCTTGAACCTTTAATTAAATTATAATAAACCTGAAATGTTATAGCAATGGTAAACTTTCCTGGTGGCGTAATTAAATTGATTTCTTTATATTTCCTTTTCCTCTATCCTATAACTAGGGCCTCGCATATGTGGGTTATATTTCCGCATTTACCAACTAGTCTAACCTTTGTCAAAATTGATTTACTAGTTAGAGGCATGCCTTCTCAACTGTTGGAGCATAATATATCTCAAAGGTTCCATCCGAATAGAAATTCGTTTTCTGAGCTATTCTCTCTTGAGATGACGCTCATGTTGAACAATTTCATTGGAAGGACATATCCTTCTATATACCGTTCATGAATATTTTGACCCATACAATCCATCCTTCACTACGTAACGATCATTTTGAAAGACTTTCGTAAGAATAGAAGGTTCTCTATTGTAATTATCTCTAGAGTCTTTAATGAAATCCTGATAAACCTGAAATGTTATAGTAATGATAAACTCTTCTGCTGGCGTAATTGAATTGCTCTCTTGATGTTTCTTTTTCTTCTTTCCTTATAACTATGGCCTCGCCGTATGGCTTGATTATATTTCTGCATTTATCAACTAGTCTAGCCTTTGTCAAAATTGATTTACTAGTTACAGGCGTGTCTTCTCAACTATCGGAGCATAATATAACCCAAAGGTTTCATCCTGAAAAAGTTGGATAATTTTCGCCGATAGCAAATTGTAATTGCAGTGCTTTTAAGGTATATAACCGATTCTATTCGTGTTCATTTTGAAAGACTTTCGTAATAATAGAAGATCTAACTATAACATGACTCGAGAAGTACCTTTGCTTACGCGTAACTGTTTAAGATACCTCATCCCGCAGCTTTTTCAGATATCGTTCCTCATTATACAGGGTGTTCGTTTTCAAACTACTTCCTAGACGTATCTTGAGGCTGAATTCGAATATCGTTATCACTTTTGGTTATACCCGAAGTTGACATCTTTGTTATTTTAAATGAAAATCCCCCGTCTTTCGTACATTTTTGAATTTCTGATGAAAATTAAAGGTAAATTTGATTTAGCTGTTTACTTAAATGTTCGCATAATCCCTCGTACTTCCCGTCTTCCTGTCTCTAGGTAATTCCGGATGGCACAGATCTCGCAGCACCTTATATGTTGGGGTTCCTATTAGACTTATGAGCGTGGCAGTTTAAAATTTTTCGTCTTGAATGCTATTCGCGACAAAATATTGGTCTAGACGTTCCACGTACACTGCCCAATCTTCGTATTCATCATTAAATTTACGTATTTGTCTTACGATGTTAGGTAACGCCATTTTTTTCGTCACACGTGCACTTGACTATACTGTTTACTACATTTTCCGCATTGCACCGATTTTCGTCGCAAATGTGGTATCTTGTATCTATTAAATAATAAAATTCGAGTAATCTTTATTCTCACTGCAGGTACAGTTACAAGGACACTTCTAATTAACAGGCACGAGTATAGTACGCGTCTTATCATAACAACGACCGGGAGAAGAAAACCCAGACGTTAACCATGCGGTTCCTATTTCAAGTTCCCTACGCGCTTGTATTGTGCGGTTTGGCTATCTGGAGTTTGCAGGGTTGCCACATACCTTGCAATGTGCTTTTGTCTCTTAACTATTTTACCAACCATGTGTAGCATTTCCTTTACACACTGCCCCCACCCTGTTTTACTAGCATCAGTATAAATTTCCAAGTGAGGTATAACAAGAGAAATGTTGTTACTCTACAGGTATATATTAGATTCCCGCCAATCCAACTCTCTTTTTAGATCATTTGAAACTACTATGTTTTGATCATTAGTCTTTTTCAAATCCAAAAATTTTCCACTTTTTATTATTTTCATATAAAGTTTACCACACTTCACTGAGGGGTATGCTGAAACTAATAAACCTGCTACATGAGCCATAAACATAATTTTACAGACAGTACAATTTTTCAACTTAACAACAGCATTTATTATTTTATCCGTTTTTCATCTGGGAGTTCTAATATCTTGTTTGTGTGTTATAGAGAACACAAAAAAATAAAAAAAATTTTTGTGAAATCAAAAAATCTTCACCATACAATAAAGTACTTACTAGTGTGAATGTGACCAAATCAACCACAGCTTTGCTTAAACCATTATTAATAAAAGAGCGCCTCTAGAGCGACAATGTATTCTACAAGTCATAATGGTGTTTCAATATATCACTAAGAAGTGGTATATATTCTATGCTGGATATTGAAGGCCTTTCATCTAACAGCATTTTGTTTACGACTAACATGACATAGCCAATGTCTTGCCCTAAATCGTCTTGAACATTGACCTCATATTTGTCCTTCTCAAGGGCCACAGGTCCCATAGAAGCTGCAATTTTTTTGTTAAGTGATGGTGCACCCATATTTACACCTTTCGGTATTGGATATTTTGATAGAAGTTCCACTTTTACCTTTTTATCGAGGCCTTTGGCAATTATAAAATTGATATGCTTTATTAGCTCAGGATGAGGTTCAAATAGTTCGGTTGAACTATTTTCGAGATCTTCATTCAGGTAGGCTTTCGCATTTTCAGGTAAATCCACCTGTGCTAACGATATTGTTGCCATTATTGGCGATGACGTCTTCACTGGTGGAGGTGAGTCATTTGAGATATTAGCAGCGATCTGGTAATCAGGTAAAGAAGTCCGGCTTCTCGAACCACGATTTAGATTATTACGAAACGAACTTCGCGAGCTTCGTACTCCTGAGGGTCCAGCTGGGCTTCTCGGGCAGTGGCCGAGCCTCTCCGGATACGGTACCATGACCTCCGCTCCCTTCTATTTAAATTATATTCGCTACCACTTATATCGACTTGATGCCGTTGAACAGGGTCTATTTTAACTCGCCCAACCTTTGTTGCAATTCTTCCACTTCCGTGTTGAAGTCGGTAGAATTGAATTTAATTCGTCGGAATTCTCAATGAGAAGAAGATCTAGACCTTGACCGGAGTCTCTTTCTTTTATCTTTTCCCATGTTCTTAGCTAAAACACGCCGAAAATTGATAAATTTTAAGACACAAGATGCCAACTTTCTAGCACAGAAATAACGAATGTCATTCCATAGAGTCGATAAGGTAGATTAGGAGCACCACATCACAAATTAGTATGTGAATACTGTGGCGCCATCTAGGCGAACATAATGGTACTACAAAGTAAAGAATAGTGATCTAAAGGGCGAAGCGCGAATATAATTAAAATAAAATTTAATTTCAATTTTTCTTATCAAAAATTTCAAAACATACGGAAGTAACATAAAATAAATTTTATTTAAACAAAACTTGACCTTAAAAAATTTTTTTTTCGTATTTTACTTTTTCTTTATTCGCAGCACACCATAGTAAAAGTTTTCTTCCTCTTCGGGCATCTGAGTAAGCATTTCTACTAAACGTTTCTTTTCCGCTTCTCCACGTTGCGGCAATTTTTTGTTGAACTTGCGGGACACTCTGGCAACTTAATTTCTCTTTTCAAATTTATTTTTCTAGAGCACGTTAATTCAATTGTAATGACTGAACCTTCGAAAGACTCGCTATATTTAATATTGAGTGTTCGCCTTTTCATAAATCAACTGTTTAACTTTGGCAGTGACTAATCATCCGGGAGGCACGGATCAATAGTTCGCAATTGTGCAGTTTTGTAAGCGTTATCTGATACCTTTGTAATATAATATCGTTGAGAGTGGTGATGCCTATGTCTCAGAAGATACAGGGTATATTTTCATATAACATATATATATATATATATTGTGCTGTTCTACTTTTTATTGTACTTAATAATTTGCAGTACTAATCAAACCTTAACTTGCTTATTTCCAATAGATAAAAAAAAAACTTTAAAACCAAAAGATCAAATTAAAATCTCTTACCTTTTGATCCGAAAGTATGTCAAAATATTTAATGGGCCGGCTAGCTTATCTTCCCCTTCAGGAGCAGGTTCAAATTCAGTTCCTATTTAAAATGAAATTTTTATTAAAGTAAAATTTTTAATCTGATATAAATAATTTATTTTCTTTGATATTTAGATAATTTAGCTTTATAACAGGTTCGAAAGTCTAATAAGTACACTATTTAAATTTTAATATACGACCTTGTCCAAAATTAAACACACAAAAACCTTCCTTCTTCGTAGCTACACACTTCTCTTTCCAAATCCAACAATTCTCCTTTCATTAATTCTTCACCTTATCTCGTCCTTATCTCCTCTGCAACTCCAAACCACAATAACACCTCTACCTTCTTATTTACAGTCTATTTTTCTCTTCTTCGCTGATCTCCGCAATTTCTGACTTTCAATTCAATTTCAAAATTCTTAATCCCTGTTTATTATTTTTCTTCTTCACTCCCTAATTTTCACTTGTTCTTTTTTTTCTTAAATTTGTTTTTCCAATTTTACAACCTCTCTTTTATCTGTTGTTTGTTGTTCTATCTCACTAAATATCAAAGTATCCAAAATAAACAAAACAAAACAAAACACCATATGAATTTTGATTAATTTCATTCCAAACATAACCCAACTTAAACCTCCTTGTCTTTCTCCAGGAAAAGATTTACCAACTATAAAATAAAATTTCCTACTTAAAAGAAATGTCATAATGACTTAAATGTCAGAAATTATTTCAACAACAACTTAATAACTCAGGAAAACATTTACCAACTATAAAAATAAAATTTACTACTTAAAAGAAATGTCATAATGACTTAAATGTCAGAAATTATTTCAACAATAACTTAATAACTACTAACATAGATGTCAGTATCAAACTTACTGTTGACATCAAATAAAAACTTTAAAACTATTAAAACAACTCTAAACAAGTATTAACATTCTAAAACACATATCTTTCGGATCTTTAGCTAATTTAAATAAATTTTGAAAACCATCTAAAGGAAATAAACAAATTCAAACCTTGATTCAGCAAATAACACAAACATGCAATCTTCGTAATCGTCCAATATGCAAATACATCGCAATATATATATATATATATATATATATATATATATATATATATATATATATATATATATATATATATATATATATATATATATATTATATAGAGTCCTTTGACTAAACTTATTATAAAGTAAGTAAACCATGAGATATGTTTCTGAACAAAAGGTTCATTTATTAATTTATCGAGTTTTTATCATATTCATTTAGTTTGTGTTCGGCTATGTTTAATTCGTCAAGATTTAATTTTTGATAATTTTAAAGGTCGTAGTTTCAGTACTTCCTTTGGTAAATGATTACAACTAAAATTAACTGTAGGTATATGAACCGTTTCTTCAATATATGTTTTTTTTTCATAAATTGGATATACTCTAGTTGATCATATATATGCTGCACAATGTGGGTATAAATTTAAAATTGCATTTTGTTCAACAATTTGTATTTCATTTTGTCCTAAACAATTTATTACAAATGGTATTGAATTTGTTATCGCTAGTTATGTTTTTTCGGAGGAAAAATCGTTTTTAAAAAACAACTAAATTTATTAATACATAAAAATACGACAGCATAACCGATTTACAAAGAGAGTAATCTACAACTAACTAAAAAATAATAAATGCATTACATAGATGCTGTTCAATGTGGTTATCTGTGGTATATCATATTATGCTGACAGATGAGCTCCACGAGTGCATAACTCCTCCATCCTCAGTTTTTGGATCGTCCTCGACTCCAAGTAATTTTGAAAATACTTTCCTATCTACTTTTACAATATATTTCGGCTTAAATACTAGTTTTACAATTTGTTTCCTATAAGTAATTATAACAATACATAATAGGGTTACAATCGTGATAATAACAGAAGTAATTCCTATGTAGGAATACTTGATAGCCATGTGATCTAACAATATAGGCTCCTTTACGTCCTTTAGATCATTATTAATTTGAGTAAAGTCTTTTAAATGGCTTGTTGATAAGATCTTTGTTGGTTTATTTAAGTCCTGTATGGTTTCATTTGGTAACGAAATGTTTATGAAAGTATTTGCTATGAGTTGCGAATTGACAATAACATTGCAACTTGAGCCTTTAATTGTGGTTGTGGTAACATCATCGTGAACACACAGTGCAACAATCACTTTTGTGGGTACCTTGAATAGGGTTAATATGCCATGTTCCATTATAGTTATGGCATCAAAGTCTGTAACAAGAGCTGTAGTGCAGCTCGTAACATTTTGTAGGGAGCATTTGCTTATCAAATTAGGCGAACATAAGTAGAATGTTTCTATCTCTTGGCATTCTTCTGACCGTCTCTCTTTTGTTGAATTCTTCAGGTAGTAGTGGGTAGGTGGTATAATAATGATGTCATTTTGATTAGGTACTGGATAGATTTTGAATAATGAATAGGTAGGGGATTGTAAGATGGGAATTTTTAATATGATAACAATCACACTGTCTTTTAGCAAAAGAGTTATTTTAGAATTGTCTAGTACTTTAAACAGATGATTTTTTATCTAGTTGTAGTACCATTTTTGGACTACATTGTGTAAAAAGATAACTTTCTAAAATTTTTAGATCTTGCAGACTGAATAATTCAATGTTAGGTGTATTAAGTCTTGCTAAGTTAATGGTTCTGAGAAAAATGTTTACTTGTTTTTCTAATTTGTCAATATTAACTAACTCCTAATTAATTGTTTCGAGTAGTTGTACGTCATCTTATAGGTTAATCGTAGTGAGTTATTTTGAAAGGCAGAGCTTTTCCTGCTCAAATTTATTTGTTAAATGTAGTAAATTGTGACATTTTTTGAGAGACTTGATGTTGATTGTTTTCAATATTTTTAAGTTATTATTTATATTAATTAAATCATCCTCGTTTAAATTTCCCTTTATGAATTTAATCCCTTTACCGAGAAAATTGAATAAACCTCTTTTCTCCCTGTTAGATTTTAAATCAATTTCGTCAATAATTACCGAGGTTAATATATTAGCATCTTTATGATGAGATTCTATTAAAAGATTATTATGAGTAATTTCGTTAATATTATTTTGTATTAATGTTAAATTAAATTGAAAATAGAATTTGTGATAATGACTAAGTAGTTTCCCCTGACCTAGGGGCTCTAGGTAGTATCCGTTTGTCTGAAGCAGCTTGACTTGAGTATACTTTCAGGATTGGTAGAAGGATTCTGTAATAAATTACTTTGTCTTACTCTTTTAATTTGTCTAGCGTGAATGTTTACATATTTCTTTTTAATTTTTGGCGCGATCTTGTTTTTCTTGTGTGGTATTAGCTATTTCCCTATCCTATAACGGGGTTCATGTTTTCCTCTTTTGGCATTTCTAACAGCAATAATGTCAGGTATTTTTGGAACAGGTGGTTCTTTATTTTTGTTGTTTTTCGAGTCGTTTATCAGCTCGCTGTTTTTGTTCGTTATAAAGGTCATTGTAAAATGGTAAGATCTCGTCCTTTCTTTTTTGATTATAATTTTCGTGTATGGTCATGTCTCGATTAAATTATGTTTCAATAAGATAAGGACCATATAAAATAGAAAACGGTGGGAAGCCTGTAGCGGTATGTATTGATTGATTATATATTAATACGGCGGCTAACATTTGATTTGCGGGTGTCTCACTGAGGTTTAGTTGTGATTCTAAGTTTTTCTATTAAGGTAGAGTGCATTCGTTCAATTGGTGAATTCGAATTGGGATTATAAGGCGTTACAAAATGTAATTCGATACAGTGCATTCTCGCATATTCTTTCATTACGCCATTCGAAAAGTGTGTTTGCGTTGTCCGTATCAATTCATTTCGGAAAAGAATGATGAGAAAAGTAGTGTCGAAATTTATTTAGTATAGTCATGTGATCCGTTTGTTTAATGTGATATGCTTGGGCATATCTGGAAAATAAGTCTATAAAAGTTACGAATTTACTGCCTTGATATGTGAATATGTCTATGTGTAGAGTTTCGAACGGTTTTGTGGCTAGTAAAGGGCCTTCAAGTTCTAATTGATATGGGTTTCTATCGTATTTAGTACTCTAACATTGTTCACAATTATTCATAGTTTCGATTATAAAAGTTTTTAATTTAGGATTATAATATTCCAATTTAAGATGGTTGTAAGTTTCATTTATGCCATTATGATTTCTTAAATGATATAAGTTAATTCGTAATTTAATTTTGTCGTCTTCTAGGGCTTCTAAATAGGTGTTAGATATTGATACTTTTGCACAATTGTTCAAATGTTTTTCTAATATGCGAATAACTATTTCTTTTAGGTCTTTGTCTTGTATATACAAACAACAGGGTTTATTGGGTATAATAGCATTTTTAATTCATTAAAAACCTGCATTTCGTTTGATTTTTGACTAAATCTTATTATATAGTGGTCTTTGTTAAATATTTTTTTTGTGTTTTGTGTGAATTCGCGTGTGGGGTAAACAAATGATTCTATGATTGAAATAATTGACGGGTTGTTCCGAAATCGCTATCACTAATCTCTGATCGTTGTTACTTACAGTATGTGCGGTTTCTAAATCACCAAGTATATTTGCTAAATTCAGTTCAGGCTCATCGTTATTACTTATGGTGTGCATTGCTGATTCTATATCATTAAGTATATCTGTTAGATCTGATTCCGAAACGTCGCGGTTTAAAATAGAGTCTAAATCCTCTAGGCCGGATAATTCAGCAATGTTAGGTATAATCGAGGAGTTGTCATTTTCATTAATATTTATTTCTATTCGCGATAACGCGTGGGCGACATAATTCTCTTTGCCTTTGCGATATTTAATTTCAAAATTGTACTCCTCTAATTTTAGCTTCCATCTAATCAATCGCGAGTTAGGTTCTTTAATTTTACTTGCTTACCAGAGGGTTGTAGTAGGTTTCAATTATGAAACGCTTCCCGTATACAAATGGATGAAAATGGCGGCATGAATCGTGTATACTAAGTAATTCTAATTCAATGGCGGAATAATTGCGTTCTGCCGAATTTAAAGTTCTAGAATAATAGGCAATTGGATGATTGTTTTGTGATAATACGCTACCTATAGATATTGTTGATGCGTCTGTCGTTAACGTAAATGCTTTATTAAAGTCGGGGAATGCTAATATAGGGGCATTTTGTAGCAGTTCTTTGCAAACATTAAAGGCTTTTACATAGTCGGGATTCTTTTCGTTTATTTTTTCTCCTTTTCGTAGGCACTTAGAAAAAGGGAATGTTAATTTTGCAAAATTTGCTATAAATTTTCGGTAATATCCGATAAGGCCTAAAAATCGTCTTTGATCGTTTTGGGTATTGGAAATTTTTGGACAGCTTCTACTTTTGAGGAGTTAGATTTTATGCCCTCGGGTGTGATAATGTGACCGAGAAAAGCAACTTCTTTACGAAGGAACTCGGATTTGTCGATTTGAATTTTTAGGTTTGCTTTTCGTAGTTCCTCGAATATAATTTTTATATGATGCATGTGTTCTTGAAGAGAACGAGAGAAAATTACAACATCATCCATATATACAAAACATATTTTGTACAGATGGGCGCGAAGAATATTATCCATTAATTTTTGAAAGGTAGCGGGCGCATTTTTGAGCCCAAACGGCATACGAAGTTACTCGTAATGCCCGTTATTCACGGTAAAAGCCGTGTTCTCTATAGATTGCGGGTCCATTTCGAGTTGATGAAATCCCTGGGCCAAATCAATCGTAGTGAAGTAAGTGCATCTGCCGAGATTGTCTAATATTTCGTCTATTTTCGGTAGGGGGTATTTGTCCTCGATTGTATTTAATTTCCGGTAGTCAACCACCATGCGATATTTTTTTTTACCACTCGTGTCGAGCTTTTTTGGCACTATCCACACCGGCGAACTATATGGAGAAATCGATGGTCTGATAATGTTATTACGTAATAATTTTTGAATTTGTGATTCAATTTCTTCTCGCATAGAGGGGGATGTCTAAAATATTTTGTAAAAATTGGAACTTCATCTTTTGTATATGATGTATAACTCGATTGGTAAATGAGAGATTTGAATTTTCGTGATAAAATATGTATTTATACCGGAACATAAATCTAAAAGAGCTTTACGTTCTTCGGGATTCAAAGTATCTTGTTGCGGACCTCTAGCGTATGCGACCCACCATACGCTTTAGCATTTTGTGGGCCGCATAATAACAACTGCTACGTCCGTAACACATTTCGCTATTCTCCACGGGAGGGCGATACCCTTGTGGCACGTGATCAGCAGAGAGAGCGGAAGACGGGTAGGCAACCATTTTTGTTGGCGTCGTAGGTAGTTGATAATTCTACCAACCTCGGTTTTATCCAAGGCATCCTGGTGGATTTTGGAATTATCAACACAAGAAAATTTCCTCAATCTGTTGTTGTTCCGTTTAGCGGAATATTTTGTGGTTGTGAGTAAATTTTATCTGCGGAAGCAGGATATTTAATTACACAAGGTAAGCTAACCTCTTTACGCCATCTTACCCGTTCTCTACCCACGTGTTTCGCAAATTTGCAGGCTTTCCTTTGCAAATACCGTGTCAACTTGAAAGGCGGACTCGACCCCATTCATCCGACTGTGGCTTTCGAGGAGTATTGGTGGATTGTTCCCTCATCAGTGAGGTAAATTATGTTTCTTTTGTGGTTATATCAGATTTGAATTGCCCACATTGGGCACGCTTCACGCGCATTTCTAACTTTGCAAATTAAATCGTGATATCTCTAGGGTTCCACGGACGGGGCTTCTACACACGTCAGTGAAGTTCCACGGACGGGGCATCCACACACAGTGGAAAGTTCCAGGGCTGGAGAGGCTACAATCAACCCCATCCTTGGGTCCATTTCTTTTATCCCGAAGACATCTCCTTAGGGCTACAGGTTCTTCGAAGTCGGTATCGTACCACCCTAAATAAGTGTGTTGTTGTTTTACTTACCGGGGACCACCTTCAGTGGTTCGACTCGGTTATATTCGATTCATATTTTTTGTATTTTTAACTTGTACATATTTAAAGATTTTATGCATTTATATTTATCTAAGGAGGTTCTCTAAATCAGACCCGTTGTAGCAGAATTTATGACCATTTATGAGGACACTGTAAACCCATGTGTAGCTACACGAGGCATTTTATTAATGTTGTAACTTATTTATCGAGAAATTTGCCACACCTTTTGGACATCGCCAGGTTACATGCTAGAGAACCAATATCTGTAAATTGTTTAATATAGTGCATTTCATTTTTAAAGAAAGTGTCATTATTTCGTCTGCGATCACTACGTATGGAAGCCTCAGTGATTTGTTAAGTAAGTAAACTAATAATTTGTCATAGTTTATGTAAACTTGGGCTTAACGCCCTGAGATAGTCTGAGCTAGAGGAATTTTATCGTAGGCACGTACATCACTTATCCGGGTTAGGTTGGTGCCCTACGATATCTGCTACGCTACAGTAGCCCAAGTGATTTTGTTATGTTAATATCTTATAATCATTAATATCCAACGTATTTATTTGCTTATGTACGTGTAAATCATAGCAATCTATTCGAATCATTTCTGAAATAGGTGACGATAATTTTTCAGTGGGTACTTCAATATTAAAATATTCGATAGGTGTAACGTTTACCCTTTGTTCGAATTTTGACTGAAAATGTTTTTGGAAAATATTCGGTATTTTAATCAAGCCTTTATCGATTTTTGAAATGCATTCAGGTATTTCGTAATTATCTAATTTAACTGATGGTATCAAAACAGTGCCTTTATCTAAATTTGTTGGAATAATAATTTTATCTGTATGCGTAACTAATAAATTAATTTGCTTTTGGTTATATTCAAAGTAAAATGGAATTTGAGCGCCACCAATTGTTAGTAATTGTTTTTCATAGTTAATATTAGCCTTTTGAACCAATAAGGGCGTCAAAGTTTTGGTGCCATGGTATAACTCGTTTGACGTTTTGTGAGATATTTTATTCATTTAATAATGGAAAAATTACATTGTCATAGGAGCTAGATTTTTTGTGCATAGATAAAACATTGAAAAATTCTTTTTTGTAACATTGCTTAAAGGGTTCAGCAGCATCGGGATTTATAATAGAATCCGATGCTCCTGTATCGATTAAAACCTTAAGATTTAATTGGGGGAGGTAAAACGATGGTAGCCGAGATAATGTGTAAACATTATTTAAGTTAATGATTGGTTGGAGGTCATAAAATTTGCATCACTTTGTTCGTTTTCCGGGTAATCGTCGTATTGTTCAATGCCATTTTCGTTTTCTAATGGATAATCCGATCTTTCGAGTTCGTTGTTAAACAATTCGGCGGGCCTATTATATGTTGGGTGATTTTGCGATGGATATGGAGAGTTTCGCATTTCAGCAAATGGGTCATCAGATGGCATCAGGTGCCATCCAAACCGTTTCTATTTAAATCGGCGAATTTGTGATGCTCAACCAAAATCGTTTCCAATTAAACCGGTGGGTTTAATCGTGAGGCACCTATCACATCAGCTTTCAGGCTTGGTTTATCTGATGTATTGAGGGTGGGGGAATTAGCTGTTGCTGCAACTTATTTGCTTGATAATGAAGGGTATGTTTGATGTGTAACTTTTACCCAAAATGAACAATTTAAAAAATTATACTGTGTTTTATAGAAATCATATTTTCTATGTGGTTTTAACCGATGAAGAAATAAGGAATCTAGAAAACAGTAAGAAAAATAGTTACTTCAAAGAATTGTATTCTATACTACTAAATACCTATATTTTTAGATTCAGTTAGTAAAAAAGAATTTAGTAAAGCAGTTTATGAAAGTTTTTTTAACAATAGTAAGGAGACCTCGCAAGAGACCCAACCCCAACCTTCTACATCAACTAATTGGTCTCAGAGTTTACCTGAGAGTGAATCAATTGAGCATAATTCACAATGAAACTCATGACTGTGACTCATGAAACGTCAAGAATTACCTGGACTAGCGAAAGAATTTATTTATTATTAGACATTAGACTCGAAATGGAAAGTTAATTTAACCGACCAACCTGAAAGAAAAAAAACTATGGGAGAAAGTTGCCACTAAATGTAAAGAAATCGAAAATTTTGTTGTCACTGCAACTGAATGTAATGATAAATATAGAAATTTAATGCAAACCTATCGGACAAATAAATCCAGAAAATTTCAAACAGGTGAATCGAGGATCACATGGGAATTCTTTGAAAAAATAGACAGTGTATTAGGTACAAAAGCTTCTTCGATTCCACAAAAAGAGAATTTGGGTGATACACTGACTTCAGACTGTGATATATCTTTAATTGACTCGGGAGTCGATGAGCATACAGATGACTCAAGCCAGAGAACGGTCGAGGACAATATGAGCGCAAAGAAAAAAGACAGGACTCTAAAGAAGTATCTACAGTGGAAAATTGAAAACAAAGAAAAAGATAGGCAAGATAAGATACAAATTTGGCAAGAAAAAAAATAATTGAACATTTGCGGAAATTAATGTTTTAAAAGATTTAGTACGAGCAATGCAGGAGAGAAGGAAAAGAAGACGAGATAGTGAAGAATCGGACTAGAAAAATAAGTGATTAGTTAGGTTGGGTACCAATTACGAATATTCTTTTATTTCTGATTATCTGTTTGTATAGAATATACCTATATTTTATTTATTTATTAATACTTAGTCAGCATCTGTGATGAACAAAATATATTTTTAAGTTTATTTACTACAAAAGAAATGTACACTTTATTTTCTTAAATATAACATTTGACATATAAGATTATTAAAAACTAGTGGTTTTGTGTCAAAAAAAAAATCTAAGTTAAATTGTAGTATGAGTTGCCGTTAAAGTACGCATTATTTAAATTCTTTTCGACATGCCGTCTTCATCTAATACATTGGTGTTCCCATCTACATTTTCATTGGATTGGATCAGTGTTGTCGTTTTCATTTTCTTCTGTATCTAAAGGAACGTCTAATTTTATGCATAAGTTATACAGAACACATGCTGATATTATAATATATTTGGAATTCTGTAACTTTATAATGTTTAAATATTTTAATTTTCGAAAAGATCCCTTCAACCTTCCAAAACTTTGCTCAAATAAAACTTTTTTACTGCTAAGCAGTTTATTAATTTTTTTTTTGTGCTGCCGATAGATGCCTATTATCTTTAAAAGGCACCATTAGAAACTCTCGTAGTGGATAAGCAGTGTCCCCGACAAGATGGCAATTATGTGGTATGTATTCTCGTAATGTTGCTGGATCGTTTAATTTCTGAAATATTGGAGAATTTTGCCACATTCTAGAATCATGGCTTGATCCAGGCCATCCACAAAAGATATCAATAAACTCTAAATTTTGAATTACACACGCCTTGCATCAATAAAGAGTGGTACCCTTTTCTGTTGTAATAGGAATTATCACCTCGAGGTCCTGGGATGGGTATATCTGGGAAATATCCAGGACCCCGCAATGTATTAAATTCTTGTATACTTTTAGCAGCCACTTCTTCTTTTGGCCAGACTATATACTTATTTTTCAAAGTATAAATCAATTTACATGTTTTTATAAACGTCGTGTGTGCCTCTCCTTTAGACATATTAAATCTGTCGGCAATCGCTCTAAATGATTCCTGATTTGCCAATGTCCACAATGTCATTAGTGTAGCAGTTTCTAATGAAACTGCAGGTTTTCTAGGTCTGTTTTTGGCAAGTCGATGTTGCAAGTTACATAATAATAGCTACAACATACACAGCATTATTAATTAATCACAATTATGACATTAATCAATATTACCTCAACTGCCTCTTTATTTAAACGAAAATGACTTTAAAAGTCATCATCATCATATAATGGGACTACATCCGTCACAAAATTTCTGATTTTCGCCCGTCGTCTCGGAAATGCCTTGCGAAGCGAAAGATCGTCATCCGAACTTGAGGAGTCTATAAATATTAAAAATTAACAAGTTTTTAGTATAGTAAATATATGTTTACCCGATTCTGATGTACTACTACCCTCAATCACCTCAATCATTTTTTTAATTAAAATTTCTTCCATTTCAGTCCCTTAGAAAACAAATCTGCCAAACAATTTCAAATATAAATTTTAGGTTATATCAGCCAAATAAAAAAAAAATCAGTCACACCAGAAATGCGTTTCCATATTCCAGTAACTTTCATACCAATCTGCAATTAACCAGTAGTGACGTCATCATTCTAGTAGATGAATATGTGTTGAATTGCGAAGAGTATACCGAGCCAACAGAGTGCACAGTGAAGTGGAAGCCCCACAGTCAGCGACGTCGACACTTCCAGTGTGCATCGAGAGGTGACCGAGCGCAGACGTACCACCGATCCAAGAAAGTGCACAGTGAAGTGGCAGCCCCACAGTTAGCGTCGTCGACATTTCTCTAAGAAGAGGAAGTACACACGTCTTTTTCAAGACGGTGTACTATAAAAGATAAATAAAGTCTCCCTCCCTTGAAGACACCATTTTTACTGTTATTAATCATAACTTTTTCCCATAATATTATAGGTATTCCCTTGCAGGACACCCACAGCGACGTTACCGTGGAGGACGGTAGCATGGACTACAGCGAAGGCGTAACATCCCAGAGCGGTAGCCCCCGAGGGGGTACCCCAACCCCAAGGGATGACAAAGAGACGATAAAACGTCACACAGAGGAGAACAAAACCCTCAGGAAGAAAATCGACGAGCTCACCGAGAGGTTGGAGCTGATACAGAGGGAACAAAAGTCCCAGCACGAAGAGCTTCTGCGTGCGATTCGAGGAGAATCGCAAACGCGGAAGAGGAAAAACCCGCCCGCCACCAATACAGACTCGGACGAAGAGGCCCCTAAGGCGGCAAAGAAGGTAGCTGAAGAGCCCCTTAGGTGCCCCCCGAGTCTGAGCCACCCAGACGAAGCAGATCGGGATCTAGAGCCCCCCAGCAGGAGGCTAGCGTCCCCCGACAAAACGCCAGGGAAGAGGAGACCGAGGCCCCTCAAACAAGAACAAGAAGCCAGCGCATACCCCCGGTAGTGCTGAGAAATAAGGAGACATGGACAACGGTGAGCCGTCGTCTAACCGAAACCGGCATAAACTTTAGCAAAGCTAAAGTTACCGCGGAGGGAGTCTCCATCGAGCCCGCAACATCCGAAGATTATCGCAAGATGACTAGGATGTTCGCTAACGAGAAAAGGGAGTACCACACGTACGCCCTGCCAGGGGAACGGCAGCTACGTATGGTCATCAGGGGGATCCCGAGCAGCGTTACTTGTACAGAGGTGGCAGAAGACCTCCAAGACCAAGGTTTCGCACCCACCGCGGTGCAACGGATGACGTCAAGACGGACGAAACAGGAGGTGCCCCTCGTACTTGTCCTAGTCCCACAGGACCAGGACAAGATACTCCAAGTTACAAGGTGCTGCTCTCTAGTCGTAAGGACAGAGAGACAGAGAGCCAAGGTAGCGGCATCCCAATGCCACCGCTGCCAGCGTTTCGGCCACGGACAATCCAGGTGTACCGCGCAGCCGAAATGCGTGAAATGCGGCGAGGCACACCGGACGACAGAATGCAAGAAGAAGGCAGACGAACCGGCCAAGTGCGCGAACTGCCAAGGGGCCCACCCGGCCAGCTACAAGGGATGTCCAAAATACCCCAGGCAATCAGCCAACGCCACTCAAAGGCCGGTACAGAGGCCGACGATGACCTCAACAAAGAAGGGCGGCGTAGCGCCAGGCACGAGCTACGCAAAAGTAGCCCAGGGCAAGGCAGAACAACAAATGTGCTCAGCGATGAGTGCATTTTTTGCTCAAATGTCAAACTTTACTAATCTGTAATGCCTTTACAGATTAAACCGGAATTCCTGCAGATGGCGGCCTGGAATGTAAACGGTCTGCAACAAAGGAGACTTGAAGTCGAAGAGCTCCTGACCAGGTACGATATAGACGTCATGGCACTGCAGGAAACCAAGATGACCCCGGCCAAGGAGATCAACTTCCCAGGATACCACACGTACAGGATGGACTGGGTAAACATACCTCAGCGACCCGCAAGAGGAGTGGCTCTACTCGTTAAAAAGACCATAACCCACCATCCGACGGTACTGCCTGAGCTAGAAAACATGAATGCCACCGCCGTAGTAGTGTCCACAGCACGAAACGGCGACGTCCAAGTGGTTTCATGCTACCAGCACGCAGCACGCTTACCGAGGGGGACCTGGACGCAATTCTGCCCGCCAGGACACAGGTCGTCGCAATTGGCGATTTTAACGCCAAATCCCAGCAATGGAACAGCGGCATAACCAACACTCGAGGACGAGAACTGCTGCGGTTCCTGGGGCAGCACGCCGGCGAACTGATGGTGGTAGGACCGGACCAGCCCACCTTCGACAACGGCAGACACAGGCCAGACGTACTGGACATAGCCATCCTAAAGGAGATGACCCTCGAAGCGGAGATCACTACCAGAACGGAGGGATCTACCGAGCACAACCCGATCTTCCTAACTCTAGGAGGACAGGCGGGTGATGACAACGCTACCTTCACGAAGCGACGAACGGACTGGGAATCGTACCGGCTGCACCTGCAGCAGTACATCGTAAAAATTCCCAGACTAGAAATCGTGGAGGACGTTGAGAGGGCCGTCATTACCTTAGAGGAGCAAATCCTGGGAGCAATAAGGGCCAGCACGACAGAAACAGAAGTAAGAAGACACCCAGCACCGATGGCGAACCTACCAGAGGTCACCAGGCAGCTGATAAGGGACAGAAGAAGCGCCAAGAGACGGGCTCAGAGGACGAGGCTCCCCGCCGACAGAAGGGAGTATAACGTCCTCAGCCGAAGAGTGAAAGCCGCCCTCCAAGAACACCGCCAGGAGGGGTGGCAACGCCACCTTGAGTCACTTGATCCACAGGACAGAAGCATGTGGAATACCCAACGTGCCCTGCGAAACCGGAGGAAGCCTATGCGCCCGATTCACGGAGAGCGAGGGATCGTCTACACTAACCAGGAAAAAGCCGAGGCGTTTGCCGACAGCCTAGAACTGCAGTGTAGAGAGAACGAGCTCGAGGACGAGGACTGGGTGGACGACGTCGAGCGCAGAGTACGTAGGATCCACCGCCTGCCTGATGACGACCACATCCGCCCGACTACCCCCGAGGAAGTCAAGGAAATCCTTAGGAGCCTAAAACCGAGAAAGGCTCCGGGATGTGACAAGATAGGAAACATCGCTCTCAAAAAACTACCCAGGAAAGGAGTAGCGGCGCTAGTCAACATCGTGAACGCGATGTTAAGGTTACGGCATTTTCCAGCCAGGTGGAAAAAGGCCGACGTCATTATGATCCCTAAACCAGGGAAAGAACTAATTTTCCCGTCTTCTTACAGGCCCATTAGCCTCCTCCCAGCCATGAGCAAGGTTGCAGAACGGGTCATCTTGAAGAGGCTTACAGAAAAGACAGAAGAGCTGAATATCATCCCGGATGAACAGTTCGCGTACCGATGTTACGGACCTCTAGCGTATGCGACCCACCATACGCTTTAGCGTTTTGTGGGCCGCATTATAACAACTGCTACACGTCCGAAACACATTTCACTATTCTCCACGGGAGGGCGACACGTGAACAGCAAAGAGAAACGGAAACCGGGTAGGCAACCATTTGTGCCGGCGTGTTAATTAGTTGGTAATTCTTCCAACCTCGGTTTTATCCAAGACATCCTCGTGGATTTTAGAATAATCAACTCAAGAAAATTTCCTCAATCTGTTGTTGTTCCGTTTAGCGGAATATTTTGTGTTGGTGAGTAAATTTTATCTGCGGAAGCAGGATATTAAATTACACAAGGTAAGCTAACCTCTTCACGCCATCTTGCCCGTTCTCTACCCACGTGTTTCGCAAATTTGCAGGCTTTCCTTTGGAAATACCGTGTCAACCTGAAAGGCGGACTCGACCCCATTTATCCGACTGTGGCTTCCAGGAGTTTTGGTGGATTGTTCCCTCATCAGTGAGGTAAATTATGTTTCATTTGTAGGTTATGTCAGAATTGCTCACATTAAGCACGCTTCACGTGCATTTCTGACTGTAAATTTAAATCGTGATATCTTTAGGGTTCCACGGACGGGGCTTCTACATACGTCAGTGAAGTTTCACGGACGGGGCATCCACACACAGTGGAAGGTTCCAGGGCTGGTGAGGCTACGATCAACCCCATCCTTGTGTCCATTTCTTGTGTCCCGAAGACATCTCTGTAGGGCTACAGTTCTTCCACGTCCGGACTAGGTATCGTACCACCCTAAACAAGTGTGTTGTGTGTTGTATTTTTTTTTTACTTACCGGGGACCACCTTCAGTGGTTCGGCTGGATGTCAATTCATAATTTGCATTTTTAATTTGTACATATTTACAGATTTTATACATTTACATATATTTAAGGAGGTTCTTTAAATGAGACCTTTGTGGCAGTATTTATGAGCAATTCATGATCATATTGTAAACCGATGTGTAGCTACACGAGGCATTTTATGAATGTGTTGTAACTGATTAATCGTGAAATTTGCCACACCTTGTGAACATCGCCAGGTTACATGCTGGAGAACCTAAATCTGTAAATTGTTTAATATAGTGCATTTCATTTTTAAAGAAAGTGTCATTATTTCGTCTGCGACCACTACATATGGAAAAAACTCAGTGTTTGTTAAGTAAGTAAACTAATAATTTATCATAGTTTATGTAAGCTGGGCTTAACGCCCTGAGATAGTCTGAGCTAGAGAAATTTTATCGTAGGCACGTACATCACTTTCCGGGTCAAGTTTGCCTACGATATCTGCTACGCTATAGTAGCCCAAGTGATTTCGTTACGTAATATCTGATAATCATTAATATCCAACGTATTTGTTTGTTCATGTACGTGTATCTCGTAGCACCGAACAGGACATTCCACCGAACTCCAAGTACTTCGCTTCACCGAGGAGATTACTAAGGAGTTCAACCAGCGGCAAGTCACCGCGGCGCTGTTCCTAGACGTTGCCAAAGCGTTCGACAGGGTCTGGCACGACGGCCTCCTAGCTAAAATTATGAGTATGGGTTACCCCATCGAACTCGTCAAACTAGTGAGGTCCTACCTGCACCGCAGACAGCTAAGGGTGAAAATCTCGGACCAACTCTCCACTTACAGGACCGTGGAGGCGGGAGTCCCGCAAGGTTCGGTGCTGTCACCGCACCTGTTCGCTATCTACACCTCAGACCTCCCCAGGATCGACCACACAGCCCTGGCCCTGTATGCAGACGACACAGCAATAATTGACAGATCCTGGAAAGCCAGGAACGCAACCATAAAACTCCAGGAAACGGCCACACTCCTGGAAGAATGGTGCACGAAGTGGAAAGTCGCCGTCAACGCCGACAAAAGCCAAGCCATTCTCTTCAGACGAGTGCGGAAAGAAATTCCCACAGGACACGTCTCCATGAACGGCGAGGACATCCAATGGCACGACACCGTCAAGTACCTTGGCGTGGTCATGGACAGAAGCCTAACGTGGAGACAGAACACGGACGCTATCACAGCCAAGGCACGGCGCACGAGAGCCCTCATCTACCCGATGATGGGAAATGGGAGCCGTCTCAACTTGAGGAATAAGCTCACGCTTATTAAGACCCTCATTAGGCCGCAGCTGACGTACGCCTCGGTAGCGTGGGGCTACCAGGCAAACTCCTACATGAAGAAAATCCAGGCAGTGGAAAACATCGCCCTCAGGACGGCAGTCGACGCCCCATGGTACGTGAGAACCGCAGATATCGTCAGAGACCTGGAGTACACCACGGTCACTGAAGTCATCCGGGAACGAGCGAAGAAACTGTACGCCCAAGCCAAGGAGCATGGGAACCCGCTGATCAGACAGGCCACTGATTATGACCCTGCCGACGCCCCGAGGCATAAACGGCCGAGGGTAGAGCTACTGGACAACGGGTGAGTATAACTTATATTTCCCGCTAACCGATCTGTTTCAGATATCCCAGGACGGACCACTACTACCAGAGACATGACGTTTTTCTACCCTAACCCAACCTCCTTGCGGGCGTCGGACAACATACCGTCCAACGCCCGTTGTCCCACCTGCTCCGTGGAGTCCGAAAGTGCTAAAATAAGCACTTAGGGTCTCCACACTCCTGAGCTACACAGCTCATATCCTTACCTTTCCGATGATCCGGGGTAGGATATCAATTGATGTCCTACGTACCGGCAGTCAGTCCCAGCCAAAACTTCCTGAACCCAACTCGACCGATGACTACCCCCGGGGGTGACAAGCTGGCGAAGAAAGAAAATATCAAGACAAGAAGAGCGCCAGAAGAGACCTCAGCCAGCGAGGTTCAACAGCCAGGACCAGGGGAGGTCCGCAGAAAATACCACGACACATCTCGTATTTGCGAGCTGGGTCTGGTAGAAGTAAGCGGGCCCACCTATCACGAAGGCCGGTCCAGGTCTACAGAGATAATCTAGGAGCAAAGAGTAGTAGTCCTACTCGGCCCTAGTTATCGAGACCGACATCCAGCCAATGGATATTGCGAATGTCGGAAATTTTGTTGAAAAGAAGGTCGTGGATGCGAAATTCTTGTAGAAATAGACATCGGCGTCGGTTCCGGTTGTTAATTTCTCCGGGAAAACCGGTTGATGTAGAGGGTTGTGACATGTAAGCAAATGGTGGTTTCTCATTTATGCGTAAATTAGACATTGGTATAATAGGATTGTATGGGTTACGTACAATATTTGCCACTGGACGCGAAGGAAGTTGCGGTTTTCCTTGGCGTATTCGTTGTTTAGAGTTTTGTCTGGCATGATTTGCACATTTTAATTCCTGATTACGGTTATCATATGATTGACATTTAGTGTACGCATCTTCTAAAGTTTCATAATCAAAATGACTTAAATATGAATTATATGGTTCTAAAATACCAATAAGAAATGTTTTTAGTGATCTTGCCATATACATTTTATATTTAAATTGATAAATTTCGTCATTTCCATCATATATCTTTAGATATTGTAATAAATCATTTCGGATAAACAAAATACGCTTATAGTATTGGTGATAATCCTCATTATAATTTTGAATACAATTTTGCAGAGTAGAAGCTAAAATATCTTCATTACGGTGGTCTCCGTATTGTTTTAATAATATTTCTTTAATTTGTTCCTAATTTGGTAGCATTATGTAAGCTAAGAAATTTTCTAGCTTCGCCTATTATTTTAGTTTTAATTGTACAGCCTAAAATATGTGCCTGTACTAGCGAAAGTTTATCACGAACAAAAGTTAGTAGATCTTGTACGCTCTCTATAAAAATTTGCAAATCGTCGTTAGGACCATACTCTGGTAGAGCATTTAATAATTGTGTAAATTCTTGAGATTGAATTGTACTAGATATATTAATATTACTAGCTGTACTATTGTTACTAGCAGGGATAGTCATTTCTGATATATTTCCTGTACTACTTATATTTAAACTAATATTAATTCTGTCAACTAATTCTAATTCTATTTCTTTGTATGAGCCAAAGGCGGACATATACTAATGCTAGAAATTTTCTTAATTTTACGTGTGATCGTTTTCACTTAAAAATGGAAAAATAGGACTTACAGGCTAAATAGAAGGATTGACATCTCTTCCTGGTGTTCTGGATGAACTTGCAACGTCTCGGGTGGACTGGGGTTGTCTAAAATAGACTGGGATTGTCTCCAATAGACTAGGGTCGTCTCCAATAGGCTGGGGTTGTCTGCAATAGATTGGGAGTAGCAGAGTCGATTTTTGTTCTTAATTGGATCACAGAAACAAAGTGTTGACACACACCACTAACTCAAAACCGTATAGGATACGTCGTTCCCACGAAATTACTTCATTTAGCATTTTTTGGATCCTGTTCGCAGCGCTAGTTATGTTTTTTCGGAGGAAAAAACAGTTTTAAAAAAACAACTAAATTTATTAAGACGCAAAAATACGACAGCGGAACTGCTTTACAAAGAGAGTAATCTACAACTAACTAAAAAATAATAAATGCATTACATGGATGCTGTTCAATGTGGTTATCTGTGGTATATCAAATTATGCTGATAGATGAGCTCACGGGTCCATAACTCGCTACAATCCAAGTATTTTTTGAAATTAGCTGAACTTTGTAATCTTCAGAATAAAATAATGTAGTTAATTTTCTGGTAATTTCAGTGGATGTAATAAAAGTTGTGCTTCGCAGTTTGCGTTTAAATCTACAGGGTTTGGTAATAAATATTTACATAACATAAATTCAATCTGCTTGCAATTTTCAAAATTATCTAGGTGAATATACAATGTCTTATCATCTGAAAGTGCTATGTATTTCGAGGTTGGTAAAATTGGATGGAAAAGTTGTATTCGATTGTCTTTTATTGGAATAGAGTATAAGAGAAAATTTTTAAAGTTGTGTGATTCAACAATTGGAATGTTTATTACAAATATAATTTCTCTATGTTTGAAATGCTTTGAGACTTATAATGTCAAAATAAGATGCTACATTTGTTAAATCTGGTAAAAGTGGTAAATGACTTCTTTGTAATTTTTGAGAAATTTTTCTTAGTTCGTTTACTAAATCACTTGGATGAATAATTGAAGGATGTAAAGTATTTAATCTTGCAAAGATTATACTTTCAATAATGTCGTTTAATTCGTTTTCAATAATTGTTAAATTTTGTTATTTGTTCGCAAGGATTGTTGAATTTTTACAATATCATTGTTAAAGGTTTCTTTGTCTATTTGTAATTTTAGTATTGTATAATTAAAATTTTTAATTTTTGAGGTTGTTACTGAAATTTGATTCTTTAAGAGATTTTCGATTTGATGCTCATCTTTTAATTTGTTAGTACAATATGTATAATATTCGCCGTCTGCTGAGACTAGATTGCCTGTTATCGCTTTCCAGATTGCACCTACGCCGTTTAGTATTCCTCTTTTGTTGCGATAATTTGGGATATCATTCTTAATTTCTGTGAATATCTTTTCAATAGATTTGAGTTGTTTATTAATTAACTTACGTGTGGTTGTTCTGTATGAAAGAATTTTAATCTTGGAGATGTTTCGTAAAGTAGTTTCGCATTTGTGCCGTTTAATAATTCTACGTTTTGGTTTTAAGCTTCTTTTAATAATGATGTGTTTTTATACATTAAAATTGTCCATTTACCGTTTGCGACTTTCATTCCAGTTTCAGGGTGATAATATATTCCGATTGTGTTGTTGAGTAATTTTAGATCATAATTCATTGTGTGCGTACTTTTGTTATCATCAGGTTACATAACGTGATAGATAGCGAGAAAATAAAGAAAGATTTTATTCTATCTTCTGAATTGATAATGAATTTTCTGTGTGTTACAGGGTCTTTAAGTTTTAAAGCGGTCTTTTGTAATATTTCAATTATTTCAAAAGGACCGTTTGATTTGTTAGCTAAGTTTGATTTTCTTTGTGATTCTTTAATAAAAACTTTGTCTTTAACATTAAATTGTTTTTCTTTTCGGGTTTTTCATTTCGTCATATCTTACTTTGGCTTTTTCTTTTTTCTGGATTGTTGTTTCGCGTGCTAGTTTATAAAAATAAGATATTCTATTGTTCAAATCATGTAATGCGCAAAGGTCTTTTAATAAATGCTTGTCAAATTCGCCTCCTCTGTTACAGTGTATACGTAAAGGGGTTCCATAATGTTGAAAATATAAAAGTAAAGTATTCTTTCCTATTATTTGGGTTTTCTACCACATGTGTTATTATCCTCTTCAAAGCAAACCACCGAATCTACAAAATAATAGAATTATTGGAAAAAACCTCTGCGCCCGTGACGTTTACGCCAAAGGAAAAGTCAGAGGTTATGTTTTGCAAATAATATAAATCGGAATAAACACAGAAATAATGTATTTAGCTGACGTTTCGGAAAGTAATCTCTTTCCGTTTTCAAAGCTTTTTTTGGAAGAACTCTTATTTTGCTGTATATGTCAAATACACAGCTTTATATTATTATAAATTATTACTATATTTGTAAAATTCAGTTATTAAAACAGATAATACTAAAGAGGTAAAGCTGCAAGAAAACATATATCTCAAAAGGCCAGATGGGCAAAACTTATCTGCATAAAATAAAATGGCGGTGCAGGTTCTTCCGCAGGGGTGACGTAACAATTTCAAGATGGCGGCAACTGGGGACTTCCGGTGACCGATCCACGTGCTCCTGTATAATTCCTGCCCAAAATGCAACCAAAAACTCAAATCTTCTTAAAATTCCTTCAGCATCCCCTCCAGAGGAAACAGAAACGTAGTATATATAAAACACCAATTTCTAACAAACAATCACAGCAACAGGAATTGAAAATATATACAACAGCAATACGAAAAACAAGACGAGAGACGAAAGAAATATAAAAGAAAAAGCCCTAAAAAGAGAAAATTATTTTATGTGCTCATATATAACATACCGTCAAGTGGGGTTACTTGGGACAATTTTCAAAGTTCTCCGGTCATCCTTGTCATAACAATGGATTTTTTGAATTTAAATTTGCGACAAAACCTGAGTAGAGACTTGTACATTCAATTTATAGTGGTATTAAAATAAATCCAAAAGTTTAAATCTATTTTTTTAATTTTTTTTTGTGGTGTCCCAAGTTACCCCGTAACATGGGGTAACATAGAACTCACTGTTTTCACTTCCTTGAAATCATTTTTAAAATGCTGTGAGTAACATGGGACATCATCTACGTTTTAAAAAAAATACCAAATAGTCAAAAATACAATATTAACAGAAAATAAATGTTTATTCACTAAACAACAAAAATAAAAGTTATTATTACGTTACTAATAGGAACAAATAAAACAGTTATATTTATGGCACAAAAACTGTAAAAGTACTTTTGTACTTTCATTTTTTAAAAACATATCTCCCTCGGATAACATTTTCAAGTTCTAAGATTCTTACAACTTGATATAAATTCACTTCATCTTCATCAACTACCACTGGAAAGACATAGGTGTTTGACGATTTGGATGACTCACGTAGAAATTTAAAAGTTATCTTGTCAGGAGGATTAACAGAAATTACTTTTACTATGAAGTATTTCTCAGATTCTTTTTTTGTGTTTTCGTCATAGGTATATTTCACCAATGCAAACTGGTCAACTTTTATGTCATCCATGGAAACGTTCATACTTAAGGTTTTATTATACATGTTCATATCAGCATCTGTGTTTTCAGGTTCCATAACACTTTCATATTCTATGGACTCGCACTGGTAATCTGAGAAGTTTAAATCAGACTCTCCTGATTCATGAACTGAATAGTTTTCGCAATCGCTCTCTTCGTCAGATGATAAAACATTTTTTGCTTTGTCGTTTCTTAATTTTTGGTTTATTAAGTTTGGTAGGGCCTGGCTGGTCCTCTGACTGAATCATATCCTGCACAATACTTTTTCCTGCTGGTAAATCCAATTTTTTCTTTTTCTTTTTTAAGGGTTGTGTTTCCACAGAGCGTGTTTCTTTTAAAAATAATTGAAAACTTTGCACAAGTTCTACCGATTCATTTGTCCTGTCTAGTTCTATGTTTTCAAGAGTTTTTGGCAGCCTTTTTAATACTTGTTCTCTATCCAGCGGATAAATTCCTGAACCTTTAAAACCAGAATCACATTTTTTTTAAATATTTTATTCACCCATTTCCTTTAAACATGCATTTAAAAGTCTAGGAAAAGTGTCTTTAGGTAGCGTTCCTCTGTTTTTGGTTTTCCAATCGGACAAAACTTTACTCCATTTACTTTTTAAGGGCTTAAAATAAGCAACATCTAATGGCTGACATATTCCTGTAGAATTGGGTGGTAACAAAATAAAGCGAATTCCGTTTGCTTGGCACTCTTCTATAACCGCTGGAGAAATATGGCTTGACAAGTTGTCGCCAATCATAATTTTTGGCAGATCTTTATGAAACTTTTTGAAATACGACAAGACGATTACTTTGAACCAGTCTTCAAACAGCTCCATGTTGAACCACCCATTTTTTGATCTATTGTAGACCGTGCCTCTAGGACCATTTTCCGTCCAAGTATTGTAAAGATGCTCTGATTTGTAGACCACGTATGGCGCCAATAAATGACCTGTAGCTGTCGCAGAAAACATAACTGATGTGCTACTTTTTGTTGAATCAACAATTCTTTGTAGGTGACGACAACCTCTGCGCACTATAACAGCTTGTCGGTTTGGGTCGTCTGTCATATTCGTCTCATCATAATTTATTATCATTGCAGGATTGACATTTACGAGTGATTTAGTAAGTTCATTAAAATAATCATTAATAACCTCATGATCAACACTTGCCCTAGCCCGTTTTATATTTTGACATAGTATTTGCGTCAGCCTATGGCTATGTCTTTTAAAAAATGATCGAAACCATTCGATACCTGGGAAATTGTTTTTGAACCTTTTTTCATTGATACCGCACCTATCAAGATATGATTTTACTATTAGCCGTATGTCATAAGAAACCAGCGGAAAGCCCCACTCGCCGGCAAGTACTATACAATCCACAATAGCATTTTCATGCACTGTGCTAAAAACGCAAGGTCTGCCAAATTTGCTTGTTTGTTTTCCATGTAAATGACGACTAATAGTAGATTTAGGAATGCCAGACTCTTCTGATACCTGCCGTATTGATAGTCCATTTCTCACTTTATTTAAAGCCCTTTGTAGTTGTTCATCTGTAAAATCGCGATATTTTCTGCATCCAAGTTGACGTCTATATTGCCTGGGCATCCTCTGAAAAACGTTTTATTAGTCAAAAATAAATATATGGGGTAACATGGGACATGTCCCAAGATACCCCACAACCTGAAGTATTTTTCTATATTTCTCTTCCCAATGGTAAAACGTGGCAACATTGCGTGATCACCTGTTGAGACAGCATCACAACAGAGTTAGGTTATAAATTATAGCAAGTGTTACTTTCTGAATGAAATCCATTAGGTTGTATATACAAAGTTTTTTAACATACTATTTTTGAGGAAATGCTTAATAATTTTTGATAAATAATAATATATACTTACGTGCTTCGATGTTTCCACCTATACACATAGGAAATAGGAGTAAACTATGCCAAACAATTCTAGCCCGCGAAATTGTTCTAAAACTAACACTGTTGCCACAACAGCATGTTAAAAAATAAACGTAAAATTGTCCCATGCTAGACCTCTGTGCTAAGTAGCCCCACATGACCGTAACGGTAGTTTGAAGTTACATAATGATTACTTGAATTTAAAAAAAATGTACCAAAAAATATGTACTTTGATAATTAGCTCTGGAAATTAATACTCTAATATGCAATATTAAAATACCTGTAGGTGTCAGGCGGGCTTTAAGTGATATTTCACCTTCGGCAAGCAAGGTAAAAAAAATAATCTCAAGAAATGGAAAAGTATGTGGCAATTCTTGAAAGCAATACTCCAAATAACCATAAGCCACAACTTACGAACGGTGCAATCTGTTTATCCCAAATTGGAAATTGACATATAATTTTTCTAACTGCACCACGAATATTCACCAGTGCTAACTCACACGGCGGAGCTTAACAAAAAAAACCTCTCTTTTGTCCCATAAGTTTCGAATGCGCGATATAAACAGTAATTTTTAATTATATTAGAACTAACATGAAGAAGTAACTACCTGCGATATATTAAGAATTTATCTACCCCATTTTCCTAATAAAACTACCTTCATAAATATTTAATTTAATAATATATTATTTTAAATAATTTGAAATTGAAATGAAACTATTAGCCGGAACATATCATGGTAGGTTTAAGCAAATATGTCTTAACCAATATTGATGAATGAGTGATTATAAGTTCATAATTTTTTAACTGTGGGCGATATTCTCAAAAATAATTTCCAAAATAAAGTTTATACTACTGTGATGCCTACTGCGAAAGTTACATGTAACACTCCCAATAACATGATGATCCAACCTCGTTAGTGAATACCCTATACATTATTCTTCTGACTATATCAAGTAATTTATGGCCTCCAATTCGGCTTAATTCTTGGGCCTAAATAAATTACAATAATTAATTAAAGCAGTATCAAATTTTGACTAAAATAATGTTCACGCAAGAAGGTTTTTAACAAACGGTCTTAGTATATTGGGCAAGTATTTTTGAAAATAACATGCACCAACTGATTTTCTACAATAAATTTCCAGGTGGTATGTGAAATGCAAAAATATGTTTAAATGGGTATCTAACTATTTATTTAGAAAAAAAACAAGATGGCGATGATCCATTCCTGATTTGATCAAACACATATGTGTCCTGGTCAAATATGACACTTGATTTCAGTTGGCGATCGCTGGCTCAATGATCTATCTACTTCGGTTGTTTCTTGAAGGATGAAATAACACCAAAAAAATCAACTTTAAAACTTGACTTAATGTTGTACGTTGTACGATAATATGCCAATAATCTACTGCACTTGTCTCACTGGGCTCGTGGCGTTAGACTACTTTTTATAAACTATATGAATTTTAGTAGTTCTGATGATCCACGTGACCAGTGGTAGCGTGCATGACAATATAAATGTGGGAAACAAAATAAAATATTCAATATTGTCTGAAAGTTATTTGTGGCATTCTACGAATATTCTTTCCTATTATTTGAGTTTTCTACCACATGTATTATTGTCCTCTTCAAAAACAAATCACCGAATCTACAAAATAATAGAATTATTGGAAAAAAGCCTCTGCGCCCGTGACGTTTACGCAAAAGGAATAGTCAGAGGGTATGTTTTACAAATAATATAAATCGGAATAAACACAGAAATAATGTATTTTGCTGACGTTTCGGAGAGTAATCTCTTTCCGTTTTCAAAGCTTTTTTTGGAAGAACTCTTATTTTGCTGTGTATGTCAAATACACAGTTTTAAGATTCTGTTTATGTTATATCCATAGATACTTACTACTTACACAGAACATAGAACTGATGATATTTTCTTTTAGATAATGTTGAATTTGTTAAGTTCTTCTTTTAACATTGGTAGCCAGGTTGTACAAATATCTACAGAACAATTCGATACGCGCTTGACTTCATTTAATAAGATTATTGTTGATTCTTTAATTTTTCTTTTTTTGGTATCTGCTTCTTTTGTTAACATTTTTGCCGAGTCCCAGTTTACTCTATGTCCGTTTTCCCAAGCATGTTCACAAATCTTTGATTTCTGAATTTTATTCTTTCTAATGTAATTCTTGTGCTCATCCAACCTCACACTGAAAGGTCTGGATGACTCACTCACATAACATTTATCACATTCGCACGGGATATTGTAAATACAGTTTTTTGAATTTTGCTCCTTGTTTATCGGTTTTGTTTTTGTTAAAATAGATCTTAAAGTGTTCCCCGTTTGAAATATCGTCCTAACATCAAATTTGTCGCCTATACGGCGTAGCTTTTCCGCTAATCCATATACATAAGGAATTATTGCTGTATAGTGACGTTCAGGTTTTTGTCGTACCTGATTGTGCCTATTTTCAACATTTATGAAAACTCTATCAACAAAGGCTTCAGGATATTGATTTTGTACTAGAACTTCTTTGATAAATTTTTTCTCGTTATTTAATATTTCATTATTAGATGAAATTATTTTGGCTCTATCGTATAAACATTTTACAACACCCCTTTTAACATTTATTGACTGATTTGAGTTAAAATTTAGATATCTATTAGTATGTGTTGGTTTTCTATAAACGCTTTACCCTTCTAATTAAAACATCTAAAAACGGTAGTTCATTCCTACTTTCTACTTTTAATGTGAATTTAATAGACGGTTCCTTACTATTTATATTTTCCAAAAAACTATCTAGTAAATCGACACCATGAGGCCAAATTGCAAAGATATCATCAACATATCTCCACCAGACAACCGGTTTGTTTATACAATATTGAACATGTGTGTTCTCAAAGTTCTCCATAAATATGTTGCTTAAAATTGGTGATAATGCAGACCCCATAGCCATACCAAAATCCTGCTGATAGAACTCATTGTCCAATTGAAAATAGGTTGTTTTTATACACATTGTTAAGAGTTCCATTATGCTATTTACACTTAATTTAGTTCTAGTTTCCAAATTATTATCATTTAGCACGAGTAGTGGCACTACTCGTACTAATCGGGAGAAATTTGAAAATCGCGAAAAATCATGATCTAATTTAACAGAGACATGTGACGCAATTTACCGTTGTTCCTGAGCCACATGACCAAGATCAAAAGTTTCATTTTGAACAAATTGCGCTTCGTAGCAATTAAGCCACTCGGGCCCCTCCCACCAAATAGTGGAAGCTTGAAGTGAAGTTGGATCTGTGCCTCGCGATAACAAATCACTTGGATTATCTTATATTAACATGTATCCAGTGACAATTGTGAGTTAGTTCCTGTATTTCACCAACACGGTTCGCGACAAATGTGATCCATCGCGAAGGAGAAGAATTTAGCCAATGTAAGACTATAGACGACTCTGTCCACAAATACATACTCGAAAATTTAATATTGAAAATGTTGGTAATACGATGTATCAATCGCGCCATAAGCAGGGCGCCACACAATTCTAAACGTGGCAATGTGATAGGTTTAAGAGGTGCTACACTTGATTTGGCACACACTAGTCTAGTGCTAACTGTTTTGTCAGAATATAATACTCTGAAATACGCTGCTGTTCCGTAGTCCCTTTGCGATGCATCAGAGGAAGCATGAAGTTCAACATTAACTATCGCTCCAGTTGTTAATAACCATCGTGGTATAGATATGTTGCTCATGTGTAAAATATTATATTCGAATTTTTGCCATCCTGTACATATGTCAGGAGGTAAGGCGTCGTCCCAATTAAGATTTCTGGACCAAATCTGTTGAAGTAAAAGTTTGCCTTGAATTGGCCCCAAAAGTCCCAGAGGGTAAAAATTTTTCCGATAAAAGATTACGTTTCGTGCAATTTGTAATAGAGTTGTTTTGTGGCGAGGTAAATTGAAAATTATCTGAGATTGGGTTCCAGTAAAGGCCTAAAGTTTTAACTGATAAATCATTGTCAGTTATGTTTACATTTGTGTCAGTCATTGTAGCAGAACTGACATCAGATATGACTGACGGTTGATTAAAAAACCATTTATGTAAGTTAAACCCCACCAGTGCAAGTAAATTGATAAGTTGAAACTTAAGGTCAGATAGTTCCGAGGTCGTTTCAGCTCCAGACAATACGTCATCAATATACGTGTCAGAAAGTAATGCAGCTGCAGCTAGTGGATAATTAGCTGCTTCGTCGCTAGCTAGTTTCACCAGACAACGTGTTGCCAGAAAGGGAGCCGCGCTGGTCCCATAGGTGACTGTTGTAAGTATGATGCACTTAAGTGGATCGTCCACGTTATCGCGCCATAAGATTCGCTGTAAATACGTAGGCATCTTGTTCGGCTACACGAATTCTTCGATACATTTTCTGTATATCTGCAGTCACAACATATCGATGTGTTCTGTAACGACAGAGTATATCGAACAACTCCGGCTGCACTGTTACGCCTGTGAGCAAAATATCATTCAAGGAATAACCGGTGGTAGTTTTTGAAGATGCATCAAATACTACCCGTAACCTTGTGGTTGGCTAGTCTCCTTTATCACCGGATGGTGGGGCAACCATCCGAATTATCATTTTTTAGTAATGATGAATCCAAGTTGATGTACTTGGCATGGCCAAGATCAATATATTCATGAATTAATTTTTTGTAGTCTGCGTACAAGTGTTTGTCTTTCATTAAACGTCTTTCAAGTGAGTAAAATCTCCGTAACGCCTTATTAAAGGAGCCGCCTAATAGCGAATGTGCAGTTTCATTGACAAAAGGTAAATATACCGTATATTGATTGTTTGAAAGTGTTGTTTTTTCAACAAATAACTTTTCGCATAAACGTTCTTGTGAACTAAGCATGCGTTGAGATGTGACCTCTTCGAGTTGCCAAAATCGCGAAATTGTATAGTCCACATCGTTTGTGGATGTTGAGCAAAAAGTACTTCTCATGTGATGTGAGTAACTTGCTGGTGCTTGACCAGATACTATGTACCCTAGCTTAGTGTTTTGGAGAATAGGTAAATTGACACCCTTGGTGCCCAGTAAAATTAATTCAAAAAATAAGCCCGCACCTATCAATACCTCCAGGTGTATGATAACTAGGATCTGCCAAAACGAATTGAGACGGTATTTTGTACATATTAGTATTTACTGACCAATGTGGCAGATTTGATGTTATATTCTCCAAGATTCCACATGACAAAATTGCACTATAATTGGTGTTACGTGATTGAATGGTGGCATCCACCATTTTGTTTACATTAACTGGGTTGGGTGATAATCCTAAAATTTGTATGTTTTGGTGATAAGTACGCAAATTTAATTTGTGAAACATTTTTGAAGTTATAAACGACGACTGGCTACCACTATATAGCAGGGCTCTGGCAATTATTAAATTTCCGTTTGAAGCTACCACGTTTACTTGAGCGGTGGCTAACAGAATTTGAGAGTTTTTATTATTGTGAGTTAATAAAGTTGTTGCGCTGCCTGCTACTGGTTGTTGTTCTGTTTGAAAATCACATTGAGATGTGCCCGCCGTTGCATTAATATTATTATTGTTAATAGCTTGGTGACTCTGTATATTACCATCTACAGGGTTGTGTTCGAGTTTATGTAATTGTGTGTGATGTTTTTTGTTACATAGCCTACATCCAGCTGATCGACATTGTGATACAGCGTGCATCTTTTTTAAACAGTTATAGCATGCAGAATTTTTCTTTATGTAAGCGTCCTTTTCGTTAAGTGTTAAATTTTTAAATTTAGCGCATTGATAAATAGAGTGATTTTTATTGTTACAAAATTCACAATTTTTTACTTCATTTTTGTTCGAGAAACTAATAAAAGAACTCTGTTGTTTGTGTTTATTTGAATTTGTTTGAGTCGAATTAGGAACTGAGACCGTTTCAAGTGCTACGCAGTGGCATTCTAGTATATCCAGAAAATCTGCAAATCAGTTTTTGGCTTTTCTAATTCGTATGCTTTATGAGTATTATAATCAAGCTTTTTATTAAGTATACATATTAATATTACGTCCCACTCATCTAGAGGTTGGTTCAAGGCGCGTAGAGAATCTAAATGTTGGCGAATATTAGTGAGGAATTCACGTAAATTATTAGCATTTCCTTTTTTGATGGTCGGTACATTTAAAATGGCTGTAATGTGTGCATTTATAATAACAAACTCATTATCGTATCGTTTTTTAAGAATGTCCCAAGCTGCCACGTAATTTTCATCAGTTAATCGTAAACTACTAATCAGATTAAGTGGTTCACCTTTTAGAAATCCCTTGAGGTAATAAAAACGTTGAACATCTGTCAAACTGTCATTGTTATGTATGAGTGACGTAAATACATCTGTAAATGAATTCCACTCCTCAACTTTACCTGAAAATATAGGAATTTGAACGTGGGGGAGCTTGATTGATCTTGTTTCAAAATTCTGACTACTATTTGTAATGGCACTTAATCTTAAACGATTGCTATTTTCTTGTACAGATTTAATTGATGCTAAAGTAGAAGAATAAATATTTTCGACAGCAATGCGATCAGCTTCTTCTGATTCATCTTTTTCCTCGATTTTATCCTGCAGTTCTATATATTTTTTATATGTGTCAATGAATACTTCTTATCGTACTTCAAGGTCATCTTTATAAGCAATATCTTTATGGTTTTTGACATATTCTTCAATTTGCACTGAAGTAGCTCTTAAAATATCACGTTTTTGTAAAAGGTTTTCCATTGTTTTAAATATTAAGATACCGTCAAGATAAAACTGAGGAACCTTTTCACATTCAAATGAATATGTTTGTAAATATATAGAGCAGTAATGTTAATGACAAGTGGATGTAAGTATACAAAAATTAAATAGATGGCTACTTAAGAATGTTCATAAAAATACGTAAAATATAATATCCAGTGACAAGAAGGCATATAAAATGCTGAACAGTATGCGATTAACGTGTAGTAGGTACTTACTTATTTGGATATGTCCAAGTTTCAAGATAGTTTGAAAACAAGTAATTATATGTATTATTGTGAAAATTTGTACAAATTGGACCGAAAGAAATGTTGACAGTGTGTAATATAAATATGGTTAGTTCTGTCTTACCGGCCTGGTAGCGTTTGTTTTGATTTCACTGATTAGATACCTGCGTTGTCGAAACTCACAAAAAACACTGTAAACACTTGTGCTGGCATTGGGAACTGTGGGCTGTGATGCGGACATCGAAATTTCTGGAAACTCCTGAGTTCTATGCTGTTAACGGCCGACACAGGAATTCATGAATGATGAAATCGCCCTCGAATCTTTCAGGCTTAATATTTGCGTGGATAAAGTTTTGTCGTTGAAATTACATTCGTAAAACACAATGATGTCTGTCTCACTGCTGTAAGAATGTTTATTTGCTACTTTAGAAAGACATCTCATCAACAAATGTCGTAGATTGGTTCCGATGTTGGGAGATGAGGTCTGGATAGCTAGTGTTGATACCAGGTCGGGTAGTAGCTCGCATTTTACAATGCTATCCAATCGAACATCATAAGGAGTTTTATTCGCTCCGGACTCCATAATTGGTTTCCAGATTAGGTTAGGATGCTCATAATATCATATATCAATAAATAATTATAATAAATTATATTTTTCAAGAATGTTTTCATATTAATTCTTGTGAACTCCGTCATGTTAATGAAAGGTGCTGTGAGTGTTTCCGTTTGCGCTCTGTTTTCTAAAGTTGTTAACCTGTCGGAATGCCTTTGCATTACGAGCCAAACAACAAACTTCCTAGCCATTATGATCGAGTAACTAACACATGGATCTCTGATGCTGACATCTTTCTCTGTTCTATTTGTGACCATCTTAGGTGTTAAATGAGTTAGCTTCTTTTCGAGATTGATACTTCGATAATACATGTTAGACAAGGTAAACGTTTCAAGTGGTATCTCCCAGACGCAGTGATCGCATGTGAAAGCAACTGCCCAATTTCCTTATATATCGACTCCTGCTGAATAAAGATGACTTAATACCGATAGAGCGTAAGTAAAGACTGATTGAAAGTAAATGGTATAATTTACACCGCTTTTAGCATATTTCAAGGCAGTATCGGAAACTATTTTCATATGAGAGAGAAGAGCGAGACGTTGGTTAGCCATTCCACTGCTGTTGGACAAGGAAGTCTATGCGAGATAGATCCAGAATATACTTGACGAGAACATTTCCGTAAATCCTCAAAGGTAACGTCACATTTTTCCTTTATCAGGGTCTCTATAAGAGCAGCCATTGTTTCGTTGCCCTTGACCCAGCCATGAAGTTCAACAAGAGTTTTCAAGCTCGAGATAATGTTCCCAACCTCCACGACTTGAAGGGAGGCTCTTCTTGGGCGAAGTTGTGTGGTTGATCCAAAATAAGGTGTGTAAGGACCCTTGCAAAAATGACCATCTCTATTTACACACGGTGAGATCTGAATCAATATACTTTTAGACAACCATATTTTGGGCACATCCTTCCGCCTTCTTACAGTCACAATCTCATTCTGAGGAGCCATTGTTATTCCTTCAACAGGCGTTCTCCACATGGCCTCTCGAAGCTGCTGAGCAGCCGTAGTACTACAGCTCGTTATCAAAAGTTCTGATTGAAGAGAAGTCTCTTTTCTGCTTTGTAATGAATCAATCCATAGACTCTCTAAAAGCTTAATTCCTTCATAAACATCTAATTCCGAATCCCATGTAGATAAAGATACCTGTTGTATGGACCTGGTATTTCCAAATTTTCCGATATATTTCTCTTGTACTCCGACGTTTGATAATGTGTAAATCTTATTTATCAGTTTAGGATTTACGGGTGAAATGCCCATCAAGGTTGTAACTAAGTCCTCCTTGTGTTGAGATATATCTGTGGTGAAAAAGGGCTTGATATCTTTGTTTTTAACGATCAGAGGTATGGACCTCTCAACCTCGTCTCTAATTAACCCCTCTGGTTGTCTCCCTATGGTTATTGGTAGACTTTGCAGATCTTTAATGAGAGTACTATAGTCTATAGGAGACCTCATCTTCAAAACCACGTAAGTGCCTAAAAGAGGTCTGTACCTATCCTCAGAGACCATAGTCCTTAATAACTTTATATTTGCCGACAAGACGTCTTGGGTGGCTCGAGTTGCATACTGGCAATACATTGTTATGGGATATCCTCCTAATATTCTTGTTACCGATAACATTACTACTGTGTTTTCTCTAGGTTTTGTTCTCAACCATGTGTTATGGCTTCTGAGTTTATGTGAGAGTTCAAATAATGAACAAAAGAACGCAGGCCAAAGGGGTGTCGTCTTCTGTAGGAGTTGCCGCTCCTGTTGAACAGAATCCTGATAAGTCGCTATTTAATGATGGTATGACTTGGTTTGGCTCACTCGCTATTTTACTTATCCTTTTAAGAGCTGAGCTGATTGGTACTCCGTCAAAGTAATATTTGCGTGGATATTCGAACAACCTACCAGTAAACCAGCTCTCATAATCCTTTATTGGAATTCTTGCTTCTTCGGAAAATCACACAAGTACTGAGAGGAAATGTTTGACATATTGCTCTTCCGTAAGATTTTCCTGATCTAAAATATTTTGGTTAGGAATTTTCAATAATATGAGATTGTCTCCTTGACCAAGTAGAGAAACTGTAGTATGACACTCTTGGGCCGCTAACAATTTTAGAGGCCATTTACTAAATACGCAGGGTAAGCGACATTTTTCAACTTTTTTTGTATTTTAAACTCAATTTTTTTTCTTCACAAAATCCTCATTTAGTCTTGGTGGTAATGTCTTAAGATATCAATTGGGACCCGTTCTCCAATACTGAGATATATCACCTAAATCTCACCAACCGCCGCTGGTACCAACAATGGTGAGATTTTACCCATTTACATGCTAAACACACATTCCAGAGATCAAGTTTCGAGGTAAATTAAAGGGACAAAAGTTTATTTTGATATATTAAAATTATATTTTAGAAAATTTCTTAAAAAATTTAAAAATTGGTTATAAACTTTAAAAAAATTTCAAAATAACTTATAAATAGGTAACGTGAGTCACAATGGAAAGAATTAATATATTTAACTTCTTAATCCTCTCAGAAATTGACTTCGAGAATGTGCAATCCAGTTTTTTCCCATCCAGCGAGTAAATAGGCGAACCCCTACAATTTGATACATCAGGCACAGGATAGATGAATAATTCATGATTATAATTTGCTAAGTAAATTAAGGACATTGAGGATTTAATAATGAAGCTTTTTATTTTCAAACAAAAATATATTTATTTTCCCTTGTAATACAGACAATAGTGTCCACGAATGCACTTGAAAAAAACAAAAATATATATATATCGTCGTGTGGATATTATAATGGTCTATATCCTAATATGCCAGGTTTTGGGAAAATGAAATTGAAACTTCAGGCTATTACTGCGAAATCACATTTGTATATATATTAATATGGCTTACATTGAACATTATATGAATTTCAAGGATAAATAAAATTACTAAGGGTAAGCCAACCATGAAAGGTTCCAAAGTAATACTTGAGATTTTAAAATATTGTCGCCATTTTCAATGCTAAGCTTATGATTGTAAAACTCTATAGAAACCTTATTTTGGCTCAGGATGACTGTAGTATTTGGTAAAATGAGCAACTTTCGTTAAATCTAGATAAAATTAAAATTTTGTGATAGTAAGTAGTATCCAAAGACGTTTAAAGAATAATTTAAATAGACAGTAAATTAGGGTAAATAAGAACGGGACACTAAATAACAGTGATTTTAAAATAATGTGATATAACAATAAAATGGAAGGACAATGTCACATTATAACTTAAAAAACGTTTTCGAAAGTGTAAAAAGTAAAATTAGTGTAAAACAGTGGTCGTTATGAAAAACAATAACGTTTGCTAGGGAACGAAAATAATAATAAAAAAAAATTAGAGAGGAGAGAAGAAAAATATTTTATGAGTTACAATATATTGGTGTTATATGAAGTTGCATGTTTCCAAAATAAAGAGTGAAGACTGATATAAAGTGGGTTGGTTACCTAACACAATATACACCATAAAGTTCCAGAGTATCAACATATCGTAATCAATAGGTTAGTCAGATATCGGATCAACTGGTAATAGACAGAAATCTGGAAGGAGTAAATGGTACGTACCACAGCACCGGATAATATCTGCAGCATCGTCGAGATTTCTAGTCTCTAAAGGTATATGCCAATATCATCATTATTTGCAAATAATTAAAGTCTCGAGCAATTTTATTTTACAAATGACATTTCTAGTTCTAAGTAATTTCTTTAATATAGTTTTGTTCTTCATTACTCTCAGTAATACATGTAATACGGTTCAGGCCGATCGAGAAATTCAAATCTCGCTCTTTGGCTATTTGAGGGAAAATCACAAAAATTGTGAGATAACGTAAAAACTAAATTCAGAAAATAAATAAAAAACAGCAGGTGCATTTGGATATAGAACACGGAAAACGAATTTTCGCTAGATGCGAGGATATCGACCAAAATAATGCACCAACTCGGAATTGTTTTGTTCGATATCCACGAACTTTACATGAAGCACCACAAATAATTGCAATGGCATATTCATTATTATTTATTTTATTAGTATTAACAGTACAGAAATATAAAATATTACACTAATGTAGATAACATAAAAAATTTCAAAATATAAAATAAGAGAAAACGCTAAAAAATGGTTATCAAACTTATTATTTACTGTGATTGAGTGAAGTTGCACTTCATTTTTGGTAATTTGGCGTGACGATTCCGGAACTACTTTTTTTACCTCTTCCCGCTATGGACGATGTTTTCAAAATTTTACACTGGCCTTTCAACTGAGAATGTTCTGTTATGCTCCCATCCAAATTGTGTTGTGAGTTGGTGACTTGATTTGACAATCCAGGAGTTATTGTTTTTTTTGGGTTTTTTGGCTCAAGGGGCTTTCACGTTGGATAAAATTGTGAAATAAAATTCACGCTCACTTTCTGGCATCTGAGGCAACATCTCTGTTAACGCTTTTCTCTTCTCTTCCGACAAACCGAGGTTAACATTTTTGGCTACTTTCACTTCCCAATTTATTTCATTCGGACCCTGCCTTTTTTTGGTCTGGTTTTCTGCTCTTTCTGCTGTACCTTTGGTACAGTCTTCACTTCTTTCAACACTTCTTCGAAACTTTCTCCATATTTCAAATTAGTTATGTCTGTCTTCTCATAGGCTATAATTTTCACTTTAGTGTAAGGTAATACTTCGCTGCTATAGTTCTTATTTGGTACAAAGACCATAAAGAACAAATGGAGAAAATAGACATCAAAGTTTGTAGTTCTGATTAAGCCAGTTACAGTAATTTTATCATAATCATTTTTGGACAACAAGTAAATAGGTAACAACTATAGTTTATAATTAGGTGCATATTTTGATGTATCTAAACCGTTTTTTTTTTAATTCTGATTATTTATATTTACATGTACCAAATTTCTAAACAGTACTGGATATGTACCAAACTTCTTAATTTTGTGAATTCTTATTTGATACATATTCCTCTAATCTCAACAAGATAAATTCTTATTTGATACATATCCCTTTAATTCCAACTAGATAAGTTTTTATTTGATACTTGTGACTTGATAGATCAGGGTTTTAAAGGACTTAAAAAAGCACATAATTTTTTACTGGGATTTATTATTATAAAACAACATACAAAAAACTATATGAAACAATAATATTATAATCATGACACTACCTACTAAATTATTAGACTTTTTGAAAAACAGTTTCATAAAACACCTTATCAACTTCGGGCATAAACGAAGTCATGCTAAGAATATGATCTTTTTTATCGTTTAGGTTTTTTGGATTGGGTTTATCCTTTATGATTGAAATTTTTGCAAAACTTTCTGGTACAGAAGATGATGGTCTCGTTTTTTTTCTTGCTGGAGTCTGCCGAAAAAGATTAATGGTGGTATAATTTTCTTGTTGAAATGTTAATTTATATTTAATGTATTCGCTGCCTTTTTCATATTGTATTAATTTAATTTTCGAATACGGTATTTGGAAAAAATAATAGTTGTTAGCTGCAACTCCAAAGTTGAAAAAATCATGTTCTTTTAGTTGGATAATTTTAAGAGGTGCTTTTCTTTTTGGAATATCTTTTAATATTCTTATTAAAGAGATTGGACTGTAAATTTCTATATTTTTTAAATGTCTTTCAATTTTGCTGTGAACCCAATCTACCATCTTGTATCAAACCATGACCGGGTTCGGAAAATTTTTGAACAATAGTTTTAATATTATTAGTCTCCTTGTGCATAAAGTTTAGTAAGGCTAAACTCATCATTTTGTTCCTATTTTGGGGAACACATGCATCTGACCACATGATAAGCTGAGTTATATCTGGGTTATCAGTTACAATTTCCTTCAAAATTCTGTTAATGGCACTGCTCAAATGATTTGCGGCTCTGCCAGTTAGAGCCTCGTGCCAAATGGCACAATATGTTATTCCATTTAAAGAGCAATGTGCTGTCATATTAAAGACCTGAAATTTTTTTTCGTAAAAAAATTTCTTAACATTGGCAGTCGGAAGGTGAAATACATTTTGCATTTCGAAACAAATTACAGCACTTATTTCAGTACCATTATTTTCTATATTCCGATCTTTGTCTCGTTCGACTTTTGTTTCCTGTTCTATTTTAATATGTTGGTCAAACAGTTCCTTATTATGTTCTTCTGCCAAATTAAATTTTTGTTTTTCGCAAATATCACATCGGTCTTTACGCGGAACAGAAGTTGAACTCCTTGTTAAATATTTAACAGGGTTTTCACAAGTAAATTCACTTTCTAAATATAGGTCATACATTATTGACAAATTCAATTTGGATTCCAAATATTTCTTGGTAGTATCACTTCTACAATAGTGTGATTCTATTGTAGGGAATGACATAATGTGATTTTTAACACCTTCCACTATATTTACTGGAATAGCTTTCTTGACATGCTTACCCTTTATTGGCGTTTCAGCTATACCAGTTTTGTAGTTAAAACGATTCTCAAAAAAATAATAAATTCTGTGCTTGTCAATGTCCAACGTAGTTAAAAAAAAATTTCGACATACTTGTATGGTTTTCTTATTAACCTCAAAAAAGTAAGTCATGGATTTAGTTTTAGTTTTCGTATTCTTTGTGTTATTTCTTCTTCTCTTAGGAGAAGTTACTTTGACAAATTTTCTCATCATTTAGGTGCCAGAAATTATCAAAGATAGCCTTTCTGTCCGTTTCGGTAACTCTATCCGAGCAGTTTAAATAACATTTAGATCCAAAACACTTCCCCTTACTCTCCCTTTGTCTGTGTACTTTTTTATTTTTGTCAACATACTCTTTTCCATTCTCTCGTTTTCTTTTTAAAATGTTTTTCTTCCAACCATCTTGATTCCTAGCTTTTTTTCTGGTTTGTTTTTTACCCTTCGGACTTATTTCGTGTTCTATTGTACTTCGGCCATCTACGTTCTCCAGCATGGTATTATCTTTGGTATTATCAATAATCACATCGTTATCGTTTGTTAATGGAATATTTGGGGTGCAATTTTCTAAAAAAGAAAAACAAATATTTACATTATGAACTAAATACAGTTTGATATCTCTTCATAAAATAGTCAAGAAATATGAAACTGAATAAATTTTTTTACATTAAATATTTTACTAAATTAATCCAGGCATGCAGCGTACTATGATGAGTTAATTATGACATATCTACCTATATTGTTTTCCACTGCAGGCCCTGGACTAAAAACATCAATTGTATCCAACAAAGCTGACGTTTCAGGTAACATTTCAGGAATAGGTGACCCGTCCCGTCATCTTCGTAATAATAACTACGGACAAGATGCCCGTTTATTCCAACATCATAAATGCCTGTCAGTTCATCACTAAAAAGACGGCGACAGCCTTTCTGGTTCACATTATTTGTCATTTCTAAAATTAAAAGAAGTAATAATAATTTCCCTTTAGCATCAACTGCAAATAAAAAATTTTACATGCACTGATCTATCACCATTTATTTATAATCTAAAAGATTGTTCAACCCCCCTGTACAAAACATAGTTTACCTGAAACATGAATATTTGCACTAAGATCCTTAATGATTATTTAATTTGAACAGCTCTAGTGGACCCAAAATAGAAAAAATCAAAGCACACAGATAAACTAAAACCAAATTCATTCACTAAAGTCTGCAGCCAAACATGAATACGGAAATAAATTATTGAAAATAGGCGCAGAAAATAAAACTGAAATCATTTAGAGAATTCCTGTATAGAAATATAACTTTATTACTAACCTACTGACTTAATTTAAGTATAATTCGTTAGCACAGGTAAAACACTACTTACAAGTACACACTGACAATAACAGAACTATTAACCTAACCTCCCTTAAATAATGCTTTCGATTGGACGAATAATGCACAAGTACCACTTAAAAACTAAACTCTCACGAAAAGCCAGCATTCTCATTGGTCAACATGCACATGTACCATTTAAGAACAAAAGTCCTGTACGTGTACCAAACAAATTCTAAGTGAAATACTAAACGAGATTTGTATCAAATAAGAACTAAATTTTAATTTTCAAAATGCACATGTCTCAAACAAGAATTCGAAAATGAATATAAAGAAACCAAACAATATAAGAAAAATACTTAGAATGGCTTTGAATCACCACATATTGACATAATATGCAAAAAAAGTATTTTTCGAAAAAATGGTTTTTGTACCAAATAAGAACTATAGCAGCGACTTGATAATTTAAAGCTGAAACAGTACTTCCATAATCTAAGAACTCTTCTGCTTTCATTTGTAAGATTTTAAATTTCTTTTTCCACCAAAGTGGTATGACTAAGAAATTCCTGATCAATGTCAAAGGTGACCAGATCTCTAAATGTTGCAGGTGTCTTTCAATGCAACTATGCGGACTATCAATTTCTTGCAAGTTCCCATGGTCGGGCTCGCTATATTTCTGTATAATGCTTTCAAGTTTTCCTGCATGTCTTGATTTGAGGGAGCTTTTGCTTATAATAATAATGACTTACATAAGCTTTGGGCAAGGCAAAAGTATTCTGAAGATCGATCGTTAACACACATGTTGCTGTTTCAGCGTTTTTTCCCTTAACTTTTGAACGATTGGCTTCACGCTGAGCATATCCCATTTTTTTCCTTCTTATATGCTCTTCATATAACGACTGTTGTTCCTGTGTTGGACCTCTCAAGTGTTTATACTCTTCGCATCGGTCGCAAAGATCCTTTTTTCGGTTTAAAAAACCCGATGTTATACTCATAGTTAAAAATGTTTGAGTACGACGTCATTGAAACAGGAGTTTCCGTTAATTCGGGATGCAAATTATACATTTTTTTAAGCTCATATCTCGTTCCAAATAAGATCGATTTGATGTCGACCTGCAATAATGTGCGTCAACAACCGCAAAACTTTCTATATGACGTCTGACAATATTCTTCTGTTCTACAGTTAGCACCTTTTTGGAGTGCTTTCCTTGTAGCCTATCCCTAGGGATGTTAGTTTTATTTGTCTGAATTTTCTTAAAAAAGTAATAGATACGTTGGTTGCTTATTGCCAACGTATTTAGAATGAACTCTTGACATACTCTTAGCCTTGCACTACTAATTTCAAAATGATACTCGTAACTTAATGCCTTTCGGCTTGTTTCTTTTTCTGTTCGTTTCCGTAACGCAGGAACACATTTAATGTGTTTGGAATAAAAATAAGATTTCTGTTCATCGGATAACATCCAAAAATGAGAATGAATTTTTGCCATTCATTCTCAGACATTTTCTTGCTGCAGAGAAAGGGGCAACGTTCTGAATGGTAAGTCATGGCTTTCATTTCTTTTCTAGGCTGAACCCTTGGTGTTAATATATTGTTCCCCAGCTTGTCTTTTGCGCTTTCGAATGTTCTGCTTCCAATTATCTCGTTTTCTTTTTCTGGTTCGTGTTGGATTAAGTGTAGATTTTTCTCCTGTAATTTGATTTTCCGCGTTCGCTAGCAAATCTCCTTTGTCTTGCTCTACTTGTACTGACACTTCATGTTCAGTCTCCACCGTTATTTCTGGCACTTCCTCTAATAGTTCAACTGGCAATGGATCTACAATTAATGTTATTATTTCATCTACTTCTGGTTCAGTTTTGTTGTTGTCATGGTTAAAATTGGCAACTTCTACTGGTCTAAAAATGAAATACTTTTGAAAAACGTATTTTGAATTTGTTTGTCATTCTTACCTTAATTCAATCAGGTTACATTTTTCACCTGTCATTAAATCATCATCCACTAAACATACAGGCATATTTTCAATGTCATGTCTACGAACGGCGGTGTCTGCGGCTTGTTGGTGAGCCGGGCCCGTTTCCGCCCCGTACGATGCCGGCTGTGGTTGTATGAGTGACGTGTCATGTTGTAATTCCAATTCCGGAAGTGGCTGTGAGGTTGGTTGCATAGGGCCCGAAGTGGCCCGGGGCGAAGCCGGGGGGTCGTGGCTTGTCCTCGTCTGTAGGGCTAGGTGCTGCAGGAGTATTTCGGTGGTGTTCGTTAGCCGTTGCACCGCTTCTGTGAGTGCCTGTGTTAGCTGTTGCACCGCTTTCGTGAGCGCCTGTGTTACTGCATCAGCTTGGCTTGGGTTCCTCCCACTTGGGGTGAGAGCCTGCTACCCCTGGGTAGCAGGCATTACTAATGGCGGTGGCTGTACTCCTTGAAGGCTTCTGGTTGTGGAGTCCGTGGTTGCAGTAGGTAGGCGTTGGCTAGTGGATGGTGTGAGGAAAGGCTGTGCTTCTTGTCCCCTTCCTAGGGTTGGGTATGTACTAGGGCTAGGGGCAGCCCCCTGGCTGGCCGGGGCTGAATCCCATTGACCGGTGAAAAATCGTCGGGCCGCGACGTTGGGCGACAAGGGGTCCACCGTTTCCCTTACCAGACCTGCATCCTCTTGATCAGTGAGAAATTGACGGGCCGCGACGTTGGGCGACAAGGGGTTCACCATTTCCCTTACCGGACCTGAATCCTCTTGACCAGTGAAAAATTGACGGGCCGCGACGTTGGGCGACAAGGGGTTCACCATTTCCCTTACCAGACCTGAGTCCTCTTGATTAGTTGAGAGAGCGTCCGGGACCTGGGGCGAACGGCTCTGTGTTGGTTCGGAATCTACCTGGCTAGATGGGACGCCGTCCCTCTGCCTAGATCGACTCCTGGTGTTCATAACGATTTCTTTTATATTACACTAACACCCACTTCACTTTTCACCACTACTGTGCACTCCAAACTACTAATTAGGCAGGTTGTGGAATAAAAGATATATTTACTACAATACAATACAGTCTTCAGGTAGAGGTGTCAAAGGCAGGCGCGAACTGATTGATCGATGTGTAGCGGACGACGGATGCGAGCGGACTGATGCAGGGCTAGCGGGCGTGCGCATATTTATAGTTTCCCGGCGGTGTGACGTAGCACGGGCTTTGCCGGTCGCGAGCTGTTGCGCTGCAGGGCCTCGCCGCGTGGCTATTTTGTGCTATGTGTTGGGGCTGTTTTGCCCTATATCTTTTTTGGTGTTTATCGTATCGAGCTGTACGATACGTCAAATGAAAGGTCTTTTCCTGTAGTTTCCGAAAATGACTTTGTGAATGCGCGTACTTTAATGTTTATGAAGTTATAGTGAATTTTGTGTGGAAAAACTAATTTTGGTCCCGAATTTTCGCGGTTTTTTCACTCATCTGCCGATGACACCACCCCCCTAAATTGTGACTTTTATTTATAAAAGGCATGGATATGAATAATAGATAATGTACAAAATAAGATAGGGTGAAGATATTTCAACTTAAACTAATGTAATTCAACTTAAACTAATGTAATTCAACTTAAACTAGTGTATATCATTTTACAAAAATAAATGTGTTGGTTAGTTCGCTTACAAAATCGCGAGGATGTCGCGGGTGAGGTCTTGGTTCCGGGATGGGCCTGGTCCTGGCTGCCTTTCGTCTGAGGGTCCCTTTCCCTCAGGGTTGGGTTGAAATCCGTCTTCTGGGGGTTGCCCCCCAGGGTCATGTTGCGCCTCGTCCTGGTCGGACTCGGCGTTTCCTTCCTCGGGTTGGAAAAGCTGCTGCACCTCGGGAGGTACCTGGACACGTTGCTGTGATCTGGGCATCGGCCTGAGGTCATCGATATGAATTGGGGCCTGGATTCCGTTGCGATCTACTTCGTAAGTGTTATCTCCCAACACTTTTACGACTGGGTATGGACCTTCCCATGTTGGGCCGAAGGCTGGCCGAGCTTCCTTGAATCCTCTCGTAATTACCATATCTCCTACTTCGAAATGGACTTTGGCTTGTCTGGGCCTGGGGTAGAGGTTCCTCTGGAAGATTATCTGGCGTCGTTTGGCTTGCTTCCTTCTTTCCTCGGCTGCTTGTTTGGGCTCTGGTAACGGCTGGCGTTGCTGAGGATGTTGCCATTCGCCTGGCCTGGGTAATGGCGTTCCCAACAACATTTCGCTTGGCGAGTATCCAGTGGCGGCATTTTGTCTGTTCCGGAGGGTAAAGAGAATTTGATTGATGACGGCGTCCCATTTTCTGGCGTCTTTGTTGCGGAGCTTCTCCCTAAGGGCCTTCTTGATTTCTTGGCAGCGACGTTCGACCGGGTTGGCTCGTTGGTGGTATACTGGGGACGTATACTGCTGGATACCATGGTCGGTCAGAAATTTGGAAAATGCTCTGGCGCGGAAGGCGGTGGCGTTGTCCGAAATGACTGCTTCTGGGTATCCCCATCTTTGAGAGACTTCCTCCAGGAAATTGCGGATGGTAGTTGCAGTGGCATTTGGGACGGCTTTGGCCTCAACCCATTTCGAGCAGGTATCTGTAACAACAATAAGAAAGCGATTTTTAGTAACAGTAGGCACATAAGGGCCCATGACGTCGATGCTGAGGACTTGCCACGGCCTGGTTGGTGGCCTGGGACGTAGTGGGGCGGCTTCTTGGAGTGGGCCTCTTTTGGTTGCCGTGCATACCATGCACAGGCGGACGTGGGATCGTACGTTGCGGCGAATTCCTGCCCAGTGGTAGAGTCTGTCAATGGCTCGGAAGGTTTCATCACGACCTGGGTGTCCTGCGAAGACGGAGTCGTGGTAAGTGTGGATAACTCTTGCCCATAGGTTTTCTGGTACTACGAGCTGCCTTCGATCGTCCGTTGTTTTGTGCCAGAGGTGGCCGTCTTCTACGATGAAGTCGTCTCGCAGTCGTCTCTCCCGTGGTTCTAATGGTATGTCTGGGTCCTGCTGCTGGAAGACTCGCCAGAAATGGATAGCGGCTGAGATGGTTTCGTCACGGAGTTGTTCCTGCTGGATTTGTTGGAAGAGATTTGCTGGCCTATCGTCGTCGTCCTCCTCGTCGTTGACCTCGTCGTTAGCCTCCTCGTCGTTGTGCTCCTCGACCTGGTTCAGCGCTGCTTCCTGCAGCGGAGCGTATTCGCCAGTTGGCCTTGGAGCTGGGGGCTGAGGTGGGTTGTGTTTAGGAAGGTCCTCCTCGTCGTCCTCCTCGGAGTTGGTTTCTGTGTCCGTGGTGGAGTACGATCGCTTCTCGTCTTCTTCGTCGTCCGAATCGAAGATTACCTCGGGAACATCGGGGGGTTCTTGGTGAGCGGCATTGACTTTCCCTGGGATCATGCGGCCGTTGACATCGGGGATGGCCTCCGCCATGGTGGTTGGGACGTCGCGGTGGTTCTCGGGAGGTAGCAGGCGGTCATCGTCGCCGATGGAGCTTGGCATGGGCTCCCTGGGGTGTCTTGACAGGAAGTCTGGGAGTTGATTTTGTTTACCAGGGCAGTGTTCCACAGTGAAGTTGTACTCTTGGAGTTGGAGCGCCCATCTGGTTAGCTTCGCACGTTCATCCTTGAATTGGTTGAGCCAGGTGAGTGCTCGACTATCGGTGACCAGTGTGAATGTCTGGCCTTCCAGCCAGTGGCGGTACCTCCGGCACGCCCACACTACTGCCAATGTCTCTTGCTCGTTTACATGATATCGTTTTTCTGGTCCTGTGAATTTGGCACTGGAGCACGAGATGATTCTCCTTTCGCCTTGCGGAGTACGCTGGAACAAGACTGCGCCCATCCCCATGGTGCTGGCGTCCGTCTGGAGGACGTAGGGGAGCCCTGGTTCTGGTCTGAAGAGCGAAAGTAGTTTGGAGAGGACTTCCTTCACCTTCTGGAATGCTGCGTCTGCCTCCGGTGTCCACTGGAAGCGCTGTTTTCCGGTGAGGGTTGTCATGGGTGCTGTGATTTCGGTGAATTCCGGGACGAATTCACGGAGCCAGTTTGCAGTTCCTAGGAAGGCCTGCAGTTCCTTCTTAGTCTTGGGTGTGGGGAATTCCTGGATCTGGATAACATGCTTCTCTTGAGGTGTGTTCTTTGTTGCGGTGATTCGATACCCTAAGTATTCCAGTTCTTCTGCCCCGAAGCGACATTTCTGAATTCCGCAGTGCAGCTCGTGGATCTGGAGCCTCTCCAGGACTAACGTCAAATGTCTGATGTGGTCTTCATGGGTCTCAGAATAGACAATTATATCATCAAGATATACCTTGACGAACACATCCACGTAGTCGGCGAGTACTTCCGTCATCAGCTTCTGAAATGTTGAGGGTGCGTTACGGAGTCCAAATGGCATCACCAAAAATTCGTACGTTGCCCCGTCCGGGGTACTGAATGCGGTGAGGGGTATACTGGCTTCGGCCATGGGTACCTGCCAGTACCCGCTCTTGAGGTCGAGGGAGGTGAATATCTTCGCAGCTCCAAGTTCCCTTATCGTTTCTCGAATGGGCGGCAGCTGACTCACTTCCTCATAGGTTTGGGAGTTTAGTTTACGGTAGTCTACGCAGAACCTTGGTTGGCCGTTTTTCTTGTTGACGATAACTATTGGCGAACAATACCTGCTGTGGCTTCGTCGGATGACCCCAGCGGCTAACATTTTCTTCACTTCTTCCGTGATGATGGCTTTGTTGTTGGCGGAGTATTGGTATCGTCGAATCTTGAAAGGAGCGTCTTCCTTCAGGCGGATCTCGTGCATGGCCAACTTCGTTGTGGGTTGATGAAGCGCCTCGTCAAAGACCTCCTGGAAGTTGTGGATCAGGCGAATGTATTTTTCCTGGTGGGTGGTGGGTAGCTGATCAGGGCTGACGTCGAACTCACTAGCTTGGGTTGGTGCTTGACGGTCCATGAGCCAAAATAGTGTGTGCCTCTGGTGCAGGCCCACATGAACGCAACCTCGCTGGAAATCCATGATCGCCTGGTGTTGACGTAGCCAGTCTTGTCCTAGAATGGCGTCCTCGGTGATGGCATCTAGGAGGTGAAATTTTGTGGTTGCTGTGTACTCTCCAGCTACCAGGTTAACTTGGATGCTTCCCCTGGAGTAGTAAACGTGGTCAGTGGCAGCTAATCGTACGCGCATCTGGGTGGGCTGGATTGCTTCGGGTTGCACGTACTCTTTTTTGATGAAGCTATGGGTGGCACCACTGTCCAGTAGTGCCAGTAGTCTACGTCCATTGACTTCCGTCCATATTCGTGATGAAGGGCCAATGGCGGATGTGGTGCTGATGGTGGCGTCTACGATTGTTGGGGTCGCGCGCCCTGGCTTGCGCCGACCCTGTTCGCGTTTCCCTGATTCCTTGTTGCTTCGTTGGAGGGCCCAGGTTGTGGTCCTTGCTGCTGCTGCTGTGGCGGTCTTGATGGCTGTTGCTGTTGCTGACGTTGCCTTACTTGTTCCTTGAGTACTGGGCAGTCACGGTGGAAGTGCCATCCACCGCATCCTCTGCATGGACTGGGGGGCTCCTGGGGTAGTTCCGATTGGCGATTGACGGGTGGTCGAGTTGTAGGTGGTGCTGGCCTTGGTATTGGTCGCAGGTGGCGTTGGAGCTCTTGGAAATCGACCTCGGCCCAGTCGGCGGCCCGACCTAAGTCCTCTAGGGTTTTAATTGTCATGGTCCTGGTAGCGTATCGGATTTCTGGTCGAAGCAGTTCCCGTACCTCGCATGTGATTTGTTCTTCCGAAGTGTACGGCTCTACTCTTCTGTGCAGTCCCATCTTGCGTTGAATGAACACTGCAGCTAGCTCGTCCTCTCTTTGTCGTTCGCCGTGCAGGCGAGACCTCAAACTTCCCAAGAGGGAAGGGTCGTTGTATTTGAGGATCAAGCGGTGCCTCAAAGTTTCGAAGTCCAGGTTGAGGGGCTGGAACACCTCAAACATCCCTTTGGCATGGCCTTCCAGTTGTCCAAGAGTGATCCTCACCCTGTCTCTTGCTTGGATTTGATTCCTGTCCATTGCTTCCTCTAATGTATTTAGGAATTTTTCTGGATCTTCCCATTCCCTTCCTGCGAATGTGGGTAGGGTCCTTACGTCTAGCTGCCCAGTCCTAGCTTCCGTGGCCGCTTGAACTGCTGCTTTCGTTGCTGTAGCCACTACTTCCATGAGTTGCTTGTGTATGGCCTGTTGTAGCATCGTTTGCGCTGTCGGTCCCGACTCCACTGTTGGCATCATCAGGGGAGCTGGTTGTGTTGTTTGCTCTGCTTGAGGTTCGGCCGAGACTGGCTGCATCGTTGGTTGTTGTTGGTGGGTGGTGTCTTGTTGTTGCACTGCCTGCATTGCTGGTTGTTGTTGGTTTGTGGGACCTTGTTGTTGTTCAGTTGGGCGCCACTGGGCTTGTTCTCCCAGAATTCTGTTTGATAGCTTTGATTTGTGCTCAGGGTCATGAGCATCCCCATCCAGGGATCCTTCCGTTGCGTGTGTGGAAGCTCTTGAAGCCCCACGTTGCTGGGAGCCATGTCTACGAACGGCGGTGTCTGCGGCTTGTTGGTGAGCCGGGCCCGTTTCCGCCCCGTACGATGCCGGCTGTGGTTGTATGAGTGACGTGTCATGTTGTAATTCCAATTCCGGAAGTGGCTGTGAGGTTGGTTGCATAGGGCCCGAAGTGGCCCGGGGCGAAGCCGGGGGGTCGTGGCTTGTCCTCGTCTGTAGGGCTAGGTGCTGCAGGAGTATTTCGGTGGTGTTCGTTAGCCGTTGCACCGCTTCTGTGAGTGCCTGTGTTAGCTGTTGCACCGCTTTCGTGAGCGCCTGTGTTACTGCATCAGCTTGGCTTGGGTTCCTCCCACTTGGGGTGAGAGCAGGGGTAGCAGGCATTACTAATGGCGGTGGCTGTACTCCTTGAAGGCTTCTGGTTGTGGAGTCCGTGGTTGCAGTAGGTAGGCGTTGGCTAGTGGATGGTGTGAGGAAAGGCTGTGCTTCTTGTCCCCTTCCTAGGGTTGGGTATGTACTAGGGCTAGGGGCAGCCCCCTGGCTGGCCGGGGCTGAATCCCATTGACCGGTGAAAAATCGTCGGGCCGCGACGTTGGGCGACAAGGGGTCCACCGTTTCCCTTACCAGACCTGCATCCTCTTGATCAGTGAGAAATTGACGGGCCGCGACGTTGGGCGACAAGGGGTTCACCATTTCCCTTACCGGACCTGAATCCTCTTGACCAGTGAAAAATTGACGGGCCGCGACGTTGGGCGACAAGGGGTTCACCATTTCCCTTACCAGACCTGAGTCCTCTTGATTAGTTGAGAGAGCGTCCGGGACCTGGGGCGAACGGCTCTGTGTTGGTTCGGAATCTACCTGGCTAGATGGGACGCCGTCCCTCTGCCTAGATCGACTCCTGGTGTTCATAACGATTTCTTTTATATTACACTAACACCCACTTCACTTTTCACCACTACTGTGCACTCCAAACTACTAATTAGGCAGGTTGTGGAATAAAAGATATATTTACTACAATACAATACAGTCTTCAGGTAGAGGTGTCAAAGGCAGGCGCGAACTGATTGATCGATGTGTAGCGGACGACGGATGCGAGCGGACTGATGCAGGGCTAGCGGGCGTGCGCATATTTATAGTTTCCCGGCGGTGTGACGTAGCACGGGCTTTGCCGGTCGCGAGCTGTTGCGCTGCAGGGCCTCGCCGCGTGGCTATTTTGTGCTATGTGTTGGGGCTGTTTTGCCCTATATCTTTTTTGGTGTTTATCGTATCGAGCTGTACGATACGTCAAATGAAAGGTCTTTTCCTGTAGTTTCCGAAAATGACTTTGTGAATGCGCGTACTTTAATGTTTATGAAGTTATAGTGAATTTTGTGTGGAAAAACTAATTTTGGTCCCGAATTTTCGCGGTTTTTTCACTCATCTGCCGATGACAGTCAGAAGGTGTACACCCTATAGTAAATTCATTTACGGGCACATCATCTGTGTTAATGGCCTCGTACAATTCGTTATAAAAAAGAAAATAATTGAAATACAGCTGCCATATTTTTCGAACATTATTATAAGTCATTAAAAACTAGCAAATTAAATAAAGAACCTATTTCATTTAAAAACCAATAGTGAGGTTAGATAATTTAAAAACAAACTAGAAAAATTATTTACTTACTTCCACTCGTTTGTCGGGCACTCAGAAGGTTTATTAGGTGGTAATGGCGAAAATTCACTCATTTTACAGAGATTTCACACAAAATAAAGTCAATTATAGTGCAAAACAGTGAGATGATAATAATAAAAACAAAGTCTTGCCCACAATAAGGGATATTGAACAAGATCGAACTTGATTATTATCTAACTGCCGCACACGGCTTATAACAAATTTAGCATTATAAGCATAAACCACTATAACACGATAAGTTTCGTTCGACAAACTGGATGTAGAACATTATTTTACCGAAATTTAGGATACTGAACAAGTTATATTTGTAATTTCAACGGATATGGAACAAGCTAATTTTTTTATGAATTTTTATATATATAACTCAATTTCGCCCAAAAATGGATATAGACCATTATAATATCCACGCGACGATATATTTATCTCTGGGTCCAGTTGGAGAAAACGTACCATCTGCAATGCACAAATAATAACTAAATAAACTGACATTAACTTTATGTCAACATACCTTAAAAAAAAATATTTTTTATTATACCTGAATTATAATCTATGTTTTTGAAATTAAAAAGCGTGCAAAATTGGGCCTTTATAAACTAGAGCTTTAAAGTTGCTTAGGTAAGAAACAATTTTAAACAATGATAAATACACAGGTAATCAGAACTAATCTTTATTTACTTAAATGAATATGAATCGTACAATTGGGGTTGTTTAGATTCCTCGGGGATTAACCGCTGTTCAGCTTGTTCCGCTAACATTCTAATCTCGGACGAAAATATCTTCGTTTTCGTTCATTTTATAATTCACGAACACAAAGTCGAAACAAACCTCACAAATCAACAAAATTACAATAAAAATGTACATAGCAACCAAACAAAAAAATTGTAACCGTCTCTATGTTACCGATTAAAAATGAAATTCAGAAATTACCTTGTAAAATGAATGTACATTAATTATTTTTTCTAATTTTTACTTTGCAGTGCAAAATGATGAGTATGGGTTACCCCATCGAACTCGTCAAACTAGTGAGATCCTACCTACACTGCAGACAGCTAAGGGTGAAAATCTCGGACCAACTCTCCACCTACAGGACCGTGGAGGCGGGAGTTCCACAGGGATCGGTGCTGTCACCGCACCTGTTCGCCATCTATACCTCGGACCTCCCCCGGACCGACCATACAACCCTAGCCCTGTATGCAGACGATACCGCCCTGATTGCCAGATCCTGGAAGGCCAGAGACGCAACCAGAAAACTCCAGGAAGCGGCCACACTCCTGGAAGAATGGTGCACGAAGTGGAAAGTTGCAGTCAACGCCGACAAGAGCCAAGCCATCCTCTTCAGACGAGTGCGGAAAGAAATTCCCACAGGACACGTCTCCATGAACGGCGAGGACATCCAATGGCACGACACCGTCAAATACCTTGGCGTGGTCATGGACAGAAGCCTAACATGGAGACAAAACACGGACGCCATCACAGCTAAGGCCCGACGTACGAGAGCCCTCATCTACCCAATGACAGGAAATGGAAGCCGACTTAACTTGAGGAACAAGCTCACGCTTATCAAGACCCTCATCAGGCCGCAGCTGACGTACGCCTCGGTAGCGTGGGGCTACCAGGCGAAGTCCTACATGAAGAGAATCCAGGCAGTGGAGAACATCGCCCTCAGGACCTGGAGTACACCACGGTCACTGAAGTCATCCGGGAACGAGCGAAGAAGCTGTACGCCCAAGCCGAGGAGCATGGGAACCCGCTGATCAGACAGGCCACTGATTACGACCCCGCCGACGCCCCGAGGCACAAGCGACCGAGGGTTCAGCTACTGGACAACGGGTAAGTATAACCTTTATTTCCCGCTAACAGATCTGTTTCAGATACGCCAGGACGGACCACCACTACCAGAGACATGACGTTTTCAACCCTAACCCAACCTCCTTGCGGGCGTCGGACAACATACCGTCCGACGCCTGTTGTCCTACCTGCTCCGTGGACACCGAAAGTGCTAAAAGAAGCACTTAGGTCTCCACACTCCCGAGCTACACAGCTCATCCTTACCTTTCCGACGATCCGGGGTAGGATATCAATTGATGTCCTACGTACCGGCAGTCAGTCCCAGCCAAAACTTCCTAAACCCAACTCGACCGATGACTACCCCCGGGGGTGATAAGCTGGCGAAGAAAGAAAACATCAAGACAAGAAGAGCGCCAGAAGAGACCTCAGCCAGCGAGGTTCAACAGCCAGGACCAGGGGAGGTCCGCAGAAAATACCACGACACATCTCACATTTGTGAGCTGGGTCTGGTAGAAGTACGCGGGCCCACCTATCACGAAGGCCGGTCCAGGTCTACAGAGATAATCTAGGTGCAAAGAATAATAGTCCTACTCGGCCCTAGTTATCGAGACCGACATCCAGCCAATGGATATTGGCGCACCGAGTGTATCTTAGAAAATGAAAAGTTGTTCTAAGCAAAAATTAGTTTGAAGTGAAAATAAAAATGATTCTAACGCAAAAATAAAAAAGATTCTAAGGCAAAATAAAAATGATTCTGAAACAAAATAAAATAATATCTCTGAAAAAGGCAAATAAAAATGAAATTCTAGCGTGCTTAAAATAAGATTCAATTCACGTAGCTGGTAATACTCGCATTGCAGGACCTCGCCAATTATGAGTGGTTTCCCTGGGTTACCTCTCCTGATATAGGGGGAGGCCCTCGTGAATTAATTTATGAGTATGAGGAGCAGCATTATGGCTCCTCATGCTGGTTAAGTTGGCAGTTAGTGTGGAATTCATGACTTTGTATCTAAAAAACTTGTCAGCCGTTTCAATAATATAATCCTTCATCAGAGGGATATTGGTTTGTTCATGAAATTGCATAATAGGTGTATACCTATTAGACTCTGTTAGTAGTCTAAGGATTTTATTCTGTGTCCTCTGTAGGCGGTTGCATTGCGCATCTGAAATGGTATTCCATGACGCACATGCATATGTGAGGATTGGTTTAAGTATGACTTTATAAAGTGTTATTTTGTTATCCCTAGATAATTTGCTCCTTTTGTTGATTAATGGATATAGTCTACTTAAGGCAGCATAAGTACTGTTTATAATGTTCGTTATATGGGGTCCGAAACGCAGTCTCGTATCTAGGGTGACCCCCAGATACTTGACCGCGCTCTTCTCCCGTATAATTGTTTCGTTAATTTTCAGTTTATCAAAGTTATAAATATTTGTGAACTTCCGATGCAAAATAATCAACTCTGTTTTGTCATTATTAATTTTGATTTTCCACTTCTCATAGAATTTTAATAATTCTAAGAGGTGGTAATGCAATTTTTTAACTGCCGTTTGGGCGTAGAAAGATCTTGCATATAACATAGTGTCATCTGCGTACAATAAAATGTTAGTGCCCACATGGGTGGGTGTGTCTACCAAGAATAAGTTATATAAAACGGGCGATAAAATCGCCCCCTGCGGGACGCCAGCAGATAATCTCCTGTAGGAAGACAGTGCGCCATTAATGCACACGGCGACATTTCTTCCTAACAGGTAGTTTTTAATAAGCGCGACAATATACAAAGGAAGTTCACAAATATTCATTAGTTTATATACTAAACCGTTGATCCAGACCGAATCATAGGCTTTCTCAATATCGATTAGTATCATGGCATTGCAATTTTTGTTGTTGTACGCCGCAATGGTGTCCTGCACCACCTTGGATAGGGCTAGGGTGGTACTATGACCCTCTCTAAAGCCGAACTGAAAATTGGGGAGAATATGATTTTTCTGAATAAATTTATTCAGAATTTTCAGTATGACTTTGTCCGTAACTTTAGAGAGGGTGTTTAGTAGTGAGATAGGTCTATAGCTGGAAGGAAGGTGGGATGGTTTGCGGGGTTTTAGGATGGGAATTATTATGGCTGACTTCCATGCACCCGGGTAGTGTTGAATTTTAATTATCGTGTTAATTATGTAACACAATTGCACAATACATTTTTTAGGCATGTTTTTAAGCATTAAATTGTGGATGCCATCTACGCCGGGTGCTTTATTATTAGGAAGTGTTTTGATGATGTTTTTGATGTCAGTGGGATTAGTAATAAGTTTCGTATATTTGTTCGTCGGTATTACGTAACTGTCGCGTACTGTCTGTGCGTCCCTAGTTATATTGTCGTGTTCGTCTGTATTGTTAGGCGTCGATGTATTTGTCTTCTGAAGGTAGTCAACAAAAGCCTCTGCCTTGTCCAGGTCAGAATAGTAAGCTACTCCTTCCCGGACAAGCGTCGGCATCTGAATGTATGGGCGCTTCAGAATTTTTGTCAGTCTCCACAGGGAGTTGTCCTGGCGCGACAAGGCCGAAATCTTGTCGTTCCAAGCCTCCTCCCTGTGGTTTTTAAGTCTAGTCTTGATGGTGTTTTGTAAGTCGCGTAGTCTATGTCGGTCGATGTCTCGCCTGTTCCTCTGCCACGATTTTTTAATTTTATTCTTGAACTTAATAAGGTCCAAAATCGCTGGAGGAATGATTTCTGCTCGAGGTTTTAATATTATCTGTCGAGTGGTCCTGTCTCTTGCGTATTGTAAAATGTTTGTCAGTCTAGTTACTTCGTTGTCTAAGTCCTGTGGCGTTAAAATGTTGTTATTTACGTCGAATTTGTCGTTTATTATTGTACGAAATTTTCGCCAATTTGTGGTTTTATAGTCGTAAGTCTTTTTGTGCGTGTCTTGTCTAGTCGCCGTCGGGATGGTGAAGGAGACAGGGTTATGATCTGAGGAAAGGAAAGGGAGGGAGTTGGGAATTAAGGGATGAGGGAAGTTTTTAACCATAACCAAATCCAAGGTGGTGGGGGACATACCATTGGCGGGAAAATGCGTTGGTGTGTCGGGGGCCACGATAGAGACCCCCTCTGCATGTGAGAAGGCCTCCAGCGTGGTCCCGTTCGTGTTATTGCGGGAGTTGAACCACGACCTATGCCGTGCGTTCAGGTCTCCCGCAACAATTGCAATGTCATGATTAAAAATCGATTTGAGTTCGTCGTGTGAAATTTTGTGGCTCGGGGAGTTATACACTCCCCCGATGACCACGCCATTTTCAAGTTTAATGAAAAGGTTGTCGACAGGGCCGTCAATCGATGGGAGGGGGAGGAATGGGATGCTCTTCTTGATGAACATCACCACTCCACCCCCACGATTGTACGTCCTGTCGGCACGTATTATGTTATAATTATATAACTTAAGTCTATGATTCGGCCTCAATCTAGATTCAGTGATTATAAAAATATCCAACTCCTCAAGATTAATATATTGAAACGTTTCCAATTGTTTATTAAATAGGCCGTTTGAATTCCAAACCGCCAACTTAAGCATGTAAATTTATGATATTATATTTAGGGAGAACATTCTTGGCGAAGTCCTGCAATACTAGTATTACCTGCATTGAATCGTGCACGTTTTCTAGCAATCTATTTAAGTGTGTAACAGCATTTATTGTATCTCTGAGGTTGATTTTATTATTGAGTTTATTTAACTCGGACATTAGATCCCCGAACTCATTGGGGGATGGATCCGGGGTCCTGCCATCCTGGGGGCGTCTGGGTTGGGTAGATTGCATCCTCGCATCTGATTGGGGGCTCGCCGGGGGTGGGGGTGGTGGCTGACTCCGCCGCTCCCAAGCGTTAAATTTTGGCGGAGGCGCCGGGACAAATTCTGGTGCAGGATTTGTATTTGGATTAGGGAGGTTCTTTTCCAGTTGTTTTACCCTGAATTGGTAAACTGGGCACAGCGTGTTGCATGCAGTATGTTCGCCCTTGCAATTTGCACATTTAGGCGTCGTCTTGGGGTCTTTGGTGCACTCGTGCGTCCAGTGCGCGTCTGCGCATTTTACGCACCGGGGGTGGCGACGGCAGTTGGTGGCAGCGTGTCCCCATACTTGGCATCGTCTGCATTGCGTGATGGGCCTATCGTTCTTGCGGCGCTCCCATTCAATTTTTGTGTGCATCAAAAATCTGACTTTGTTTTGTAAAATTTTAAGGGTGGTTTCAGTGTCCGTCGTAATTAAGAAAAGTGGCTTAAATCGAGTCTTCATTTTGAATATATCATAGACTTTTATGTTGTGGGTATCCTCCAATTCTTCTTTAATATCGCTTGTATTGGGGTTGCCACACAACCCCCTTAATACGAATGCATGTTTTTTACTGGAGTGATCCGTGTAAGTGTGAAATTCTATATTCTCGTAATCTAGTTGATCCCGGTACTTCCTGTATTCGTCGTTGTCCTCTATATAGAGCAGAATGCTTCTTGCGGCATATTTTACGTAGAAGCCCTTCGTCACTGATTTTTTGATTTCCCTCGTCAATTCCTCGTGGGAGCTGGGGTGCCCCTGAATTACTATTGGAGGGTTCTTTTTAGTTTTGGGCTGGATATTTTTCGATGGTTGTTTGTCCTTAAGATTGGCAAAATTTTTTTCGTTGATTCTTTTGGGTTCACCCTTATTTTTTTCATTTACGTCGATTTTTTCTCTGATTGCATCTTGCGTCGACTGCACTTCGAGTTTGTCAAATCTGTTTTTGACCGGAATTTCCGGGGACCTGGCTGTGAGTAAAATATTCCGGAGCTTTGACGTCTTCCGTGGGACTTTATAAGCATCTGGCGACTTAATATAGTCAATATCCATTCTTATTGGAGACGGTGTGCGGTTTCTATAAGTACCTTGTGGCTCAGATGATGGGCCGGCGACGTGCAAATTATCGTTGTTCATAATTTTTGAAAAATTGTCTAAAATAGCATTATTTTCATCTTTACCTTTGACTATATATTGGGATATTATGTTGGCAATATTTTCCTTTGTTTTCTGTGAGAGGGGCATATATTCCTGCTGCAATTTGGCAGAGGATAAGGATTCCGACGGGCTTACTTTGTCCTGCGTAGACTGTCCAGTTAATATAAAAATGTCATCTATACTTCTCGACGCTGCAATTCTGTTAGATTTTTGAGTTGTTACTGATGTTGAATCGTTTCCTGAGGATGCACTTTGGGAGGTTTGATCTGTATTTGTGCTGGTGTTAGCGTATGCACTCTTAAAATAATCCGGATCGGCAGACTTACTCATTGATGCTTGAGATTCCTGGAATTCTTCACATTCCACATTTATTCTATTTGTGTTCGACTTTTTCATAAAAGCAAATAATCTAGGTTTAACATCTGAATATTTATGTTTTTTGCTAACCTGTCTCTCTCCCTCTTTTGATGAATCATTTTCCTCTAAGGATTTGTTGCGCTTTGGTGCAGTGTAAGCCGAGATGCTGGATGCTGCGTCACAGCTGGTATCGTCGCCGGACTCAGCAATAGTCCGGGAGCTGGTCTTCCAGTTTATATCAAGCCTGTTACTTTGATTGATAATACTTTTGTCCAGGTCCTCGGAGCTGTTATAACTGTTTTCCGTCTCACTCTTGTCCTCGCTATCCAGTAGTCTTTCTACCACAATTTTAATTTGCTCTGTCTCGGTCGAATTGATGTTTATTTGTCTATATCCCTCTCTATCTGTGCTATCTCGCTTGTCTTGGCTAGGAGGTTTGTCAGGTGCAGTGTTTTTAATTGCAGTTTCTGCTGCTTTAGCTATTGGTGATCTACTCCTTCTTATTCCATCTGATGGGTTCTTTTTCTTCGCACGTGTCGTATCAATTTTGCTTTTTGATGCTTCTTTTTTCAAAGAAAATTCTCTATTTAGCTGCTCAGTCTGGTCGGTCGTCTTTTCACTCCCTCTCGAACTTCGCAACTGGGGATCGAACCCGGAACTTTTAGGTGATAGGCAAGTGCGCTCACCTCTCGACCACCAGTCATATATAATGTTAAGTTCATTATTTTGGTTTATTTATTTTATGGAAAATGGTAGTTTCCCAACTTGCAAAACAAAATTTAGCAAATACAATAAACACTATTAGAATATGAATGTTCCGATTATTGAGATTGTTGATATAAACTACATTTTGCTCAGATATATGATTTATTATACTATACTTTAAGCCGGCTAGAACTTTAGCCAGTATAGTATCCTCTCTCTAAAGATTTAAGGTATAATAGTATACACTGGTAATGGTCGAAGTTCTAGCGGTCTTAAATTTTAGTATAACACCGCACATATGCTTTGCTTATTACCAACTGTTCACCAGCTTCCTCATCGTTCTTCAAAACAGCTTCGAACTCCAGAAGTTCTTCGACTATAGTTAATGGTAGAAAGCTTTTATTCTGTTTTCTTCTAAAAAGTTTTCCTTATTTGTGTTCCCAGAGGGGGTAAACACACTTCTGCTTTTTACCCTTCTTTTGTTTGGACCTCTGTCTCCTTATTTTATTTAGTATAAACTCGTGCTCAGGCCATTAGTGTATCTCTAAACCGTTGAAAGTCTCACTCAACATCTAAATATTTATTATACAAATTACATTTGCCTTGCCTCAAAGTATTGCTGAATTCGTTTGAATAATATAATATGTGGAACATTGACAACGACTTTACGAATTAAGTTTAAATGTACTCTTTCCTATTAAATATAGTACCTACTTATAAAATACTTACCATATCTACCAATAACTTGTTTGACCAAATACGAATACCAATTTTTATCGGGCTCTATCCTTTTAATGATGAAAGGCTTACTTGGCCAATAATAATAAAGATTTAAATCATTTTTGTAACACCAATTTGATAGTATAACAGATATTTCATGATGCCTATCGACATCGAACTCCAAGACTAAATACTAAAAATAAAGTACAAATTAAAAAACTGCTGCCAATTTGGAGATCAGAGCTCCCTCACGACAAAACTTGCCGTGATGGAATATTTAATAATAGTCATTTTTGACATTTAAATTTTAAGAAGTGTCAAATATCAAAAAATGAATGTAGCCTATAATAGCAAAGGGCTTTTTTTTCAAAAAATTAACATACCTATACCTAATTTTCATATTATAAATTAACCTTTGTGTATCAACAATAATATTATATTAATCTTCATGGCCTTAAATAATATTTTATCCAATGTTACCAATTCTTTTTCTCAAGTTAAATTACTGACGATGCCACAGTGAAATTTTAACGATGAACATAGTAACTCATACTAGGGTAGCAGATCTAAAAACTTTTCACATTGGAAATAAATAATTTCACCCTTTAAAATATCTTTTAAATTTTAACGGCACCACCATTTTTTAAGATGCAAAAGCAATTCGGTTTCTTGATAGTAAACAGCAGATTTTTATAATTTATGCCATTATATGTCATTAAAAATTTTCTTCGAATTGTTCGAAAATAATTCCTTTTAACAAAGCAACAAACAAATTTCCTTGACTTCATCGTCTATGACATATACCTCATATTGATATTGTCTAGTTATAAATTGAACAAGAGGATGATTACTCTTCTTTAAAGTTTTTTTAATGTACGACATATAGTTTTCAAATTTAAAACAACTAAAATTATCCAATGGTCCAAATTTTCGAACATCTTGTTACCTCGATACTGGACTCAAAAAATAAATAAATAAATAAATAAATAAATAAAATTAAAGAAATCAAAATTATAATGATCAAGTCGATGGTCGCCTAACCAACTTTAGTTGATTAGGGAGAGACTCTTGATAGTTAGCCTCCTAAAAAAATGTAACAAAAATAAGTATTTTTAGTGCCTCTTCCGTATACAAAATTTATTTCGGAATTTAAAAAAAAAATGCGGAAGTGACACTAACTAGCTCAGTGGGCGGTGAGGTGAGTAAGTGGTCCGCGGGGTGAGTATCTAATAAATATCTTATCTTATCACAAAGATCTCATATATATTACAGTACTCAATAAGTTTTTTTTGTTTTATAAATATCAGAAGATACAGGTTTCATTATAAGGCAAAAAAAATATTTAGCAAGATTATATATCTACAAATCAGAAATAATCAATTTAAAAGAGAAATAATGTTGCATGCACTATTGGTCCAGGCAAAACTGGTATTTACAAGCGAAATTATACCGCAAGTGATCACTTTTGGTGTACACGACGAAACTTAATAATATTTCAGCAGTGCGGTTCAGATATTATATCAGAATTTAAAAAAAAAATTTGTACACAAATATGTCTAATATAATAACCCTTCCTGTATTTATAGAACTCAATTATTAAATAGATACGAATAAAGAGAAAGAGTACTTTAATTGTATTTCAAAAGGGGCCAGATGGGCAAATACTTAATTTAGCAAACTTTCGCAAACTCAAATGGCGGCAAAGGCTCTTCCGCTGACGATGACAATGACGTGTGTTACGGACCTCTACCGTATGCGACCCACCATACGCTTTAGCGTTTTGTGGCAACCATTGTTTTTGGTGTGGTTGTTGGTTGGCATGCTGGCTTGGCAGTAGTTGATAATTCTACCAACCTCGGTTTTATCCACGGCATCCTGGTGGATTTTAGAATTATCAACACAAGAAAATTTCCTCAATCTGTTGTTGTTCCGTTTAGCGGAATATTTTGTGTTTGTGAGTAAATTTTATCTGCGGAAGCAGGATATTTAATTACACAAGGTAAGCTAACCTCTTCACGCCATCTTGCCCGTTCTCTACCCACGTGTTTCGCAAATTTGCAGGCTTACCTTTGGAAATACCGTGTCAACCTGAAAGGCGGACTCGACCCCATTTATCCGACTGTGGCTTCCCGGAGTATTGGTGGATTGTTCCCTCATCAGTGAGGTAAATTATGTTTCATTTGTAGGTTATGTCAGAATGGCTAACATCAAGCACGCTTCACGTGTATTTCTGACTGTAAATTAAATCGTGATATCTTTAGGGTTCCACGGACGGGGCTTCTACACACGTCAGTGAAGTTCCACGGACGGGGCATCCACTCACAGTGGAAGGTTCCAGGGCTGGTGAGGCTACGATCAACCCCATCCTTGGGTCCATTTCTTGTGTCCCGAAGGCATCTCCATAGGGCTACAGGTTCTTCCACGTCCGGACTCGGTATCGTACCACCCTAAATAAGTGTTGTGTTATTTGTTTTACTTACCGGGGACCACCTTCAGTGGTTCGGCTGGGTATCAGTTCATACTTTGCATTTTAACTTGTACATACTTAAATATTTTATGCATTTACATATATTTAAGGAGGTTCTTTAAATCAAACCTTTGTGGCAGTATTTATGAGCAATTTATGAGGACATTGTAAACCGATGTGTAGCTACACGAGGCATTTTATGAATGTGATCTTATTAATCGTGGAATTTGCCACACCTGTGAACATCGCCAGGTTACATGCTAGAGAACCTAAATCTCTAAATTGTTTAATATAGTGCATTTCATTTTTTAAAGAAAGTGTCATTATTTCGTCTGCGACCACTACATAGAGAAACCTCAATGAGTTGTTAAGTAAGTAAACTAATAATTTATCATAGTTTATGTAAGCTTGGGCTTAACGCCCTGAGATAGTCTGAGCTAGTGAAATTTTATCGTAGGCACGTACATCACTTTCCGGGTAAGTCAGTGCCTACGATATCTGCTACGCTACAGTAGCCCAAGTGATTTCGTTACGTAATATCTGATAATCATTAAGATCCAACGTATTTATTTGTTCATGTACGTCTAATCCGTAGCAGTGGCGCCCAACTTAAATAGTGCAGTTATCTCAAGGGGGATAGCAGTATTGCCCCTAATTAAGTTTTTTTTTTTGGTGATAAATTGAGTGTTCCATTTGTTGGTGGTTTGCATATGAAATAATATCCAGACACATAGTAACGTACGTGACACACATCAAAAGGTGGTTACTTTGCCTCAGCTTAATCGCTTCGCTTTTTTTTGGTAGGGGGGTGACTTCGTTTTTTTTGTCTTGCTATTTCATGAGCAGATAGTAAACAGTAGTTGTTACGTATAAACCATTGGAAAGATTCCTAAGTGCAGCCAACAGTTTTTTTTTGTTGGTGATACGTATCGACGCCCAGCGTCGTTTTGCTAATTTTCTAAATTTTGTCATTTTTATACATTATTAAGTACTTATTAGTGTTTGTAAACTGTTTTTGCGTACCGACGCCCAGCGTCGTTTTGTTAATTTACCTGATTTTGTCGTTTTTTTGTTCAATATGGCTAGTTCACAAATTAAGTTAGATATCAATAGGTTAGTTAGGGAGGAGCTTGTTTATGAATTACAAGTACGAGGCTTAGGGGATGGTAGTGATCTTACTGTGGCAGAGTTGCGCACTGTTTTAAGAGAAGCCATACATTTACAGAAAGCTACTTTGGCTATTAAAAGTTCTCCATACCCATACCAATTCACTGTCGTTTCTGAAGTTCTAACGGCATCCCTAGCTGCTATTCAAAAACTTATTGATGAATTTGTAGGTAGTGAGCACGATAGTAAATATAAGGGGATTGTTTCCAAGATAGCTCATGCGTTGGGTCGTGTTAATAGATCCACTCCAACTAATGACGAGCAAAAAGGTGTGCAGTCCAGTAATGTTAGCTTTTGATAAACTTAAGGATAAGGCCCGTGGGGATCGTAAGTGTAAAGAGTCAGCCATCCTCGATATGTCGGTATTGCATAATGCCATGGCTCAGGTTCAGCCTGATGCGCATAGCTCTGTAATAGCTACTGATTTTAGTTCAGATGAGGAGGACGCTGCGAAACCTAAACCCGTACCGGTTAGAGACTGGGGCTTGAAATTTACTGGCCGAAAGGGCGAGATGTCCTTTGCGACTTTTTTAGAACGTGTTGAGGAGAAACGGAGGTCTCGTGGTATTTCGCGAGCACGGTTATTTAAAGATGCAGTAGACTTATTCGAGGGAGATGCCTACAATTGGTATAATCTGGTGAAAGACTGGGCCACCGATTGGCCATCCTTAGTGGAGGCAATGAGGGAACAGTTTATGCCAGAGTCTTTTGACCGCGACTTGTTTGAGGAGATTAAGCGACGTACTCAAGGTAGTCAGGAAAGTATAGGATTGTACATCGCTAGTATGATTGGGTTGTTCAAGAAGATGCACACTCCAATACCTATGGGAACCCAGCTCGAAATCATCTTGGAGCGCATAGATCCATACTATCATCCTTTTCTTGCTTTTGAGAATATAACTTCTGTCACGCAACTCCTGCAATGTTGTCGTATGCTCGACTCCAAACGACAATTGGCTAAGTCGTATGTTCCTCCTCCACCTAAGAGTAAATCTCTTATACCAGAGTTGGCTTATGCCTCCACTAGTTCTACTACCTCTCGTTCTACCTCTTGTTCTAGTCTCGTTGTGGATGAAGTACAACACTCTGGAATCAAATGTTTTAATTGTGGTCAAGTAGGTCATGGACATCGGGAGTGTCAGGCTCCTAGGAAGAAGTTCTGCTATAAATGTGGTAAAGCAGAGGTTACGATTAGGTCCTGTCCTAAGTGTTCGCGTTCGGAAAGCCGTCCAGAGAGACGCTAATTGGTCGAACAGTTTCTCCTGGTGTATGTGAGTCGACCAGCAATGTTGTTGACTTAAAACAACAAATTTTTCTCGATTATGTCATTTCTCATGTGGTTGGTGATCAGCGTCCTTACTTACAACTTTCAGTATTAGGTTTTCCTATGATGGGTTTGTTGGATTCAGGTGCTACCAGGACAATGGTAGGATCATCTGGTTTTGAGGTCTTCCAGCAGATTGGTTTAAGTTTGAAGCCTTCTGTCAATGAGTGCAGAGTGGCTAACGGGCAAATCTGTTCCGTTATAGGTTATGTATCTGTTCCCTTCTGCTTGGGTGACAAAGTTCATGTAATAGATGTCCTAGTAGTTCCGGAAATACCGCATAAGCTAATTCTAGGGATAGATTTTTGGGTGGCGATGAATATTATACCAGATTTACGACAAGATGTTTGGCATTTTTCTGAGCAGGAACCACTCGTTGAGGTTAACAGTGTCCTTGGCGAAACTTCTTTAAGTGTATCACAGAAACTAGCTCTGGATAGTTCGGTGGACGAAAACCGGAAACTGATGGGTACTTCCCTTGGTCGTACACATCTCGTTTCTCATGAGATCGAGTTACTCCCAGATACCAAACCTATCAAACAGAGATACTATCCTGTTTCGCCTGCCAGACAAAAACTGATTGATGATGAAATTAAGAAAATGCTGGAGTTAAATATCATCGAACCGTGTAAAAGTCCTTGGTCTTCCCCAATATGTTTAGTGCAGAAAAAGGATCAAACTCTGCGTTTTTGTGTAGATTACCGGCGCCTTAATGCTGTTACTAAAAAGGATGCCTATCCTCTGCCGCTGATTTCCTCCATATTAGATCAGTTGAGGGATGCCAAATATTTAAGTTCATTAGATATTAAGAGTGCATATTGGCAAGTTCCTATTGCTGAATCTTCTAAAGATTATACCGCTTTCACTGTCCCTAATGGCCTGTATAGGTTTCGAGTTATGCCTTTTGATTTGTCAAATGCGCCTGCGACTTGGCAGCGTCTTATTGACACCGTGCTTGGAGCTGATTTGCAGCCTTCGGTTTTGGTTTATTTGGACGACATCGTGGTAGTGTCGAAGGATTTCGAATCTCACCTAGAGACGTTGCAGAAGATTTTTGATCGCTTGCATTCTGCTGGGCTGATAGTTAGTTTTGACAAGTGTCAATTTTGCCGTCCTGAGCTTAAGTACTTGGGATATGTTGTAGATAAGTACAGTTTACGTCCTGACCCAGCGAAAGTAGAGTCGATTTTGAGTGTACCTTCTCCGAAAAATGTTAGGGAAATTCGTAGATTTATAGGCACAGCATCTTGGTATCGAAGGTTTGTACCGCAGTTTTCTACAATAGTGGCTCCTTTGTCGAACCTCACAAAGAAGAATGTTAGTTGGTGTTGGTCACTTGAGTGCGAGAAATCTTTTAAACTTCTTAAGGAGTGTTTGGTTACTGCACCTATTTTGACCTGCCCTGATTTTGAGCGTACCTTTTATGTGCAGACAGATTCGTCGGCATTCGGTGTCGGTGCCGTGTTCACGCAGCAATTTGATGATGGCGAAAAGGTCATTTGCTATTTGTCCCGTTCTTTGACAAGCCAGGAGCGCAAACATAGCTCGGTCGAAAGAGAATGCATCGCCGTAATTTGGACAGTGGAGAAGCTACGTCACTATCTGAAAGGTTTCCACTTCAAAATCATAACAGATTGCCATTCTTTGCTATGGTTGCAGCAGCTAAAAGATCCCCAAGGTCGATTGGCCAGATGGGCACTTCGTCTGTAACCTTATGATTTTGAACTGATTCATCGCAAGGGCTCTGAACATACCGTCCCTGATTTTCTGTCTCGTTCAGTACCAGTAACGGTGGAATCCGTTGAGGTATTCTCGGTCACGGACCATGCCGATTCTCCCACCGATAAATGGTATTTGAGAATGCTGGATCGAGTTGAACGGTCTCCTATGCGTTATGGCGTATACAGAATGGCCAGTTGTACAAGTATGTACGTTTGCGTTATCCCGAGTTAGCAGATCCTGCCGACACTTGGAGACTGGTTTTACCCAAAGAGAGACGCCTAGAAGTAATTAGGTCGTTGCATTGTGATGCGAGTTGTGGACACGCAGGGGTCCATAAGACTGTGGCTCGAGTGGGAAATAGGTATTATTGGCCGAAATTAAAGGCTGATGTGGCTAAGTTCGTTAGGCAATGTGAGAAGTACTAAACCCGAACAGAAGTCACTTATGGGAAATTTGTTGAATAAGACACCTACCGTTGGAAAACCTTGGCAACTAGTTAGTGCCGATTTGATGGGTCCATTACCCAGGACGGCCAAGGGTTATCAGTTTGTTCTTATCGTGCGTGACAATTTTAGTAAGTTTGCCATGGTGTTTCCGTTGAGGTCAGCTACCGCTAATAGCATATCGCAGGTCATCGAGGATAATGTAATTCTCTTATTTGGCGCTCCGAAGACTATAGTGGTAGACAATGGTCGTCAGTTTCAGAGTAACCGTTTCCAAAATCTCGCAAAAACTTACAACATCGAAATAGCGTACACCGCAAATTACCACCCTCAATGCAACCTGACTGAAAGGGTAAATCGTGTTGTTAAGACTATGTTATCTGCATATGTAAAGGATAATCACAGGGCTTGGGATCAATTTTTGCCGAAAATAGGTTTTGCCATTAGATCGTCGAAACATGAGGTTACAGGCCTAACGCCTAATTTTGTCAATTTTGGACGTGAAATTTCGTTAGATGGCAATAGTGATAAGTACGTACCTTCTGAGTCTGAGTATCCAGTTGTAAACCCTGAAAACCGTATCTTGCTTTGCTAAGATTTATAAGGATGTTCAGAGTAGAATATTAAAGGCCCATAAATCCAGTAAGAAACATTATAACCTAAGACGCCGACCCGATAAGTTTGTTTTGAAGCAAAAGTTCTGGAGACGTTCTCACGCCCAGTCTGATGCCTCTAAATACTTTACGGCAAAGTTAGCACCTAAATTTGTGGGTCCTTTCACGATTAGAAAAATTCTCTCATCATGGAGCTCGAAAGTTCTGACGGTAAACGTTCGGTGTGGCACATAAAAGATCTGAAGGCACACCCTCCCGATGACAGCTAGTTGTGGTCTGTTAGTTCCGTTGACGTACTTAGGCATCCGAATAGGCAATGACGAATTCGTTTCTTTTATGTTGGTCTTAGTAACATGTTTTAGGTCACTTCTTTCGTTAATTTGGTAGTAACATTTGCTTTTCTGGTTCATTGGTCTTGCTCAGGTGGCTGAAACCCACTGAGTAAGTTTTCACCTCTTTCCGCCTCACGGGAGGAAGTGTCTTTGGTTGGATCTCTGTGATGGGGGATGCACGAATACCATCACCGTGGTTATACCTGCGAGGGGTAAAAGTCCCCAAAATGGTCTTGTGTGGCGCTTGCGTCTTGAGGGACTCCGTCTCGTTGGGGGCGCTCACATTGCTGGCAGCTGCCTTAAAGGTATCCGTCTGGAGAGGCTCGAGCTTGGGAGATGCTGCTAGGAGGTAGCCTGGTCTAGGCCTGGTTATCACTACCCGGGTAGGCACTACTGGGCTTCAGACTAACCTCGTTGTCTAGCAAGGGTGGTCGTCGTGGTGTGACGGGGAACACTCCCATACCTCATTGTTTTGCTCGTGGAGTAGCCTTGGGGCGAGCTACTTCCTAGCTGTTAAGTCCTTATGCGTTTTTTGTTTTTTTTCCCTTCTCTTTCTTTTTTTCTGTATGTATTTTTTTAATTTGTGTTGTTATGCCTGATGGTAACTTGGGAGACGAGTTAGCCATCCCCGTGCATTTAAGTCTCCTTATTTTTGACATTATTTTTGTTGTTATGCCTGATGATAACTTAGGAGACGAGTTAGTCATCCTCGTGCATTTAAGTCTCATTATTTTCATTGTTATGCCTGATGGTAACTTGGGAGGCGGGTTAGCCATCCCCGTGCATATTAAGTCTCCCCACCAATTATCCATCCTCTGGTGAGAAGCTAGTAAGAAAAAAATCTTCGATTTTTTTTTCCTGCGAGTAAAGGGGGAGTTGTTACGGACCTCTAGCGTATGCGACCCACCATACGCTTTAGCATTTTGTGGGCCGCATTATAACAACTGCTACACGTCTGAAACACATTTCGCTATTCTCCACGGGAGGGCGACACGTGATCAGCAGAGGAAACGGAAGCAACCATTGTTTTTGGTGTGGTTGTTGGTTGGCATGCTGGCTTGGCAGTAGTTGATAATTCTACCAACCTCGGTTTTATCCAAGGCATCCTGGTGGATTTTAGAATTATCAACACAAGAAAATTTCCTCAATCAGTTGTTGTTCCGTTTAGCGGAATATTTTGTGTTTGTGAGTAAATTTTATCTGCGGATATCTGCAGGATATTTAATTACACAAGGTAAGCTAACCTCTTCACGCCATCTTGCCCGTTCTCTACCCACGTGTTTCGCAAATTTGCAGGCTTTCCTTTGGAAATACCGTGTCAACCTGAAAGGCGGACTCGACCCCATTTATCCGACTGCTTCCCGGAGTATTGGTGGATTGTTCCCTCATCAGTGAGGTAAATTATGTTTCATTTGTAGGTTATGTCAGAATGGCTCACATCAAGCACGCTTCACGTGTATTTCTGACTGTAAATTAAATCGTGATATCTTTAGGGTTCCACGGACGGGACTTCTACACACGTCAGTGAAGTTCCACGGACGGGGCATCCACTCACAGTGGAAGGTTCTAGGGCTGGTGAGTGGATTCCGCGGCTGGGAATTAATATATGACAAGTATTGTGCCTGGTGTTCCAGACTCGGAGGAAACACGTCTAGTTGCTTTGAGTCGATCCGGAAGACTAACTGGTCGGTGTGAATTTAATTACTGCCTTCAGAGAGGGAGGAGTGGGAGAATCAGCAGAAAAACAGATGCGCGATGGATCACTGCGACATTAAATGGACAACAAAATATTTGAAACATTTTACGGACTTAGAAAAATAATTCCACTACGGATTTGTGGACTTGGAAGAATAATTCCACGATGGATTTGTGGACTTAGAAAAATATTACAAATACAGATTTTACGGACTGTTACCGGGCGGCTTAAAATATTTAACGTGAACACGTCTGCTACTGGCTTTGAGTCGATCGGGAAGACTAACTGGTCGGTGTGAGTTTAATTACTTCCTTCAGAGATGAAGGAGTGGGAGAAACAGCGGAAAATAAGTGAGCGGTGGATCACTGTGACGACGTCAGCTGGACTTGTAAAAATATTTTAAATGTCTTTGGGGACTTAGAAAAATAATTCCACGATGGATTTGTGGACTTGGAAAAATAATTCAAATATAGATTTTACGGACTTAGAAAAATAAATGTTGCCTGAATTGTGGACTTGTGATATTTTCGCTACAGCACCAGAGCAAACAGCAGACACGTGTACCTCGTGGGACGGTAGCCAGAAGACTAAATGCGGAATAATTAAATTATTCCCTGGTACAGAAAGAGTGACGTCACATGGGTGACGTCAAACGGACTTGTAAAATATTTTAAAACATTTTGGGACTTAGAGAAATAATGCCACGGCGATTTGTGGACTTGTAAAAATTTACCTTACTTTTGTGGAAACTGCGTGATTTATTTCTGGAGCGCACTCAACCACCTCGCGCGCATGTAGATCGATTACTGCTGTGTTCGCTTGCAGACCGCGAGCACAGACTAGATTTAACCAGACTTTTCACTTAATGTAATTCCCTATGTAAGCAATTTCATTTTTTTGGTACGTCATGTTACCGGCCACGATTCTGCGCAGAAAAAGCAACACGGTTGGCTTCAGGTACAGAGTTACTTTAGACAGGGATGGACTTAGGTATTTATTCACAGGATTTACGAATATGATATTTCTGGATAAATTGTACTCAACACTCATAACTCCACATTAACGCTGTTTCCAAAAAATTGCAATTGCTATACCAAGAAAATGAATTACTTTTCTTATTATTTCATTTACATGCATATCTAATTCATAATTTACCTAAAATTGAAACAAGGCAGGAACAGTTGGCAATATTTTGTGGATATTCCATGAAAGAACATATACATGGTTTTGAAAAACTTTCTTTAAATTTTTCATAATTGTGGTTTTATTGTATCAATAAAAATATTTCTTTACATAAGAAAGTTAAATACATAAAACAAAATAGTAAAAATTACATTTCTTTGCTTTGAATTTTTCAAAATGTTTTAACTAACTTCCACGTCTCATCAATAGCCCTGTTATGCATAAAAGATCTAGACATGTTTGAGTTGAGACAGGGCCCCACGGTATGATAAATTTCATACCAATTTTCTAGGGACGATTCATAATTAACAATTAGTTAACATTAGATACAATTTGATCCTAGTTTTGAAAATTTTCCTATGAAAGTTTCCAATATTTTCACAATAATTTTCCAATATTATCTGGTAATATGCACTAATATGTTTAAATTGAAAATAAATACTCAAAAAAAAAACATATATTCATAGAAATTAACGTTAACAATATAACACATTCCTGCAGCGATCAATAAAAATTAACAGACTAATATAGTCAAAATGACAGGCGATAAGTTGGGTAACTGTAAAAAAAGATATTTATAAGATTAATGCTTTTTACTTAAATATTCAAAGTTTAGGTAACAAAACTAGTGAAGTAGAATATGTCTTGCACACAAATAAGATAGATGTTTTGTTTCTTACTGAAAGCTGGGTATCTGAATCAGAAAGTCAGAATATTGTTATTCCTAATTTTAAACTAGTATCGTATTATTGTAGGAAAACATAAGCTCATGGTGGTGTATGTGTTTTTGCTAGGGAACTGTTAAAAATTAAAAGTAAGGAAATTAATGAATTCTGTGTAGATATTCATGCTGAATTTACCTTAATTGAGCTGATTAATGAGAAAATCTATTTTTTATGCACTTATAGGTCTCCTACGGGGGACACTGATATTTTTTTAATGCACTTAATAACGTAATTGAAAAGATACCTTTAGATAAACAAATTGTTGTGGTTGGCGACTTCAACATCAATTTTAATATTTATGACAATATAGACGTAAATGAATGTGTAAATATTTTGTTATCATATAATTTGGAAGAACAAATTCACGAAAACACACGGGTAACTAATACTAGCGCAACAAAAATAGATAATCTCTTTACCAATATAAACAGTAATAATATGATCGTGAAAGTAATTGAACCTCGTATGTCTGACCACAAAGGTATTTCTTTCTCTATAGATATCGACTATAAAATAAAAGACGATTTTATATTATGTAGACCTATGACTGAAAGGAGTAAACAACAGTTTATTGAATGTGTAAATAATATAAATTGGCATGCTTTTTATGAAATAAAAAATCCTGACGAATCTGCAAACTTCTTAGTCGAGATTTTATCAAAATTTTATAATCAATGTTTTCGGGAAAAATTAATAAAAAAATCCAAATTAGATAACATCGACTTTGTTTTTGATAATGATATACAACAATTAAAGGATACCTTGGACGCTGTCCATATAATTGCTTGTACAACAAAAATTGAAAACGATCTGCAGGTGTATAATACTCTAAAAAAAGATTATAAAAATAAAATAAAACAATCTAAATTAAAATCTAATAGTAAACGAATTCTAACTTCTAATAACAAACAGAAAGCAGCATGGGATATTATCAATAAAAATAGAAAAAATAAAAATACCAATATAACTTCTGACTTAACGGCTAATGATTTCTCAGACTTCTTCTTCGATGTTATAAACAACTTAATGATTAATTTTGATAATGTTTATGACACAAAGTTTTCAGATTTTGTAAAGAACGCACCTAAGGCAAGCAAATCTTTTTTCTATTTCCAGTTTGTGATCTGGAACTCAAAACTATTATATCACACTTAAAAAATAGTAAATCTAAAGATATTTACAATCTTAACAGCGAGGTTTTAAAATTAGTTGGTGATGTACTTGCAAAGCCTATTGAACATTTAATAAACATGTGTATTGAATGTGGAATTTATCCAAAAATTTTTAAAATATCGCAAGTTACTCCTATACACAAAAAAGGACAGTTTAATAATACAGACAGTTATAGGCCTATTTCCATTATACCTGTCATCTCCAAAATATTTGAAATCGTTCTAAAAAATAGACTGCTAGAATATTTTGAAAAAAATAATCTACTAACTAGTGCTCAATTTGGATATAGACAAGGGAAATCCACTGTTAACGCAATCTGCGAAATGTATGTAAACATTATAGGAGCTTTTGAAGAGCGAAAATTATGCTCCGCAAAATTTTATGACATGTCCAAAGCGTTTGATACTGTCAACCATAGTGTTTTGATACAAAAATTAGATTATTATGGGACCAAAGGAAATGCCTTAAGTATATTTACGTCTTATCTTGCAAACCGTCAACAATGTATTAAATTTAGCGGTAAACTGTCCAAACTTTCAAATGTGAATTACGGGGTACCACAGGGGTCTGTCCTAGGGCCTTTGATGTTTATCATCTATATTAATGATCTGTCATTCACTTTGACTTCTGAAGTACTACCAATAATATATGCTGACGATTCCACATTTTTGCTAAGGGACACCCTTTTTTCCAACTTGTGTATTAGTAGTAAAGAATCCGATAATCTAATTAAACATTGGTCGAGTAGTAATTATCTTACTATAAATGATAATAAAACCTTACATTTTTCAACAAAAAATAATGAAGCATACCTACCTTGAACCTATTAAACTCCTCGGTGTGTATTTGGATACGTCATTAAATTTTTTATCCCATATTCAAAACTTGTCAAAACGGCTATCAACTTCCATTTATGTAATAAGGCAACTTAGTAATAAAACAACAAAAGATTGCTTAAGAGTGGCTTATTTTGCAATTTTCCACAGTATAATGACATATGGAGTGATAGTATGGGGATCATCATGCCATTTAAATAAAATTTTTAAATTACAAAAAAAATCGTAAGAATAATGGCGGATGCTAAATATGATGATCATTGTAAACCGCTCTTCAAAAGTCTTAATATTTTAACCCTGCCATCATGTTTCATATATGAACGTTTGTGTCATATTAAAAAATTAAAAAGTGACGACAAAGTTACCAAGCAGGAGGACATACACTACCACAATACTAGAACGAAAACAAACTTAAGATTACCAAAATATAGACTAAGCAAATCGCAAAACTCTTTATCATATCAATCATTTAAATTTCTCAACATGTTACCTAATAGAAAAAATGTCGATATGAGTGTAAGTATGTTTAAACAAAAAATAAAACATATTCTTTTGCAATATGCGTTTTATACATATGACGAATATTTTGAATATTTTGACACCTTATCTAACTTATCGTCTGTCTAATAACTTGTATATTGTGGCTTTCTGTATTAACTGTTGTTGGATTTTTGACAATTATATATATATATATATATATGTATGTATGTATGCGTGTGTTTGTATACATGTGTGTGTGTATATATATATATTTGTATATGTGTATATATTTATTTTTCTATAGTTGTAATACTGTTTTTTTTATTATTGTGTATTTATTAATTTTTTTAACTTACGCATATTGTATTTTATGGTGTCTTTTAATTTTTTTTATTTTTTATATTTTTATATATACACTTTTATATTTTATACTACTTTTATGACGTATGCAAACATTACTAATTGTAAGTATGGCATGAATAAATTCTATCTATCTATCTATCTATCTATCATTAAAAACAGGTATACAGTGTACAATGTAAATTTATTGACAATAATATTATAATAAATAGAAATAATACAACACATAACTAAAATTTAATCTGAGCGGTTTAAAGGTCACTTCGCTGTATAAACGAAGATTGTATTTGACAAATTGCAGAAATGCCAATTCGCAAACAAATTGAACAGAACTTTAAAAAGAACTATATAAAATAATGTTTATAAACTTCAAATATTGGCTTGACAATAAATTTGACAAAATAAATACCTAAATAAAATTACAATTTGTCAAGGAAGTAATCATGCATAAATAAAAAAGTTGGATAATTTTCTACTTTCTGAGGATCTCTGAAGTTAGTAAAGACAAAAATTAAATGTGTATTCAATATCTGTCTCAGAAACTGGATACACATAAGTAACAAGTTGTTCTACACTATTGCAACAACGTATGTAGTGCATATCAAATCACACATGTATTAACAAATCAGTGTACTGTATCTATATAACCGAATATTAAAAATAAATTATTACAATAATTCCATCAATGTGTTAAAATGCACATTTTTTCTGTAATTTCTGTTAAATCATCGCAAAGTTGCTAGATCTCTTTAGTAAACAATATTTTGACAAACCATAAATCTCAGAATTTATTTAACGGAAAAACCTATACTAACATAATAAGAGGCAGGGGACCTCCAGCGGTTTAAGTTTTTCCATAAAAATTTTACCGTGAACAGAATTATTTAAAAAAACTGTATGTTAATCTATAAATTTTTTAGAATTGACAGTTTGTAATTCTTGACACGTCTTGCAGCAGGGATATCCCTATGAATATATTTCAAGGTTAAAAATATTCGCATTCTGACGTACAAGGATAACAAATAATCCAAATTGAATTTTTCGCATTTATGTGGGAATATAATATTTTTCAATTTTTCTTTTATTTTCATTCCAACATTTTTTTGTATAGATAAGCTAGGAAAGTTTTGATAAAACTGTAAATAAAGTCAACAAAATTTTCAGATGGCATCATGAGGTTACCAAAGGTATCTTTATCTTTATTTTCATAAGCTTTGAAATAAGACAAGGAAACATCCTCTGATAAATAGATATGTTCTTTGGCGTAGTTTATGCATAAATCGCATTCATATTTTTCGAGGCATTTTTTCATTAAGTAGCCGCTAACATAATTCAGTTCGTTCTTTCGGGGTAATTCTAAATTAATATAATCGGTAGTACCAATTTCCAAATTGGAAAATACTGTCTTTTCGGGCAAAAAATTTTCAAAGCATTTAATTTTCTCTGGTGTAAGTGTAAGCAGAAGCTCGTCAAAGTCATTAACACAATTAGTTCCATTGGCATTCTCAAAATACTGCAAACAGTATTTTCTAAAAGCTTGTGTAAACTGATGTGGCGTTGAATTTCTACAATTTCCGAATTGTTGCCTAATTTCCCAAAAAAATTTTCCAGGCAGTCTTGGTTCATTCTTCTAGTGTAAATTGTTGTATGTTTTTCTTTTAAAACCTCCCACAAGTTCAAAAAAGCTTTTATTGAAATTTTCCAAGCATCTATAAAATTCATAGTGTTTGTTATGTCCTTCCCGTTTGCATCCAATACTTTCATATCACCAAAAAAACAGTACATTTCATTAAGAAATGATATTTGTTTTTGAGAACCAATAAATGGTCTATTGTAATCTTTCACACCGTCTACTTTGGATGAATTGAATATATCAAAAAGCTTATCAATTTTTTCAATGAAAGTAGCAGTGGAACTTGCTGCAGCTGGTAGTGCTCCCAGTGCAACATAAGTGGAAAGTGCAGCAGCAACTGTAGCACTCAATACTTGTGCAGCCAGTTTAACCTTCATTTTCTTGAAATTATTAGGGTTGATGTGATCATCTGTCAATTTTGGTACCAACCGAATTTGTGACTGTTTATCTCTATCGTAAAACATTTCAATATATTTTTTATTTGTTATGATATTTTTAATTTTTACATAAAAAATATTTTCTTCTCATTCACAAAAAAGAGAGGATTTTCATCTGTAATATTATTTCTTTGGACAAAATTGACAAAATTTTCCCCTAGATCCGAAGTCACAGACAGCACATTTAATCCAATCGATTGTAGCCGGATAATGGTTTGAAAAGCAATTTTCTCCACTTCCTCACCAGAAATACTATTTACAAAAAAAAAGCTACTGGCTGCTTCCAGTTCTCCGAAATACCTCTAGCCATTAAAACAAAGGCATATTTTGCTAGTTCATAGCTTTTATCATCTAAAGTTTCATGAAATCCTATATTTTCATCTCGACCTCTATTATCGTTACCTTAATTGTCAAACCTTTTAACTCCAAGTGGGTGTATTTTTCAGGAGGAGTAAAAAACTCTTTGTTTTTGCCATCAATGTTGCTATACTTTTTATTTTTATTTTATACAACATTCCGTGCATTATTACTATGCCAAATGACAATTTTATCAAATTTCCATTTTAAACAAAGGCAATTGGAGTTAGAAGGTTTTTATCAACAATAAATAAAAAACAACAACGGAGTTAAATGGTTTACTTTTAACTAAACTCAGGCTTTTTGCAGTAATAATCAAATTTATATTTTGCAGTAACTACTACTTAATGCTACTCTATAACTAAAACATTTCTAAATTCAGCTAAAAAATCAATATAAACAACAAAACAACAAAGAATTAAAACTTATTGATAAGGAATATTATCGTAATATGAGTGGTAATCTGATTCTAATGATTTTTTTAAAATCTGCAAATCCTCAATTTTTTTTTCTTCATTTTCAGCCTGTCTTTGTGCAGTGGTGGTAAATCGTTAAAAGATGTCGGCGATACGTTTTTATTTTTTCTTGAGGGCAATTCGGTCCAATTGTCGGTAAACCTCAATTTAAAATATATTTTTCCAATTGGATCGTATTGTAAGGCATCTGTTACCATTGGGTCACCTGCAGTTCTACCTGGAGGAATAGACTTAAAAAATTGAATCTCATTAAAGTTTTTGAAAAAGGTATGGTCTAAGTAATGAACAATATAGGGCCGAGGGTTTTCACGCGCCTTTAAGCAGAATCCGCGCGGGAATGTTTATTTTCGCATTTTTTAGTCGCCGCTCTATACAAGAATGCATGGAGTCGGCCTCCATATGTCCTTTCTCTAAAAATTTTTGTTGTATTATTATTTTGTTTGTTACAGTAGTATTGAGAAGAGCATTTGCCAAAATGGAGTTTCTGTTTTGGTAGGTACATCCGTCGCTATATAATATGACTTCTTTATTCTCTCCCAATGTTGGTACCAATGTGTTTATAAAATGGGCTATAATTGAGGAATATTCTTCAGCTGTCAGCCCCCCTTCCGTTTCGTTCCACAAGTAACATACACCATCCCCCCTCCAGGGAGCTGTGAGACCTTGTCGTTGGTGGAGGGGCTCAAGTAGCTGCGGTGACCCTGAGAGCAATGCCGGTGGGAGTCTTGCAAATGGCTCCCGGTAGGGTCGCCCAAGCCGGTAAGGTCGAAGGAGAGCAGTGAAAACTAAGGACAGCTCAACCTCAGGATCCACACTGAGAAGTGGGGTAACGGGAAATGGCGCACCCGGGGTTAATCCGAGCTACGAGTGAGCTGTGCCACTTACTCGCTAAATACCGTAATTACAGCTCACACTTCAACGGCCTCTGTGGAAATGAAAAAAATGGCACCACAGGGAAATGTCGTGTCGAAACTGTGACCGGGGGACTAGTCTTAACTGGCCGGATCACGAGGAGAAAACCTCTATAACAAACCGACAGCGAAGTCGTTAAAACCTGTGGATACAGGGCGACCTTCACAGTATGTAGCCTTGTCCTCGGAACGGGCGTCACCCGAGGGCCGACCGAGATTACGTCCCAACTCGTGGGAATGGCTATGAGTAGTAAATTGAAACAAAATGTAACAGGGCAGACTAGTATCAACAATACAACAAGGGGTACCTTCCGGTTGATGACCACTAGTCAAACAAGAAGGAGTAACTCTGTGTCAGAAGACACCCTCAGAAAGAGGAAGCAATTTGACACTTCGATAGAGTTTACAGATGATAGTGCAAATCCTTACAAGAAAAAGGAGAATCCGGTAGTGTTTGTTTTGCTGGAGGCACTGGACTGTATAACGAAAAACCAAAATATCTTGGGGAAGCTTGTGGAGAACAATCCTAGCATCAACAAGGAGATCAAAGAGGCCGTAAGTAGGCTAAAGTGTAATGTAAAGACTATTAATAGAAAAACCGTTAGAGAATGGTTAGATGAAAATAAATGGGAGACGATAGAAAAACAGACGTACGACACAGAATGTCAAACGGATAAGGAAAATGCTGACAGACAGGTCACCAGGGTCGATGTGGCAACACAAGCAGGTAGGGAACAGAATTTCTGTCCTACTCCGCACCCTCGCCAGATACCCTCGATCAAAGAGATCAGGGATGCTATCGGCGAAATTACGAACTATAGCGAATACAAAAAGCTGGCTGATCGAGAATGGCACCCACAGGTCTATGAGAGGGTGTCAGATAAAGTAGGAAATCCGGTTTGGGAAACGGAGGAAAAGGACTTGGCATAATGCGCCGATGGAAGTGATCTCTTGGAAAAGGGGATAGGTAGGCAATTTAAACTAAGATTTCCTGAGCTGGTCAACATCGAGCATGACAGAGGAAATAAGGAAGGCTTCACGTATGTTAAGTACGAGACAAGCTCTGAAATGGCAGGGAAGACGAGTGAAGTAGTTAAACGCTTTGTTTATCTAATAACGATGGAAGATACAGAAGAAGGCACCTACAAAAATATAAAGAAATGGAAAGAATGGTTGGTGGCGAACAACCGAAACAGAGTGGCGCTTCCTAGAACAGAAAAGAACTGGGAAAGGATAAAGAAAATGGTAGAAATTGCCATGAATGGCACGGAGATAAATGTGGTGGTGTACTCCCCTCAAAATAAGGGAGGAAGTAACAAGGAGGAAATGCCGCACAAAATGGGAGGGGGTCAGAAATACCGGAGGAAATAGAGCAAGAAAAGATAGGGATGTTCTATTTCTTAGGGAAGAAGGAGTGTCATATAAAGACCTCCTAATGAAAATCAAAGGGGTAGACCTAAAAGCCACGGGAGTGGACGTGACAGCCCTGAGGAAAACAAGGAATGGCGAGATGTTAATTGAAGTAAAGGGTGGTAGTGGAGCCGCAAACCCACTAAAGGATGCAATTGAAAAAGTAGGCGGGGTGACGGTAAGAATGAAAAAAGCAGGAAGGGTTGTAACCATAAGAGATCTGGACGCCACCACTAGTATAGAGGAAGTTGGGAAGGTGATAGCAGAAGAAACGAAGCTAAAGGAAGAACAAATAGTCGTGGAAAGACTGAGACCAGCATTTGGAGAAAACCAGACTGCTGATGTGAGACTGCCGGAGAAAGCCGCGATAGAGCTGCTCCAAAAAGGAAGTGTGAGAGTGGGATGGATTAAGTGCAGAGTACGTGAGAGAGTGGATGTACATATGTGCTATAAGTGTTGGGAGTACGGACACACTAAAGTGAACTGCAAGGGCCCAGACAGGATGAAGGTTTGCCTTAAATGTGGGAAGGAGGGACATCAAGTCCGAGAATGCAAAGGCACGGCGTACTGCCTTAAATGCGATAAAAGTGGGTATCGTGCGGATTCAGCGGAATGTCCGCTATATAGGAAAGCGCTGAACGGGGCAGAGCGTGGGGAAGAGGGTAGCCTGCTGCCTTCAAAGTGAGGCAGGTTAACTTAAACAGATGCCGGGCCGCTCAAGACCTGTTGTGGGCTGTGGGTAGGCAAACGGGAGATGAGGTCCTCATAGTAAGTGAGCCAAATAAGGCAATGATAGGTAATAACAGACCTGGATGGTATACTGATGAGAATGTTGAGGCAGCTATAGGAATTCTGAATAGGACTATTAGTGCATACCGAAGTGGGAGAGGACATGGATTTGTATGGGTGGAGCTGAAAGAAGAGATAATATTCAGCTGCTACTTCTCACCCAATGCAGGTTTAGGAGGCTTAGAATGGTCCCTGCAAGAGCTACAGGACACGATCATGGAAGAGGGCAGGAGATCGGGAAAAGATATCATTGTCGCTGGCGACTTCAATACTAGGGCCCCAGAGTGGGGGATGGAGGAGGTGGATGCTAGGGGCAACCTCGTTGTGGACTGGATGGCGCAGAATGATCTGCAGGTGCTCAACGAAGGTTCGGTGTTCACATTCGTGCGAGGGGAGGGTGGCTCCATTCCGGATATAACATTGGCCTCAGCGGGCGCTGCTAGGAGAACAAGCGGATGGAGAGTCTTGCGAGAGGAAGAGACGCTGAGCGACCACCGCTACATCGGGTGCGTGGTGGGGCAGCAGGAGAGAACGCCGGTGATACGGGTGAGTGGATGGAAGCTGGGTCTACTAGACAGAGAGACATTCAAAGGCTCACTAGAAGAACAGGTGAGAGGTGGCATGGTGACGACGGATGAAACCCTGATAAGGGTGGTCTCTAGAGCTTGTGACCAAGCAATGCCCAGAAGAAGAACGGCGAGGACCAAAAGGGGAGTGTATTGGTGGACAGACGATATCAACAATCTCAGGAGGCAATGTGTGGCAGCCAGAAGAAGGTGTGTTAGGGAAAATAGGAGGCAAGGAAGAGAGGCTGAAAACCTAGCTACCCAAGACTACCGAGAAGCAAGGAAAAGACTCAGAGATGCGATAAAAGATTCCAAAAGGAATAAATGGAGGGAGATGTGTGAGGATATTGACAGGAACGTGTGGGGTGACGGGTATAAAATTGCGACCCGAAGTATGAGAGCCACCCCTCCCGCAATCCCAGGAGAAAGGATAGAGGAAAGAGTGGGCGTCTTATTTCCTGCGAGGGAAGAAGTCAGATGGGGAGCCACGGAAGTGGGGGGCGTGCCCCCCTTTACAGAGGAAGAGCTTAAGGCTGCTTGTAGCAGGCTTAAAAGTGGTAAAGCTCCGGGCCCAGATGATATCCCACCCGAGATAGTGAAGATAGTTGCAGAGGAGTATCCCGTGGTCACCCTGAGAATTATGAACCAGGCGCTGGAGAGTGGGGTTTTTCCCGACAGATGGAGAAAGGCAAGGCTGGTATTGATACCAAAAAGGAATAAACCGCCAGAGGAACCGTCTTCTTACAGGCCATTGTGTTTGTTGGACGCATGGAGCAAGTTGCTAGAATACCTTGTATTGGGAAGACTAGAGACTGAAATAGAGCAGAAAGGAGGATTGGCGGATAATCAGTATGGTTTTAGGAAAGGCAAATCGACGGCGGATGCTGTAAGGAGGATTACGGAGATTGCGAGGGAGGCCATGAACTCTAAAAGGATCTGTGCAGTAGTGACCCTGGATGTCAGAAATGCGTTTAACATGGCGGGATGGGCTGAGGTTGTCAGTAGTCTGAGGAGAGTGAGAGTAGCTCCTTATCTGCTCAGAATCATTAAGAGCTATCTGGAGAACAGAAGAGTTGGATGGGAGGCAGAAAACGGAGCACACTGGAAGAAGGTGACCTGCGGGGTTCCACAGAGATCGGTCCTGGGTGGGGGACCTTGTGGAATTTAATGTCCAATGACGTCTTACAGCTGCCTCTGGAGAGCGGTGTTACGGTGACAGGGTACGCCGACGACTTGGCCATAACAGCTACAGGAAACTGGGTGGCTGGAGTAGAGGCAGGGGTAAATGAAACCATCAGGAGAATAGAGCGGTGGTTAAATGGGGTGCAATTAGAACTAGCCCCAGAGAAAACAGAGTGCATCATCATTACGAGGAAAAGAATTCTACCACCCTTCACAGTAAGAGTAGGGCAGGTGGAGATTAGACCTAGCAGGGGCTTAAAATATCTAGGAATATGGTTAGACCCGCGGCTAACCTATGGGTGTTACATGCACTGAAGACAGCAGAAAAGGCGGGGAAAACCGCCTCTGCCCTAGGGAGGCTTATGAGTAACACGTATGGGCCCAAGGCTAGCAAAAGAAGGGTATTATGCAGTGTGGTGCATTCCATTTTACTGTATGTGGCCCCAATATGGGAGAGCTCGATGGCGGTACAGAGCACCAGAAGGAGGCTTGATAGAGTACAGCGGAGTGCTGCACTCAGAGTTTGCAGTGCTTACAGAACTGTGTCGTATGAAGCAGTCCTAGTGCTAGCGGGGGTCCCCCCGATAGATCTACTGGCCAAGGAGAGAAGATAGGTGTATGAAGGGACGGGGAAGCAAGAGGCAAGGGAGAGACTCCTCGATAGATGGCAGACTAGTTGGAACAACTCAACTAATGGGAGGTGGACAAGACGACTTATTCCAAATATAAGAACGTGGATGGAGAGGGGGCATGGAGAGATGAGCTTCCACCTCACCCAGGCTCTCACGGGACATGGTTGCTTTGTGGAATATCTCTTTGATATAGGAAAGGTTGACACACGGGAGTGTATGTATTGTGGGGAGAACAACGACGCAGAACATACCTTATTCTACTGCAACCGGTGGAGGTCCGAGAGATCAGGAGACTATTGGAACCCTGATAACCTAATTAGGTATATGCTGGAATCGGAGGCGAACTGGGAAAATGTAGCACATGCTCTAAATAGAATAATGAGGACAAAGGAAGAGGATAGAAGAAATCTAGCCCCGAACCCCTAATTGCTTTAACAGATGGGGATGTAAGGGAACACGTGGGAAGTTTTACTAACACCAATAAAAGACGAATGACCCGTGGCCTGATGGAAAGCGAAAGCAGTTCCAGGTTACGTGGAAACACTGATCCAGGAGGGGTTTTAGTCGGTAGGAGTCCGACACTACCCGGCGTGGGCAGACCCTAGCGCCGGGTGTCCATGTAGGATTTCCCCTCCACCATAAAAAAAAAACACACACACCATCCATACTTTGGAGGTTGTATATCGAAAAGTTGTGAATAGCTAACTTCATTTTATAATACATCAAAGACACATTGGACATTGGCGAGAGAAGAACTAATTGCGTGTCCATGGTGAAGACATAGTCTTTTTATCTTCTTGTTTTTCATTCCTAGCTTCTTTTTTTCTCTCTTGGTGTAAGAGGTAGTTAGCCTAGTCAATATTCTTAGTTTGGTAAGCCACGCATAGATCACATTCGTCCCTCTTTGGACGGAATAAACCCAAATTTTTTTAATCAAAAGTTTGTAAAAATTGTGTTGTGTAAAAATTTGGCAATGGATAATGGCTTTTCATTCTGTTCTTTACACCAGTCATTGACGTAAAATTTATAAAGGTCTTGTTTTGATTTCCATAATGGCTCGAGGTAAGATTTCTTTGACCTGGCTCTACAATAATGAGACTCCATAGAAGGTAGGCTGGAAAAAAAGTTCTCCAAACAAATTAATCGAGAAACGAATGGTTGTTGTCTTAAGGTGTAATTTTGGCTCGAATCCTGATCTTCAACTCTATCGCCTTGCGATGGTTTTTTCAGTTCCTTTTTTTCCCAATTCAAACTGCTCCACGGTTTAATACATTTCTTTACATACTCTAATTTTTTGGTCATTTACTTTCAAGTAATACTGAAAACTATAGCTCCTTCTAGATTTATTTTCGTCTTTCCTATCCCTAGTCCTCCCTATAGGTTTCATTTTCATTAACATGTTGCTGTAAATTTTTTTTTGTTTCCAGGATAAGTCCCAAAAGAACTTAAATATTTGTTCTCTATCAGTGTCAGAAATTAATCCACACTGTATAATAGATTTTCGACGACGCTTCAGAACTCGATTGCCTCTATCAATACTATAATTCCATTTCCCTTTTTCATTCCTTCTACCTTTATAAAGTCTCTCCTTTTCTCTATTAGTTTGTATTAATTTGGGTCAACCTCATGTCTTTTTCTTCTTGTTCTTTTCACCTTTTCTTCTTGTAAATCTTTTGTCTGAAATGGTCCGTTATCGTCATCGCTATTTTCTGACTCTGTATAATCTACAAGTTTCAATCTTTTATTAGCACTTCCCCACACTTCTGAATCTGTACGAGTCCAATTCCATTTTATATGCAACGTAATCTGGATCATTTTCTTTTTCATCTATATGCCTAATCACATCATCTTCAACAATTTGCTTATTTTGTTCATTATCCAATGAGCTAATTTCTATATTTTCTACGGAATGTTCAGTAAAAGGCACGGTAAACGGTTCGGTCTGGTTGTTCAGGTATTCCACGTTTTCTGTGGTGTTAAAACTTTGCGGACTAGGTGATCCAAAATCTGAGATGGTAACTGACTTGTTTTCCAAGTAACTTTCTGTAACTGGTACAGTTATGCATGCATTTCCTTCAGTATAAAATAAAATATTGTCATTCGAGTTATTTATTATATTATCAGGTACAGGTGGTAAGATAATGGGTGTATTCCATAAATCAATGCGTGGGCCAATCACATTGCTTGTCACATTTGTATCACCTCCTTCAATATTTCTTTTTCTATTATACAATAGTTCATTGCTTCCGCTACTGTTGGTTGTTGACTTTTCATTTTCACATCCTGTTTTCATTTTCAAAGCGGCATTTTGTAATATTTTTACAGTTCGTGAACTCCTTCCTGAAATAGAAGCAAATAAATCATCAATTTGTTGGCATCACTAAAAGGTGATATGTTTAAAAGCATTAATTTACAAAATTCAAAATAATTTTAAGATGAAAAATTTTGATAAAAACAGATTAATTTCTATAATTTCAAAGCATAATAATTGGGAGATAGGAAATTAAAAATAATTTATATGACAATTTTCAAGATGTAAACCTCTTAACGCCAATATGTATTTTCAATGGAAATTATGTATTAAAACTATGTGATTACAGTAGAAAACCATACAATATTACTAATATGTAATGCTTAACCTGGTAGTTTATCCATTATTTTATATAAATAGGGCTTATAGTAACGCGAAAACAATATCAATAAAACACTACGTCACTTATCAACACTTAATGTGCGACTATAACCTTACTAAACTGGAGTTAGAAGTTTTACATTTTATTACTGTACGGTCACTGGAGATAGGTGGACCTAAAAAGTGGAGTTAGGAGGATTTACAATTAAGGTAACGTTATAAAACAAATTTTTTTTATAGACATTTCATTCATGCACAAAATACAGTCACGTTCTATCATGTTCATAGTTGATACCCTAGATTCTATAATTGTAAAAATTTGCTCGTTTAATCGTGAGGTAATATTCCAATTTTTGGTAATTCAATACAGAGTACTTTTAGATGGTAAGCGAAACATCTTTGAAAGAAATTTGTAGACCTTTGGCCCCAAAAAGTAAATAGTTAATGCAAATTGTTTATAATTATTGCTTTATCGATAACCTTTTGAGCTTCTTTCCTGCAAATGTAAATTTGTTCTAATAAAATTGACAAGACCTTCTGAAAAATGAGCTTCACAAAATTTGATGAAATCGTCTTTTTCCATTTTTCTCCGTTTTGACTGACTTTCCTCTTGATATAATTTTCTTTTTAGTTTTCTCACTTGTTCTCTAAGTGCAATTTTGCGGGGACGAAGTTAGAGACGTTAAAGTCTGGGTTTGAGCAGATGAATCTAAAAATAAACAATATGTGACACATAAACGGTTGGCCAAAATTTTTACTATAGAGAACGCATGTTTAGTTTAGTTTGTCATGTATTGTGTTGCCAAGATGGTAGCAATGGGCTAGACCGCGATTGTGTGAAATACAACAGCTAGTCGCTTTTACTTCTCCTGAGTTCGATTTACAGTTGTGTCAGCTGCCAATTTCATAAGGAATGGTTGTTGTGTAATTGTATGTGTGTGGTTGAATGGTGGAATAGCTAATGATAAACTCCAGTAGGATGTTAATCTAATTAAGACAATTAAAATAAAATTATCAAAATAAAACCTTCAAAAAGTAAATAACTGAATTAAGTATCTTTTAAGGCGTCGGTGTTAGGCCTCAGTAGCGGAAATAGGCCGACGTTAAATAAATGTATAAAAAAAAAAGTATCTTTTAAAATGGAAATATAACATACCAGATGGGCTGACTGTCACTGCATGGGCCACTTCAGGGCTATTGGAGGACATCAATATGTCATCCATCCTACTTGAACTTGTTTCAGGTTGTTCTGAAGGCACATGTGCAAGAGTAGTACTCTCCAAATGGGACGTACTTGGTTGTGGCGATTCTGTAATTATTTATTTTTCCACTATATTTTAACAATTCTACTAGCACACTTGTGTGCGTTACACGCACCATGTAAATAATTTACAACAAAAATAGCATTCGCATTCAATTTACTTTAAAATGAAATAAAAAAAAACAAACCAAAAATGAGGAAATAACAAAAAATAAGATTTTACCCATACGTGTATTAAACTTTGTTGGAATAGCATTCCTCTTTAAACGGTTCTTCATCAGACTAGCAAACATTTCTTCAGCAAAATGTACACTGCAAACTCTGTAATTGTTATACAGGTGACTGGGGCTCAAATTTGCAATGTCTTCCCGTCCACAATTCCTTGCCCAGGCTATGCACCTAATGTAAAAATATAGTTATAATTACCTAGAACTGTTTTACAAAATCGTATTAACATTTCTTTTTATCTCTCATATCTTTGGGGAATCTGAATAAACTAATATTCATTGCATCATTACTGAGGCACCCCTTCACACAACAATAATATATACCCCCCATCGTCTTTTTGTAATATAAAAATGTTCTTAACCACTAAATGAGTCAATAATAAACAAAAACACTTAAAAGTCACTAAAAACTATTTCCTTAACTACTAGATAACTCTATAAAGTAAAAACGTATATAGTCACTGAAATCTAACTACAAAAAATGGATAAACAATTTAAATTAACCAAAACAAAAGCACTTGCTACAGGCGAAGCGTTCGTCGAGGAGCGTAAGGACAACTGATTCGTAAGATGCGCAGAACACATCAAAACCCGGACCAGCCACGAGTGGATTAAAACTTCAACCAAAATCCGTCATAAGTGAAACATCTGGTTTGTCTTTAGTCTGTGCCGCGAGCCTATACTACTTCTTCTCACCGCGCTATCCCTCTTAGCCTGAGTGCATCGGCACCTTACAATTGAAATACTTTTATTCGGTATTTACAATTACAAATATTAATTATTTTCTAACTAATTCTCTGTTAGCGGTACAATTTATACAGAATAATCAAAATTAAATATAACACGGCAATTTCTATAAAATATTTAAGAGATTAAATAAAATAAATCTTGGGCATATTTGGGTAACGAAAAACACTTTTGTTTTTGTTACCTGAATTTACTTTATTCTTCTTAATTGTGTTAATGTTTTATTATAGCAAAGCCTCAGATTCTGTAGCAGATTTAAGAAGTGGAGAGAGTTTATTATAAGCACCTACAAAATTAGTACCGCAGTTGCCATAGAGATGACTGCATCGTCCCCGACGGGCAATAAAACGGCGCAACGCAGCGAGAAATGCATCAGATGTTAGATCTGATACCAGCTCTAGGTGCAGAACCTTTGTAGCGTAGCAAACAAACAAACATATATACGGTTTAAGTGATTTAGCACCCCGTCTTTTACTCAAAGTAATTTGAAATGGACCGCCCAAAGTCCAGACCAGTATGTGAAAAGGGCTTGACCTGGGAAATGCGTGGTGCTGGCAAATTTCCCGTCATAGGTTGACAGGGTAGAGGGTAACACTTGGATAAAACGCCACGTATCGCTCTTTTGGATGACAATATCCAGAACTGATGCGTAATCAAAAATTGAACAGATTGTAGTCCAGCATGTAAATATTTTTTATGAAAATGCTCAATAATTAATTCCGTGAGACGACTTGACCTAGGCAACAAGGCAGGAGGTTTTTGTCATAAGATAAAGCGGAATGGTGTAATCGACCCCCTACTCTTAGAATACCTTGATCGTCAAGAAAAACACTTAATTTTTTAAAAGATTTAGGAAGTGGTTTCCCAATTTGGAGGTGATATAACAGACCAGAAAAGGCTAAATGTTGGGTGCGTTTAACTAAAAGTAGCAGGGCTTGATTTAAGTCAAAATATGAAAAGGTATATTTCCTTTTAGTAGCGGGATTATTCATGTAAAAAATAAACCGTAAGACATAGGCGATTAAGCGTTGTAGTGTACTAAGGGAAGAACATTTATTTAACAAGGGGTCAAAAATGTCTAAAATCGCTACAGGATGCAATGTAATTTTTCTTTCCTCTGTAAGAGCTTCAGGCGACATAACATCGGAAATATAAGGAAACCAGGAAACTTGACAGTTAAGCAGAAAATTAGGTCCCGCCCACCATAAGGTATTATTAAGTAATTCGGAAGGAAATAAACCTCGACAGGCGAGATCGGCGGAGTTATCACCAGAAGCAACGTGAAACCAATTTTCGGGTCTTGAATAAAACTAACCCGATTACTCACAAACGTTTTCTTCCTGTGTGGACAGGATTTTATCCATGATAATGTTATAGTGGAATCAGTCCAAGCACAAATTTTATTAAAATGGATTTTATCACGATTTTTCTTCTTCTTTTCTTTCATCACCTGGTTGTAAACTTTTTGTATAATATCTAACGGAATGATTCTTCTCTGAGGCCGTTTCGATTGGTCTGCAGTTTTCTTTTTATATATAGTCGGCATTTTCTCTGTAAAAAAAATCTTTAGTATGCACATGAAATATTCAGATTTGCGGTATGTTTGGGACATGTCCCAAATATCCCTTATTCTTGTGTCTCTATGATCCCTACATTACATTTTTTATTATGATCAACTTTTTACAGTTTTTGGGTTATTGTACTAAATGAAAATCGATTGCATGGATAATGGATTAATTATTATTAGTAATTTATAACAGTAAGAAAACTGCACTGCTGTTAATGTGATGGGTTACAACACTTACCAGAACGATATGAAATTTCACGTTGGAACTGTCAAACCTGACCACCTGCTATAAACAGGTATTGGTTGGCGCCAAGCTTTAGAAACTTTTGTCATGTTATGATGGTAATACGCAAATACGTTTCTGTTAATAAAATGCGGTAAACTGAAATAGATTCGTTTTAATAACCTTTGTCCCAAACATCCCAGCGGTCCAAAGATCCCGCTTCTCCCCTACTATTGAACTGCAGTTTCACTGACAAAAGTTAAAACTGATATTTGTCGCCGCGAACATGATTTATTTATTGATTGTAACCTATGCTGTATAATATTTAATAGTTCTGCTTGATGGATATTGTTCACGCACGGTGAACTTGCGGGGAAAAAATAATATTAATTTAACCAAAAAAAGCGGAAACAAAAGAGAGTGGACTGTATAGCGGCGCGAAAGAGAAATTAAGGATTCTACCTTTCAGATTTCTTCCTCTGGGGTCCAGGTTCTCGGAGGCCTCCGGCTGAAGATATTGCAGGTAGATCCCAAATTCGTGGTCGTCGTTGCACAATACACACACAAAACAAATTAAGCAGAAATGATTATTAGCGGGTAAGTCACAATAAGAAGCGGGTAGAAAAATATATATAAACGTAAGCTATAGAGATGTGAATCCTCGCGTTGTACGAAGAATAAATGGCTTCAAGCAGCGGCGATGCGGCGCGGTGTGGTGTGATCACAAAAAATCTCTTTCTTTTGAATCGCGTAAGGGTACACGGTGAACCAAGGAAAGGATACATAATGAAGTGTATTGTAATTCTAATTGATATTGCGGTGAATTTAAATTACGTAAAGACAAACAAAATAAACAATAATAGAAAAAAGGAAATTTAGAATAAATAAGGACGTAACATACAGCCCACCTAAAATACTACGTATTTTACGAATTAGAAAACTGTAACAGACACAATTTGACAACTGGACGCTTTAAGAGTCCACTAGCGGTACGCACAGTAGCAACACGAACAACACCGTCCGTACCAGGATGTACAGCAACGATACGGCCTAGTTGCCAATGTAAAGGCGGGGCCAAAGAGTTTTTTTATTAACACCATGGACCCCGGTACGATAGAGTCAGAAGAAGTAGTAGTCCACTTACTTCTTTGAAGCAGTGTATGTAAATATTCTGAATGCCAGCGAGACCAAAAATCCTGGTGCAAATGTTGTAGCATTTGCCAGCGACTTAAACGTCCCACGGGCACGGCGGTCAAGTCAGGTTCGGGTACGGCAGTTAGCGGTTCAAGAGTCAAAAAATGCCCAGGCGTCAAGACAGATAGATCGTTAGGATCGGAACTTAAGGGAGTTAACGGACGCGAATTTAGAAAAGCCTCAACTTGACCTAATACGGTGTATAGTTCCTCGTATGTAAGGATTTGTTTACCAATTACTCGGTACAAATGCGTCTTAACAGACTTAATACCCGCTTCCCAAAGACCCCCGAAGTGCGGAGCGGAAGGAGGGTTAAAGTGCCATTCAATGGCCTCAGATTCTGTAGCAGATTTAAGAAGTGGAGAGAGTTTATTATAAGCACCTACAAAATTAGTACCGCAGTTGCCATAGAGATGACTGCATCGTCCCCGACGGGCAATAAAACGGCGCAACGCAGCGAGAAATGCATCAGATGTTAGATCTGATACCAGCTCTAGGTGCAGAGCCTTTGTAGCGTAGCAAACAAACAAACATATATACGGTTTAAGTGATTTAGCACCCCGTCTTTTACTCAAAGTAATTTGAAATGGACCGCCAAAGTCCAGACCAGTATGTGAAAAGGGCTTGACCTGGGAAATGCGTGGTGCTGGCAAATTTCCCATCATAGGTTGACAGGGTAGAGGGTGACACTTGGATAAAACGCCACGTATCGCTCTTTTGGATGACAATATCCAGAACTGATGCGTAATCAAAAATTGAACAGGTTGTAGTCCAGCATGTAAATATTTTTTATGAAAATGCTCAATAATTAATTCCGTGAGACGACTTGACCTAGGCAACAAGGCAGGATGTTTTTTATCATAAGATAAAGCGGAATGGTGTAATCGACCCCCTACTCTTAGAATACCTTGATCGTCAAGAAAACACTTAATTTTTTAAAAGATTTAGGAAGTGGTTTCCCAATTTGGAGGTGATATAACAGATCAGAAAAGGCTAAATGTTGGGTGCGTTTAACTAAAAGTAGCAGGGCTTGATTTAAGTCAAAATATGAAGGTATATTTCCTTTTACTAGCGGGATTATTCATGTAAAAAATAAACCGTAAGACATAGGCGATTATGCGTTGTAGTGTACTAAGGGAAGAACATTTATTTAACAAGGGGTCAAAAATGTCTAAAATCGCTACAGGATGCAATGTAATTTTTCTTTCCTCTGTAAGAGCTTCAGGCGACATAACATTGGAAATATAAGGAGACCAGGAAACTTGACAGTTAAGCAGAAAATTAGGTCCCGCCCACCATAAGGTATTATTAAGTAATTCGGAAGGAAATGAACCTCGAGGCGAGATCGGCGGGGTTATCACCAGAAGCAACGTGAAACCAATTTTCGGGTGCAATTTTGTCTTGAATAAAACTAACCCGATTACTCACAAACGTTCTCCACCTGTGTGGAGAGGACTTTATCCATAATAATGTTATAGTGGAATCAGTCCAAGCACAAATTTTATTAAAATGGATTTTATCACGATAAGTACGTAAAACAAAGGAAAATAAATCAGCAAGAAGTACAGCACCACAAAGTTCTAGGCGCGGTATAGAAATGCGACGCAGTGGTGCTATTTTTGATTTCGCACAAACTAAAAAAGTAGAAACTTCGCCATTTCTCTTGATTACTTTAAAATACACTACTGAACTGTAACTTTTCAGGGAAGCATCGCAAAAACCGTGGGCTTCGCAAGATAAACTGTCAGGAATAAACAAATAACGCGGAACGGAAATGCGTGACAGCAGGGGGAGTTCAGATTTGTATCTTGACCAAATTGAAAGTACATCGTCAGACGGGGTTTGATCCCAATCTACACCTAAAGTCCACAATAACTGAATAATATATTTAGTGAAAAATGTAATTGGGGCTAAAAAATCTAGCGGGTCGAAAATTCTGGCTAACTCTGATAACATATGACGTTTAGTACATGACCTATCTAAAGGTTCTACTTTGTAAGAAAATGTATCTAGAGTTGGATACCAGTGCAAACCTAATATTTTCAGAAAACACTGGTCGTCCAAAGATAGGGGATTACTAGACAAGTGAGAAGCGGGCAAATCATGTAATACATTGGGAACATTACTAGTCCATTTTCGTAGTTCGAAGCCTTCTCTTTTTAACAGCTCTATTAGTTCATTTTTTAAATGAAGAGCCCCTTCAAGCGATGAACTCCCTCCCCGTGACTATATCATCAATATAAGTGTCGGAAATAAGAATGTTAGCGGCTGAAGGAAGATCGGAGTTTTCCTCCTCGGCTAACTGCAATAATTTACGTATGGCAAGAAAAGGTGCATATGAAACACCATAAGTAACAGATTTTAGACGAAAGTCCTGTACAGGACTAGCAGACGACAAACGCCACAAAATCCTCTGATAATCGGTATGAGCGGTATCAACTAAAATCTGTCTGTACATTTGTTTAATGTCTGCGGTAAATACGACTTTATGAAGGCGGAAATTTAACAGAATAGTAATTATGTCCCTTTGTAACTTGGAGCCAGTTAACAGAGTATCATTAAGTGAAGGAGCGGGAGGAATTTTAGCGGATGCATTAAAGGTCCATGTGACCAAGATCTAAATACTCTTGCATAAAATCTGAATATTGTTTGTATAAAGAGGGATCTCTAAGAAGTCTACGTTGCAAAGAAAGGAAACATTTTAAAGCTAAATTGCGAGGATTAGGAAAAATGGGTTCACCATCACGAAAAGGAAGGGAAACAATAAATCTACCAATGTTGTCCTGAGAAAAAGTGGTTACAAATTTTTGTTTACAGAGTGTATCATCGGGAGGGAGAGAACTGACTTCTGGGACGGTTTCAACTTCCCAGAATTTTCTCAAAATATCTTCTACAGGGGGTGCCGAAAGAGAGCAAAAAAATGATTTAATCACGTTCAAAGCGGTGGTGGGTAATTTTCCCGTTAAAACATAACCAAATATGGTGTTTAAAGCTACAGGTTGATCGACATTTCCCACTATTCGTCCAGTCTCAATAATATGAGGAAAGACATCAGCTCCAAGTAAAATATCAATCGCCCCTGGTATATTAAATGTAGGATCGGCCAATTGCAAATGTTTAATATGAGTCAGAGTATCTAGAGAAAAACAGACGGTTGGCAAATTATTACAAATGTTTGGAAGCACTATGGCTAACAAATCTAAGCAAGGCGTTGATTTTTCAAGCGAGCGGATTTTAAGCGACACTCCACTAGAACTGGTAAAAGAATGCATGGGGCCCAAACCTTGGATTGATAAAGACGTATCAAAACGGGTTAGACCTAATCTATTAACATAACTTTGCGAAATAAAACTTGTTTGGGAACCCGGTCTATGAGAGTCCTGCATTTATGAAAGTTGCCAAATTTATCAGATATATCTATTAAAGCGGTTGAAAGTAATACGGGGGTGGTTTGAGGAGCAAAACCTGAAAAAAAATGTGTCGAAGCAGAGACAAATGGGACCTCATCTTTCGAGGTACTCGGGATTTGTTGAACAGGCGTATCAGCTGGGACGGTCGGTATATTCGCATCGGTTTTTTCAAAATGCAACAGAGTATGATGTCTCTGTTGACATTTACGACAAGTAGATGTTGAATTGCAAGATTTAAAATTATGAGAAGAACTTAAGCAGTTTACACAGAGGCGGCTTTGCCTTGAAAAATGATATCTGTCAAGAGGGGATTTATTTTGAAATTCCTGACATTTGTACAGTACATGGTTTTTCTTACATAAGGGGCAAACTACCGAATTGTTACTATTAGCGAAAAAGGAAGAGCTAGACTTTTGAGTTGGCAGCGTTAAAGGCTTTATAGTTCTATTATGCGGTATAGAAAAACTTAAAGTTTGTAGGGCATTACAATGACTTTCTAAAAAATCCATTAAAATCTTAAAAGTAAGCAATTCGTTAGAACTATAATGCAATTCAAAACGTGTGATTGTGGTGGCATCAAGTCTGTTCATTAGCATATGTACTAAAATGAAATCCCAGTGGTCTACAGGGAGTTTCAAATTTTTCAACGCGGATAAATTTTCTCGAAAAATATCTAATAAATGTCTTAAAGCCTGAGAATTTTCCGACTGTAACTTTTTAGCATTTTCAATTTCTGCCCAATGGGCAGAACTTAACAAACGTTTGTTAGAATAGCGTTGCACCAAGTTGTCATAAGCAATGTTGTAATTTTCAGAAGTCATAGGAATGCATTTTGCTATACTAAGCGGATAACCCATTAAAGGGGATATTAAATAATTGAATTTTTCAACATCAGATAGGATTTTGTCATTATGTACAATAGAATTTAACATATCTATAAACGATGGAAATGTTTTAAAATCTCCCTTAAATTTAGGTAGTTCAATACGAGGTAAATTAATATGAGACAAATGGTTCAAAGTAGGCGCTGGAGCGTCGCCGTCGGTGTCCCGCGGAATACTCTCCTCTGTAGCATTCCGCGGAGCACCCAGCGGGGCACTGGTTGTAGCAGTATCCGAAGTAATCACCAAATTTTCAAACAATTCCGAATAAATGACTTTAATATCAAAATACTCATTATCAAAAGATTTGCGAATTTTAGATTCGACATTTGACGATTACGGCTAACATAGAAAGAATAGAAATATTATGTTTATCAAGCTCCTTTTTAATGTGTTCTATAACTTCATATTGAACTTTAAAAGATCTGCGGGAAGCTTGACTGTCTATTACCATTTGTGCAATATTATATAATTCATGCATTTTTGTAACTTCACTCTGTCGAAAAGCACGTAATTTTTTAAATTTATCATCCATTATAAGAAATCAAATTGATAACTATTCAAATTGTAAACACTGAATAAAAAAACTGTTTACTATTTTGAGCGCGTCACAAAAAACCGTCCTTGACCGACAAGAGCCGTGTGTCCAAGTCGCTAGCTGTGTAAATATATTATATTTTATACCTAATTCTAAATCGTAAAAATGATTTTATAAAGAAATTACGTTCAGTTAGCAGAATAACTTTAAATTGAAATAAAATGCACTTATGCGGAAATTATATATGAAATGAATAATAATGAATTTAAATGCAATGCAAAAAAATATTGAAATTGAAATTTTAAAGATAACTTTACTGTTAAATAATGCAAAAATGAGAATATCCAGGTCGAAGGACCAAAAAAAATATTCACGCACGGTGAACTTGCGGGGAAAAAATAATATTAATTTAACCAAAAAAAGCGGAAACAAAAGAGAGTGGACTGTATAGCGGCGCGAAAGAGAAATTAAGGATCCTACCTTTCAGATTTCTTCCTCTGGGGTCCAGGTTCTCGGAGGCCTCCGGCTGAAGATATTGCAGGTAGATCCTAAATTCGTGGTCGTCGTTGCACAATACACACACAAAACAAATTAAGCGGAAATGATTATTAGCGGTTAAGTCACAATAAGAAGCGGGTAGAGAAATATATATAAACGTAAGCTATAGAGATGTGGATCCTCGTGTTGTACGAAGAATAAATGGCTTCAAGCAGCAGCGATGCGGTGCGGTGTGGTGTGATCACAAAAAATCTCTTTCTTTTGAATCGCGTAAGGGTACACGGTGAACCAAGAAAAGGATGTATAATGAAGTGTATTTTAATTCTAATTGATATTGCGGTGAATTTAAATTACGTAAACACAAACAAAATAAACAATAATAGAAAAAAGGAAATTTAGAATAAATAAGGACGTAACAGATATCAAATGAATTATTTTGTTTCAATGTACATAATTAACCAATTCTAAAATTGAAATTGTTTTCATCTGTATGAGCACCTCGAATATTTGTTTGATACAGATCACGTTCTAAAATGCCACCTGTGGTATTTGGTATTGAGAAAGGGGCTATGATATTTTGACGGGCTATAGAAATGGGGTCTGGTGAAGCAGTTCTAGTTCTTTTTGCTGTAGTTTTATTTCTATATGACGACTATGAGTTAACTAATTTTAATCTTATGGGTGTTTGGCGTAATGGTTGTGGCTGTGAAATTTATTGTATGTAGTTGGGTGTTTTGGTAACAATAATATCACTGTTCATTGTTTGATTTTGTACTGTGGTGGGGTTATTTCCTATCACTGCATTAGCATACGAATTTTTTGGTATGGCGTTAGAGGCATATCATTATAACTGAAATGTTGTTCTGATAAGATTTGTTTGATTTGATTTTGTCTCTTAAATTCGGGGCATTCTTTAACTTGGGACGTAAAATGATTTTGCTGGCAGTGGAAACATTTTGGAGTAGTTATATTATGACAACCTGGAGATACGTGGTTCTTACTACCACATGTATAACACCTGGGGGTGCTGTTGCACCGCTTCCCCATAAGTCCATACCGATAACAATTATAACACAAAAACACTTTGTATATAGGGTTCCATATTTTTAATGACCTTATTTATTGCTATATATTTGGGAAGATTTTATGATTTAAATGTGACGATAATAGTTTGTGTAGGCACGTATTTAGTCTTATCGTTACTAGTCGCTTTTCTGTTCATTCATTTGACATTAACAACCTCGAATTTGCAGTGATGGTCTACAGCATGATCATTAAGATGATCAGAATCAAATATGTAATCAGAACAATCAAAAATATTAGTTGGTAAATTTTCAAAAGATGAAATTATTAAACGCTGTTTTGCATTATCAAGATCTGTTTTAAATATATATATATTTAGTTGATTAAAACTCTTACGCATTTTCTGCTGCCTGGCACAAGGCTGTAACAGATACAGATGTTTTTTAAATTTTCCATACTATTTTCTTTCTTGCAGAGATTTTGACATTTCATTATTGTTTTCTAAAATGTCCACATGTTTTACAACTTTTTTTTCTACTGCTCGTACCACAAAACCAGCTATATAATTATTAATATCTTGTACATAATTCGTTTAATGCCAAACAGAAGATGACATAATCCTGATTTTCTAGCACTTTGGTAAATTTTAAGTATTCACTGGATTTTTCTTAATCTTCCCAAGATGAAAAATAAGTAATACTACTTTTAAAATGCAAAATGCTTATTGAATCCATTGCAATAGGATTAGCAGTAACACTTCCTTTCACCTCTGTATGGATAAGGAGCCGCTTATAATTAGTCTCAAATATTCTAGCAGTGAGATTGTTATTTCGATTTATACATCGATTTCTCATTGCGCTAAAATAAATTTCAAGGTGGTCTTGTGAAATTTTATAGGCTAGTAAAAATGTTATTGAAACATAGTAGAAACTTTGTAGTTGCTTCAGCTGCCTTAAAATCTGCAAGAGTCTTTTCGTAAAAATCCTCGACGCTTTTACATAGAGTTTGGGCTGCTAGTTTCATTTTTCCCGAACCCCTTGCATATGTCTATTTTTTGATTTTGTCACTGCTTGCAAACACTCTTCATTTTGCATATCTACCAATTTTTCAAGATATATTGCCATGCAATTTTCTGCTGGCTTTGATCCGTTATCTTTTTGATCCTCGACTTCCAAAAAAATTTCTTCTTAGTTTTAACATATGACTGGGATCTAAGAACACATCTACATTGTCTTCAGTCTGAGGATGTTTAAAATGTGTTTCTGATGAAGAAATATCAATATTTGTCCCTAAATGCTGTGCCATGCACAAATTTACTGATGTACCATCAAAAGTAATGAACGTTATTTTCCTTGGAGTTTTGCATAAAAATTTCAAGCATTCGGTGACCATGAACAAGTTTGTCTTTTCCACCCCAGACAAACCATTTACAAATAAATATCCAATAGTTATTCTTCAAGTATCTTAAGCATCATTTATTACCCCCTCTTAACGCTTGTACAATAATTATCTACCCCTATTAAAATGAAATAATCGTTTCAATTACTTATTAGACGTGCGAGAGGATGTATTGGTATTTTGTAGGTAGCGTTGCTGCCACCAGGTCAGGATAGTTTAACTTTCCGCCTGACGCCGGAAAAAAAAATAGTGCTTTGACTAAAATAATAGACCACTGGCTTTGTGAGAACACCCAGAAAAATCCCTCGTGGGCTGTAGACTCGGTCACGGTTTATATCCGTGGTCTTATAGGGGTTGATAAAAGTAAAACACTATTTTAACGAAATAATTAACATATATATTTTAAACCACCGAATACATATAACAGCTCAAATTTTAAGTGCCGAGTTATCCCTACTCACTAATGAAACTACGATTAGTAGTGGTTTTATCCTACTGAGAATCTAGATCTAGTTAAATTTTTAAAAAAGAAGTTTGATTTTAAGTCCAAGAAATTTCTGACCCACTAACAATCTAAACTAGTAAATCTTTAAGATTTGTAGAATATCCCTACTATACTCTAGGAAACTAATTTACAATAAATGTGTACCACCTTGGTACGATCTCTACCCACACAGCACAGAAATGTTCCAAGAATGTGCACAGATGGAACGGAACGTTTCAATATTCTGAGAATGTTCTCACAAGGTGAACATTATGATCATAGAATATGCCATGCACATTACAAAGTGGAGTCGAATATTCTATAGAGGTTCAAATATGCTGAAATCCAAATATTTTGGGAACATTCTTTTATAGAATTTAGGTTACACCCCTATTCCACGTGCCACTTTCCGAAATCGAAGTCAACCACAAAAATGTGGTCTCTTGTCACCTGCCCGACTACCACAGTCCATCACACAAGAAACATTTTGTGGTTGACTCCAACATCAGAAAGTGGCACGTGGAATAGAGGTCTTAGGATTATTCAACATCTTATCCCATGTAGCTACTTCACACTATTATAAATTTGAAACCTACATAAAGAAACTGTAAAATGGTAGAAATATATTTTGAGATGGGCATTTAAAAAAAATAATTGACCACACAGGAAATTGGTGAAGCTGTACAAATATTTACTCTATTTTTATTCTAATTTTACAGTTTCCAAGATGTCATAGTGGATTTGGCTGCGTAGGATAGTGTGTAGTGTAGGCTGAAACAAATAAAATACAGTTAAAATATGTATACGTTGTATATTTATATTTGTTAACAATATATCTCTCTCAATATATATCTATATCTCTTATTGAAAAGTAGTATGTATACAGTATGTCTCACTTAAGAGTGTAACAGCGTAATAATTCTTTTGTTTTTGTCCAGTTTAAATCAAACCGATCTCAAAAGATAGAGATCACCAAGGTTTATTTAAGACCATAAAATCACTTTCCATATTTAAATGCAAGGCCATGTACGATACTAAGTTATATGAAAAAAATTAAAAACATAGTAGGCACTTTTTAATAAAAAAAATTTATTAACAAAACTTGTTCGAAATCATTTAAAAAGCCTGAATCCGAAGTTTAGTTAAATTCTAAAAAATGAGGTTTTGATGAAAAAAATCATTTCACACATTTTAATAAAAATTATTTCTAAATTAATTTTTTTAAAACGATATAAACAGATTTATTTGACAACTAATCTGACATTTACAAATTTGTATCAGTAGAGGAGTAGAGAGTAGAGGAGTAGAGCATGCTTATCAAAACGAGAAATTTGGGACGAAAGTGATTTTGTGGTTTTAAATAGACCTTGGTGACCTCTATCTTTTGAGGTCAGTTTGATTTAGGACAAAGAACAAAACAATGATTACGCTGTTACCTTCTTAAGTGCGACATATTGTATATGCACCACATTTACATTTATAATAATAACAAGAAATAAAAGTCATTCTATATCAAATCAACTAAACATTGAGTTAGTTATTGTTCTCTTTTGGTTCGTTTCTTTTCTCTCTTTGCATTTAACCAACAACCACATCTTTATGGCACTCTCAACCTCGGATTCTGTATTCTTATTGTGAATTTTTTGGACAGCATCTGTAATACAAAATATTTAGTAACCTGTTGAAATAAAAATAATAATCTTTTAACCTATTATAATGCCAGCGATGCGCAGAACAGAAGAATTATTTTTGGACTTGAAACCAATCCAGCTATAGTTCATCCGAAGCTGGTTCGTAAATAACTTGTTCATGATCCCCTTAGTCATTAATTTACCATTAGGTCCTCCAATTTTTGCAATATCTGTCGTCTAAAATAAAGAATATGTTAACATCAACTAGGAAATTATTCTTGAAATTATTACAAATTAAATTATGAGCAACCTAATATATACCACAATTTAGTATGTTATTATAGAAAGAAGCTACTAGATAAGTTTTAAAGCTTCAAGTAGTTTGAATGAATAATTGGCAGATACAAAAGTAGAGTAGAAAAATGGGTATTTGCAATCTACTTGGCTGAAAAGTGTTGTAAAAGCAAAGCAATGGCAATTGGCGAGTAACTAAAAAAAATATATGCGTACCTGTTGTAGTTTACTTACATTTTAACACGCTTATAGTTTCATGGTTTCATCTATAAGTACTTTAACCACACCTTTAAGAATTATAACAAAATAACAAGTGGACGAATATACAACACAAACAAAACAACGAATCCTCTTTGTAACGAACTAAACACTAAACGGTGCTAAACATAAACATAACGAGAAACGGGAACGCGAACTGATTGCTGGTTGTGCCGCCTATGGCGTGGTGGTTGCAATCACAGAACGAGCTCGAACGGAACTGTACCTGCGCATTAAAACCAAATCCTTGCGGGAATATTTAAAATTGTCAGGTGATTTGAGCAAACTACTTTTTTATGTTATTTATCATTTATTTTTGTAGTTACATAGAAGTTTTTCATTACAAAAAAATAGGACATATAAATTAAGATATTATTTCTGAAAAACAAATAGCTACTTAAATAAATATTTGTATCAAGTATACCAAAATAATTATAATAATAGTTAAAAATAATAATCACTGTTATTTAGAAATCTGCATTAAAATATTGCAGAACAAAATTTTTTGTAGAACGTACCACGAACATTCTTCTAAAATATTACAGAAATGTTTTATGAAGAACGTTTCATGAATATTTCAAAGTAGATAGAAATGTTTATAGGAGGTTCTAAGAATATTCCAAGTAAATATTCTCTTTATAGAATATTGTCACTTAATGAGAATATTCTGAAAATATTCTGTGCTGTCTGGGTAAGGGGGAGTCGCGTTTCTTATTTTCGCTATATACTCTGGTCGCTCGGCTAGTAAGACACAAAGTTATTCGAATGGACCCCAAAATTTCGTACTTTAGGTTAGTCTAATCTACACATTGTTGGCATACCCGTATATTTTATGTATACAAAAACTAATATCCTTAGTAATAAAGTACAGTATTTTATATTTTATAAACATAGCTAAGAGTTGTTTATGTTATCATCTTAATTCGGGAATGTGCTGACAAACCAAGTTTTGTTAAGTGTGATTTTTTATATTTCTTATAGTTAATAGTTGAATACAGACAAGTGTGTGTACAAGACGGCCATTTCAAATTAACAGTTTTAGAACTAAATATAAAAATATTAATCTTTAAAGGTGTGTTTTATTTCACAGTCTAAACAAATTAACACATATAACAGATTAAACCTCTGATTTAGTAATCAAAAGTACCTAACAGATGGAAGACTAGTTAGTTTACTTTACCACTCACCAACCCTCGCATTTACGTCTAATACCCACTAAACACGAGTACATGACAAATCCATAACATATAGTTCTCAAACTTTCAAGTCACAAATAATGTACCATTCATATAACATGTCTATACCTATCGCCTCCAAATGTCCTCTGCATGAGCTATGAATGTGTATATTGACAGTACATATGCATTGTAACATGATGACAACATATCACTAAATACAACGATGTAGTAGTTACGTAGGCACCGTAACATGATGTCAACAAATTGTTAGTTACGTTGTTGGTAGATATATTTCGATAAGCACGTGGGATGTAAATATCAGTACATAATTTAAAGATTAATCGACTTACCTTAAGGCAGATTAATCATAATTTTCCAAGCTTGTTCGAAGATATAATTACGATGTAGTTTCCGTGAAACATCATCGTCAGCACGAAGTTTTTAGAGAAAAAGTGACATATTTATATTCTCTTATCGGCCAGACCCTGACTCTCTAGCTTACCTTTTTCCGTTTAAGTGTGAGTCAAATAGAGAAAATCGTCATCTGGGAAGTTCTGGGTTGGGTTGGGTAAGCATATAATTCTCAAAAACTACTATAACCCTAATAATAATAGTACTAAAATATTTTCACTGGAAATATTAATACATGTAATATTTGTATATTATTATCCGCTTTTAACAGAATCATAATAATAACAACGACAATAATAAATAAATACATTAATAGACTAATTACTATTTGTATCTAAATTAAGAATAGCGTTAGCAAACCTATTGCTAGAATCTTTTAGTGGTCTGTTATAAAAAGTGAAAAAAGTATTAGATGAAGGTGACCATCCCGCCGTATTTCTTATTTGTTCTATGCTTAAACCAGGTTACATGCACTGAAGACAGCAGAAAAGGCGGGGAAAACCGCCTCTGCCTTAGGGAGGCTTATGAGTAACACGTATGGGCCCAAGGCTAGCAAGAGAAGGGTATTATGCAGTGTGGTGCATTCCATTTTACTGTATGCGGTCCCAGTATGGGAGAGTTCGATGGCGGTACAGAGCACCAGAAGGAGGCTTGAGAGAGTACAGCGGAGTGCTGCACTCAGAGTTTGCAGTGCTTACAGAACTGTGTCGTATGAAGCAGTTCTGGTGCTAGCGGGGGTCTCCCCGATAGATCTACTGGCCAAGGAGAGAAGAGAGGTATATGAAGGGACGGGGAAGCAAGAGGCAAGGGAAAGACTCCTCGAGAGATGGCAGACTAGTTGGAACTACTCCACTAAAGGGAGGTGGACAAGACGACTTATTCCAAATATAAAAACGTGGATGGAGTGGGGGCATGAAGAGATGAGCTTCCACCTCACCCAGGCTCTCACGGGACATGGTTGCTTTGTGGAATATCTCTTTGATATAGGAAAGGTTGACACACGGGAGTGTGTGTACTGTGGGGAGAACGACGATGCAGAACATACCTTATTCTACTGCAACCGGTGGAGGACTGAGAGATCAGGAGACTACTGGAACCCTGATAACGTAATTAGGTATATGCTAGAATCAGAGGAGAACTGGGAAAATGTAGCACATGCTCTAAACCGAATAATGAGGACAAAGGAAGAGGATAGAAGAAATCTAGCCCCGAACCCCTAATTGCTTTAACAGATGGGGGATGTAAGGGAACACGCGGGAAGTTTTACTAACACCAATAAAAGACGAATGACACGTGGCCTGATGGAAAGCGAAAGCAGTTCCAGGTTACGTGGAAACACTGATCCAGGAGGGGTTTTAGTCGGTAGTAGTCCGACACTACCCGGCGTGGGCAGACCCTAGCGCCGGGTGTCCATGTAGGATTTCCCCTCCACCATAAAAAAAAAACCAGCGTTGAACGCGGCTGACGTTGATGCATATCGTACACTGTGAGCCGTGAAAAAGGATGTATCTATACCTCCCATATGTAATGTTTTTTTAATCGACTTATTGTGTGTGAAGAGGCAGCGTGGAATGGTTCTTATGCATTAGTATAAGAATTTGCTCCTTACCACGATAGGATGCAGTTCCTTTTATGTAAAACTCTATAGTGGAGGCCACACGTAACTCTGGCTTACTTATAAGGTATGGAAAACTCAGAACTGGCTGAGGTTTTTCCTACTGCTGATTTTTTATTTTATCAGTAATTTTAATTTTTATTTAGGATAAAGTTTATACTCTACTAGCACCCAGTAAACATTTTTTTGTACCTGAAATGTATTAGAAACATACTCTTTAGAGCTTGAAACATTGCACTCAAAGTTGCATAAATGTTTCAGAAACATATATGAAACTAGAGATGTCCGCCCTCAGAGACGTTTCAATTCAAATGTTTCAAAAATAATGTTTCAAACACATATATGCACCAGTAATATTTAACACATTACTTTTAGAAATATTCCTGTAACGTTCAGGTTACAATGCACTTTAAATATATTGTAGTGAAAAATATTACGCAAAAATTTTTCTTATTCGAGACATTTTGGAAACATTTTTGGTCTGTTCGAAGTGTCTTTAGAAAATATTTTTTTTGAATATTTCAGAAATATTTCAAGAGCAATGTTTCGTAAATGTTTTGATATGATGTTCCAATAAATTTGCCGTGAAACATTTGCATATCATTCCAAAAATCATTAAAAATACTTATATTTAAAATGTTTCAGAAACGTTTTATACGTTTTTTTTTCAGAAACGTATCGATGTCAATATTTCAAAGAACCCGTTGCAGAAATGTACTAGTAACTCTTTTATTATTACTCATGTTTCATAAATTAGGAAAAGCCAACTAAAAAATTATTTCCCAGGCACAATAGATAAAACAAACAAAATAAAGTAATTCTTCATAAAAATAACTATATATCTAACTGTCCTTAATGAGCCATTAAGCAAATCTTTTCAGACATCAATTCGGAGACAAACTTTACAGTATTTATTTCAAATGTAATCACCATAGTTTATTTTTCAAATACAGTTTCAATTTACAAAAAACATAACTTTTAGTTTTAGAGAGTGTAATGAATTTTGTTCGGGAAATATTTTACATACTGACGTTATCCAACATTATTTTGTATTATTTATTGATCCTGATTGTTTAAACAGTAGATTATACATTGAATTTATTTACAACCAAATTTCAAATTGCAACTTATTTTATTGATAATTTGAATGAAAGCATTGAACATAGCTATTATCATATGAAATAAGTCAGTTTTAGTAAATAAAAATTCACCTAATCTAAATAAATCAGTACAATTAACAAATAAAAAATATATAAATCTGATTATTGGTCAATAAAAATAAACAAATTATTCTGAGGAATGAGGATAATTTTGAAACGGTTACATATGTAAAAATAAAATGAAAAACTTAATTCCTCTGAAGAGAAGAAGTTTTCTTGCGTTATGTATACGATATCAAAAATTATCTTGGTCAAACGTGGTCGTGAATTCTAAAATGATTGTTCAAACTCATACATTTGTATATTTGACTTTTTCATTTACAAGATGTATAGAAACTTGAAATGGTAACTTATTTTATTGATAATTTCAATGATTTTGAATAAAGTATTTTATAGCAATTACATAATATGAAATAAAAGTCAGTTTTAGTAAATCAAAATTCTTTTAATTTAAACAGAATTATATTAAATAACAAAAATAAAAAATATAAACCTGACCATTAGTCAATAAAAATAAATGAAGTGTTCTACAAGAATGAAAATAAATATTTCAAAACATTATACACCAGGGTTGGCACGAATTAATTCACATGAATTAAGTCAGTGATTTAATTCGTGAATTAATTCAAATGACTTTTTTCAAAAAAGTTGAAATTAATTTAAAAAGTCGGACTTTTTTATAAAAGTCATGACTTATTCCAATTTGTAAAAAAAACTTAATTGCTCGCAAGCTCTACTGCACTATATTATCATCGTTGCCTTTTCTACACGTCTTACGGTCGAACCGCCGCTGGCTTTGCCTTAACCAAGAACTAGTGAATATTTCAAAATCTTTTTCCGACATATTTCCAAATCGTTTCCTAGTAGCATCTAAAATATATTTTTTAATTAGATATAGGTAATAATAATTCCATAATGATAAATTTAAAGTTACCTTTCAACAGAGATAAAATTGTTAAATCTTTAATAGGATGATTTCCCTTTCTTCCAGTCAAGGAACATTTCCTCGCCAAATTATCAGAAAATATTTTGGCTAATCATCTTCTTATTGATTCTTTGCAGTTTAATCCCCCACACATATGAAACATAATTTCCTAAAAATATATTTATATCAATAAACATTAAATACAATTTAATTCCACGAGTACTTACCAACTGCCTTTTTGCATTCTCAGAGTTCTTTACATTTTCTTCGTATAAAAGTAATTTTTCATATTTTTTGAAGGGCTTAACGGGCACAATCAAAATTATTTATTACTTGCTGCGGATGTTCATTATTGGATATCATAATATTTTCAATGCTTTTCTGGTGCTCATTTAACATAATTTTAATGGCAATGACATTTTCAAAAATTTTGTTCAAAATATCTGCATGTTGACAGCACACTCCTAAAAATAGAAAATGGTTTAATTCAGAGAATATGCATATAAAAAATTAAATTTATAATTTATGCATACCTATCAAGACTGCAGAAGGCTAAAGTCTTGGTATTGATACAGATACAGTTTATATTCTGAACTTTTCACATAAATTTTGCAAAAAGATATCTTACTCTGAATAATTGTCCTGACAGACCCCAGGACGAGAAGAGTGTGTCCCTGTATTATTTCCTTTGCATATCTTTGTTTTTTTTCTCTCTTTATGTAGTTTTAGTCTAGTTTTTATTTTGAGTGAATGAGATTTAGTGGTTGGCTGTATGGCTAATGGCCTAATGCCAAAAAAAAAAAGGAAAATATCTTACTCTGATTTGTATTTTCCATTACATTTTCTTTGTCTCCACTGCTTTCATCGTCTTTATCCGGTTCGTTATATAGTTCTGAGTTGGTATTTAATATTGTACAAATTCCCTCATTATTATTATTGGCGAGGTCATTGTCTTGATTGGCATTTTCATATGGCTCCTCAATAATTTTCTGCTGGGTTACGATATCGACACCAGATACAATTTTATCATCATTTACATTCTTCAATGCTCCTTCTTTATTGGTGGTATAAAGCGCTTAAAGAAATTTTCATTATTACTAAAAGTTACATTAATACCAGTAAATTAATACTAACTTGTTTTCTTTATTTTTTTAGTAAATAACATTGGTGGGGGCATTAGTATTTCGTCTTCATCCAAGCTGTCTAAAAAATAAACGAATGTCAATAAAAACAACTAAGTATAAGTATTACTTTTTTTAGCGTTTGTTTAAAAGTCTCTTAATACTCTCAAAATAATCTAATTATTGTGGGAAGTTGGATGATTTTAAATTAATATAGTGATGATCAAATAAAAAACTATTAAGGTGAGCGGTGAGAGTAAAAAAAAATGGTGTACAGTATACCGGGTGACAACGAGATCACTAGCACCCCTCTTTTGCCCCTTGTTTTTCAAGATATCAAAATAAAACTCGGCACAGTTAATACAGACGCAAAATGCCAGATTTTTGAAAAAAAAATCGGACTTCCGGTTTAGACGGAAGTGACACCAACTCTTGATTTATAAATGGAATTCTCTATATATTATTGCATTTTAGGAATCCTGGAAAAATTCTGAATAGGTTTGCACTATTTTGGTGAATTTTTACGCCGACTTGATTTTTTTAGAGCCAATTTTTATTTTAAACAAATAATTGAGTTGGATTTTTTGAGTTGGATTTGACATGGATTTTGGATTTGAGGATACCGTTGGATTGATATTAAAAAATTGCATTTAACTGATCTGGTGCTGCAGGGTGATATCATTTGAGAAAAACGACTTTTTTGCAAAAAACTAATATCGAAAGATTTGAATGCGTCTAATTACTAAATTTTTGATTAAAAGTCGAGCTTGTATTTTTCCATTATTTTTTATGCCATTTATGATAATTTAAAGTTATTCGCGGGGCGAGCGTAGGTGCGTCTTTACTATGTACATACTTCGGTATGCGATGTAAAGCAACGACAGGCACAGTTACTACTCGGATGGTGACCATTCCAATGGAAACCGCGTTCTCGCCTCACACATCTTCCAGCGGCTTGTATATCAGTGTATGCGCGGAAGCTATACAACCTTAGGCGAGGGTTGTATAGGAGATATACCATCCTTCGGAGGGGATGTAAAGCCGTCGGTCCCTTGTCTATTAAATGTTAGGCAAGTAAAAGATCCCTACTCTTCTTAAGGGAAGAGGTTCGGCAAAATTCCTGGTTGGGGGTAGATCGTCTACAGGCGTCGGTGTTAGGCCTCAGTAGCGGAAATAGGCCGACGTTAAAAAAATGTATAAAAAAAAGTTATACGCAGCACTCTAGATTCAAAACAAAAATTGGCTGACCAAAATAGTGCAAACCTATTTAGAATTTTCCCAGGATTCCGAAAATGAAATAATATACAGAGAGTTCCATTTAAAAATCAAGAATTTGTGTCACTTCCGGCTAAACCGGAAGTCCGAAAAAAAATTCAAATATGTCAAACTGTAGAATTTTGCGTCTACAATAACTGTGCCGAATTTTATTTTGATAGCTTAAAAAACAAGGGTCAAAAGGGGGGTGCTAGTGATCTCGTTGTCACCCGGTATATTACCAGTGTGATTAAACCAATTGTATTGAACTATGTTCAATTGGTGTATATTTTGTAATAGCACTAAATAATATGTACTTACAAACAGTCTAATATGTAAAGGACAAAAACATTGAAAATAGCATCCACTTTAAAAAAAATAGATAGTAAATAGGGGTAGTATAGTAAATAATTACCTGTATCAGCATCAGCTTCAGAAAGATCTATGTCATTATTTAACTTTGGTGGACTATCTATATTTCTATAATGTCCTACATATTCCAAATCTTCATTAAGGCGTTTTTTTGTTTTCCTGCCAGATCTGCTTAATGCTGCATCAGTATCTGATCCGGAAGATACTGTTGCTTTCTTTCTCTCAAAAGAAAATGCTTCATAGTCTTCTAAAAAAAATAATAGAATGTAAAACAAAACTTTTAAACGATTTTTCTCAATAATATATCCTTTTGCACAAAAGGCTAACCTAAAAACAATTCGATTTGATTATTTAAACCCCATATAAATAAAATCATTACTGTATTAGAACTGAGTTACAAACTAGTTTGAAATCATTCCACAAATATCGATTTGGGCACAAATATTCTTGCATTAAACCTATATTAATTTTTTCCCCCAAGAATTGATGATAAATCGACTTACCACATTCCTTTAAAATTGTAAGTAATTCATATAATTTTCAAGAGGGATGAGGTTTACTTCCAATAGAAATGTGTTTTCTGGGTTTCGTGTGCGGCCAGTGGCACATGATGCTGTTTCCGTTTATTATTAGCCATGAATAAGGAACTGTTGAAATGGATTGATCCTCATCTTTAAATTGAACTACAGCCCACTAAAAATAAAATAGCGACATATCTAGTTCTAATTTTATTCCTAGGAAAACTAATAGGATTTTCGTTGGTTTACACAGATTTAAATATGAACTGAAAATGCAATCAAGTGCCTTAAGTGAGTGAACACAATTCACATGTACGGTCCACCATAATAAAGCTTTCAATTGTTTATTGAGTATACAAACTATTATTATTCGAAAATTTTACTTGAATTAACAAGTTACCTAAAAGATGAAATTACAAAATATTTTTACCCCATTATCTGCAAATTTATGCACAATACTAATTATGAAATTTTCAATGATTATAGTGTGGCCAAAATTGCCTTTAGAGTGTACCTACCAAATTCTAAAAAATATTCTCAATAATAAATAATAAAAAGTCTCATAAACTACCTGTAAAAATGGATTTTTTGACATAAAAACGATATGAGACCATTTCCAGTTTACCCGGAAATGACCGCAACTTTCGATTTTTTAATGGAACGCCCTGTATATTTTTACATATTTGGATTCAAGACAAAATTCTGAGTATACCATGAGACTTTCGCGAATTTTTGAGGCGTTGTAAAAATTATTTTGAAAGTAATTTTTTATTTTTAAATAAATTAAATAAAATAGAAAAACAAATAGCATAGATTTGAAATGGATATCAATGAATTCATAAAAAAATCTATAATTTATTGAACACTATGAGCCACCACGTTCCCATTTGAAAAAAAAAAGTTTTCGATAAAAAAGTGATATGTTCAACTTTGGAGGCTTCATAAATAGTTATTAATGAAATTAAACGAAAAATTATATTTTTCCGTTGGACTTTACCTGCCGTAGAACAAATTTTGGTATTCCAAAGCACTCTAGACGAATGCCTTAAAATGCTTAAAAAAACTGAACAACGACACAAAAATTCGCGAAAGTCTCATGGTATATTCAGAATTTTGTCTTGAATCCAAATATGTAAAAATATACAGGGTGTTCCATTTAAAAATCGAAAGTTGCGGTCATTTCCGGGTAAACCGGAAATGGCCCCATACCGTTTTTTATGTCCAAAAATCCATTTTTACCCCACCCCAAATTTCAAATGGATAAGTTAAAAAATAAAGGAAATATAGAGGTGAGCCACTAGCCTGTGCCAACCGGTATACCGGAAACTAACATTTGTTTAAGACCTTCGTCAAATTTTAGGCGAATATGTTTACTGAACAACCCCACTGAATATAATTTAGCACAAGTGGGAAAGACTGAGTACAGCAAATTATTAAAAGTTTGAATAGTTCTCGAAATGTAAAAGTGGTATGATAATTTCAGAAATTTCATCTATATGGTATCGAATACACTTTTGTTTTATATCTTTTATGGGTACTCTCAAATCACTAGAAAAAATCTTACTTACAAGTTTTATATTGAATAATTTTGAATCACAGGGTTCTAATGACCTTGATTCCAAAAAAGTTTTTCCCATCACATAAATTTTATTTGATAAAGTTGAAAAAATACCATGGATTAAAAAAGTACTATCATCCTTCAAAATCACACAATTGTCCTTATGATTTATTATAATTTGAAAATTTTTCAGAATCAAAGCTTTATAGCATTTAATATGTTCAAACAGACCAAGATTATTTTCTTGCTCAATTTTTAATTCAGGGTAACTATGATGATTATCTAAAATTTGTTGTTGTTTCTCTTTTAATCTATATACAATTTGTTGCAAAGGATGTCTGGCAACTTTTACGATAGACTTTATTTTTTGCAAATAATTTTCAAATCTAAAGGAACTAAAATTGTCCAAAGCACCATGAATTTTACAGTCATCAGATAAATGGATTAAATTGTGCACATTATGGGAAAGGTATTCAAATCCGTACAAACAACCATAATTTTTTACAAAATATTCTAGCAATTCTTTCGCATAATTATTATATTTCAAATATAAAGTAGGTGAACATAAGATACGTATTGCACAATGTAGGGTCATGAAATGAGTATACTGTTCAGTAGATAGATTGTTCTTGAAAATTATTGGTCCTGTATAAAAGTAATTGTCTAAATTCTGTTGCTTTAAAGCGATCTAATTCTTGGAAAGTCCGAGGTAATCTGGCAAATTCTTTAGGAATATATGGTTTAAGTAATAAGTATTTATTAGTAAGCATTTATAAATTCTCATCATTCATTCTTATGTTTTTTTTGCCTTTAATCCAAAATGTTAGGATACGTTTCATTACACCCAAACATACAAGGTGCATATAATCTAACGGAACTTGTGATACAAGCCCAACTTCAAGAGTTTCTAATGGGCTAATACCCAAATGATAAGATTCATCAATTTTATTTTTGAAACCTTCATCCGTTCTTTTTGGTGAATTTATGTCTGAAAAAGTTACCCTTGAATTAAGAAAATCCCCTTCTTCTATACATTTCGTGCATGAATTATATCCAGTGTGGCCCTTCACACACAAAACATAGGATTTTGCAGGAGCATCACAAATAATTTTGCTCAATTTAACATACAAATTGATACCATTCATTTCAAAACCACCCATTTCTAATAATTTAAATTCTTCAATAAAATTATTTAAAAATAAATGTACATTTTCAGGTTTCTTATTGCCATGAAATACACCTGCGATGAAAGGTACACTAATAGTTTTATCATGTGAATCAATTGATAACAAAATTGGCCACAACTGACTGCTAGAACTTTTTGCAAGTGGTAAACCATCTATATTTAAGCTTACATAAATAATTTCATTGGGTTCAAAACAGGTGTTTCTGTTATTTAACAATATATTAGTTAGCCCATTCTGGATCCCTAAGTGGCAATAATGTCCATTTGGGATATGAATCATATTATTACATTTAGTAGGTGTTTTCAGTAATGTTCTATAGTCTTTTGGCATTACATAACCCTCATTTGTACAAATAGCTAATAAGTCAGTTATTGTCTGTTGGGAGAGTAAATGTCGGTATTTCAAAACCCAGTTTTTTATGGAAAAAACAAAATTATCTGTTTTTACAGAACGAACATTAGTAACCTCATAGATACAGTTATACTCTGGAGCAGGTGTTTCCTACTTATCACAATAAATCACATTCAACAAATCATTCGAATTTTTATTTTTAACGAAATTGTGATGCAAAGTCTGATTCACAAGAACATCATCCAAGTCATTATTCATATTTTCCCCACATCGATCTTCCCCTTCAGTAGCTACGAGAATTTCATGTTTACTTGCGCTAAGTGAAGCTTTCTCTTTATCAATTTCATTCTGTATTAATCTCCGTGCATGTCTTTTAGTGTTGAAAGCTTTCTTTCCAACGTATTTCCTCATGATACAAAATATTGGCAGCACAAAATTATATTATTTTATATTAATTCACTTACCTTACTCATTTTGAAATCAACAGCGTAATACACAAAGCAAAACGAATAAAGTGAAAAATAGAAATGAGACAGGACACAAAGAGCACACATTTGCTTCGTCGAGGTTGCTATTTAGTTGCTAGCAGTAGCACAGAACTCTACCAAATGTTGATAGCCTTCACGTACAGCGTACAGCGCATGTCCATACGTCGCGTCTTGGTGCACTGTTGCCAGAATACTAAAACCAACGATCACGGAATTGAGATCTGACAAACATTCCGTTTGGAAAATTCACAATTTAAAAAATATAATTATTAGTTTTGTTCGATAAATTTAAGTATTTTAACTTGCTGTCAGTTAAACATTTGTATGAATATAGATTATTGTTTTTATTTATACTCATAGCTGAAAAGCCACGTAGAAGTTCCATAAAGGGTATTTAATATTATCTGAGGTTTCAATAATAGATTTAGTTGAATATGTGAAATATTTACCTGTTCTGACAGAAAGTTGAAATAACTTTTTAGAATTATTACTATAAGCATATTATATAATATGGCTACCCATACTGCTGTAGAAATTAAATTATATACTTCGAGAACTTCGTTTTTAAAAAGAATTTTTATTACTAGGTTTACAAAATATCTAACTGATTCTCGTACATAGCCTTCGGCCACAAGTTACTAAATACAATGAGTACTTAATCTATTGTGTGTTTTCCTTTTATAATGATGCACACTATGACGTATAGGTACAAAAGGCAATAATATTTACTAACAATATTGTGACTAAGTCTCTATTTACTAATAGCTATCATTAATGGCTAATGGGTATATAATTCCTCCCTCACTAGTTCTTGTCGTCCTCGTCAAGGGATAATGAGGTTTTAATTGTTTCCAATTCCATCGGGTCGAGTTGCAAAACGTGCCTCTTTGCAAAAAAGAGTTGATAAAATCTTTTCCTGAAAATACATAAGAAAGCAATAATACATATTATACAGAGTGTTGTAACAATTGTTGCTGCAGCACGAGTAACATTGAAGACTGGGTTGTTCAATAAAACGTCATTTCCTAATGATCGCAGGTATTCCTTTAGTTTCTCTATTTCTTTCAGGTGTGATGATTGTAGGCGTACTTTATATATTGGCTCTGGTAATGGCAGCTTGCGTACGTTGTCCAAATCTATGGTTATATTTTGATTATGTGTGTTAATCAAGTTATTATCGATAATTATTGCACATGCTGAATTGATTATGTTATTCAAGTGAAGCATATGTCTCGTTATAATATTTTATCATTTTTCTATCACTTCCTTGGGCTTGGAAAATATTGTTAATATTCCAGATGAAATGGGCTTGTAGGCTTCTGAGTCTTTTGTGTCTCCAAATTCGCAGGTGGTTTGTTCCTTGAGTAAACAGTGGGAATTGACCAAGTCCTGGCATATATATATTCCAACGGTGGTTTGACATGAGTCTGTCCATCTGGTTTCTAGATGATTTTCTAAGTAATACTTCGCAGGTGGAATAAGGGAAATATGTTCTTGATTGGGAGTGGGATAAACATTTGAGATGTTATAATGAATGGGATTAAGGATAGGTACCTTAAGAGCCATTACTAATAAATTATTAATTGCAATTATCCCTAATCGAGAGGTTTGTAGGATTTCAAATGGTTGCGTTTTATCACAAGAAATTAGCATATCTTTATTATAGTCAATAAGTAGTTCATTTTGAATATCTTGTAGTTCTTGAAAAGTAATTATTTCTAAATTTGGAATTTCCTTATTTGTGAATGTGATAGTTCGAATTAGGATATCTATATTATTTTCAAATGCCTTTAGAGAGTCCTTTTGTTGTTCCAAAAAGAATAGTCGTTCAAATTCATTATTGTATGAATCGATAATTGAAATAATATGATTTTGATTGTTTTTCAAGCTCTCAAGTGAACTGTAAAACTTATCTGTAATTTTTGAGAATAATGTTGCAGTTTGTGATATTCTTTTGTTAAGATTTACTTGATTTTCTGAAAGTAGTTTAATATTATTATCTATATTACCTAAATCAGTTTGATCTAAATTTCCCGTGATGAATCGTATAACATGTCCTAGACCGTCAATCAATGATCGCTTCTCTCTCGGTGTATGAATTAATTTATTTAACTTATGTTCTATAATTGTTAATTCTTTGTTTAATGAGTATTGAAGTTGCGTGTTTAAGGTGCTTTTTGAATCTTTGCATTTTAGGAAAATTTGAAGGGTGTTCGATTTCATAGTTATGAAATATTCGTAAATAGTTTTTAAGTTATAAGAAAAGTATAGTTTGTGGTAGAAGTTAATCGTTTTTGCTGTTCCCAGAGGTTCTTGGTAGAATCCTGCGGTTTTAATTGGTTTAACTTGAAGTGCTCGGATTGAGCTCATGGCCAATCTGAAAAGAAGTTTTCTTTCTTACTCTTTTTACTTTAGAAACATTTCTATCACTTAACTTATTTTGGTTAAAAATAGCAATAGTATTTTCGTCTTGATTTACGATTTTAGCTTTTTGAAAGATCGGTTTGTGTTTACTTTGTCTTTCAGGATTTTCTACATATATATCATTTTCTTTTGTAAGGTCTATGGATTGTTCTCGATTTTGATTTATTTTGTCTAATATACGTTGCTCTTTGGTTAGAATTTTATTTTGGATGTGTTCCAGAAATGGTTTTAGTTCATTTCGTCGTTTTAGATTGTAATTTTCGTACAGGTCATTTGTCATTGAGAAACTTAGTTCATGTTCATAAGGTCCGTATAAAATGCAAAATGGCGAGTTACCGGTAGCATTGTGAATTGACTGATTATATATCCAGACAGCGGTTATCATTTGATTACCTGGTTTTTTATTTGGATTTTTGATATTTATGATTCTAAGTTTTTCTAATATTGTAGAGTGAAATCTCTCTATAAATGAGTTTGAATTTGGGTTATATGCTGTTGTAAAATGTAATTTGATTCCTAACATATAAAGATACTCTTCGAAAGTTTTATTTTTGAACTCGGTACCTTGGTCGCAAACAATACGTTTTGGTCGATCGTGGTGAGCGATAAAATGTCTAAATTTATTTAGAATTTCCGGGGCAGTATTTGTTTTTATTAGGTACGCTTGTGCATATTTAGAAAATGTATCTATAATGGTGAGAAATTTTGAGGTTCTGTACTGAAATGTGTCGATATGTATGGTCTCAAAGGATTTGCTAGATATAATTGGTCCTTTAAATTGAGGTTTATATGGTTTCCTTTCGTATTTTGCTTATAAGCAAATGTCACATTTGTTTATGATTGACGTAATGAGTTCCTGTAATTTTGGAAAGTAATATTTTTAAACATAATATTTTTAGTCGCAAACTCCTCTATAAATCCTTATTTTTCTATAAGGAAAGTAACCAGACTGCAACCAAAGTTACAAATCTGGCGCGTTAAGTGTAATAATTGCATATTACCATCAAAACGCTAATGCTTCGATTGCAACAAACACCAGCCGAAAGACTGATCCTACTTAAAGGAGCTCCCTTGCCAGTCGTCACACACCACTTGCAGACTGCAGTTTCGAGCTGTTGGCTCTCGTCAGTGCAAGGTAGGTATGCGACGACCGACATGAGAATCCTTTGACTATAGTACATCCCGGTATTTTTACAATAGCGACATGTAAAACAGCCAGCAGGCGCCATCCAGCGGTCCAGTGCCTGTTGCAATCGAAAAATAAATAGCCTGACTTGGCTTAGCATAGTTCAAATGTGCTTTTAGAGGGCGGAATATTAAACATAATATTTTTAGTCGCAAACTCCTCTATAAATCCTTATTTTTCTATAAGGAAAGTAACCAGACTGCAACCAAAGTTACAAATCTGGCGCGTTAAGTGTAATAATTGCATATTACCATCAAAACGCTAATGCTTCGATTGCAACAAACACCAGCCGAAAGACTGATCCTACTTAAAGGAGCTCCCTTGCCAGTCGTCACACACCACTTGCAGACTGCAGTTTCGAGCTGTTGGCTCTCGTCAGTGCAAGGTAGGTATGCGACGACCGACATGAGAATCCTTTGACTATAGTACATCCCGGTATTTTTACAATAGCGACATGTAAAACAGCCAGCAGGCGCCATCCAGCGGTCCAGTGCCTGTTGCAATCGAAAAATAAATAGCCTGACTTGGCTTAGCATAGTTCAAATGTGCTTATAGAAAAATAAGGATTTATAGAGGAGTTTGCGACTAAAAATATTATGTTTAATATTCCGCCCTCTAAAAGCACATTTGAACTATGCTAAGCCAAGTCAGGCTATTTATTTTTCGATTGCAACAGGCACTGGACCGCTGGATGGCGCCTGCTGGCTGTTTTACATGTCGCTATTGTAAAAATACCGGGATGTACTATAGTCAAAGGATTCTCATGTCGGTCGTCGCATACCTACCTTGCACTGACGAGAGCCAACAGCTCGAAACTGCAGTCTGCAAGTGGTGTGTGACGACTGGCAAGGGAGCTCCTTTAAGTAGGATCAGTCTTTCGGCTGGTGTTTGTTGCAATCGAAGCATTAGCGTTTTGATGGTAATATGCAATTATTACACTTAACGCGCCAGATTTGTAACTTTGGTTGCAGTCTGGTTACTTTCCTTATAGAAAAATAAGGATTTATAGAGGAGTTTGCGACTAAAAATATTATGTTTAATATTCCGCCCTCTAAAAGCACATTTGAAGTAATATTTTTGTTTTAATTGTCTATACGTCTCATTAATACCGTTATGAGTTTCATTGTGATATTTAATGATAAGTTCTTTTTGAGCTTCAAGAGTCTGTATGTCTGTAAGTTTCATAGATGATACTAAGAGTTTTACAGAATTATTTAAATTTTGTTTAAGTAATTTTAAAGTTAGTTCTTTTAGGTTTTCATCAGGTATAAATAAGCAGGTGGTAATATTCGGATTCATTCTATTTCTACAAATTTCTAACATTGAATTTTCGATATTTTCAGAGGGTATATTAATTGTTAAGCGTACTTTAGTTTTGTCAAAGAGGTAGTCTCGTGTAGTCGAGATTTCTTTAGCATCTTTGTCTAATAAGATTATTAATTGATTTTTGAAATGGTTTACAGGGTGTTCTGTGATAGGGATAACTAATCCGTTATCATCATTATTTATAGAATGACAAGTTTCGAGAAGTTCGTCCGAAACTTCGTTACTAACCTGGGGTAATGGATCGTTAATTAATAAGAATTTCATCGAGTTCGTTTGGATTAGGGTTATCGTCGCATTGGGGGATGATGGATTCTTTTTCGTTCCAGTTTATTTCGATTTTTGTAGGATTATGAACAGGGATTTCTGCGATACCTTTTTGTGTATTAACAAAGCATTCAGGAAGTATAAAATTTTCAAATTTTTGTTCCGGTACATAAACTTCTCCGTCTTCTATTGACGTAGGTACTTTTATGGTTTTTGAGTTTACATTTTTGATGTTTACTTGGTTGTCGTTATATTCGAAATAAAAAGGAATGTTTATTTCTCCTAACTGTAAGGTTTTGTTTTTATAATTAATATTTGCTTGTAATTTTGATAAGTCTATTAGGACATCGAATTTATTGTGCCACGGCATTACTCTTATCTTGATATTCTTATCTATGCCTAATTCCTGAAATAGTTTTAAATTTAGATTTTTATCTGAGTAAATAGTTTTATGTAAACCAGTGATATGGAATTTCTCTACAAACAAATAATCTTTGAACTGTTTAATTTTGTTTGGATTGATTATTGAATCAGTTGCACCAGTATCTATTAAAACTTTTAAATTTTTCTCAGGCAAATAAAAGAATGGTAGTTTAGATTTATGGTTTAAATTGTTTAAATTTACGGAGGCGGTTTTGAGGCAGCTTCCTGAAAATTTTCGTCGGGGTTTTCTGGTTGTTCATATACAGGATATTCGTTATAATCGTACGAACCTGTGTCATTATACTCATAGGGGTTTTGTTCTAGAAACTGATTATCGGGTGAATCGTCGTTTATTTCGACGTTATGAAGTTCTCGTAAAACAAAATTCTTATTTGGGTGAGTAAATTGTTTACTCGGTGGTTGATGATTTGCTGTTTGGGTAGACATAGGAGTGGGTTTATAACTATATTGGGCACTATGTTTCATTTGGCCAGAATATGAGGGTTTGGGATTTCCAAAGACTTGACTATTAGTCGGAAAATACTGTTGAGGTGTTGGAGGTTTATTTAAATCTCCAGAAGGTCTGTATGGAGTTTGGTTAGCTAGATTTTTGTCTTGGTAGGAAAGTATCATGAATGGGTGAAGTGGTCACATGTGGACTTCTTCTAAAAATTTGCTGTGGTGGGTTATTTTTTATAGAGGTAATGGGTTTTGAATTCTGGGAATTGTGCAGCTGACGGATAGCTGTCTGATTGTTATCATGTTCATGGCATTTTAATAAAGCTTCTTCTAATGTTCCAGGGGGTACATATGAGAGTATGGTACGATAGGGTTCTCTAATTCCTATTTTAAATTGTTCTAAACTGGCTAATTTGATCTTATTAATTTCATACTTAAGAATTTCGGCATTATCTAGGTGTAATTGAGCGAATTGTATTAAAGCGTTTTGAGCTTCAATGATTTTATGGTAAAATTGTAATGTTGTTTCGTTAAATAAGTGTTTAGTTTGTTTGAGATTAGAATTTAATTGATTCTCGTTTCTGTGATCACCATAATATTTAATTAAAGCTTGTTTAATATGCGGCCAATCTGAGGTATTTTCTAAAAATATATTTGTAGCGGCTTGACCTCTTATTTTACTTAAAATAATTTGTTTTATGAGCACTTTTTGAAAGGGTGTTAGGTTAAATGTTTGTAAAATTTCTAACGTACTTTGTACCTTAGTTATAAAAAGTGGTAAATTATCGTCTGCATTAAAACATGGTAAAGTTTTTAATAATTCTGAGATGTCATTAGTTGATAAACTCATGGTTAAATTTGTCAAATTTGAACTTGTGTTTTCTATTTGACCAGAGAGTTCTCTGTCGAAATTGTTTCAACTATCGATTCTAATTTACTTTGTATCTTTGGATACGGTTGAGAGTGATGATTTTTTGTTTCTATTATTTCTACAATCAACTTTTTATTCATTAAATGTAAGCATTTGGTTTAAACTATAAGTGTAAATGAAAATTTGTTACTTATTTCGTTTGGCTCTTAAGATTAAAGGTTTTTGGTTAATTATGAGGTAAAAGGTACTTACAGGATGATCAGGATGAAGTGCATTACTTTTTCTGGTATTCTTCCGGTTGTATCCTTCTTGTTCTTGCACTCGAAGTTGAGTCATCTAAACGAAGTGATTACAGATGAATATCTTCGTTCAGTGTCTAGGGAATAGACAAAGCCAATTTACTTGTGCAGATGTCGTCTGGAGAGGAATTGCGATAATTTTCTTCAGATTGCACAGTTTTTTCAATTACACGTAAAGAATTGAGATCCACCGATATCGAAAAAAATTACTGTAATTTTTCCAATACCGTCATGTAATCCTGTTCGCAGCGCCAATTAAATTATATACTTCGAGAACTTCGTTTTTAAAAAGAATTTTTATTACTAGGTTTACAAAATATCTAACTGATTCTCGTACATAGCCTTCGGCCACAAGTTACTAAATACCATGAATACTTAATCTATTGTGTGTTTTCCTTTTATAATGATGCACACTATGACGTATAGGTACAAAAGGCAATAATATTTACTAACAATATTGTGACTAAGTCTCTATTTACTAATAGCTATCTTTAGTGGCTAATGGGTATATAATTTAGATCTGTGAATGTCTTAAAATAACATAATTCTGAAATGTCTGGCATCACTGCAACTGATTTGGCGCTGAGATGCTAGAATTAATCAAGCGAAGAAAGTGGTAAATACTGGTTTACCGATTGATTCTGATTGGATAAAAATAGCCTTGGATTTAAATTGGGCCAATCAGAATTGATCAGTTTTACCCATCTCGGCAATTCGTGATTCAATTGTTAAAAACATTTTTAAATTTTTCACAAAATGTCTCACGATTATCGAAAGATTTCTTAAATATATCGTAAATGTTATAAGTTCAATTACCTCGCAGTGGTATCATTTCTGAAATATGATAGATGAGGTATCATTCAATTGTTTTCAATTAAAGCATTTTGAAATATTTCCCATGTATTTCATGGTTATTGAAATATTTCTCAAATATATCATAAATTTAATTCAATTATTTCACGTTGGAATCATTTCTGAATATAATAAAGGTATGATTCAATTAAAGACAATTTGAGATATTTCACATTGTGTTTCTTGATTATTGAAACATTTATCAAATAGGTAGGTATATCATAAATTTAGTTCAATAATTCCACGTTGGAATCATTTCTGAAATATAATAGATGTATGATTCAATTATAAAAACAATTTGAAATATTTCAATTTGTGTTTTTTGATTATTGGAACATTTCTCAAATATCATAAATTTAGTTCAATCATTCCACGTTGGAATCATTTCTGAAATATAATAGATGTATAATTGTATTAAAAATAATTTTTAATATTTCACATTGTGTTTTTGATTATTGGAACATTTCTCAAATATGCCATAAATTTAGTTCAATTACTCCACGTTGGAAACATTTCTGAAATATAATGGAACTATGATTCAATAATTTTCAATTAAATACAATCTGAAATATTTCGCAAGTGTTTCATGATTATTGAAACAGTTCTCAAATATATCATAAATTTAGTTCAATTACTACTAATTGGAATCATTTCAGGAATATAATAGAAGTATGATCCAATTGTTATCAATTAAAAACATTTTTAAATGTTTCCCAAATGTTTCATGGTTATTGCAAATGTTTCTGAAATATATCAGAATCATGTTTCCTTAGTTATCAATTAATAACATCTTAGAATATTTCAGAAACATTTCAAATTTATGGCAACATTCCTGAAATTTAACAAAAGTAATGTTTCAATACTTTGCAATTAGGGTAATTTGAAAATGTTTCATAAATATTTCATGTTTGCTGGGCAGATGTTAAAGCCTTGAGAGTAACTAGTTTGTAAGTCAAGCTCTCTAATTTTAACGTTGCTAATGGATACAGTTTGCTTAAATATTTTAAAATTGGGTCGGGATCCCAAGTGCAATCATATCTAGGATTTGGTGGACGTATATTGGCTACTCCTTTTAGAAATCTATTTATTACCTTCTCCTCTGAATTAATAGGATGAAATATCAAATTTAAGGCCGATCTGTACGCGTATAAGACTGAAAAGAAGCTTCCCTTGTTTAAAGTGTCTGTTAAAAATTCTAAATATGATTTTATATCGTATACGGAAGGATTTTTATGATTTTTTTCACAGAATTCCCAATATTTTTTATAACAGGCTGTAAGACTTCTATTATTTCTATTATTATTCTATTAAGACTTCTATTGCAGCTTCTGGTACACCTCTGTCTATGAGAGGTCGCCGAATAACCTCCCTGCCATTAGGGAAATTTCCTTGTGTAGTGGGTGACTTTCTCTGAAAGGAGAAATTAGTAAGAATTTTTTTGGTTTAAAATAAACGGGGTTCTCCATTAGGAGTTTATTAAAAACTGGGTACCACGGTGGTGCTGGCCAATAGGGCACAACTAAAATTCCTGAAGCCTTTTCCTGTATAATTTTTTCTGACACCCTTGTGATAATTGAGAAGGGGGGAAAGGCATAAAGTAAAATGGTGCCCAGCTTATCGTAAAAGCATCAGCAGCAAATGGATTCGGGTCAGGAAACTATGAAATAAATTTTTCACATTTTTTATTGACTCTTGTGGCAAATAAATCTATTTCAGGAAACGTTCCTATTATTTGTTTAAAAACTTTGTTATTTAGTTCATATTCTGTATCTATAGATATCGATCTTGATTCTTTGTCTGCTTCAAAGTTAGCACTTAACACTGGCAAATACTAAAGTATCCTTTCTCACAGTTCTGCTACAGCATTATTTGAATAGGAATATTTAATACTTCCTCCCCTATTTATACAGAAAATAGCAGTCTGGTTATCTATCCTTAATAATATGCGTGCGTGCTTTTTATTTTTGGCAAACGACTTTAGGGCACAGTGTGCAGCTCTGATTTCTAAATAATTAATATGTTTTTCTTTTTCTTGACTGTCCCAAAAGCCATGGTACTTAAAACCCTCACAGAAAGCTCCCCAAGCCCTTGGGGAAGCATCCGAGGATATTTCAAGAGAAAATTGTTTTGGTTCTATATTTTGACCTAGTCCTATTTTTATATACCACCATTCTAGTTCTTGTAATAATTGATTTGGAATTTTCATTTGTTTATAATAATTTTGATAGCCGCCCTTTAATGAAATATGTTTAACCCTTTCAAAGGGTTTTATATGTATAAAACCAAAATTCGTAGCAGGACAGGAGGCTACAAGTTTTCCTATTAATTTTGCAAAATCTCTTATAATACATTTATTTTTCTTTTTAAAACTAGAAATGAGATATACATAATGATATATATAATGAGAAAACTTTTAATTTTTTTGTCATGAAGTGAAATACGCATATGTCTGGTGTCGTACATAAATATTTGATACTTTGTTTCGGATTCAATCTACTTTTTTCTAAGCTTATGATAAAACCGAGACTTTTAAACAGTTCAACTGCTATTTTTGTATTTTTTCTACCTTCATTTATGTTTTTACTTATTGTTAGAATGTCGTCTAAATAGAAGACGGTAATTATACCTAAAAGTTTTTTTTCTATAGGTTTTAGAAGTTTGGTAAATATGAAAGGAGCTATATTAAGCCCAAAGGGTAAGGAATTAAATTGGTATAAGGAGTTATTAAATCTAAATCTGAAGTATTTTTTATAGTTTTTCTTGACCGGCACTAAGAAATATGCGTCTTTCAGGTCTATATTTGAGAGGTAACAGTCTTGGCTTAGAAGTTTTAACACAGCTCTATAATCCTCTAATTTAAAATTAGGGGCTTGAATATATTTGTTAAGGTTTTTTAAGTTTAATATAAATCTATAGATTCCATTAGGTTTTTTACTAGAAAAAAAACTAGAGACAAATTGCCCTTTTTGTGGTCGACACTTTTCAATAGCACCTATATTTAATAATTCACTAAGAGAATTTTTATATTCTATTAAAAGGTTATGCGGAATTCTTATAGATAATAATAATAATGGCAGAATGCAGAAGGCTGTCATCCTCGGTTCATTACGTCTACTCAGGGCACACGATTCGCGGACCCGGTAGTCACTCACCACACGGGCGTGGGGAGTGGCTATTGGTATTACCAGCTCCCCTCTGTGAGGGTCGGAGCCACAGAGTAGGGTGACTGGTTTTTTGTAAAAAAAAAATCGCCTTTATTTTTTCCCAATAACTAACATAAAATTACACTAAAAAGCATTAACTTGAAACAAGGAATATAATTACAACGATAATAGAAACAAAAGCAATTTATATTGGGGTTTGACTACCCACAACAAGCGACGTTTAGCTTATGGCTATTCTTACACTTAACATGCAGTGGGCAGCATAATAATTACTAAATAATTATTGAATAAACTGATTAATTATTGAATTTTAAGTACATGCAATTAAGACAATTTTTTTAAAATAAATATATACATGTATTATTTCAAACTAAGCTATGACAGCGTATGCAAGAAGCAAATAGGCAGAAGTTCACTTTTCAAATAAAACCTGTTCAAACTGATTTAAAACTCAAGAGATTAGAAAAAAAATGAACTCAAGCTCAAGTGCTCCCCACACAAAGCGTCATTGAGCAGATAGTAAATTTTGTTTTAATTTATACTTGAATCTACAGAGTCTAAGACTTTTTATACAAGGAGAAATGTTATTGTATGATTTAACAGCGTTGTACGTGAAACTTCTCTGAAAGATAGCGGTAGAATGGTGAGGAATAGTAAAAATATGGTTTTGTCTAACATTAACATTGTGAATGTGAGATCTCATAACTAGCTTTGACTTTAACGAACAGTTAACATTTGAATTTACTAATCTGTGAACAAATACGTTGAGATGGAGCAGTCTTCTATTTTCCATGTTTAGCCACCTAAGTTCATTAATTTTTTGCGACACGTGGTCATATTTACGTAATCCAAAGATAAATCGCACACAGAAATTATGAACCTTCTGTATACGTTTTTTATAGATAAGCGTGAGACAGGGGCCATAAATAAAATCACAGTAGTTAAACAGAGATAGAACAAGAGACTCACACTATTTAATATAAATCTGTTGGAGTATAAAAGTTTCATAGAGCTGTATGATTTCTTTAACAAACTATCAACATGAGATTCGAATCTAAAGTCATCATCAATAATCAAACCTAAATTTTTAAATGCAGAAACAACAGGCAAAGGGTTATTATTAATATTAATTGGACCTCCTTATGCAATAAGGAACCAAACGCCAATCATATAGTTTTGAGTAAATTGGAAAAAAAATATTCCTTTCTAAAAATTATGCTGGTTTTAATTAAAACACACAAATTTATATTTTAATATTTTATTACTAACAAAAGCATACTATACGAGTACATCAAAACAAAAATATATATTTTTAAAAAAATTAAGGAAAAAACGACATTTGGGTCTTTGTTGCATATTTAATTAAATACATATTCATGTACGAAATAATAAAGTACATAAATAATGTGTACAGGAAAAATTTATTTTATTCCGCGTTTTCAGTTTCTACCTCAAAATCTAGTGTAGCGACATTAAATCCATCAATATCCTCCTCAATTGAGGGATCACCCGTTAAATGTAAGTAAAATGGTTGATCTGCTGCTGGAATCAAATGCATATAGGATGTGATGTCATCCAGTTTCGCCTGTGCTACTGGTTTTCCACTCGGCCAGAGTTGTTCTAAGTTTTTTAAAAAGTTGCTATCACTTGCGTAAGGAGGCCTGGCCTGCCTTGCTTTTTTTAAATATTAATTTCGCGATAGTCGTCGGCGTTGCGAATATTTTTTATAAAAAGTCTGTAGGGTTTATTTTGTTGTGCCTTAATTTCCTTTATATGCAGCCAATTTATTTTATCCTCGTTGACATCTTTTTTTCTATTTGTAATTTGCTTTTCTATCTTTTCCGTGCTAAAAAAGTCATCTTTCTTTAAAAAGGATACCGTTATTGGATTTTTGTTTCTACAATCCTTCATAATATTAGCATAGTCTTCTGGAGAATAGTTTTTGTTGTCTTTTTATGGCACACTCGATATCTCCAAAATCACTATCATTGGTGAGAAATGAATGACCGGAAATTAGAAATTCTAATTGAATGCTCTCCAAAAACTAATTTTCCTCAAGAATGCATTTTAATAATAATATTATTTTTACATTCCTATTTTGACCCCCACATGAGTCTCTCCAAAGTATGAGTCTACTAACTGTTTCAGGAACATTATCTTTCGCATATTTTTTTAAATAGGAGCTCACTTCCTGCGCACCACGTCCGGCTTGACCCTCTATCCACAGATTGCAGAAAGCTCTGTTAGTTTTTCTACTGTGAATTCCGCAGTTGTATAGCCACAACTGCCTTTTATAAAATATAATATTAGTTGACAGTCTAGGTAGAGGAAGTGTTTTCTCCATGTCAAATGTCAATGTTTCCAGCTCATTATTTTCAGAAGCTGCTTTTAAGTCAACTTCCATTTGTTTTCTTGCAAATTCTGCTTCAAGTACACGTGCATCGTGTTCTAATATAAGTTGCTGTTTTTCATCATTGCTTGTAGTACTCTGTGATTTAGCTTGAAAAGTATCACATCTGTTGCAAGTGTTCTTCTTGGGAGCTTTGGTCTTTAGGTTGAATTCTGTTAGGAATATTTTTCTGTATCTTGAGACACTAACGAAATCTTGAGTCTCTCCCTTATACAGTTTATACATAAGTGGAAGTGTTGTTCCAACAGGCAAAAACTCTTGTTCATTTCTTTTGGTTCTACAATAATGCGACTTATATCGAGGGAATTTATTTATATGATTTATTACGTCACCCCTTTGCTTGTCAGACATCTTATTGTGACTACCAGCTATGCCTCGCTTATCTGGAATTGAAAGTGTCCTAACTTTGCAAATGGAGCTATTAACACGTTTGGTTGATATTTGCAATGTATTAATAAACATGTTTCTACATACTAGATTATTTTTTAACGCATAAGTACGAGAATAATTACGCTTTTCAGAACACATTCGATTTTCTCTTTCTTTTTACATTTTGTTCCTTAACATATGTTGATAAAAATGTAGTTTGTGTGTTATAATCAGCTAAGTTCCAATAACTATTAAAGAAATGTTCCCTTTCTGTAGCTGGTATTTTTAAATGACATTGGTTCATACATCTACATTTAAAATCTACAAAAGTTTTTTTTATCGACAAACCGACCCTTTGCAGAATAATACTGTCTATTGCTATTGCAATTTTTCTTCCTGATTTTTCTATCTTGTATTTCATATTTTCTTTTTCTACCTTTCTTAGGCCGTCCTTTGGATACCTCTGGAATTATCTCATTTTCGTCTGGAGCTACACTTTCTTCATTGTTAGATGAAGTTGAATCCTTTTCCTCAAACTCGCATTGATAATCCTTATCCTTGACAGAATTATTAGAGTCTTCAAAATATGAGGTTTCAGTATTTTCATAAATATTATTCTCATCAATTATTTCAAATGAACTTGGATTTGTATTTGTTGAATCCTGAAATATAAAACTGAGTATTAGTGAACACTATAATAGAGGGTGATTCATAAAGAATGGGTAATATTTTACCTGTAGATTCTATAGGGGAAAAAATTAATTTTTTGCTTAATAACTGGGAGGGTCTAATATTAATAATTACTGAAATGCAGGGTGTTAAAGTCATAAAATTCATATTACTCACAATGCATATTACATCCTCAAAACTTTAACACTCTGTATCTTAGAAATTATTAATATTTGACCACCGTTTATTAAGAAAAACATTAATATTTTCCGCTATAGAATCTGCAAAGTATTACTCATTCCTTATGAATCACCCTGTCTGTACATTCATGTATTTATTATAAACAACTAGGTACACACATCCTTACACATCATAGGTAATTATTTTAGATATCAATAACGCTGAATTAATTTTAATAATATATTTATTACCTTCAAAACAGCTACTTCAGTATCTGACTGGGCTTTATTGCTGTTCAAGTGTTCCCCTTCGACATTCTGTAATAATTAATAAAAGAAAGTATTAAAATATTAAATATATATTTTTTAGGTTATGTATCTGAATTTTGCTAAAGCACCTTAATATCTCATAGATAGGTATTCATACTAGAAAGAATAACAACTTACTTGTTCAGCTCTGGTATTTTCACTATTTTTTTATCTGTTAGAACCAGTGAAAGTATATATTTTCCTCTATTCATCGTAAAACACCTCGTAAAATATGCACTATTCAAACATAATATTGCATATAATTTCTTTTGCAATAAGGAACCAACTGTTGGATCTCTGTTGCAAAATAGATTTCTGCCGATAAAATTTTTCAGTTGGTTCCACTTACTCATAGACGCCGCTGACAATCAGTAATTGGCTGGTTCCATTTTGCAAAATATACTTTATCCATACTTCATTTAGCCTAGTAAAAAAACGGGATTTTACAAAATTGGCGTTTGGTTCCTTATTGCATAAGGGGGTACAATTGAGATAGAGTTCTTGACGATATTGACTTTAGATTTGGCTCCAAATACCATAATATTTTATTTATTGGCATTCGGTTTAAGGTTATACTTCTGACTCTTATTAAATAACATATCTAAATCACTGTTGATACAGTCCTGTGCTGCAGCCATATTCTCAATTGAAAAACTTAGATAAATTTGAGAGTCATCAGCATATGCTTGAACATTAGAGAATCTTACACACTTTAAAAGATCAGCTGTATATATAATAAATAATTACGGACCAATTACCGACCCCTGGGGAACACCAGCTTCTATATTGGCCAGATCTGAACTTTTATTTTGAATTCAATTTGCTGTTTCCGATTCGTTAAATAAGATTTTATAATAGTCACTGAATCGTGATCAAAACCATAATATTTTAATTTGGAACAAATAAGTTTATGATTAATAGTATCAAATGCTTTTGAGAAGTCCAGTAACACCAGCACACTAGCATAACTTGTATCCGTGGCTGACAACAAATCATCAGTAACTTGAGCTAAAGCCATACTTGTGCTAAAGAATTTTCTAAAATCTGTTTGAAAATGGGGTAATATGTCATTAGAATTCAGAAACTCGTACATTTTGTTAAACAGAACTTTCTCCAGAATTTTAGAAATGCACGGTAACATGCTAATTATTCTAATGTCCGACATATCAACCGGTTTCTGTTTTGTTGGCAAATGACAACCAATGGCAACCTTCCATAGTTCAGGAAATGAACAGACTTCTATAGCATAATTTATAATATGAATCAGGTAAATATCGATAATAGGACTAGCATATTGTAACATTATTGCCGATATGTTATCTATTCCACAAGCGTTAGATTTTAAACTGAATAATATATCATGCATGTTGTTCAGTGACCATATTAAATCGAAAAGCTAAATTGTCATTATACTTACTATTTTCATAGTGACTAATACTGACCTGACACAAAGTATCATTAGGTTTCATAACCGACAAGCAAAAATCATTTATATTATTTGGATTAGATAAGTGACCAGGTATAACATTATCCTTAGATTTATAATTAATATTAAATGTACTTAAGGTTGCCCAGGTTTTTTTTGGATTATTTTGTTGATATATATTATTTATATAAGCTTTTTTTCTGCTTTACAAGCTGCTAAGGAAAAATTTCTAATTCGTTTGTAAAGTTCCCAGCCATCCTGCTATTTAGTTAGTTTGTATTTATTAAGTGCCCTTTGTTTTGCTGTCATGATCAATTTAAGGTTGTCCGTTAGCCATGGGGCTTTCGGTTTAGATACCCTAACGGTTTTAATAGGAGCAAAAATTTCAATTGATGAGATGACAAAATTATTGAGCAATTCTACTTTTTTGTTGATATCAGGTTCATAAATTATATCATCTAATGGCAACCCACTAAAATGTGTTTGAAATGTATTAACTTTAAAATTAGAGAAATCTCTGAAAGTAACAAATTTTACAAGTTTACAAATTTAACTGTCTTAACATCTAAACTACAATAAACCATCTTATGATCTGAGATCAAATCAGCTAAGAGTGTACCTGCCTGAATAACTAAATGTTAATCATCACTGATAAAAATAGGGTCAATAAGTGTGCTGGAGCTACTTGTAACTCTCGTTGGTTCATTAATTAGTTGCACATAATTATAGGAATTAAAACAGTTACTAATACGATTATCTACATTAAATAAATCCATATTCAGATCTCCCAAGCAAAGAATCACATCGAAAGTGGGAGTGACGAATGACAAAATATCTTCCAGATCGCTTAAACAATCAGTTAAGTTACTATGTGGGGGTCTATATATCGAAGAAATTAAAAAAGTCTTTTGATCCGCCTTAAATTTTATCCACAAGTGTTCGAATACATTATGATTAGGCAAAAAATCAAGTGATACAATCTCACAATTATTAAAAGTTGTTTTTACGTAAATAGCCACTCCTCCTCCCCTACCTGCCCTATCTTTTCGAAATAGATTATATCCTTGTAAGCTAATAACATCAGAGTCGATATCATTGGACAACCATGTCTCAGAAATAGCCACAATATCAAATTCATTTTCATATACTAATTGCATAAAGTCATTAAACCCCGTATTAAAGAACGCACATTAAGATGTGCAATTTTTATTATTTATAAATAGACTCGTATTAAAATGAATCTACGATAGATAAATACTACTACTCAAGAACAAATTATAAATTAGGTAAAAAACTGGCAAAAAATAAAATATATAGATTATGCACTTAAAATTCTCAATTAAATCAGTTTAAGCGGCAAAAGTTTACACGTAAATGGGTATAACAGATATCAAATAGATTTTATCTATTTAGAACTCCAAAAAAATGGGTTATTTATTTCAACTATAAGTGCTAAAATAAGTAAAAAAGAATTACGACGCAAAATAAAATAAATCGTTACAAACGATTCAATAACAATAAAGGGAAGTCTACACCATCAAATAAATACAGTCGAAAACAAGTTTGCACCTAGACAAGCAGTAAACAGAAATAAAATACCAAGTAAAAAAAAAGGTACAGGGGTACTAAAGACGACAGAATATTAATTTATTTTTGTAGTTACTATAATTTCCTACAATAGACAATATTAACATTATAAACGCTTCATTTCATATAAACGCAAAAATATAAAAAAATTATAAGTAATGATAAAAGAAAAGGAAACATTCTTTTATGTAAAGTGTAAATAAAACACAAAAAAAGAGAGGCACAAAACCAGGATATACTAAAACAGATATAGTCACACCATTTCAACAAAATTATAGATGATCAACTGAGTTAATTAAACGCCTTTCGTTGTTGTGTGTAACATAAATTCTTCCATTTGAAGACCAAGCATCACATTTACCATACTTAGCTTTTGCAGAGGTAAGGAGATTAAACCTATAATTGGTGAGATCCTCGAAGACAAGAAATCCAGTATCTTTTAATAATTTTCTTGAGTAAAACACTTCATTTCTTTTTATATTAGTTACAAAATTAACTATTACTGCCCTAGGCTTATTAGGGGTACTGGTTTTTTCAACACGATATACACAATCAATATCATTACTTATGCAGGTAACTTTTAACTTGTCATTAAGAAAATTTATAGTATATTCCAATAGCTTTGCATTCTCCAGTTCTGGAAAACCAATAAAACGTAATTTCTCTTTAAATATTGATCAATATCATCACACTTTTTATTAATAGTCTGTACAACAGATTTGTTAGACTTGGCCGTTTGATCTAGGGTTTCTAAAGTTAGACTAACATCTGCAAGTTTCTCATTCAACATGTCAAAATTTTTTGTAAACTTAGCTTCCAAACGATCAGCAAAGTTGGCACATACCTTAGTAATTAATTGTTCCATGGCTTCATTATTTAGCTTTTCAGCTGAATTACTCCTCGTATCGGTTTTTCCCATCTTTAACTATTTATTGCACAACAGAAATATCTTGCAATAATTTATCAATTCACAATTTATAATATCTTAAATTGTTTTAAGAGGAACTGGTCCACAATTCTGACAAGCGGATGTGCAATTTTCTTCAAAAATATTACACATAACTTCTATAATCACCACATTTAATTGGAGCTCTTTGAAAGCACTACTCACGCGCAGCCCTATAGGTTGCGAATCAAGATGGTCCAAATTTTTGTTTAGGTTTGGAATGAAATGATATTTTTATTCCTGTTACCCATTTTAAGACCGCTCGGTCGTTAGTGATACTTTTCCATACCTGTAAAAATTCCGAAAGATTACTGGCATATTTGCCTACCGTTGATGATGCTGCACTTATTTCCTGTGATAGTATTTCCTGAGTTTTCGGAGGTCTTATTGGTGGTCTTATTTCCTCCCTCCTTTTCTCTCTGAGTCTTCTCTTGTACAGTTGATTTAAAAAAAAACTGGTACACTTTCCTTTAGCTATGTAAATCATTCGTTCTTTGATTGATATTAATAATGTTACAAATGTCACTTTGACATTAATCAGTGGCGTCAAATTGTTTCTAAAATTGAAGATGGTTGGTCCATAAGAAGATTTGCTGCTGAATGCAATGTGAGTAAAACCACGATAATGAGTGTTAAAAAGCAATGGGAAACTAACCAAACGGTATACCGTAAATTTGGTTCCGGTAGGCACAGAAAGAGTAATAATCAAGAAGATGAAAATCTTATAAATTACCTAAGAGAAAACCCTTTTCAGACTGCAGTAAATGCAATTTCAGAGACAAATTTTCCTGCTTCGGTGTCTACTGCTTGCAAAAGGATAAAACTAGGAAACGAATTGAAGAGTTGTTCAGCTGCTAAAAAATACAAACTTTCAGAAGAAAAGAAGCACGGTAGGATTATTTTTGCACTGAACTATATAATCAATGATGAAAACTTCTGGGGACAAGGTTTTTAAATCCTGTAACGATGGACATGTTCGCGTATATAGGCCTCCTTCCACTAGATACGACGAAAAATATACTTTCGATCCACAAATATCAGGAAGGTTTTCAGTCAATGTCTGGGCTTGAATGAGCCTAAATGGGTTAGGCGTGTGTTGGAACAGTGGTGGTCATCTCAATTCCATTAAATATATTGAAATATTAGACAATATTTTGTTGCCGTCAGTAATAGAGGTGTTTCCGGAAAATAATTTTATTTTCCAACAAGACAACTGCTCTATACATATGGCCCATCGTATCAGGCAATGGTTTCTTAATAAAAACATAGAGTTGATGCCGTGGCCATCTAAAAGTCCGGATTTAAATCCAATTGAAAATGTTTGGGGACTAATGGTGAAACATATCATCGTTGATACTGCAATTAGACCTATGTCAAAAATAACAAATTTTCAGGAGAAGGAAAAAACCGTACCGTAAAGAGCAGAATCATTTCAAATGATCCAAAATTTGGGCAATGGATAATGGATACTTCTTAGTTTATAATAAAAAAATGTTAATTAAAAATCTTTTTATTTTCAAAAGAATGAGGTTACATAAGACATTTTACAACTAAAAGTTGGATAAGGAATACTTACATATGACATATTCCGTAGATCCTAGATGTAAAAGTATTAAGAACAACTAGAGGCTAGCTTTTTATTAATGTGGGCGGTGTCGTGCTTAGAAAGATGACAAATTCTCCTACATCCCTGAACCGATTTAAGAAACATTTTGACAGATTTAGAAAAAACTCGACATAACCGAGCTGGACTATTGAAAACAACAAATTTTTCTTTTGTGAAAAGAACAATTTTTGGTTGAGTTTTCAATAGTCCAGTAATATTCTTTCGAGTTTTTTCTAAAAGGCTAGGAGAAATTTTTTTTAAATCAGTTTAGGAATATAGGAGAAATTGTCGAATTATGAATCCCATTTTAAACACGGCATCGCTCACCTTAAGAGAAGAACTTACTTAATATTACTTTTTGTGATAAACAATAGAGTTGGGTCATTTGTCTCATTTCTTCAATTCTCCAATATTATTCTTTTTGGCGCGAATAAGAATGCATTCTCCAGATCCACAGTTATGATCTAATTTGTTATAAAATTCATGGTAGTCCTCTGGCAGTAATAGTTTCAATTCTTGCAGATGGCCAAATTTTGTCAAATCAATTGGACATGGTGCATTATACAAAGGTGTATGTCTAGCAGGTGGTGCAGGATTTGAGGTCTGTTTGGTGGGCCGTCGTGGAATTTCTTTCCATATTTCATCGAAATTCAACTTGTAATTTATAATTCCTTCAGTATATTGTAGCGCACAAATATCGGGACACACGTGTCACCTTTCTTGCTCCCCGGGCGTATACTGGTGTAGGTTCCTCCTTGGTACTTGTAAAAATCCTGGTACGTGAGTTGCATAACTTTATAAGGCGATGGATTTTGCCTGGCAGTCTTTATAATCTGAATGTAGTCTGCAGGGACGCAAACTTCTCGTCTTCTGCCTAGTTGTCTTTCTATAACGCTGTGAACTGAGTCCACTTAGATCTGCGTATGACCTACCTAGGGTGTATAAATATTTTTGTTCAACGATAACGTTTTCTGCAGCACCCAATTCGAGAAATCCATTAGCTAATTTAACATTTCTGTTCTGGTAACAGCATCCATCACTCCATAAAATGACACGGGAAGGCTTGTGGGTTTATATTTCGTTTCAATTGAACTTTACCATTGTAGATGTAAAAACATCAGCATCTAAACCACCGCTCGATTTGTGCCATAGATAGCAACTAACATCTTTAATTTTTCATATTATAAAAGGTCAGATTATGAACTTTTAATGATGGGGCGAGTGTAGGTGCGTCTTTACTATGTACATACTTCGGTATGCGATGTAAAGCAACGACAGGCGCAGTTAGTACTTGGATGGGTGACCATTCCAACGAAAACCGCGTCCTCGCCTCACACATCTTCCAGCGGCCTGTATATCAGTGTATGCGCGGAAGCTATACAACCTTAGGCGAGGGTTGTATAGGAGATATACCATCCTTCGGAGGGGATGTAAAGCCGTCGGTCCCTTGTCTATTAAATGTTAGGCAAGTAAAAGATCCCTACTCTTCTTAAGGGAAGAGGCAAAATTCCTGGTTGACGGTAGCTCGTCTACAGGCGTCGGTGTTAGGCCTCAGTAGCGGAAATAGGCCAACGTTAAATAAATATATTAAAAAAAAAAACTTTTAATTTAGTTTTGTAGTAAACAGCAGACGCTTCTATACGTGGACACAACAAGACTGCCTGAAGGTCGACAGTGTATACACATGTATTTTCACCATCTGAATTTTCCGTATCTTTAGATTTTTCTGCGCGAGCTGCATCTTTTCTCTTGATATGTTTATCGTATGTGGGTTTATCCAAATTTCCACTTTTATACATCATGCAGGAATCGCATTGATCTTTTTTGGGTGTATAAATTTCCAAGTTCATGTACCTAAATGTTTTCAAAATAGTTCTCCAAGAATATGATCGCTTCTTATTATTTTCACAATTATGAAATTCGCGATATAAATACCTGTAACTAGTCCACAGAGCTTCCAAATAAAGTTTCTTTGATCAGGCTCAACAATAGTGCGACTCAACCTTTGGCAAACAGTCTAAAAATTCACGAACATTCTTTGAACATTCGCTCACTAGAGGTGGAGCTGTTTTATTCGGATCTTCTTGATTGGAAGTACCTTTCTCAAGTCTCCAAAGCCGCACGATCCTCTCTTTTATTCCTAAAGTGGACAAAAACATATTTTTACAGACTAGTCGCTTAATCTTCTCAGCTTCTGTCAACACATTAGGATTATATTGGAAACCTATCTGTTTACGTGATTCTTCGGGTAAAGTTGATTTACGTCGACATTTGGATTGGCTATGTGACACAAGAGCTAATACATACACTTTTTTAGCTTCCCAAGAATTTAAAGACCAGAATTGGTTAAAAATTAATTTCCGTTCTTCATCAGTTATTGTAGAACATTCAAATTTTTGTTTTGGTCCTCTCGAATTAGTTCTAGAGTGGCCCTCGCATCTGTTTTCAAGTTTACGTTTTTCTCTTTCGACTGTTTGTTTATATTTTCCTGACTCATCCTTCTTGAATCCAATGTAAGTTTCCCTTGAGTCTGGCTTTAGCATTTTTGGCTCTCTTCCAGTTAGAGGGTTCTCCTTGCCCTTTGCTTTTTCTCGATCTTTTTCTTCCATGAGTAGCAGCTCCTTGTTCTTCATCTGTTAGTTTTTGACAATGGTTTTCTTTATCAGAAGTATCAAATGTTGGCATGTTCTGTTCTTCTTCTTCAGAAGACGGAACGTATTCAGAACCAGAATCCTGAAATGGCTCATCTTCTGAAATATCTTCAATTTCTGTTGATATATCTTCAACAGACTGATTGGGATCAATCAACTGAGATTCCAATTTAATATCATTTTCTGTTTCCAAGCTCATCACATTGCTCTCGAAAATATTAGGAACATCTCTTGCTTCAGCGTGTGTATCATTGAATGCTGAAGAAGTCTCGCTAAGTGCCAAAGCCACCATTAACCTGGGGCCCTGCTGCTCATTTCGCAGACTGGAAATAAAAAATAATTGTTCACTTCGTGGCGTATGAAAGATATATAATTCATTTAATATAGGGATATAAAGAACGCCCAGTAAGATGATGACATCAGCTTTCTAGCAAGAAAATCTCTAATGTAATTAACCATAGAAGTTATCCGATTTTAACACGCTTTCTTCATGTAACTTCGCACGCCTATGGAATAAAAAATCTATCGACATTGTTTTTGTTACTTTTAGCGACACTTAAAATTCCACTGAAAAATATCCAATAGAATTAACCCAAATAGTGACCCTATTTTTCCATGTAACTCCATAAGCATATGGAATAAGAAAATCTTTAGGTACTGTTTTTATTACTTTAAGAGACACTTACAATATGCCCCAGTTTAAACAACATTCTTTCATTAATAACTGAAATATAAGGATAAAAGTTTAAATGAAAAATGCGAAAACACTAAAATGATGTATACACAGCGTTAGATAGGTCCAGTGGTTGAAATATCTTATTTTAGAAAGAAAATAGCTCCCCCAGCCCTGAAATATGATTCTATAATAGGCCGATGTGTTATGCCATGCCTCACTATTTCACTGTAAACTAAAAAAACATGTAATGCCAATTCTATCTATGCATACTTGTAATATTAATTCACAGGGTATGAAAAATTAAATATTTATGGGTTATAAAATGACTACTGCAAATTTAGAGGGTAACCGCTTGAAATATTTGTTTTCAAGGTTTAATACATTTTATGCACTATTACCACAAATAAACAATATCAACTTACCAATATCTATGCGCCGACAATAGAAAAAAAACTGACTTATTTTCCAATAAATAACAATAGCCACATTTCACAATCACTTTTACATAGGACAAATTGAAGTAGCCGATATAGGACTTAAGTCATATTGCCGTGTTGTCAAACTCTTCATATATTTACATACGACCATTTAGGGTAGCTAATATGAAACCTATGTTACATAGAACATCTTGCCACACGGAGAAAACACACTTCCTATTGGATGTCTACATACGAGGTTTTTGAGGGGCATAGAATTTTTTTTTTTTGATACTTTGGTATCACAATCTTAAAAGCCATTTTTGTTCACATAGGACCTATTGCAATATCAACGACGATATAAAAAAATTAAATAACCATCCAAATAATACCCAAGAATTCGAAGGGATAATTGAAGACGCTTGGGAGAACTTGTCGCAAGAAGTTGACCTTGCAAGAAATCTGATTTTGTCCATGCCTGCAAGACTTCAGGTAGTTTTAGACGCTAATGGAGCAATGACAAAATATTAGTTAATTCTGTATTACGTAGTTGAAGTTCATTTATTTTATTTTTTTATTGTATTTTTATGTTCAGTTTGCATTGTTTACATTTTTTTTAATCTCAAGTGGTATTTTTGTGTTCTTATTTTAAAAATAGAATTATCATTATTCATTTAGTATTTTAATTATAACCATTAGTAGAATTATCCGTAACAAATATTATTTTTTTAAACAATAATATGGCAGGCTTGAAAATGTTTTGAAAAAGTTATTTTATAATTATTTAATAAGTTTAAAAACACTAAGAAAACCGATCTCCTCCAAAAAACCCAGGTCCGGGGTAAATTACCTCTTCTCCACCCCCCTCCCGACATGCCTGGCCAGCACTATTTACAGACATATGCACACAACTAAACTATTAAGATTTTCGATTACAAGAGTTGTACCAGTTTTTTTTTAAATCAACTATACTTGGGACGCTGGTAGTTTAAATGATGATGGTTATTTGATTGTCTTGTTCCCGACGGTCCTGGTAAGGTAACTGGCGGCCAGTTTTTCTTCTTAAGGTCACTGCTTGCTTTTTTTTATTGTTTGTTGGTTTTTAACAGCTTCTGCGAAATTCTTATTAAATAGAAACTCGTCGATTTCTAGAGTATTCGCAATTTTTTTGCACTCAGAATTTAGACAGGGTAGCATTTTGTATTTCCGGTGGTTGAAGATGGCATTATGTACGTTACCAATTAGCTGACAAGCATCTGCTAAGGTTTTTAAATTATCTGCTTGGCCCTGAACAGGTAACATAGTATCGAGAACCGCACCTACTGCCGACAATCCGTCAGCTAATTGTTGCTATAAGACCATCATAAACCGATCATGCTCGCTTACCAATTTACCAATTACCAATTAAAATCTTTTTATATATATTATAATTACATTATATTCTATTTATGTTATTTTTCCCTATAGCTATCGGTTTTTATAATCCTACACATCGTGTGTATAAAAACAAATGCCTACTCTAATTTAAGGGGTTTCCTTATTAGATGCAGGTTGGCTGATGTTTGCCGATAATAACATGCTCATAGATATTAATATTATTGTTCTATTATTTGTCATATCCTTTGTTTTTTATGACATTTATTTGTAATATTCTGAGATCAGTTTAAAAGTAACAGAAACGATATGCTTTGAGTAAATAAAATTTTAGTCCATTCTGTTTATGTAGGAAAGAAAACTAAAACCTACTTAAATTAATATTTAGTTAAATAAAATAAATTATATTCTGTTATTTATTTACAGTATATTAAAAAGATTTAAAAGGAAAATAAAGATAAAATTCTAAATAAAGGAGAACAAAAATAAATTTCTGATTTTATATACATATATACAGCTTGGAGTGAGGGGAGAGGATAGGGATAGAGGGAAAGATGTCCTAGTTTTAAGTATAGTGCATGTTATGTGTGTATGTCCTTCGTCAGTCTCGAATGTCGTAGATGGGGAGTTTTTGGTGTAACAGTCTGTAAGCGTGGGGGGGGGGGGTCGTTGTGTCGGCGTCTGTTGGTTAGATTTCGTGTTAACTCCGATCGCTGAATTTTGTGTGAAAAGAATTTCTGAGCTGTTTCAGTGATATAATTTCTCATGAGAGGGATGTTAGCCCTCTCATGCAGCTCCGCGACCGGAGTATATCTGTCTGCGTTGAGGAGAAGTCTGAGTAATTTATTCTGTGTAGTTTGTAGTCTCAGGCACTGTGCGTCTGAAATACAATTCCAGGACGCACAGGCATTTGTCAGTAGGGGTCTGAAAATAACTTTGAATAGTATCAGTTTATTGTCGATCGTTAGTTTGCTTCTTCGGTTCACCAATGGATATAGTTTATTTAGTGCGGCATATGTTTTTTGCAATGTGGCTATGATATGCTCGTTTACCGGTTTTGTTAGACATGGTAAAATCTCGTTATTGACCCTAGGGGCAGCTAACGCTGTACAATTAGCTGGGAGTTATATCTTGCCATTATCTCTTTACAACAAAAAACCTTTTCGCAAATAAGTATCCCAACGTACAACAATTTCTTCGTGCAGAGGATTTCCTAAGACATCATAAGAGCCTGGCTTTGAACCCAATGCAGCGAATTCATGTTCATTAAGAATTGTTTCTGGTTCCAAGAGATTTTTAGCTTGACTCGTTTGAGCAGTGTCTTGATAATGAGGTTCATCATCAGAATCTGTAAAAACGAGACCTCTGTATAAGTGTAAGTATTACATGGTCTTGTGACGCGTTTTTCTCCACCTCGCACGTTGACGTGGAGAAAAGGCGCGATCACTCTTTGACACACGAGCTTCGGAAACAAGTTTTCGAATTACTCGGGCGCCAGTCCTAGTTTAAGTGATAGGACACACTACCCTCAAGCCGAGTACGCGAGGCTGAGCAGCTCAAGTGGAGAAAGTTTTATTCCAGTGGGTCAATATATGGGAAATTAGACGTTCACACACCGACAGTAAAACTCAGAGTTTTCAATAAAATCAGTATATTACGATAGACCTATATGTACAAAGCTAAATATTTATTATGAAAAATCTATAATTTATCGAATACCAGGAGGAGCACGCGTAGCAACGCAAAACCCCAATAGTACCAGATGGCTCAGGTGATCAAATTAGCAGGCTGCAACACACAGAATATACGGTTAGCAAGAATAAACAGGGTGCAGAATAGTTACGGACACCAGACGAGTAAAGCAAGACACAAATATATAAAAAAAAAAACACAGTGAAACAGTTATCAAGTACTTGCTAGTACATCAGTTTACCTACTCCTCTTGTGGATTTACTTACTCCCTGTGGGTACGGTCGGGCATGTGTGCTTCGGTGGAGCGATCGTAGTGGAATCCCCCTCTGCGGAGCTCCTCAGATCCTTTTCTGAAAATGAAACAAATTACGATAGGAGTGGAAGTAGACGCCTGATGGATGCGCTGCTGGTCGACTGGACTTTGCCAAAATCCTACACCTCGAATATGACAGATGGCACCTAGGTTCGCTTCTCGGAGTGGACACGTCTGATCCCAATGAGTCGCCTGGGCTGACTGACTTCTTGGCTGCACAGGTCCTCTTCTAGCAGCGAAACCTCTTACCATGGGAGGTGGAGTAGGCGCTAGACGGATGCGCTACTGGTCTCTTATGGACTGGCGGCTTCAAATATTTAGTGTGAACACGTCTGCTGGCTCTGAGTCGATCGGGAAGACTAACTGGTCGGTGTGAATTTAATTACTGCCTTCAGAGATGAAGGAGTGGGAGAAACAGCGGAAAATAGGTGCGCGGTGGATCACTGTGACGTCAGCTGGACTTGTAAAAATATTGGAAATGTCTTTGTGGACTTAGAAAAATAATTCAAATATAGATTTTATGGACTTGGACCTGGAAAAATGGATATTACCTGATTTGTGGACTTGTAATATTTTCAGGACAGTACCAGGGCCAACAGCAGGCACGTGTATCTCGTGGGACGGCAGCCAGAACCGGTACACCATTTACTTAAGTTTGTATAAAACTAACAGGTTGGCCACTGTCATTTGTCTGTTCCATGACCTATGGCATACTGATGAGAACTAATAAGTTCGAAACCGGTCTATGTCTGGTCGGGGAATTGACAAATGACATTGGCTACCAATCTTTCATGATTTGTAAGGTATAATTCAATGCAGGTCGGGGTATTTGCCCGCTGAGTAGTTGTTTCCTGCAAATCATGTATAATAACAGTATATGGGTTAAGTCCACCAAGGGCTAAAGGTCACCGCTCTCGGTACTTGCAAAATAGCAAGTCGCTATACACCATGGAGACATCTATGATGTCTGGTGTATAGTAGCATTTGACCACATGAGGGTATTCACTTACCTCTCACCGGTACACCATTTACTTAAGTTTGTATAAAACTAACAGGTTGGCCACTGTCATTTGTCTGTTCCATGACCTATGGCATACTGATGAGAACTAATAAGTTCGAAACCGGTCTATGTCTGGTCGGGGAATTGACAAATGACATTGGCTACCAATCTTTCATGATTTGTAAGGTATAATTCAATGCAGGTCGGGGTATTTGCCCGCTGAGTAGTTGTTTCCTGCAAATCATGTATAATAACAGTATATGGGTTAAGTCCACCAAGGGCTAAAGGTCACCGCTCTCGGTACTTGCAAAATAGCAAGTCGCTATACACCATGGAGACATCTATGATGTCTGGTGTATAGTAGCATTTGACCACATGAGGGTATTCACTTACCTCTCACCGGTACACCATTTACTTAAGTTTGTATAAAACTAACAGGTTGGCCACTGTCATTTGTCTGTTCCATGACCTATGGCATACTGATGAGAACTAATAAGTTCGAAACCGGTCTATGTCTGGTCGGGGAATTGACAAATGACATTGGCTACCAATCTTTCATGATTTGTAAGGTATAATTCAATGCAGGTCGGGGTATTTGCCCGCTGAGTAGTTGTTTCCTGCAAATCATGTATAATAACAGTATATGGGTTAAGTCCACCAAGGGCTAAAGGTCACCGCTCTCGGTACTTGCAAAATAGCAAGTCGCTATACACCATGGAGACATCTATGATGTCTGGTGTATAGTAGCATTTGACCACATGAGGGTATTCACTTACCTCTCACCGGTACACCATTTACTTAAGTTTGTATAAAACTAACAGGTTGGCCACTGTCATTTGTCTGTTCCATGACCTATGGCATACTGATGAGAACTAATAAGTTCGAAACCGGTCTATGTCTGGTCGGGGAATTGACAAATGACATTGGCTACCAATCTTTCATGATTTGTAAGGTATAATTCAATGCAGGTCGGGGTATTTGCCCGCTGAGTAGTTGTTTCTTGCAAATCATGTATAATAACAGTATATGGGTTAAGTCCACCAAGGGCTAAAGGTCACCGCTCTCGGTACTTGCAAAATAGCAAGTCGCTATACACCATGGAGACATCTATGATGTCTGGTGTATAGTAGCATTTGACCACATGAGGGTATATAGTATAAACATATATACATTTACAAATTTGTCTTGAACTAACGCTCGTTACTAATTTCTTATTTTTATTTGTTTAGAATCTGTCTGATTATTTAAAGAAAGGAAACAAACAACAGATAATAAAAACTTATCACCTAGGCCGGCAGCATTCATGCCGAATGGGGCGTTAATTGTTAGATGGAAATGCTATATATATATTACCATTAAACTTCTAATGTAAAAGGTCCTAGTACATAAATAGAATGTACCGAAAGAAAACGTTTTAGAAAAACAAAATAAACGTACCTGATAAGCTACCTGAAGATCTGTTAGAGTAATCGGAAGATTCACTATCACTAGATTGAATTTTATTTAATTCGTCCTGCATACGCAGTAATTGCCTTTTAAGCTTTTTAACTTTATGATTTTTTTCACTATTAGGTGAATGGGCTCTTTTTGGCATTTTGTACTATTTAATTACACTTAACACTTCGCACTATCACATTCGATTCCAACGAGCACGAAAAACGGAATAAGGTAAGCTAGAGAGTCAGGGTCTGGCCGATAAGAGAATATAAATATGTCACTTTTTCTCTAAACATTTCGTGCTGACGAGGACGTTTCATGGAAACTACATCGCAATTATATCGGAGGACAAGCGAAGAAAAATTGATATTATATGTGTGGTACATGTGTAAATATTCTACACCGTATTCTTAATGACGTAATACTTTGGGAGCATATTGAGGACATAAAAATAAGTCAGAAAGATCAATATATATCCCAAAATGCTTCCTAACAGAATTACAGTCTTTCAAAGAACACAAAAAAATGTTTAATATTTTGCATTGGTAGATGGTTAAAACTTGACATACAAACATTAATTCTCGAGTTAATTCCCTTAGCAATTCCATTTAAAATTTTGGACAGCATATTTTTATCTGAAAGAGAAACAACGTTTATTAACAATTTTTAGTCTATATATAAAACATTATTTCGGTTCAGTACAGGTCTGTTGTGAATATAATTTTTTATAGAAATTAGAACACTTTTTTTTGTTTATTTCTCTACAAGAACACGATTACTTAATTCTGAAAACACATAATATTTGTCAAGTATGTGAAATAAATGAAAATAAAGAACAGATTTTACATGTCGCAAATGTTAAAAAATATAAACAAACATACCACGTACAGTAAGTATACAACCCCCAAATCCAAATCTGCCTGGAAGGGGTGACACATTTGAAAAAATGAAGGCAACATCCAGTGGCGGAGTAGCATATGTTGGCACCCGGGGCGGTTTTCTATTGAGCACCCTCAAAATAAAAGAACAAATCAAATACTAAACATGCTTACGTGACTTTATTTTGCTAAAATATTCGATCACATTATCAAAATTAACTTTCCTGTTTTTTCAATGGACAATATGGCAAGATTGGTCGCGCTTGGGTCATTGTGGATCTTAAGTAAGATTTTATCAACCTTGATTTTGAGAAACTTCTTTCACAAGAAGCCACCGAAACACAAATAGTTAAAAAAAATCAAAGATATAGCGCTAGACTCGGAACAGACTCAGAATAGTCCCGTTGTACAATGAATTTCAGAAGTTCCAAGGTAGTCCATTGGACCGCTTCTTGGAAAGAAATGCTGGCAGCTTCTAAATGGCGCCTCAGTCGTAAAATCTCCAAAATAATATCCTCTGCAGAAAATTCATCGTAGATTTTTGTCAGATTTGGAACTATACCACGAAGTTCTTCATCTATTGACGTAAGCAGTGTTTTAGTCTGAACAACACCAAATGTTATGAGAATGTCATCCATTGCCTTGTACCGATGGTCTAGTTCTCCGTAAAGTGTATCAAGATTCTAACATAGCTCTCTGCAGCTCTCTTCGGCAATGTTAGTCTAGCGTCTTGGGCCATTTCCCCAGGTATATGTTTTCGAAATCTCCTCCTCCTCTTCTTTCATTTTTCAGTTGCGTAGGAAATAGCTCTTTCCACTATTTGGATACGTTGGCTTCGAAGAAAAATCTTTAGGGCTTTGATTTTTATGACACACTTTTCCAGCGATAGCCCAGATGTTTGTATCTACTTTTGTGTCTGGTTAACTTCTTTTAGGACTTCACACCATAAAGAAAGGTAGCATAAAAAAGTGACGTCACACAAAGCTGGTAAGATTGTGGACGCTGCTTCTCTTGTATCGGCATTTTCTCTGCTGCTGCTGGGAGCAGACAAGAGTGTTGATACAAGTTTCTCAAAATTATTCTACAGCGTCAAGATGAGCACTCCATCTTGTCTCTACTAGTCTTTTGACCGATACGCCTACACTGTTCATTAGAATTTCCCATCGATGTGTGGTTGACGAAAAGAACGTGTAAACTCTTTCTACTGTTCCGAAAAAGTTTACACTTGAACTAACACTCCCGAACGAGTGCACTCGACATAGATTTAGCGAATGATTAGCACAAGGCATAAACAACACTTTAGGATTGTGTTCTTTGATTTTTGCTTGTACACCACCATAAACTCCTGCCATGGTTGCAGCGTTATCATATCCTTGAGCCCGACATAGATGTATCTCCAAGTTATCACTCTCCAGCTGCGTTAGGATATTTTCAGTAAGTTCGACTGCAGTCTTTCCAGCTATAGGGAAGAAACCTAGAAATAATTCCTTCACTTCAACTTGATCGCCTTCAATATGAACATATCTGATTACATAACTCATCTGACCAACATGTGATATGTCTGGAGTGCTATCGAAAAGAATTTCGAAATATTTAGCTTTTTTTATGTCGTCCACAATGTTATTTTTCACCTCTTTCCCCAAAAGGCTGATGAACTCATTTTGAATGTCTTTGGACAAATAAGAATCTACCCGTTTTCTTTTTGTACAGGCGATAGCATATTCAATTCTTAGCATATTATGCTCTTTTAACACTGGGTCATATTTCGACAATAGATTAACTAATTCTAAAAAATTCCCTCTATTGTCTGATGAAACCCGCTCTCTATGCCCTCTAAGAGGAAGATTTTGGCGTGCCAGGAAAAGAAGAACATCTAAAAGGCGACTCAAAATGTCACGCCACTTCTTTTTTTCTTGGTCTAAAACCATTTGATGTTCATGGTCGATAGTTTTTGCAGCCTCAATTCATTTTCCAAGATTTTCCATTTTTCAAAACAGGAGAGATGGTTCTCAGAATTCTCGTGTTCAGACACTTTAGGATTTAGTTTCCACCATGAATTAAACCCGTTGACAAAACTCTGATGTTTTGTTTCATGGTGCGTAAAAAGTTTGCAGCAAAAATATAAACTGGTTTTTATTGGAGAGTATACCAACCATTTTCTGAGTACTTTTTCTCCATTTGGTAACGCCTTATAAAACCATTCTGAATTGAAATTTCGGCTCTTTCCTTTTATTTTATCTCCAGATCTTTGGACAGTATCTAAAAACGGGCCATCTCTATTTTGATAGGGTTGGTTCACTTCCCGTTTTAACAATTTCAACTCTCAAATCATCAGGCATTGGTGTTGGCCAAGTAGCAACATCAAAACGAGTTGTGTCATGTAGCTCTTCATCGTTTTCAATTTGTTCTGATTCTTCTTCATTGTCATTATTCCGTCCTTTTCCTTGGTCATATTCTTCTTGATGTGATCTTCTCCACCTTGTCTTTGGTCATATATGTCAGGCTCTCTTTCCAGCGTCCCTCCATCCAATGCATTTTGGCACTGTCTTTCTACATCATCTGTTTCGTCAAAAAGGTTACTTTCAACGCTTTGTTGTGTTGTATTTGGTATCAGAGAAGCCGAAGGTGCTACATACTTCAAAATTGATCCAGATAACGATTCGCGCGCAAGTTCTTTTGATTTCTTGATTTTTCTTTGTTGAAATCCACTAGCTCTATTTTGCTTCATATTGAAGTTTTATTCTGTAAATATCGATAAATAAATACTCGTTAACTTTGACAGCCCTTTTTCTCGCTCAATTTTGCATTATACCACAGTAGAAGTAATACAAGCAGTATAACCGTTATTCGCTCTGTTTCACGGTAGTTTATGTCTTCTGCCTTTTTTCTTGCCAATTCTAAAGTGTCTAGAAAATCATTCAGTTGTAAAATATTGTATACAGAATAAAAATAAACATACCACAAAAAATTTCAACTAATACATGATATTTCTTCCAGTTTTCATTTGGGTCACCATTTTTAGATATGTAACCCGAGGCATTTTTAGCGGCTGTTGGTTACAAACACATGGTGTTGTCATCACACAATCATTTGGAAGGTACCTCTGATACTGATTCGTCATCGAACCTTACTATGGCATACATTTTCTGGACGTTATTACCCTCGTTGTTAATGGAATTCATCTTGTCCAAGAAATCCATGGAAAATTAATATAAAATTAACAATGAAAAATTATTTCAATGAAAAAGTGGTATAATACAAAAAAGCTTATAAAGTGTCAAATTTCTTTCCCTCTCTCTTTTTTTTTTGTTTCTGTATGGTGGATAATTCTAAAAATATGACAGTTAAAAATGGTACTGAAACGTTTGTTAAGCCAACATATAAAAGTAAATCTGTTGAAAGCTAGGATGCACTAACCACTGAGCTACCGTTCCAATTAACACATTCGCTGCCGCTTTAAAAATACATGTAAGACTCCAGATGCCATCATAATACTTTTATTTAATTCAAGAAAATATATTATGGCCAGTTCTTTGCAAGTGTGCCAGTTTGTGAACTATTTATATGTAATAATGGTCTAAAGTAAACTAAAATACTGCACTGTTACTATAAAACTGTATAAAACAACAAACCCTATGCTAAATGTGTCCATTTTTTTTCTAAAAAAAAAAAAAAAAGGTGCGTTAACTGACCACGTAAGTGGTCGGTGGCACAGGCGGATAGAGCCGAGCATCCCGTAAGCGGCTGGCGGCAGCAAATGTGTTAAAAATATATGTAGTGTTAAGGGTAGAAAAGGGGGCTAAAACATTAAATCCGTTTTACATCAAAATTACGTTTTATTCGGATAACCTAACATGAACAGTTCGCTAGTTTAGGATCGAATGATCTCACTCTTCTTAAAAATATGTCAATAGCTTATTCATAAGAAATATTGGATTGTTTATGTTTCAAGCACGCTTAGATATGCCAACGGGCGCCGACATCCACCATAGGCGCCGACATCCACCATAGGCGCCGAATTTATTTAACAGTAGGTATAATAAAAAAAAGAAGTAGCTTCTTTTCCAGAATAATGATTATTAAATTTTCTCATTACAATGAATAATAGGTACTATTACAAAATTTTCGATATCTGTGCCAGACCATTTATGATTTTTAGATATTTTCTGATAAATTTATTTTATAGAATTCATAAGGTGGGCATTGATTACTTGTTAAAATGCTTAAAATTTTAGAATCAAATGGGTAATTAGAAAAAGATTCTGTATTTGTAAATTTTCTAGCTTTTATAAAGACTTTTTGTTATCATCTACAATATCTACTACTTCATACATATAGTTATCTTGACTCTGAAAACAGTCCGTGACTGATAATGTGACTGTCTGAAAAACAATTTTTTAAATTTGGTTGGAACCTCGTTTAAATTTGTAAATTGGATAGTCTTGTTCGTCATACTGGCACTTCAATTTGCTCTCTTTATGTAATCTATTACAAAACTGCTCTAGAGGATTTTTTGAAAGTCTAATTTTTTTTTGAAAGACCATGAAATTTTCAAATTGAAAAGCACTAAACTTTTCAAGTGGCCCAATTATGTTTGCATCTTTTGATAAACGTATTAAACCGTGAACATTAAAAGAAATATACTGTACCCCATGCAAAACACCACAACTTTTCACAACACTGTAGCAATGAATTTGCATAATTGTTTAATCTAAGGTAGCGCTCACTATCAGATAATATGCAAATCGCTGAAGAAAGCGCTAAAAAGTGATCATAATTATCTTGAGGTAATTACCCCGTAAAACTATAGGGCCTGTATATAACAAAAATTGTCTCATTTCGGTTGCTTTCCAACGATCCAACGAAATGCTTCTAGGTTTTCTTGCAAATTCCTCATAAATACATGAACGCAGTGATAATAAATGAGACGATATTTTTTCTATTCTATTTTTAACGGACTCATCTGTACGCAATTCTTTATTTAATTCTGGAAAAGTCATACGATTATCTATGTAGCCACCTTCTTCGTTACATTTGGGGCATCCGAAATAAGCATTATGGGCTTTAACTCCCGTGACGAAAGCTCTTGCTGGAGTATCACAAATCGGTGCATTAAATGATATCGCAACATGTTTACCATTTAGTAAAAACCCGTCACTACTTAACTGTACAAGCTCATCAACAAAAGGTTTCAAAAATTCATCGCAAGAAAGAGGTTTGTGAAAACCATGAAATAAACTTATTACAAATGGTTTACTATTACGATCTACTATAGAACCTAATATGGGCCAAAACTGACTTCACTTTTCACTAGAGGTAGTCCATCCATATTAATATTCAATTTTATACTATCGGGAATGTTTTTATATTTATTCAAATTCTGTTTTATATTATCCGCAATCCCAAAACGAACAATTTTCCCACCGTTTACGTTTAAGATATTATTTGTCTTTCGTGGTGTTTGCATTAAAGTTTTTGCATCAGATGGGAAATTAGCTAAACAGCCAGTGCTTTTTAAAAAGTCACTTAAAGCAGATTGTGATATATTAAAACGAACTGCCCACAAACTTAGTTGTCTAATTCAGTTTCATTATTCTTCAAATTATCTTTTTCAGAGTTTAAAATATTCACCGATTTTACTGTATTAATACCTAAATCAGTTACATTAAAAGCAGAGTTAGGTATAGGAATAATAACATTATTACAAATGGACGAATAGCCTATAACTGAAACATTCGAGATATTCTTTGAGGAGGTATTACTTTTTTGATTATTGTAATTGTCAAGATAATCATTTATTCTCCGTCTCTTTTGACGGGAAGACAAAGAAAATATATCTTTAATAACCGACTTTGGCATTTTAAATATTATTATAGGTTGTGATTGCACTTACCTTTCCTTTAACATGTACAAGTTCCAAAACTGGACTACTAATATCGTACCGTAGATAAAATGAAACACAATGCTTGCAAAAATGTAAATTAATAAAAATAGTCTGTGCTAATAACATATAGTTAGGTTCACGTAAGTACATGATTAATAATGAGACGCAAAAAAGCCCAACAATACACTCAACGGGTTACAACAGAAAGAACGGCACAGACAGAGATGTCAATTGTCAAGTAGAAAACATTGTGTTTCCGCGGGAGACTCGAAAAAAAATGAAATATCAAGATGACTAAATGGAAGTTTTCTCGTTCGTGAGCGTTCTAACCAGTAATTTAAAAAAATAAAATAATAATAAAAAAAATTAAATAAGACAGAATATTATTCATTATTCTACACAGTAAATGGCGTTTGATTTATCGTCTAATTAAGAAGTTAACCCTGCATTTTATTTATAAACCGGACCTTAGTCAGGCGGGAAAAGCAAATATTACCAGACGTCACTGGATAGAATAAAAAAGGATTTAAAATAGCCATAATATTCATTTATTCACTTTACAATAAATTATAAGTATACTTACTTTTACCATAATGTGGGACAGAGAACCAGTAATTATTTATCAAACATTTTATTGCAGGTTATATAACTAGATAATATATGTGATACATGGTTATAAACACTCCGGTGGTCATTCATTGGGTCAAAATAATACTTATTAATTTTAAGATTATTCAGTTAGAATATAATTTTATGTAATATATATCATCAAAACTCTCTAAATATGTATGCCTAGAGGTATATTTTGTGGTTACACAACTCTTATTATTAGGTATCCATACAGGCGGCATAATCATCCTCGTATCACAAATAATTGCCTGAAGTTTTATGCTGTATACGTAGACAACAATATGTAATACGTCTGTATAAAACTACTTAAATCAAGTACATTACGTTACTTGCATTTAATAGATGTAATTAAATGTCCGTACTCGCCATATAATCATTGTTGTATCAGAGATACTTGTTTGAAGTTGTATGCGGTGCATGTAGACAATAATATGTAATATGTTTGTATAAAACTGCTTAAACCAAGTACGTAGTGTTACCTACATTTAATGGATGTGGTTAAGTTTCCATACTCGTGATATGATCATTGTTTTATGTTACAGATACTTGTCTGAAGGTACATGTTGTATACGTAGACAATTATATGTAAAATGCCCCTATCAAAAAGCCTATACCAAGTACATACTGTTTGCTATATATAGCGGATGTGATTAATTTCACTTATCGGCGATATAATCAGTTGATTAAACGAACTTACCTTAAGTGAAGTTCAATCATAATTATATGTGGCGTCTCATCCGAATAGACCACTATGGTAGTATACTCATTCTCCGCTAGGTGCCGCCACGATTTACAAAGTAAGCAAACATTCCTCACGCATTACACCTTCCATATCACGTATGCTCCTTGTTCATTACTTTAAAGCTTCTATTGCAACAAAGAAAAGATCACGGGAAACAGGGTTGGGTGGGACGAGACGCCACATATAATTATGATTGAACTTCACTTAAGGTTAAGTTCGTTTAATCAACTAATTATATTTGCGTCTCGCCCTCTAGATCACTATGGTAGATGTTTAAATCATTTGCAATAGGGAATTTTCGATTTGTCTATTATTTATTTATATATAATAATCTGAACATACAAGTCAAGCTCAATATCACAAGGAGCTTAAGCGTACATCTAGTGTAAGGAAAATTTTCAAAAACTAATTAGTAATTATTAAGTAATAATTGCATTCGCAAACGACCCCTCATCGATTAAAGGTCGATTATAAAAATTTGCGAATACTTGAGATGATGATGACCAACCTGCAGAATTACGGATAACGTCCAGGCTTATAGCTTTTCTAGCAGCTGCAGAAGTCGCAGCATGCCTTGTACTGTGCGCTGTAAATATCGTTGTATCCAGCCCACTTTTTTGCAAGACCGCCTTGATCCAACGACTTATCGATTGAGAAGTCGCATTACGAAATGGTTTCTTGTAAGTAATGAATAATCTACCTAAACTAGGAGCCCTGACACACCTAGTCCTTTCTGTATAACAAATTATTACTCTAGTAGTATAAATTTGGGGTTTGTTATTAAATAAAGGAAAAGACAGAATTGGCTGATATCTGTTAGGCCCTGATGTTTTGATCCGCAATGGGATTTTTATCTCTACTCTACCCGGCAACAATACAATATTTTGCAATTCGACCAAGTAAAGAGTTTGCACTCGATGTGCAGTGACCAGGGCAAGTAAGGTAGCCACTTTTTGAGTTAATAACTCTAAACTTATATCCTCATTTGGAACTAAGGTAGATAAATAATTTAAAACTATGACCGGGTCCCATGCCACCTTATATCTGGGTTGTGGTGGTCAGATTAAAAGCACCTTTAAGAAACCTTTTTATACGGTGGTCTGTACCTACTTCAGGAGAAATCAGTAGAGCTAGGGCTAACCGCAACGTATTTAGGGAACCGTATGATGCTCCACATTCATACTGCCAACTCAAGAACGCTAGAATATTTCCAACCGAATACTCAAAACAATCACAATTTTTGTTGGAACAAAAAACCCACCACAGTCTCAAACCACTGTTATATTGTTTGTATGTTGAGTCTGTCAGGGACGACAAAGACACTTCTATTGCTGTTTCAGGAACCCCGCGCTGCTTGAGTCCTTGTTTGATAATAGCCCTTCCACCAGGGTAAGGCTCCGGTGTAGAGGGTGTGGGGACCTGTCAACGGATAATAACACATTACAACTTGGTTGAAAATATAAAGGTTTCTTAACCAATAAAGACTTGAAAATGGGAAACCATGGTTGGGTTGGCTAGAAGGGCACGATAACTGTACCTTCGGCTCTGTCAGAAATAATTTTTGTAACACCTTGGTAATTAACGAGAAGGGAGGGATGCATAAAAGTCAAGATCTGTCCACGATATAGTGAAAGAATCTACAACTTCCGCTTCTGGATCCCGATACCAGGACATAAACCGTCTACATTTTGCGTTAATTCTTGAGGCAAACAGATCAATACAAGGGTTTTTTAATACCTCACTAATTTCTTGAAAAGCATAATCAGTAAGTTCAAATTCCGTTTCTGGCCTCAACCTACGTGATTCCTCGTCTGCCTCTTTATTTTTTGAGGACTCAATATATGAGGCAAAAATCCATATGCCACGTTCTTCGCACCACTGCCATATATTTCTCGCTAATTTATTCAGATGCGGGTACTGCACTCCCCCCATTCTGTTGACATATGATATGGCAGTGGTGTTGTCTATGCGCAATAAAATGTCACAATTTGACAATTCAGAAGCAAAACATTTTAGACTAAATAACACAGTCAGTAACTCTAAGTAATTTATGTGATTTAATTTATCTCTCTCGCTCCAAAATCATGTGTCCGTTTCCCTTGCGACAAAACGCCCCAGCCGGATAACGACACGTCGGTAAAAATCTCTCTTTTGTATCTACAAGGTTCTATGCTTCTAAATCCATTGACATGAGTCTTCCACCAAAGCAGTTCAGTTTTAACCGCAGAAGATATGACCATGTTCTAATAATAGTTTTTCCCATTTCGTTCGTTCGTTTCACACAAAACCTAGATACCTAACTACTTGTTTAGGGATCAGCATTGATTTTTCCCTATTTATAGGAAACCCCAGATCCTCGAGTACTTTACAAGTCTCAGCCAAATTGTTAAAACAATCTCGATATGATTGTCCTAACAGCAAAAAATCATCCAAATATAATACTGACTTAAAATCCCTAACTCTAAGATAGGCTTCATTATTTTAGTGAATACATATGGCGCTGTACTCAAACCAAAGGGCATACAATCGTACTGATATAATTTACCATCAAATTTGAAACGAAGGTATTTCCTGTGACTGTCCCTAATGGACACTAAATGATAGGCATCTTTTAGGTCAACCGTTGCCATGAAGCATTTGTTGAATATGAGATTTTTAACTACCTTGTGATCTTCAATTTTAAAATGACTGGTACAGATGTATCTATTAAGGGATTTTAAATTCAAAATCAACATATTAGAGCCATCCTGCTTTGGTACCAAAAAAATGTTGGAAACATACTGTCCTTTAGCAGAAGTACATCTACTTATTAGTAGCTATTGCTCCTATTGAGATAAGTTTATTAATTTGGGCTTGAATAAGATTTTTTTCTTTCGGCGACCAAATTGGTCCTCTAGGAACCAACTCCTGGATAGGTTTATAAGTAAACGGAATTGAATAACCCCCAATCCAGGATAGTATAATGGAATCATTAGTTAATTGTTCCCACTTTTTGATAAATGGCGTTAATCTACAACAATAGGGTTTCACCTTTAATGGTGACTTTGATGGGCCTGCAAGTAAGCCTGAGGTCTGGCTGACCTCGCCTGAGGTTGTTGATTTGTGCGGAAGTGTGCTTTTGGGAACTGCTCCCTGGATTGGCGATTTTGGTAGGTCTTCTGTCGGCCCCGGTAAGCCTTGTACGTAGATCGAGGCAGACTTTTCACGTTTAAAGGCGTAACCTTCTTTACAGCATTAGATTTGGGGACCTTAAGATCAACCGACGAGCGCTCCAAGGCCTTAGCAGCTTTAACTCGTTCTCCAAGATCGCTACCAAACAGCCAACCATCCACAGCTACATTAGTTAAGGTGTATCTGTATTGCTTATTTATAAGTCGATTTTACCAGATATCTGCGAGATTCTGATTCTGCATGATGTACATCAGAAATTAATCGACCAGCATCACTTAACAGCTCAATAAGTGGGAGGTTTCTTCCTCCCTCCTCCTCATCTTTCAACAAAACGGTGAGGGCTTTACCAATAGCCGTTAACGCAGCTCCCAACTGGTTTTGCAGATCCGTAAGTCTTTTATCTCTCTTTTGATGCTGTTCGGTAATGGCTGCCGAGACCTCTGGATTGAGTTTGGGTGCTTCCACTAATTTGCAGTTACCACTAGAAGGATATTTTTTAAGAAGATTTAATATAGTTGGAGGTCAAGTCCCGTCATGAGAATATTTCCCCATCTCCTCGATAGAGCTTCATGTATATCATCAGAAGGCAGATTTACATTATTGCCTTCTTGACCCAGCAATGCTAAACACTTCTGGCTGCAGCATTGTTGGTGGCATGTTATCCTTGTATTCATCCGGCATATTGGTCCCTAACGAAACATAGAAAGGGAAAATAATTAGGTGTTATGGAGAAATCAAACTGATTTTTGCTACGATTTTCATTTAAACTCGTTAAATAAAACCATAATTGTACTATTGTACAACCATATTATTCTTGCAATGTAATAATTAAAACATTATTACTATAAAGAAAGTTACGGCTCGGGCACAACACCATGTGCCTACTGATATATGCCGGATATTGGTCTATTATAGTATTGACACATGTCATGTCGGGCTATTATTACATAGTGAGCCCTTTGAAGGTCTTAAACTCCTTAAACCAAATTGAATCATCTTGCTTTATTTCAAACTCGTTGAAAACAAGAATCCTTAAAACACTGGAAATAATTTTATGCCTGTTTAGGCATAGGCCTGCTAGTTTTAGCAGGCTATATCAGAGATATAACTAATAAGTTTTAGGTTTAAAACTCGTTAAACCAACCTAAAAGTATTCACTTTGACGTGTAGAAATTTCCCAGTGCATATTGTTTGGGCTAGTGTGTATAGACATTTAGTCTAAAACTCGTTAGACTATCAACAAAAGCAACAAAAGTAGCCTTGCACTAGTTTAATCGCAGGAAAATATTCAACTTTTGTATATCATACCTATCAGTCTAAACTCGTTAAACTAGGTATTAAAAAGAGGTAGGTACTTTATTACCTAGACTATTAATTATTTACCTTGAAGAGAAAATGTGTCTTTCCCCACGTCGGTGGTAATATAACCCTCTTCGGGGTTATCTAGAGAATTCATAAGTGAACTGTCACTGTCATTGCGCTGTTTCCGTAAAACTTCTCTTGCGATATCCCGGAACTTCTCGTCTTGGATTAGCTTGCTAATCCGCCGTTTCTCCTTCTTCAGTCTCCTAACATCCCCAGGAGACAAGGATCGCTTTCTTTTACCCATGATAAATAATACACTATGATCGTAAACACGTGACGTTCACTCGGCACGGAAAAAAAGAATGAACAAGGAGCATACATGATATGGAAGGTGTAATGCGTGAGGAATGTTTGCTTACTTTGTAAATCGTGGCGGCACCTAGCGGAGAAGGAGTATACTACCATAGTGATCTAGAGGATGAGACGCAAATATAATTGACTATGACATCATGGGCACATCTCAGTTAGTATGCAATAACGATATACCCAATATTATATTCTGTAAATGTAATAATGCACATTAGCAGAAAAGTTATATGTGGGATATATAAAATATACATAAAAATGTGAATATAGAGTAGATAGTCTGGTTGTGACATATCAGCTATGGCAATGTCGCACATATGTTTAGTGGGTACCCCTGGTAGGCACACCACATTAACTTAGATCCACGATGTATTAAACAATTACTCACGAATTCACTATTATGTATTTTCACAGTGCTTACATAAACCCTTATATCACGAAACGTAAACACCTATAAATTAACTTCTTTTCGCTACTTTCCTCAGAAAAACCCTGTTTTTCACTACTTGTGACCGCTCACCACACCCTACTTCTCTCAACTACCTTTCCCCGCTCACTGCCCCCTCAACTCCTGAAATCACTCTTAATTTTTTCATCTTTTTACTGATCTCTTCAAAATCTCTACTCGTCCTGTTACTTTGTATTAATTATCATTTTAAACCCTCGCGCTCTCTTTACTTAATTAAGTTACATTTCGTATTCTCCTCACAGCTTTCTGCTTTACTTGCTCCCTATCTTAAATTTCCACATTGCACGTGGTTAATTTATTCATCTGTTCCCCCGCAGAGGCCGTTACATACCTAAATCTGAGCACATAGCTGCTACCTCTATCAATTTTACCAAATTAGCTCGCTGCTTTCCCACGAAATATATCATCATTAGCATACTTGTACAATGTATTTAGCATTGGAAGCAACAAAATTGGTTCCAGATAACTTAGGAATGCAGACACTTCCCTTTCCATAGACCAAACAACTTACCTAATTACCGGGTGGCACAAAATTTAAATATCCTCTAAGAGGTAAAACATATTTTCTACACGTTCTAGACAACCTACTACACAAGGCAATAATAATTGCAAAAATAACAAATAAGAAGAGGGGGCGGTTTTGCTACAATACTTTCTCCTTTAAAAAAGTTACGGCCCAAATTGCCCGTGACTTTTCCCACTTAACTTCCAGAATTACCGCCATTGATCCAGCAACACAATCCGCCGCGTGTCCAATGGAAGGGGATCTGACATACCTGGGGGCCTTTTAATAAAGCTATTTTTTTAAAATCATAATCCCGACAATAGACAACTGCATTCTGCACATCACTCGCGATATTTCGCCTTGCGAACATCTCCCGTAGTGGCTGTTTACAGTGGGCATGAGGAGTAGGTTGTATTACAGTCTTTACCGCACACTTAATCTCGAGATTTAGACTCACTCTCAGTCCAATGAGGCGCGTTTGGTACCGTCGGGTATAACGTCGCTCCGCCCGATATCTCCGTAGTCGCATCACTGGCTCCGCTAACAATGGTTTTCAGTCTTTCACTTTGCGACCCTACGTCGCAACCGGTTTGATTTGTCTCCGATAATAAATGACCCACATCGTCAAAGTATCCACACGCACGCCAATGGTGCAATTCATTTAGCCACGGTCTGGTACAGGTGCAGTCCGTTGATGATAGCTCCTGCGACGTACTTAATGATTCGGAATATAACACAGAATCCAATTAAACCACTGGTAAAAGTATGTCAGAAAACCATCCCCACATTTCCTTCATGGTAGAATGCGCTAACTGTTTCATTTCCTCAGGATCAAATATTCCCAACGTTGAAAAACCCTGGCCCCCGGTCTCCACCGGCTGCTCTGCGGGTAATAATGTTTTCCACCACTTTTCTCTCCATACCAAACGCGAGCAACTTCTGTACTTTTCCTATCTTCTCCTAGGTGTACAATCCCTTCGATCCTAGGGGTTGTATAGGTTGAAAATTCATCTTTGGATACGTCGATGTCTCAAACTCTATATGAGCTCTTGTGACGCGTTTTTCTCCACCTCGCACGTTGACGTGGAGAAAAGGCGCGGCTACTCTTTGACACACGAGCTTCGGAAACGAATTTTCGAATTACTCGGGCGCCAGTCCTAGTTTAAGTGATAGGACACACTACCCTCAAGCCGAGTATGCGAGGCTGAGCAGCTCAAGTGGAGAAAGTTTAATCCAGTGGGTCAATGTATGGGAAATTAGACGTTCACACACAGACAATAAAACTGATTTTTCAATATTTCAGAGTATTTCAATAAAGTCAGTATATTACTATAAACCTATATGTACGAAGCTACTTCAACTACTAAAATCTATCAGTTACTTAGGCCGAGAGGAGCAAGCAAAAATCTAGTACCAAATGACTCAGGCGACAAGGATAGCAAGCACAAAACTACTATTTAAAACTTTAGCACCAAGCAAACGGCAAAGTGTTATCACAAAGTAAGCGGCGTTACGTGGGCAATTTAATAAAGCGATACCAAGGGGCATATTAGATAACGGATACCAGGCAAATGAAGCAAGACCACAATTATATACAGTATTTAAAATGGGAAAAAGAAAAAAACTACAATGCAACAGTTTATAGAATACTTGGCAAGTGTTTAATGTGTCCTGAAAAGATAAGGCATGATTATTACAGTTATACGGCAACTTTTTTTACAAGATGTTGTTCCTCCTGGTGGCGGCTGAAAAAAAAACAAGGTATGTTTAGTAAAGACAAATGCAACTTTTCAGTACTCTTGAAAGCCCCAGCGGGTGGTATCGAGAGTACCTACAAGATGCAGTTCCTTCTGGCAGCGGCTGAAAAGACAAGGTATGATTAGTAAACACAAAGGCAACTTTTCAGTACTCTTGAGAACCCCAGCGGGTGGTATCGAGAGTACCTACAAGATGCAGTTCCTCCTGGCATCGGCTGAAACAGACAAGGTATGATTATTTAAACACAGTTTGCACTAGCCAAGTTTTCCTACTCCGTTGACTCTCTTCTCTTTGGTCTTACTTACTTCTTGGTCTGGATTCAGGCACGTCTGCTTGCGGGAACGGCCAGAGCGGACTGACACACTTGCTTGGTGTACCGGGACTTTTCTATAATCAAACAACTTATTAGAGTAGCGGGAGAAATGCGCCAAACAGATGCGTGGTTTATTCAATGAGAAAATATGGACTTAGAAAAATTCCACGGTTCGGAATTAATATGTGTCAAGTATTATTTACCTGGAGTTTGATTTTTCGGAGGAAACACGTCTGCTTGCTTTGAGTCAATTAGGCTGACTGCCTACACGGTATGAATTTAATTACTTCCTTCACATATGAAGGAGTGGGAGCAACAGCAGAAAACAGATGCGTGTTGGATCACGGTGACGTCAGACGGACTTGACAAAATATTTGAAAGATTTTGGGGACTTAGAAAAATAATCCCACTACGGATTTGTAGAAGAATGATTCCACGATGGATTATTGCAAATACAGATTTTACGGACTTAGAAAAATAAATGTTACCTGGCGGTTTAAAATATTTAGCGTGAATACGTCTGCTGGCTCTGAGTCGATCGGGAAGACTGACTGGTCGGTGTGAATTTAATTACTGCCTTCAGAGATGAAGGAGTGGGAGAAACAGCGGAAAATAGGTGCGCGGTGGATCACTGTGACGTCAGCTGGACTTGACAAAATATTTGAAATGTCTTTGGGGACTTCTACGATGGATTTGTGAACTTAATTCAAATATTTATTTTACGGACTTAAAAATAAATGTTACCTGAATTGTGGACTTGTGATATTTTCGCTACAGTACCAGGGCAAACAGCAGACACGTGTACCTCGTGGGACGGCAGCCAGAAGACTAAATGCGAAATAATTAAATTCCCGTGTACTGAAGGAGTGACGTCATATAAGTGACGTCGAACGGACTTGTAAAATATTTCAAAATATTTTCGGACTTAGAAAAATAATGAGATACAGGATTTGTGGACTTTTTGGATATTTTTATGCGGTATTTATTAATTACTTTTCAGCTAATTCGCTGTCAGCGGTATAAAGTATACATTAATAAAAATCTAAATATAACAGAACAATTCTAATAAAATGTTTAAGAAATTAAATGAAATTTTAAGCATATTTCGGTAACGAAAAATACCTTCTACACCCCTTTCTTACTTCGCCTAAAAAAAAAGAATGAAATGATTTTTTTTTTCTTCGGCTTCCTCCATCGGCTAAAAAAAAAGAATATTAAATCCCAGAAAATTTACGGTTCAGTTCCCTAACTGAAAAAGATGCTTACCCCCTGTAACACAACATTATTTATTGGTGAGTAAGTACATCTTTTTACAATTTAGAAACAAAAGTGACTCTATTTACAAACGGTATATATATAAAAAAATGAACTTCTTACATATTTCTAATAGACAGATTTCCTTCGGATTATTTACATTGGTTTGCCTAAAACAGAAAGAATTTGTACAGACGACTTCTTCGTGGTTCCAGTTTTATATACAGAATGGCGACACTGGGTTCCCACAGCTTTTCATAGTACCTTGGTTCGGTAATTTCGTTATCTAAACACATAGACTTTAGGAATAGTACTTTACTTTCACCCAGGTCTACAACAGAAAGAAAAATTAACATAAATTCAGCAGATATAAAAAAAATTAACAGCGGGTCAAACGACTGTTTAATATGAACTTCGACGTCTACATTTTAGGCAGCGAGCCGCATCGGTTTGAGTAGCTCGAGATCTCGTTCGGCGGTGTCCGGGGCTGTTCTGGTTTCGTCGGGAAGTAGAGTCTACCTGTCGTAGTGGTGGATACAGTAGCGCTGTATTCCACGTGATACCAAAAAGGGGTCTGCAGGCGAGGCTATCTGAGTCTGGGCGGAACGATTTCTGCTGCTAGGGAGTGGGTATAGCGGAGCGCATTGACAATCTTTGGACATGACTCAATACAACCCACATTTTGAGCAAAATATCCTCTTTTTTCCCTTACAAGAGCCTCTGGTGTGTCCATGATATCCGCACCTCCAGCACAGCATCCATCGATAGACAGGTAGATAAATTGGGATCTCGGTGTGGAGTTGCTGTGGCTGACTGATGATAGTTCGGGGTTCAGACCCCATTGAGGTTGGTTCGATTTCCTGTCGAGGCGGCGTCTGGGCGTTACATGGACAGGTATCCGGACAGTCGGGAGATCGAATGCTGGTATTGTGTTCAGTTTCACGGACGGCTTCATCCAAGGCTAACAGAATGGAGTCAATGTCACTATTGGAGGCACACATCTCTAGCACCGGGGTATCCATTTTCTATAAAGAAACATGAAAGGTAAGTAAGAGATGGTTTTTTTTTTCTTTCAAAATCAAATTTATTATTCTAGTTTATTCTTAATAACAAAACTAAAGGGGAGGAAAAAAAATAACATGGACCGGAGAGAGAGATCGACGGGAGAAAGAAGATATATACACATATATATATATACACACAGATATATATATACATATATACACACATATATACCCCGGCGCGGCGTCATCGAGGAAACACGGTAAACCATCGTGCTTTTCCTGCTAGGGTTTTTAATCGGACCTGCCATCTTTTTCCCTCTTGAACCGAACTAGGCTCGAGATGATGAGTATTTTTCAATACGCTCGATCAGAGCTGGGTGGCTCCGGGTGGATCTTTGCCTAGGTGGGTAATCGTATTGGATAGATGATGGCGGCGTTAAGGGGTCTTTATCAACTATGGGACTGGCGAGGATCCTCCGTATTCAGGCTCGAGTTCGCTAGGGGGTTACAGCCTTCTTTAGCCGGTGGATCTCCCGGCGGGAGGGGTATGTCGGCTACATTCATAAATAGTGGCTCAACGTCCTGATTTCGTCCCTCTTTAGGATTCGAAGGGAGGAGAGCACTAGGTCGGACATGGAGTCGTCGCCCTTTACCCGATAGGTAGCGGGCTTGTAGCTGCACCCAGGCTTTTTTAATCGCATTTCGACGCCTCTTCTGCGCGGCGTCTATTCTAGGGATTTGAACCGGTGGTACATGAGCTCCTCGGGGCGGTTCCCATGGCTCTCTTCTGGAGGGTGGTGGTAAGCGTTTTTGGGGCACTAAAATGATAAAACAGGTTTTAAATCTTTTATATGAATCCGTACTAGCTTCTTCCCAGTATCCGATTTGAGGTTGTATATTACGGGAGAGACAACTTTGGTAACAGTATATGGACCGGAGAATTTCGGGGTTAGTTTAGATGCAAACCCTTTAATTGCAGAAGAAAGAGGATGTTCGCGTTTCATGACGCGGTTGCCCATGTGATAACGTTTTTCCCGGCGACGGAGATTGTAATACCGGCTCTGATTAGTGAAGGCTTGAGCTAATTTTACCCGCACTAGTTTAAACATTTCTTTTAATTTCTGTAATCGGTCAGTGTAGGCCAGTGGAACGGCATTATCTTCTTCTATGGGTATGGCCTCTTCGTCATTGGCTTCCTCAGTTTCGGCTTGATACACAGTATTTGGCAATGTCAATTCTCGGCCAAAGTTCAGAAAAGCTGGTGTAAATCCGGTTGATTCGTGTCTCGAGCTGTCGATGGCTAACTGCACGGCGTTCAAATTTTGATACCATTTTCGATGGTCTTGTTCGCAGTACTGCGCAATCATGGTCTTGATAGTACGGTTGGCTCGTTCGACTGGATTTTCCTGGGGTGTGTATGGTGGGGTAAATCGGTGATGAATACCAAACTCTTTCAACAATCCTCGAAAAGTTTTGCTATCATATTGGCTGCCATTGTCAGTGATCACGGTGTGTGGACAACCAAAACAGGTGATGACTTCATCGTAGAGGGCTTGGCTTACATTCCGGGCAGTGGCATTTCGTAGGGGCTGGCACTGGATCCATTTCGTAAATCGATCTTGGAATACCACCAAGTAGTTGTGTCCTTTGCCGGATCGAGGTAGTGGTCCTACCAGATCAGTACTGACAGTTTCCCAGGGTTGTTTGACGGTCGATGGTTGCATAGTTCCTGGTGTCTGTTGCTGAGGAGTCTTGTATCGCTGGCATTGCATACAACTTCTTACATATTTGGCAACATCTCGGAACATGCCAGGCCAATAGTACTTGTGTGTGATACGGGCTATGGTTTTGGCGATCCCCATATGTCCAGCAGTTGGAGCATCATGGTTTTCTTGCAGCACAGCTTGACGAAATGGCGTTGGCACACATAGTTTCCATGGATCAGAGAGCTCAGGTTCAGTTAAGTCGCTGGAATCCCAAAACTGACGGTACAGCCGGTTGTTATGAATACAGTAATCCGGAAAAGCTTCTGAGTTGCGCTCAACTTCCGTCTTCTTTCGCTGGTACCAAGAACAGTTTGGCATCTCGTTAAGAGCGCATAATTCTTCAGTCCCCATGTCAGAAGAAGGTTCCTCTAATGGTTGACGAGACAGAGCATCTGCGATCCGGTTTAAACTTCCTTTACGATACTTAATCTCGAAGTCGTATTGTTGCAGAAAAATACTCCATGTAGCCAAACGGCCTGTTGGACTTTTGATATAATGCAACCATCTCAAGGATTGGTGGTCGGTCAGAACAGTAAAATGGTATCCCTTCAGATAGTCTCATTTTCTATATGCCCCAAACAATGGCAAGGCATTCTTTTTCGGTAACGGAGTAGTTCTTCTCCGCCGGAAAGAGTGTGCGACTTGCATAAGCTATTACTCGATCACGGCCATCGACTTCCTGTGTCAAAGCTATGCCAAGTCCTTGTTCAGAGGCATCAGTCTGGAGGATTAATGGTTTGTCGAAATCTGGGCAAGTAAGAACTGGGGCTTCGGTAAGACAGGCCTTTAATTTCTTAAATGCTTCTTCTTGTTCGGTCTCCCATCTAAACCGATAGTTCTTCTTCAGCAGTCGTGTTAAAGGTGCCACAGCTCGAGAAAAGTCTGGTACAAATCGACAGTACCATGAGGCAACACCTAGGAAACGACGGATGTCTTTGACGTTCCTCGGAGTGGGGAATTTCTCGATCGCTTCTATCTTTTCGGGGTCGGTGTTAATACCTTCTGCGGTAACCACATGACCCAGGTATTTCAGAGATTTTCTGCAGAACTGGCATTTGTCTGGGTTCAACTGTAAGTTTGCCATCCGTAATCGGCGAAAGACCTCACGGAGATTTTTTAGGTGATCCTCAAAGGTTTCTCCCAGCACTATTATGTCATCTAAGTAGGCGAATGCGTGAGGTTCCATCTCCGGTCCAATGATTCTGTCTAGGAGACGTTGAAATGTGGCTGGAGCTGAGTGAAGTCCAAAAGGCATTACTCGAAAATGAAATAATCCTCGTCCTGGTACTGTAAAGGCGGTGATTGGTCGGCTTTCAGCGGTAAGTGGTATTTGCCAGTATCCCTGCTTAAGGTCGATACTGGAGATGTACCGGGCCTTCCATAGTTTATCCAAGATGGCATTTATGTATGGCAATGGATAAGCGTCTTTTTCGGTAACCTCGTTTACTTTTCGGAAGTCTATGCAGAATCGAGGTTTTCCGTCCTTCTTCCGGACTATGACCACTGGAGAACTCCAAGGACTGTTCGACGGTTCAATGGCTCCGTTTGCTAGCATCTCGTCTACTTCTTGGTTGATGATTTCCTGCATTCGGGAGTTCTGTGGCCGATATCGCTGTTTGATAGGCTCCGGTTGTGAAAATCTGATGTGATGTTGGGCTAGCTTCGTGGTTCCAGTGATATCTTGAAAGCTTGGTAATTCCTTATCCAAATAAGTTTGCAGTTTTTCTTCTTCATTGTTGGTGAGGGCCAGAGCAATTCCTTCCATCGGATTCACCAAATTGGGCGGTGGGACCGGATGGTAGTTCAGGTATACAGTCGTGGTTGCTAGATCTACGTGGAAAGGTTTCTTCCTGAGGATGTCCATTCCTAGCACAATGTCGGAGGATAAATTCGCAAAATATAGGACTTGTTCCTTAAAATGGCTTCCATTTATCTCGAATTCCAGATCATATGCAGTTGAGATGGATACTACGGTTCCATTGGCTAGTTGGGCAGACGGCGTGGATACGGTGATTGGACATTTCCCTCGTTGAGTGATGAAATCTTGGACTTTGTTTCCTATGTAGGAGCGAACGGATCCGGTGTCTACTAAAGCTGCAAATTGTTGGTTATACATCTTCAGTTGTACGTGGGGTCGGACGTCTTTGGGGTTAGTTTTGTGTGAGGCAGTAGTATTGCGGAACCATACTAGCCTCGTGTCAGTATGGTTCCGGCCTAGTTTCCCGACCTGGGGCATGGACAATCCCTTGTCATGATACCCTGCCGGCCACATTTGGAACAGAAGAGTTTAGGCGGGAATCGGCATTGCTGACGAAAATGTCCAGATCGGCCACATCTCCAACATATAATGCCTTGCTCGGTAGTATTGTTGTTAGGGTTGGAAGTCGATGGGGAACTTCCTGCATTGTTTTCTCGTCGCGTTGTTGGCTGTTGGGTATTGGTGGTGGTGGTTGAATTACTGAATCACGTCCGGATTCTCCGGGTCGTTGTCGACGTTGGTAAATTTGTTCCTCCAGGAAGGAAGGATTGGTAATTCATGGGAAAATAGAATTGCTTAAAATCAGTCACGAAATCCTCCCAGATATTCCATAGACTTCGGTTATTTCTATACCAGGCCAGTGCATTCACTTGAAATATTTTATACAGTGCTGGCAGCAGTGATGCGTTGGGTATATCGCTGTGTTCTTGGAACTCCGTCAATTTTTCTAGAAATTCTATGGCATCTGTTCTGCCATTGAAATGCAGGTTCCACTTGCGAGCTTCCTCGCATATAGTGCTTATTGGCATCTGGGTGACGGGTTCGCCTGCTGGTGGAGGTACTGCGTCTTGGGTCGGTGGTGGAATTACGAAAGAGAGCGGTGGTTGATCTGCTCTAATTCGTGGGGAAGCTCTCCCTTCTTTTAGGAATCGAACTAAGCGGACCTTTTTCTGGTCGACGGTTCCGGTTACGCTTAAGCCAAACTTCTGTAATTCGACATCTATTTCCTCCTTCCTTAATTTGTAGATCCAGCTTAGTCGTACCTCTCCCCATTCTGAACTAAGGGTTTCTCCCTGCTAGCCTGCTTCGGGTATTTCTGAATCTCCTCCGGTAGCCATTTGGTTTTGGACGGCTGCTTCTGGTAACACGTTAAACTGGTTTCTCTTGGGGACGGCTGTCTTGACGTGGACCCACAGCTCGAAGTCTTTTGATGAAGTGTTTTCTGCTGCGATGAACGACGATATTAAAACGGAAAACGATGCGGTACACGGAGTGTAACCGATACTGGAACTGGTGGGGACGGTTGTCTTGAAGTGTACAGCACAGCTCGAAGTCTTCTAGCGAAGTGTTTGATGATGGTGAGGAACGACAATATAGAACGGAAAACGATGCGATACACGGAGTGTAACCGATGCTGGAACTGATGGGGACTGATCTTTTGAAGTGAACCTTACTGTTCGACGACTTCAAACCAACTCTCCTGTTGAAACGGTGCAGTCAGATGACAGGTAGAACTGATATCTTGAAGTGAACTGCACAGATCGACGGCTTCAGACCAACTATCCTCTTCCTGACCAGGCGCTTCGTTTTACTTCTTCATAGTTATGCGTGGTTGATTCTGCGTCCCAGGCTTGATATTACAAACTTGCTTACTCACAATCTCTTCCTTTGCTGGATCCTCTCGACTTATTGGGTACAGGTATACAGAAAACGGTGGATACCCAATTACTGGTCTTGACGGTGTCTAGGGACTCACTTCTCACAGTCTTAGCAGTGTTCGACCTCCCAGGTCACTTTCCTACACGCCTTTCCACAACGGTTGGTCGGAGTCAACTGAAACTAGTGGCAATCAATTCTACGTCCTCAAGTTACTCGAAAACGAGGGGTCGCTTCGACTATACCTCCTGGTCCCAGTGGTGCCAAGTATTCCGGTCAAAATTTTGGCAGTTGGCCAAAAGTGGTGCAAAAGGTGTATCTTGGTCCTAATTATCCTTCAGTGCCTGTATCACTCACTTCTGACCTCTAGTTTAACTACAGCACACTTTTTCCCGGAACGGTTGGTCGGATTCAACCGTTGGCAATCAATTCCTCGTGGTCGATTTAGTCCAAAACGACACCTCCCGTGTCTTCGTGCGTCTTCGGGATTCTTCGGGAATCCTCGGAAGTGCTGGGGCCGAGCTCGAATTTTTGGTTAAAACTCCAGCCTCCACACATGTAAACTCCCTGGAAACTTGTTTTAATTTCTTCTTTCCTCCAGTCCTCCAGTCCAGCTAGTAAGTGGTTCCATGGTCAGAAAATGTCCAGGAGTTAACGGGGTAAGATCATTAGGATCTTTACTAATAGCGGAAAGAGGGTGTGAGTTCAAAAGGAATTCGATTTGAGTGATAAGAGTATAAAATTCTTCATAGGTCATGATCTGCTCGCCTACTACGCGGTAGAGATGTGTTTTAACCGACTTAACCCCAGCTTCACTTAATCCGTTAAAGTGTGGGGCAGCCGGAGGTTTAAAATGCCACTTTATTAAAAGTTTGGTTGCAGCGGCTTCCGAAAAAGCTAGAAGTTGATTATTGGCACCTATGAAGTTGGTGCCCTGATCCGAATAGATATCAGATACCCTGCCCCTGCGGGCGACAAAGCGTCGAAAACTAGCAAGAAAAGTCTCAGACGTCAAGTCCGATGATAACTCCAGATGGAGTGCCTTTGTGGCACAGCAAACAAACAGGCATATATATGCTTTTGACGTTTTTACACCTCGGTACCTCCCCATTGTGATCTTAAATGGACCTGCATAATCTAGTGAAACTTGAGAAAATGCTTTGATTTGAGAAGTCCTAAATGCCGGGAGATCGGCCATAAATGGAGTATAGGCTTGCGGCTTTGAGCGAAAACACTGAATACATTTAGAAAGGCAACGATAAATTGCGCTACGAGGAGAGATTATCCAGAAATGTTGAATTGTTAAGTTATGCATAGTTTTCAGACCAGGATGAAAGTTTTCTTGATGAATTTGTTTTATAATGAGATCAGTTAACCTATGAATTTTTGGTAATAAAATCGGATGTTTCACATCAAAGGAAAGAGAAGATTTTCTTAGCCTGCCACCCACCCGGAGGACTCCTGCCTCGTCTATGAATGGGGCAAGCTTTCTGAACTGTTTGGGAAGAGTAATATTCTTCTGACATGCAAGAATAATATATCAGAAAAGGATTCTTCCTGTACTTCTATAATTATGCATTGTAACGAATAATTAGTTTCACATGACGTCCACTACCTTAGAAACTTGAGTAGCAATTTTTTTCAGGACATAAATCAGTCGCATGACAGAAGCGAGAATTCGCTGTATTTTCCTAAGACATGAAAATTTAGAAATTAAAACCGAAATTATCGATGGGGTCTCTAGAGAAACGTGCAAAGCTAATTGTCTTTCTTCCCGCGATGCTTCTGGAAATTTAGTCAGAAAAATAGCAGGTTGTTCGGGCCAAGCGTCCGAATTTTGCCGTAAAAATTTTGGACCTTCCCACCACACCACAGCATGTTCTAAAAGTTGCAAAGGAGTTAGACCCCTAGAAACACAATCAGCTGAGTTTTCCCCAGTAGGAACGTACTTCCATAAAGGGCAAGGTATGATTTCCTGGATGTGTGCTACTCTATTAGCTATAAATGTCTTCCAGCGATGTGGACAAGCGGAAAGCCAAGCAAGAACCACTTGCGAGTCAGCCAAGCGTAGATTTGATCAAACGTAAGACTTTCGGAATATGATTCTTTTACAAAATTAAATAAATCCGCTAAAAGATACGCTGCACAGAGCTCTAGCCGAGGTAACGTGATAACCTTGAGAGGGGCAACTCTGGATTTTCCAGAAATAAAAGTGATTTTGCTTGTCCATCACAACCTAAAAGCTTGAAATAAATTACACACCCGTAACCTACAGAGCTCGCATCGCAGAATCCATGAATTTCTAGTCAAGAGACTGTCCCAGAAATCAGTAGCCTCGGCACCTGTAAATTAGATATTTCAGGTAGCTAATATATAAAGCAATCCCAAGTTTCGACAATATTTTCATCAGGAGTTCCATCCCAATCCTTTTTTGAAAGCCAGAGTTGCTGCAGAATACGTTTTGCGTGAAAAACAATGGGTGCTAGAAAACCCAGGGGATCAAAGATTCTTGCGATTTGTGATAGCACACTACGTTTAGTGCACATGGACTCAAGCGGGGTGAAAGAATAAGAAAAAACGTCCAAATTAGGATTCCATTGAAGACCAAGAACTTTTATGAAGCTAGGACCCTCTGTATCAAAATTGAGGGGCATTTGACTGTATGTATTTGGAACAGCAGACAAAATGTCAGAATGGTTACTAGCCCATTTTCCCAATTCGAAACCACCTTTTTTAAGGAGGGCAATTAGTTCTGTTTGTAAATGAAGAGTGGCTTCAATTGAATCTGCGCCTCTGACACAATCATCCATATAGATCGAATTCCCTAAAACCTGTGAAGCCAATGGATGATTATCCTGTTCAAGGATGGCTAACTCCTTTAAAGTTCTAAGAGCCAGGTAGGGAGCAGATGATACTCCGAAAGTTACCCTGTCAAGAGCGTATTCTTTAATTTCCTCGGCAGCAGAAAAGCGCCACATAAATCTTTGAAATTTCCTATGTTCTGGTTTCACAAATATTTGGCAATACATTTGTTTAATAGTTGAAGTAGAATAGTTGCTAAATCTTGATGAAGTTTAGGCCTCGAAAAGAGGGGTATCATTTAAGCTTACACCCTTTGTGCCTTTTGCACTAGCGTCAAAAACTATTCAGAGTTTGGTAGATGCACTACCTGGTTTTAACATACAGTGGCAAGGCAAATAGAAGGCTGATGAAGACCGATAATTTGAGAAAGGAACTTTAGAAATATATCTTTTTTTGTATATATTCTTTTATGAAATCGGAATAAGATGAATAAAGTTTAGGGTTTTTATAAAGACGGGACTCGAGGCACAAAAATCGCCGAAGACCTTGCGTATAAGTATCTCCAAAGTCCGGTTCTAGGTGCCCAAAAAGAAGCGAAACAACGAAATTTCCCGAATCTTTTCGATAAGTTGAATGTTTGTAGATTGTTTCACATTTAATATCATCAGATGATAAAGAAATATTAGATACAGGTGTTTGTGTTCTATCTCCCAAAATTTTTGAAGTATAAATTCACTTTGGGGCTCAAGAGAAACATGCCAGCTAAGAAGAGATGTATTTTGTGACGAGTTTTCTGCCTTACCTTGTAATATCCACCCAAAAACTGTTTAAATGGCTGCAGGTTGGCCTGGTGCGACAAAAATGCGACCCAAGCCTAGGCATGAAGGGTACTAGTTCAACGCCTAGCAGTATATCTATGGGACCTGGCATATGAAACCTCCTGTCAGCTAGCGGTAAATTATTAATATGGGACCAATTCTGGGTGCTAATCGTAATTTTAGGATGATCTGAGCAGACTTTACGTAAAATGATAGCCTCAAAGGTAAAGGTACGGTCATTTTTACCTCACGGTTTTACTAAACATTGCGTAACTCCGTTGTTTGTGCTAGATATTAGATTGTTTAGTCCTTCAATAGGGACCGAGAAACGTTGTCGCCGTAAACCTAAGCGATTAACGCAATTTTCAGTTATGAAGTTTGCCATACTAGCCGTATCGAAAAGAATACGAACCTTTTGGAAATTACCCCGTGCATCTCGAATTTCCGCTTCTGCTGTCGATAGCAGAACAGTAGTTTACTTCATCTGAGTTGTGCAGGTATGACATTGTAAGGACTGAAAAGTCTGATCAATGTTTTGTGATGGGAGTGTATTTTCTGTAGCCGTTGGCTGTAAGATTATATTCGTGTTAGAATTGGTTCCATTTTTAGCAGTCGAAGGAGAATTCAATTTTTTATTCGAGTTTAAATGAAGTAATGTATGATGCGGCAATTGGCAAGTTTTGCAGTTTGCAGACGAGGGGCACCTGCGCACAGAATGCGGGGAACGCATGCAATTAGTGCACAAGTTATGCTGTCTTACAAGAGCTAGTCTTTCAGGAGGGGTTTTAGCTACAAATAGAGAACATCTGTACAAAGCATGAGTGACAGGACACATAATACATTTAGAACTAGAATCTTGTTGATTAGCATCAACAGTATTTACATAAGAAGAAGGCATAAGTGATTTTTTGAGTTTTAGCGGGGGCTGAAAAGCGGCATAGTTTGATGGACTGCCAGGCTTAAATTTGCTGTTCGAAACAGGCATCATAATTTGGACAGATTCCAAAGCCTTGCATTGTTTGCCTAGAAAGGTTGAAAGCATTGTATACGTGGGCATATCTGTAGTGCTACATTCCAGCTCAAAATCTGTTCTTGTTTTTGAATCTAATTTTTGCAAAATAATATTGAAAACTAAAAAATCCCAGGAGTCTGTATCAAAGTTTAAGACCTTAAGAGCTGCAAGGTTTTCTGGAAATATGTCCACTAAATGTCTAATATATTTGGGAGAGGGCTTTTGCAAAGGTTGAGCAGTGTATATCTCATTAAAATATGTTGTGGCTAAAAATCGTTTATTTTGGTACCTGTCGATCAACGTGTCATAGGCGATTTGATAATTATTTTCAGTCATTGAAATGGCTTGATTAAATTGAATGGGTCATTTTTCAGTGAGGTTATCAGGTAATGAAGTTTTTCAACTTTCGATAAGTTAGAATTATTGTGAATTATACTATTATATGTCTATAAATGATGGCCACAATTTTAAACTACCGTCAAAAGTAGGCACACTAATTTTTGGAAGCTTAACTTCAGAAGTAGAGGAAGAGCTGTTTGTTACAGCAGGATTTTTATTATCTGTAAGAGACATTTCTAACCTTTTGCTCTTTATGTCATACAAATATTTATCGACCAAGGCGCTGTCTTTGTCCTGAACTTCAAATTCTGTGTCACTAGATATCAAAGAAATGATTTGGTTATGATACTCTTGAAATTCTTCATGAATGACCTCCGCAAATTCTGCTCTCGCCAAGAGATTTTGTTTATAAAACTGTTCAGCTGTTGAATTTATACCATATTCATATATTTCGCGGAGTCGATTTAACGGGACTTTACGTTTAAACATAAGCTTACTAATCTTGTCCTTTTCAGCTGCCATTTTTTTTTAAATTTTATGTAAAGCTAAAACAAATATATCGGCAAAATGAACTGGAATACAACTAACTATTGTTTTTAAATTCACTAAATAAACACTACAGAAATATATTCAATTTACTTTACTTTACGTTTTGAGACGTATCTGAAAGATAAATCTATATTTTCTGCAATATGTGCACAGAAGTAAGCCCAGGACGTAATATTATGCCGTACGAGACCACACTTCACTAGAAGTTAATGAAAATAAGGAAAACAATGTTTTATTTTCCACATAAATAGCCAACCGCAGTGTAAACAAGCACTACCTAACCTGTCTTATCTTCTTAATTCGTGATTGTGGGTGGCGAAATGTCGTGCGCACCAATAAGATTCAAATTTGAATTACACGTGTTAGAGAAAGAAGGAGTAAAAAGTATGTTTTAAATACAAATTGCTCAAACTCGCGACCGAAGCGATAGAATGAATCGCTTTAACAGAGACAGAAATATGATTAATTGTATAGGTACTCGACGTATTATTTTAACTGAAAAGCCGTTGCCGTGTGATAAATTGAAATTAAAATGGCGAAAAATTTAGAATAATGCAAATTTTAAGCTGATACCCATCCACGCTCGATAGGACCAATGATTGTTTTATGTTTTTCGACTAGAAGGACCGTATGTTTATTTTGTATTTTTGTTGAATTTACTTTTGTTTTAGATTGAATTGGTGTAAATCTATTGAAGCAACGCAAATTGCAGTAGCACTCACCTGGTCTTTATTGTGTCGTCTTCTCTGGAGAGCTCTCCGTTGTAACCGCTCTTTTATGGTCTCTGGATTCACTCGTGTTGCACTGCATAAATGTCTGATTTCGCATACGATAAAAATAATTATTATCACACAAATATTCGTTGATGGTTTGAACCGATGGGCCGTTAACACCATTCCCTTTTCCTCCTTTTTCTGCGCATGGCAGTCGTCCAAGTTCCAGGCTACTGCCACCACAGGCAATGTGCGTTGTACCGCGTAAATAAAAAAACTTAAAACAAACACCGTAAATCATACAGCTCCTGTATAATTCAAAGAACAGAAAATATAAAGAATAAATTAATTATTAGAAAATAAACAAGTAACAACTTTGACATATTAACCGACACCGACATTCAGCTACTCTGATGGTTCATTTATAAGGGACACTGTTTCTCTCAGTCCCTCACTTGCATTGCACTCTTTAGAATAATTTGAATTTCCTGACTTTTCAGTTAGGTTTAAATCAGTTAAGCGATCAAGAAGTGTGTAGCTAATAATTCATTTCATAAAAAAAAAATTACCAATGCGCATCGTCCTTTAAATTTTATTTGGAGATTTTGTGGTCACCAATACTTCCATCATATCTCGCCACATCACATTATTGCCTCGATTAGTTTGTCTAATTGTCAAGATTCTAAGTTGCCTTGAAAAAGACTTGAAATCTTGAAAATCATCATAATTCATTAGTACAACTCTATAAGGCTGTTTCCGCCATGCTAAACGAATTATAGGGTGAAGCTGGGCAGTAATATAGATGTCTCCTACAGAAGAAATTGCATTGGAAATGGCACTATGAACAGAATCACCCTCATTCTGTCCATGTGTAGTTTCGAAATATCGTAAAGATATTTCTTCCAATGATGAGAATTTACTCAAAGAGCAGAAACATTGCAGGGATGATATACTATTTTTATTCTGGCCAAAACACCCATCAGCAAATAGAGCAACTCTCGTTATAGGTTGTTTGCTGTATTCTTCTAATACCTTATAAAGACAAGTTGCAACCTCGGAGGAACCACGCTTACTTATGGCCTCATTCCAGGCAAAGCAGAAATATTCCCTACTAGCAATATCGTAAAGTGTCAAGTTGAAATTTGACAATCGGCTTTTATAAAAAATTGCGCTTTCCTTTGAAATAGGCAGATATATAACTTGCTGCAAATCAACTACGGCGCATAACATGCTTTTATCCTTTTGGGCATCCTCTTTACATTTAGATCTAATTTTTCTGACAGTGTTTTTTTCTGCAATATGAGCATTGTATTTGTCTTCTAAACTATTTTTTACGTTTTCGTCTCCTGTTCGATAAGTTACACATAGTGAACATTGATCCTTCTTGGGTGACAAGAAAGATAAGTTTTTTCGCTTAAAAATTCTCCTATACAAAGAATAACTTGCCTTTTCGTTAGTTTTTCCTTTACTTTCTAAATCTGCGAGATACATGGCGTACATCTTTCTCAAAGTAAGATCTAGATGAAGATACATCCTCGATGTCATTTCACGGCAATAGTGCGATTCAACTTTGGGATATCTGTTTATGTGTTGCTCTATCGCATTATTCTTATTTCTCTTTTTTTCTTTAATTTCTTCATTCCTTTGTCTGCCACCTCTTTGGTCTTTTTCTAAAACACCTAAATCATTTATTTTAGATACAGCTGTTCTACATATTTTTTCTGTGATTCCTAAAGTATTTAAAAATAGTTTCTTACACACAACAACAACCTTATTATAACCTGTTAGCTTGTATATTATAGTATGCTGCCTACGAGATTTCTCTTTATTGGTAATAGTTCTTTTTGTTCTGAAGATGCGTCACCAATTTTATTAAAAACATCAAAAATTTTACTTTGTTATTCGTCGTTGATTTCAAAGCAGTTTTTTCCGTAAATTTTGCCTGGCAGGAACCGTTTTCTTGGTGTGGGGTCTAATATATTCCTGACCTGGAATTAAAAGAATATTTTTTTTTATGAATCCCCTGTAATAATCATTTCTGAGCACCTGCCTTGATTTCTCAATGTTTTTGCAAGTTTTTGTTTGTTTTTTTTTTCGAGGTTTAATATTACGTTCCCTCTCCTCACCATTCATAGTAAAATACTCTGGAATCAATTGTTCCTGAACAGTATTTTTATCTATGTAATTCTGTGTTTCTTCATAACTACCAAGACTTGTATTAGATCTATTAAATAAATCGATTATCACGTTATTTCGACGATGACGATCATTACAGTTTCTAAGATCTTCATCAAAATGTTCAAAACATAAAAAAGTTGCACAGTAAGGACAAGCAGAAAACACATCCATTTTACAAGCGCGAACTTCACAAGTCACAGTACGATCGGCGTCAGAATCATCCATGGGTGAATAATTGGTATTACTATGTTGATCGACATTATTACTTTGTTTGTTTTGTAATTCTTTGAAATTAATGCTTAAGTGAACATCTGTCTCATTGTCAGAATGCATTACGTTTTTTGCTCTAAGTTGTACAAGTGGGACTTCAGACTCAAAACTTGGATCTTTATCCTCAAGTGCAATTGTTTCAACCGCCAACACATCATAATACCACCGTCCTTTATACAACATATTAACACTACATCCTACACTTATTAGCTTACACCTTACAGTTTTCAGTTCTTTAGAAGACACCACATTCTTCGAACCACTTCTCCAACGCACAAGCACATCCATTTTAAACAAAATAAATAGTGTAATGAAACAAAACGTTTTAACACGCGTCAATTTTTAGGTTGGAATTCACTTTTAAACAAGAGCAGTATTGTTGTGGATACTCAATTTATTGTAAAATATTCGTATTTCGTAGATTCTCATTTCAGTTAATTTACCTAACCATTAGGGGCGAGCGTAGGTGCGTCTTTACTATGTACATACTTCGGTATGCGATGTAAGGCAACGACAGGCGCAGTTAGTACTTGGATGGGTGACCATTCCAACGGAAACCGCGTCCTCGCCTCACACATCTTCCAGCGGATTGTATATCAGTGTATGCGCGGAAGCTATACAACCTTAGGCGAAGGTTGTATAGGAGATATACCATCCTTCGGAGGGGATGTAAAGCCGTCGGTCCCTTGTTTATTAAATGTTAGGTAAGTAAAAGATCCCTACTCTTCTTAAGGGAAGAGGTTCGGCAAAATTCCTGGTTGGGGGTAGCTCGTCTACAGGCGTCGGTGTTAGGCCTCAGTAGCGAAAATAGGCCGACGTTAAATAAATGTATAAAAAAAAACCTAACCATTAACAGATGGCACATTAAGCAAATACAGCTGATCTTAATATGTGATTTAAATAAAATTTATTCATCTATTAAAATAAAAATAAACCAGTTAATTTGTTCATGCATAGCGTGCTAAAATGGACAAATAAGATTTTTTCATTACTATAAATATTTATTTATGTTTCCGTTTTATTTTTATAAGATTATTGTTTATGTTTTGTTCATTTCACGTAAATATAATCTTCTTGTTTGAATATTATTTCCTGGTGTTGTTTTTTCCCTAAATGTTCTTACACTCATTGAACAAAAAAAAAACGTGCAAGATTTTGTACGAATGTAACAGTGTAACAGAAATTTTGGAAAAAAATCGGCAGCTACTGGAAGCGGCTGGAACCTCCCCACTCGGTGGATCTTTGAAACCGAAAAGAGCATTAAATTGTGTGACAAAATGCCACTAAACGTAATCTGATCTCATCCAAAACCTTTTCAGATCTTCTGGGGCACTAAAAAAACCCTCAACTTAATGAATTCACAATCATCTATGGGAGTTATTACCTACATTATCGCTCGTTGAATAATATACTATTAGGATATTAACAACATCACTTGAATGACTAAGAAAGTCTAGTTATCCTAAATACTACAGATTTGTAAAGCAATAAACTGAAAATTGGTAAAGTGATAATTTTAATAAATTCACCAACGAAGGTACAGAAAGCATGTGATATTGATATTGTTACATCTACCTTTAAAGTTTGTGACAATCCACTAAAAGTTGCCGAAATCTTATTAACATGACATGACACCAACGTTATCGGATGACAAACGATGACAATGACAATCCTCAAAATTTGCTCATTGCAATCCGATCGCTCGCGGCTGTCTTTGTTAAATGAAACATTAGCATTTCAGTAATTTTACTAGATTATAGAGGAATATTTGTAGTTTAATTCTTCGATTTGTCTGTATATATATTTAAAAAAGGCACTAAACGTAATCCGCTCTACTTCTAGAGCAGTGAAGAACTCTCACACGTGAATTGACAATCAATCAATCAATCAAAACAGATTTATTCAAAGTTACAATAAATAATACCGCCCCAGAACCCGTCCGGGGATCGGCCGTGCAACCACCGCACTGATCGCAGTGGTCGATTGCAAGGCCGGGCGGACCGGATCTGGCTTGGTTAAAAACAAATTTTAAGACTTAACCTAAACACCTTTTAACAAAGCAAATAAAAATAGGTAATACCATTAAAAACATCAAATATAAAAGATTTTAAAAAAACTTAAAATTACACATACTTTAAACAACTTATTCACTATAACACTTTTTTAAAAATTCTTTCAATTGACGCAGATACCTCAATTTAAACGAGATACCTTCTCCGAAATGTATGAACGCCGGGCTGCGCAAGGCTGGCCTAAACTTTTAGCTTTAAGAATTTTGATTTCATATTGTTTTAATTTGCTAGAGATTCGTGACAAGAAGTGAATTTAGAGACAAAAATGCACAAAAAGAAACAAGAATAATAAACGCGACAAAAAGGATACAAACAGAAAGGAAGAGGAGGGCAGAAAAGATTTAAAGATAGGCAAAGATATGAAATATTAGTAAAGGTGGATAGGGTAAGCGAAAGTTATAGTTGTTGAAGCTTGGCTACAGAGGTTGCCGGAAAATCGGTAACGTCTGGTATGGTATGGAGTGTTTAATCCGAAATGGGGCATTATGCTGTCTAATTTGTGTTATGTGTCTTGTTAGCGGACTATCACCCAACTTGAACAAATAGAAGTTTTGAGAGATATGTTGGACGTAGTCCGCTATCGGGGTTATGTCGTTACAAAGTGCGTATAAGTCTCTGAGGGAGGTGTACCTTCCAAAATTCGATCTGAGGCGCATAAATTTGTGCTCAAACACTTGAAGTTTTTTCATTGTCGTGACCTGTATGCTGCACCACACCGGCGCTGCGTATGTGATGGATGGCCTGACCACCATTGTGTACAACAGTTTTTTATTTTGTCGGTCTGCTACCCCTGACCATAAGCGGATACAGACTCCTGGACAGGGAGTAGACCGTCCGTATTGTCTCGTTTATATGGGTATTGAACGTCAGTCTTTGGTCAAGTCTTACCCCCAAGTACTTCACACGCATCTCTTGGTTGGGATTTTGTTTCCCCTGATCGAAATGGGTGTTATGATTTTGTTCTCAGTGAACCGACGCGTGAAGACTATCGCTTCGGACTTCTCAGCGTTCACCCGAATCTTCAACTGATCGTAATAAGCCATGGCACGAGCCATGTGCGCCTTCAGCAGCATATTCGCTGCTTGCGCGTTATGAGAATGCGCGTACATGGCTGTGTCATCGGCGTACTTGGCCAGCTCCGTATTCGGGAGCTCTGGGAAGTCCGAGACGTATAAGTTGTACAGCTTCGGTGACAGGCATGATCCTTGCTGGACTCCCGCGCGAATGTCCCGCCGTGTTGAAAGTTTATTATTCACCCGAACCTGTAGGGATCTGCCCGTCAGGAACGAATGAATGAGCGTAGTGAAGTAAGTCGGAAAGTTGTAGTGGTGTAGTTTGTAAAGCAACCCCGGGATCCAGACGGCGTCGAACAGGTGTTCTCAATATCGAGGAGCACCATGGTGGTGTTCTTCCCGAGGTGTGAATTGACACGTGATGTGATGAGTTTCACGACGTAACGGCTACGCGCACCGATCATGTCATGCGAAATGCGATCTATGCTTCATATTTGCTTTGTTTTTATTTTTTTTCACGGAAACTAAATCGAATGGGTGGAAGTCTGATGTATCGTTGAAATCAGAATTTTAACTGCTTTTCAATGGTTCCATTGCAAATTCAAATTATAAAATAAACAACTTGTTGCATCAAAATGGCACTAAACGTAATCCGATCTCAACCAAAACCTTTTCAGATCTTCTGTGGCATTAAAGAAACGCACATGCAAAGTTTCATAAAAATCCGTTCAGTAGTTTCGGCGCTATCGTGCTAACACACATACACACACACAGACATTTTTCAAAAACCACTTTTTTTGGTTCCTAGGATCTCAAAACGTAAAGATTTGATGTTATCTCAATTTTCGTTTTTGAACCAATTTTAGTAACCTCTCACAATTTTATTGTGGAGAGGTTAAAATATAATAGGGAACAACACTGAACACGGCGCGACGTGAACGTGCTGTAGGTTACGCCCGACCAATTTATCCGTGCCAGCCAATATTTTGTCACATGAACAGCTGTATCTGTTTTACGCCTTTACGTGAGAAATAATGTAGAGACTTTAGCAGATATGCCCATATTGTTTGTGACGTACAGTTACGCCACTTCGTGAGAATGAAGAGTGCGCCCAAGGAAAGCCTAGAACCGGCGTAACTCAATTTTCCATTTTTTGTTAGTTACGCCCATACACGATAAGGGGGACGAAATACACCTCAATTTTACCCAAATCACTCTGATTGCTCAAGTTTTCCTCAATTTCAATCGGTACTGGCTCTTCCCTAGTTTTCATTAACAATTGTAACAATTCGGATAAATCGTCCAACTTTGTGTTGATGACTACAAATTCCCGGATGACATGTTTTTTAAAATCTGAAAAATAGCGTACAAATAATAATACAGACAAATAAACCACATACTCTTTTCCTACCTTCTAAATCCGTCTATGAAATTGCCTTCTCCTGCATTGCAACTGTGGACATTGTCTCCTCTTGCACTGAGTCTGTAGCTTTCTTTTGTACAATTGTTGAACTTTCACTCCCTGCACGTTGGTATGATGTTTGTGGTATTCGTTTCTACACTTGAAGTAGAAATTTCAGGGCATGGATTGTTGTTTATACTTCAAGTCTGGTTTTAACATCTGTTAAATTTACTAGTGCGACAAATTCTATTGAGAATAATGATTGATACAATCGATTTCAAGTAAATTTATCAGCCAAATAACTGTATAGTCGAGTTCATCTATTATCAGCACTCAAAAACGCAACAAAAACTTTACGACATAATTATTATCCCCGTGGGCCAACATGCTCTCATGAAACAAGCCCGACGCACATTAAAAACCTATAAAGGTAAGAAAATCAATTTGCGAACAAATTTTACAGAGAGTACCGGTATTTTAATGAGGTTGTAAAGTTTTTGTTGCGTTTTTTGAGTGCTAGTAATAGATGAACTCGACTTTAACACATGATGAAAACATTGGACCTAAGCATATGAATTATAATAACATGTTTACAAAAAAACAACTACAATAATATTGAGCAATTATTTCTCAATAATATTAGGATTAAGGAGTATTTTGTAGTCACTTTTACAAGATAATAATTAAGTAATTCTGCTACGGTTTTACTATCCCCTGTGATTTAAATATATGGGAGTGTCCTAAAGGTTTAGATACTTGTGATCACTTGCTCAAGGAGTAGTTATCACATTACTTGGACGTTTGGAACAAGGTTTGGAGCACCTTGAGGATTTTATCCCTGATTAAATATCATATTTACATACCTTTTCTTGGCACGGCTTGCTTTGGAAGTTGAGAGTAAGTGGAAATATCTGATTCTGCTTCCGATTCTGTGTCATTTTTAGGCGAAGTAACGTCCGAATAAGTTCTGAATTTAAGCGGTTTTTTCTTTAAATGGGTTCCCAGTTAAATATGTTCTGAACTCGTAGAAAGCAAATCTGTGTTTTGACTTTGTTTGCGTTCCGTTCAGCAGTTGTAATTATTTGAAAGATTAAATTTCGCTGCTATAGTTCTTATTTGGTACAAAGACCATAAAGAACAAATGGAGAAAATAGACATCAAAGTTTGTAGTTCTGATTAAGTCAGTTACAGTAATTTTATCATAATCATTTTTGGACAACAAGTAAATAGGTAACAACTATAGTTTATAATTAGGTCCATATTTTGATGTATCTAAACCGTTTTTTTTTAAATTCTGATTATTTATATTTACATGTACCAAATTTCTAAACAGTACTGGATATGTACCAAACTTCTTAATTTTGTGAATTCTTATTTGATACATATTCCTCTCAACAAGATAAATTCTTATTTGATACATATCCCTTTAATTCCAACTAGATAAGTTTTTATTTGATACTTCTGACTTGATAGATCAGGGTTTTAAAGGACTTAAAAAAGCACATAATTTTTTACTGGGATTTATTATTATAAAACAACATACAAAAAACTATATGAAACAATAATATTATAATCATGACACTACCTACTAAATTATTAGACTTTTTGAAAAACAGTTTCATAAAACACCTTATCAATTTCGGGCATATGCGAAGTCATGCTAAGAATATGATCTTTTTTATCGTTTAGGTTTTTTGGATTGGGTTTATCCTTTATGATTGAAATTTTTGCAAAACTTTCTGGTACAGAAGATGATGGTCTCGTTTTTTTTCTTGCTGGAGTCTGCCGATAAAGATTACTGGTGGTATAATTTTCTTGTTGAAATGTTAATTTATATTTAATGCATTCGCTGCCTTTTTCATATTGTATTAATTTAATTTTCGAATACGGTATTTGGGAAAAATAATAGTTGTTAGTTGCAACTCCAAAGTTGAAAAAATCATGTTCTTTTAGTTGGATAATTTTAAGAGGTGCTTTTCTTTTTGGAATATCTTTTAAGATTCTTATTAAAGAGATTGGACTGTAAATTTCTATATTTTTTAAATGTCTTTCAATTTTGCTGTGAACCCAATCTACATCTTGTATCATACCATGACCGGGTTCGGAAAATTTTTGAACAATAGTTTTAATATTATTAGTCTCCTTGTGCATAAAGTTTAGTAAGACTAAACTCATCATTTTGTTCCTATTTTGGGGAACACAAGCATCTGACCACATGATAAGCTGAGTTTTTTTTTATACATTTATTTAACGTCGGCCTATTTCCGCTACTAAGGCCTAACACCGACGCCTATAGACGAGCTACCCCCAACCAGGAATTTTGCCGAACCTCTTCCCTTAAGAAGAGTAGGGATCTTTTACTTGCCTAACATTTAATAGACAAGGGACCGACGGCTTTACATCCCCTCCGAAGGATGGTATATCTCCTATACAACCCTCGCCTAAGGTTGTATAGCTTCTGCGCATACACTGATATACAAGCCGCTGGAAGATGTGTGAGGCGAGAACGCGGTTTCCGTTGGAATGGTCACCATCCAAGTACTAACTGCGCCTGTCGTTGCTTTGCATCGCATACCGAAGTATGTACATAGTAAAGACGCACCTACGCTCGCCCCGATAAGCTGAGTTATATCTGGGTTATCAGTTACAATTTCCTTCAAAATTCTGTTAATGGCACTGCTCAAATGATTTGCGGCTCTGCCAGTTAGAGCCTCGTGCCAAATGGCACAATATGTTGTTCCATTTAAAGAGCAAAGTGCTGTCATATTAAAGACCTGAAATTTTTTTTTGCAAAAAAAAATTTCTATATCTATAAATTTTCTATATTCCGATCTTTGTCTCGTTCGACTTTTGTTTCCTGTTTTATTTTAATATGTTGGTCAAACAGTTCCTTATTATGTTCTTCTGCCAAATTAAATTTTTGTTTTTCGCAAATATCACATCGGTCTTTACGCGGAACATAAAAACCTAAGTTGAACTCCTTGTTAAATATTTCACGGTATTTGTGTAATTTAACAGGGTTTTCACAAGTAAACTCACTTTCTAAATATAGGTCATACATTATTGACAAATTCAATTTGGATTCCAAATATTTCTTGGTAGTATCACTTCTACAATAGTGTGATTCTATTGTAGGGAATGACATAATGTGATTTTTAACACCTTCCACTATATTTACTGGAATAGCTTTCTTGACCTGCTTACCATTTATTGGAGTTTCAGCTATACCAGTTTTGTAGTTAAAACGATTCTCAAAAAAATAATAAATTCTGTGCTTGTCAATGTCCAACGTAGTTAAAAAAAAAATTCGACATACTTGTAGGGTTTTCTTATTAACCTCAAAAAAGTAAGTCATGGATTTAGTTTTAGTTTTCGTATTCTTTGTGTTATTTCTTCTTCTCTTAGGAGAAGTTACTTTGACAAATTTTCCATAAAAATGATTCTTTTTCTCATCATTTAGATGCCAGAAATTATCAAAGATAGCCTTTCTGTCCGTTTCGGTAACTCTATCCGAGCAGTTTAAATAACATTTAGATCCAAGACACTTCCCCTTACTCTCCCTTTGTCTGTGTACTTTTTTATTTTTGTCAACATACTCTTTTCCATTCTCTCGTTTTCTTTTTAAAATGTTTTTCTTCCAACCATCTTGATTCCTAGCTTTTTTTCTGGTTTGTTTTTTACCCTTCGGACTTATTTCGTGTTCTATTGTACTTCGGCCATCTACGTTCTCCAGCATGGTATTATCTTTGGTATTATCAATAATCACATCGTTATCGTTTGTTAATGGAATATTTGGGGTGCAATTTTCTAAAAAAGAAAAACAAATATTTACATTATGAATTAAATACAGGTTGATATCTCTTCATAAAATAGTCAAGAAATATGAAACTGAATACATTTTCTTACATTAAATATTTTACTAAATTAATCCAGGCATACAGCGTACTATGATGAGTTAATTATGACATACCTACCTATATTATTTTCCACTGCAGGCCCTGGACTAAAAACATCAATTGTATCCAACAAAACTGACGTTTCAGGTGACATTTCAGGAATAGGTGACTCCCTCCCGTCATCTTCGTAATAATAACTACGGACAAGATGCCCGTTTATTCCAACATCATAAATGCCTGTCAGTTCATCACTAAAAAGCCGGCGACAGCCTTTCTGGTTCACATTATTTGTCATTTCTTAAATTAAAAGAAGTAATGATAATTTCCCTTTAGCATCAACTGCAAATAAAAAAATTTACATGCACTGATCTATCACCATTTATTTATAATCTAAAAGATTGTTCAACCCCCCTGTACAAAACATAGTTTACCTGAAACATGAATATTTGCACTAAGACCCTTAATGATTATTTAATTTGAACAGCTCTAGTGGACCCAAAATAGAAAAAATCAAAGCACACAGATAAACTAAAACCAAATTCATTCACTAAAGTCTGCAGCCAAACATGAATACGGAAATAAATTATTGTAAATAGGCGTAGAAAATAAAACTGAAATCATTTAGAGAATTCCTGTATAGAAATATAACTTTATTACTAACCTACTGACTTAATTTAAGTATAATTCGTTAGCACAGGTAAAACACTACTTACAAGTACACACTGACAATAACAGAACTATTAACCTAACCTCACTTAAATAATGCTTTCGATTGGACGAATAATGCACAAGTACCACTTAAAAACTAAACTCTCACGAAAAGCCAGCGTTCTCATTGGTCAACATGCATGCACATGTACCATTTAAGAACAAAAGTCCTGTACTTGTACCAAACAAATTCTAAGTGAAATACTAATAATACTAATAAGAACTAAATTTTAATTTTCAAAATGCACGTGTCAAACAAGAATTCGAAAATAAATATAAAGAAACCAAACAATATAAGAAAAATACTTAGAATGGCTTTGAATCACCACATATTGACATAATATGCAAAAAAATTATTTTTCGAAAAAATGGTCTTTGTACCAAATAAGAACTATAGCAGCGATTTATCGTTTTGAAATTGAGAAAAATTAATATTTATGATATACCTAAACCATGCCACAGCTCTACATATATACTTGATTACTTTAGTCTTAAAGAAAAGTTCATACTCTTTTCAAAAGTAATATGACACACAACGTACATACCCATTAATATTTATAATGGCTTATGACTGCCTTTTTTACAATTAGCCAATTCTTCATGATATCATCATCATTATTTATAAGGATGCATATGTATGGTAACGGAGCAAAAATAGAATTTTAAATAAACATACAATCACAGACAAAAATATGGCATATTCAAGGTACGCTTTGAGATTGATTTATTTTCTAACAGTTTATTTGATTTCATTGATTTTCGTTTTATTTTATTCTGAAATACTTAGAGATATAGTAAAAATTAAATACAAGGCGCACTTTCTCGGCCGAAGCCAGAAAAAATTCACTGACCCCTCGTGCGCGTTGGTGTTCGGCTCTGCGGGGGCCCGGGCCCATTGCTGTCGAGGATCGGCTCGGTTAATTTGGATGAAGTTCATTATGTCATTATTATTATTATATATAAATATACAAATATATTGGATACTTATTTATGATATAATATATCAAAATCGCAATATCATATGAAAGTAAAGTCAAAACATTATTTAATAATCAAAAACAAATAATTATTCATATAATAAAAACTAAATAAAACAGAAAATTCTTATTCTAAAAATTAATAAAATTATAAAGTAGTTGATAAAACTACAAATTAAATATTAAACTACATATACCTGAGTATTTTTAGAATATTGTCCCGACGATGTTTTTATAAATGAAAACGGTACCTATATTATGTTTTCAAATAATTTACTAAAATTGCACAATATTACTATTGGCCTATAGTTTTCAATAGCACATCTATCATTTTTTTTGAATACCGAACAGATCCTAGATATTTTCCAGATTTCTGGAAAAGTAGCAGTTTTAATAGACAAATTAAACTAGCTAGCGGTTTTGCAAATAACATGGCACAATCTTTAAGGAGAAACGCCGGAATACTATCAGGACCTGTTAGTGTTTTTGGGTTTAATTTGTATGTTATTTTCGGTAATATAGGGAATGCATAAATTGTTAGTATTGCAATGAGTGCTATTTATATCAAAGAAAAGTTTGTAGATGCGGAATATGACTCTTGAAAGTAATTAGCAAATGCGTCAACTATTACTTGTGGTTCGTTTAATATGGAGTCATTATAGGTCATAACGCTGGGAATACTGGATATATTTTTTCTGCTGTTTACATGTGAGCAGAAGTGATTTGGATTGGATTTAATTTGGTTCTCAATATTGATAACATATTCTTTGTGCGCGTTATCAATATCGATTCTTGTGTTTGCTCTTAGAATTTTAAATTGATTCAATTCATATAAGTTACCATTTTTTTTAAAGTTGCGCCAATGTTTTGATTTTGTCCTTAAATTGCGAATGATATTACCATTAAACCAAGGTGGATATTTATTAGTTTTAGCTAAAGTTTTTGGGACGTTATCAATGAAAACAGTGTCCAAGATTGATACAATATATCAATATATCACATGCCTCATTCACATCTTTACATTGATCAATACTAGCAAAATATTATAATAATATTAGTTCTCGTAGAGCTTATGGAAATTAGCTTTTCTAAAATTATACATGGGAGAAGAATTAACAGAGTTTTTAGTTTTATTTTGTTTTTGTTGTACTTGTAAATAGATTTCCAGAGAAGCGTGATGATCGTCCTCAGGTAGTAAGTGGTAAGTAGAATTATTTACCTCTATTTTATGTTTACTGAGGACTAAGTCTAAAATACGGTTGTTTGTATTTACTATTCTATTATAGTGGATAAGATTTGGGAATTCACAAAAATTATTTAGGATAGAGATGTTATTGCTATTACAGATATTAGTAAGAAAATTAGCATATTCAGGTCTAATTAAAGCCACCTACAATGATAACTTGTTCTTCAGAGGTAATAAATTCAAGGTTCGCCATTTCGTCAAACAAAGTTTCATAAGTTTGTACGCCAAGATTTGGTGGTATGTACAAAACAATAACATATATATAGTTGCCTCGTAAAGCAGTTTTCATACCAACCATATCAATATTAGGAATAGAACAATCGAGGCTGATTGGAATGGATGTAAATAGATTTTTGGCAGCAATTAATACACCGCCACCTCTGGTAACATTTATTTGACTAAATTTACGATCTGTTCTAAAGATTGTGTAATTTGAACTAAATAACTCAGCATCAAAAATGTCAGAGTCTAGCCAGGTTTCAGTTAGCTATTATGTCGTAGTTGCATGTGAGAGCCGCATTATACAAGTAACGGGTTTTTGTTTTTAGACGACGGACATTTTGATGATATATATTCAATTGCTTAATTTTCGAATATTCACTAGCATTATTTAGCACGATATCAGACTCGATAGCATTCCTCTCTAGTTGCTATTTGACTGCAAATAATGATGATTTGTATTGTTCAAATTTTTGTCTATAACGGGACATTTAGTTGTATCCCATGCAGCGTGGTTACAATCATTAGACTTAATATTAACACAGTTGATACATTTTAAATTAGTAGATTTACATTCAGAGACAGAATGGCTTAATGAGCCTTCAGGGCAAGCTTGAGTAGTATACAAGTTTTTTGAAAATGATTTAATCCACTACATCTAAAACAAATATTTAAATCCAGAGCGTCATACACAATACAGTTATCAAAATTTACAAATAAATTGCCGGTGTTCATTACCTTGCAGCATGCCTCTCTATCTAGTTCTAGGACGGCCTGAAAAGTATCACTACGTTTTTTAGTTGGCCATATTTTCACCACTTTGGACTCACTTGATTCATTTAGCACATTGTTCTGACGCTTTATAAACTTCAGCAGCTGTTCCTCCGAGTGTTTATCAGAAGATATGTCAACAATTTTCAGTCGAGGATTGGCTCTTTTAACTTCTTTTATTTCGTACTTTTCAAGTAAGTTTTGATCAGCCATTTCTTGTAATTTACTTACACTTTCAGCATTATTACAACCTAATAGAATGTCACCGTTACGCACATTTTTTATCGTAGAAACTTTTAAATTAGTCCCTATAGCGTTAATTTTACTGGCAATGTCGGATTTGGTTTGTGCATTTGATTGACTGGTGTCCTTTGGTTTAATGACTACAGAGTTTTTAGACGAAACAGCTTGATAATAGAGCACGGGCTGTTTAGTATTAACTATGGGCATCGATATCATATTAAGCCGATCCTGTGCGGCTTTCATTATCTCACTTTTTGCTTGAATAAATAAATTATCCACATTCTTAATCATATCATTGATTTTGTTTTCCACCATGTTGTTGATACACTTTTCATAGTCATTCCTTAGGTCCACACAACTTCGACAATACCAAAAGAGACCTGCCGTTTACATGTGTTTAAGCGCTTTAAAGGGGAATCCAACGCAGGAAGCGTGAAAAGTCGATGCACAGAAACCGGAGTACGAAATTGACTGTTTCGTACGGCTTATCGCCGTATCACATATTCTACATGAACCGGACATTCTTCACATAAGCTAAATTAGCGTTGCTTACATTTGGCTTTTCGCTTGCACTTTTTGAACTTGATTTCTTCGTTTTCGTTTTTACTCACCCTAAGTAATACGCGAATTCAATTCACTTTTCACCTTAACTGGGGCTGGGGATTTCCAATGATTATCGGAAATGCCTTAAAAGTATATTGACCGTTTACCTGGCCTGATCTCTGCACTAAACACGTCTACTCTGCTTGAATGTTCAACAACAATTGATATCCATATAAAACTTTAGTTTCTCCTACAAAAAGTATTAGCAACTTTTCAGCATAGTCACAGTGTAATTGATACAACTTAGGGTTTATGAGAATGACAGAGGCAACATGTAAAATTATAAAATGGCAATATTTTTCAACCGGTAATATTCCCTTTAAAACCAAAGGGCTTGTGTAGAGCAAGAATTGCCTAAACTCTGTTGCTTTGTAACGTTTGCTTTCCTTTAGATGCCTTGGTTTCCTACAAAATTCAGTCGGTATATATGGTTTCAGCAATAGCAAGTTGCTGGACATTTTTTCTACATCAGAAGATGCTAAACTTGTGCGGAGGTAGACCAAAACACCATGTTGAAACTAATATTTTCTTAACAACACCGAGCAATATCAAATGTATATAATCCAGTGGAATGGTAGTAACGAAACCAAAGTTGGAAATTTTCGTTAAAACAGACGGATCACTGTGATGTTTTTTATCTGTTTGGTTTAAAAAGTCTTCATCAGTTCTCTTTTTGAAACTTAATGAGAGAAAACATGTGTGATTATTAATACGCCGCCCTTTTTGTGTACATTTTGTACAGGACCAATATCCTGAATGACCTTTAACATATACAACTTGCTTTGGCAACTGCATACATTAAAATCATTTTAATTTTAAAGCGGCAGACTTTATTGCTAATAATAATGCCATATTCGATTAGTGCAACTACTTCGTCTACAAAAGGAGTTAGAAATTCATTGAAATCTTTGGGTTTTCGTTGCCTTGGTACACTCCAACCAAAACAATATTATTATTTTTTTCTGTATTTTCAATTAAACATAAAATAGGATAAATTTCTTTACTATTGCTTTTACTGGTTGTAAGTCTATTGATATTAACCGAAACAATTACATCATCTGACGCGATAACAAGATTTCTGCAGAACCATTTGTCGATTTGATTTGTAACTCCCAGGTGACAGTAAATGCCTGAATTACAGTTTCTTACTGTAACCTTACGAAGAGTTTGTGGAAAAGTACGTGCATCTTTTGGAAGAGGTTTGAAATATGAACTACAATCTTCATTATTTAAAAGAGGTGGAAGATCGTTCAAGGCTTTAAGAGTAATTTTATGAATGAGGGCCCATTCTCTCAACAAATCTTCTTTAGTTTTTGAATTTACAGATGGTTCACCATGAACAATTGTTGAATTATAATGGCAGGTATTGGTGTTATCATTCAGATTAATATTATTAGAATTATTTCTATTGCTGCATACAAGATGGAACTCATTACCGTTATCCGAAACATTTTTCTTACTTAAATAATCGTAGGTTCTCGAGAAATCTAATGTTAATTTCAAATCATTTTCAACGATGTGTGATGATGAGTTTTTTAACGGACTACAATTATTAAAATTTTGTGTACTACTTTTAATTAATTCCTCTGGTACATCTTCATTTACTAAATACAACGCATTGTTTATACGTTTTGCGAAATTTCGATGTAACACACGTGCTTTGCTTTTTTGCATTCTGGACATCCTTCGTTCGAAACAGCACAAAAATTTGGTATTTCTGTAATATTATCATTTTATCGAGACAGGGTATTAATATTGAACACATGAACTTACACAGGAAACAGGGAAACCATCAGCTATTTAAACTAGAGACGCTATAAAGTTAAACAATTTAACAATTGACTGCACCACTTGTAAAGATAAAATGACATATGACATATTCGGTCATTCGGTGTGCCTTCGGTGTGCCTTACATCTCTGATCTGTGGTAGTTCTCTTCTTTCTATATGATCTCACCGTAATTATCAGTTCATTTGAGTGAATGTAAACTCTTATTAATAATGTATTAGACCACTCACGTGTATATGACAGTTGAGAGTATAATAGCATAGCCGAAAATTGTTCCGATGGGGGCCAGATTATTAATATACTGTTACAAATAATTTTGTTTCTTTCTTAAAAATCTTTGGCATAAATAAGTGATACGGCACATTATAAAAATTGATAAAACGAATACTCTTTATTTACGGTGTCTAAAAAATAAAGATCTGTGCCGAATAAAAAATATTACGAATATAATGTGAATTTTATTACGATTCAATTATCTTAAGATAAGTTTGCAGTAATAATAAAGCCCTTTATAGTGCCTCTGCCACTTATATTGTCTTACGCGTATACTCTTCACTTGCGTATATGATTTACACATACCTATATTTGATGTGTTGTGTATGTACCTATAAAAAATAAAACGTAACATTAATCCTATGTATAAAAATACTGTCATACTTCAACAGGCACTTTGAAATATTTTTTTTGGCAGTCAGATTCACTTTAATATCACATAACAGACTTTTGGTTTACAAACATTTTACTTATTTATCCTTAAAACGACAACAACAAAATAAAATAAAAATTCTAAAAACAACAAATAAAAAACTAGATAACGTAAATATACCTAATATAATTTCAATTAAGATTAAAGGCGCTCAATTCGTCATCAAACCTGTAAACACCTCTATTTATTTTAGGACTCTGTAACACCTTTACAATGTCTTCACGTGAAACCCATGATATTTCGTCTACATTTGGAAAAACTAAAAAGTTTGTTCTTTTTTTCCTCATATATTTCACTTCATATGAATTATTATTGTTTTCTTGTGTCAGCAGTAGTCCAATGTAATGTTTCACAGTTTTCTTTGTTGAAAACTGAACTACTACAAAGTCTCCTTTTTCTGGCGGTTTTTCAGCCTTATCTTCATTCATATTTTCAGCATTGCTTTTATCGAAACTTGATACAGTCTGTCATCACTCTCTTCCTCTAGGGTTGATGAGTTATTATTATTAGAAGGCCCAGCTCCATCTTCATTTTCATAGTCTGTATTCATGTGAATCATTTCTTCATCTGTATTGAAATTGACTTCTGGAACATTGGAATCGACTTCCAGAACTTTGGAAGATAAGCTAACCCACACAGCACAAATTCCTCCAATGGATGTCCAATGGCAATACCTAAAAGTATTTAGGATGGCCAGTGGATATCCCATATCCTTTAATTTCTGTTTCTGGGCTTGCGTATCGTCATCCCAATGTCCCACTTCGGGTTGGAATATATATCATACAATGGACATCCTTAATGAAGTATGTACATGTGCCCATGAATATACCAGGATATCCTGAATATCCCCAAATATCCATGGGACTAAAAATGGATGTCCATTTCATTGCCATTATAATGTAAGAGGACATCCTTGACCAATAGTCAGGATATCCGAAAATGGTCAAAACAGGATCAGTGGTGCAGGTTAGGGACCTGGACCGGACCATTATTTTTCCCTTATTTTTTTTTTGTCTGAACCGGTACCGTAACAGGGCCATTATTCACTTATATTAGATGTTCAAACCAAATCCAGAATCCGGTTTGGTTCCAGAACCCCTAAAAATATTTAGGGGTTCTGGAACCAAACCGGAACCCCTAAAAATATTTATGGGTTCTGGATTTCGTTTGTACATCTAATATAAGTGAATAATGGTCCTGTCACGTTATCGGTTCAGACAAAAAAAATAAGGGAAAAATAGTGCTGCGGTCCAGATCCCTACCCCACATTGTTATGTGGGGTTTTAGGGCTCTTTGGTTTAGTTCATTCCGGTTGTCTAAAAATAGCAGTTCCATCCAGATTTATGTGCATTTTCTCGAGTTTTCTCGAATTTAAAATTCACAATTCAATTTATGTAACTAGAGAATTACGTATACCGTTTCCCAAAAATAATGAAATTGCACTTAAAATCACAAATTCACATTTTATAAGACCATTTCCTTGTAGAACTTATTGTCAAATATATCATTGGATTTTAGTAATTAAATTCCAAAATAATGTCATTAGTAGATAAAAAATATGGATATACTTAGATGTTTTTATACTTTATATATATATATATATATATATATATATATATGATATTACAAATGATTTGCAGGAAACAACTACTCAGCGGGCAAATACTCCGACCTGCATTGAATTATACCTTCCAAATCACGAATGGTAGCCAATGTCATTTGTCAATTCCCCGACCAGACATAGACCGGTTTCGAACTTATTAGTTCTCATCAGTATGCCATAGGTCGTGGAACAGACAAATGACAGTGGCCAACCTGCTAGTTTTATACAAACTGATGTAAATGGTGTACCGGCGAGAGGTAAGTGAATCCTCTCCTGTGGTCAAATGCTACTATACACCAGACATCATAGATGTCTCCATATATATATATATATATATATATATGTTATATTAGAAATATACTATGATATATAATATCACTGAGACAGGCTTAACCTTCTCAAACATATCATGTTACAGATTGCGTAACAGCTCTTCTCTAATAACCGCTCACGTTGGCTGAGCTTAATGTTTCTTTCTTGGTAATCTCTTATCATGCTGAATTGCCAATTCAATACTCTTTGTTCTCTAATGTTATAAATATAAAAAACAGACATTTGTACCTTCAGTCTTATACTCACATTTGGTCGAATACATTCTAAATTTATTATTGTTTATTATTATACAAAGAGTCAAGCTTGACTCCAATAAGTGAATAAAGTTTTTAAAAAGCTATTTCAAGAATCCACTATCTAACATTGGCGCAGTCGTGGCGGATCTGAAGAACACGCACAGTTCGGGAGCCTAACCAGTGGAAAACATATCGGAAGGAACAAGGAGTTCATCTGGAAAAGGTGCCTAACCTAAAGAAAAGAGCCCCTGGAAAAAGGAGAAATTCCTTAGCTGTCGTGGTGGATCCCAATCCTTTACTCAAAAGAATCTACGTTCACAAAGAAACAATAATAATAATTCAACAAGCAACAAAGCAACATATCAATCAATCAACAAATTAGCAAGTAAGAATTCATCCCAGTCGAGAAGTTGGTGTCTTTGGCAGTGTAGGAGACCTCTGTGGAAGGAATACCTGGTAACGCCCCTGGCAGAGAAGACCGCATTGTAACAAAGTTCACGGAGCAGCATTCAACTTCAATCCAGACGTGTGGAATGGAAATTTTAATGTAAGTAGATTTTAAGAATCATCTCGATTATTTTGCATATTTTTCTTATAAAAAAACAATTCAATTTAACGAATAGCAGTTCTAATATTCAAATAATAATTTCATTCAGAAGTAATATAATATTTTATTTAAAATTTATGTGACCTACATAAATAACTATACCGTTCCTATCTTAACATTGTTTTTATCGTAATATCATATACTCTTTAAGTACGAACTTATCTACATTTCCTACATAAATAATTATAATCACACACCATTTTTATCTTAACATTATTTTTATCATAATATCATATATCATATAAAGGTTAAGTTTACGCCTTACTTGACTGTGAAATAAAATAAAACCCACATGTTCTATACTGTTTAAATGCACATTAGTATATAAAATTTCAGTGACATTATTCCCAACTAAAAACACTTTTTAAATTAATCCAATTATCCTTGTAATTAAATTTTGAAATATTATAAAATAAACAGCAGATTCTTTTACATATAATATAAAATTACCAATTGTCAGTAGCGTACTAGCTCAAATTGAAAAAAAGTGTTTTAAGTTATTTAATTATCTAAATAATATAAACAAAATGGCTACCACCACAAACGTAAGCAATTCCAATGCAAACAATTCAATCACGGCGAACGAAACTATAAATATTGAACCTTACAGGTTAAGTGAGATTTTTTCGATAGTCCCGGAATTCGATGGAAATCCGATATTTTTACAAACCTTTATTAGTGCGTGTATTTACGAGAACGGAATGTCTATAGAAGACCAACGTGTTCTACTTGCTCTGCACATTAAAAATAAACTTCGGGGAAAAGCCGCCGAGTTAGTAAACTCCAGGAACCCTGCCACCTGGGCAGAAATTAAAAGCCTACTCGAGGCCCACTTCGGTGACTCCCGCGACTTGACAGCCCTTATACAGGACTTACAACACATTCACCAACTACCCAACGAAACCGCACTAATATTCGTATCAAGACTACAAACGCACAACGCGAAAATGCACGCAGCAGTGCAAAAGCAGACTCTAACTTTAGAGGAAAAAACTGCTCAATGTAACCTCATCGAAAATATGACATTGACCACTTTATTAACCGGATTAGAACCCAAATTAGGCCAAATTATCACGGCTGGCAATCCTAGTGATATGCTAGATGCAATAAATCGCATCAAACGTGAGTTGCAATTGTCGTACTTCGAATCGCAAAAATTCTCCAATAAAATTCAAAATAGAAGTCCCGTTCAAAATCAGCAAAGACGCCCAAATCTCCCACCATTTTGCACATTCTGCAAAAGGAATGGGCACAGCTTTAACGAATGCCGCACGAGGCAAAACCACCAATTTTCACAACCCAATTTCATACCAAACGCCTATTCCAATCAGGCACAAGCTCCTAGACAGCACTTCCAGAGTGTACCTAATCAAGCAAACTTTAGACCACAGAATTCCCAAAATTTTTCTAATCAACAACGCAATTATCCACAACAAAACAGGCCCTCAGCTATCAGACCAAATCCCAACTTCCACCAGCAGAGACCTTCTGCCATACAACCGAACCCGAATTTTAATCGATTCAATCAACAAAAGACACATCACCTAAATCAAGAATCTTATGATAACTACTCTGATAGCCCAAACCAATATGAAAATTATCCTGTAAATTATTCTACCAATTATTCTCCCAATTATTCTAACGAAAGCGATTATGATTACGATTTAAACCAACAATGTGAAAACTATACTGCTAATTCTCAACCCCAACAGTACGAGAATTATACTGCTAATTCTCAACCTCAACAGCACGAAGATTATACTGCTAATCCTCCGGATTTTTGCATAGGCCCGGAGTATTCCACGAGTACTCCAACACAGCAAACGGACGAACTAGACCAAATTTCTCGCCAAGTCCAAACGATAAACCTCAAAGACAATCTCGACCCAAACCTGAATTTCCAAGAACAATGTTTCATGTAAAATTACCATATAACAATTCATTTAAAGTAAGTTCAGCAAACCTGTATTTCATGAAAGATCCAACAAACAAATTTAATATTTTAATCAACACAGGTGCAGATATTTCCATTTTCAAACCCAAAACAACAGAAAATTATAATCTAAGATACCCCGAAAATTTAAATATACAAGTAACAGGTCAAAAAATTAATATCACCGAATCTGTTCTCATACCATTCAATTTTAACGATCCACACAAAGTTTATGTATACGATTTAGATACAGACTTTGATGGCTTTGTAGGTAACGACTTTCTACAACATTATAAATGTAGGATAGATTTCGGAAATAATCAGTTAATTACCAATTTTGAAACTATACCTCTATTTGAAGTTAACAATTATTTAACCTTACAACCAGTTACAAATTCAAACAAAAATATTAATCATCACATTTCAGGCAACATCATTAATCAAAATCTTAATTTTCTCGAACCACATACTGAAGAAGTATTTGAATTTTATTGTGACACTGACACTATACCGCTAGCTCAGAAACATGAAAAAATACGCCTACCTAACACCTCTGCAAAGACAAACGTACAAAGTGATTTTTTCGAGACAACATCTAATGTAAATTATCAAAAATCAGACTCCTATCAAACAGATAAAATTCCTAAACTTTTAGACATGTCCTGTGAAAACAAAAATCAAAATTCTACTTTTACCGAATCACGCATCAAAAAAATATTTAAAAGCAAAGTACAAGAAACAGAAAAAACTTCAAATGTAACCCCTAACGTTAACCCACAAAAAATAAACTTTTCGAAAACAAAATCATGCCTTATAGATAAATCTAAATTGGTAAACTTAAATTTAAACATTCCAAAAAATAATCCGAAACAAGTAAAACCAAAAGCATTAAACAGAAAAATGTTTATTTCACAAACATTATTTAAAATTAGTAATAAAATACTCGGGAAATCGAAAATTCGAAAGACAAACAAGGTAAAGAATAATTCAAGAAACACGCATACAATCCTGCGTAATCAAAACAAAAGAAAAATCTATACACCCCACACAATCAGGAAAATGTACCGACAAAATCCATTTGTGTCTCCTGAAAAAACAATTCCAAAAATCGTTGAATTTTCAAACTTAAAATTTGAACCAGTCCAAAAATTCAAATCTATATTTAAACTTAATTGAAAATGATAATACCGATTCTCGTCTCAACTATATGCCGACCCTGCAAAATAAAACACGCGAAAACTTGCAACCCAAAATAATTTTCAAAATTATCTCACAAATTTTTAGTCACTTAATCGAAATCTTTTAGAATATTATTACTTATTACCTAAAATTAACAGTTTATATTAAAGATATTGTCCATTTTTCTCAAACTTTTCTAAATTAATATTACTAGAAAATCTTTAAAAAATAATTGTACGATATATCAATTAACTGCATAGATCAATTATTGATCAAAACACTTCTTATATAAATGATTTTATTCCTTTCCTCTATTACTAGGAAATTTCTTCTCCTGTAATAAATTCTACTCTATGAAACAAGACCTTAATTGTAAGGAAGTACTTTTGTTCATTTAAATAAATGCACATAAAGTATTTACATTTAATTCAAGGAAATTCATAATAGTAGTACTACTTTGATAACAGTGCCTTGAACTTTTGCACAGGAGCACGTCTTGTATGTTTATGAACTTAAACATTTTAACAAGAAATGCCTGATATCCAACACCTCAATATTGCATTGTACTCATTATGATGTTTCATTACACCAACATAAACGCTTTACAAGCACAAGTAATAACAGCTGTTAATTAGATAATTATTAATAGCAAGGGCAGAAATTTAAGTAATATACATTAAGAAATTTTCAGACTTTAAATTAGAACCTAAATTCAGAACATACCTTTTCAAATTAAAAAAAAATTGAATTACTCGAAAACCCTGAAAATTTACAAACATACAAAAGAAATTTTAGGAACTGAAAATCAATCGTTCTTCAAAATATTCAAAATTCATTTGAAATTCGAATGAAACTTCAGATAACGAAGACGAGATTAAAAGACGAACAAATTACCCAAGAATTTAACACATTTTCTAGACTTTACAAAACAAAATCCTTAATAGATTAAGTTCTAAAATGCAAATTACAAACAAACTCTACACCTTACACCATTTGACAACTTTTATACTTACACGAGACAAAACTTCTAGTAGATTACGAAAACAAAACGTAAAACTACAAATTTCACACAACTACTATATCGAAAAAAATTGTGAACTTACTTCCATACACTAACTTCACTAAAACATTTCCATCTAAAAGGAAAACTACGAAATTATTCTGTAGTTTAGTAAAACAAAACCAACATTAACTCAAAAACACACACGGACAGAATTACTTCTCTTTAGGATCAATGTTAAGACATTTATTCTCAACATTATTTTAAAAAATCAAAACAATTTAGGGATTTCAAAAGAAAAACATGTTGAAAACAATACCTCAAAATTTCCAATACTTATGTTAGACCAATATACAAAATTTATCATACTTCAACTACTAATCAGAACCTAACAAGAACCCCTGATAAATAAGGTTCCGTTTATAAAAATAGGTTACATCAAAAAACAAATATAATTGGCAAGAACTAACAAACCACGCCAAGTTTAAAAAAAATGCAAAATTTGTCGAAAACTAAATCGCAAGGATCCTAACAATCCTTTGGTAATCACCAAAACCCCAAAAAGCACCGTTCGACAAATCAATATCGACCCATTTCAATTCTCACACAAAACATACACTGACACGTACAAAAAACTGACAAATTCACACAGCTTACACTGTCCTACACAAGATTGCAAAATCAATCGTAAACATTTTTATGTTATAATTCCAACACTATATTCGTGATACGATAATCATATAAGAGAAACATTTACATTTTTTTCATTCCCTGACCAACTTCTTAAATAGAAGGAAATTATTTTCTCATAACATATACATAGAATTATTATCCGAAACGTACATCACCCTAATTCTGTCAAGTAGTAACCATTTCACGAATTTAATTTCGAACAATTATTCCTTCAAGAATCTCATTTATAATTTTCCGAATAATTCCATCAGTCAATCTCTTCATTATCTCGGAAATATAATGCGCATAGACTTATGACAATTATTTATGTACGCATTATAAACTAATAAGTGAATTATCTTATTCTTATATTGACAACTCCATATCAAATGAACACGCGGTAACTACCCATCTTCAACGCTACTCCAGAAATTGAAATTTTGTAAGTTTAATTTTCCCACTCAGAAAAATTTGTCATGCAAGAAAAAATATCCCGAAGTTTTCTAACATTCAGATAGTTCAGTCCAACCTATGAAACTCAATCTTAAAGCCCTATGTAATCAAGAGAAATGAATACTTAATTAAATATGATATTAACAATAAATGACAGTAATAAAATCGATAATAATTCATTTTTCTCAACCCACACATTATTCTAGCAATACCATTCTACGCTGTGTTTCACAACAGCAACCCCTCATGGTTATTTTCCAAGTGTACAACCCTGTTAAAACTATTCAACATATGAATAGCAACTATTGTGACATACGTTCGAAACGAAACATTAAAATATTGCGATAATACATCATAAACATTATTATTATCCTAATAAGTTATATACCCGACTACATGACGATCATACAGGAAATTAAATACACGATTGGTACACTATTTTATATAATAGCATGTATTAATTAGCGTCCGAGACCAAAACAAAAGAAATGTTAAAAATCGTTTCGATAACCACGTTTCAAAAAATTGACCCAATACCAAACAGACGATAACACCTATTTCTAAAAATAATCTCAGATGACAAAATAAATTGCGAAACAATTTAATGACAACGGTACTTTCAAAAAGTAATGTTCTTTTCAAATTAATCATTTCATTCAACTCGAAAATTTAAACAAAAATCAAATATCTGTCACAACTTCAGTAATCAAAAAATTTCAATGCAACAATTCAAAAACTGCAAGTTGATGAAGAAACTTTCAATAAAGATATTAAAGAAATCGAAACTTCAATTCTAGACATGACTAAAGACATAGAAAATATTCACGCAAAATTAAAATTTGTAGAAATCTGCGAACAGCTTATGGCAAGCTATCTATTTATCGAAGATAACTTAAACGATATCCTGAATTCTACCACTTTCGCGAGGCTCAAAATAATTCATACATCGATCATAAACCCAAAAGACTTGGTAAATTCGTTACAGGAAATCTCACAGAACCTACAAAGGAACAATTTGCCACTTCCAATCAAATTATTAAAAGTTGCACAGTATTTAGACATTATAGAACTAAAAGCTTTTCAAACAAATTCAGATTTAATATTCGTATTAGACATACCTTTGGTAGACCCTCAAACCTATTTAGTATTTCAATTATATCCTATCCCTATTTTGGATAATAGAACTGGCTTATATCATATCTTGTCAACCTCTCAGAAATATATCGCGAGAGATGATGATTCTTTAATGTACTTAACCATCCCGGACCTCAGAGAATGCAAACCACTCTACTTCAACACTAAATTATGTCTAAATCTATTTTCATACCCCATTGATGATAATGCCATTTGCGAAGCCCGTCTCTTCAAGAACCTCAAAACTCTGCCAGGAAGCTGCCAGACATCATTCATCATCGGCCAAGGATACAACGTCCAAAAGATAGACGAAAATACGTGGCTGGTTATCAACGCAGAACCATTACAGGCAACCATCAATTGTCCAGAAAGAAGTTCGAAAACTGAAGTCATCTACAAAAACTCAATAGTGAAATTACAACCTAATTGTTACGCCTTTATAGGCATCACAAAAATCCAAGCCAGTACCAACGAAGTAACCGACGTAAACGACGACACTCATCCCATCCAAATTCCATTCGAATGCTGCAACAAAATTCCAAACAACATTAGAGCACCAAACCTTAAACCATTAAAATTAAACAACCTTAACACAGAAGATCTCGAAATTGCCAAACACAAATTGGACCAATATTCCAGAGATCTAGACGATTTAATCAACGAACCATTCGTTACAAAACACATATCCTGGTTCACCTACTTCATCATTGTGCTAATATTTGGACTGTTATTTCTGTACCTATTTTGTAAGTGCAGAACAAAAAGACGAAGACTAGCCATCGATGTTTCTGCATCACCCCCATCTCCACCTAGGCCTAGCAAACCCCACAGGACATTTGCTAACCTATTCCCTTCACGAAGACGACCTACCTTAAGGAGAGAAAACAACGAAGCCGAAGACATAGAACTTACATAAAGATGAACTGTTTTGTGCCTTTTACTGACTTTTAGTGCTGGACTCTTCAGTGAACCATATTTTATTCATTTAATCATTACATTTCATTATTTTACTTATCCCTTGTTAATTTCAATTGCATTAACATTTTATACCATTTTCATTTAAACCTATCATGCTTATATTTTAGGCTTTCACGGCAAAGCCATATTTTAACCCTGGGAATATTTTTTTATATTATCCCATTTCACAACAAACTTATTATATTTGTATTTTACGCTTTCTTGCTAAAGCTATATTTTAACTCTAACATTTTTATGTTATATTATTTTATGAATCAAGCTTATTGTGCTTGCATTTCATATTTTAGACGCTAAGGCTATATTCTGTATTTTAAACCTTACGATTTAACATTTTTGTACTCTTTATATTTTTCCAAATTGTACCATTATCTTTTATATACATTTTATATTCATTTCAAAAGTTGCTGCATAAAACACCAACTTTTTTTATAAGGGGGAAGCTGTTATATTAGAAATATACTATGATATATAATATCACTGAGACAGGCTTAACCTTCTCAAACATAGCATGTTACAGATTGCGTAACAGCTCTTCTCTAATAACCGCTCACGTTGGCTGAGCTTAATGTTTCTTTCTTGGTAATCTCTTATCATGCTGAATTGCCAATTCAATACTCTTTGTTCTCTAATGTTATAAATATAACCAACAGACATTTGTACCTTCAGTCTTATACTCACATTTGGTCGAATACATTCTAAATTTATTATTGTTTATTATTATACAAAGAGTCAAGCTTGACTCCAATAAGTGAATAAAGTTTTTAAAAAGCTATTTCAAGAATCCACTATCTAACATATATATATATATATATATATATATAATGGATGGAGTATTTGAAACATTCTCAATGTTTCAATGAAGTGGTGGGTTTTCAGTTCTTAAATTCTGAAATAATATCGTTACAGTTGATGACAAATATGGTATACACAAGTTTAACAGCGAATCTTATTTTATATATATATGTACCAGCTGAAGTATTTGAAACATTGAGAATGTTTCAAATACTTTAAACTGTTACATATATAAAATAAGTTTCGCTGTTAAATATGGAAGTATATACAATTTTTTTTATCTACTAATTATATTATTTCGGAATTTAATGACTAAAAACGCATTAGTCCTGCAGAGAATAAAGATTGTCGAAATGTCCACCTAAAGAGCATATGAGGTTTTGCTCCTTTTTTATCAACAACTGTTGAAGATACGTTCTTATATTTCTATTATTAGAGAGTTATGATAGTTTTCAATAGCGCTCGACGTTCGCTAATATCTTTACGCTATGAAACGTAATACGGTTTGACGCACTCTGGATTTTTACGGAGTTATGGCACGCAAATTCCGAGGCCTTATAGCGCGGGCAAAATTGAGGTTATAATTCTCATAGTAAAGACACTTGTCTGGGGGTTGTGTTTAATAACTTTTTCATCATTTTTTTGAATAGGTATTTTGGTAAGTACGAATGGGCTTTTGCGACGTTAATATGAAAATTAGTATATTTTATTTGAAAAATATTTTTTTCCAACAATAGGTATATGAATATTTTCTCATTATGGAAGAAATCTTGGAGGCAATTATTTTGGGAGAAGGCAATAATGATGACATTGAATATGCTATTATGAATAATATTCTAGTAGAAGTAGGACACCTAAGGCGGGTAGATAGAGCAGATTTTAATTTGAATACTATACTTGAAAATGAAATAGTAAATAAATTTCGTTTTCAAAGGCCACATATTATTAGATTAGTAGAAACTCTGCAACTGCCTGAAATTATTAGAACTAGAAACGGAAATTGTGTTAGTGGTGAGGATATTCTCTTTATTAAACAGCTAATTATACTCATTAATTCATGTTGCATCTATAGGTGTGACTGGACTATGCATATTGCTAAGGAGACTGGCCTACCCCCAACAGAAATGCCGAGCAATGGGGGGGGCTATACCCAATTGTTGGGGATTCATTGATGGAACGGCAAGATTCTTTTGTAGACCATCTCTTCAGCAAGAGGAGTATTATTCTGGACATAAAAGACAACATTGTCTTAAATATCAGAGTGTGCTTTGCCCTGATGGCATAATTGTAAGCCTACATGGAGCATTTCCTGGTAGGAGACATGACGCAGGAATATTCTGCGATAGCCGATTGTACGATCAACTGGAGGTAGTTGCTGTTTACCACCACAATAATGAAAAATTTGTATTATATGGAGACCAAGCTTATGGAGTGCAAGAACTGCTTCTGTGTCCATATCCTGCCGCTAGCCAAGGTGAATTACCCCCACACACTCCACACTCTATAAAGTGGGTGTTCTGTTAACAAACTGTCATACATGTCTATATGGTAGTCAAGTTTCTCAGTATTTTCAAACTGAACCCCTACAATTAGAAGAATACTTCAATCGAATTTAAGTACCCCCAACATTTTTGTCCATTGTACCTCATACTTGTAAATAAATTATATTTAATTTTATAAAATTTATTAAGGAATTATACATATTAGTTGAAAGTTGAAAATAAACTATGCTGAAGCAAATTAGTAACGGTACTAGAAAGAAAATTTAAAAATTTATTGTTGTAAAAGTATTTCCAACATGATCTGCTGAGTTTCAATTATTTTAATGCTCTATTCTCTTTCCTTCATTTCAAGCTTTAATTTTTCTTTTTCTAATTCAAACTTTAAGTTTCTTTCTTTTATTTCCATGGTTAACCGGTCCTCATCTAGTTTTAATTTTCTTTCTTCTATATTCAGTCTTCTCTCCTCGAATTTCAATTCTTTCATACGAATTTCGCATTGTCTCTCTTCTTTGTTGGTTAAATAATCCAAGGCACTTCGCCTTAAAGTACCGCTTTTGTTTGTCCTTTTCCTAGATGGACCTAAAAATGTATTTAAATATTAAATTTTTAAACTGTTTAGGAATGTATCTTGTATTTACGGACATTCATGTGTGTAAGAACTGTCTAAATGTTACCAAATTAATAATAAAATTTTGTTTTTTTTTATCCATTTAATCAATGCTATGTTAGGGGTTTTTACTCTCTATATTTCTACCCATAGTCATCATATAAACACAATATAAAAATTATACATTGTATATAAATAAATACCCATTACCTAAAACTTTGGAAGGTCCACTTTGTACAGGTTTCTTTGAAGTTGTGTCGAGTAGAATATTTGAAGCGCACATTCTTGGGCACGTTGTAAGAGTAACATCACTTTCTTGAGTCACTAAAAAATAAACAATTGTGTTAAAAAAAATAGTAAATTTAGTCTCAGAAGTACCATGAAATTAATAATATATATTTAATTAATTTGGTAATACACTTACGATAATCATGATCTGCACGCACTTCAACTTCCGCAGCAAAATCCATTTCTGAAAAACTATTGCTTATTTCCATTTGTGGCGTTGGGCATGTTTCATCTGTCGCACATTTCACCTGTGGCTCTTTCATCATTTCCTTAGCACACTTCTCCCTTGCAATTTGACCAAGCTGTGCAATTTTCTTTTCATTGACACATTAGTTTTTTTTTTCTTTACTTCAATATTAAATTCGTTGCAAATGGAAAACATTTCCTGTAAGAGAATATCCCTTTCAGAGTATACTTCTTCTTTTCCTGACCTAAAACGGACTGGAAAAAATTATATAGATATACCATTACCAAACCAAATTATATAGATATCTTGTAACTACAAATATATAGCTTCATTTTGTATTTTAATTTACGTACTCTATGAATATTACTTACTGTTTTTCGATTCCCAAATTTTTCTGGATCCACCATTCTAACATTAAAGAAACGTGATCTTTTAACGTTCGAATTGAACACGTTTTACCGGTTATGGATTCTAAATTTTTCTGCACTTCAGACCACTTTTCCGTGTCTTTCAAAGGATTTTGAGAAATCATTTCTCTCAAAAGGGCTAAATCGTCATCGGGGTGAAACCTTTGTCTCTTTCGGATATTTTCTTTATTTGACATTTTCGTATTTACTTTCAACAACAATAATTATTATATATCAACTGCAGGAGGAATTAATGTAAATATAACCATAACCTAATCACATCACAATCACCTGCACCCGAGAATTTTCATATCCATTCGGATAAAGTTGGCAATCTTCGGTACGACATTATCGTAAAATATGCTTACGTTAATCAATCGCAAATTACGTCAGGCGGTAAGTTATTAACGGAAGATTCTTACGTGGTACTCAAACACGCATGCGTAGATGTCACATAGCGTCGTGCGGTAATACCGCAATTGTTATTTGACGCTCCCATATCTCTCTATTGTTTTAAATATATGTTTGGGTCACCCTTTATAATAAAAATAGTGACATGAAAAAACAAAAAAAGTGATGATGATGATGGTAATGATAATAATTTGTCAGTTGGAAATAAAAAGTTATTCACTTTTCGATAAATAGTTTTATTGAGTGCACTAATTTTACAACAACCGACTTAAGTACCTACAATATTATTAATTCCTCTTTTCTTAGCGACACTACGCTCCTTAGCTCTTCGTAAATATTCCTTTATGAGCTTCTCATTTTCATTTTCCGTCACAGGAAAATTTTTCAAAGTGGAAGCTAAAATGACAAAGAAGAATTTAGAAAATTCGCCGATTACTTAACAAAATAAAATTGGTAAACAAATGTTAATTATGCACCCTAGGGAAAGTAATTGCAAAGCAAAGCGATTCCCATTGAGTTCTTTATTTTGTCGGGAGGTTAACCTGATTACAAAATTTCAAGGTACCTTTGTCAGATATCGTTTAATCCGAAAAAATTTAAATGAAAATAAAAAAAAATTATCAAACTTTTTTTTAATAAGCTTTTTACATAAAAAAGTACTGTATTAGAATCGGTAGGTTTAGTATATCCATGGTAAATCGCAATTATAAATAAGTAGGTTAATAATAAGAAAGCGGCGTACCCCCCTCCATACCTCCATGTATACCCCCCCTCCTCCTCCCACCCCGAACGTGATTGGTCGATGGGAGGGGATAAGCTCCGCCCACCTAAGCGGATTGGTCGAGTGGAGGGGATAAACCACACCCCTCTTAATATGATTGGTCGATTGGTGGGAGGTGAATCTCAACCCACTTATTGTGATTGGTCGAGATAAACCCCACCCATGTATTGTAATTGATCGATTGGTGGGGAAGCTCCGCCTACATAATGTAATTGGTCGATGAGTGGAAGGATCACCACGCTTATTGGTCAAATGGTGGGATTCCATAATTTGGAAGATGAGCCGTATGTTTTTGGCAATCATAGAGTACGTGGGAAAATTTTGATGATCGTGGGAACTTTTTTATTCTTGGCAATTGGCCCACCCTCGAAATATTTTTGGTAATTGGCCCACCCCCGAAATGTGTTTGGCAATCAGAGAGCACCGACAGAAATCTAAGTTGGCGGGAAATTCAAACCGACTGGAAATTCAAATTTAGGCGGGAAATTCTACTACTGCACGTACATCAGATTCTAATTCAGTGACATTACATTATTTTAAAGTATTATGGCTTATATACTTGCGCCACCTATCCACCAATCCTCAAACTTTTAATATATCATGACGTCATTTGATCACGTGACAATATTTTCTTATATAATTACTATTAAATGGGGGCCCTCGCGCTGTCTAAAATGCTCACGAAATATTTGACAATTGATCCACTTCGGAATATTTTGGCAATTACGATACCACTTATTGACCACTTGACAAACTTTTAATATATTTATTTTGCAATCATTAATCACCATTTGATCACGTGATAATATTTTTATATAACTATTAGAAATGAAAAAAAAGAACTTCTGGAGATGCATGTCGAGTTTCGGATTAAGGTTACACGTTATCACCTGGAATAATGGAATAATTACTTTGTGACAAGCTTACCGCTTGTATAAATTAAAATGTATCCAAAAGGATCGACATTTATTAATGGCAATATTTCAAATTAAAAATTAAATCAAACATATTTCGTGATAATGTGTACTTATGAACCCGAAGGATAGCAGAACAAATTTGCCACATAACATGCTTTACTGGATTCCCCCTCCTCCTAGTGAATTACATAGGTCAATGAACTGCCGAATCTGTAAATTAAATTAAATAAACACCGGATGCACAAGCACAATGAATCGCGGATGTCGCATATCATGTTTCATAGGTCAATGAACTGCTGAGTCTGCAAATAAAATAAACACAAGATGTGTAAGTACAATGAACTGCTGATGCTGCATATCATGTTACACAGGTCAATGAACTGCTGAGTCTGCAAATAAAATAAACACCGGATGTACAAGTACAATGAACCGCTGATGCTGCATATTGGTTACATAGGTCAATGAACTGGTGACTCTGCAAATAAAATAAATTGCTAACATTGCAAGTGTAGTCAGATATATGAATATGCTTAACAATTTTTTGTGTATTTGTAATAAATAATTCCTTCTGATCGTAAAAAGCTATGACATCACAGTTTTTTATACCAAAAATTTTAAAGTTGTTTTGATTCGGACTACCCCGTGGCAGCACTGTATCTAATACCCTACCGATCGTAAAATGTTTCTCTTCGGTAGGCAATTTTTATACTTAGTTAGATTTATTATAATTAATACATTAAAACCGAACCAGTAACCAGATGTGTGATATCATGCTGTAAAAGTCGACTGATTGAAATTTTTGTCATTGGCGTGCTGGTTAAGGGGGTATAATTAAGATTTTTAGTACATAAAGAGAAAAGAAGAAATATGTTTAAACCAGGAATAGTGTTTCAATTGATTTTATTTTAATTATCACAATTTGAATTAAACAGTACAATATATTAATGTGATAAATATGGTACAATATACTTGAGTCCAGCCGCAATTATTTCACTGCAGAATCTCTGAAAGTCACAATGCTCATCTAAATAGATTTTGCATGAGAATATCTAGGGATGTGGGTTCGAACCCCAGCTTCTGCGAAGTAATTTTCAAATATATATTATCCACAAGAAGTGGTTGGGATCCCACTATAAACTGTAGGGCCCTGTCTCCTTTACCCTAGACTTCTAGACTTAACAGAGTTATTTTAGTGATCTGGAAGGCGGTTAAAACATTTATTTCTGAACATTTATTAGACTTTCTGAATGATAATCATGCACTACCATAAGCACTACTTAGTTTTGAAATTTTACTTAAAATTTTCTATCAGTTTCAGTATATTCACATTTTACATTGAACATAAATCATTAACTGCTTTTCAAATCTATATTTTTCATCGGAATCTTTAAGAAGTACTGAATAGTTTCTTTCTGAAGGTAACGGATACAAGTTTTAGAATAACAGATCTTACGTATTTTTGTTCACAACTTCTATGAATTCAAAATACATATTTTTTTTATTTTTCCTGATAGATACTGTAATAGCATGCCTTTATTATCAATGCATTCGATCATAAACGAGGAAGATGGAAACATGATCTTAAATATAAGAGAAAAATAATGAACGACTTTTCAGCTAACAGGTGTTTAAATTTTTAAACGTTTACAGAATTTCTTGTATAATTTTTTGCTATATACTAAAATAATATACTCCTTTCATATGATGCTAAAATATATAAACAACTAATCTATTGTCTTCATCCTCTTTGAAATCCTTGCTATAAATCAGAGCTTCAACCATATGTGATAAGATAAAATAAACTTTCTCATCCACAAAATTTGTTTAATCGTAAGAGAATAATATTCTTCCTATAATATTAGTTTATTCTCTGCTTTTGAATAAGTGTTTAAAAAAAAGACTTTCTGCACACATCTAATTCCTAAGACTTTCGAAGAAGCTGTTTTAAATAAAAAATATAAATATCATCTAATCAACTAGCGGATTTAATTGCTTTACATAAATATATACAGGGTCCTTAAAAATAGCGTCAAGTGTTTTATAGAATATATAGTAATTTTGTTTCCTACTAGAGATATTTTCCAGAATATCTTTTTTTACATTTCGTTCACAAAGAGCCGTTGATTCTGTTAATTTATTATAAAAAAATTTCTCACTTTAAGTACTTGATGCATACATACAAAAATTATCAATTTTAATTCCTAATCATTTTTAAGTTCTTAATACACTGGTTTGAGGGGTATATTTGGTGAGTTATTGATAACACGTGTAATTGAAATTAGTTTTTTATTAACAATGTTGGTTTAATAATTATTATTTATTCTACAATGTGTAACATAAAAGCATTGCCTGAGAAAAAAATGAATTGTAGGTTCTGTATTGATTGTTTTCATAAAGCACTGTAACATTTCCAAATCTTCCTGGTTCTTTAATTTTTCTTAGTCCTCGAGTGTTACATTTGAAGTTTCTGGTAAAATAAAAAATTGCTTGATTTTATTTATTTCAACAAGTTTACAGTAATTTTATAAACTTCTGAAAAGTTTATATAGTAAATAATAGTTGTCTTTAATTACAATTTTTATTGAATACGTTAAAAAGTATGCAACTTTCTCGTGAACGATTTTTCTTATTCTCAACACCTGCTCTGGCGTCATTGAAAGAAGAATTCTGTAGATTTTGCCTCTTTTAACGCGTCGTATACCACTTTCATTAATTTATCCACGAAATTGTGATAATACAACCTTCTTCATGATAATCCACCATAGAAGACAGTAAATTTATTCAATAATTCCCATATCTCGTAAAGTATTTATATGTGTATCATATCTCAAACCCAAACCGATATTAATGCGAATCATGTCGACAATGATGTTTGAATCCGTGTTTTCATTCCAATCCAATCTACGCCCATCAGGGAAAGTTTTTTGATATTTACAGACCGAATTTACATCATACGGCGGTTCTTCATCATCGCTGTTTCTGTTTTCATTCCGTCTCAGTCCGTGCTCACCGTCTTCTTCTTCCTCTGGTGGCGGAAACAATTTTGATATAATGTTTCCATATTTCCAACTATAATCGAATGCTGTAGCATTTACTTGTGGAGATAATTTTTCTTTCTCGAATGTCTTAGGCTGTTTCGAAGAAAAGGTGGATGCATGCTTTTTGGTGGCGTGCACACTGAAAATGTCTTTTTAAGCTGTCTTTTCTATTAAATGTGTTATAATTTCTACATAGTACAATGAAAGGGGCGGTTTTTATGGATATTAATATGGCTGCTTAGACCGCTAACTATTTTATTCTTGGCAATTGGCCCACCCCCGAAATGTGTTTGGCAATCAGAGAGCTCCGACAGGAAGTCTAAGCTGGCGAGAAATTCTAACCGACTGGAAATTCAAATTTAGGGGGAAAATTCTACTACTGCACGTACATCAGATTATAATTTATGACTTTACATTACTTTATAGTATTATGAGATGGCTTATATAATTGCGTCACCTATCCACCAATCCTCAACTTTTAATATATTATGACGTCATTTAGCCACGTGACAATATTTTTATATAATTATTAGAAATGAACAAAAATGTGGTGTTTCGGATTAAGGTTACTCGTTATCAACTGAAATAATTACTTTGTGACAAACTTACCGCTTGTATAAATTAAAATATATCCAAAAGGATCGAAATTTATTAATGGCAACATTTTAAATTAAAAATTAAATCAAACATATTTCGTGATAATGTGTACTTATGAACTCAAAGGATAGCAGAGCAAATTTGCCACATAATATGCCGTACTGGATTCCCCTTCCTCCTAGTGAATTACATAGGTCAATGAACTGCTGACTCTGCAAATTAAATAAACACCGGATGCACAAGTACAATGAACTGCGGATGTCGCATATCATGTTACATAGGTCAATTAACTGCTAAGTCTGCAAATAAAATAAACACAGGATGTGCAAGTACAATGAACTGCTTATGCTGCATATTGGCTACGTAGGTCAATGAACTGCTGACTCTGCAAATAAAATAAATTGCTAACATTGCAAGTGTAGTCAGATATATATTCATGCTTAATAAATTTTTGTGTATTTGTAATAAATAATTCCTTCTCCTCGTAAAAAGCTATGACGTCACAGTTTTTTTTATATCAAAAATTTGAAAGCTGTTTTGATTCGGACTACCCCTGACAGCACTGTACCTAATACCCTCCCGATCATAAAATTTTTCTCTTCGGCAGGCAATTTTTATACTTAGTTAGATTTATTATAATTAATACAATAAAACTGAACCAGTAACCGGATGTGTGATATCATGCTGTAAAAGTCGACTAATTGAAATTTTTGTCATTGGCGTGCTGGTTAAGGGGGTATAATTCAGATTTTTAGTACATAAAGAGAAAAGAAAAAATATGTTGAAACCAGGAACTCTAGATTTTCAGTCTAACTCTCAATAGTTATTTCAACTAGATATAAATTAAACAAAAATAGTGTTTCAATTGATTTTATTTTAATTCACAATCACAATTTGAATTAAACAGTACGATATATTTGTATGATAAATATGGTACAATATACTTGAGTATCTCCATCAGTCCAGCAGCAATTATTTCACTGCAGAACCTCTGAAAGCCACAATGTTCATCTAAATAGCTTTCGCATGAGAATACCTAGGGAAGTGGGTTCGAGCCCCACCTTCTGCGAAGTAATTTTCATATATATATTATCCACAAGAAGTGGTTCGGATCTCACTATAAACTGTAGGGCCCTGTCTCCTTTTCTTGTACAAGTCTAGGCTTAACAGTCATTCAAGTGATCTGGAAGGCGGTTAAAACATTTCTTTCTAAACATTTATTACACTTTTTGAATGATAACCATGCACTACCATAAGCACTACTTAGTTTTCAAATTTTACTTAAAATTTTCTATCAGTTTCAGTATATTCACATTTTACATTGAACATAAATCATTAATTGCTTTTCAAATCTATATTTTTCATCAGAATCTTTAAGAAGTACTGAATAGTTTCTTTCTGAAGGTAACGGATACAAGTTTAAGAATAACAGATCTTACGTATTTTTGTTCACAACTTCTATGAATTCAAAATATATATTTTTTTATTTTTCCTGAAATTTAAAAAGATATGGGCTAGATACTGTAATAGTATACCTTTATTATCAATGGATTCGTTCATAAACGAGGAAGATGGAAACATGATATGAATATCTTAAATATAAGAGAAAAATAATTAACGGCTTTTCAGCTAACAGGTGTTTAAATTTTTAAACGTTTACAGAATTTCTTATATAATTCTTTACTACATACTAAAATAATATACTCCTTTCATATGATGCTAAAATATAAAAACAACTAATCTATTGTCTCCATCCTCTTTGAAATCTTTGCTATAAATCAGAGCTTTAACCATATGTGATAAGATAAAATAAACTTTCTCATCCACAAAGTTTCTTTAATCATAAGAGAATATTCTTTCTATAATATTAGTTTATTCTCTGCTTTTGAATAAGTGTTTTAAAAAAAAAATTTCTGCACACATCTAATTCCTAAGACTTTCTTCGTAGAAACTGTTTTAAATAAAAATTTAAATACCATCTAATCAACTAGCGGATTGAATTGTTTTACATAAATATATACAGGGTCCTTAAAAATAGCGTCAAGTGTTTTATAGAATATATAGTGATTTTTGTTTCCTACTAGAGACATTTTCCAGACTTTTTTTTACATTTCGTTCACAAAGAGCCGTTGATTCTGTTAATTTATTATAAAAAAAATTCTCACTTTAAGTACCTACTTGATGTATACATACAAAAAGTATCAATTTTAATTCCTAACAATTTTTAAGTTCTCAATACACGGGTTTGAGGGTTATACACGTGTAATTGAAATTAGTTTTTTATTGACAATGTTGGTTTAATAATTTTTATTTATTCTACAATGTGTAACATAAAAGCATTGCCTGGAAAAAAAAAGAATTGTAGGTTCTGTATTTATTGTTTTTATAAAGCACTGTAACACTTCCAAATCTTCTTGGTTTTTTAATTTTACTTGGTCCTCGAGTGATTACATTTGAAGTTTTACACAAATTCTTCTGGTAAAATAAAAAACTGCTTGATTTCATTTATTTCAACAAGTTTACAGTAATTTTATAAATTTATGAAAAGTTTATATAGAGAGTGTTTGATAGTAAAAAATACTTGCATTTAATTACAATTTTTATTTAATACGTTAAAAAGGATGCAACTTTCTTGTGAACGATTTTTCTTATTCTCGACACCTGCTCTGGCGTCATTGAAAGAAGAATTTTGTAGATTTTGCCTCTTTTAACGCGTCGTATACCACTTTCATTAATTTATCCACGAAATTGTGATAATACAACCCCCTTCATGATAATCCACCATAGAAGACAGTAAATTTATTTAATAATTCCCATATCTCGTAAAGTATTTATATGTGTATCATATCTCAAACCCAGACTGATATTAATGCGTATCATGTCGACAATGATGTTTGGATCCGTGCTTTCATTCCAATCCAATCTACGCCCGTCAGGAGACGTTTTTTGATATTTACAGACCGAACTTACATCATACGGCCGTTCTTCATCATTGCTGTTTCTGTTTTCATTCCGTCCCAGTTCGTGCTCATCTTCTTCTTCTTCCTCTGGTGGCGAAAACAATGTTGATATAATGTTTCTATATTTCCAACTATAATCGAATCCTGTATCATTTACTTGTGGAGATAATTTTTCTTTCTCGAATGTCTTAAGCTGTTTCGAAGAAGAGGTGGATGCATGCATTTTGGTGGCGTGCACATTCTAAACATGTCTTTTTAAGCTGTCTTTTCTATTAAATGTTTTATTACACATAGTACAATGAAAGGGGCGGTTTTTATGGATATTAGTATGGCGACTTAGACCGCTAGACCAAGAGAATATTTTTCCACAATCCTTACAGGCATACATGTTTACCACTTCGTTATATAACATCAAATAATCAGTCACTAGTATGCACCCTCGTTTTACCCACATTTTTATCCACAATTAGACACACTTATCCACACTTACCCACGTTTTTATCCACAATTTCCCACACAGAATTTACCACTTGAGGATCTTTGGGTCGAGATAGTATACCTATCCGCTCGGCTTCATTTTCGACGATGTAACTTGTGATAGACAGAACTTACACTAACTTAAAATTCCACCTGACGCTTAAAATTTTTAAGAGACTTCTAGATGTCGTGATTGATAGGTACTTGGTATATTCATATACAAGGGCTATGAATTTTAGGTTATGAATATTTATAATAATTCAATTTCAAATAATTTTATGCTTAAAGTTATACTTGGTGAATTATTAGTAATACGTTTTAATTTGAAAAGTTCTTTATTTTTTTACAATCTTGGTTTGACAATTTAATTTACTTAATTATATTCTTTCTAATACTTAAAACACACTCGAGGCCTTGGAAAAATTGTGAGCAGTAGATTCTGTTTCGATGGTTTTCATAAAACTCTATATCATATCGAAGTACTCCTCGTTTTTCCAACTATACTTGACACTCCAAGTCAAGAAGTTTGAATTTGGATTATGTACAATGTAATTGACTTATTTAACTTAAAACAGAACTAACACGAATAATATGAAATAAATATAAACTGTAAAAAAACTTATGAAAAATTAACCAAAAGTATAAAATTACTGAAAAACAAATGATTGAAAAGAAAACAATTGAAAAATAGTGAAAGCACGTAGGAAAAATGAAAAAATGCGAAACTCCTTCGTGCTCCCACTATTTTTCAATTGTTTTCTTTTCAATCATTTGTTTTTCAGTAATTTTATACTTTTGGTTAATTTTTCATAAGTTTTTTTACAGTTTATATTTATTTCATATTATTCGTGTTAGTTCTGTTTTAAGTTAAATAAGTCAATTACATTGTACATAATCCAAATTCAAACTTCTTGACTTGGAGTGTCAAGTATAGTTGGAAAAACGAGAAGTACTTCGATATGATATAGAGTTTTATGAAAACCATCGAAACAGAATCTACTGCTCACAATTTTTCCAAGGCCTCGAGTGTGTTTTAAGTATTAGAAAGAATATAATTAAGTAAATAAAATTGTCAAACCAAGATTGTAAAAAAATAAAGAACTTTTCAAATTAAAACGTATTACTAATAATTCACCAAGTATAACTTTAAGCATAAAATTATTTGAAATTGAATTATTATAAATATTCATAACCTAAAATTCATAGCCCTTGTATATGAATATACCAAGTACCTATCAATCACGACATCTAGAAGTCTCTTAAAAATTTTAAGCGTCAGGTGGAATTTTAAGTTAGTGTAAGTTCTGTCTATCACAAGTTACATCGTCGAAAATGAAGCCGAGCGGATAGGTATACTATCTCGACCCAAAGATCCTCAAGTGGTAAATTCTGTGTGGGAAATTGTGGATAAAAACGTGGGTAAGTGTGGATAAGTGTGTCTAATTGTGGATAAAAATGTGGGTAAAACGAGGGTGCATACTAGTGACTGATTATTTGATGTTATATAACGAAGTGGTAAACATGTATGCCTGTAAGGATTGTGGAAAAATATTCTCTTGGTCTAGCGGTCTAAGTCGCCATACTAATATCCATAAAAACCGCCCCTTTCATTGTACTATGTGTAATAAAACATTTAATAGAAAAGACAGCTTAAAAAGACATGTTTAGAATGTGCACGCCACCAAAATGCATGCATCCACCTCTTCTTCGAAACAGCCTAAGACATTCGAGAAAGAAAAATTATCTCCACAAGTAAATGATACAGGATTCGATTATAGTTGGAAATATAGAAACATTATATCAAAATTGTTTTCGCCACCAGAGGAAGAAGAAGAAGATGAGCACGAACTGGGACGAATGAAAACAGAAACAGCAATGATGAAGAACGGCCGTATGATGTAAGTTCGGTCTGTAAATATCAAAAAACGTCCCCTGACGGGCGTAGATTGGATTGGAATGAAAGCACGGATCCAAACATCATTGTCGACATGATACGCATTAATATCAGTCTGGGTTTGAGATATGATACACATATAAATACTTTACGAGATATGGGAATTATTAAATAAATTTACTGTCTTCTATGGTGGATTATCATGAAGGGGGTTGTATTATCACAATTTCGTGGATAAATTAATGAAAGTGGTATACGACGCGTTAAAAGAGGCAAAATCTACAGAATTCTTCTTTCAATGACGCCAGAGCAGGTGTTGAGAATAAGGAAAATCGTTCACGAGAAAGTTGCATACTTTTTAACGTATTCAATAAAAATTGTAATTAAAGACAACTATTATTTACTATATAAACTTTTCAGAAGTTTATAAAATTACTGTAAACTTGTTGAAATAAATAAAATCAAGCAATTTTTTATTTTACCAGAAACTTCAAATGTAACACTCGAGGACTAAGAAAAATTAAAGAACCAGGAAGATTTGGAAATGTTACAGTGCTTTATGAAAACAATCAATACAGAACCTACAATTCATTTTTTTCTCAGGCAATGCTTTTATGTTACACATTGTAGAATAAATAATAATTATTAAACCAACATTGTTAATAAAAAACTAATTTCAATTACACGTGTTATCAATAACTCACCAAATATACCCCTCAAACCAGTGTATTAAGAACTTAAAAATGATTAGGAATTAAAATTGATAATTTTTGTATGTATGCATCAAGTACTTAAAGTGAGAAATTTTTTTATAATAAATTAACAGAATCAACGGCTCTTTGTGAACGAAATGTAAAAAAAAGATATTCTGGAAAATATCTCTAGTAGGAAACAAAATTACTATATATTCTATAAAACACTTGACGCTATTTTTAAGGACCCTGTATATATTTATGTAAAGCAATTAAATCCGCTAGTTGATTAGATGATATTTAGATTTTTTATTTAAAACAGCTTCTTCGAAAGTCTTAGGAATTAGATGTGTGCAGAAAGTCTTTTTTTTTAAACACTTATTCAAAAGCAGAGAATAAACTAATATTATAGGAAGAATATTATTCTCTTACGATTAAACAAATTTTGTGGATGAGAAAGTTTATTTTATCTTATCACATATGGTTGAAGCTCTGATTTAAAGCAAGGATTTCAAAGAGGATGAAGACAATAGATTAGTTGTTTATATATTTTAGCATCATATGAAAGGAGTATATTATTTTAGTATATAGCAAAAAATTATACAAGAAATTCTGTAAACGTTTAAAAATTTAAACACCTGTTAACTGAAAAGTCGTTCATTATTTTTCTCTTATATTTAAGATCATGTTTCCATCTTCCTCGTTTATGATCGAATGCATTGATAATAAAGGCATGCTATTACAGTATCTATCAGGAAAAATAAAAAAAATATGTATTTTGAATTCATAGAAGTTGTGAACAAAAATACGTAAGATCTGTTATTCTAAAACTTGTATCCGTTACCTTCAGAAAGAAACTATTCAGTACTTCTTAAAGATTCTGATGAAAAATATAGATTTGAAAAGCAGTTAATGATTTATGTTCAATGTAAAATGTGAATATACTGAAACTGATAGAAAATTTTAAGTAAAATTTCAAAACTAAGTAGTGCTTATGGTAGTGCATGATTATCATTCAGAAAGTCTAATAAATGTTTAGAAATAAATGTTTTAACCGCCTTCCAGATCACTAAAATAACTCTGTTAAGTCTAGAAGTCTAGGGTAAAGGAGACAGGGCCCTACAGTTTATAGTGGGATCCCAACCACTTCTTGTGGATAATATATATTTGAAAATTACTTCGCAGAAGCTGGGGTTCGAACCCACATCCCTAGATATTCTCATGCAAAATCTATTTAGATGAGCATTGTGACTTTCAGAGGTTCTGCAGTGAAATAATTGCGGCTGGACTCAAGTATATTGTACCATATTTATCACATTAATATATTGTACTGTTTAATTCAAATTGTGATAATTAAAATAAAATCAATTGAAACACTATTCCTGGTTTAAACATATTTCTTCTTTTCTCTTTATGTACTAAAAATCTTAATTATACCCCCTTAACCAGCACGCCAATGACAAAAATTTCAATCAGTCGACTTTTACAGCATGATATCACACATCTGGTTACTGGTTCGGTTTTAATGTATTAATTATAATAAATCTAACTAAATATAAAAATTGCCTACCGAAGAGAAACATTTTACGATCGGTAGGGTATTAGATACAGTGCTGCCACGGGGTAGTCCGAATCAAAACAACTTTAAAATTTTTGGTATAAAAAAACTGTGATGTCATAGCTTTTTACGATCAGAAGGAATTATTTATTACAAATACACAAAAAATTGTTAAGCATATTCATATATCTGACTACACTTGCAATGTTAGCAATTTATTTTATTTGCAGAGTCACCAGTTCATTGACCTATGTAACCAATATGCAGCATCAGCGGTTCATTGTACTTGTACATCCGGTGTTTATTTTATTTGCAGACTCAGCAGTTCATTGACCTGTGTAACATGATATGCAGCATCAGCAGTTCATTGTACTTACACATCTTGTGTTTATTTTATTTGCAGACTCAGCAGTTCATTGACCTATGAAACATGATATGCGACATCCGCGGTTCATTGTACTTGTGCATCCGGTGTTTATTTAATTTAATTTACAGATTCGGCAGTTCATTGACCTATGTAATTCACTAGGAGGAGGGGGAATCCAGTAAAGCATGTTATGTGGCAAATTTGTTCTGCTATCCTTCGGGTTCATAAGTACACATTATCACGAAATATGTTTGATTTAATTTTTAATTTGAAATATTGCCATTAATAAATGTCGATCCTTTTGGATACATTTTAATTTATACAAGCGGTAAGCTTGTCACAAAGTAATTATTCCATTATTCCAGGTGATAACGTGTAACCTTAATCCGAAACTCGACATGCATCTCCAGAAGTTCTTTTTTTTCATTTCTAATAGTTATATAAAAATATTATCACGTGATCAAATGGTGATTAATGATTGCAAAATAAATATATTAAAAGTTTGTCAAGTGGTCAATAAGTGGTATCGTAATTGCCAAAATATTCCGAAGTGGATCAATTGTCAAATATTTCGTGAGCATTTTAGACAGCGCGAGGGCCCCCATTTAATAGTAATTATATAAGAAAATATTGTCACGTGATCAAATGACGTCATGATATATTAAAAGTTTGAGGATTGGTGGATAGGTGGCGCAAGTATATAAGCCATAATACTTTAAAATAATGTAATGTCACTGAATTAGAATCTGATGTACGTGCAGTAGTAGAATTTCCCGCCTAAATTTGAATTTCCAGTCGGTTTGAATTTCCCGCCAACTTAGATTTCTGTCGGTGCTCTCTGATTGCCAAACACATTTCGGGGGTGGGCCAATTGCCAAGAATAAACAAGTTCCCACGATCATCAAAATTTTCCCACGTACTCTATGATTGCCAAAAACATACGGCTCATCTTCCAAATTATGGAATCCCACCATTCGACCAATAAGCGTGGTGATCCTTCCACTCATCGACCAATTACATTATGTAGGCGGAGCTTCCCCACCAATCGATCAATTACAATACATGGGTGGGGTTTATCTCGACCAATCACAATAAGTGGGTTGAGATTCACCTCCCACCAATCGACCAATCATATTAAGAGGGGTGTGGTTTATCCCCTCCACTCGACCAATCCGCTTAGGTGGGCGGAGCTTATCCCCTCCCATCGACCAATCACGTTCGGGGTGGGAGGAGGAGGGGGGGTATACATGGAGGTATGGAGGGGGGTACGCCGCTTTCTTATTATTAACCTACTTAAATACTTTTTTAGAAAATAATGTATCAACATCGGCATTTGCTATTTTTCATATAAACAACTCCCTGAACTATTACTTATAGGAATGCCATCTATATTAACAGAAATTTCTATAGATTTTGGTATGGGAATTAGGTCTTCATACTTTGTAAAAAGATTAATTAATCCCTGCTTTATACCAAAATAACTGTATGTTTCATTAGACGTTAAGTATTTAATTGCTACTGTTCTTGGCTTCTACAATAATGTCCTTGGATCTAATGGAAGTACTGAATCTCTTGCACTGATTTTACTGATTTTAATTTGGAAAGTAAATCTCTAATAGGATTGTGTATTATATTCCACTTTAAGGCCCAGCTCCTTATATTAACTATTAAACCATCTTGGCATTCTCTAATATTCTCGGAAGTATCTGTGCCAACACGATACAAAACATAATTAAACTTTATACTTATTTTTTATTATTTATATTACTGCTTACCGATTTCTATAGTCAATTAATTCATCTTCATCTGTGTCACTCTGCGGGTTATTTTCTAAATTAATTAATATCTGCTCTGGAACTACGTAACTTTCTGCAACCTGTGAAGTTTGGCCAAAAAGTGCTTGAGGCTGAACGTATTCTTCGTCTGAAGGAACGAGAATGTCTGTGTTCTTATTTAGGGATTACAGCTTCCTATAGAAATGTTTATCTTTACGAATCTTCGGCATTTTCGCTAAAATAAAAGGAACTGTCTAGTGCACTGTCTGACTGACCAATCCGTTACAGGATGTGGTTAGTTTAGGTTAATATATTTGATAAAATATATTAAAAAGTAAACAATGTTATCCTAACCGTCTGAATGGCCTAATGGGGTAAAGCATTCTATTTCAATGTACTTTTAACTTACAATAAATATGTTTTGAATTAAGTTGAATTGAATTGACCAGTAATGCAAAGGTTTATGGTTCAAATTCTACCCGATCACATTTAATAAGTGTTTAGAGTTGAAGATTTATCCTTGCCCCTGCCTTTTAATTTATTATTTTCTTGAAAAGATTTGGTTGCAGTGAAAATAAATTTATTTTATTCGGTTTGCTCCAGTGGTAACGGTTAGGCTTTTGTCTGTCACTAGACAAAATAAAATGTAATTTTTAAAATATTGATATTTACTAGAGTATAAACAGCATTCCTACCTGGTTTATGCGTTTAAACAAAATACAGAAACACACAAATTAATCATATTAAATGAGGTTAACTTTACCACAGATGAAATACAAAGTAACTAGTAGTGTAGAAACAATGTCAAATGTCAACTTTTCAGTAGCCACAGATTGTGGATTCTAAATTCATTATTTTTAAACATATTTGAGGTTAGATTATTTAAGGCATAAATAATGATGCGGTTGGATGTCCCTTTTTGTCCAAAATTTTAGTTAATACAAACGAAGACATAATGGCATGTTATCAGCATGTCCAAAAAAGGATGTCCTGGATACGACTGTATATGTACATCCTGAATAGGATATCCTAAAAGTTTGTTCCTATTTTGGTTAATATGGATATCCTAGGACGATTAGGATTATAAACGGACATCCTATATCCCTAATGTGCTGTGTGGGAATCGACTGACCGGCTGGTACTTTCAGCATTTTCTTCCCTGTCTTCTTGGAAACCATTTGAGGGGGACTTCTCGTTTCCATTAGATAATCTAATAGGCATCCACTGATGTTATCTTTAATATTCTCCACTTTGGCTTTCGGTAATTTGTCAACGATTTTTGCCTTGTTCAACGGGTAAATTTCTGTTGCCTTAAAAGCATTTATAATATTTTTACACTTCAAATCGATTTGAGTAAAAACCTTAGCAAGCAAAGGTGGGAAAGACACTTTATTTAAACTGGTTTCTTTACGATTTTGAATTTTATAACTTGTAAGTACAGATCTCCATGCTGCTTGCAGCTATCTGAAAAACCCCACATCCAAGGGTTGCGTCAAGTGGGTAGAATTTGGCGGCAAAAAAATGAACTTTATGTTCATTCTCTGACAGGCAATCAAAATATCAACGTTTAGATGCGAGGCTAAGTTGTCCCCAATCATGACTTTCGTTCCATTATTTTTTTGCCCAAGGGACTACTACTGCTTCAAACCAATCAAAAAAAGTATCGCCGTCAAACCAGCCCGATTTCGTTCGGTTGTAACGTGTGTTAGGAGGACCACCAATGCACCATTTATCATAAAGGCGATCAGCTTTATAAACTATATAAGGAGGTAAGCATTCTCCAGATGCTGAGGCTGCAAACATTACTGAGATTGCTGTTTTGGTGCTGTTCATTATTCTCCTGGATACTGTATACCTCGTTTGAAGACGCATTTTGTTAATCCAGGATTGTCAGTGAAATTAGATTCATCGAAATTCAGTATATTTTGTGATGGAACACCCTGTAAATTTGTTTCCAAATTTTCAAAATAATCCGAAATAGTTTTTTCTGTTGTTCGTGCCCTAACTCCTTTAATATTTTGACACGTTCTTTGTGTTATGCGGTCTTTGTATCGTTCCAAAAAATTGTAGCACCAATTGTTCGTCAGTATAATTTTTGTATGGACGGGAACCTAGTTTCTTTACATATGTCCGGGGCATTTTTATCTAAAAACAACATTACCTCATCAGAGTTGAATTTTTTTACGAAAAAAAGATTTGGGTAAAGTAACCCCAGATGCCGAAAAAAAAAGCACATGAAACTAATTTAATTTATTAAAAAAATTAAACTACACAACATTATTCAGAAAAGAATATTCTATGTATAGTAGCAAGCAATTTAAATCGGGAATTAAATACGTTGGCTACAGAGTCCTTAGCAGTTCCGTGATTCAGAATTCTTTAAAATGCAGTTGTTTACTTACCACTATCAGGCTCATCCACTCCACATATCTCATCATCTAACTTCCACTAAAATCTTGTTTACTGGTAAAAGCACACGATTCACCAAGCAGTGGGGGTGTAAATATTGCCAACTTTCTATTCGGTAACAGAATGTTTTCCAAAATCTCGGGATGGTGGGCAAAGTAACACGCGCGTGCAAAGTAACACAAAATTACGGTATATATATTGATGTATATTGTCTGTAAATAATAAGAGTATGCTTTATACAGTCCGCATGTATATACCTTATACATAACTCTAGTTAATATCGATGGCTTAGCGCACACACGTGTTAAGTGTAAAATATATTATTTTGAAATACGCCCAAATCAAAGTTTATCAACTTCTGATAATTAAAGTTAAAATATTATGTAGCATGAAATTACATAGTGATTTGGAATCATGTTCCCACTATTATTTAGGAGTGTAAAAGTGTAACATTTGTTATTAATAATTTGAAAAAATTGCAATTTTATTCGTTGCGTCTGCACTTACCACTTTTGTTGTTCTCAAATAAGAGGTGAAATAAGAAAACAGGTAAGTTAAAAAGAGGTGGAACTGAGTATTTTTATTAAAAATCAAAAGTCATATTAACAGTTAATTAATATCGCTAATCGTCTGAATCATGGGATAGTAAAGTCGGATCTGTTGTGGCCGGAATGTCTTTAATAAAATTCGAATATTCTTCAGGAATAATGTTTTGGTTTAGCAAATACAACAGATCTTTCTTCTTTTTTTGAGAGACAGGAAGTCTCGAGCCATACTTTTTGGTCAAATTTATGGTACCCCATTTTTTTTCTGAAATTGCAACCACTTAATGCGAAGCCAATTAACTTTCTCCTGGTTTGTGTTTATAGTGGTGTTAAGTACAATATCCGCCACAAGCTGTTCCAAGTTATAGAAATCGTTATGCTTTAGATTCTGCACGCGGTATTCTGTTGGTTTTATTCTGGCTCTCGAGATCAATAGACACCATTTGCGCGTGGAATATATTTTTTTATGGCTGTTAGCCCTCTCTACTGTTGCATGCATGGAATCTGCTTCCAGATAGAAGTGACTTGATTCCATAAATTTCATGACAATTGTTAGTAAGTGATCAATTATATTCACAGCAAACAACATGGCCGCAGAAACAAATTTGTTGCAGTTTTGTCCGCCGCACGTGTCAGAAAATAACGCGACATGGTTCACTGTTTCTAGTAAACTAAAAATATATTTAAGGATACAAGTTCCAATTTCGGCACTCCCCTTTTTGCCACGAGTTTCATCCCAGACAAAACAATATCCATCTGAGTTACAGGCGTCGTAGATTGTGAAATTATATACGTTTAACTTGTGTTTGTAATAAATTTGATTGTCACCTGCGAGGAATGGAAAGGATTGCCTGGAGGTCAAACGTAAACGATCTGAAAGTTTGTCCGTTTTCTTTCACTGACTTTTTCTTATCTGCTGCTTTCATTTCCATAGCATCTTTTTCCATTTTTTCCTGCTTGTCATATTCTTCTTGTAGGGTACTCTTATATTTAGCATTTTTGAATGCGTTACACTTAAAGCACTGATCTTTCTTGGGTGCATAAAAAGCCAACCGAGGTTCATACTAATGAAAAATTTTCTGATAAACGAATTGTGATACTGGCTTTATACTATTTTGAAGATAAAATTCCTTCTTATACATTATTGAAATATTGAGCTCTGGAGAAAGGTATTGTTTTTTTTTAATCGCGCCTGCAATAATGGGATTCTATTTTCGGGAAAGAATCAGTGTGTTCTCTAACATACTGTTTGACGTGGTACAAGTAGTATTAGGATGTGGAGTGTCCTTTCTCTTATCATGCCCAATATACAACCCGCTATCACTCATATTGTGTGCACAGTTTTCTATTACTCTGTGTGAAAAGGCAAATGTACCACAAAAAAATTTTAGGCATACTCTGCGTGGTTGTCCATTTGCGTCTTTCAGGAAGCATAATCTTTTGTTTTTGGAGTATTTCGCACTCTAGCAACTGGAACATTCTGCATAAGAGAGGTTATAAAAATCTTCTGACGAGTGTCATCTGCTATACTATAATATTCTTGACACAATAACTCTCGTTGAGCTTCCGGAATATTTTCGTGACATTTAAACCGGCATGTCGTACAATCAACAATCTTAGGTCTTTTCTCGGGTACCTCTTTTCCGCTACGACTTACATAACTTTTCCCAGCTAATCTAAGATTTTTATCAATATATCTTTTCCACAGAGTTCTATTTGCCTTCCTACTTCTCTTTCTTTTTTGTTTATCTTGAGATGTTGGTTGTTTGGTAGGCTTTATGATTCTTTTACGTTTTATACGTTTTGCTACTTTTGCAAGGACTTCATCATCGGATCCATCACTCCCTGTGGATGGCACATAGGAACTCGAAGAATCCGCAAAAGGATCGAAACGCCAGATGGTCCAGGAGCATTAGTTTCATCATTTATTGCCGATACATTTTTTGTTATTTCTTCTGAAAAGCCAACAATTTGGTCAGTAGTATAGTATTAATATTTTGTATAATTTACCTTCAAGTGATTTAGGAAGACACGAGAAGGAAGAAGAAGATGGATTGTTATTCTCCTCTCTGCAAGAAGCTGTGTCTGAAAATCTTGGTAAGATAGTCTGATTAGAGATGATGACAATCCTTTTTTCATATTGTATGGCCTCGTCTATAACCCTTTATCAACTATTTTGAGTAGGTACTCTTAATTTCTCGCTTTCCCCAAACTGTTTATTTTGGGAAATTATGTTATTTAAAAGAACCTTAACATCCACACATTCATTCTAATCAACACCAGCTATCTTGAATACTTTCTTTTTAATTGTAGCCCTAATCTCATATACACCACTTAATTTGTTTGCGGATTCTTGTATAATTTTCTCCATTGTTTCATTGTCATTGTATACCTATAAATCCAGTTCTCCTCTTTGACATTAATATTTGTTCATTTGTTGACATAATCTTTAGCCCTCTTATGTACTAAATTTAAACACATCATTCGAATTTTTTTGAGAGATCGGTTTCTTAAAGCCCAACTGACTAATATGTTTTGAATTAAATATGTTAAATAGATTATTCATTATCTAATAAATTGTACTGTACCGTGTACATCCTCAAAACCATCTAATTTCAATGCATTACTAACAATGCATCGGCAACTGAGTTACTAAATAATTGAGTAGTTAGTTTTACTTTCATAATTTGTTGTTTGAAATAAATATGTCTTTTAGTAAATGTATTACCCAAACGTAAATCTTTTTCATCTTGTAGTTTCTGAAATCTCTCGATCAAATGCCATTCAATTCGCTTATCCTCACTATCTAAAAGGATTCTTTTATTGGCGAATGCATTTCGCACTAATTTTATTACATGGCTCATATCTAGAAATATATACATGTTTTCCTTCGTCGATGGATGCTGGAAATTAGTTTTTAATGGATATTCAATATTACATCCTAAACTTTTTACCATTGTTAAATTGGACTCAAGGCCATCAAAAGTAATGGATGAAACTTTAACACCGGCGTTATTAGTTTTTAGTAGACAATTGATAAGCAAATTCTTCTTTTGCTCCCCTTATACGCTATCGATAAAAAAGTAGCAAATTGGAACCTTTCAGTGGTCATTAATAGCCGTTAATAGAAAAGTTAAAGCCTACGAGGCAACTCGTACATTTTCTATTTCACAACCCTCTCCCATATCGATAAAGCCAACAGATTCCTGTCCATTCGTTTCCACATGCTTTCTAATCGCCATTCCGTCAAAAGCGAGATTACACAACATTTTGTTATCTCCTTTTAATTTCTGTCGTAGCTGTAATGCTGTAAACGACTCTGAAGTAAAACCATGTTTTCCATTTATACTGCTGTACCATTTGGCTATTGTCCTTATATGTGGTAAACAAGTATCAAAAATCTCGCGGACATATTGATACGCTCTAGGGGAATAAAAATGTAAAATCAAAGCAAACTTTCGCAGAACCGGTAAGTTATCTCTCTTTTTCTTTTTTCCCTTTCCTTTTTTCTTTAAGAAACAATTCTCCACTCGTTATGTTTATATTTGTTAAGGTGTTGATGTCATCTGCGTCTATTAATTTTTTTTTAAGTGACGTACTTAATTTTATTTAATTTAGCCTACGACTTTTTTGTTGGAGATATTTGATTCTTTTACGTGCTGATTTTAACTGACTTCGGTATTTACGTCTTCTTGGGGTTTCTGTAATCGGAGGACTCGTAAAAGGAACATCCATACTCGATGTGTCAGCTGATGATGAGATAGGTTGAATTTTAGTCATGGAGGAAGGACCAGCTAATTCTAGGTTAACCATCACCGGTGATCCTTGGCTGTTGTTCCTAAAATCAATTATTTCTAAATACTCAATGTTCTAAAGACATAACATACTTACATTGTCAATAACAAAACAAAAAGTTAAAGAATGTTAATTAATATGTACCTATATTTATCATTTTATATACACTTAAAATATCTTGTGTGTCTAAATGGTGTGCGTATGTTTTGCTTAAGTTGTGGGGAATTGTGTGTGAATTAAACCAGAGCTGTAGGGAGATACCCACTGAATACTGAATTAATAGGACATACACCTGTCTCCATTAATAAAAACGTTATTATATTTGTTATTCTACCACCAAAAAACATGTCTTTGTGGATTAAATTCATCTGCTATTATTTCAACCAATTTTACATGGAAATTTTAAGTCCCCATGGCATAAACTAAAATCTGGTGTGTGATAGATTAACTATGTTCAGTTAATATGGTGACTTCAAAACCATTCGACTGGTAACGTCTACGAGAAGTAAATAATAGTCTCAAAAACAAATTATAATAAAAATTCTCGTATACTGAATATCTAATATTTAATATCATTAGAAAAATCATCTACTATTATTTGTACAAACTATTCATCTATTCTGATCACACTAGCATGCTTTCGTTGTCTCATACATTTGATAAGTTAAAAGTTAGAAATTCTTAAAAAACAAATAAAAATTATGTATCAAAAGTCTCTTACCTATTAAATATTAGATAATCAGTGTAGATTTTATTGTAATTGTTTTTAAAATGATACAATTTCGTCATCCCTCCTTTTTGTTTTACGCAATTTTCAGTTTTGTATGGACTATAGTCACTACCACTGTCTTGAAGAGGCTCATCACTCTCTATATGATTTATTTCAGGGTATCTTCTACAGTTTCTACATTTAAATAAATCTGCTCATTATCTTCCACCATTTGTTCCTTCGTGTTTGGAGCTACAATAACATTTTGAAGAACTTTAATTATATTTTCTTCTGACCTCTGTACCTGCTTGGATATACCTCATGTAATATTAGTATCAATGCTGTCACAGAAATTTTGCTCCTGCATACTTTGATTTGTTCTTTTTTATCTACTGCTTGCAATCCTCCTTCAGTTTCTTTAATTTCTTTGCCATCAAATGGGATATTATTCATTTCAGACAATGCGATTTCCTCATTATGTCTCATATTTATTATGTTTTTCTCTCGAAATATGTTTTGCTTGCCACGTTCTTAGGTCAATTAGTGCAGTTTTAATAAATTATTTTTGCTTGTTTGGACTCCCGTATTGTTCTCCGTTTCTTCTTTCTCTTTTTCTTTCTTTTCTTCTTCTAAGAAATATTTTATTTCATTTTCAATAAAGCGTAATCCTCTATCAGGAAGTTTATATTTAAATCGTGAAATTTTTGTCAACTTAACTTCACTTTGCCCGATATTTGATCTGGTTTTGATATATACGTGGGGTATTTTGGTTTTTTCCAGCCAAGTGATTTTACATATTTTAGACGGCTCAAGTTGAATTGTTTCGTCTAAACGGCATAAGTAGAAAGAATCTGAGAATTAAAATATAATTTTGTACTGACTTACAATACAGAATAGCTAGGTTTTTATCAGAACATTTATGAGTAGATCTCCAAAAGCAAGTAACTAGAATTCTCAGGAAATTAATCTTGTAAAAACGGATTTTAATTTGTAGCAAAAAGCTAGAAAATTAATAGACATAAACTTGTAAATTTTTACTTTGAATTTTTTGTCGTTCTAGTCCGTTTCTGTAGCGATGAACATTTATTTATTTGATAGTTAGATCTAAATATTATATACACAGGATGTTTGCCTTTTCTAATTATATTAGAATTTAATTTCTAAACCATAAGAAACAGAAGGTCGGTTAAACTGGAGAAAAATTATGTGTCTTAAAGCCCATTAAAATGCCGTTACTAAATTTGAAAAATTTTCAGTGGTTACTGAGTGAATATCGCCATTTTCAATTTTTGTCAATAACTCGCAAATGGTAGAATTTAGAAAAAAGTCTTTAGATTTTAGAAAAAGTTGAATGGTGTTCGGTTCCTTATTTAATATAATATTTTCAAATTTCCATTTTTATTATTTTAACGCTAGACGTAGCGACGTCCAACTTTTGTTTTTCTTATGAACGTCCATCCCTTTTTAAAAGAAAATTGATTTCGCAAGATCTTACTTAATACCAAAAGGTAGTGCCTGTCGTCACGAGGCCAAAAATTTGGAATTTGAAAACGTACCATGTCTGTTCACTCATTACGATATCTATTTCTAACTGTAAAATAAAATGTAAAAATACATTTCATTGAAACGCTTTCCAGGCTATTTTTTATTTTTAATTGAATAATGCAACTGAATCAAATAGAAAATAGCTTTAATATACATTTTGATTGAAACACAACTAACAGGAATTGTATGTTGTCAAATTTCAAAGCTTAAGTGTCGCGACACTCGGCACCAACGTGCTAGAAACACAACTTTCACTATTTAGTATTAAGCAACCAATTCAATTTCCTTAAAAAAGGATAGGTGCCCGTAAGAAAAACAAAAGTTAGGCTACACGACGCTGGACGTCAAAAGTTTCACCTATCGTAACCGATTCTCCGTCCCAAAAAAACCGGGGGAGAAATGTCCTTTTGCCTTGGGGTAGTTTTCACTCCCTTGACTGGAAGTGAGGGGTGGGTTGATTTACCTCCCTCATCCTCCTCGACCTTGTTTTAGTTACATTCCCTCCGAACAACGCGAAAAATCAGTTACGACCGTTTTTTGCTTTTCACCCCCTTTGATCAACCTTCTCGGTGGCCCCGTTTCAAAAATCATATTTACAGGAAAAATTCTGCACAAAAACTGGGCCTCCACTTACTACACCTTTTGGGGTTGTTCTTGTCCAATAGGGGATGAAGGCAGGTTTTTTTTTTACCGTCGGATCTATCGCAATCGATTCCCCGCTCCAAAGAATGGGGGGAGAAATGTCTTTTAGCCCTGGCCCAGAAGTGTCCAACTTTCCGTTTATTTACCTGGATAGGAGGTAAAGGAGATTGGCACTGTACCTAGTGACTTAGAAGCTCACAAGTGAGTTATTATAATTCACGCTATTTGTTTTTGGATACTATTACTTGTTCAAAAGCAGTTCATTAATGAATATATAATCTAATGAGTAGATAAAGATATTAATAAATATCCTCTAACTAATTTTAATTGAAAATACATAATACATTTACAGCGTGCGACATTTAACTTGAGACAGCGATTTATCTCAAGATATCTTCAATTTACGTTGCTGACTGAACTAAATACCAGAAGTTGATCAAAAATTCTGAAATAATTCTTTTACTAGATCCAAATAAACATTTTTGTAATTGGACACTTTTCCTGAAGTTTGATAGTTTCAAGTAAAAGATTCTTGAATATTCGAAAATCTCTAAGTATTTTGTTTAATATCTTACAAAACTGAAATCGGATAAAAAAGTTTCACACAATAGTTACTTCTCTTCTTTCTGAAAAATTCCCGGCAGTAAAAAATATAAGTTTCCGTTTAAAACAACAAACTTGACCCCGAAATGACATTGAAAACGTGGCCAAGGTAAAAAAAAACAATATCTTCACTATGTTTCCTCCTCGACAACAAATAAATTTTATATTTTTTTCTAAAATGCATTGGTCTTGAGATAAATCGTTGTCTCAAGTTAAATGCCGCACCCTGTATAATCGTATCTCTTGGATTTCTCACAGCTAAAAAAATCCCGCTTTCACCATAGCCTTCCACTCTGAAAAAAATTACTATAAATGTAACAGATTATCTAGAAATTAAATTTTAGAGTAATGGAAAGGAGAAGCGATTACACTTTTCAATAGGCCCTAGTATAAATCGAAAGAGGTAAAATAGAAAATATGGTTGTTGACCATTTTTAAAAAATTTATATTCAAGTACTTCATTAAATTTTATTTGACCCGTATTTTTTTATTTTACATTCTAAACTCATTTGATTAGTGGAATTATTTATTCAAGTTAAGAAATTTTGAATGGGCGCCTATGGTGACGTCAGATGTGAGAGCATGCGCAGTTAACAGATAAAGGCATAATCGACGGGCGTCGTTCGTTTACGTGAATCATTGTCATATTATTTTAAAGAAATTCTAACCTCAAATTTTTAACAGTCCGGGATTCAGCACTTAAATTGTTCAAATTGTTTACATAAAACTTATGAATCATAAAACTCCACTATAGGTAAATTTTCTGAAGTACCTTTCACAAAATCAGGTCCCGTGATGATTAGGGCTTTTTTAATATGATATATAAAATGTATATTTAAATTTTGTTGAAGGAAACGACCCTATTTACCATTCATACTCATTTCCACTGCTTATGTTAATTTTAATCCTGAATCAAATTCCAAACAATATTATTACCTTGTCAATTTTTACTATGGTATTTAATTCGAAATAAAAGTTGTTTAGAAAAGATGCACTTATAGGGCAGCACGTAACCAAGATCAACTGTTATCACCTTATGCTAATTTCGAGCAACAGGCATAGTTTGTTACAATACAAAATCGATTTTCCTCTGACAAAAACTCCCATAACGCTGCAGTAGCCGGTAAAACGAAACGAAAAAGGCGGGATTTTTATGAATGTCAAAGCGCGAATCGGTTTCTTTTGAGTTGAAAAAAATTATATAAAAAATATTTTTAAAAAGAGTAAATCAAACCCATCGTTTTGTTACATTATATATTTTTTTTATGATATAAAGGCTTTTAGGTCATAAAAAAATATATATAATGCAACAAAATGATGGGTTTGATTTAGTTCAAAGTTTAGTTTCTAATTTTTAGAGCATTTAAGTAAAAAAAATGTTTAATATTTTTTTATTTAATTTTATTTTTTACTTTTTAAAGTCTTTTGATATGCTGTAATCAATCCCCAGATATCGATTTTGAGTCAAATCGGTTCGTAAACAGTATAGTCGTCCGCCATCTTGAAGTCGCCATCCTGAACTAAATTTTAGACTAGGAATTCGTAATCGGCGAACCCGAAAACCCTCAGATACCGATTTGAGTCGAATCGGAATATAAACGATAAAATCGTCCGCCATCTTGAAGTCGCCATCTTGTTTTTTTTATAGGAAAATGTTAAAGTGTATTGTCACCAAACTTATACACGTGCAAATTCAGAGCTCTAACTTACTAATTAACAAACATTGCAAGTTTAATAACAGCTTTTAAAAATAATTTCACCTTCTATACTAACATCGAAAAATCAGTTTGTGTTTCGACATGGAACTCTTGTTTCAGGGCTGCTTTTTTTGCCCGTAGGGGTGCGTCCGGTGGGTGGGGAGTACTGAGACTACTCGCATTCCATTAAGCGCTCCAAAACAGGGCGAGAAATTTTACTCAGCTGCATCCCCTGTAGCACCAGTTGATTGGGCCAATGTAGACATCAACATATTGGGCCAATATAATGACCGACAGATTGAACAACATCGGGCCTATGTGGTATACCAACATTGGTTTCATATTGAACACCAACATTGGCATCATATTAGGTATGAACATTGGCATCATATACCATACCAATGTTGGCCCTATATTGGACATTAGCATCATATTGGGTATCAACATTGACGTCATATCTGATAACAACGTTGGCCCTATATTGGATGCCAACATTGGATTCATATTGAATTATATCATTGGCATCATATTGGCTGCTAACATTGGCGTCATATTGGATGCCACAGTTGGCACTATATTGAATACTGACATTGGCGCTATATAATGTGCTGCCAATATTTGAAGAATGTGTATATCTTGTATTTGATATAATTTTATACATCTGAATTCACAACAAAGATGCCTGCACCAATAGGAATGGATGTTGAAATTAAAATATGTTTAAAATAATCTTATTTATGAAACAACATACACAAACAAGTAATAATTCACAAAATATTAAAAATAATGCGATAATAAATCCGCATAAAAATATAGGTATATATAAAAACTTAAAAATATTATTCTAATAAATTTCTGAAACTTAAAAAAAATTGTAACAACTAATTGTAAGCTTAATTATTGTCGTCTTCCCGTTCATATGTTTCGTTCCTTAGGACATCACGATTCCGCGTGGCCTCCCGAAATTTCCTTCCCCCATTTCTATCTGCAAATCCAGCTAAATATGCCGATATTACCCGTTTTATTTGTACATCTGTGGCATCTTTAAACTGACGGCGAACTGTCCCTATAACAGTAACAATAAGTTGAGTTATGGTAAGCTTTCGTATCTAATTTTTTACTCACTAACTACTGCATTAAATAATTTAAGCTCTTGAAATGATTTTTTCTGTTTCTTGCCCTCACCAGAATACAGCATGGCTACATCTTTTGTCATTATTTTATTCATACTAGCCTTTATTGCTTTTGCGTAACTGTCCCCTCCACACAAATATAGAATTTGAATCTAAAATAGTTCCTATATTTTAATAACATTTACAGTAGTATAAAAATGCTAATAATTTAACGGATATGGTTATTGCAATGTAATAATTAGGAAAGGCTACAATGACAGTTTATATTACTAAGTATTTTTATATTTGCCTATTTAAAGATGAACTTAAATAACTCAATCAAGATCGAAGGCAAAGTTACAAAGACTATATAAAAAAATAAATTCCTTACCAGTTCGTTTATATTTTCCTCATTGTCCAATAATTGCTGATTTAAAGTGAATAGTTCTTCGTCAGTACTGAATGGCATGTTTTTAAATATGTCGTTTTCTTCATTAGGATATATTCTCATAGATGCACGACTGCCAGTCCTGCGAGTGGTATCATCAGCCATCAGCTCTTCGATTCTTTGTAAACACGAATTTATTTCTTGATTGTCACGCCTGATGCTACTTAAATCGTATTGCAGACCATTAATCTTTTTTAAAATAAGTTGTTGAAATGCTGAAAAGCCCAAAAAATTAAGTGAATTACATTAAATTTATATTACTAATACTCACTTGTTAGGGATGGTAAAGCATCAGCAAGTACCGGTTCTACAATTGAAAAAGAAATTGGTAAGGAATTTATCAACATCTGTATTTGTTGAACTTTTATAAATATAAAAATAAACAAAATATTACTTGTACGTTACTGTCCATTGATCGCTTGACACGTTCATAAGACTCTGAAAGATGTAAACGATGTGTTAAATTGTCAATATAAAAAAATAAACAACATATTACTTGTAGGCGGCTGTCCATTAATTGACTTCAATCGTTTAGCAGGGTGTTGTAAGTTTTCTTGAAAATAGTTAAGTGCTCTGTAATCTAATTTTTTTTGTAAGAAAATTACATGTAATAAAAAAAATTACACTTACTGTTCAAAGGTACTTCTTCATCTGAAGAAGTAACGGCCTCATTTTGAGTTTCCTCATTTTCAGTTGTATCCACATTATATTGGATTAATCCTTTCTCGCAATAATGTTGCGCCTCGTTCAAAGTCTGCAGGTTCTCCTTTTGAATTGTAGCCTGTATTCTTTATACTTGTACCCAATTAGAGGATCACAGGTGTGGATTAGAGTTTGAAGTAATTGCGATGAGCAATTATGTGGCCATTTATATTGCTCATTTTCTGTCCTCCAACATGATGGCACATAGTCGATATCTTCAACATTATTTTTGTTTTTATCATGCCAAATGATTACGTCCCACATACTGAGGAAGAGGAGTGTTTTGAGTAGGTAAATAGGTACTATGAATCTCAGAACAAAACATTTGTGAAAATGATTTAACTTGTTGATAAAGCGTTATTAAGTCCAAATTATTAAGAAAATATACAATAGACAAAGGAAGATATCGAAGTCGGGTCGGAAAATTGTGACCTTTTAGAGATAAATGTTTTTATATTCTGATCATAATAGTTTTGTACAAAGTGGACGCTATCCTTTTAAATGTATTTTACATAATTTTAAAAGCTATATATATCGCTTGAGTCGGCTTGAGCGATTTTTTTCAAAAAAATAACAAGAATAAAATGTGTTTATACATGAGAGTACATAGATTATATTCGTGCTTGAGAGTATACATAGATTATATTCGAATTTTTTCACGTTTTTCCGGAAAACTGGAAAATTGCATATGTGTAAAATGTCAGTTATCTGGTTTCTCTGCAATTTTCAGAAAAAAATGTTGTTTGGTATATTTTCCATACGAAGAAAACATGAAAACCAAAACATTTTGCTTTTCCGAAAATTTACATTAAAAAAATATTGGTTTTTATGTTTCTCCGTATGGAAAACATGATATCAAACAACTTTTCTTCCTACCATATTTTTCGTAAAATTACAAGGAAACGAGGTAATTGACATTTTATAGATATGCAATTTTCCGAAAAATCATGTGAAAAAATTCGATTATAATACTCTTATGTAAAACGTCATTTTAAACACATTTTATTCGGTTTTTTTTAAGAACTCGCTCTGGAGCGTTTTTTTCGTTAAAATTCATATTTAAAAGGGTAGCGCCCATTTTGGAGATTTTTTTACATCACTATCGCGATCAACGCATTTTTATTTAACATATCATAAAACATATTTATCCGAAAAAGAGCAAACTTTTCCAACCCTATCTCGATCTCTCCCCCTCGTCTATTATAACTATATGTAATGACATAATTAGATAACATACAACTATTTACAACGGATGTGGTACGAACAACGAAAATAAAATCAGTTTTTACTTGTATGTAGCATTGCAAATGCCACATAAAACGCTTATGGATTTCATGAATTACAACCATTTTAGTGACAATGTCATTTTCTGTAATATGTAAATATGTAAGGCCTACATGTTTAAACGTATACACGCCAATAATAGACGAATTAAATGGACAATTAAAAAAATTGTTGATATGTTCACACTTATAACCAAAAATTTGATTTGCAGCGATCGATGTAATTTTTATAATGGATCCATCGCGAATTAGGATGAATCCATCTTTACTGTTTATTGAAGATATACAAAAACTTGAAAGTTGCATTTCGGTATCTAAAGTCACTTTATTTTTTTCATAAAATAAGGTCTTATTTTCTGATAATCACCGCACAACTTGGGCTAAAGGCCGGTTGGGTGTTCTTATCATTTTAATAATTTTCCCCAAATAACTTTCAAAAGAGAAACAACTAAAAATAATCAGCATCATCGGGAATATGTAATACACTGTGTACGTTGTATGTAGTCGTTAATTTTCCGTAAATTAATCCGAAATCTTTTACGAAATCTGTCATTAAATTTCATGCACAATTCACGTCATGCGTTGAAATATTTTTTGAGAGCAAAATTCTAAGTGCACAGTGATATAGTAAAAAATGATTATATACTTTGAGTTCTAAAACGTCTTTTAAGACAATAGGCCCCACATACAAAATAAATGTTCTCAATTCAGTGGCTTTCCAGTGCTCAAGCTCATTTAAAGATCGTGGTTTCCTACTGAATTCGGAGGGAACGAAGTCGCGTGTGTATAGTAAATATTACGACCCTTTATTTTTTATGTGTACGGGTAATTTGTATTTACCAGTCTCCTTGAACCAAAGCCGCAACAACTTTTTCGTCACATACAACAAAGATGCATATAATCTAACGAAAATACATGTACCATATTCATGCTATTAATCCTTGTAAGAGAACTAACACCATTGTGATGCAATTTCTGTTCCTAATTTCGAAAGCTTTGATTATTGCGAAGCCGGGAAGTTTGTGAACTGTACACCATACGACGCTGAATGCTTTCTCCTTTTTGAACACATCTTTCACAGCCGTAAGTTCCATTGTGACCAATTATGAATTTTATGTATGCCCGAGCCGGTGCATCGCAAGTAATGCAAAAAAGTTCTATTTTGTAAAGTATTTCATTAAAAGACAAACCTTCGTTGATCAGTGATTGTAATTCGTTTATGAATTTGTCTAAAAAGCTGTTTAAATTTGGCTTTGAATCCCCACAATAAAGCGCAATTGCGAAGGGATGGACATTAAAGTCAGGAATATTTATTTTGCCAAGAATAGGCCAGAACTGCTTATTGGAACTTCTGCATACTGGAACGCCGTCAATATTAAAAATAAATTTTAAGGTGTTATTTTGAATTTTAGATTTTACAATATCGGACGGCAAAAATGGAAGTAAACCGGCAGTTATACCAAGGTATACAAATTCTCCCTCCTTTCCTGTAACGTCACTCATTTTTTTAATATTTGTGTGCCTAACAGTGCCCAATAGGAATCTTGCATCAACAGGTAAATTTAAATTGAAATGTTCATTTAATCCTTTTAAAAGTGAATTAATTTGTATGTGGGGAACTCGGAATTGAGCAGCGTATTGTTTTAAAAAGGGCAAAAAATTATTGGAGGTATTAGACATATAGTTTTGTGTAATATTTAGATTTGTATTACTAACTCCCTCTTCCCCAGCTGCTTCTTCTATTTCTTCATCAGAATCTCTTATTGGTAAACATCCTCATATTCATCCACAAATTTGGGACAATCATCCCCATATTCATCTATAAATTCGAGACAATCATCCTCATATTCATTCATAAGGGCGAGACAATTATTAGGTAAAGATTCATCATAATCACAAAAAATATCATGCTTTGGATCAAATCGGTTAAATTGGATTGAGTTTTCGATCTCATCTGTACAGTTTGTGTCAGCGAAATCTGGAGATGAAAACGAATCAAGATTTGCAAGATCTTCACGAGCCATTTTCTTGTGATATCTATATTTGGCACAATAAGATTGTTTGTCAGACATGACTAAACTGCAAAAATACAAAAAAAAGAAAACAATTACCACCATATGTAGAACGCAGACGAGTCGAATTTCAACATAAATTTGCCGTATTGCTAATGAAAAAGGTCCATTTTAATATGAAATGCATTTGATACTTAAATCTAATGAAAAGCAAAAATTATTGAGCACGTTAATTGTTAACCACATTTTTTCAAGACCATTCACATCTCATTTGAAAACTCCATTCAAACTGGGGTGAGAATAAGCCTTATAGTTCTTGATAATTACAAAATTTCACATACTTTTTAGTGGTATTAACAAAACTTTTTTTTACTGAATAAAACCTTTTTTTCATTTAAGTTTTTTTCTAACAATTAAATTTTTGTAATATAAATTTTGTTCAGTTTAATTATTATTCATATATTAAAGGAAATTAAAAAAAATAACTAATTTTAGGTACCTAAATTTCATATCTGACCTCTAGGGCCCCCAAGTGCTGAGGATCCCCCTCATTGCGGGTAAGTCCGCTACGCCGCTGAGCCTCATTATTATGGCACGGCTCGTTCGTCAATGACAGAACCAAAAAAATATTAATTATAGGTCATATATAGCCAATATTAAGAATATATTAGTTTCTACACATTACGCCAATATTGGTTAAATATAGATACTTCTCGTATTAGGAACGATTTTGACACAGAATCTCTGGAATCTTATTATCTATAATTACAGTAGGTGCACCTATGCAAAATTTCAGTTAAGACAGTTAACTGCTCGGCGGTTTTGGCTTCACAGACGTACGGACATCAGACTAAAAATGGTTGAAAATAATTCAGGCAACCCCAAAACGTGTACATCCGTTGACTTTAAATGATTCCATTATTTTTCTTCGTATAATAGAGTCAGAAAGTAATTAGTTGCATCAAAATAAATAATTCAGTAAATAATTAATCTAAGATCAGATAATATAGTAGTGTCTAATTATATTATATGATTTGATTGATTTGTAAAAATACTACTACTACTACTACTACTACTACACCCGTCGTGAAATACTTCTATATTAAACTGAGCTGGGCAGGGGACAAATACAGCAAGAGTTTATAAAAATAAAGAAAATAACCACAAACTTAACGATGTTGGGTATTAATTACTACTGGAATAGAATCATGCACACTTACCTATTAAATTGCTGCAGTTTTCACAAACTGTACACTATTTTTTATTAAAAATTTGCGGCACACAAAGAAAATACTGTTTACCCGGCATTTGGCAAACGGCAAATATGGCAGCGGCAGAAGCATGCAAATGGACCACATTGCGCGGCCGCCAACCTGTTGATTCTTCATTCTATGCTATGATTGGTCACCGCACGAACACACCACCGTTTCTGTAGCAATTTGCTATGAGCGGTAAATTTAAAATGGAAACATTTTATTTTTATTAATTTTACACGACAGTAACGGGGAATGTTTAGACAATTGTTTTTACATCATAGCCTGTGTATTTTTATCAGTGACACAACCAAATGGCAGCAGACCAAAATAATATAAGAGTCATATATGACCAATATTTGAAATCTATATTAGATCCAACATATTGCGCCAATATTGGTAAAATAATGTTAATATTAAATCTGATTTGTCAATCTTGGTGAAATATTGGATATTTATTGAATATATATATTGAAAATATCGTTAAAAACCATATAGGTACAATATTGGCTAAAGCTGACATATATTGGCCCCGTATACAATGTTGGTAACATATTGTACCTATATCTATCCAATATGTTGTGCTGCAGGGGATTGCCATATGAAATTTTGCGCTCTTATTACTGAATTGCGACGGAAAATGATTTTTTTCAACATATCAAGTTGAAAATTCTTCGTTCATATTTTTCATATATATTTTTTGATATAAAACATCATTTCCATTAGAGAACGGACATTAGGGAGTGAGAAAATTAGATTAAAAACCGCTGAGCAAGGAATCACTACTTCCACATCCAGATTTTTTATCCAAATCTTATAGACACTAAATCCCAATGTAATATTTTACTCCCTTTAATAATAAGGTGGGGGTGGTAATGGGGCTGGTAGAGGGGGTGCCTAATATGAAAAATTTTTTAGAGGCCCTTGGTTCTTGTATACACACTAAATCCCAATTTAATTTTTTATTCCCTTAAACAATAGGGTGGGAGTGGCAATGTGGGTGGTAGAGGGGGTAGCTAACGCCAAAAAACTTTTTTGAGACGTTTCGTTTTTGTACACACACTAAATCACATTTTAATTTTTTTTACTCCCTTTCATAATAGTGTGGGGGTGGTATTGGGATTGATAGTGGGGGGTGGCTGATGCCAAAAAAATTTTTGAAACCTTGACTTCTCGTACATGCCTTAAATTGCAATTTTATGGACTCTTGCCTGTTTGCTTTGCCTATTTACCATTATTTACCCCATTTATCCCCGAACCCTTCAACGGAATTACATCAAAATATAATCTAGTTCCAGATCTCATTATAATACTTTAGCAAATCTCAAGTCAATATCATAAACGGTTCCAGAGTAAACGTGCGCATAAAAAAGTTAGAGAACGACAGACAGACATGTTTTTCTCAAATTTAAAATCTCGACGTTTCATGATATTTTAAGTCTATTTCAACAAAAAAAGTTTTTTTTGCGTTACTATACTTCCACGACGTGGAAGTAAAAGTACGCATAATTGAAATGCAACTGGGATCTGCAACGATTAAAACATTTTTATTTTTGTGTCGTAGAAAAACTTTAGAATTAGAACGGACATTAGGCGACGAAAGGAATTTCCACTGTTCCCAGTTCCCAATTTAACCCTTTATATCTTGACGCAGCACTAAAAATATCCGTTTTCATTTTTTCCTCAAACTATGCATATTTAACAACATCAAGAAATAGTAAACGGACATAAGGCGATAAGTCGAAAATGTTGGTTACGGGCTGCCGTACTATTATGATACTTAAGAATGAATGAATGATTATAAAGCAGAATTAATTCATTAAGGGTTTTAAATATATATAAGTGGTTTGTTTTAAATAAGATACAAATAAATAACAAAATATGGTCGTTTAAAACAAGTTATTTACAAGAAAAACTTGCCTAATAATGTGAAAACATTAAGAAATCGAAAAAGAGATGCTATTGCATTGTTTTAAATCAACCAACACTTTTTGATGCTTTGGAGTTTTTTTGTAAAATTAAATATATGTAAATTTTTGCCTTCTTTCCGATTTTTATAACACGTATCAAAGCACCTTAATTATGTTTCATCTAAACTACAATCTTTAGTTTTAACTCCAGTGTAACTAATTAGAAGACATATTTGTAATGAATCATATAATATTATTGGTACTTACTTTAGAATTTTCAATATAATTCTATATCCTTTATCCACTTAACACTTGCACAACTGAATGGCGTATTTAGTCCTACAACGATGCACCACTTAAAATCATAAGTCCCCATTGGGAATGCGCAATATGCACATCTCATAATACCATCTAAGAGTAGCTTTTTCATGTAAAATGTTGTGCGTAATTTAAAACATTAAGTTATATATTTTGGTTTAAATAGAAGTTTAAAATTTAAATTGTACATGAACATTCCTGAAAGTCAATTTATAAATAGGAAAATATTTACATATTGGATAAATGAAGGATTAAATACAAAAACATTTATAAAAATAAAAACATTTGATTAATAAATATAAAACGAATCTCGGGCATTAATACACATGATGGACATATATTTAATGTTATATTCTTGTGGGTACATTTTGAAATTTACACATTCATCCAATCGGCTATATTTACGAGGACAGATAAACACAACTTAATGATTACTAAAGTAGTGGGGACATAAATATACACACAGGTAATTATATATTCTTGTCGGAACATGATATTTATACTTTTATATGTTAAGCTATAGTTGTGATGATTAATAAAGACAGTTGATGTCAAATATACTATGGGTACATTAATACACATACCTATTTAGCTAATCACTATATTTATGAGGACAGATAAACACAACTTAATGATTACTAAAGTAGTGGGGACGTAAATATACACACAGGTAATTATATGTTCTTGTCGTAACATTATGATATTTACACTTTTATATGTTAAGCTATAGTTGTGATGATTAATAAACACAGTTGATATCAAATATACTATGGGTACATTTATACACATGCCTATTTAGATATAATTATGAAGTGTCCCCATAACAGTTTTCTCCATTTTCTCGAAGTACAGCGAGTGTATTGATATGTTACGTATACCCACGGTATCAGCAGGATCTGTGTAATATTACCATATGAGTAACTTCAATGTCCCCACAGCTCAGCAAAATTCAGGCGGCCTCACAATTTACGTAAAACATGTAAGTACGGGTGTGTGTGTGTGTTTCGATAATGGCTTTGGTAGGATCAATTAGTCAGAGGTGTCTAAATAAATGATAACAGAATTGTGTAGGTATTTGTTGTTAACAATTTAAAATAATTTATATCGGGGTGATTTGTTTTAAAAAATGTGCATTGCAATTTTTTTGAAAATCCAAATATGATTCATATAAGTATAATAGATTAATAAAGCCTGCTTCTTCAATTTCTGAGGTTAAAACTATATGATTTTAGTCATTTAAATAAAACGGAGATATATTATGCACGGCATCTTTGTTGCACTTCAAATATAACATTTAGTTGGGGTGATTTAATTCTACACCACCTATGTGCTTAACAACTACCTAAAAATTATTTCTTATGACCCAACCTCTAAATGTATAGTTAATGGAATTACATCTCATCGTAATTTAACTATATTGACAGAACAATCAAAGCAGTCTTCTCTGGAGTGCTCTGAACAAATCATTGCATATTTTGGTGGATTTCACATTTCTCTTTGTTTATTTGGAAATCTGAAACAATAAAATGTTCATTTAGCACAGTCATAAATTAAACTATAGAAAAGTACTGAACAAAATATATACAACGTATATGTTTGATTTACCAATAAAGTTTGTACTATCTATATAGAAGTAATATTAAGGGAATATAATATATAGCTAACATAAAATTCATATATCTATGATGTTACCTACCTACTAATAATTAGTATCTTGATAGTGTAATAATTATTTTCTTTGTAAATAACTATTTAAAAAAAATAATACTCGAATGTTATTAGTTGTTGAGGCATATAAAGAGTCACTTAAAGCACATACACCTAGGTATTTATTAAAAATTTTTGAATACGTACCTATGATAAAAAAAACTTTAGAACTTTTCCGACCACTCCTGTTAATGCAGCCAAGCACACGACAATTTGGAAATTTGATGATTATACAGTTTTTTATAGTTTAATAAACACACTTATAACGTTAATATAAAGTTGCTAACACTCAAATTCACTAAATAATGATTTTAACCTCTACACCTAGTTGACACTATTGACAGGTCATACTCATAATGATGGCCGGCTTCAATCAAGGGCGGGTATGCCAGCTCTATATACTCTGTCCTCGGTGGAGTCCACTAGGCACCGTCCATTTGCCGGCGGTCGAGCCAACCGGCGGCCAGCTGTGGCGATTCCGTCGATTCTATAAAAGGGAACGCTTTTTTACAATCAGTCGATTGCAGCACTCTGAATGTAAAGCCACGTTTGGTAGTTAACAGTTAACAATAATGCAACTAGTGCAATGTGACTTGCATTATTTCAAGTCTCAACCTTTTGTAATACATCATTTCTGTTTGCTGCTTCACTACCGGTTTTTCATACAACACGGCACCATTCGATATATTTTTTTATTCACGCTTCTCACAAGTTTCGTTGTTGTACAAACGTATACACCAAACTCTTTTCTAAAGGAATTCGTGAATGAACAACAAAGTTAAATCTACGTAAAAGAGCCAGGTTCTCTTTAAAACCGCTATTGTGGCACCCGCAGACCCAAATCTTCTTTTACGGGTCATCAAACGACATATACAAATATTTTATAGAGAAAATCGTCAACACTATTTGGGTACACGATTTTCATATCCCACTCTCCGAATCTAGCTGACGCCTATAACTATTTGTATCCACATTAGTCTCCTGTAGTATTTCAACCCGCCAAAACCATCTCCTGAACCTACCTTACCAGTCCTTTTATGTAAAGAACTGTTCCACTTAGAAGACATCTTTCATGTATGCAGATCCCTAAAGTTCGTAATTAACGTCCTGGTCCATTCCTTCGGAACGAGCACAAACATTTGTCTCCTGGTTGCCGAGAACTACTTCGAAAAGGGTTTCGTCTTCAATCCACTGGCCAAACAGTTTCCTCGTCGGAAACTAAATGTGACTAACCAATGCGACCCTACCTTCTGTGCGACAACTAGCACAGATTCTAATCTCCTTGCTCTTGACAAAGTAAATTCAGACTGCGGGAATTTCGGTATTCAAATTTTCACGTTACGAACCGACTAGCGCCGAGGACGAGGGGACTGCACGTGCTCTTCAACCACATCCTCCCGTTTCTCAAACGTACTAGCGTTCTTTAACTAAATTCAAACGTTCATGAACGTTTAGCTAGCGGCTGAACTCCGGCATAAGGACTTCACATCACGGCTGCCACCTGCGGTGAGTCCGCTGTAGGAACATCAACCGGATTTCTCCAAGAAGTCTTCACCGCGACCGTGCCTCCAAATTTAAACAAAGTTCTCCACGTCATGGATTTTATAACTCCCTTAGGAGATACCAACGCGACCCATCCCATGCCACTGGGAGTGGAGTGGCTTAGCTATTTCTATTCAGCAAATAGATAATAGAATTGCCAATGGCGAAATCAAAATTTTCTTTAAAATCTTCATATCGCGTATGTGTTGTGGGTAATCTTAGTTCAAGTGAACATGTACTGACGCGACGGTTGGAAATTTATTTTCGCTGTGTATAAAACATAAATTTATATTATGTGGAAATCCTATCGGTGGTATAGGGTCGGCCCCAGTGGAAAATATTAAAAGGTCATTGGGAGGTACTCCACCATCATTTGAATTTTATGACTTTATAGTCAGGATTATTCTAATTTCAGATTAAAACATGCCTTTAAGATCCAATAAATAGTCTTTAACAAATACTTCGATTTTCAATATTTCTCTTATTAGAGCCAACTTCGCTAAATTCTATTGTGTTCTCAAATAGTTTTTCTAACGCTCCTGCTGTAAGAGGCACCTTACTTTCGCACATCAAGTCTCTAAAGATAAAGGGATATTTCAATATTACTTCGTGAATTCCACAAGTTTCCAAACTCTATAAATTGACTTATTGGTTCTTTAACTCTATGGTGAGCATAAAACTTGAAGGCATCTGATATACTGAGTATTAATAATTTGTTAAATAGATACCTTCAAGAATCTTCGCGTTCTCTTCAGTATTGTAAATGTAATTGCATCCTGCTGTAGAAAATATTGAATCGGATATAACATTGTCCGGTAGAGCAGATAAAATTTCCTTAATAAAAGTTTCTAATTTATTTCGTATGTTGTCCTCTGCATCGATCAAGCTGAATGAGGTATTATCAGCATCAACAGTTATTATAGCATATAGACTGTCAGCCTGGAAATGAGGGCCCAGTCCGCCATGTATTAGAGATAATGCAATGACTCTTCCAGCTTCATAATAAAGTTTTTCGTTCAATGACTTATTATTGGGATATGTATTTCTTATTAACACCAGTGAATAAATTTCTGGAACTCAAATATGTCATTAACAAACGGAACATCTCTCGTGCGGGACCACCATCATCCACAGCACCTTCAGAAGACCTTCTAATGTCGCTAAAATACTGATAATTTATAAAATGGTGTGACGTTCCCCCAGAAGCACTTTCCGTAACACTTGCCCTAAATAGCCAAAGCAGAGGCAGCGGCCTGACAGCTGCAGTGGAGACGGATTGGATAAAAAAAGGAAAAATGATAGTACCAAAATTGACGGCGCCACTTGGTTTAACGCCACCGCTACTTCAATATCAAGTGTAACCGAGAAAACCCAAGTAAGTTTGTTCTCAATAAACGTATTAAGTACTTTATCTACTTTTTATCTAGTTTAGTTAAACCAAGAGTCAAATTTTTGCTACACAAATGTGTAAAGGTTTATTGAAAGTAAAATATTTCTTTACAAAATATCCAGTCCAATAATTCAATATAATATTTATATATAATAATATTTCATGAGCACCTGGTAGGTATAAAATAAGATATGATAGTAATGTTAGTGCAAGCTTTACCATACGTGTATACACGCGCAGAGTACAGTAGGATATTTGTAAATAAACAAAGGAATAAGATGAATCTACCTAAAGTTAGGTAGCAAAAATTGATATTCATATAAATATAGGTATCTAAAAAAAATGTAACACACAAAACAGTATAAATTGCAGCATATAATTATTGTAAATAACAAAATATAGATGGTAATTAGCTCTATCAGCAACACAATAATCCTATAAACAAAGTAGAGAGAGAGCTGGGGGGTTAACCGCTACCATAAAAGGGCACAAAAATTTCCCCCAACGGATGAATTCCCCTGACTTCCTGATAAATTTCCCTGACTTCCTGATGAATTCCCTGACTTCATCGCGAATTCCTCTGACTTCCTCGTGAGTTCCCTAAATTCCTTATGAATTCCCTTGAATTTCTCTTGAGTTCCTCACAATTAATTCCTCATGACTTAAACATACCATATTTTATCTTTCAGATCTTCTATAGTTGTAATGGGGTAATAACGGTAATAGGTGTAATGGGGTAGTGAAGCGCAAGTTATAGCCTCTCCTACTCAATTGTTAACCTCACCTTCGCGATGAGTTCAATTTGAACTTGGTGCACCCTGTTTTCACTAACGAGGCTCTAACGACCGAGTAAGGGCGGAATACCCCTTACCTTTTGCCGTGAGCACATCCACCTTCTCACGAAGAGTGCGGTAAAAATAACCCACCGCACACAAAGGTTGCTTTTGGAATCGTTTGGTTACTCCATCGTCGCAGTTTCCTTCTGTGCCATGGGACCACACCACTCGCCTTCCGCAACCGAGCTGGTCAGTTGCATACCTGCTCCACCTAAAACTTCAAATGCAGCTTCGTTTTCAGTCGATTAAGGCTTTAAAAAAATGATGGAGCGTTCAAGTGGGACAAAATCATCCGGAGGTAAAATACCCTCCCGATCGGATCTCCGGGGGAGGGTGCCCCTAGGGACACCTCATCGAATGTCGAAAAAACACCGACAAGTTAAATCCAACAAAACTAATTCTTTCATCTACGGCGCTTGGAATGTTCGTACTTTGAACGACAGCACTCGCACCGATCGGCCTGAAAGAAGAACTGCTCTAATAGATAGAGAACTTCACCGACTCAATGTTGATGTTGCAGCTCTCAGCGAAACTCGATTTTTGGAGGAAGGCTCTCTCACAGAAAAGTACTACACCTTCTATTGGAAAGGTCTTCCCACCAATTCAAGAAGACAACATGGAGTAGGATTTGCCGTTCGGAATCAACTTATATCCAACTTAACACAAGTACCACAAGGCCTATCCGAGCGTCTAATGCTGCTACGCTATGAGCTATCAGATGGCAACGCGGTAAATCTAATAAGCGCCTACGCTCCCACTCTGGATGCAAGTCACGAAACCAAGGAAAGCTTCTATCAACAGCTGGAAGAAACCCTCTGTAGAATACCTAAAACGGAACGACTCGTTATTCTTGGCGATTTTAACGCTAGAGTAGGGAGAGATGCAGACACCTGGCCAGGCATCATAGGCAAGAACGGTTTGGGCAACATGAACGCTAACGGTCAACTACTCCTAACTAAATGCGCCGAACATGATCTAGTTATAACAAACACCATTTTCCGACAAAAGGATAAATTTAAAGGCACCTGGCGTCACCCCAGATCAGGTCACTGGCATCTACTGGACTATGTAATCGTACGTAGGAAGCATCTCAAGGACGTCCAAATTACAAAGGCGCGCATTGATAGCGAATGTTGGACCGATTATCGTCCTGTTGTCTCTAAAATGAAAATTGTTATGAGACCCAAACACCGAAGAACTCAAGTAAAACGTAGACTCCGTCTCTGTATTAGTAAATTGCGTGACCAACGGACCGTCGAACAGCTAAAGCAAAAAGTTCAAGAGAATTTGAGTGCACTAGAAGAAATCAATTCTGTAGATGTCGCTGCTACCTGGACACAAATTAAAGACAGTTTAAAAAGTGCGAGTGAGGAAATTCTTGGCACTGCAGCAAGTAAAAAACAGGAGGACTGGTTCAATGATAATGAAGCTTTTAACAAGAACTTCTTGACCGCAAACATATTGCCTTCCAAAACGCTATCAACCACCCCAACGACTCATCAAAAGCAGAAGCTTTTACCCAATCTAAGTATGAAACCGCAACGCGAAATCAGAAGAATAAAGAACGAGTGGTGGGCAAGCAAGGCCAGAGAAATTCAAAGGTACGCCGATTCACACGACTACAGGAATTTCTTTCAAGGAGTAAAAGCAGTGTACGGCCCCAGTCGGAAAAATATGTGCCCTATTAAAGATTTAAATGGAAATCTCCTCAAAGAAGACCAGGAAATAAGAGCCCGATGGAAGGAACACTACTCTAACATTCTTAACCAGCAAAGTCAAGCCGATCACGATATTATAAATCTTATCCCTCAATATGCCACCTTCGAAGACTTAGATAAACCACTAACAACGGAAGAGATCTTAACCGCCATTGGGCAGCTAAAAAATAACAAATCTCCCGGCGCCGACTCACTCCCAGCTGAGATCTTTAAAGCTGTGTCGTCAGAGCTCATACCCTACCTCAAAAAACTGTTTGATGTCGTGTGGGAAAGTGGTCAAGCTCCGCAGGAGTTTCGTGATACACTTTTAATCAACCTCTTCAAAAACAAAGGGAGCGCTGCGGACTGTGGAAATTACAGGGGTATAGCTCTCCTGGCTGTTGGAGGGAAGATACTCACTAAAGCGATGGCAAATAGGCTAACACCTGTTATGGAAAAGTTACTTCCTGAAACACAGAGTGGCTTTAGACCAAACCGAGGCACATCGGATTTAATCTTCACACTTAAACAGCTTCAAGAAAAAGCACTCGAACATCAAGGAGAAATTCACATGGCCTTCATTGATTTAACCAAGGCGTTTGACTCGGTGGACAGGGAAGTGCTCTGGAAAATTATGTTCCGCTTAGGTATCCCTAGAAAATTTGTGGAAGTATGTCGCAGTCTACATACAAACAATAACGCCCAGGTTATGTATAATAATGAGGCAACCGAACCTTTCCAAACCCTCACTGGAGTTAGGCAGGGATGTGTCCTGGCACCCCTACTCTTTAATTTGTTTACCACTGCTCTAACAATTATTGTTGACAACAAACTGACAGTCAGAGGAATAGGTCTCAGATACCGTTTTGATGGCGGTCTCTTTAACATAGGGCGCTTTAGAGCTTTCACGAAGACACGCACACGATTTATTTGTGATCTCCAGTATGCGGATGACTGTGCACTTTTAGCCTCTACGCCGGAAGAGCTCCAAGAACTTTTAGATGTGTATGCCCAGAGCTATGATTCCTTGGGACTTAAAATCAACATTGGAAAGACTAAAATTATGTCAACTCCTCATCAAGTGAACCAAATAGACATTACACTTAACGGAAATTCGCTTGAAGTGGTGGATCAGTTCAATTACTTAGGTAACGTTGTTAATGACAAAGCAAACATGGACAGCGAGATTCGCAATAGAATTAACGCTGCATCTAGAGCACTCTGGGGACTTAGAGAGAGAGTATTTGACAACCACGACCTTGCTTTGTCAACGAAAATGGCTGTCTACAGAGCAGTTGTCATTCCAACACTGCTATATGGATGTGAAAGCTGGGTCACTTACCGTCGTCATGTGAAAGAATTAGAACGTTTTCAGCAAAGACACCTCAGAAGTATGATGAAAATCCGTTGGTTCCATCACGTATCAAACGTGGAAGTTCTCAGGAGAGCAAACAGCCTTCCAATTGAGGTGCTTATTTCAAGAGCACGCCTAAGATGGGCAGGTCACGTTCATCGTATGCATGATAACCGCCTTCCTAAATGTACACTTTATGGTGAGTTGCTAAGCGGTAGAAGAAGGCGTGGCGGTCAACGAAAGAGGTTCAAAGACGCTCTCCATGAAAATCTAAAATCCTGGGGTATTGCAGACGAGCAATGGGAACAACTTGCAGCGGACAGAACCGAATGGCGAGGGATTGTGGCCAGCTATCAAGGAAATGTTGCTGCAAGAAGGCCGAATCCAAGACCTAACCAGGTCTATGTTTGTCCTGACTGCGGTCGACATGTGCTCTCCCGAATTGGCCTCTATAGCCATAGTCGTGTGCACCGTAGATGAATGGGAATTACAATAGACTACACCTTTTACTTGTTTCTTATTGTACACAATCTATCGACTGTAACATTTTTATACTCGGACTCGAGTAACGGCTAATAAAAAGTTACATGTATTTTTATTTTATAGCTCAGTAATCCAAGTGTAATAGATTTCACGGGCAATGGTGACTTTAGACATTTGACTTCAATTTCTAATTTAAATATCTTTTAAATTTAGTTAATGTAAAACATTTAAGCCCAAATTCGCCTTAAGTGGCCCCCTTTTCAATTTCTTCCTTTTGCCTACGAGGCTTCATCGTAAAAGTGACTTTCTCAGATTTATTATTTTTCAACATTTTTTAAAATACATTTTAATCAAAACCTAAGACTGAATTTCTGTTGTCGATTAGTTTCTACTTCAAAAAAGAAACTTGTAAAATAAATTAAATCTATTCAAACTCTGTTCAATATCCTTTCAATAAATATTTTTGTATTCTCTTTTAATCATCGTGTCATTATTTTTTCTTAAATAAAAAACCTTCAACAACTAGGGTGTAGCCGTTGACCCTACAATAGCTATTTAATAACCAAACAAGTGCTTATTTAAATAAAGTGATAACAATCAGTGCAAACTACCATATACAGGGTGTAGCATTCGACCCGAAACAGCACTTACTAAAACCAACCCTGAGACTCAACCCATCGAAAATAAGTGCACGAATGCCGTCAACCGTCTCAGCTCTAAACCCCCACAGTTCCAAATTTTATTTTCCAAAAACGAGGGGCGAATTCGTATTCAGCCGATCTTATGCGCGAAATTAAAAAACTTAGTAATACTAACAAAGATATGGCCACATCGCTAAATAACTGCATGAAAAAATTGACGATTTAAACGCTCTGATAACCACCCAGCAAACAAAATCACATTTTTAACATCACAACGTCGTCATTTTTGAAGCAGTGACATCGTCATTCTTGTTTGCAACCATGTGGTAATGCCGTCACAATGACGCTAAAGGGCCGCACTCAGACACGTCGTTAAAAGTGACTTACTTATTTTCCACTTCTATGCCACACCAGCAGCACTTCTCTGCTACACCTGCACCACTCATTTGTGATATAAATATGACCAAATTTTATATATTATAACCACATGAATTTTACTGCTGAATTACTTTGAAAACTAATTAAAAGAACCTATTTTGCAACAAATAAACCACTTTTATATTACGGAGTAATAACTCCAAAGAAATTTAAAAATCACTTATAAGTGACTGGGAATTCATTATTTATTGATACCTATGCAGTTCTACTTATGCGGCCGTAATAAGGTCGAAATTGGTCAGAGCTCGTCGAGGTAACGAAGCTACTAGTTTTTTTGAATGTACAGACCCAGTCCTTTTTTATACGGTTTCAAGTATAGTCCGCTCCCTGATTTATTTCCACCCATCGCGATTGCTTCCATCGTTTGGTTGTGACGTTGAGATTCCTCGAGCTGTTTTTGAGCGGTCTTGGCGGCATTTACCGCTTTGGCAATACCGGCAGCTCCCCCAGCTAATCCGCCCAAAGCCGAAAGGCCTGCGAACATGGGTAGTAAAAACGGAAGGAATCCTCCTCTCTTCGGTATGGGTAGAACTCGAGGCAAATTAATTTTTTTCGATCTTCCCACCCGTTGAACGGCCCGGCCCTTCTTGCCGCTAACAAAGCTAGCTTAGAGCCCTTTTTCAAATCTTCAATTTTTCCAGATTTTAACTGTAACGCAATAGGCTTCACCACACCACCTTTAAACTGAACCTTTTTCGGACTCGTTTTTACCCTTTTTTTCGGACGTGGACATTTTACACCCATCCCCAATTTTGTTTTAGCTTTCATTATGAACTAGATAAGCGGCTGCTTTTTCTCCAAACGATGCGTCTTTCGCTTTAACACGTTTCCAAGCTCCTTCAGCAAGTCTGCGATCTGCCGCGTGTCTAAGTGGTAACTCACTACTGACGCTATACTCTGTATCATGTTCCTTACATAAAGAATCCAGTTTGTTAATCCCGCTGTCCCCTCGTCGTAAGCGCTTTCCGAGATGGGTGCCTGGTCCACAAAACTGGTATCTCCCTGGAATGTGTATTTCGAAGCTAAGTTTATTAATCAGATCGTTTAAAACAGAAGAAGAGCGTATCGCAGGTTTTGACGGAACCTTGAGCCCGCCACTCACGGTCCAGGTGTTGTTGTAGTATATTCCCCTTACCGCCAATATGGCCGCTCAAAAAATTACTAAAATTTGCTAAATAAATCATTTGCCCAGGCCCACCTGGCAAATACCATAAAAAAAGTCCTTAAGACACCCTGCACACCAAAAAACTACATTGGATAACTAAAAAATCTAATAAAATTAGGGCACCATCTATAATTCTCCATAATCAAAATTATATCATCAACTTAGCTAAAACACCTCATTCAATCAAATTATCAATTAAATTTTACAAAAGAGTCACTTCAAAAATACAGCCCCCTCAAAACCTTCAACCATTAGTCATTTACTCTCCCAATCTCAAATCATTAAAATTTAATTTCATTCATAACACTTTTTACAAGCCCCCGTATATTAATTTTAACGTCAATCTCAATTTCCCCACATTATCTTAAAACCCCTTTTTATCATCTTCACGAACCGCCCATAAAACAAACTTTCTAAATACAGACCAGTTTACATGTTCCCGTGAGTTGCTGGTCACTCGTTCCTATCTTCGTATTATCATTCTACATTCAAACTTTCCCTTCATTCAAAACCATAAGTCCAATTTACTATTTCCCTTTTCATGCTGGCAACCCGTCGCCAACTTCACTCCGTTACCCTACATAAATTATTATGACCGCACCCAGCTTCAAGCGTAACGCTTAAAATGTAACTATCAAAATTGGTTAAACCCGAACTCTCAACGCTACCTTACGGGGCCATTTCCAGACCGCGGTCATATTCACAGTTATCGTAAATTATTCCCAAATTAAAATAGATTTCCATGACATTTTTACATTATTATATTACATTTTTCACGGCCCATTCAATCATCTAACTTTTATTCCAAAATTCCAAAATTTCAAAAAGTATTGCACAATGTTACGCAATATTTCGCAATCCTCGCTCAAATGAATGGTCGGTTCCGTTTTATTTCCCATCCAGCTTTCATCCAGCTCTCGGCTACGTCGTGCCCCGTGTTCTGTATAAAAGGAGAAGCGTGCCGAGGCTCCGTGAAGTTGTGTTTCCGGTATCTACGATTAAGTTCTTACTTCCCGCGTTGCCCTTTGGTCGCCACAGAGCCTAAACCCAAAGTAGTGTTTTCCGGCTAAGTAACGAAACCCAAAGTGTACCCGTGCCTCTTCCTAGGACTCCCCTAGTAAAAAATCGGTGTTTTAGTTTTAGTGAATAAAAGCCAAGTGCAATTTTTTGTTTAACGCCTACGCGGCCCTAGTTTTAAGTGAATAAAATCCGTCTTCACGACATTAGTTTATAGTAAATTAAATTACAAGATCTGATTAAAAATATAACGAACCACGCAACGATTAAAGGCAAAATTCTACGTGTCGACAAGTTACTGAAAAGAAATTTTGTTAATTTTACAAAACCAAATCAACAACTCTGTTTTTTCATCTAAATAAAATATTGTAAATTCGTTTTAAACCAAGTGTGTTTATTCAACCAAAGAATATACAGGGTGCTCAAGTAGGCCCTACTCCAGAATCCCAGAAAGGGAATTTTAGCTAAGAAAGCTTATACAGGGTGAAGCTTTGGACCCTCACCAAGAAATAAAAAAGCAAATTTACCCTCTGCTCTCATACAGGGTGTACATATCGGCCGAATCCTTCCGTTTAAGGACATACCACCCCAACCTACTTTCAAATAAATTAAGTGCACGAGTGGACTCTGGTAGTCTCAGACCAAGCTAGCCAGCCCAAACTCTTTCTCTTCCTGACCTTGAGAATCAACCACGTGTTCACGACGTTCAACGTGGGCCTTAAATATTAAACCCGGAGTCCTATGCGTGTTCAGTGTCCGGTCCAGGAGGCGCGTCCCCGACCTGTCTTCCTGTAACTTTTGACATAACGTTTCCCATAGCGGGTTAGTTTTCGGTTTATCGTCGTGATCGATAGTCTCACGTACACTGTCGATATTAAGATGCGATTCGTAAAACAGAAGGTGATTTTTCCTATCGAAAATCATACATCGAAAGTTATGGCGGCGATGAGCGAAGAACATGTTGAGAAAAAGAAACGACATGGCGATTTATTCAATGACGATGTTCGAGCTCTAATTGCCGGGCCTTCCGGGGTGGGAAAAACCAACTTGGCGATAAGTTTGCTTGTGAACCCGAACGGTTTATGTTTCGAGAATATCTATATTTATTCCAAGTCATTAAATCAACCTATGTACTTATATTTGGATAAAATTTTAAGCGACCTTCCCATTATCGGATATCATAAGTTCCTCGATGACACCGAAGATATTATTTCGCCTGGTGATGCAAAACCGAATTCAATTTTTATTTTCGACGATGTACAGTGTACTCCCCAAAGTCCTATAAGGGAATATTTTAGCATGGGTAGACATAGACTAATAGATACATTATACTTGTGTCAGAGCTACTCACGCGTGCAAAAGCAGTTGGTAAGAGACAATAGTAACCTCATCGCTCTATTTGAGCAAGATGACCTCAATTTAAAACATGTATTCAATGGTCATCATATTTCCAATGACATGACTTTCAAAGAGTTTAAGGAATATGTTGCCTTTGTTGGAAGGAAAAATTCAATTTTTTACTCGTGGATAAATGTGCGGACGTTAAATCTGGACGGAGGTATCGGAAAGGGCTTGACACTTTCATATACTTATAAAACGATCCGGTTAAACACTGTTGGTGAGTTTAATGTATGTGTACGTTCAACATGAGGGTGAAGAAAGCTCGTGGCACTTCGGATGAAAATCTGAAGAAGGATCTAATAAAATTGCGAAATATTATAAGAAAGAAATTTTTAAAACTTAAAAAGTCTCGAATGGAAGCTAATAAAATAATGGAAAAAAATTTAAAGCCCTTAATAGACCCACTCAAAACAATCGCAGACAATATAAAAAGGGAGCCTCCGCCTGTGATAAAAACTGAAACCCCTAAGGAAGAAGAAATTGAGGAACGAGAGAAAAATGATGACGTGTTCGATCTAGAAGCAATAGATCGGGGAATTAAGAGAAAAAGTAAAAATTTTAAAATAATAGAGTGGGGCAAAAGTGCACCGAGAACTCCGATGGCAATGGCCCCGCTTGCCTACAGTCAGAAACAGTTTTAGAAACATCTTCCCCCCGCCCTCGTCTGTCTACAGAATTTATGCAGCAGCAGTATAATCTTCCTGAAGCCCGGGAGGAAATAAATACTTCACTAAGTCAGTTCGAACAATTACCAAAAAAGTATTTGCAAATGCTCGTAAGTGATACAGTCGGGGTGACTGACAATCTATACGGAATACGATTTAATCCAGATACTCAAGAATGGATGATCGGCGATAGTAATGTCGAAATAGATGGAAACTCTATAATCGTGAAGAATCGAAAATATCAAGGTACAAACGGATTGTATCAATTAATTTTTATGAAAAATCCTGAAGGTTATACTCATGAAGATTTACTGAGGTACGGTGATATTTTACGACAAACCAACGGTCATAAGAGAGGATATCAAGCAGATGGTCAAATAAGTGGAAATAAATCCAATAAATATAGAACCATAATTAAGAAACTGTTTCCTATTGATTCTAAAATAAGAGATAGATTTTTTTCAGTACCAGGTAAAGGTCTTCGAGTCACTCCAGACGCTAAACCTCAATACGTTTACTGGAACTCTGTGAATGAATTAGTCGATAGACTTAGACTTCTGTATGCCGAAAAAAATGCAGGTAATAATTCAGTAGACAATCAGATTACCAGTATATTAGAAGAACTATCGGAGGAGGGTATTATTAGTTAAGAAAGTGAATCATCATGGAAAAACTACAAGTTGTTCGTGAATTACATAAACCTGCTCGGAAAAACTTTCTCAGACGAAGAGTGATTATTCGAGGACTGCATGATTTAATGCAAGCTGATTTAGCAGATTTCCAAAAATTTTCGAAACAGAATAGAGGTTATAAGTATATTTTAGTAGCGATAGACTGTTTTAGTAAATTTCTATGGACTGAACCACTCAAAAATAAAACCGGAAAAGAAGTTACTACGGCTATGAAAAAGATTTTTAAAGAAGAACTACCAAAAAATCTTCAAGTAGATGATGGAGGAGAATTTTGGAATAAGCAGTTTCAAGATTTATGTAAAAAACATTCTGTAAACTTGTATTCTACTTTCAATCAAATAAAAGCTGCAATAGCCGAAAGCGTGATTCGTACATTGAAAAGTAAATTATACTTTGAATTCAGTTTAAGAGGAAAATATAAGTGGATTGACATTTTGAAAGAGACAACTAAAAAATATAATGATACTGTACATAAACAATTGGAATGCGACCGATCGATGCTAGAAAGAAAAAGAACGAAAAACATCTGCTTCAAAGCGCATACACAAATATCAAAATATTTGGTAGAGGGCGTTTTAGTGTTGGAAATGTCGTTCGTATAAGCAAGTATAAAAGCATTTTCGATAAGGGCTGTCACCCCAATTGGAGTACGGAGCTTTTCACTATTAGAAAAATCCAACTTACTAATCCTGTCACTTATCCATTATCTGATATGGACGGTTCGGATATATCTGGAGCATTTTACGAACATGAGTTACAAAAGGCAAAGTATTCCGATGTCTATTTGATAGAGAAGGTTTTGAGGAAAAAAGGGAAAAGGTTTATGTGAAATTTCTAGGATTGAATAAAAACGCTTGGATAGATTCAAAAGATTTACTGTAAATATTGATTAAAAATATATTCTATTTATTTTAAAGTGTCTTTTATTTACAGTATATTCGAGAAGAAGAACTACCCTAATTTATAAAATACAGGTTTAATTTTTGGAATTTAAGAAAAATACACTTTGTAAATAGTTTTATTGAATGTAATAAATAAACAAGAATTCCATATCTTAACAAGCTTTTATTTAAGTATAGAAAATCAACATAAAAATCATACTAACAATATTTATTACTATTAATATTGATAGAAGTATACATAAAATATAAAATGAATTACATTTTACAATGCTTAATATTACCCAATTATATTTCCTAAATAATGAAAATAAGCTGAAAATGATTATTCATCTCGCAATGAATAGTGTCCTAAGGCTAATGTATTTACACCTGATTCATAAATATATCGCTTATCATCGAACAAATCTAAGACAATTTTATTTTGTTCAAAAGTGTTAACGTTATGAGCAACTGACCTAATTAAATTTTGCTTTTTTCTTAATTTCTCACCAGTCTCTAAGCAGTGTTTGTAATCATCTAAAATTAATGATTTGCCGATAGCACTGATAAAACCTTTTGCCTTACATTGATCTTTCTCAGATTTATAAACTCTAATCGCATACATTTTAGACCTCAAACCTACAAATTCATCAAAAATTTGGCCCTTTAATTCGTCTTTTAAAACTCCCATAACTTTCTTATTAACCCTCGGAAATTCAAAAGGATTATCTAATTTGTAATCAGAAGTATCGAACCATTCATTTAAATCTTCCCTAATATCAGCATAAAAATCTTCGGTTTTTATTCTATAAATAAGACTATCGGTATCTGTATAATACAACTTGACTCTATCTAAGGAGAATTTTTTTTGCATATATTCATAATGAAATTTATATACTTGAGTTTTTGAAATATCTAAAACAGAAAAACCTACTACAATAGGTTTATTGAAATATATTTTACATCTATTTAATTCGACAGCCACGCAATTTTCATCAAAAATGAGTCGATCTTTAAAATTAGGTTTCAAGACGTAATAGTTCATACCAAATGCATTGTCAAAAGCTCTTACTAGTCTAACATCTCTCATATTACGAACGTTTTGATTAGTCTTACCAAACGAGGCATTATTCTGTAATTTAAAAAATTCAACTTCAAATGGATTTTTTGCAGCCATGCGCAACTCGGTATTTAACATAATATACGGTTTCATCCATGGTGATTGGAGAAACTCTAACACTCAATAAACTTTTATTAATTTTAAACCGTGTTTTATACATTGTTGAAGATACATGTAATGAATCACATACTTTCTTTTATTATAAAGAGTTGCCATTAATTTTTTATATTTACTACCTTCCGGAGTTATTTTTTGAGGACAAAATGGCAAATCCGAATGAGCATCATGAATTTCATCCAGATAATCTAAATCAACCTCTAGAATATACCCATGGGACGAATCTATTTTAATTTTTTCAATTTCTAATTCTGCAATGTCTCTCTCCCCCATCCATTTAAAGTGAGAGAGAGGTAAAAAGGACGTCATTGCGTATCCGTAGAGGTTATTCACATCTAAATACGTTAAAAAATGTCATCGACATTTTTATTATAACTCTCCATGTTTTTATTATTAGCTTTTGCATGTCTATGAACGCAAGTTGAGAGACCCCTTCTTATACCACGTTCTATAAAAAGAAGCATCTTCACATCTGTAAAAAGCTCTATTTCTACTTTAGTAATACGTAATAGAGCATCCCATGATAAAGAAGGAGTGGTAATATAATGACATGCATCAAGATTATACGTTTGTAAACATAATTCTCGAAAAGATTCAAAAACATCAGCTAAAAGGAGTACATCTGTTTTTAAATAAATATCAGAATACTCACCTAAGGTATGGCAATTAAAAACGCTCCACACTTTTTCTGCATGAGCGTAATCTTCCTTGCTAATATGTTGATATTTTAATCTATTGTAAAAATTTTCCCTACTTTAAGAATTTACATAATTGTAAGGAAATACGCCCTTTTTTAGTAAAAGTTGGATATGGTCAAGAGGTACTTCAAGGTGATATTTTTTAGTAATTTTAAATTCCTCCAAGTAGGATGCTAGTTGTTCCAAAGATTTTGCCATAAAGTTAAAAGAATCTATAAATCGTAAATGTATATTACGATTATAAATATTCCCGTTTTCATTATATTCAAATTTAAGCGTTTTGGTGAAAGATTTATATTTTTCTTTATTATGAGGTAGTAGTTTAATCGGTCCTTCTACTTGACTACATAATTTATCTTTAAAAAAGTCGCATCGTAAGAAGTTAAATTATGACTTACAACGGGTATATAATTTAAAATTTTATAATTTAGATTACAAAAATTATGAGCTGCACCACGAAAACTCCCTGATAAATGACAATGATCCCTAACTCTATAGTCCTCATCAGAAAACGGTAACTCACATATATGACAGTTTGTGGCTTGACTAAAATTCATCTTTTATTCTTCAGATAGAGGGAGCATTTGAAAAGGCGTGTTGAAAATGTCAGAAACATTTTTTGCAATATCTCTCAGCTCGTTAACAGATCATTCGATACAATTCTCACTTCTATTAAAATTATAAAAAGATGAAGTATCATCAAAACTACAGTGAAAATAATAACCTATGCTGTATGGTACATGTCTTTCATACACCATCGTATATGAAGCAGAAGATGAGGGAGAGATATTTTCTACAGGTAATAAATATGTCTCTAAATCGAAATATATAATAAAGGGAACACGATCCTTATGTCTATAATTTTTAAATTTTACCCATTTATTGTCTAAATTTGGAAATACTGATTTCACCCCTTTAAATTGAACACAATCTATTTTATGAGACTCAAGACTCTCATTTTTATAAAACATACTAAGACATCTATCGCAAATAAATTTCTTTGCTCTTTTTCTTGAGACTTGTTTAGATGTTAATCTAGATAAAGACTTTATATAACACTAATGGTAAGACACTTCATTTTCATCTCCATTATTCAAATCGGATTCTTTTTGAACTAGTAATAAATTTACATGAATATTTTTCACATTATCAGTAACTCTAAGAGGAACAATTTCATATTTTGTACTATTATCCTCAGTGGCATCAATATTTTCATCATCGGTGATCTTCACTACTATATATATTAACTTCTTTACCCATAAACCACTTATCTTTTACATTTTTTTTCTTCAAACCGTAAATATTGATAGATAAGTTGTTCTGACTTTCAAATTTAGGCAACTGATTTAAAGAAAATGGAAAATTGATCTCTTCTACATTTAGAAATTCTGAAAAATGTCTATAAGAAGAAATTCTATTTACATTTCTCTGTACATTTTGAAATGCACATCCTACAGCCCATGCGAAACAACAATCATCAAAACATTGAATATTAACACACGCTTTCCTATTTGATATTTCTTTAGGTAGATCGATAAAGCTAGCACCAACCGAAAAAAAGGAACATTTATTAACATTGATATCTAACTGGATATTTTTTTCCAAGGACCACCCTGACCCACGTTCGGAAAAATCACTTAATTTTTTCAAAAGTTTATCAAAAATATACTCATTATACCACCTGTCAACATTCGTAGTTTGATAATGATTTTGAATTTTAGTATTGATATAAAATGTCTGAGATTCTATGTCATTTTCATCACTTCCTTTGGGACATGTAAAGTTTGCGATAAAACTAACATTTATTTTACATGGGAATAATTTAATTTTTTGTATAATATCTGGAAAAATCAATGAAACTTCTTGTAAGAATATTTTTGGATCTTTAAAATTTGAATTATTATCTATTGTAAGCGTTAAAACACGTCCTTTAAAAGCAGTTTTTGTTATTTTAATATTCCAATTTAATTTCTGTCGTTTACTCATAATGTTAATTAAATTAAACTAAAATTAGAGCAGTAAAAATGTATACATAGAAATCATGTTGCTTAAACCCTATTCAATCAGCAACTCCTTTAAAAACCCTATTTGTTATTTTAATATTATAATTTAATTTTACCTAAAAATAAAATGTAATAAAAATTAATTTTCCTTAAATTCAATATCATTTGCCATCCGCTTGTTTTCAACTGTTTTAAACCTTTAAAAATCAATGATAAATTCTTCTTATTAACACTCTCAATTTCACTCTCCGTCATACTTTTGAATCTCTTAGGAAGAAATATATATTTCTTTAATTCCACCAATTCGACTATAATTCTACGGCCATATACCGCATCTATACTTCTAAAAATTCCAATTTTATAAGACTTATCCTTTTCTAAATCTTTAAATGTTATGATTTCAAACTCGAAAGCCCCCAATGTATTTAGATTTTGTAAAATATTCATCTCTAAAAGAGATAAAATAATTTTCAAGAAGTAAATAAAAAATACATAAAAAATTAAATAAAAACCTGATAAGGTAGAAAATTAACTTACTTGTTATTGAAGTTTTGCTGCAAAATGGATACTGCAATATCGTAATATCTCGCATGTACTATTTATATAGATCTGAAATTAAAAACATATCCCGCTCCATAACGTACTTACTTTGTTGCAAATTCTGTAATCAACACTCATTCAAATTAGAAAGTCACCAACCTTCCTCTAATGCATGTAACATTGATTAGATAAAAATTTATGATACATTCTAGTATTATGGTGTTACATAGGAATACTAACTAGATGATGCACTCGCTGACTTTATTGAAAATTCAGTAGAGTACTACTACAAATTAACAAAACCCTCAATCTCAATCATATTACATGTCATTTATTTTCATAATTATTCAACCCTCAAATAAATATTGTGGGTTCTGATGTAACATCAAGAATCAGTTCGAGTCATGGTCAACCTACGAGGATCTAATAAAAGATACATGTTATCTCCTTTCTCTATTACCCCTCACGTTTCACGCAGATTAATATAAATTCATGAACACTGAATGTGAAAAGTACAATGTCCATTTCATCGATTACGAATACTTCAAACAGTGAGTATGCTTCAACTTCTTTCGATTGTAAGTTTTTATAATTTTGTTTTTGTTTTAGTGGAACGATGTCATAGTAGTGTTGCAAGCAATGAAGTTACCGAAATTTTGAATAGTACTAATGTCATGCATACCGATTACTGTTTTATTCCTCGAACGAAAAAATTATTATTTGAACACAACCAGCTTGCCCCATCACGTGATTCTTCTATTTACGATGGCGATTTTACCAGTTGCAATATGTATTATTATGTTGCTAATGCTAGTGGAGCGTTCGACAGCATTATTTTATGTACTACTTGTTTCACACGAAAATTTTACTCGCAGCACTTGAATCAATTACACACACATGTTCATTGTGAGTTGTGTAGTTTTGATTGCATCAATATGAGAGATTGTTTATTTTTTTTTATTAAAGATTTTTTTAATGTCTATTCTGTAGGAGCCTACGAACGTAATATTTCACCGGTTCAAGAAATTCAGTTGTGTACGTCTTCACCTTGCACCTAAACTTGTATTTATTAAAATATATTTTAAAAATAAACATTGATATATCTATCAATGGTGTTTTATTTATTTCTTTGTATAAAGATATGTGATGTTTTATTAACTGTAATTAATATAAACAAAATAAGATATGTTATTTTCATAAATAAGTGTAATTATTAATTCCTCAGCCAGTTTGCTGCACCTTAGATCTAAATAATGTTACAACTATTTATATAACAAGGTGCAGTTATTGACTGTTAAATAATTCACTCAGATACGCAATTACAAAGTGTTGAATTAATCAGAATACAAATGCAGCTTCAATGTATTGACAAGAAACAGAGTTGGATCTAAGAACAATATAATAATTTCTGGAAATTTAAATATATTTTACCTATTTACATGAAACTTTTATAGTCCTTTTTGATTATCAATGTACGAGGTATAATGAAGTTATATAGATATTTATTCATGTTCTATATTTTCTCTTAATCATTTCATATTCTAGACCCACATATTATACAGGGTTGAACAAAATGAAAATTGCATTGCCCAATTAAAATAACAATATTATACTGAAATATTCTCTTTAGTTCTGTTGTTATATATTGTTCTTCTTTATGAAAAAGGTTAAATTAATTGAAAATAATTTGAACATAAATTTACTTTTAATAATTGATGATTTTGAGAAGAAATCTTTTTCGATTCAAAAGATATAGGGCATTTAGTGGCCGACCAATCAGAGACGACCGTTCTTTCTTGCATATCGACAGAGTGAGCGAGGTGGGGGGATCTAGAAGGAACTCTAGACACTACTCATCTGAAGAATTCAGATATTCTTATTTGAAAAGTACAGAAGTAATTATACACTGCTGTGAAGCAACAGAACGCCAAATATGGTGCTGTTTTACAGGCAGAGATACTGGGATTTTAATTTCAGAAAATTATTTAAATAAAATAAATAAACCATTAGTTCTATTCATTATAAGCTATAGAATATAAGCAGTACGACACCTAGCGGCAGTATTTGAATTAATTCCGTGTAAAAAATTTAACAGCAATTAATTTCATGTATAAAATTTACAACAAAATCTTTTTTTTGTTTTTCTCAAAAAGTAGATCTTAATGTCCTAAAAGTTAATTTTCGAAAAATCTATTTGACATTTTTAATTTTTTTTTATTGGATTACTTGTCCAATATTATAGATATCCATTTGAAATGAAAAATATCTGGAAACATTTCGATCATGTGAACATCTGAAATAAAAACTTTTAAAATTTTTTTTTAAATCAGTTATTAAATTTACCTATTAGGTTTTTTCAAAAAAATATTAACGTAACACGCGTATAAATTATTATAAAAACTGCCTTATTTCAATAGCTATCTAACAAGGTACAAATGTTCAATGTACCCTTAATAGTTCTAAGAATATACTATTAAAAATAACACAAGTAGTACGAATTTTATTTTTAGATAAACAGTAAGAAACATTTTAAAAGAAGAGTTTAATTCTTCATTAATTTCAAAGTTGTACTTTATTTTTTATATGTCTTGCTCAAAATGGGAGCCCCTATTCCGTATATTTTAATGCAACCTAAAATAGGGTTACTTTTATTATGACAAATCGTAGACATTTAGAAAATATCTAGTTGTAAGTTAAAAGCATTAAAACCCATAAGAAGAAGAAATGAATATAAACAGAACACCACAATTAACGTTTAGACAACTGTAGTAAAAATCTGAAAAAAAATTGCATGAATCATTTCATTCCAAAAATATTCCAGTCTAAAAATAACTCATATTTGAACAATATTTACTTCAATTGTGCAGCAGTTTATTTACAATTTTGATATCTTGTATAGTATTTTTCACCGACTTCAACTTCCGCATATAATGAAGAGAAGCGAGCGAATACAGAATTATTATAGGCTCATTGTACAAAGACAAGATAATAAAAATCCGTTAAAAAGTTGTTTTGTATAGTATCATTTACTATAGGCATTTTCTTATAAAACTTTCAGTTCATGTTCATGTTATATTATTGAGAAAGTCCTGATTTCTTATAGAACTTGTAATCAAAAATTAATTATAAGGAAGAAAAAGTAAAATTCATAGAACTTTGAAAGAGTTAACAATCAGCATTTCAGTTTAGAATAACCGTTAAACAAGTTACATATGCAAATATAGGTAGTTTATAAATACAGTTTTTTATTTCCTACTTCAAATTTTGGAATATTTACTCATACAAAAATAAAAAGTAAATCCGTTAGAATACTTTCAACTTTCAATATTATAGCTGTGTACAATTGCAATTAAATATTTTTAAAATATCCGCAAAAATAGTCTGTAAACGTAGACTCTAAGATTGTAAAAATATATTATTTTTCGACAGATCATTTTTATGGCAATGAAATCAAAAGAAAATCAAATGTCTGTAGTTTTTCAAAGTTAATTTTTGACATTGCAATTTTTCTGTAACCTCCCCATAGTTTTTGCGACAATTGCGAAAAACAGATGCGCCAGATATGGTACGATGACCGGGACTAGTTCAGGGGGTCTCTGTATAATTTAGGAACCCCCTCGTAGGCAAGGCACAGGTTCGGAAAAAGAACTTTATTTAAATATGGTTAAATAATATTCACAGTAAACGTTAGACTTAATTTATAGTAATGACATTTCACTTTACACACTGACTGTCCGTTTTTCTGCACTATTCCCGCGCTGTCAACTTGTAGGAATGTTTTTCGTCTTCTTCTTCTTCTGGGATATTATTAATATCAGTCGTATCGATGGGGTTCAGAATAGCAAGTGGGGGTGTGGTAGAATGGTCTGTTACAATCTCCCCCTGAGGAATACACATACGTCCTCGTGTGAACTCCGAAAAATGAATAAGGGCGTGATCTGGGTGAGAATCTCCACAAGAACACTTAGGAGGGTGAATTTCTCTCCGAGGGCGACCATCTAATCTCGGTTGCAAACTAGGAGTCTGAGGGTGCTGTCGCTCAGTCAGAGGTTTATCCTCTGTCTCTGCAGGTTGATTTAAAGTTATCTGGGGGTTTCTCTCGTTTGACTCTTTGGGCGGTCGACCACGTCGGCGCAGGGGTTTAACAGGTAACAGTCTGTCAGAATTGGCTTCTTCTCGAAATGGAGTTAAAGCAGATCTACGGCATTTAGCAAACGGTTGTTCTGGTTTTTGTAGTGAGGCGATTTCATAACTAGTAGGAGTGATAACTCGCTTTACCACATAGGGTCCATCTCGTCTCGGTGCGAATTTCGAAGTATATGAATCTTTGGCTCGACTGAGAGTGTGCGTATTTATTAAGACATGATCTCCTACTTTGAAAGGTGTAGTTTCTCTTCGGATTAAGTCGGCATAATATTTTAACTTATATTGTTTCTGTTCATGCTGTTCTCTAGCTTCTCGGAGTGTCTTACTTAAGTTAATCAAGTAGGGAGTAATTTGAGGGATAAAGTTCTTATTCTCGATAATGGCTCGCATATCCCGTTGCACATCATCTGGGGTCCTAAGCTCGCGTCCGAAAGTTAAATAGGAAGGACTGAATCCGGTGGAATCACAATGAGCAGTATTCATAGCAAAACGTATGGCAGATAACTTTTCTTTCCATTGAGTGCGATCTGTTCCGACAAAGATTGCTAACTGTGTTTTCATATCACGGTTCTTCCGTTCGACAGGGTTTGATTCGGGGTGATAGGCAGGTATAAGGTGCTGTTTAATGCCTAAACAATGCGTTACATGCTGCATTATTGCACTTACAAACTGGGATCCATTATCACTGGTAATCCGTCGGGGAGTTCCAAATCGTAGGATTACTTCGTTTACTAGTGTTCGAGCACAAGCTTCTGCAGTAGCATTCACTAATGGAAATAATTCTACCCATCGACTGGCGTTGTCTTCTATTATGAAAATCCACTTCTCACCAGTAGGAGTTTCAGGAAGCGGCCCAAACAAGTCTATAGATAAAATTTCGAATCTTTGTGCCATCACAGGGGTTTGTAATAATCCGGCAGGTTTCAAATTCTGCGCTTTATATCGTTGGCATTCAAGGCATTTAGAAAGGTGTTCGGTGACGGTTCGTGTTATTCCGGGCCAATAATACCGAGACCGTATTCTCCGAAGGGTTTTATCGATACCATAATGTCCTGCAAGTGGGGAATCATGGTATTCTTTGAGGATTCTAGAGATCTGAGACTTAGGTGCAACTGGTTGAATTTCCTCTTGGTCATCATCAGAGGTTGATCGATACAATATTCCATTGGCCATTACATAACCACGTTCAGTCCATTTTTTAAAATCTAAGCCATTTGGATCGGTAGATTCAAAACAGGTTATAATCTTTTCCACATCGGGATCCTCTAATTGGGCTTGTCTGATATCATTTTCAGAACTTTTCGGTAAATCTATTGATACGTTATTTACGTCGCAAGCTTCTACCTCTATGGGTGGTCTGGATAGGGTATCAGCTACTAAATTCGAACTTCCTGGAGTATAATCGATGCGCATGTCATATTGTTGAAGAGTAAGTGACCATCGGGCTAGTCTTCCTGACGGTGATTTTAATGTCATCAACCACTTTAGGGGCTGGTAATCGGTTTGAATAACAAAACTAACTCCCTCTAGGTATCCTCTGAATTTACTTACGGCCCATACCAAGGCCAATGCCTCACGTTCAGTGGTATGATAGTTACGTTCAGCTGGGGTAAGTAATCTGCTGGCGTATTTAACAGGGCGTTCATCTGAACCTTCCCCCTGGAATAAAACTGCTCCCAAAGCGTAGGAACTAGCGTCAGTTTTTAGGACATAGGGTAAGCTAGAGTCCGCTTGTCGTAGAATTGGACTTGAGGTAAGTAACATCTTCAAGTGATCAAAGGACTTCTGTTGTTCAAGTCCCCATTTCCATTTGGCGTTTTTCTTTGTTAATGAAGTCAGTGGACGGGAAACTTCGGCGAAATTTTGTATAAATCTTCTAAACCAAGAACAGGTTTGTAGGAAGGAGAGAACCTGTTTTACATCTTTTGGTGGGGCTCTTTCTAAGATAGCCTTAACCTTGGCAGGGTCAGGTTTGATCCCCTTAGGCGCGATAAGGTGACCTAAGTATTTGACAGATGGACACACAAAGAAACACTTGGCTCGATTCAAGCAAAGTTTAAATAACTTCAAACGTTCGAAAACTTTTCGTAAGTCCTCTAAATATTCTTGAAAGCTACCCAAAAGTATAATAAGGTCATCAAGATAAGCGAGAATGGATATGTTCTGCAGTCCAGAACGAAATTTGTCGATCAGTCGTTGGCACGTGGAGGGACCATTCCTTAGCCCAAATGGCATTCGTTTATATCGATACATCCCGAAGGGGCAAACAAAAGCTGTTTTATCCTGGTCACAAGGCCTCATAGGAATTTGGTGATATCCTGACTTGAGATCGAGAGTAGTCATATATGAAGTTCGCTTGGCTGTATGTAAGAGATCATCAATTCTAGGCAGTGGATACCTATCTGGTACTGTGATATTATTTAAAGCTTGGTAGTTAACACAAAGTCTTATGCTTCCATTAGGTTTCGGTACTAGTACAATAGGAGCTGCAGACGGAGACTCACATTCCTCGATAACTCCTTCTGTTAAGAGCCTATCTAATTCAGCACGTAGAATTTTCTTACTAGGTTCCGACATACGGTATGGTGGAACAGAAATAGGAATATCATCGGTAAGTTTCAATGCATGCTCAACGTATGGAGTAGGTTCAGAGCTTAGAGTAAATATTGGTTGATACTCCACTAAAAGTTGATTGATTTGTTTCCTTTCATCTAAATTAAGTTGTTCTCCTTCGTTGGAACGTAATTTTGTATTATTCATGTGCATAGAACAGATTAAACTATTTTCATCTGGCAACTGATAATTTGCTTCATCTTCGAATACGTAAATGACATCTGGTGTTTCACCGAAATACCACTCTCCATTGGGTACATTTAACACTATATTAGCAAATTTGATAAAGTCGAGCCTTAATAGAGTTCTACTTCTTGTGTGATCTGGTACGGCTAATAATGATATTGGTATGACTTTATTTTGTAAGGTTATTTCAACATTAAAGATATATGCTAGAACTGTTCGTTCAGCTCCATCGGCAAGTGTCATCGTCAATTCTTGTTGAGTATATGCCAATCTTTTCTCCATAAGTATTTTAAAAAGAGTTGCACCAGCAATACTTCTTTTGACACCGGTATCGACATAAGCAAGACCTGAAGTTCCATATATCCCTAGAGGAATAAGTGCGCGACCTTGGGGTTCCTCAGAAATTGAATGGCAGAAAAATTCTGCTGACATCACAGAAGTGCTTTGGGAAGAAGTACTTGGAGTTACTAATCGACATTTTGGACAATTACTGCGGATATAGCCAGGGTTTCCACAACCATAACAAGTGGGAGATGAGTCTTTCTTCTTAACTTTCTCTTGGCTAGGAGACTCTTGTTCGGTCTCACGTGTTTTAGTGTCTCGGGCTCGTTGTAGTTTGCGACACTGTTCTTTGACGTGTCCAAAATTTTTGCAGTATGAGCATTGATTCCTCTTAGAATTATTGATTTTACTCGTATTTTGAGGTTCAGCCTTAATAATGTGATTAGGCTTCTTTTCTGTCATATTTTGTTCAACTATACGCGCCTTCTCAATTAATTCCTTAAATGTTTCGAAATCAGTTCGTAAAATTCTTTTCCTAATGCGATGATGTAGAAGTCCAAACACCATATCGAGCTGGACGCTTTCAGCAAGTGCAGGCGAGTTGGGTAACAGAGAAAATAGAGCACGCACTCTACTTATAAATATATCAGTTTTCTCCTTTTCAGCTTGTTCCCGAGAAAATATTTCACGATAAATTTGATAAGCGGGCTTAATAGATCCATAAGCATTGCGTAGAGCGGTTATTGCCTCGTCAAAAGTAGATATTGTGGCTTAATGCCTTGCCACCAAGTAGCAGCTTGACCTTGAAATAAAATCGGCAAACCTTTCAAAGCATTGTCATCCGATATGTTCATACACTCCTTGTAGACTAAAATAGAATCAATGAACGACTCTACATCGTCAGTATGATCCTTAAAACGAGCTGCACATTGTGCGTAATTTCCTCGTTGTGGAACAGGATCCGCCTGTCCAGGTACTGGTGGTTGAGCATTCACTAACCCCGCGAGAAAATTCTGTAAAACCTCTTGAATCATTACAATTTGATTTGGTAACGCCATCTCGGAGCTATCAAGAATATCTGGATTTGAGTTTGTCTGTTTTCTAGAGCCAGAACGTAATTCCATAAATTGTTAAACCGTATCAGAATTTATAAAAATGTTGAAAAGTTCAATAAAGTTTTTTTTTACACTCGGTATACACGCACCTAGTAATGTTTTTACAATACAGGAAAATGTCTAAATAACTGTCCTATCAAATATATGCATATAAAAACAGCTCTTGAAATATGTGTATTTTGAGCACTGTTCACGACCTAAAAGTTTTTAAGCAGTGTCCACTATTGTCTATTTTTACTTGAGAAGATAGTCTATTCTACGCGACACACTAAAAGTCTGTTTCTATAAATGTCTTGTGCACTTCCAATTTAACTCGTTCATGTAAACTTACATTGAACAACTTCTTTTATGAATTCTACTATGTGTATCCCTAGGTACTCGGATTTTCTTTTCAACACTTACAACAAAACAACATAAAGTTTTTGTTTTTACACTACTGTTTCACAAATTGGTTTTTTCTTTTAACGTGGAAGTTTGAATGATTAATAAAGTCAGTATTTATTATGCAACAGGTGAGTTTGGTTTCAACACAGGAAATTAAAATGGCCCACAAAAGGTTTAGGTACTTACTAGATAGTACTTAGATGGATTTTATAGCAAAACCAGAAAAACTCGCGAATGCACTTGTGAAACAAGGTGAGGTGAATTTCCAAATGAATCAACAATAATACGAACTTATTAAAATGCACTATTAATAATTGTCTTTTACACGATTTTACTGAAAATTTTATTTAGCCACAAGTTGGGACGCCACTATGACCGGGATTAGTTCAGGGGGTCTCTGTATAATTTAGGAACCCCTTCGTAGGTAAGGCACAGGTTCGGAAAAAGAACTTTATTTAAATATGGTTAAATTCACAGTAAACGTTAGACTTAATTTATAGTAATGACATTTCACTTTACACACTGACTGTCCATTTTTCTGCACTATTCCCGCGCTGTCAACTTGTAGGAATGTTTTTCGTCTTCTTCTTCGTCCGGGATATTATTAATATCAGTCGTGTCGATGGGGTTCAGAATAGCAAGTGGGGGTGTGGTAGAATGGTCTGTTACAGGACTAATATTAGTGGAACATGCAGTAAAACCTCTAATTTTATATATGACAAAATTTACAATAAAATTCTCCATTATATCTTGACATCCTATATGAACATTAACGCTGACAAAGGGCGAGATGTCTAGGTTCAAATTCAAAACAGTATAAAAGATTAAGATTAAGTAGGATCAGTCTTTCGGCTGGTGTTTGTTGCAATCGAAGCATTAGCGTTTTGATGGTAATATGCAATTATTACACTTAACGCGCCAGATTTGTAACTTTGGTTGCAGTCTGGTTACTTATAGTAAAATAAGGATTTATAGAGGAGTTTGCGACTAAAAATATCAAGTATAAAAAATATTCTATCAAACATGATTTTTACTTCAGGTTATTTTAGGGTAAAAACAATCAATTAATGGCCAGTTTCTGAAACGTAAAATAAAGTTATCTATGACAGTAAACGAATAATTTACTCTATTTAACGTTTCAGAAACTGGCCATAAGTAATTTAAATAAATATTAACTGTCACCTATAATGAATCCTAACCCAACTAATATGGTTATTTTCTATCCCCCAGCTTGCCTTAAAAAGTACTTACCTTGTTTTCTTATATTCTTCTCCTCATTTTTAACTAAAGCAAGGATTCTATTCGTTCGTTGGGACATGGTAATTAAAATTAACACTTCCAAACAGCTAACATAAATAAAACACAATTTTTAGAGGACGGTAAAAGAAAACGATAGTGAAAGAAGAGGATAGTCGATTCCAAAAATAGAAACACAGTGTTGCCAAACAGAGGTGGCTCAAGTTTGTATGTTAGCAGTACTATTTACATTTATATACATTTGTATATGACGAGAAATTGCAGCGCCATCACTTGTAGTCTGTTGAACTAAAATTAACATGATTCATACCAACTTGAGCCGTTATAATTTGGCGCCTACAGTTCATCTAATTAAGAATCACGTGATCCTTATTCAATGACAGGCGAGAACAAAAATTTAACTACTCCACCTTTGACCTACTCGGTGTTTTGTAGATCCCGTGTACGAATATTTAATACAAATCAAACCTGAGCCACATATATGGCTCAGAATTGTCTGACTGGCTCAGGAATGCATGTAGAAGTTGCTATCAATGGGTCAGTATGGTATGGAAGATAGAAATATATATATATATAAAAATACTGATAAGGTATTGATCACAATCGACTTTTTGATAATGTTCACAGTTATTTTCGTAAAATACATTTTTTAACAATGGATATTCAATTTCTTGTGGAACTGGCAGACTTCTTATCTCACAAGTTCGGTTTATTAATTGCTGTAGAGGAAATCTGGAGCTTTTCACTAATTTTTTTATATGATATTTCATTTTCGAATTTAAATACGCTAAATTTGTCTAAAGGTCCATACGTTTTAACATCATTACATAAATGTACCAAATTATGTACATTGTGTGATAAATAATGCAAACCATATATTGTTCTATAATCTTTTACAAAATGAATGAGAAATGTATGTGCTTGTTGTAAAATTTTTTTTTTACATTTATTCATCCAATAGATCATACAATAATGACATGGGATAGGTCTACAAAATCACAGAGAGAAACAATACATTTACAAAAACAATATTATTTTAAAATATACAGCTAAGATTAAACACAATTAAAATTGCTCTAAAAAAAAATTAACACTAATTCACTAAAAATTTAAAAACTCATCTACAGAATAAAATGCGTTATTTACAAGATGTTCACGTACAGCCGATGAAAAAATTTATTGACACTTGAAATATTTTTAATATCCGTGCTTAATTTATTGTACGACACTGCCCCTACATAATACCGGTTTTGTTTATATAGTTCCAACCTATGTAAAGCAGATTGCAACGTTATGTCATCCGCATATGAAGTATAAAAAATTGATACAAACACTATCTATATCATTTATATACAATAGAAACAGTAGTGGGCCCAAGATACTGCCTTGAGGCAGACCAATATTTATATTTAGTTCAACCGATTTCTCGCCAAAGTAGTCTACGTACTGTTTCCTATTTAACAGATAAGATTTTAAAAGTTTCTTGCATTGACCACGCAAACCGTAACATTCCAGTTTTCTTAGTAAGATATCATGATCTACGTAATTAAATGCTTTTGACAGGTCAATAAATAGCGCCATGACTTTATTTCCGTTATCTAAATTCTTATATAAATAGTCCAAGATACTTACCAATGCTGAGGTTGTAGAGCGACCTTCTCTAAAACCATGTTGGTACGGAGATAGCACGTTATTTAATTCTAGAAAATTTGAAATTCTTCTTGCTAATAATTTTTCAAAAATTTTAGAAAAAACAGATAGCAGGGATATCGGACGATAATTACTTATTTCTCTAGGGTCGCCCTTTTTAAACAGGCAGATTATTTTTGACAATTTTAGTAAGTTTGGAAAACATCCATCGCCGAAACACAAGTTTATAATATGACTTAATGGTTTGGTAAGCAAATGAGCACATTGTTTTATAATTTTAACAGAAAAGTCATCAAAACCAGTAGAATTTGAGTTTTTTAAATTATTAATTGTATTTAAAATTTCTGTTTCAGTGACAGGTTCAAGGAAAATGTAGTTTTCTACAGCGGAAATGAAATCGTTATCATTTTGCGTGTGCGTAACTGATGTTGGAAGATATTTCGGTAGGTTAACAAAATAAGAATTGAAAGAGTTTGATATTAATTCTTTATCGTAGGTTTCACTGTTGTTAATTAATATTAGGGTAGGCTCTTTATATCTGATATCATTTTTAATAGTACTATTTATTATTCTCCAAACCGTTCTAGACTTGTTTTCCGAGTTTAGAATCAATCTATCAAAATATAATCTTTTTGCTTGTCTAAACACTATTGTATATCCTTTTGTAATCACGATAGTACTGAGCCTCCACAATACCATTTTTTTGCAGATGAAACAATTCTTTAAGTTTAACAGATGATTTTCTTATGCCAGATGTTAACCAATTTTTGTTGTCCGCATTAGTACTCAGATCTTTTTTACAAACTTGAAACTAAGGTTGTAATAATGATCCAGAATTTTTGAAAAATATTAAAAATTTTTGTCAACATTTTGTTCTATGAAAACACTGTGCCATGTTTCATTACCTAGATGAGTTTTAAATTTTAAAATATTTTGCGTTGAGAAAGACCTAAAATTCAAGATATTACTTTTCTGTGTGAACGTTACATCAAACATTATTTTTTGTCCCGAGTGATCTGACAAACCAGTGTGTATAATTTCTTTATTATAATTATCAAAATTATTACAAATCCTCGTGGGTTCATTAAACACAGAATGTAAATGGAATGATTTGATGAGATCATCCAGAGTCGTTGTGTCATTATTCTTTAACATGTAATTTATCTCCACAAATTATTATCCTATGTAAGTTCACTTTATTTAACATTAAATTTAGACACACCTCTAGTTTTGATTAAAAAAATATTGACATTAGTATTTGGTGCTCTATACAGACAAATAATACAATAGTTGACATCATCAAAAGTTAATTTAATGGCGGCACATTCAAAAATTTTTGTCTACACTTAACGCTACAATATCAGCTAAGTTTGTAACCTGCAAAGATCTTTTCGTTAAGATAAGCACTCCATCGTGTATATAAGTGTCTCTGCAGTAACAACTGGCTATGCCATAGTAGCTAAAATTGATGAATTCTATTTCATGTGGTTGAAACCAGGTTTCTGACATGCAGAAAACATCAATGTTTTCATTTTTCATAAGCAGCTCTACTTGTTCTATTTTATTTTTTACGCACTGAACATTATGATGCATAACACTGATACTGTATAGGCCGTTCTTTGGTTGCTATACTTCATAGTTTATTTTTGATTGTAAGTACACAACTTGATTCTTGTAAATCGCGCAATGATTGTCTTTAGCAGAATGATTAGTGTCCAAATTCGTTTTGAAGTGTTTGTTATAATTTACACAATTTATACACGTGAAATTGATCTTCTCATTACATTCCTCTAATTTATGGGACAATTGTAGAGAGAACTTTTGCAAATTTTTTGATAAGTGACCGAAACCAGAACATTTGAAACAACGTGTAATGTGAAAAAATTCTGTTACGATACATTTTCTCCAGCCCACAAAAACAAAGCCATTCTTTATAATTTTTTTAAATGAGACAGGACTAACTTCGGCAATTATATCCATATTGTATTTTTTTATATATTTTTTAACGATTTTCAGGTGTACACCATTTAAAATAATAAATTGATTTTCCTTTATGATATCATTTGATAATTCTTCGTTCGTGGTGTTTGTATGTTCGGCCTTTAAAATTTTTATTCGTGGATTGAATTTATTTGGTATGGTAACTTTAAAATTCTGATTTTATTTTTCAAAAATCTGTTTGAATTATATTGTAAATTAATTCGCTTGATTTAAGTTTTTTCATGTTAGTCAAAGTTTCCTCCAAAACAGTAGGTAACTCGAAAAATTTTAAAAGACTTTATGTAATGGAATGACCTGGCTTGTATAGTTTTTAGGTAGAGCTGTTTGATTTTTAATTGTGTCTAAACATTGGCCTACAATATATTCAATGGGTTTTCAAGGTATTTAAATCGTAGATATTCAGTGTCTAGACCTCTAAAAATATTTGCAAATTCAATAAAATAATCATAAATTTTGCATTCGTTAATATCGTCTGAGATTTGTATCATATGTGTTTTTAAGAGTTTTAAAGGTTCCAATAACAACTCGTGTACATTATCAACAATAGACTGAATATGTTTTCTAGAAAACGTATCTTCAGCATATAATTTACATATGAAGGCTAATGTGTTTTCATTAAGGCTATCTTTGAATAAATCAAAATTTTCTTTAGTTCTGGAAACGTCACAAACGACAGTATCATTGGTAGAATCTATAAATGATTTATTTTTAGAGAAAACAGTTTTTGCTAAATTTATATCTTCGTTTTCAAAAAAATTTTTAACAGCACTTTTTTATGTGAACCTAATGGGCGATTTTCTACATATTTACACTCAAAATTATGTGTACTTAAATGTTTTTTAAACGAATTTAATGATGGGAAATTTCTATAACAATTACCTTCTGCACATTTATAGGTATTATTTTGATCGCAGTTATGTGTATACTTCAAATGAATAAAAAGGCCCCTCAATGAGGCAAATACTAAATCACAAAAGCTGCATGTAGACATTTTATAAAAGACAAAGTTCGTACAATTTTACAACAAATATAATGCAATTTATTCACGTCGCAAATGATAGGTTATATCAGCTATAACGCATGCAGTACTTCTGCTTTTGCAGTTAGATGTCATTTTAAAAACCATTGATATGAATAAATAACCATATATGCTTTGATTCTAAAGGATATTCCAAGTAGTAGAGGGTCCACGCCGTCGAAAGCCGTCAAAATCCTCAAGTAACCCATTCTGACAAGGTAAATAATTTTTGAGCTTACATATCGAAAGAAGGTCCTTAGATGCAGCAGAAATGCCTTGTTGGACTTTTGTTGGCTCTTGCCCAACTTCTAAAAAATTAAAAAAAGATGGCGGAATGGTAATTCAAGAATTCGTGTTTTTAAACGTTTAACTTTCTTTAAAAAATTAACTATTTGTGATATCAATCTCATTTTTTATACTCATATACTAAAATGATGAGCGCCTCTATCTATACTAATATAATTTGAAAATTAAATAAAGTTTTTTTTTAAATAAATACTAAATTCGGAGGAAGAAAGTTTGTGTATTGAAAATTTCAACGTGTGGGCAACTACATTAAATGTTTAAAATTTTTATACACTATATGTGAATGAAAAAGTTTTAAAAAAAAAATTAGCTCTATATCTCATACAGTTTGCGAGTTACAGATTTTTAAACACACCGTACTTTGCGTTCGCAGAACTTCTATTATAAGCATTCGGCCGTTTTCTGGCGCGCTAACATCTGGTTTATTGCAATGCATCAAGATTATATAGATCAAAATATCTTTTGAGATTATATTATCATTGGCATTTTCTTGGGCACAATCACTCGACCATTATCGTCAATGTCAAATTCAAAATCTGATAAAATCCACGCCAAATGATTGTAAAGGGCAATAGGAATTGTTTTAAGTGCCTCCTGATGAGATATGTGTATTTTACTTCCACGTCCAGTGGAAGTATAGGAACGCAAAATATATATATATATATATATATATATATTTGTTGAAATAGGCTTAAAACGTCGAGATTTTAAATTTGAGCGGAAAACAAATTTCTGTCTGTCGGTGTGTAACTTTTTATGCGCATGTTTACTCTGAAACCGTTTATGATATTGACTTGAAATTTGGTACACTTATGTATTATACGAGATCTGGAACTATATTATATTTTGGTCTAATTCCGTTAAAGGGTTCGGGGGTAAACGGGGTAAATAAGGGTAAATAGGCAAATAAAGTAGGTAAGAGTGCATAAAATTGCAATTTAGGGCATGTACGAAAAGTCAAGGTCTCAAAAAAAATGTTGACATCAGCCACACCCACCCTTCCCCTATCACCCCCAATACCACCCACCCCCCACCCCCCCCACTATTATGAAAGGGAAAATAAAATGTGATTTAGTGTGTATACAAGAACGAAGCGTCTCAAAAAATATTTTTGGCATGAGCTACCCCCTCTACCATCCCCATTGCCACCCCCACTCTATTATTAAAAGGAGTAAAAAATTAAATTGGGATTTGGTGTGTATAAGAGAATCAAGGGCCTCTAAATTCTTTTTGGCATTAGCCACTCCCTCTGCCACGCCCACCCTATTATTAAAGGGAGTAAAAAATGAAATTGGGATTTAGTGTGTGTACGAGAACCAAGGGCCCTTAAAATTTATTTTGGCATTAGCCACCCCCTCTAGCACCTCCACCCTATTATTAAAAGGAGTAAAATATTACATTGGGATTTAGTGGTGTATAAGACTTTGGATACAAGATCTGGATGTGGAAGTAGTGATTCCTTGGGCAGCGATTTTTTATCTCAGCAGCTTTATTTTTCATATACCATCTCAAACATTCAGCAGCTACAAATCAGGGCGTGTTTCTCCATCTTTAACAAAAAATCTTTCAGCTCTTTTAATTTTTTTTAAAACTTTCCAATAGTTATCTGTAAGCAACATACTATACTTCCTTCACCTTTTTCGGAGAAAAATTGAATGTCAGTACTAAAATAATTAGTAATTATATTACGTGTTTTATACTTTTCTGCAACATCTTCAGTAGCAATTGTAGCTAAAGTATTTCTGAATCGAATTCCAGAAACAAAATATATACATTCAAATGATCTTACAATCTTGCTCAATTTCATCTATCAACTGATTAAATGCAATGTCGTAGATAATGGCATTATGTACCTGTTCTTCAGCACGTTTATACGTAAAAAAAATTAAGCATGAAGTATGGTAATTGAAGTCATCATATTTATAAGACGATCTCCAATACCTTGAAATTTCTTATGTGGAAATGAAACATACATTACGGTTTTCTTTTTTATCTCCAACTTTAACACATGGAAAACACACTTGTTGAATAATATATGTACTCGTTATATTGAAAATTATCTAGTTTTGTAAGCTCCAATTATTCTTTGAAGCTTTCTTTATTGTTACTGGTGAAAATAATAATGGAAGTAGTAACAAAGCCTGAATTGAAATATCTGCAAAATATTTCTTTGAAAACAGTTTTAATTGCATTTCATATAATATTTACCTATATTGGTGTCCTCTGCGGTGGATATTTTTCTTTCTCTAGCTTCTTGCACTATGGCTAATGATATCTTTGGCCATTCTGAATAAATGATGTTAACTTTTCTTCATAGAGTTGATTGCAGTCAGATTCAAGCTAGAAATATTTTTTGAATTAATAATACATGAAAAATGTTATAATCTGTAATTTAATGTAAAATATAACATGAATTCCTTTTTCCTTCAAAAATTGATCTTCAAATTTTATTAACAAAATATTAATTGCGGACACTTGTTTTAATATCAAAAATTTACAATATTATTTGAAAAATTTCTTACTAGTTGTAATCCGAATTGGGTTCTTAGACATGGAAAATCTTCATATGTTTCCTCCAATCCTTTGGTTTTATATAATTGATTTCGTAGTATATAAGTATATTCCCATGCTTGCAGTACTTTCTGATATGGTTCCACAGCAGCTTTCAAAAAGGTTAAACGGCTTTAACACTCATCTCGAATATTTTCTTTATTCTCTTCCCGATTAACGTCAAGCGGTGATGTATGGGAATCAGCAACTCTTAATGCTGCTCTTACGTTTACATAGCGTGACCATAGCTTACCCCTAGCAACTAAATAACCTACTAAATAACAAATTTTTTAACTTCAATCTATGATATACTACATCTTCTCTAATTTTTATTTGTGCTTTAAATATTGTTTATTTTATAGGCGATATAAAAATGAAATACGTACTCAACTTTAGAATTACCCTTCGATACCAATTCATTTATTATTATTTTCAAATCTTTTTGTCTCACGTCGTTCGTAAGCTTATGCCTGCTGGCAAATGCTAACCTCCCATCTGAGTTCATTTTCAATAAAGATTCAAGACCCTGTAATAACTATTATAGACATAAGCGGTATATTTTTTTAAGATATATTATGAAGTAACTAACGTTTGGAAATAAGCTATCAATTTTGACTTTTTTGGAAGAAGAACACTCAACTTCCTCCGTCAGGGGCACTGCTGGAAAATTACATCCGACATTTGAGGTGTACCATCAAATTCAAATTGATAAATTTCTAAGGTATCAGTTAAAGTTTCGGTTGACGTGTTAGAAATAGTTGGCGTTTCAACGTCCCTCTAAAAGTTTAAATTTGTATTATTTTTAAAATCAATGTAATGTAACTACTTTATATATGCCAATGGACTATTTTGTTGCTGCTGTAAGTATTCAGCGTATGTTTTCCTAAATATCAACAGCGGCCCTTTTTTTTAAATATACAATCCATTGTTCGTTCGTCTATCAGTTGAAAACTTTCGTCTGTTATTCCTTCTTCTGCGAATAAAACAAAATAAGCATTAAAGTTATATCAACAAACACACCATCTTAAGCGTATTGCAAAAACGATACGTATGCTAGAGCGAAGTAACCCGTTAAGACACTGTCGAGCATGTCGTATTTTTTTTTTAATTATAAGATATCAAGTAAAATTATTATAATTGCTCTTTAAGTACTTAAGAACTGAAATATAAAAATTTTTAGAAATTAGAATATCTGTCAATAGAAAAAGTTTTAAAAGCACTGGCCAAGCTACAAAAAGAAATATGAGTACATTTACGAGTGAAATTTTATTTGCAATTGCAATTTAATATCCTTTCAAATAGATAAGTAATCTAAACAAAGAAAATTTTGTGTCAGTAACTCATAGATACAGTTCATGTGGATAAAAACATTGAAAATCATTCATTTTTGTTATTTCTTATTGATTTTTTAATAGTATGTTATTTTTGGCGGGCTTAAGCTGAGAATTATCAATCAAATAATATGACTGTAAATTGACAAATCGATGCTGCTAATCACATCGCATGCAAATAAATGTGGGAAAGTGGCGCATTAGAAATCTTTATGAAGCGTCATGTAGAGTTGTTTTGGATCACTCTGTAATCTGTATATGTCTGTTTCTTATTCAAAAAGAAAATATATTGTATATGAGTTAAAGAAAGCAGAGAAGGTGATAAACTAATAGGTTTGTTTTGGTTCTGGTTTGAACAGTCCTGGAACAGTTTCCGTCAGCATATTCGTATTGGAGGTAGCTTATTACACATCAGAATGTGCCGATCCAAGCTCCGTATCAGACGCGCGTAATTGCACAATACTGTCCAATATTAGCCAATACGGTCTTGTTAAAAGACGTGTATACAAATTCTAAAGGTCACCACATATTATGTGTTACCAATCATTTATTCTCCCTGTCATAGTCGGCTCGTTTTTATAATGATTCATTTGTTTTGTTTTATGATAGTTAGGTTGGGTTTATAAAACAAATTATGATTTGAAATATTATTTCAGTTATTTTTATGTAGAAAACTTATTATCACTTAAACTAACATTTAATTCTACACATTTATTCAAAGAGTGGCATGCTTTATTCTTTTTCTTTGTAAGGCACTGAACCTTCCTTCCTGCTTGCAATCGTCTTTTTCAAGTTCCCACTGCTTTTCTTCGTGCTACAGATGTCGGTTGAACACTTGTCTTTTTCCCTTTTCTTTGTGTTTTTTTACGCAACCTTATGGGATTAGATGTTGAAATACCTATAATAAGTTGACGTGGAATTTATTAGGAATGGGTCCGGAAGAAAACACAAATACACTTTCACTTAGCCGTTTATTCTTTATAAAAATAACATCTTTACTTTAGAAGAGATAACAGTTGAATGAATATTCTAGTCACGAAATACTACGTGACAAAATAATTATTACTTCATCAGTTTTAACATTTAAGTACGTCTGTACCCAAGAACCTTAGCTTACAATTATAAAACAAAACATTGATTCATTTTTGCGTTGCTTATAGTTAGATAACTCAACACTCCCACTCAAAAATTAATCAAAAATCAAAAAATAATAACAATACTACGGCTTTTAGTTTCTGGGAAACAAATAATAATGGTCCAACATTTGTTGCGTGAATTGGAAAAACCCAGGTAAAACCCAATTAGACCATATCATGATAGCCCAAGCTGACTTCGAAGCTTCAGGAATTGTGGTCCCGGTAGAGGCTTCGTTAATATATCGGCTTCCAGCGATCCTGTCGGAACATAGTTTAAAACTACTATTTTTTGTTCAATTTGTTCACGGGAGAAATGATATTTTATGCCGATATGTTTCGACCTTTTGTAGTCTTCATAGACTGGGATTGGGCTTGCAATATTTATGGTCAATAATACTTAAAATTGATTTAGGCCAAAGTGCTTCTCTAACAGCTTCAAATAGTGCCATGTATTCTGCTTCTGTTGAAGATGCAGCTACAGAATGTTTGGTATTCCAACATACTGTACATTCTTTAAATAGTTTAAAAATGAATCCTGTAGTACTTTTCCTATCATTTTCATCACTACCCCATCAGAATCTACAAACCCAATAATTATATCTTTGTATTACTTTGTTTATATACTAATTTAAGATCAATTCGACCTTTAATATATCTTAGTACCCTTTTTAAATTTTGCCAAAATTTATTGTCTTTATTTTGGTATCTACTTAAAATATTAATCGCATTACTAATATCTGGCCGTGTACACAAAGCTGCATACATTAAACATCCAACTAACTGTCTACAGGGAGCTTCATAATGTTTATCTGAATTTAATGCTAAATAATTTAGTTTAACCGGCAAAGGTGTTTTTACAGGTTTACAATCTTCCATATTGAATTTACTTAAAACTGTTTTTAAATGCCCACTCTGGCTAAGAGAAATTATTTTAGTAGTTTTCAATTTTAGTGCCTAAAAATAATTTAATATTCCCTAGCTCTACCATTCGGAATTGTTTCATTAAATATCTTTGAAACTTATCATTATTTCCGAATCTGCAGTAGCTATTATTACGTCATCAACGTATAATGTAATGTATACATTTTTGTACATACTTCCGTTAATTAGTATATAAAGGCACCTTTCTACTGGTGAGTTTTTGAAACCAACCTCCTTTAATGTTTTATCAAAAAGCTCATACCAACATCTTGACGATTGTTTGAGTCCATAAAGTGCTTTATTTAATTTACAAACTTGATCAGAATTTCCTTTAACACCTTCAGGGATTTACATATAAACTTCCTCTTTTAACGCACCATGTAAAAAAGCAGTTGTAACGTCCATGTGTTCCCCAAACAACACAAGCACATCCTATGTATATCCAGTGGATATCCGGATTTGATATGAAGGACATAAAAGGGATATATTTGAAGTACATCGAGACACGCGGTACGTCCGATGGATGTCCGTCTGTCACAACTTTATATATCCGATATCTATCGTAAAGCCTTGGCATTATCCGATGGACGTATATAGAGTCGTCTTTATTCACAAGATTTGGATATCCATTAGAGGACATCCATAATATGTCCACAGAGGACACTATTTCACATAATATCCATAAGATGGATGTCCTAGGGATGTTCAGACGTCATAGAATTCTGCATCTAACGAACGTCCAAAATACATCTGTAGGGGATTCTGCTGGACATAAACGAATATCCGAGATATGTCCAGATGTCAGAATTTTTTATCCACTGCACATCCAGAACATGTCCAAAGAGGAGTTCACTGGGCAGAATAAAAATGCCAGGTATTACAGAATTTTGCAACCAATAGACGTCCAGAGCATGTTCAATCATGTACCCAGAGAAGATTTACTGATGCTCATATATGGACTATATTTTAACAGTGGTTGATAAAATTTAGATCATCTATACAGAAGCGCAAGACAGAATTGATGCTTAAGGTATAACTATCGAAAGTAAAAGATTTTACCAAAAATATTTCAACTGAAATTTGAGAAAATAGTTGCCCCAAGTCAGCACCGTGTTTCGGGGGGTGATGATTTTTCCGAAGGATTAATAATTTCGGTACCCTCTATTAGCGTACACCCAGAGATTGATTTTTATAATCTGGAATAGAATTACTCAAATCAAAAGGGTCTGTAGGTACTAGCAGCACCAGCTGTTGGCAGCCCATCTTATTCATATTTGGTTGAAACAGGTCATCGACTAGTACCTTTAACTATTGTGTGCAAGTTTCTATCAAAATGTTATTAATCGATAAAGCAAAATTACGTTCCTTCACTACAGGTATATCGGTACCTATGTAATTATCTGCAGATTTTTGTACAAACTGTTAGTTGTAAAAGACCAGTGTTTCATGTTTTTTTTATAAATAATCTATTTATTTTCGAACGTGCAATACCTACTTTTTTCTAATATTCTTTTCCTTTAACCACCGTAAAAGTAGAAGTACGCGTACCTACCCACCAATAACAATATTCTTCGAATTAAGTAAATAGTCAACACCTATCTAAAGACACGGCCCTGTCCGAAGTAATTATTTATTGAACAATTTGAAAATTCTTCGCAGAAACTTTTTTTCAATGGTGGAAAATAAATTAAAATCTATCAAGAGGAACGATGCATCCTTCTGAATTTGAGAAGAAACTTTGGCTTTGAACTTTTTTCACAAATTTCAATCATAATAATTTTTTTTTTTTTCAACCTTTAATCTTGCTATAATTATACCTTTATAATATCGGATTAGGTGCCATGATCTAATAATAATAAATTATGATAATCTAAATTTTACCAACTCTCACTGTGAAAATATTGTCCAAATTATTACCAGTAAATTCCTTTTTCTTTTGAACGTCTATTGGATGAAGAATTTTGCATCATGTTGCTTTAAGGAGTATAAATTTGTCAAGCCATTTTACGTGCCGAACATTTCCTTCTAACATTGGCATACCCGATCTGCTGCCACTATTTACACCAGTTTATCAGTTCACTGCAAATATATTAGAAATAAACATAAAATTGTCAATTAAAAAATAAACCAAAATTATATTAAACACACTTATGGAAACAATGAAACAATCAGAGGGGATATACTCCTGACTACATTTCTTTTCTCGTAAGATTCAGTAAAGAGAAGTTCCTATATTATACTATTCTCCATAAGTACACATTATTAAAACTTCTATGAAACAGTATGTTTAGTACTTTCAAGCAGCATTCTACAAATTTGCTGGTCGCCGCTACCGGGTAGCTGCTAGAAAATCGCCAAGACATCACCAATACAATTTAATGAGATTGTTCTCCTACACGCTACTAAGTAGCTGGTCATTAGTCGTTTGTCTCATCTGAGACAGAGCAACGTCCAATTCTTGGCGAATTTGTTTGTTTCTGCTTGTTTGATATCGTGACATACGAAAAATTCTTTAAATTTTGTTTCATTATCTTTTAGATGATTCTTTATTAAAATTGATTTTTGATTTATTGAATCCTTCTGTATGTCTGTTTTTAAACATGGGAATTCTTTCTTTCTGCGTTTCTCATTTTCTAGTGTCAAGAGTAGAAGTAGATTTTCCTCTTAAGCTTGAGAATGTAATAAAACCATTAAAATAAGTGTCTTTCTATTAGCATTCATTTTCGACTGTAGGATATTTGCCAGACGCTAATAATACTGACATGTAGGAGAACAGTAGATGTCTTGGCGACTTGGTAGCAGCTATCAGCGACCAGGGAATTTGTGGGAGAACTCTGATTAAGGGTTGATTTATCAATGCAAGGTTAACTAGTAACTAAAAGATAAATATTGTACAAAATAATATTATCTTCTAGTTAACTTTAACCATGCATGACCGTAGCTTGTAAATGGTTACTTTCCGTTGTTTCTTTATGTCGAACAATAGAAATGAATCAATACACAAAAATGAATTAATTTTATTCAAAAAACAAATAAACTGAATAGTTATTTTTTTATAAATTCATTTAACATTTTCTGCTCTCTCCTTCGCCCTCCTCAGCCATTTCTTCACGCCTTTCTCTGTCTGTTTGTAGGTACTTCCTAGGCACTTTTATGCTGCATCTAAAAATTGAAAAACTTTTTGGTACATTTCAATTTTTATAATTATTTTGGTTCTATTATCATTTTGTTAACTGTTAACTGTCAAGTTTTCTAATATTTTAATGGATTTTGCCTAATTTTTTTCAGCAGTTTTATTTCCTACTTCTATTATTAAATATGGTCCTATTGCTAGAAATGTTTATCTAAATGAGATAGGGCAAAAGGGAATGGCCTTTAATTTGTTTTAAGAATACGAACGAAATGCGTCAAAGAACAGGGGCCGTATTTTCGAGCTTGACCGAGGCGATGTCGTGCACTAAATTATGATATTATGAACTCGTATACGAACTTACCGCATACGACGGATGGAGGTTTAATACACGATAAAGCGATTTCGTGTACGAATGTATTCAAAGTGGTAATTTTGGTTTGTTTTATTTCGTACCACATAACCTCAATGTCTCAAGTTTAGGTTTTTGCTGTGGTTTGTTTATTATTTAGGAAATTTAAAGTAGACTGATTTGAACAAATTTTGGTGAGAGAAAATGGACAAGGGCAGCGTTAGATGACTTAATATAAATATATTCAGCAGCTAAATAGCTGCTATCGACGCCTGGGAACAGGCAGAAGTTTTATCAAAAAGCGATCGTGGAAGACAATTCCATGCCTATGATAATCCATTTAGATTTAAGGGATGACAAATTTATCAAAGGTAGAGGGCATTGAAGGAGTCGGATGAACTACCGAATGTTTTCGCCTTGGACTAGATAATGTCCTCCCCACGTTTTCAAGGGTGCTGAATCAATTCCTGGAGTTAAACCAATTTTTCCACCTCGACAAATCCCTCAAATTATTCAAAAACCACCCCGAAAGTCCCCTTTTCCGTGAATCTGTTTATTTTTCTCAGTTTTTCGACTAATTGTTGTTCCCTCGAGTAGAAGGGAAGGTCCCTCGAGGGATTTGACCTCAGCCACTCCTGTCCCAGGCTTTCAACCCTTGTAGGGGCGGAAAATTGATATTTGTTTTTGTGAGAAAAAAATTAATATTTTGTAGGAGGTGTTTCTTTGAGGAAAGTGGTAGGTGACGAGGATTTATTAGAGGCGAGGGGTTATCTTCACCCTTCAAGGGGGTGGACATTTTTTTGCCATCTATTATTGAAAAATGGTATAAAATATATGTTTATTAAAGCGTTTTTATATATTGACTTTCCACCCCTTTGAAGGGCGAAAACAACCCCCGGGGCCGGTTATATAACCCTGGTCACCTACCACTTTCCTCAAAGAAACGCCTCTTACAAAATATTAATTTTTTCCCCAGAAAAAAAATTAATTTTCTACCCCCTTGAAGAGTGAAAACAACCCCTGGGGGTGGTTACACAATCTTCGTCACCTACCACCTTTCTCAAAAAAATGCCTCCTACAAAATATTAATTTTTTTCTCACAAAAACAAATATCAATTTTCCAACCAGTGGCTGCTGGCGAAGGTGTGATGAACATCTTCACAGACGGATAAAAAAAAGGATGGGGCAGGATGTGGAATATACTCAGAAGTTTGCAAATCCAATATAAATGGGCTATGGATGGGCAAGCCAGCGTAGTACACACAGAACTGGCAGGCATAACCATAGCTGCAAAAGAGACTGTCCATAGACAAATTACGGGCAAAACAATCAGGATCCACAAAGATTGCACACAATCATTACTAGCCCTGAGAAGTTACAAAATTACCACAGGATATGGGAATGTCACCAAGCACTTGTGGGTGCCTCCAGTATGAATAACATACTGATTTGTCGATAACACAAACATCTACAATGAATTCAAGAAGCTGTAGGATGAAACAAACAGCTGTTAGCTTGCTAGGGAACTAACTACTAAAATATCCCAACAAGACTACAGCAATGAACTCCTGGCAATGTCCAGAGGGAACCTACGTTTTATAACGGGAATCCAGACTGGACACTGTCCGTTAAGGAAACATCTACATATATAAGATTAAGCGAAACACCTCTCTATAGAGGTTGTGAAAAGATGAGACGGTTCAACATGTAGGCTGTGTCTGTTCTGCCATCTCATCAATCAGAGAATCCATTTTGGGAGAACGTTGGCCTACTTTGGCTGATGTACGGGAGATGCCCCTAGGCAGCATCACCGCCTAATTCGTAATATTAGATTGGTTGGAGGACTAGGCGAGGGTCTACCTACAGAGAGGATGTACAAGGGTCCCAATGAGGCCTAAGTGCTGTGGTTCAATAATTTTCATTGACCACCCTCCCAACCAATTCCAAACTCAACTTCCTTTTATTAAAGAAAAATATTTATATACCATCCGATCCAAATAGGATTTTGGGATGGAAGAACGAAAGAATGTAGCATGACTCAGTAGTTCGTAAGACAGTTGTCGTATCATACTATTTGCCCTCTACATATGGTAATACAGTTAAGAGCCACCATTCCTTCACACTGATATTGCTATTTGAATTGAATAGTAAAAATGCAAATATGCCACGAAACTTTTAAATATATTACCAATGATTATATATTTTTGTTACATAACTTACTTTGTAGAAGTTCTGCTGTCTTAAATTTTTTAAACACCATTTTTTTCTTTGCGCCATACCATGAATATTTCTGTGCCAAATCATCTTTCAACATGACACTGACAACACGCTTAACAAACTTATAAACAGAACTTCCTCCAAATTTTACCAAATCTGCAACCTACAATAAGAAATTACCAAAATATATACTTTCTTTATGAACATCAAATAATTTTCTTGTATGTACATTTAATGTTATGTTCGGTAGTTATTCAGAATAACATCAGCAAAGAAATTAATTATATTTAAATCTGTTGTCTTCGGATATTTTTCAAGGAAAAAATTTCATTCATCATACAATTTATATTTATATACATTTAACTGTCATTGAAGCATTCTGTGTTAAATTATTGGACTCACACAACGTCCTCTTAAATATCTGTCACACTATAATTTCAATACCTTACAAGCTTTGTGTCTGAGAACCCTTTAAAATTTTATGGACTGTAGATGTGTTTAAGAAGGATGAGGCCTATTTTTCACAAGTCAATATCTTTGGTGTCTAAAAATCTCTATATTTTAAGCAAAAAAAAATAATCAAAATCATTATATATATGTCATTTTTCAAATTTTATATATTTATACGTGCACTTACAAATTCGGTATAGTCTAGCAAATAATGTATGAAATATTGGTTACTCTCGTCCAACATACGGATATAAATTTAAAACTCAGGGTTTACTAAGAAATGTTTAGATATTAGTAATTATATTCCTATGTAAAATTATATCAAGCTGTTAAACTAAACGGGCTGAATCAATAAAGCTTTTTGTTCTTATTGTGCAGAAAATTATTGCTTTGGGTTCCCAGATCACATTAAAAGTATTTGTTTAATGAAAAAATTTAATGTATGGAAACAAAGAAAGTATAATAATATATAATTTATAATCAACTAAAAGAAAAAACCATACATTCTAAAATATATAAAAAATAATATGAACTAATTATAAGCACTAATGAATAAAAAATAACCTAAAAATTTAATGTGGAGGGTAGGGTCTTGTTCCAGACAGCCTTTCTTATTCATCCAAACTTACATGCAGGTTTGGGCCTCCATGTATTATGCAACCATGATATGTTGTAGTTCCGCCACTGCTTGTCCCCGTTTCCAGTGTAGCTGACTCATCCTGATCATTGCTTGGTCTAAAATTGAAAACGTAACGCACATTAATAATGAGACATTATAATTGCAATCATTTATTTAAAAAATTCTGCCTACGTAAATTAGAATACGAATGAGTGTAGAATAAAAGCTTCCATACCTACGAACTTCTATTGTATTTTTAATGTCACAACTTGTATATAAACAATATAATGTAGTTTTAACTCACTTTTGTCTCTTCTGCAGGCTATTCTTTATTCTGTCTTTAGCCCTGACCAACTACATTTTTACTGCTTTTATCGTTTCATCGTCAGTACAACGTTTCGTCCTTAGATTTGACCCAATCGCTTCTAAAATCACAAATAGTAACATTTACTAAATTTTAGTGGTGCTACAGATATTTTCAACGAAAAAATATACATTTTGTTGTGACCATACATTTTTTTGCAGAAAATATGGAGGTACAGTTTATAAAATACATACTCAAAATTACTTGGCATAAGAGCAAATTCTTGAAAAGCCGCTTCCCCTTTGCACCATCCCAACTATACAGCTGCCCCAATTCGTTATCCATACATTATTTTTTTTGTCAGTTCCTTGGCAGTATCTCCTCCCATACGACCGAGTTCTTTATCCTAAAACCAAAACAACCAATGTACCGACTCGCAAGCAAAACTGTATAAATTATCGCTCATACCATTGCAGACATATTAGTTTTAGTTTTCAAAAACTCTTCCATCTCGTTGAGCTGTTCGTCAGTTTTTACTGGAAATATATGAAGAACATCATCTAAGACATTTTCCTTATTTTCCCCTTCAAGTACATTATATTTTTGCTTTAATAATAATTGCAAGGTATCTGCATTATCTGACAATTTAATACTGATCACATTAAGTTGGTTCAACACTTGTCTTTGGAATTCTAAAACATTACCGATATTATACATTTTTGGTTAATTTAGTAAATATGTAAAGTAAAAAAATCTTATTTATTAACAGATAATTTTACAAGGTATAGTGATATATCATGGAAAATAATTTAAAAGACCAAACTACAACATAAAAGTAGGTCGGCTAGTATTAAATATAAAATTAGATGTGAAACTAACCTCTCATTTGCAATTCCGATTGTGAAGTAGGGCAGCAAGAGTTAGTTTGCAATTTTGGGCTATTGGTTTCAGGTCGGATCATGTTTTCACGTAGCTGAAAGTTATTTGGAGATAAAATATCCTCGGATTCTGATCGAGACGATAGAGAGCTCTCAGCCTGGGATCGAACCCTATCAAGTCGTTGAAGGTGCTTTTGTAATTTAATATGCTCTGAAGGTATCTGACTGGATCGAGGGCTGACACTATATAATTCTTTGCTAGTCTTAGTTTGAAGTCGATGATGGAGACCATCAATTGGCTATAAAATTAGATTTATTAGTATTCTTCTATTAAATTTACTAACTTTGTAAAAAACTAAAATACCTCTAATGCTTTAATAGAAATTATTTCTTGTACCATACAAAATTTGTTTATAAAATTTGTAAGTAAATGTGTATACGTTAATTTTTTATTTCTCAACAAAAATAAGGTCTCATATCTTTGAACATATCCCCTTAAATTTGGGCTATTATATTATAGGCCATTCATTAAGACAAAACATTGACTTTTAGTTTTCTTTGGTACAGTAGGATATGTTATATCACTATCGATGTCATCTTCTGAGTCCGTAGACACGTACTTTAAGTTTTAAGTCCGTTTACGTTTTAGCGTTTTCAAATTTTCACTATTTGAAGATAAATCAAATCTGTAGTCTCCTGTGCTTTTTGAACTTTCTTTTTCGCAGTTTGGAAATCATCTAAAAATATACAGTTTTAAATAATACTTATATATTTCAATACTCTACTTTCATCCACAAAAACTTAGAAACATATTGTCCCAATATTTTACCAGGGAAAGTTCCAATCTTCATCAGGAATTTCTCTCTTTCTAATTAAATCCGGTAAATATCTACGTAGATGTTTTGGTAGCCAGTTACACATATTAATTTCAAAAGTGTACCCTATTGATGGTACAGCCTCAACAGTATTCTCGTCGGTGAAATGCACAACCATCCAGGGTTTCTCCTGTACATCCATGTTCCTAAAAAGAAATTTCTATATATCTAACTGTTTTTTGTAACCTCTTTGGAATATGGTAACGATATTTATTATTATTTCTATTTCATAGGCAGCATTTATTTATACAAATTTACTCATGAATTGCTATAGAAAATTTGTTAATATAGGTACCTAAGTAATGCACAAACTTGTTCAAAATATTGTAAGATTTAATGATGAATCCCTCTTTTAATATATTCGACAGAAGTTAATCAAATTAGTCGAAGTTAGTTGTGCAATGTATAAAGTAGCAATACAATTAATGAAATTTAATAATAAAATTCACCACCAATGAAAAAAAAACATGATTACCTACTACTTACTTTCAGTTTCTGTCATAAAAACTATTTGAACCTTGGGAACAATGGACAGTGAATGTGAAAAAATCCAAAGTGCATCATTCTATTTTGTCTCTAAATATTTTATACATTTGGAATTGTTTGCGTAAACTAATTTTCTGACTTTGTATTGATTTGTAATTAATCATCAAATAACAGTTTGACTATTCTAAACCAATGTAATTATATAATGTGTATAGCCAATTATTATATTACTATTAGTGTCTACTACAATACGGGGTACCATAAGCTAAGTTTCAGTACAGTGGGTTCTCAGCATCTCAGAACTGCAACCCGTAAAAGGACGCTGTGTATTATTGTACCTTAAAGCTAAGTTAAAAAAGAAATCTATTTTTTCATTATTTAAAATGTAACATGGGAAAAGAAACGTACTCTTCTTCAGATTCATTATACCGAAGCACTACAAGCTTTCTATAAAACTGATTAAATGACACACATTTTAGCATGTTTTTGAGTTTTATGACATGTTTTTTTAGTGACGACTGATGTATGTTTTCTTCAATAGTCCACTGTGCTAAATCTGAAGAAAATCCTTTATATTTTTTCCTAATATAGCAACGAAAGTTTTCGTTTAAATCATTAAAAACGTTGTCTTCAGTGCCTATGATCGTATCAACATCAATACTTTGCTTATGTTTAGCAGGACTACTTTGAAAATAATTACATCCCAAACTAGAATTCGAGTTAGAAGAATCCGCAATTTCACTGTCATTATTAACCCCAACATTATGAACACTACAATGTAACTGAGGTTCATATTCGTCAACAATTAACAACATGGAATTATCTGTTTTCTCTTTGATTGCTCTTTGACGTGATCTTTTGCCTTTTTGTTGATGGTTCATCATATACAAAATACTTAGGTATAATACGTTATTTATGTGTGAAATTAGTAAATTTTCTAACCTAAAAAAGTGGACTATTTTACCATATTTTTTAATCACGTATAATATAAAATTCACAGAAGCAAAAATAGTATATAGCATACAAGTACACTTTTTTTTAAAAACGTGGCCGGCACAAACTGCGTTCAAATAAAAAACGGTTTGGTGTTTGGTTTGGATTCTTCGATTCGACAAAAACAAACATCTGCGAAACACATGTCATTTTGTCACAGGTCACGGCGCGGTGGTGCACATCGTGATCTCTTTGCTCCACTGAACTCTATTACAGTAGAGTCAGTGCCTTGCTCATGCCACGGTTTGTGGTACGCGCGAAATTTAATTTAACAAATGAGCTTTTGAAAACATGTTTTTATTTAAAATACTTTTCAAATTCAAATCGCTTTATATAATTTTTGATTTACCAAGATAAACGTGTAATCCGAATGTTGTACGAATAAACAGAGCTTCTATATAATTATTGAAAAATATGTTAATTTGGGATATTTAGCAGATAATTTTCATACTTTTAATATTTCATTATTTAATATTTGCGTTATTGAAATATGTGAATATAAATTTTTTTATAGAATTAAAAAACATATGAATTTTATTCATATTCCATCAGATTTTCCCTTTCAAGATATTCAATCTAAAATACTTATTGCTTCTGATTTTTTAAAAAATTATATAAAATGATATACCTTAACAGACATATTATGTATATACCTCCAACAATATACATTGTATATGCGACTGATGAATATCCAGCAGTTGCATATACATTTCATGTCATATGTATATTTAAAAATGTCCAAATTCTAATATTTTATGTATATGCTATAGACATACATATCCATAAGATGTTGTGTGGGGTTTGTTTCTAAATAAATAAATATTTATTTACAAAAGTAAGGCAAAAATGTATCACTGTAAACGTTCAGAATCAGATAGAAAACGCCTTGTATATTAGGCTCTCCAGATAAAATAAAGGAAAATGGATGTTCTTCCAGATTTAATTCCTTCTTATGATTAATTTTTTTACAAACGTAATACAAACCTAATTCTCTTCCATGTTCTGGACAGCATAAACAATTGACCTCTATGGCATTAGTTGGCACGGCAGGTTTGGTAACAATACCACCCTACTGAAAATGTTTAGTTCAACCCGATTAAACGACAGATTTTAAATCAGGTATTTATAGGGTTCTACCAGATGCACCGTAGAATTATACAATTTCTACCAGGTTTAATACAGCTGAATGACTTATCCGTTTTATTACCGACTTTTACGGATTTATTTTAATCTGGTTTTATATGAAATGCAACCGTTTTGGGATATAAGTATATGGTTATTTCGAAGAATTTCTTATAAGGGTTTATATGGATGGACATTTTTATGCGATTGAATACGAAAATTGACTATTATATTTAAATATCATTTTATCAGTAAATAAAATATTTAGAAAATATTATTTTATCAGGCACTTCCGAAGATTTGTTTACAAGGCTGTATAGGCATTGCTTTTCGTATGCGGTTGAATACTGCAATTGATTTTTGACTTTTTACGTAATTGTATCAGTAAGACGATTAATCAGAAAATATCACTTTTATTTAACTTTTTGGCCAAATTATTTAATTTATTTATTAATATCTTTTCTATAATATGGGCTTTTAACCTATCAGGTAAAAGCAAAACAATTTACATACATATATTATTTCTGGTCAAACATTTTTATTATTTTTAGGTACGTTTTAAATATTTTACACATCACGCCAATTCATAATAATCTGCGCTTTAAATTTCGCGCCCGTTATTCCAATAGTCAGACGGGAACAACGTGATTATTTCAACCAATCGGTGTTGTGATTATAAAAGTGCATAAATTTACTTTTACAGCGATTACTAGTAGTTACTGTTGATAACTGAAAGATTTTGATCGTGAAAAAGTAAGTACCTAGTTAAGATGGATTCTTTTATTGTAGGATTTGTATGTGTGGTTATTTTATTAGGTATACTATTAGTTTTAGGTGTGTTTAGAGAATCTGATTTGGCATCTGCTTGGTTTTCTGAATTGTAATTTTTTCTCAAAGTTTTCTGAGAATCAGATATTGTAAAACGTTTTGTTTGTTAATGATGAGAGCAACCACGAATATTTAAATGTATTAAATCGATTAATTTATTGTTGAAATGATGGGTGTGGGACTATATTATATACCAATAATGTAGATTTCATTTTATTTGTAGTTTGCACGACACGTAAAATAATCAAATAAAATATGGCTTATGTGGGGATGGAATTTTCGGAAAATGGTTCAGTAGGCTTGGTCCCCTCTTCCTGGTTTACTCCTCCCAAGCATGAAGTTCTTTGGGTCATTCTGTAGAACATCCCCATCTGCAATTTTGCATTTTTCTTTTCATATACGTGTTCTACGTTGGTTGTAAGAAGCATTTGTGACTTACGAAACTTTGGACAAATGCCATTTTTTTATCCTTGTGGGAGGGGGAATTTTTGACCGAAATCTTTTGTAAATTTTATTTTATCCCTTGTCGTTCAACAAACATAACAAGGGCAAGAATAAAACAAAATTTACAAATCCACACAAGGATTAAAAAAATTGTATTTGCCCAAAGTTTCGTAAGTCACAAATGCTTCCTACAACAACGTAGAGCACGTCAATGGAAAAAAATTGCAGATGGGGATGTTCTATAAAATTACCATTTTTTGGCCGCTATATAAAACCACTAACTCCTTCAATAAAGCACTAAAATTTCCTGAAGATCCCGACCCGTTTTGGCTATAAAACGCTTGTTTTTTTAGTGTGGTATGTTCTTCATATCATGCTTTTTGTCCCAACTAAAAATATTTTCCTTCCTGCTTCCTGTTCGTTCTGAAAATCTGTTAGGTACCTCCCATCTCTTTTTATGTTGTATTTTTTTAATTTTTTCGTGTATATAGATATAAGGTATCTATAATTTTGTTACTATAGATGACATCCATAAAGCTATAAAGAAACTGAAGAAATGTGAAGATACTTCAGACGTCCACTCATCAGAATCTGACTTTAGCAATAATAGGAAAAGGAGCAGAATGAGAAGATGTTTGTCAGAATATTCAAGCAGTGACGACGAGAGGCTTACTGAATCAATTCAAGTTCTACAAAGGCCACCAGTTTTCCCAACATTGAACTCTAATTTTGACTACAAGCAAACCTGGTAAATGTTAATTAGAATAATTATAATTTTCTATACAGGGTGAGTGATTTAGGCCGGCGTAATTAAATATTCTAGGTTATTTCAAATGGAGACCTCTATCTTATACTACTAAAAACAAGCAAATTTTGTTGAATTTTTTTAAATATTTCGTATAAAAGATGTTTGTTCTTTTACTGAATAATTTGAAAATCAAGAATTGATAAACAATTCTGAAATTATTCTCCAAGTTTTCATAGATCAAAATAAATAATTTTGCCTGTCCTATTTTTTCTAAAATTGATGGTATATAGATGATATTTTATTACTACTACATGCTAAATTGTTCAATTCAATAATTTATTTATAGTCCTAATATTGATTAAAAATATAATTAAAGCAGACATCTGCCATACAGTTATAAATATTCAATAAATAAGAATCAAATAGATTTTTTTAAGATATGCGAATTAAAACATATTTTGGGAGAGTTTAACTGCTTTTAAAATATCTAGTATAGGTTTTGGATATATATATATATATATATATATATATATATATATATATATATATTACAATATGTGTTTTTTTATTTAGATGCCGATGTTAAGCAGCGGATGGAACTCGCTAGTACTGATGATGAGGGTATGAATGAAAAATACATAAAACAATATGATTTTTTAACTTTAATTATTGTGTTTGTTTTAGATATTGAGTCTGACCATTAAAGTTTTTTTGTCATTGAAAATAATTTTTATTTCACTTATAGCATCCTTATAAACCCTTTCGTGGTAGCTGTGGTGTAAAATTTAGTAGAAAACTTTATCGAAAATATAAATGGAGGGATGTGTACTAGAGACAAAAATTTCTTGTTGTTATGAAAGAGGCTTAAGGGAAGTTTAAGTATAATTTAGACGAATACACAATTTCCAAGAGCAGACCCAATGAAACTACAGTTCATTTTATTTATTTGTAGGAAGGCGTATAAATTATCAAACAAAAATCGAGGTAATATCAACAAAATCCAAGTACACAAACAGGCTATTTGTTGATCTAGGTCAAAAATGTATATGTGGACAATTTCTTCAGCGTATAATTTATAAATAAGAATGTCGTATAATAGCTTTCGCGATATAGCATTTCAAAAAGAAATAGTTTTTCTGTGAACTTGATGACTAGGTGTTAGAGTTTCACTGGCAGAATTTCTCCCAAAAGACAAAATTTTATTATGGCATTCCCTTGAATTGCTATATCTCCAAAGTTCATAGAGAATTCATTTATGTGACGTTTTTTATTTCTAATTGAATGCCTGACGAAATTGTCTATTATGTTTTCAGCTTATTAGTTACAAAGAAAATATCAACGAATGGCGCCTTTTTGGCCTCAGAGTTTGTTGATTCCACCCATATTTTTGTATAATAATTTCTACACTTATTTTACAACTTTCTATTTAAAAAAAAATTTATATGAATTTTAAAGTCGCAGAGACAGGGCCTAAAACGCATTTTGGAAATAGTGAAAAAGCTATATTTTCATATTTTAAAATTGATGTACCTACCGAAAATAATGCAACATATGTAGATTGTATGTCCGTTCCCAATTTGTGATAATGTATAACTTTTTACAGCACCGCTGCCACTAAATAAAATGTATTATTTACCTGTTAAAAAATCTACAAGGTATTCCATTACTTTTATGGAATAAATATTATTTGTCTGGTTAAATGAAAAAAAACTACTTGATCATACCATATACAAGATAGAAAAAATGTGAAATTAATAAGATTATTTTATAAATATCTTGACGGGCAATTGACTGTTGAATTTGATAAAACTTTATCCAAATATTTAATTGTAAACCTAATAGAACATTATATAGGTATTAAGGCATTGGGCCCTGCCTTATACACCTAATAAAAAAAAATTATATTCATTCGGTCGAACCCGATAAAATATTATTTACCAGGTTAAATAAGGGAAATCAGTTGACCCTGCATTATACGACCTGATAGAAAAAAAATTGAATTCATTCGATTAAATATTATAGATACTCTAACAGGTATTTAATATTGAAACCTGATAAAGTTTTATACAGGTATTTAAATGTTGAAGCTGATAAAACAATAATTTACCAGGGTAAATACGAAATTGACTGTTTCACTAACCGTATACACACAACATACAACCTTATTAATTAAACCTGGTACAACATGATGATTTTAATTTTATCAGGCTCTATATCGAGATTTTCAGTAGGGCAGCCATGGTTTTCATTTGTGGAACTACTCCTGCCCTTGGAGTTGCAGTTGTTGTTTTATTTATCTTTTCTAATATATCTGAAACAATGAAATTAAACCGTCTAATTTTATAACAAAATAAAAATATCACATTTCACAAATTGGACTTGCCACGAAATATAAACGTCACTTTTGACTTTTTGTTTATTTCTTAGAAATTAAATCATTTTAATTGAAGTGTAATTCAAAACGATCGTGCAAAAAACAGTATGAGCATCACGAACATTAAGGGTTGTACCGATCTCCGGCAAAATTGGAGGGTGAGCGCTAGAATTGCCGTAGACTGGTAAACGTCCCTTACCGGATATCATTTATGTCAACTAAGTACATTTGTATAAATAGAACAACAGAAACCATTATATGAATTACTTAGTTCTGGTGGGGAATGCAATTCTGTTTCTTCCAGTTCGCTATCGCTGGAGGAAACTCTTTTCTGATAAATTTTCCTTTTGTTTGCTTCTGCATCAGAATTAAGACCTGCCTTATAAGCTTTTCTTCTTGCAGTGAGATAATCATCTAAAAATATATATTATTATGAAACTGAAATATTTATTTTTAAATTTGATATATCTTCGTAGATCTAAGCACAATAGCATACCATAAGTGCTGTTTCTAAATACATCCACTTCATGAAGAGGCCAACACGTATTAGTATGCTCATTTTTCCGTATCATTTTCATAATATTTTCTTTATTGGGGAACGGTGGCCAATAACATTTTTTGTTCACAATCCAAGAAGTAGGAACAGCTTCTACTGCATCTTCCTCCTTGAACTCCACCATGGTCCAAGATTTATTATCCATTTTCAGCTGAGGTCAATGTAAGGATACATGAAACAAATAATAAATTAATAAATGTCTAGGGTCAATATTACTCTAGTGCGAGTTGTTGAGCGAAAAAAGGAAGCTACTTTCACAAAAATCTTAATTTTTTATTCTTCAGATGCCAAATTTTTTTACCACAGGACTTCCCTAATAGGTGTCATAGGTGCATTGTAATGTTGATAAATCGACAAAAAAAGTGGTTGATTTGGTACGTTTAAAAATATATGGTTAAAGAACGTTTATAAACGCTTCCTTATTTCTTTGGTCAACTAGGTTTATTTATCAATATTACAATAATAAAGCACCTTGGCGCCCCTTTGGTGGCTTGAATTGAAGATGTGATTGTCATTATCATGAAACCATTAAAAATTTTTTGGGAAATTAGTCTCATTTTCACTTCAAAATCAATGATACTTTTAATAAAAACATCAACTTATATTCAAAGTAAAAGTATGGAAGTGCGTATTCAAGTACAGTTGACAACTGACAATACATCTTTTCTGAACAGAAAGTTGTCCCAACCAGAATAAGACTTTTGCACACTTGCAAGTTATTTAGTTACATTAAGATTTTTGTCATGAAATATATTATTATGACAAAAAGAATAAATGTGTAGTAAAGTAAAAATGTACCTACTACTAAAGTCCAGTATTCCACTGTTTACTGTTTCCTACGAAAGGAAATCGACTCATTGCCACCAATCAAGGTGCACAATGTGAGTTTCCAAATCAATTGAAAATAATGTCCTACAACATGCAGCATACTACTTCTTCATTCGGAAAACGCAAAATAAAATGATTGCAATATGCCCAAAGTAGGTAAAGAAAGACTAAAGTGCAGGGCTGTTGTGCATTGCCAGCCGTAGAATAGTTTCGAGCTTATTAGCTCTCATCAGTACGACATAGGCGAATGCACAACAACCCTTCATTGTTCCTCTAGTCATCAACTTATAGACAAGAGGTTGCGGACATCTCTTGTCTGTTAGTTACTTATAATTATTATGATTATTTATAAGATTTTGAATTTTAGTCTCAGGAATTTATACAATACTTCCCGCAATTGTCACTGAAAATATGATATTGAAATCTTCATAGACCAAAAAATTAATAACTGTTGTGTTGTTTTTGTATCAGTTTGAAATTACACTGATACATCCAATTTCTACAGAAAAAAAAATGCTTTTGCTTCATCTTTGGGGAATCAGACTTAAATCCTGAGGCAGTTAGTGAAATTTTGTTTAGCCATATACCAGCATTGGGGCATGGAACTCAAATAATACTTTGAGGCATATCTACCAAGACTAACTGAAGGAGCCTTGCAGGAAAAAATTACAGTTGCAATTCGAAAAAACATCCATGAATGTGAGGCGCAACTCATAATTTTGTGAAAATACTTAAAATTTAAATTTTTTATAAGTTACATCTTAATAGAATTTTATAAATTAAATATAAATCTGAGATAAACATTTAAATGCTTTACAAAAAATATAAAATTCCATAATGAAGTTTGGAATCTGTGTGGCTCAATTTCTCACATTATTCTGGAAAAAAAAATGTTTTGCAAATATTTCACAATAACTTATAATGGGATAGTGCAATTACCCTTGGTCGTTATGATGTAAATTATTGTTTAGGTCCCATGCCTCAATACTAAAGTAAGATGTGGATATTAAAAATTTCTCCAGCTAACACTGAAAACACACTTCCGTAATAAATAAATGCTAGGAAATTTCACCTATCTTAGATTAGGCTCTAATGATAAATATAACTACATTATTTTTTATTATTTATATTTCAGGCTTAAAATTACAGTTACAGAAGAATATAAATATAATATTCTTCAGAATGTGTAATACCACAATATCTAGAAAGTCTAATAGAATATTGTAAAATATGCTACAAGCTAAAATAAATAATCGTAGATTACTCACATTTTTTTAAATGTGCCCAAAGAGATATATTATCATTAATCGGTGTGTTATTGTTTAATACACCGTTACACAGAAAATTTTATAATCAAAGTTATACTGACCCCAACACAAAAATAACACAACCACAAAAAAAAATTGTACTGAAAGAAAGATTTCTTAGCGTGAAACAGAATATGCTGTCCAAATGTCCCTATCAGGTCAGGATTTTGAGATAGATGATGAAATCGCGAAAAATCACGTTTTATGATTTATGACGTTGTTGTACACCTTGAATTATAGACTAGAAAACTCGAGATTTTCCATACCTGAACTGTTCAGTTCTGTAATTCTAAACCCTTAAAATAAATGAACTCTGGAAAGATATTGCACATGTCATTATGTTACGGACCTCTAGCGTATGCGACCCACCATACGCTTTAGCGTTTTGTGGGCCGCAATATAACAACTGCTACACGTCCGTAACACATTTCGCTATTCTCCATGGGAGGGCGACACATTTGTGACACGTGATCAACAGGAAAAACGGAAGCAGCCATTTTTGGTTGGCTTGGCTTGGCTTGTTGGTTAGTGGTTATTCTGTGAACCTTGATTTTATTCAAGGCATCCGCATGGATTTTAGAATAACCAACTCAAGAAAATTTCCTCAATCCGTTGTTGTTCCGTTTAGCGGAATATTTTGTGTTTGTGAGTAAATTTTATCTGCGGAAGCAGGATATTAAATTACACAAGGTAAGCTAACCTCTTCACGCCATCTTGCCCGTTCTCTACCCACGTGTTTCGCAAATTTGCAGGCTTTCCTGTGGAAATACAGTGTCAACTTTAAAAGGCGACTCAACCCCATTTATCCGACTGTGGCTTCCAGGAGTTTTGGTGGATTGTTCCCTCATCAGTGAGGTAAATTATGTTTCATTTGTAGGTTATGTCAGAATTTCTCACATTAAGCACGCTTCACGTGCATTTCTGACTGTGAATTAAATTGTGATATCTTTAGGGTTCTACGGACGGGGCTTCTACGCACGTCAGTGAAGTTCCACGGACGGGGCATCCATAAACAGTGGAAGGTTCCAGGGCTGGTGAGGCCACGATCAACCCCATCCTTGGGTCCATTTCTTGTGTCCCGAAGGCATCTCTGCAGGGCTTCAGTTCTTCCACCGGACTCGGTATCGTACCACCCTAAATAAGTGTGTGTTTATTATTTTTACTTACCGGGGACCACCTTCAGTGGTTCCGCTGGACATCAATTTATACTTTTGGCATTTTAACCTGTACATTTTTAAATATTTTATGCATATATTTACATATATTTAAGGAGGTTCTTTAAATCAAACCTTTGTGGCAGAATTTATGACAATTCATGATAATATTGTAAACCGATGTGTAGCTACACGAGGCATTTTATGAATGTTATAACTGATTAATCGTGAAATATTGGCCACAACTGTGAACATCGCCAGGTTATATTCTAGAGAACCAATTTTGTAAATTGTTCAATATAGTGCATTTCATTTTTACAGAAAGTGTCATTATTTCGTCTGCGACCACTACATATGGAAAAACTCAGTGATTTGTGATTATTAGTTTACTTAACTAATAATTTATCATAGTTTATGTAAGCTTGGGCTTAACGCCCTGAGATAGTCTGAGCTAGAGAAATTTTATCGTAGGCACGTACATCGCTTTCCGGGTCAAGTTTGCCTACGGTATCTGCTACGCTACAGTAGCCCAAGTGATTTCGTTACGTAATATCTGATAATCATTAAGATCCAACGTATCTATTTGTTTATGTACGTTCAACTCGTAGCAGTGGCGCCCAACGTAAATAGTACAGTTATCTCAAGGCGATAACAGTGGCGCCCAACTTAAATAGTGCAGTTATCTCAAGGGGATAGGAGTATCGCCCCTAATTAAGTTTTTTTTTGGTGATAAATTGAGTGTTCCATTTGTTGGTGGTTTGCATATGAAATAATAGCCAGACACATAGTAAAGTTACTTGACACACATCAAAAGGGGGTTACTTTGCCTTAGCGTAATCGCTTCGCTTTTTTTGGTAGGGGGGTGACTTCGTTTTTTTTGTCTTACTATTTCATGAGCGGATTAGTAAACAATAGTTGTTGCGTATAAACCATTGGAAAGATTCCTAAGTGCAGCCAACAGTTTTTTTTGTTGTTGATACGTACCGACGCCCAGCGTCGTTTTGCTAATTTACCCGATATTGTCATTTTTACACATTATTAGGTACTTACTAGTGTTAGTAAACTTTTTCTGCGTCCATACAGTTGCCGACGCCCAGCGTCGTTTTGCTAATTTTCTAGATTTTGTCGTTTTTATATATTATTAAGTGCTTATTAGTGTTTGTAAACTTTTTTTACGTACCGACGCCCAGCGTCGTTTTGTTAACTTGCCTGATTTTGTCGTTTTTTTTGTGTGTTTGGTCGAAAATTCAATATGGCCAGTTCACAAATTAAGTTAGATGTCAATAGATTAGTTAGGGATGAGCTTGTTTATGAATTACAAGTACGTGGCTTAGGAGATGGTAGCGATCTTACTGTGGCAGAGTTGCGCACTGTTTTAAGAGAAGCCATACATTTAGAAAAAACTACTTTGGCTATTAAAAGTCCTCCATACCCGTACCAATTCACTGTCGATTCTGAAGCTCTAACGGTATCCCTAGCTACTATTCAAAAACTTATTGATGGATTTGTAGGTAGTGAGCACGATAGTAAATACAAGGGGATTGTTTCCAAGATAGCTCATGCGTTGGGTCGTGTTAACAGGTCCATGCCCACTAATGACGAGCAAAAAGGTGTGAAGTCCAGTACTCGGCTCAAATTATTGTTAGCTTTTGATAAACTTAAGGATAAGGCCCGTGGGGATCGTAAGCTTAAAGAGTCAGCCATCCTCGATATGTCGGTGTTGCATAATGCCATGGCTCAGGTTCAGCCTGATGCGCATAGCTCTGCAATAGCTGCTGATTTTAGTTCAGATGAGGAGGAGGCTGCGAAACCTAAACCCGTACCGGTTAGAGACTGGGGCTTGAAATTTAGTGGCCGAAAGGGCGACATGTCTTTTCAACTTTTTTAGAACGGGTTGAGGAGAAACGGAGGTCTCGTGGTATTTCACGGGCACGATTATTTAAAGATGCAGTTGACTTATTTGAGGGAGATGCCTACAATTGGTATAATCTGGTGAAAGACTGGGCCACCGATTGGCCATCCTTAGTGGAGGCAATGAGGGAACAGTTTATGCCAGAGTCTTTTGACCGCGACTTGTTTGAGGAGATTAAGCGACGTACTCAAGGTAGTCAGGAAAGTATAGGATTGTACATCGCTAGTATGATTGGGTTGTTTAAGAATATGCACACTCCAATACCTATGGGAACCCAGCTCGAAATCATTTTGGAGCGCATAGATCCATACTATCATCCTTTCCTTGCTTTTGAAAACATAACTTCTGTCACGCAACTCCTGCAATGTTGTCGTATGCTCGACTCCAAACGGCAATTGGCTAAGTCGTATGTTCCTCCTCCACCTAAGAGTAAATCTCTTATACCAGAGTTGGCTTATGCATCTACTAGTTCTACTACTTCTCGTTCAACCTCTCGTTCTAGTCTCGTCTTGGATGAAGTCCAACATTCTGGAATCAAATGCTTTAATTGTGGTCAAGTAGGTCATGGGCATCGGGAGTGTCAGGCTCCTAGGAAGAAATTCTGCTATAAATGTGGTAAAGCAGAGGTTACGATTAGGTCCTGTCCTAAGTGTTCACGTTCGGAAAACTGTCCAGGGAGACGCTAATTGGTCGAACAGTTTCTCCCGGTGTATGTGAGTCGACCAGCAATATTGTTGACTTAAAACAACAAATTTTTCTCGATTATGTCATTTCTCATGTGGTTGGTGATCAGCGTCCTTACTTACAACTTTCGGTGTTAGGTTTTCCTATGATGGGTTTGTTGGATTTAGGTGCTACCAGGACAATGGTAGGATCATCTGGTTTTGAGGTCTTCCAGCAGATTGGTTTAAGTTTGAAGCCTTCTGTCAATGAGTGCAGAGTGGCTAACGGGCAAGTCTGTTCCGTTATAGGTTATGTATCTGTTCCTTTCTGCTTGGGTGACAAAGTTCATGTAATAGATGTCCTAGTAGTTCCGGAAATACCGCATAAGTTAATGCTAGGGATAGATTTTTGGGTGGCGATGAATATTATACCAGATTTACGACAAGATGTTTGGCATTTTTCTGAGCAGGAACCACTCGTTGAGGTTAACAGTGTCCTTGACGAAACTTCTTTAAGTGTATCACAGAAACTAGCTCTGGATAGTTTGGTGGATGAAAACCGGAAACTGATGGGTACTTCCCTTGGTCGTACACATCTCGTTTCTCATGAGATCGAGTTACTCCCAGATACCAAACTTATCAAACAGAGATACTATCCTGTTTCGCCTGCCAGACAAAAACTGATTGATGATGAGATTAAGAAAATGCTGGAGTTAAATATCATCGAACCGTGTAAAAGTCCTTGGTCTTCTCCAATATGTTTAGTGCAGAAAAAGGATCAAACTCTGCGTTTTTGTGTAGATTACCGGCGCCTTAACGCTGTTACTAAAAAGGATGCCTATCCTCTGCCGCTGATTTCCTCCATATTAGATCAGTTGAGGGATGCCAAATATTTAAGTTCATTAGATATTAAGAGTGCATATTGGCAAGTTCCTACTGCTGAGTCTTCCAAAGACTATACCGCTTTCACTGTCCCTAATGGCTTGTATAGGTTTCGAGTTATGCCTTTTGGGTTGTCAAATGCGCCTGCGACTTGGCAGCGTCTTATTGACACCGTGCTTGGAGCTGATTTGCAGCCTTCGGTTTTGGTTTATTTGGATGACATTGTGGTAGTGTCGAAGGATTTCGAATCTCACCTAGAGACGTTGCAGCAGGTTTTTGATCGCTTGCATTCTGCTGGGCTGATAGTTAGTTTTGACAAGTGTCAATTTTGCCGTCCTGAGCTTAAGTACTTGGGATATGTTGTTGATAAGTACAGTTTACGTCCTGACCCAGCGAAAGTAGAGTCGATTTTGAGTGTACCTTCTCCGAAAAACGTTAGGAAAATTCGTAGATTTATAGGCACAGCATCTTGGTATCGAAGGTTTGTACCGCAGTTTTCTACAATAGTGGCTCCTTTGTCGAACCTCACAAAGAAGAATGTTAGTTGGTGTTGGTCGCCTGAGTGCGAGAAATCTTTTAAACTTCTTAAGGAGTGTTTGGTTACTGCACCTATTTTGACCTGCCCTGATTTTGAGCGTACCTTTTATGTGCAGACAGATTCGTCGGCATTCGGTGTTGGTGCCGTGCTCACGCAGCAATTTGATGATGGCGAAAAGGTAATTTGCTATTTGTCCCGTTCTTTGACTAGCCAGGAGCGCAAATATAGCTCGGTCGAAAGAGAATGCATCGGCGTAATTTGGGCAGTCGAGAAGCTACGTCACTATCTGGAAGGTTTCCACTTCAAAATCATAACAGATTGTCATTCTTTGCTATGGTTGCAGCAGCTGAAAGATCCCCAAGGTCGATTGGCCAGATGGGCACTTCGTCTGCAACCTTATGATTTTGAACTGATTCATCGCAAGGGCTCTGAACATACCGTCCCTGATTTTCTGTCTCGTTCAGTACCAGTAACGGTGGAATCCATCGAAGTATTGTCGGTCACGGACCATGCTGATTCTCCCACCGATAAATGGTATTTGAGAATGTTGGAGCGAGTCGAAAGGTCTCCTATGCGTTATCCCTTATGGCGTATACAGAATGGCCAGTTGTACAAGTATGTACGTTTGCGTTATCCCGAGTTAGCAGATCCTGCCGACACTTGGAGACTGGTTTTACCCAAAGAGAAACGCCTAGAAATAATTAGGTCGTTGCATTGTGATGCGAGTTGTGGACACGCAGGGGTCCATAAGACTGTGGCTCGAGTGGGAAATAGGTATTATTGGCCGAAATTAAAGGCCGATGTGGCTAAGTTCGTTAGGCAATGTGAGATTTGCATAAGTACTAAACCCGAACAGAAGTCACTTAGGGGAAATTTGTTGAGTAAGACACCTACCGTTGGAAAACCTTGGCAATTAGTTAGTGCCGATCTGATGGGTCCATTACCCAGGACGGCTAAGGGTTATCAGTTTATTCTTGTCGTGTGTGACAATTTTAGTAAGTTTGCCATGGTGTTTCCGTTGAGGTCAGCTACCGCTAATAGCATATCGCAGGTCATCGAGGATAATGTAATTCTCTTATTTGGCGCTCCGAAGACTATAGTGGTAGACAATGGTCGTCAGTTTCAGAGTAACCGTTTCCAAAATCTTGCGAAAACTTACAACATTGAAATAGCGTACACCGCAAATTACCACCCTCAATGCAACCTGACTGAAAGGGTAAATCGTGTTGTTAAGACAATGTTATCTGCATATGTAAAGGATAATCACAGGGCTTGGGATCAATTTTTGCCGAAAATAGGTTTCGCCATTAGATCGTCCAAACATGAGGTTACAGGCCTAACGCCTAATTTTGTCAATTTTGGTCGTGAAATTTCGTTAGATGGCAACAGTGATAAGTACGTACCTTCTGAGTCTGAGTATCCAGTAGTAAACCCTGAAAACCGTAAGCTTGCTTTCGCTAAGATTTATAAGGATGTTCAGAGTAGAATATTAAAGGCCCATAAATCCAGTAAGAAACATTATAATCTAAGACGCCGACCCGATAAGTTTGTTTTGAAGCAAAAGGTCTGGAGACGTTCTCACGCCCAGTCTGATGCCTCTAAATATTTCACGGCAAAGTTAGCACCTAAATTTGTGGGTCCTTTCACGATTAGAAAAATTCTCTCACCATGGACTTACGAGCTCGAAGGTTCTGACGGTAAACGTTCGGTGTGGCACATAAAAGATCTGAAAGCACACCCTCCCGATGACAACTAGCTGTGGGCTGTTAGTTCCGTTGACGTACTTAGGCATCCGAATAGGCAATGACGAATTCGTTTTTTTTTATGTTGGTCTTAGTAACATGGTTTTAGGTCACTTCTGTCGTTAATTTGGTAGTAACATTTCCGTTTCTGGTTCATTGGTCTTGCTCAGGTGGCTGAAACCCACTGAGTAAGTTTTCACCTCTTTCCGCCTCACGGGAGGAAGTGTCTTTGTTGGATCTCTGTGATGGGGGATGCACGAATACCATCACCGTGGTTATACCTGCGAGGGGTACGAGTCCCCAAAATGGTCTTGTGTGGCGCTTGCGTCTTGAGGGACTCCGTCTCGTTGGGGGCGCTCACATTGCTGGCAGCTGCCTTTAAAGGTATCCGTTGGAGGGGCTCGAGCTTGGGAGGTGCTGCTTGGAGGTAGCCTGGTCTAGGCCTGGTTATCATTACCCGGGTAGGCACTACTGGGCTTCAGACTAACCTCGTTGTCTAGCAAGGGTGGTCGTCGTGGTGTGACGGGGAACACTCCCGTACCTCATTGTTTTGCTGGTGGAGTAGCCTTGGGGCGAGCTACTTCCTAGCTGTTAAGTCCTTATGCGTTTTTGTTCTTTTTTTTCCCTTCTCTTTTTTTCTCTATGTATTTTTTTTTGAGTTGTGTTGTTATGCCTGATGGTAACTTGGGAGACGAGTTAGCCATCCCCGTGCATTTAAGTCTCATTATTTTCATTGTTATGCCTGATGGTAACTTGGGAGGCGGGTTAGCCATCCCCGTGCATATTAAGTCTCCCCACCAATTATCCATCCTCTGGTGAGAAGCTAGTAAGAAAAAAAATCTTCGATTTTTTTTCCTGCGAGTAAAGGGGGAGTTGTTACGGACCTCTAGCGTATGCGACCCACCATACGCTTTAGCGTTTTGTGGGCCGCAATATAACAACTGCTACACGTCCGTAACACATTTCGCTATTCTCCATGGGAGGGCGACACATTTGTGACACGTGATCAACAGGAAAAACGGAAGCAGCCATTTTTGGTTGGCTTGGCTTGGCTTGTTGGTTAGTGGTTATTCTGTGAACCTTGATTTTATTCAAGGCATCCGCATGGATTTTAGAATAACCAACTCAAGAAAATTTCCTCAATCCGTTGTTGTTCCGTTTAGCGGAATATTTTGTGTTTGTGAGTAAATTTTATCTGCGGAAGCAGGATATTAAATTACACAAGGTAAGCTAACCTCTTCACGCCATCTTGCCCGTTCTCTACCCACGTGTTTCGCAAATTTGCAGGCTTTCCTGTGGAAATACAGTGTCAACTTTAAAAGGCGACTCAACCCCATTTATCCGACTGTGGCTTCCAGGAGTTTTGGTGGATTGTTCCCTCATCAGTGAGGTAAATTATGTTTCATTTGTAGGTTATGTCAGAATTTCTCACATTAAGCACGCTTCACGTGCATTTCTGACTGTGAATTAAATTGTGATATCTTTAGGGTTCTACGGACGGGGCTTCTACGCACGTCAGTGAAGTTCCACGGACGGGGCATCCATAAACAGTGGAAGGTTCCAGGGCTGGTGAGGCCACGATCAACCCCATCCTTGGGTCCATTTCTTGTGTCCCGAAGGCATCTCTGCAGGGCTTCAGTTCTTCCACCGGACTCGGTATCGTACCACCCTAAATAAGTGTGTGTTTATTATTTTTACTTACCGGGGACCACCTTCAGTGGTTCCGCTGGACATCAATTTATACTTTTGGCATTTTAACCTGTAAATTTTTAAATATTTTATGCATATATTTACATATATTTAAGGAGGTTCTTTAAATCAAACCTTTGTGGCAGAATTTATGACAATTCATGATAATATTGTAAACCGATGTGTAGCTACACGAGGCATTTTATGAATGTTATAACTGATTAATCGTGAAATATTGGCCACAACTGTGAACATCGCCAGGTTATATTCTAGAGAACCAATTTTGTAAATTGTTCAATATAGTGCATTTCATTTTTACAGAAAGTGTCATTATTTCGTCTGCGACCACTACATATGGAAAAACTCAGTGATTTGTGATTATTAGTTTACTTAACTAATAATTTATCATAGTTTATGTAAGCTTGGGCTTAACGCCCTGAGATAGTCTGAGCTAGAGAAATTTTATCGTAGGCACGTACATCGCTTTCCGGGTCAAGTTTGCCTACGGTATCTGCTACGCTACAGTAGCCCAAGTGATTTCGTTACGTAATATCTGATAATCATTAAGATCCAACGTATCTATTTGTTTATGTACGTTCAACTCGTAGCAATTAGTCTACTTTTAGCGCTGCCTATCAAGAACAACGGCTTGGATGTAGTAGACGTCTGTTCTCTTTGGGGTGCTTTATTAGCGTGAGTCCCTTTGCCTCTGACATCCGGGGTGGTCAGTTAAATTTTTTTTGTGGTCAAGTGTAATTAATAATAATTTGTAGTTATGAAAAAAATTGGAAAAAATAATGTTTTTCAATCAATAGAAAGCAAAAGGGGGAATACAACGAATTTATTCTGACACCGCAATTTTACATATTTGTGAGCCACCTCATTCAAATTCCAATATTGTAAAAGACCTAGACTGTCAACCATAAATATTCCAAAAATAGAGGACTTACATGGTTTTACATAAAAATCTTCAGCTAATCCAAATTAATTACCAATGACTAAAATTTCACTTCCAGTGGAAATTAAATTTTTAACTAAAACAATGTTTCCATCTTTCAAGGTACAACAATTGTCTGGCTCCTTTATTTTCAGCATAAAATTTTTAAACCTGACTTTTTCAAACTGAGAATGAACTGATATACCAGTTAATAAAAGTCCTTTATAATGTTCACATAAAGTTTCATAAAGACTATTATTAATTACCCTACAAAACTTGTTTAAATTATGTATTTCAGCTTTCCTACGAGCAATTTGTTCCAAAGATTTTTCATTTTTCCGAATTAATTTATGTGTTTTCTGGTGAAAAGGCACTAAATTCATCCAGACATCCAAACTTTTTAGAGTCTTCACAAATACGCAACAGGTTATGGACATTATGTGAAATATTTTCCTTTCCATATAAGACAATAAACGATTCTACAAAGTATACGCATACAATCTCTGTATTTATCACAATATTTGGAATTTGATACAATTGTCGCTGCTACATGCAAAGTAATAAAATTTAAATATTTATCATTATTTAAAACTACGTTTTCAAAACTACGAGTCCAGTACATAATAAAAACTGGCGGAATTCAGTGGCTTTCCACCTATTGCTTTCAATTAAAGATCTTGGCCTACGATTAAATTCGCACGGTATATTGTTTCTCTGATCAAGTAAATTCTCTGAAATCTGTGAAATTTCTATAAATGACAATTTTTTTGGAGGTCTACCATTACACCATAAAAGAACTAGATAAAGTAAATGCATGGGATATAATGGAAAATCACTCACCATATCAAGCCCCGGAATAGATTCCAAAATTGACGTACCTGTGTGATGGTCTCCTTGTAATTTTGATCTAAATTTTGTATCGGTTCTTAAATTGAAACTGTTTAAACTAGGAAAGCAAACTCTGTGATTAATATAATCACATAATAATTAATATAATCATATAATATATAATTAATTAATTATTATAATTAATATAATCCCCCTCAATTGTACATTTTGAACAAGAAAAATAACAAACATGACCTTTCGTGTATGTAATAAGTTATTTGGCTGATACGTCACAAATAAACCCTTTTATTTTCAATAAATATATTTTATTTTTAATTAACATACCGTTTGTGGTCAAAGTGACAGCCTCATCTACGAAGTTATTTAAAAATAAATTAGCATCTTTAGGTTTCTCGTTCCCATGATAGATACCTATTATGTCGACATTACTTTTATTATAAGGGTACGTTTATATTGGAGCTGTGATAAACGATAAAGAGCGGCGATGAGAGCAGCCACAAGAGCAGCGCGAAATTCGTTTCTTTTTAAATGTTTATAGTAGAGCTGCGATAATAACGATGACAGCTGCTGTGTAGATCGAGGTTTAGTTTCTAGCAAACCACTCGAAATATTGTACTGAAATGAGTGATTCTGAAGAACTATTGTTTACTTCAAATGCTGTTAAATACTATCTTCTTGAAAATATTCGTGAAAAGCGCAAGTTCACTGCACACCCTATAAATACCCACAGACGCATGTTTGGAGAGTTTCATCATCTTTATGCAGATTTAAGGCAACATCCTGCAAAATTTATAGAATATATGAGAATGAAAATAGAAACCTTTGATTACATATTATGGCACATCTCTGATAGAATTACCAAAAAATGGAGCAATTGTCATGGTAGACCAATTTTACCCGAGGAGCGCCTAATGGTTACAATCAGGTAAGTAAACAAAGACATGTTTTGTTGCAAAATTTATTATGGAATATATTAAGATACAAGAAAAAGTAAAAGCAACAGCAAAGACAATTAATAGTTAAAAAATAAGGAAACTAAAAGCTCTCCAGAAATCCACTATTTCAGATTATCAGTGATCCCACATTTAATTCAATAGATGTAAAGTATTGTATAAATGAGGTTCTGATTGTGACAAATTTAAATTTGTTGATGCATCATTATAAAAATTTCGAACTGTAGTTTGGTAACCACCAGATGAAGGGTAATTAGAGTCATTAGTGTTTGCAACTGGGGTTTCGGTTGATTTTAAGAAATCTTGAGTTAATTTCATTACCCTAATTCGATATTCCATTCTATCATAAGCCGAAAGTGTCCTTACATGTGGTAGTAAACTTTTAAAAAAATTCAAATCCTCATCTTCTTCATTTTTATTCCAGTTTTTATTATTTTTTTCGTGGAAAATCTGTAGTTTCTGTTTTTCTACTTGTAGTAAAGCCTGACCTATCTGTTGTTTCGTCATGCGTTTTTCGGTGTAGTTTGCAGCGGAACTTGAAGCTCGGGATGAAGATGGCGTAACTGATGAGTGGGACCGCTGAAGTTCCTCAGTTGGAGGTTGAGTCACTTCGTTTTCTGCTGCTTGTTCGCTTACATCATCGTCATCACTTTCATCTTGTGACATGTGGGATGGCTCATCCAAAATGGTTTCATCATCATTTTTGGGAAAATTTCCGTCTGATTTCCTTGCGGTAAATTGGTCTTTTAAAAACAGAAGACTTTTAAAATACTTCCATTCACCTGTATAAGTTATTTGAGAATCTCCAGATTTTGCTTTAGGAATGGACGCCACGGTAGTCCTAAATTTGTCTCGCAAACTTTTCCATTTACTTCGCACTATTGTTCCTAAAACAAAAAGTACACGTTTACATATTTTTTAAAATAAATACAGAAATTCAACTAAATAGCTTGTATTATATTGTAGGTATTTATCAACTGGTCAATCGTTTAGAAGTTTGGCGTTTTCTTTCCGGATGGGAGCTACAACAGTTTCAAAAATTGTCCAGGAAATGGTGAAAGTGATATGGAAAATCCTTCAACCATTACACATGAAAATTCCCAACGAACATGATTTCAGAAAAGTAGCACACGATTATTATAATATTTGGAACATCCCTACCTGTATTGGCTCCATAGACGGAAAACATATTAGAGTTAACTGCCCTTCACACTCTGGTACAATGTTTTTTAATTATAAAAAATATTTTTCAATTGTTTTGCAAGGATTAGTTGATGCTAATTATAAATTTATAAACATTGATGTTGGAGGTTACGGCAAACAGAGTGATGGTGGAACCTTTAGATCTTCAGCCTTCTTTTTGTACTTGTCAGATGGACGACTTAATATTCCCAACGAATGTACTTTACCAAACTCGGATATCACAGTACCTCATGTTATCATAGGTGATGAAGCCTATCCACTTTTACGTAATCTATTAAAGCCTTATGCAAGAAAAGAGTTAGATGCAGACAAAGCATACTTTAATGCTAGATTATCAAGAGCACGAAGAACTGTTGAATGTTCTTTTGGAATACTTTATGCTAAGTGGAGAATTTTAGCAACAACAATACAAACATCTGTAGATGTAGCTGACGATATTGTTAAGTGTATCTGTTTGCTACATGACATTATAATTGACAGAGAAGGCATAGAACATCACCTCCAAGAAACAATAAGCGCGCCTATAAGAAATATAGCACCAGATAATATTGGCAGACCAAACCAAGCTGCTAAAAATATTCGCAATCTATTTAAAATGTATCTTTGTCGCAATCCAATTTAATAATAACTATTATCATTTTTCTTTTAAATTTCCATGATATTTATAACCTTAAATAGTTACTACTTGTTAAATAAAAACTAACATTTCTACTTACGTGTTGTATTTAATTCTCCAGCCACTTCATTCCACAATTTATCAAGCACATATCTGTTATGATGATTTCTGTCCTTTTGGTCCCATAAGGGGGTCCTGATAAATATTTCACCAATAAATCTCTCCACATCCATACCTGACAAAAGCAAAGAAAATACACCACTCAGTTCTCGCCGCTCTTGTCGTTGCTCTGCTACTAAACGTGTCTCAGCTAGTCGCTCCAATATAAACATCTTCATACAAAATAATGAAATAATTTTCTCCGCTTTGCTGGTATCGCAGCTCTCATCGTTTATCACAGCTCCAATATAAACGTACCCTAAGGTAAAAAACACAAAATGGGATATAACTGACTGCCGGAGCTTTTAGAAATTGGTAATCCATCAATGTTAATAAAAATTTCTATGATATCGATATTTTCAAGAGAATGCGGCAGAAGATTTTCTATGCAATTTTGCAGACCAAAATGAGTATAATGACCTTGATCTGATGGTTTTACATTAACTTTTCTGGGAGTATGTAATAAAGTCCTTGCATCACCTGGCAAAGATGAATCATTATAATTAGATTTTAATAGTTTTAGTAAACTGCTTAATGCTGAGAGAGTTATTTAATGCTCAACTGCCCAACCGGCTAATAAGTCACTGAATTTACTTTCATCTTTAAAACAAGAAAAGTTTAAATAATCCGTCTCTTGAAAATCAGATATAGTAAATTCGTCAGACAACATATTTGTTTGGTCATTATGATTTAATTTAGACGTGCTTGTCGATTCATAATTAGATGTCTGACAAGAATTAGGTGGTTTACAATCTGAGACTATAGGACTATTTGTATCAGAAGAAATAAAATCGTCAGGTTCAGTATCAGAATAAACAATTTCTACAAGGGTATTGTCCAAAACTTTCTGTCGTTTGGATCTTATTACACGTAGGGCATTTTCTGTGTCTACCTTTGCCTCTCTGTAATATTTTCGAGAAATATCTCGGGATATGGGAAACATTTTTAAAAATTATACTATATATGTCTGTAAGTAAAACGTACGGTACCTTTTCTCTAGTTTGGTTGAATATTTTACACTATTATCACTTAATAAAGCTACACCACAGAACGCCAACGAAACACATACACTACATCCAAGGATAATAAACTGAAAAGGATTGCTTACTTTCTCGAATCTGTCAGCCGCGCGCCACTCCTACTGTGACGTCACCACAGATGCTCGGTTTGTGAGAGCTATAAAGTGAATATGGATAATGCATTATTTTAATTTTGGAAAATTACGACCATTTCATTTTTAAAAATTATTGACACAAAATGAGAAAGTATTAACTATTGTATTTTAAAATAAAAATTAGATGAAATTGTGTTTTATTTTTTGGGTACATAGGATCATAGGATGATTATTGTAGAGAAACAAATAACACACTTAAAAATTGTATTTATTTTAAATAAAGTTTCATTCAAAAATAATATTGACAGCAGGCTAAACATAATGTTGCTATAATAATAATTTATTAAACATATAGGGGTACCTATATATATATATAATTGAAAATAGAGATAAGAAATAGGTATATCAAAAATAAAGTTGAGATTTTACAGTGTGTCAACACCATAGATGGTAATGATATTACAAAGTAATGCCTACGTGCAGCTACTGCAATATAATTTAATCACACAAAAATATCGGACGAGGTCTATAAATTAAGAACAGAAGTTCAAAATTTCAAGTACGATGAAGCTTCATTTGAAAATAACTCTGAAAAATGTCGATATTATACAGGACTAACTGTTCCAGTTCTAAAATTTGTGTACTCGGTAGTCGAGCTTTATTTAATTAAAAATCCAAATTGTACCTTGTCAAAATTTGAAGCACTGGTTTTGACATTAATGAAGCTTTCAAAAAATTTTGAATTTATGGAATTTAATATTCACAGGGTTACGGCAAGCCGTTACTTTTATAAAACATTGTATGTGTTATCACAAAGATTGAAAAGTTTTATTTACTGGCCTAGAAGAGAGGCCTATGTTAATTCAAAATCTTTTTATATTTTTTTGTTCTACTTCTTTCAAAATCATCAGTGCTCTTTCTTTTTAAATCTTTTCTAGCTTGAGCTTTACAATTATTATAATTAATTCTAATGACTGTTCTAAGTTTACAAAAGTCAAAAATTAATTTATAGGGAAAGCTGCTTTCTTTTTTTTTTATTTTATTTGCCAATTTAGCAACAACTCTGGGACCACGCTGCAGCTCGTTTCTATGATAAGTTTCAAAATATTTGTTCCACTTTTTAATTTTTTCCAACCACTGTGTAGTTGGTTTAATAAGTCCACCATACGATAATTGCTGTACCCAAGAGGGAATATGGTAACTATGATCCATTTTATATTTGTATGTAAAATCTCCTAAGTCAGAAACACTTTCTTTATATTTATGGGTGAGCCAACCAGCAATGTATTCTAAAGCATCCTCCGTTGTTTCTGGTGCGTTTTCTTGAAAAGATGACGTACTTCCAGATCGATTAGGACTATCAGCTGAGGAAAAGGAGCTACTAGAATTTGATGCCATCGTCTTATCAAAATTTTTTGTTTTAAGCATAAGGTTTGCTTTTTCTAAAACTTTAGGGGATATGAACTCTTCATCGATTTGTTCTTTTGTATTCACCTTCGCATCTAATATCCCAGCATTTTTACCTAATATTATCAACCTTATACGGTAGATAGCTGCCAAGGGACTGGGATGTTCATTTGGTCCTCGGCTTCTAATTTGCATAAAAAAAATTTCGAGAGCATCTTGATTTAACTTATGTGTACAAATGTATTTTGCATCAAATTTAGTTTCCATGTCAGAAAACAGCAATTTTAAAGACTTCATGGACATTATCATTCCCTTTTGAAAAATTTGCAAGGTGTTTTTACCAATTGCTCGCATATTTGATATGGTAGAAATCATTTTGTCTAAGTGCTGATTTTGTACGTAAAGTTGTTTTCCATATGCACTTTTGGTAGGCACTGAGCCTTCTTCCATGTAACTATTAAAGATGTCAAACCATGTATTTGACATTTCCAATAAATTCTCCCAAATCTGCAGCCATTTCTTTGTCATTGCCTGGTTTGTATCTTAAAAGAGCTGTAGATACAGCATTGGACAAAAGTTGAGCAGCTAGTTTGACATTTTGCCTCTGATTTTTCTCACAGTTTATGTGATTTTGGGAGATTTTCCAACAGGGATTAACCTCCTTATTGGTTAAATTAATTAGTTCTTGTAGAGGCTCCTTTGTAATCTTTTGACCCTCCTCTAATATAAATCCAGTGTCCAGTAGCCAATTACGAATTAGTTTTAATACGTGTGGCGCATCGGCAAACATATAAATATTTTCATTGGTATTAGGGTGCTTAAAAAAAGGCTGTTCTAAATCAACTTGCAGTTGATTCCACAACCCAACGTTTCCCCCTCCACAATCACTTACACAGGCTACAACATTGTATGATATATTGTGCAATTCAGTGATAATATTGCATAATACATCTTTTGTCATTTTTTCATCAAATGCAATGTAAATAGGTTGTTTCCATTTTGAAAATAGGCCTCGAGCTTGAACTACCTGCATTTGACTACATGGTCCCAGTACTTCATCTTTGGCCGCGTCATATTCTTGCACAGACTTCACCTTCACTTCATCAAATTGAAGAACAGTTGTTTTCTCAAAATCATTATAATTTTCTCCAGCCAGTTTCATCATCAATAAAACGTCTTTAAGCAGTCCCTGACTAACATCCAATCGAGATGCCCAACGTCTTAAGCTTGATAAAGAAGGTAAAGGATAATTTAAATTATTTTTTAAATATAGATAGCATTTTTTGCTATAATATCTTATCGTGAATGCTATTGATATTTCTTCTTGAGTCCAGTGAACTAACTTTTTGCGGCAAGACAGTAAATCTATCTGGTTTTTTGTTAAGACCATATTAAGTAGTACATAGTTTTTCTGCCACCTGGGCTTTATTCCCAGTTGATGTTGCACGATTATAATATCTATTTTTATAATATTTTACCATATCATTCAATCCTTTGATTTTTTTATTAGAGGAAGTTTTTAACAAAGTATACTTTTGTAGCAATTCTTCATATTTTACTTTGAGTTTGGTCAATTCTAAATCAGGCTGTACTGTGGTCTGTGGATTGGTCTGATATAACGGAGGTGCTGGAGGGGGTAGTATACTTTCTCCTGTGGCAGTCAAAACTTCTGGGGTCAAATTGTCAACACTTGAGCCCTCTTTAGATGTTGATGATAAAGGCTGCTTTAAGCTTGAATCATAGATGCTTGTGGAAGCAAGTAATGAATCAACTATCTCCTTGTTCTTCTTTTTTTAGGATCTTTTCTCCCGAGGTGTTGTTTCTGCTGGCTTTTCTTTACCTCCTAATTTTATTGTGGGTACTGCAGTCTTCTTTAAAAATTTGCGTAAAGGCAGATCTGGAAAAAATAAAACAATATTAAAAGATTGTTATTTTTAAGACTTAGCTTTTATGTATTAAGTTGGATGAAATAATTGCTGTAAGACTTATAACATAAAAATAGGAGGCAAGAAAAATAAACATTTAATCAACAGTAATCAACACCGCCATAGTCTTTGGATGTAAGCCCTAAATATAAGCTCTGAAAAATTAAACTGCATAGGTATAGGTATCTACTACTATTTACTATGAATCAAAGTTTATTTTTTACTGCTTACTTTACACCAATTATAAAATGAATCCAGCTTTACCTACTTACTTAACAATTCATACTGTAAATCTCTTTCATAGTCACCATCGGTAAAGTGGTCAGAGCAAATTGTTGCAGTATCGGTATTAAACTTATCTGTTCTTTTACAACGGTGCACCCACTCTTTCCGCATTGTTGAAGATACGAAATCATTACCCTTTGGAAAGTAATGAAATGTTAAATTGGAGCCTTTCTTCTTAAGGGCCAGTTGATTGTTTTTGCATGAAGCAACAGCACATACTCGTCCAGGCATGGTCTGGTCTGAAAAATAAGCAAATGCATGCCATGTAACGAAATATAGATATATAAATTATTTTTAAAATGACTTACCTAGGAAATAAAGCTGATAATTCAAAGAAATAGTTCGAAATCCACAAAAGTGAGGTTAAAATAGTCTTTCAAAAACCAAAAGCTTGGCCGGCTTTTTGGGCCAAACCAAATAGTCTATTGCTATAATATGGTCTTGAAAATAAAATGTCAGAAATATAACTTCACACAACGGCAAGAAACACACAAAAAGTCACAATAATTCGCAAAGAATCGATAAAAAGCACGGGCTCTTATGGAAGCTACATAAACACAAACGAATTCAGCATCTGTAGTGACGTCACACATGTACAAAGGGTTGCGTCGAAGTGGCTAATGAACGTTAAACCAGATTAAGCTATCCTTTTCAGTTTATTATCCTTGCACTACATCAACAAAATGTAAGGTTATGTTCTTTTTTGCTGCCTTGCTTCCCGCTTCCTAACTAGAGATGACGACGCTCAATGCGTAGTAGGTACAAATTGGCCAATAAAATGCACAGAAAGCATTATGCAGACTCCATTGGTTACCTGAACAGGAGATTTCAGCAATTTTCTAGTGGTAAGCAAATGGTACAGAGGGAAATTTAAACAGTTGGAAATATGAAATGAAAGTAGTAAAATATAATAAGTGAGTTTTTCTTTAGAGTGAGCAATAGATTTAATGAAAAAATGTAAAATTAAATAAGGTTCTGCATGCCTACAGAGGTAAGACAGTACAAACATTTTTTAAATCTGTGTATTAGGAATAGAGATGTTAGACGTTAAACTAATTAATGAAATTACTTTATGTAACAAGTGTAGTAATTCTTCAACGTATTAAAAAATATTTAGATCAGAGACATTCTAGAGACATCCCTAGAGTGTTTTGATATATGTGTAGATGTGCGGTCATTGTTCATTAACGGATATTGTGTACATCCAAATCTAATCAATTTAAGGGCGTCCATTCCTTGTTCAATAATGGATAACCTATGTATATCTGTAACTGATCATGAAATGGATATCCGCTTACTGTACTTTGATGTATGTGTCATGGATATCCATATTTGATCCTAAAAGGGATCCTATCCTTCTCATGTACTTCTCGGATGTCCTAGGGATATTCAAAATAGTCTTTTGGTGGACATGCCTGTAATGGATTACCTATGGATATCCATGGCAGCTCCCACAATGGATGTCACTTTCTTATACGTTGGTGGACGTACTATGGACATCCAACAACAGCCACCGAATGGATGTTCATGTAATGGATATCCTATAGATATCCATAACCGGTCCAGGGATATCCGGGACCTAGAATGGACCTAGAATGGACCTAAAATGGATGTCCGCTGGCCTGGGAACTAATACCCACGTGTTGTTCTTATCAAGTGACTAATTCATTGTTTATTGCTTGCTCCCACTGTTTCTTATCTTCCCTGGTACTTATTTCACTAAATGTTTTCGGAATACTATAATTTACAGATTGAGCACATAATAAATAAAGGTTCTGTTCATTTTCATCTTCGTTATAATTTATTTTGGCTTGGTCATGAATTCTTTTACTTTTACGGAACACAGGAACAGTTTCATTTTGTTTCGTTTCTATACGCATTTGAGACTTTGACTCATCTTGCGTATTTATTTTAGATATTTTATTAGTTTGCCAGTTCAACTCGGCAACTAATTTTAAGTCATCAGTTTTGTTTACAATATGTTCGTTTAATTGTGTAGTTTCAACAATTGACTCATTTAAGTCAGATTTATTATTAATTTTTGGCCTTGTAACTTGAAAAGTTGTTTCATCTTAACATCACGAACTATTAAACATTCTGCTCTTTCAACTATAAACACCTTACAACCGTTTACTTCATGCCCCACCGAATTCCTTTAAAAGATTTGTCATCAAATTTTCTTTTTCTGGTTTTATTATGAATGTATACTGTAGACCCAAATACTTTTAAATTGTTTAATATAGGCTTTTTATTACGCCATAGTTCATACGATTTTTTTGCTTGAGTCAGAGCTTTACTGGGAATCCTATTTATTAAATAGGTTGCAGTTACCACTACTTCCCCCTAAAAGTTTAAAAACTTTTAATACTTCAGATTTGTAAGTAATTAAGTGAGTTACCACAAAATAATTTTTATTGTCAAAGGTTGAAGGTGAAATTGGACCACATACATCAGAATGAACAATAAAAAGTGGCCTTTTTATATGTGTTTTGTCGTTTGCTTTTGCAAAGGGTAATCTGGCCTGTTTTCCCATAATACAAGCTTCACAAATCTGATTTTTAGGATAAACTTTTTCTAAAGTATTTATATCTTCAACCATATTTTTATTTCGTAATTCAATAAATTTATTTTTAGTTATATGACCTAATCGCTCATGCCATATTTTATACGACAAAAGTCAAGTACCCTTATTTCTTTTGATTGTGGTATTATTTAGAAAAGTAACTGTTGTTAAATCATTTGAGGATTTACCACAGACAATCATCTTACCACGGTTTAATATTTGCACGCCACCATTTCATCAAAAATTACACACATACCAGATTCCTGGATTCGCCGGACGGATAATAAGTTGTATGGCACCTCTGGACAGAATAGAACATTTTCTAGAATCCCTTCTACTCTAAAATTCGTCTTTACTGATATTTTTCCCCGTTTGATTGCCAGAATATAAGTACCATTTTTGGCTACATTAATCTTCATCGGGCTTGCTAAATCCGCAATTTCACTGAAGATTGTCAGATCATTTACAAGACGATGAAGTACCACTGTCTATAATAAAAGTAATTTCTTCAGCTGCATGTTCATTTTGCACAGTGTCCTTCCCAGCCATAAATGCAAAACCATTCCCACTTGGTAATGTGGTCTTCGCTGTTTGACGAAACTGTCTTTTATAGTAAAAGCAATCTCTCTTCATGTGATTCTTCCGACCACAATGATGACATTTAATGTTACTTAGTTTCTATTTATAATTTTTAGGTCTCTTAAACTTTTGGTTTCCATATTTTGGATTGTTGTTTTACTGGTTTCCTGGTATCTAAGACTGAATTATCTGCATGCAAAACTTGTCACGTTTTCATTTTTTATTTTGATCTCCCGATCCAATAACCTTGTTTTCACAAAAGGTAATGTAATACTATCTTCTGATAAGCGCTGTCACTACTCTGTTATAACACGAAGGAAGAGTTAGTAACAAATGTGCTATTTTGTCAGTTTCGGACATATTGATGCTCCTGCTGCTTGAAGCTATATTATGTAATCATAAAATGCAGTTCAATGATTCGGCGTATCACTCTGTAGTTTCATTTCAAGCAACTGTTTCCTGATTGCTAATTGTGAAGGAAGACTTTTTCTTTCATATATAGCATCTAAATAGTTGAAAATGCCTTTTGCAGTATCTTCTTCTTGTGCAAAATTAAGAAAAGAGTCACTTAGATATTGAATAATTTCATTCGTAACTATCTTCTCTTTCTGGTACCATTCTTCGGTGAGTACTTCGGGTCCAATAGTGCAAGCACACGCCTTTTCCAAATACTGTATCTTTGTCTTTGAATGGTATTATGTTTTTCTTATGCTTTACTCTTTCCATCGTATCTACTTTATGCGGTAATTACACTCACAACTATTGTCAATTTGATCCTTAATTAAAACTGTTCGCACGTCACTGGACCACCATAACCTATTAGGAATGGGTCCGAGAGAAAACACAAATTAATACACTTTCACTTAGCCGTTTATTCTTTATAAAAATAACGTCTTTACTTTAGAAGAGATAACAGTTGAATGAATATTCTAGCCACAAAATACTACATGACAAAATAATGATTACTTCATCAGTTTTAACATTTAAGTACATCTGTACCCAAGAACCTTAGCTTACAATTAATTATAAAACAAAACATTGATTCATTTTTGGTTTGCTTATAGTTAGATAACTCAACAAAATTTACATTTTTATTATGAGATGCGACGGGTGATGTAAAATTCCCGGAATTTATTTTTGAGGGTAAATTCCCGAATATTTTCTCGCATATTTTCCCTGATAAATAATTATAATAATTGTGTAATTTTATTGGTCCTAAATGTATTATTAAAGTATTATATGTTATTAAAGTAAATGTGTTAATAAAGTTATTATTAATAATAACATTTGATTTTAAATGTTTTATTACAAGAATAAAAAAGATACATAATATTCTATGTTATGTAAATTAACAAATAAACAATTAATAAAAATAAACGTAAATAAGAAATAATGCAACATATTAACATATTACTAAGGTTAGGTTAAGTAAGATTTAGTCAGTGTCAGTTTTGTTTAGCGAGTGGGAAAACAGGAAAATATCATCGGGGAAAATTCCCCATATTTTCCCGATTTATATTTACCCACCCACTGGGAAAATTCCCGACTCACATTACTGGATGCGACACATGAATTTATAGCTGCTGAGAAACCAGAAGGGTCGTCCTTCAAGCCCGCCTGTATATCCTTATCAATTTTGTAAATGAATTTTGACCAATTCTGTTCTGCGTTCTGAACTTCATTCATATTTAATTGATCTTGATTGAGATTATTTTCACCTGAAACATTGACATCAACATGTTCTTCTAAATGTAAGTTCTTCAGTCTGATGCAAAGTCATAGCTGGTTGTTTAGAGCCTTCTGTAAGTTGAATTTGAAACTTTCCTTCACAATTATTTGTATCTGATATATCTGAAGCATAAGTGAGAAGTATTTGTTTACCCTCGATAAATTGTATTTTCTCTCTTAATAATGGATGAATTGCTTGTCCATCCAGCAGATTTTCTTATTATATCCCATGAAATTCCTCCTCGAGCAGCTGCCGAGGTAGAGGTGTGACGGATAGAATAAGCTGAAAAAATATTTATGTTTATTCCCGCTGATGCTCCTATAGTTTGCTTTCCATCTACTGATTGTTGCTTTACTTGCTCGGCCATAAGGTTCTTTACAGATTATGAGTAAATAAGAGTTATGCTCTGACCTAAAAACTACAGTCCTGTATGACATTATGACATTAATGCCGATGCAACACAAGCTTTGTTTTTCTGAGAAATATGGAACCTCCAAAACTGGTTGGCTTACTTTAAACCTTGTTGTTTTGATAGGTTTTGGAATAAACATTTATTTTGAATACCATCGGTATTAAAGATAATATTTTCTACTTTTGTCAAACGAAGTGTTTGTATCCCGTAACCCTTTGCAAGGGCTAACAGAGTAGCCACCTTCTTAGATAGAAGTGAAAGAGGTAAGTCTTCATTTGGCTTAAGAGAAGTTATATGGTCTAAGACAATTTTGGGATCCAACGTTACGTTATATTTTGCTTTGTGTGGTCTTAATCTATCTATCTATTTCTCCCGGTAAAATGAGAGACAATGCGCATCTATGTTGGTTAAACTTACCATACCTTGAGATTTTATTATCAAGCTCTTGCTCCATAAATACTAGGACCATTGACTATTGGCAGTGTAAGGGTCTAAATTTGAAAAGATTATGGTAACTCACAATTCTCTCCTGCATTACTGCAGTTTATAGACTCATCTTGTAAAGCTTCAGCTACCCTCCCTATATATTTGTCTTCTACTCACAGAATCCTTCTGTTTTCTAGGATTTATAAACATCATGTATAAAATAACTTCATAAAAAATACAGGTGAAAATTAAAACCAAAATAAATCCATTAGCCTAGCTTTCTATTGTATGTTTTAGCTAGACATGCTTCCTATAAATCATAACTACACATTTATGTAATAAAATAAGCTAATATGTAATTTAAAACATAAATCGTCTCTATAATGTGTTCTGAATACTTAAGAATATTGTAAACATTTTCGCTTAATATAAAGGTAAAATAACAATATTTTATATATTACTTGCACTATTTTTAAGTTACTGAAAATAAATAAAACATTATAAAAATATAAAATTATCAACTCAAAATATAAGTTTAAATGGAAATATAATAAATTTAAAATCACTGTGTTTGTGGATGTTTTTCTTTGTTTTTCAACCTATCAGGAGCGTGTTTCAACCACAGTTTTAACACAGCCTTGATTCTTCTTCAGTACAACGGTTTTGTTGATAACATCTAAAATATTTAAAATCAAACAGACTATAACATTTCATATGTTTATAAGTACATACCAGTCACAACAGTTTTCAGACGAAGATCAGCGAATGCTCGTTTTTCTGCTCGTTTCTCATAAAAGCTACATTTGCTGGCTACATAATCAGTTAGAATAGATTTTAATATATTATTTACTTGATCCCCCCACATTTTTGAAATAGGAGCACTGCAAAACAATAATTTTGAAATAAAAGATAAAAAACATTTAGAACTATAGTATTTGAATAGATACAGCAGAGATTGATCAAAACTAGGACTTCACGTAATATTTTATAAAGTCTGACAGTTAACAGTTCAAAGCCATTGTCGTAGATAGGGTTGGGGTTACCGGTACACAGTGGTGCACGCACAGTCACAATTTTACTTTGAACACATTACTTAAGGAATATTTTCCTCCTTTAATTATGCCATCTAATAATTATAAGGAATGTTGCTTCTGAAATACGACCATAGCCATGGAATGTGTAGTACATTTTCCGTCAATGGTTTCTTCATTTATGTCGAAATTATCTATACTTGCATGAATATAATTTTTATTTCTTTCATCAATTTTTTTCCAAATTTTGGGGTACGTATATGTCATTTTTGTCATCAATCTCTCGTTAATATGTTATTGTAAGAGCAAGTTATTCCAAGTTGCGTTAGAGTATCCAAAATGTACTTACTAGGAATGAGATGATATATGTGTAGACCCAATCCTACATGAAAACTACTTTTTATTAACGTTTTGTCGAAAAGTCCCATTATGATATTAGACGGTATGACTGCTAGGTCACTTGTTTCTTCATTATCAGCCTATACAAAATATAAAATAAAATTCGGGTTTAAATTTTAATAAAATACTGCTTACCATCGCAAATAATTTAGCATCTATTAACCAAAATATGAATAGGAGTAAAACATTGGGAACCTGATGTTCAAATTCTCTTTTATTAATACGGTCCGATGTGGGAAACCCGTGTGTTTTTAAATCAAATGTAGTCATTGCATTCCGTAAGATAGCGGCAGCTCTGAGGAGAATCTGTATTTCCGAAAATTCGTTGAGTTTTAAAATATTTTCTTTACAATCACTATTACTTGATGATGTAATATTAGAGCCTCAGCTATCCGAGTGTAATATTATGCCTCGGCTATCCCTTCCCCTTCCCTTTGGATACCCTCCGTCCTATCAGGTGAGAGAGGGAGGCTGGACACTTGAAAAGGGTAGCGCATTTGCTGCCACCAGGTCAGAAATATTATCCTTCCGCCTGACCACAGAAGTGCGGATAGATGTTGGTTTAGGCCGAGAGTTCGGCCGCGACTTATATGCGTGGTCTTTTGGAGGGTATAGTTGAGCACAGGGATTAATTAAACCCAAGTTAAGAAATAAAATATATATATTACTTCCTCAAAAAAAATCTAACAGCAATAACAGACTTTAGAATAAAATAAACATAAAAATACCTTTTATACTACCCTGCTCCTCCGTGAGGGTTTAACAGCAAAATAAAAATACAAAAAAAGAGGAGGAATCTATATAATTCCTTACTGGTTTGTTTGAGTTTACAAGCATTAAACAACAAAATGGATTGACGAACAATATAAAAATGAACAAGGACTAAGGAGCTATATATGTTTTCTTACTCTTTCATGAGAATTGAACTAGCAAAGATAAATTCTAACTTAAAAACACAACTCGCCTGTATATGCCTCCCTTAATCTGCAGTGAGTATTTTACCGGCAATTATATTATTTAGGGAGAGCCGCGTACATCCTGAGCCGCCCTGTAGCAATTAAGCAACTCGCATATCGTAAAAGAACCCCATTATTAATATGATTGCATTATTTTCTATCTACTTAACAAAGAAACCAAACCCATCTGTTATCAACTACTGAGAGAGAGAAGAAAATTACCAAAGGGGTACAAAAACGCTTACCAATTTTCCTTCCGTTTTCTGCCGTCACTGGTTTTTTCTCCTTAGGTATGCCTAGTCCTAGGCGCCAACTACCGCGTCTCGAACTTCACTTTTTCTTGAATAACTTCCGCACTCGATTAAAGGCCTCCCTGATACTCGTATTTCTTTTTACAAAAGAAATTCCGACACGAACACTAAACGCCTTATTGTAATCGCCAAACCGCCTAACACAAAATTCCCATAAACCCTCGCGCCTCGTTCACTCGAAATCTGTCGCTTATGCGGTACATATCAAAAAGAGTAAGTTTCTCCACTCTTACGAATACTCTGAATCCACGGCTCTCTGCTTTAACCAACTAGTCGTCCGCATATGTTGCCTCAATTCTTTCTCAAAAATAAATAATAAGGGACTCGCCTGCACAGTTTCAACTACCATTTGAATCTCGATACCATTGCTAAATATATAGGACAAAATATCAAGTTCAGTGCGCACGGACCTGTGCTTTAACACTGACCAGTTTCAATTATCCTCGTTTAAAGCATAGTATTTTATGTATTCAAGGAACGGATTTAAATACATTATTCCTTCTTCCCGCTTGAGGATTTATAAAATCAAAGGTATATGTTTGGAAATCTACTATTCAACTATCGCAATGCAGAAATGGTTGCTTCTCAAAATTGGAATGACTATTTTACTTTTCAAAATTTTAACTCTCTCACTACCAGACAAAACTGCGTTCATTTTATTTGCTGCTATCTGAGTTGGAATGATCTGATATTCGTTCCCATTGTCATGATTTATTAAATGCAAACAAATATCTACAACAAAATTTGTGAGCCATTTTCTTGCATTGAGTGAACTGTAATCGTCAAATCATCTCCTTAACAATATAATTGATATAATTGTCGTTAGTAACAGCGTAACCTATATTTCCCTCTAAACTTCTATAATATTCTATATCATTTACTAATCCATTGTCTATTATTAAAAATGTTGTGACTGATTGAAAATTAATATTATAGCCTCTGCGTTCGAAAATAATTTTAGGATCAACAACTTGCGGTAATAAACAATGATATAAATATTCTCGAGCTTAGAATACATACTTTCCCAAAATTTTCTGTCTCTATAAATTCTCCTTTCGCATAATCCTTTGTGCGTGTAAATTACCAAATCGCACCAAAATTTGTCGGTAATTTCCAATTGACCCTGTATTTGACCATTATAATCGCAACCGGTTTTTAAATATCCTAATTGCGAAAAATATTCTAATTTTCCCTCCATTATGGCTGTCTTTGGATTCAAACCTTTTATGTCATAAGGACATTTAATTTCTACTATGCCGTCATCATTAACGAGGCCGTTAGGTGAACATGCTAGAAACCGATGCTTCTTATGAATCAGTAATTCTGAATCTTTCACGTTGTCTGCATAACCAATCATGATTAATTTGTGACAATGGGGATCTAATTTCGATTTTCTAATTTTCTTGGGCTCTAAGTGTCTGCGTTGCAACCAAAGAGTTTTATTTTCTCTACATTAGGTTTTTCTTTGTACCATATTTCTGCAGGCGTTTTTCCGTTCAATTATATCCTTATTTCAATTCCATTGATCAAATAAATTGATGTTCTTACTGCCTGGCCCAAAGTTCCTTCTTTAAATTTGCATATAATATTTGGCATCTGGCTTTTTCTATGATGGTACGATTAAATCTTTCGGCAACCCTATTTTTCTCAGAATTGTACCTACTGTGTCCTGAATTTTTATGCCATTTTTTTACAAAATTCGTGAAAAGCATTTGATGCATATTCTCCGCCATTATCACATTGAAATTTTTCAATTTTTAAATTGAATTTAGCTTCCACTATGTATACATACTCCTTAATTTTTTTTATGAAATTACTCTTTTTCTCTAGAAGATAGCATACAGAAAAATGTGAATAGTGATCAATGAAAGTAACAAAATATTTTTTGCCATCATAAGTTTGGGGGTTTATTCGTCCACAAATGTCACTTGACACTATTTCAAGGATACGTTTTAACATTTCGTTCTTCCTTAGCATCCAAAAATGGCAAGCCGGTTTGTTTTTCTTTTACACATGTCTCACGTAAACCTGGTGCTTTATATCTTGAGGAATGTCCCATTTTCCTATGTAATAAATAACATTTGATTTTCTATGCTTGACATATTGGCTTTATTCTTTTTCTTGATATGTTCATTGTATTCATCTTCTGTAATGTTTTTAGTCTTTCATGAGCAACAATTATCACATTGATCTTTTCGCGGTTGGTGAATTGCAATGCGCTCGCTCATCTTTCAATATGCGACAAAATAATGTTCGACAAATTTATTTTATATTATTTTATTTACAATAGTCAGTATAGACTTGATACATGTGGAGAATAGATCGAAATGTAAACTCTACGTATAACTTTTTGAACGAACTTCGACAATAAGGGCTAGGGACTTTGAGAAGCTTATTAAGCCACTCTATCGCTTCACGCTTTAATTTCGACTTCGAAAGTTTTTTGCTGGCAACCTCTACGGTCTCTATGCCTGTCATATCATGTTGCTGTTGAATATTCTGTTCCTTAGGTTCTAAATTCCTGCACCATCTTTGAAATGTATCTCTGACTATGGAAAGTGTATTAAACAGTTCGACAAACTAGAATCTTTTCTCCTGTACTTAAGGGTATAAAACAGTCGTGGCACTCTCGCTTTCGAGCTGCAGAAGTTTCTGTTGATACTCTCATCTCACAGGATTTCTTGTGGTTGTTAATCCCTTAACGTACGATTTGCGTGCTTCCCAAGAACCTATTCCCCAAAAGTAATCAAACAATAACTTACGCATTGTTTCTGAGACTAATGCACTCATAATAAGAGTTCGATATGTTTTTTCTCTAATGTGTTATGCGAACAGCGTTCCTGTATTCGTCTTTCCTCTCTGTTAACATTGTGTTTAATTATTCCATAAAGATGGAGTGATTCTTGTACTTGGAAAACAATTGTCGTTCTTTTCAATCATGTTAAGCAACACTTCCTGAATATTATTTGTGGCATCCGCTGTTGTCATTTCTATTAATTCGAACTCTGGACACTGCGATTTATTGAGGGAGTATGGTGGAATGTCCAAAACTGTTTCATGTATAGTTTATATTTTCTTCAGAAAACCACAAAATCGTATTTTGTGGTTTCTTCGATAAACTGAAATTATGTCAAGCCATAATATAATCTAAAAATTATATAAATAAAATACAACCTGCTCTTCACTGGGTATAATATTTTGATATCACCATCCAAGTAAAATCTGGAAGCAGAAATATAAATTTAAAAATTCATTTCTTCCATATTACCTGCACCATTTATGTGATTTATCTTATAAGAAGCTATAGGAGAGTTAATATAGTATTCAAAGCTAGAGTATATTTTAGTATTTTCATATAGCAGGTATTACAGTGCCAACGGCCAAGATTAATAAACATGAGGAGGTTGCCTACTAACTTTCACCCAATCAGCGCCCGGCGCGGGAACGCGTCACCGTGCCTGCCCAATTCAAATAGTTCCGATTGCTTCTGTGCACATGATGGTGCATTTACGTCGTTATTTCCGATTTAATTTTAATTGTAACAACGGGAAGTATCGAAATTATTGTATATTAGCGAATCGTCATCAAATGAAGTGAGTTTTACCTTAATGGTATAGATTGTACATATAATAATATATACTTGTCTATAATTAAATAATATATTTTGTTTGCAATATAATTTGAATGTTGCATTAATGAAATTAAAACTCTAGTACTTTTGTATATTAAAAACAATTTTTTTATTATTAATTTTATTAAAAATACATAATAACAATAAGTTTATTTACATTTGTATCATCACACTCATAACAATGAATAATTTATACTACGAACAACGCTATTGCAGCAAAAAAGGTAAGTAAACACTTATATGAAGAAAGCATAGGGAGCTATTAAATTATATAGCTAAAATACAACATACAAAATAGTTATTTGTGTAACTAGTGCAAAAGTATACACGTTCATATGTTGCACACAACATTTTTTCTACGATCGAATTAAATCGATTCTTTTTAATTTTTATTGAACAGTATGTTACATATACATATTAAGACAAAAAATATATCAAACAATAAAATTCAGCGGAATATTTAATAGTCTATAGTTACTTACCACGTCCATACATGTACCTACTCAAATTACAAGAAAAAATATTACATTTCAGATCAAATTCATCAATAGAATATGGCACTGTAAATAGTGCTAAAATTATTAACTTTTTGCACTATCGTTGAAAAACATATAAGTACGTTACGTTACAATAATTGACAACTATAAAAATTATTCACAGAATAAAACAGAGTTTTCTGAGAAATTTATATAAAGCTTGTTAAAGGCTAATTCACTATTTTCTTCATTTTCTTTACAATTTTTCTTTGGCATTCTGGAGGAGGTTCAAGAGCTTTCCTTTTTAGCGGCTGTAAGGACTCCCTCTTTTTAATGTTCAAAAATTTAATTCTTAAAAAAATTCTTAACCTACGAAACGAGTGAACAAGTTCTTTTGGTAAATCTGACACCTTCTTTGATATATATTGCACTGTTCTTTTTACAATATTAGGCCCAAATTTGAAAGACCCGTTATGAAACTTAATGAAATATTTTTCCATTTTCTCAACCTCAGAGTTCAATTTTTTTGACGGCTGAATAAGACCTCCAAATGACAGACTCTGTATCCATGGAGGCATACTATATGTATGCATATTTATTGTTTCTCCTTTGTAGGTGTATTGGCCCAAGTATGGATGAGTTTGTAGGTTCTGTTTGGCCAGATACCCTGCAATATATGTAAGTCCATCTTTCTCTGCCAATTTTCTTAGGGACATGCTTGACGATGTGCTGCTCGAGCTCGTGCTGCCTTCATCATCGGGCATAATTGGACTTGCATTCTGGAGTTCCCTAATACATAATGCATGTAAGAGTAAGAACTGTGTATCATTGTTCTAAAACTCTTTTGTCCCAATGACTTATATTTGTGTATAGTTGATGCTAGACACGGTTCTGGTGTCTCGTGGAAAAATGAAAATATCATAACTGATTGTAGTTTGTTTTTACCTGATGTTTTTAATCTATCAGGGATGAAGATATGTAGGGTGTCTCCTATTTGTCTGATATTATTAACCTTGATTTTGGTCATCGTTTGTATTATTTGGCCCTAAATTAGGACACCGAAATTAGAGCGATTAGCGTGACTGTTCTTAGAGTTAGGTCTTTCATTGGCAGTGTGTCAAAAAGAAATAGTTCTGATAAGAATAGTAACACTCGGTGGGGGTCCCACGTAGTGTGCGGTTTTGGAGGATTTAGCTTATATAGCCCTCTAAGGAAACGTTTTATTATTTTTTCATTTTCTTCTCTAAAAGGTAAAACGATAGCTAATGCTGATTTATGTGTATTTATATTAGAATAAGAGCACACCCCGTCTTAACCACCTGAGTGAGGAAATTTACAATAAAAATAAATAAATAAAATAAAATAAACACCACAGAAATTAGACAATCCCCAATTCCAGAAGCCAGGGCTTGTGCGGAAGGGGGTTACACACTGAAGAAACGCGGACATACAACCATTTCCTCCGACAGTGCCGGAGCCAGGATTCGAACCCGGTAGTGCGATGTCCGTGTGATTAATCGCGCCTTAACCCACTCGGCTGTCGACCAGACAATACCTTCTAATAATAATTTAATAATAATATATCCTTTATTTAGCAAAAGTTATTTACAACATATATGTACAGGGTTATTCACTATAAATTACCCGCCCCTTAACATTGTTATTATTGCTTATAGAAAAAAAAGGTTTAAACAAAAGTTCTGTGGTTATGACTGAATTTTGTTAAAATGATATCAAAAGTACAGTAGCGTGAACATTTCAGAGGATACAAAAAAATAATATATATATTAATAATATGTATATTATTAAATTTTTGGAATGATCCTTTTTCCTGATTTCAAAAATATACCATGTGTTACCCCTACCATATATCGTTTTTGAGTTATTAAATGTCGAATATCTTAGTTCATCTAGTTACTGTAAATATGGAAAAGTTAACACTATTAAAGTGAGCTATGAAATTGACAACTATTATGATTGATAAGTGACATTTATTTAATGAAATAATCAAAATGATTTACAGTGAGGAAGAAAAAGTGCAAATATTTACTTGTTATATACAAAATAACAAAAATAAACGTGCAGCAAAAACAGCATATAGGGTGTTGTATCTAAATCATCCAACACCATCAGAAAAATGTTCAAAAATATTTACGGAAAGGTTTTCTATAGGCAATAATAACGATGTTAAGGGGTGGATAATTTATAATGAATAACCCTGTAAAGAATAAACTATATATATGATAGTTAATTGTCACAATATGACAACATACTTGTCGTACAAATAGATTTAAATTTGTTGCTTTTTTATATGGGAAGGCAAACTATTAAAAAGGCGTATGTCTTCAAAGATTTTTTACAAATTCAATATTAAAGTTATTTTTTGGTCTAATATTCCCTAGATGAAAAAATCTGTAAATACTTTGGCACAATTTGTTGAATTATTTTATAAATTAAAACCATATTTGCATTTTTAATGTTTTGCTCAACCGATAATCAATTTAAAGTGTGCATCATAATTTTGAGTGATATGTAAAAGTTACAATTTAGAATTATTCTCATACATATATTTTGTAGTAGACACTATAAGTACAACAAATTTCCCAAGTTTTGTTTGTGACCGTGCCAAACCGATCCACGTGATAGAGGAAGTAATTTTGAATCGAAAAATTCTTATGAACATATGACCTAAACCCTTCCATTTTCGAGTTACAGGGTGTTTAAGTTTTAGATAAACAAATGTTTTTATTTAATAACTCGACATTTATAAAAAATGCTAACGATGTTCAATTTCATATATTTTTACTTCAAATATTTTCTTAATAATGTAAGTAATTGTTATGTTTCTAAGATTAATATTGTTCAACCTTTTCTGTTTGTTTGTTTCTAGTGTGTGGATTTATTGTTGTAAAAATTAGCGATTCCCTTTAATTAAATCAGGTAAAATAACGGTTATTTGGTTTTTAACTAACTTCATGCATGAAATTATGTATTACAGTACACAAAATTTGATATCGTTAGCATTTATAAATGTCAAGCTATTAAATAAAAACATTTGTTTATCTGAAATTTCAACACCCCGTAACTCGAAAACGAAAAGGTTTAGGTCATATGTTCAAAACTTTTCTACTCAAAATGACTTCCTCTATCCCTTGATATAGTTTGGCAGGGTCACTCCGAACCACCCTGTATAGAAAATTATAAACTAAAGCTATATTTTTGTAAATTATAAAACAATTAAGGGCCAGATGTATCAATTAAATTCAATTCCAGTTCAACCTAAACCCAGTTCAAAATCCTTGACTACTATTGTCGCTATAATTGTAACCTTAGATTTTGAACTCGTTCAAAGTTGAACCACGTTGATACATCAGGTCCTAAGTCACTTAAACACATACTAAGTTTCGTTTATACATGTAGGTATGAATAACATTATCTAGGTTTTTATAGTGGCATGCGAGGTAATCGTACCAACTATGATGTATCCTCTTGTGGTATTATAACAGGGCTGTTAAAACTCTTATCCAAATCAAAAACCACCTTTTTGAAAAATCTTTATTTCCGACTGACTATAACTCTTCACAGTCCTGTTATAATAATGTAAGAGTCCTCTAAACTTACCATCTTAGAATGTATTCTCAGTGTCTTGAAACATACAAGTGAATGATTACAGTGATAATCAAGCCCATGGATGACTATCGATTAACCATTCACTTACTGGATGTTTCAATACACTTGACGGAATTAGTCATCATGACTAATTATTTCGAGATCAATGCTCTTGGGATATTATAGGTGACAATAATTACTTTGCATCCAATGCATATTTATTAGTCCTCTAGTGATTATTCTCTATATGATTACTAGGTTTGGACATAAACTAACTTACCCAAATATATCTGTATTTTTCATCAGATTTCACCAACTCCTCTAATTCTTGAAGTTCCTCCATTTTTTTACATGGTAATAAGTTTTGAATTCATTTAACGTCATCATTTGGGATTATTTTTGGGTTCTTAGTTATTCCTGCAATATCCTGCCGTATCTCCCCAAGTTGAATAAAAATGTCACTTAACATGTTGACTAATATCGTATGTCTTGTCTCTGACAATTCTGAAATTATATAAATTAGTATTACATAAATCAATCCATATACCAATTTACCATGTTCCAACCTGTTACCAGGTCGGCTTTCGAGATTAGCAATGTTCTCAAAATAATTACCAGATCCACTTGTAAAATTACCTTCATGCCTTGGATTACTTAATTGTTGGTCAGCAACTGATAATAATTGAGAATTATTTTGTTGACCCATTTTGATCCATTTAAGACAACTTCTCAAAATGAAAAATGTTCATATAAAGTCGAGTATAAAGTAAACAAATGTCTTTTGGAAAATTTAGACTAATTTTTGGCATTCCAATTTTTATTTATATTTACCATTGGAAGTATGCTGCGACAATATACCTAAAGCATAGGAATCAGTAAATCCATCAATCTGTATTTAATTTTCTTTGTTACTGTTATTATGTTTCCAGGAAGCGTGTTTTAAGGAACCATCAAGTCCTGGGGGGTTTGCTCGTCTCTAAAAAATATGTATGTACAAACAATTAGATAAAAGAACTAAAAAAAATTTGCTTTTTGCAAAGCAAACGCTTATCATTCTCTATGCCATTTTGTAACTAGCTTTTTTTCTCAAACCATTTTCAGTATTTTCAAATAAAAGTTTCTTTTTTAATGTTCTCTATGTATTTTTCATTATTAGTTCAATTATTGGTAATTTATTTTACCTTTATTGCAATACCATTAAGCTTACAGAGTTGTCCAAGAAGAATGAATATGAAGCGTTAATTAGTCAAGTCAGTTTTAATTAACAGTACACAGCACGGTTCAATTTCATTGATCTATTTTTTCATAAAACTGGTACAAACACACTTTCAGTTTTAATAAATGGAATATAGTTTAATTGTTTTTTTTTACCGGGATACGAGCCTTCAAAACCCGATGAATATGAACCACCGCATATGACTCAAGAGTTGCAAAAACTTGTAAGTACAATGATTAAAAATTAACAATAAATTTTTTATAACTCTTACGTTTTGATTTCTTGGATTTCGGTTGAAAATCTTCATCTGGACTGAAAGGAGATGGAGCTTTTATGTTTCGGCACCCTCTTCCTTGATTTTCTGTCTCGGTATTGGATGGCGATTTGTTTGACACTTGTTTTTGGGCATCTTTTAATGTATCTAAAATATTATCACAATAAAAAATAATAATAAGAACAAAGAAACTCTCTTACCATAATATCCATCAACTCTGACGGGGTGTAATGGCCAAGATTTTCGTGGGTCCAACAGTCTCTTAATATATAAGTTTGCATTTGTGCTTGGTGGCCTATAACAATTTGCTCTATCGTCAGTAAGCCACTTAGCCACTTAGTTGGCACCTCAGAAATACTTTCGTCAGAAGGGTCCAATTCATTAATAAACGTAACCACTGCATATGGCTTATTTTCACATGCATCTGCTACATTAAAAGAAAGTTATTAGTAAAGTTGTAAAAGGAAATCACAAAAGATATACAAATTTATCATTTTCCGATATTCTCAATAATAATAATAATAACACCACAGGTAATTACGACCCCCTTTATCCCGGAAGGCTCTAGGAGGAGGGCTGTGTGGGAGGGGGCTACACATTTAGAGACAAGGGACAAATAAGATCAAATACGCTAGAACGTTATAGATATTAACTTATACCTTATACCTAAACAAAACATGACATTTATTTTACTACATCATAATTTACAATATGGGGTACCAATCTCGCACAATATATTTTAACCTACATAAGCTCACTACAGGAAGCTTAAAAAATTGATTAAAATTTTGATGTCATTTATTTAAATGGCCCACATTGGAAACATATTCAAATAAATAAAAACTTAAGTTGTCTTAGATAATATCGTTTCTTTACATTTGCTCATAGTTAAATAGTCAAAAAAATTCAAAATGGGTTTAAAAAGTGTCCATTTATATAAAATGATTCATTTGCCAAAGCAAATTTTAGGTCAATAGTCACCTAAAGCTTTAACCAATTTATTCAGAACTTTACAAGCTTTACAACATGATTTTGGCATGAGCTGCACAATAATACTTAAAATCGGCTACACAGTGATGGAAGTTATACTCTTCACAGTCGATTTATTGCACTTCTTATGAGCAGGTTAGGAATCAATCATTACAGCTGTCATTAAATGTGTGCAACAAAGGAATAACTAATGACTCACTATCATTTAAGGGCAGTTTTACACATTTTGTCTCTATATCACTAACATTTATAAACACTGTATCTGAAAGATCAAAATCATCTACAATGTATATTCCAAACTCACTAGATTTACAGGGAATTTCAAAGTATTCTTGACGGTTTTTGATAACTCGACCACTTATAGCTATTTTATCTTTGACTAATATATTAGTAATCACAAATATTTGCTAATTTTTTAAATTCACACAATTATCTGGATGCCTCGAAATTATTAAAAAAATTTGAAAATGCAATTTTAATACTTTACTCCTGTTTTTTTTATCATAAGACAAAAGGATATATTATAGTGGCCTTTTTCACAACTGGTAAACACATAATCTCAGCAATTCGATTGTGACACTGTTCCAATGGCCTACTACAAGACTTAACACATTTCTATAAGTTGTACATAAAGTTTTCAAACTTAAAAGCACTGAAATTATCCCACACCGAACTTTTTAACTTCCTCACACAAGTGGAGTAATCCATGAACATTGTATGACATTTCTTCATATCCATAAAATGTGCTAAATTCTTTAACAAAATAAATCGAAAGTTTATTAGCATAATCTATGCTAGTTGGTAGATAATTTGAAGATGATAAAATTCTAATAGCACAAGATATTTAGGAGCAGGAAGAATATCCTTCAAAACTAATATGCCAGTATAAAGGAGAAATTGTCTATATTCTGTTGCTTTCCATTTATCCACTGTTGAAAATTCCCTAGGTTTTCTAGCGAATTCTAAAGGAATATCTTTCTTAAGTGATTCCAATTTTAAAGAGCATTCATTTAAATTTTGTAGCCTCTGGCCAATTTTTCCATGTACGAGTTTTTATTAACATTTTTTTAGTCACACCAAGACATACTAAATGCATGTAATCAATTACAACCTGTAACACCATCCCTAATTCTTCGATGTCATCCAATATTGAACGTTCCTGCAAATGATACTCTTCTTGCAGTCTTTGCCGAAATGAATCATCAGTACGAGGTGTGAAATTGATTTCAGGGTAAATTACTCTATTCATAATAATCTCCTTCTTGTGTGCACTTTCCACATGAAAAGTACCCAGAATGAGCTTTAACAGAAGTAAGAAATGCTTTTGTGGGTGCATCGCATACAAAGCAATTTATATGCACTTCAACAATTTCACCCTCCCACTGAATTCCATTTAATAATACATCCTTTAAATTTTCAACAAAACATTTTAAAAAGTCATTCAGACTGTTTGGTTTTTTATTTCCATGATAAATTCTTATTACAAAAACATATGTATAAAAATTTTCTGCTACTGACCCCAATATTGGCCAAAATACACTGTGTGAACTTTCAGCAAGTGGTAATCCGTCAATATTAAAATTTAATTTAATAGATGGTGGTGGGTTATCAAAATACATTTTAAGAGAATTTAACATTCCTGCTTCTATACCAAAATGGCAATATCTTTGTTATTGATCGTGGAGTTGACATTAATGTTCGTGCATTTAATGGCACATCATGGAACCCATGTTTTTTAAAATAGTAATTTCGAGCATGTGCTTTGACTGACATGTTTGTCAGCTGTACACAATTTAAGATCATGTTGTCTCGCCGATTTAATTTTTGCCTGGATTTTCTGTACGCGCCACTTAGTCTTCTTGACCTTGTCCAATACGCTTGCCAGGAGTTGTTGGAGGACAACTTGCCTAGCGGAGGCGTACACGGCACTGTTGATTTGCCATATGTTGGCATCTTCTGGAAGTTCGTCATCGGTTAGCGAATCCATCCTTGCCAGGTCTTGTGACTTTGGGTTAGCCCTGGTGTTAAGACTAACCCTCGCCCGTAAGTTAGCATCGGTGTACTCTACGTGGTGTTCCCCATCAGCTTGTATTTGCCGCGGTGGTAGTGCGGCTGGCACTTGCTCCTGCTGAAGGGGTGCCCGTTGATAACCTGTTCGACGTAGAAAAGATACTTGGTCCCTGAGGTGTTGCTGGGAGAAGGCGCGATACTCCGGATGCATATCGCACCACAACCGGTGCAATCGCGCCATGTATCCTCTACGCCCCGGTTCACTGCCCTCATAGCAGATTAGCAAGTCGTCACGGAGCCCCATCGTCCACTTAAAGCGTCCATTTTCCATAGCCATGTCGTCATCTGGGAGACCATCCGGTAAGTCTCCACCAACCTGTCTCCGGCCTCCATCCAAATGAGGCCGATTGTGTGGAGCCGTTTCTGGGTTTCGGTCGCAAACCAGAGGATAAAGATCTCAGAGTGGTTAGCCCTGAGATCCCCGTCCTACATTAGCCAGGCAGAGTATTACCTCTGCCTGTTGCCCAGGGTGCACCGCGTGGAGGTTGCCGAACATCGCCCCCCTTTTTTATTATTATTATTATTTTTAATGATAATTTAAGGTATGTGTATTTATATTACAGATGCCAAGCAAACCAGAAGATTGGCTTAAGATAGAAAAAGAATTTCGAGAACAGTGGAACTTTCCTCATTGTGTAGGTGCCATAGATGGCAAACACATTCTTATGCAATCCCCACTAAATAGTGGAGTTTTTTAATTATAAAGGCACATTCAGTGTGGTACTGATGGCAGCTGTTGATGCCAATTACTTGTTCATATTTGCAGATATTGGATGTCAGGGACGAATAAGCGATAGCGGAGTTTTCTCTAATTGTGCATTATCACAGAAAATAAATCGAAATGAACTTAACTTGCCACCTGATGAGCATCTACCAGGCAAGCCCGGAGCCGTTCCATCTGTGTTTCTGGCAGATGACGCATTTCCTTTGCAAAAACACATAATGAAACCATTCCCTGGATCTCATAATAAAGGCAGTAAAGAGAGAGTCTTCAACTATCGTCTTTCTAGAGCACGCCGAGTAGTAGAGAATGCTTTTGGTATACTAACATCTGTATTCCGTGTGTTCAGATAACCATGTATTTTATTGCATAATTTTCTGAGAAGGTCATCCTCTAGATACACACCCATTGGTACTTTGGACATTGATAATAATGGGCAGGTAATTCAAGGATCATGGCGTCAAGAAAACAACATGACGTCATTATTGCCTCTACGTAATATACCCAGAAAATCATCTACTGAAGCGAAAAGCGTTAGAGAACAATTCGCTGATTATTTCATTACTAATGGGAAGGTACCATGGCAAGATTCATGTTGTTAGAACGTTATAATCACAGAATAATATAGTGTATTTAGTAATTAAATAAAAACCGCTACAAATTGAATTTTCGCAATTTACCCCCCCTCTCTCACCCCTGCCCCTGAACCGATTTTGCTCACAAATAATCCGAACCGTTTTTTCATTGGTACCTACCTAAGTACTAAATTTGAAGTCAATACCTTAATTCCTTCGAAAGTTATCGCGGAACTTACATACAGACAGACAGATATTTTTCGCCAATATTGTATTTTTACGCGTTTTGGAACATTTTAAGACCATTGGGCCAAAAAAAAAAATTGAAATTTTTGTACCGATACTAAGAGTAAAATTAATAAAATATATATGTCTACCTCAGTATCTCTAGTGTCTCTGGCTTGGTATACTGGCTTAAGGAATCCTGCCATTTTTTCATAGGCGAACCACGTTGGTTTAAACACTTCGTCGGTCCCAACACCTGAAGCCATGCTTTTCTTTACCTTTGCTAGTAAACGCCTAAATGTTGCCATTAGTGAGTCCCTTTTCTTTTTTAATACGTCAACGGAACACGTTAAAGAAAACTCTTTCTGAATTTTATTCCAGCAATCCTTGATTTCATTTCTGTTTCGGTGTAATGGATGCTTAGGGTTCCACAACACGGGCTGAGCTTCGTATAAGTCCTGAAATTCAAAAATGTGGTCGCACGACCACTCCATTATTTATAATAATAAAATAATTTTAGAAATTCTTTTTCCGTAGGCACTTAGGTCAACTGATGAGGATAAATTAAAAATCGACTTATATAGACTCGCAATTGATACGATGCGTGTGGGCGCAGCGCGCCCATCGCAAATCCAAGTAAACACGAGTATGAATTCCCTTTGAATCGGTACAAATTTACCGACAGCCCGAGAGTATAGGCAAGTTTAGGAAAGTGCGAGTGCGATTAGCAAATATTCGCGAGCATCTCTTCCCACACACATCGCAAGTGCCCGTATTTGCAAATATTCGCGATGTGTGTGGGACCGGCTTTAACCACCACACTGTGTTACCACCCCGCTAAATAAAATATATATAGGTCCTATAAATATAAGAGTACCCTATAAGAATATTACTATTTGATTTAAAATCAATATATAGGAAAAATAGTAAAATGGGATCTCCTAATTGACAGAGAAGGTAAAAAATTTATAATGCAGGTGGTACTACCTACATCTTTTGATGTTGAAGCAACACTAACAGCAGATGTCATATACACTGGACTCATTATTTTCACATAAAATTGGTGCCATACTGTTTGTAATCTGTTCATCATTGTGGTTATTAATTGCAGGTAACGTAATATTTTGTTTATCTTCACTCATTCCTGTTATTTCTGACACAATTTATTTCTATTTTTGTCTGATTTAGTAAATATGGTTTTTTATAAAACTAAAATAAAGATTTATCTTCTGGATTTCCCGTCCATTCATCGCTGTTCTTGAAAAGCACAATCTTATCTGGATCTACATATTTATCCATAAATAGTATTCCTGATTCCAACTCTTTAATCATACTCTGTTTTTCAGTGGATCTTTTTTATAATATTTTCATCAAAACATACAGCTTCTGGATCCCAAGGGTATAATCCACATTTACGAAAACCATTTTGTAAAATTGACGGTACCAATTTTTCCTCAATTACCTTCTTTAGTAAGGGACAAAAATGGATTTTCTTTAATATTGGAAATCAATGATATCAATAGATGCGTTGCACTGGGATAGAGTGCAATCAGGATTATACCACTTTCCGAACATAACTTACTTACTTGAAGGGACAAGTGAGAGTATAACCATTTATTGAAAATGTTGGATATATATTCAAAGAATGTCTCACTTGTCATCCACCCATTCTCTGACCGACCTATACCCCAAGAATCTGGAATACTTAGACAGAGTTCTCTTGGTATTCTTTCATATTTAAATATCACTACAGGATGAATAACATCACCAGGACCATTTCCTGCGATCGCTACTGTGAGGCATTCTTTGTCATCTGCATTCACTTGCTGATAAATAGATTTTTCGCCTTTAGCTGCCAAGACTTATTACCCTTTAGGTTCAAGAAAAAGGCCGTTTCATTTGCGTTGAAGATGCGAGAGAGGTTTTCTAAAATTCCATCAAAATTATTTTCTCTCAAGTAAGCCATCACTTCTTTAAACCATTTATTTAACTATTCTTTTGTAACAGCAGCTCGTGACGACGTTAAATTTTGGGCAACTCTAGTGGTCAAACTTGGGTGGCGTTTTAAAAAGCTTTGGTAACAGCGTCTACCAGATCGGCCATCTATAAAGGGCGCTTCAATTTTTAATTCACCCGCCAGCTTCTTTACGCTCTCAAGAAGATCTTTCGTCACAGGAAATCCTGCTTTTGCAATTTCTTTCACCCATATGACTAGGACGTCTTCTTGTTATTTTGATAAATATGAATTCCTACCCATTTGCCTTTTTCTTGGTGTTTTTCCTCTAACTTTATAGAGAAGAATAATTCTAGGAACCTTGTGTATTCTCGCCGATACTGCAACTGGAACTCCTCTACGGACATCTTCTATGGCTGCTTCCATGTCTGCTTCTGAATAGCGAAACATTTGTCCCGTTTTCGGCGGCATTTCAAAAAAATGTTCGACTATTTTCCGGAATCAAAGATTGACACGTATTATTTATCTAATAGTTGACACATGTCAACTATTGGCCAGAATAAAAGTGCAATTTCGAGTGATAAACATGTGAGTGAGCCTCCTGACCTAATTATTTGAACATAGTGCAAGAAAACATTACTTCTCAGTAAGGAGTGTAGCTTATTGAATCTGCATGTTGATACACTTGAAAATGAACCTTATTGTAATTTTCTTGTCGATTACCAATAGTTGACACTAATGTCAACTTGAAAATAAACTTCAACGTAGTTATTTTTCATTGTAAATTTTCTAGTTTTATAAACAGAAACAAATAATTGCAATACTAAACTTTTCGTTTTCTCAACAGATTCGTGAAGAAATGGAGTAATACGCTGCTAGTTTCGTCACATGTTTCTCAACAATATCGGTCATTTTAAAAACATTAACTCACCAGGCTGGAGATTTTGCCATGTGATAATAGTTGGCGCACTACACATTTGCCGTCCGTTACAGAGATATGCATGGAAAAATGAGCTTATTTGAAGCAAAATACATTGTGTCAACTATTGGTGCACTGTCAAGCATTGGCGCTTTTACCTTACCAAAAAAATATTTTAATTCATATAATTATTTAATAAGGTAATAAAATAGACGTCTAAAAATAATAGTTGCCAATTAAAATAAAAACGTTTACACGTTAAAACATTCCCTGAGCTATTGTCTTAAACTTTTCTTCACATTCTCCTGCAAGTATGGAAATTTCATATTATGGCGCCATTTCAACTATAGTTTGTTACATTGATAATACAGAAATTCTACTCCCAAAATAAGCTTTAGTAAATGGACAGTCAAAAGTGTTCATGTTGGTTCGTTTATTTGTGTTAAAATAAATTAGTGCATATTTTAGTTACGTGTTTTAATTCTTCTAACATTTCCCTGGATATATTTAATGGTAAGACATTTTTAATAATATTGCTGAAAATTTAAATGAGTACCTATTCATTTAGAGGACATATTACTCTAGGCTGAATATTTTGGTTCCTAGATAAATTTTGTATTCGAGATTATGTGATATTTGCCTACAAATTAACATTCCCCTGTCCCTTAATTTCTAGGGTAATGCCAAAGTTTCAGGGGAATGTGATATACCTAGGTTTTTACCATAATCTTCTTATTAGTAATAAATTATTTTGATCCAGATTCAACATGCCAAAAAAGCTGTCGAGAGAAGAAACACTATTGAAAAAAGAATTGCTGAAAGACACCGTTTAAATTCTTGAATTGATGTCGTTTTCCTATTTAAATTAGAAGGAACAAATTTGATTAAAGATGATAAACGATGTGAAACAATTTCGATATTGTTGTACGATAATTTAAAAGGTTGTTTCCATGTTTTAGTCACCAATAATCTTTTCACTACACCTAAACATAACGGGTGCATGTAATCTAGAGGTACATCTTACACTAAATCAAAATCAGGCAGTTCAGTAAATATCGATTTGCCTTTGTGGTGATCTTCATCTAACTGTGCTCTAAACTCATGATCAGTTCTTTCATTAATTTCAATTTCAGAAAAACATATGACTTTATTAATGAAATCTCTTTCCTGCTTGCATTTGGTGCATGAAAAATAAGCGGTGTGGCTTTTGTACATAAAACATATGACTTAGCTGGTACATCACAGGTTAACATTGAAATTTTAAAACTGAACTTTTTATTTTTAATATATAAACCATCAGTGACAACTTCTAAGGCCTCATTTTGTCTTAAAAAATCATTAACGTTATGACGTTTCTCAGGATCATGAAAGAGTGCTATCATTAAGATATCATTTTTTAAAACATTCATTGATTTTACCTGGACAAGTATTGGCCACAATGAACTTACTTTTACTGATAGGTAAGCTAATTTGAAGTTATCACTTTCTGAAATGTTGTAGTCCTGTCATTAAATGCTTAGAGAGGAAGTGTAACACCTACAAAGATAATGTAATACCATATCTGACCTTTGATGATACAAATGAGTAAGTTACAGGAAATGGCGATATAGACTTCAGTGAAAATTATTCCTTGAAGTATTGGAAAGAAATTCAAACTTATCATTTTGGTGAAAGTCGTCAACAAATCACACTCCATACAGTTGTGATTTATTTTAAAAATGAGGAAGCTAGTGAAGTTTCAGTGTTTCCATTTTGTACTTTAAACGAAAGCTTAAAACATGGGCCTGCCCCAATATGGGCGCATCAAGTTTTCCATTTTGAGCCACCAAATCCATTTTTTTTTCTTGCTACTATATATGCAACCTGGAACTATCATGAGGCAGGGCACGGAAAAGGTGCCCCAAATGGTATTGGAGCAGTCTTGAAAAGAACTGCCGACCAAGTTGTTGCCTATGGAAAAGACATTCTAGATTTTAACAACTTCATTGAAGTTCTACAAAGTAATACCAACATTCGCCTTAGAATTGTTACTGATCAAGATATCACCGAGAAAGAGCATTTGTTGACAATCAAAATACCCCTGTGTTCAAAGGATATATGAAAGTTCATCAGGTAGTATAGACGATTCATCACCCACGAGAAGTGATAAATGTATCTTAAATAATAAATATGTGTTGTTTGCTTTTCATTATTTTCCTTAATTTACCTATTCTTGAAATTTTATCATTTATTTTCAGTGACAAAGATATAAAACTAGTCATATGTCAAGATATTGTAAGAACCCCCGACGAAGACCAAATTCCCATAATACTCAACCAATTTCATGCCGGTAAAAACAATCTTCACCGTGGCATAAACAAAACTATTCGTAGAAGAAAAAATAAATACAACTGGAATGGACTAACTAAAGACGTAGAAAAATTTGTAAAAGCTTGCGATATATGTCAAAAAACAAAAATTTTACGGAAATACCTTGATAACCCTCTGGTTATCACCGAAACACCAAAAATCCCTTTCGAACGAATCAACATTGATATCATCCAAGTTCCCACTAAATATTACGCCCTAAGTATTAGAGACGAACTCACCAAGTTCACACAGGCTTATGCCATACCAGACAAAACCGCAAAATCTATTGTCAACACCCTCTTGCTCTATTTCCAACATTTCGGAACACCCCTCCGCATACATTGTGATTGCGGCAATGAATTTGATAACATGCTTCTTAAAGATCTTTGCACCCTTTATAATATCAAATCAAACATTTTCTAGTGTGCATCACCCCCAATCTAACGGTTCAATAGAAAGATTTCACGCGACCCTTATGGAAATGATTAGAGCTAACAAACTAGAAAACCCCAGCGAACACCCACTGACAGTCTTACCCTATGCAATCATTTGCTATAATAATTCTGTTAATAAGACACATGGCTTTACCCCGTATGAATTGATATTCGGGCATACTTCTAGCCGTCCTCCTGAAACACTTTACAATCAACAAGAACTAATATCTAAGTATATACGAGATTTAAATAACAGAATCTCACACTACTACAAAATAGCTCGTACAAAAACGGAACTACAAAAACAAAAGGCCAAAGTACGATTTGACAAATACGTAATGATAACTACGAATTCAATGTAGGCTACAAAGTCTACGTAAAAGAGTCAAATTAAAAATAAATTAGGAAATAAATTTAATGGACCATTTATTATTAGGGAAATTTTAAGAAATTCCGCTATTCTTTATAACCCTGAAACTGAACAAATTACAAAAATCAACTTTGACAGAATGAAGCCATACTTTGAAAATTAATTTATTTTCAGGTTTCTTTTGCTGCTCAAAACAGTATCACCCCAATACTCGATAGAGACTATCAACAATACTCTAGGAATTTACTATCACGAAGAAAACCGCATCGAAATTTCAAACGACAAATGGACACTTTTAGTTTACAAAGACATCGAACCAATTAAATCAATTCTCGACCATAACAATAACATTTTAAATGACATGATAACCACATTCGAAACTGACTACCCTCGCATGCCATCATTTCGATCAGAAGTTAGAACACACATTAGCCTCTTAACCTAAATTTCACAATCTTTAGAATTAAAAGTCGAAGAGATATTCGCGGACACGAAACGATACAAACGCGGACTTTTAATGGAATAGGTACTTTTTGGAAAGCTATCACGGGCAACCTAGACGCCTCTGATGGTGAATATTACACGAACTGTATTAATAAACTTATGAGTGATGAACATCAATTAGAAAATTTACTAAAAAACCGAATTTCAGTCACAACCTCTGTAATAAAAAGTTTCAATTCAACAGTACAAAAACTTAAGGTAGATGAGGAAACCTTTAATAAGGACATCAGGGAAATAGAAACTTCAATTTACGACAAACCAAATAATTTAGCGTATATTGAATCAAAATTAAGAGTACTTGAGTTATGTGAATCTCTAATGGAAAGTTACATGTTTCTAGAAAATAATTTAGATAATATTTTAAATTCAATAACATTTGCTCGACTAAAAATTCTGCATAGTTCAATAATCACCCCGAGAGATTTTGTCGCTTCCCTTCAGGAAATATCTCAGTCCTTACATAAAAACAATTTGCCGATAACTCCTCAAATTTCCAAGCCGGATCTAAGATAATATTTGTTTTAAAAATTCCATTAGCAGAGCCAGAAAAATATACCCGTTACCACCTTTATCTCATTCCTATATTGGATAATCGAACAGGACTTCATCACATCCTCTCAACGACGCATAAGTATATTGCCAAAGACGATGATTCATTGTTATTTCGACAACTGTAAACTATTGAACCCAAGCACAAAACTCTGTTCAAACGTGCTTCCATACCCGACGCGATATGTGAAGCCCAAATATTAAGACAATTAATTATAGTGCCCCGAACTTGCCAGTCAAATTTATGGTTTGCCAAAGATTATAATATTCAAAAACTTAAGAACAACAAATGGCTAATATCAGTATCAGACAATTTACCAGTGACTGTGAAATGTAACAATAGAGACGTTATCACGAAGATAATTTCCATAAACTCTATATTAACTTTACAACCGGAGTGCAACGCGTTTATAGGCATCACCCGAGTGCACACATCCTCTCACCAACAGGACAACATCACTTACAGCAATCACGTAGTGCGTATACCATACGATTGTTGTAATCACCTACCCGAAAGACATAAACTCCCCAAGTTAAAACCCCTTAAGTTAAGTAATCTTAACACGGACGATTTAAACATCGCAAAACACAAGCTAGATCAGTACTCTGATGATCTAGATAAACTAATCAATGAATCATTTTTAAGTAAAAATATATCCTGGTTCACATATTTAACCATTGCTTTAATTGTAGTGCTTATTATTCTTTATATAACCTGTAAATGTAAGAAGAGGGGAAGAGATATAAAAATTGGGATATCTTCGTCAAACGATCAACCTCCACAACCACCACAACTACCAAGATCCAGGTTACTACACAGATATGGACATCTACTGCCCAAAAGGAGACCCAGTGTAAATATACAAGAACCCTCTGAAGACATCAAATTAAACTGTAATTATAGTAAAAGTTACGCTTAAAAGTTGATCCACAGCATCAACTTTTTTATAAAAAAGGGAGCTGTTATATCAGCTTTCCACATTGTTAATATCTTATTAGTATTAAGTTCATTATCAGTAACATTCTCACAAAATAATTCAATATCAGTATAGATAAATTCATAAATTATATCATATTCCTTTTTATTATCTTTGTAACCTAATACGTCTGCTGTTTTAAAACACATACAGTCTGGATTTACTCTCTGAAATGCGAATATAGCAGTCTGATGCGAATTCAGCATTTATTGTAAATATTATAAATACACGCAAAAGACATATGCCAGTTAGTTAACAGATTACAGTTAAACTCAGTGTTTCTCATTCGGGATCCGCATTTTAATAATTTCTTTATTCAAAGTATTAATTTTATAAGCTTGTACGCTTCGTTACCAAGCATAAGTATCCAAGTGAACATTATGAAAACAACAATAATAATAATAATTGTAAATATTTTAAATAAATTGTTTTTAAAAAACCAATCAAAGAAGTTCAAATCTAACATATATATATATATATATATATATATATATATATATATATATGAAAAATGCTAGGTTTTCGGGTTGAACCGCGTCTGAGATTATTAATGTCTCGACATTCCGGCTCCCGTTTTGGAGCCATTTTCAAGAGAAAAAGAGGGTCAAGAAATAATTGTTAAAGAAAATAGGTTCGTAGGAGCTCCAGTGGGGCCACATCTGTCCCCTGTCATAGAAAACATCTACATGGACAACTTCGAAACCTAAGCCATGAATTTATCCGAACTGAGGCCTACCTGCGTAGATGACATCTTCGTTATCTAGCCACATGGTAGAGATTCTCTAAACAACTTTCTGTCTCACATTAATCATATGCACCCTCAGATCCAGTTCACTATTGAAATCGAAAACAATTGTTCCCTCCCTTTCCTAGACGTTCTTATTACAAAACAAGAATCAATTTTCCTACTCTGTATATAGAAAACCAACCCACACCAACCATTATCTTATTTCAAAATCACATCACCATCCATCACAAATAAATTCTGTTGTCAACACTCCTGTAACCAGATCCCTCAGACTAACAGACAATCACAGTAGACAATCCGAACTACAAACATTAGAACAAGCACTTCTACAAAACGGTTACGACAGAGGACATATAACGCGATCCATACACAAAGCACAAAATTATTCCCAAATTCAACAAACAGAAACTCCTCTTCAGCAAAAAACCTTTCTACTCTACATCACAGGTGCCACAGACCAAATTTCAAAAGTCCTGAAATCTAATAACATAAAAACCATATTCACAACACACCAAACAATTTCCAAAGTAATCAGAACCCCAAAAGACCAAATACCTAATGATTCAGAAACCGCGTATCATCCGCGAAGCAATTGAGATTGAAAAATGTCCCATGTCTAAACAAAAGGGATGACGGTCATCCATATATTTATTTACTGTTTAAAATAATACAATGTATTGCCATGTACCGGTCCAGAGCCAATCCGCCAACCGCGGTGCGAAGCGCAAGGGCGAGGGGCGAGGCTGGTTCAACTTAAAACTGTGAACAAAAGTGCCTAAATCTAAACGTATAATCTAAAATACCCTAATAGACCCGGACACTAACATAAATATCCATCACCTTTCACACAAAAATAATGAATAAAACGGATGAATAACATTTAAAATTCCAAAAAAGACGGATAAAAACAATTAAAACTTAAAACTAAAACTCGCGGACTTCACTGATTCGATTTTGATTGTTGAAACGGGTAGATACAGACAAACGACAAATACTCGTTTGAAACAATGCAGGTGAGGGCAGCATCCCAGTCACTCAAAATGTGATTAAAAATGTAGTGATTTTTTAAAAAAAATTTGATAATTTTGATGATTTTATGGGAGGGGGTTTGAAAAGAGTTTAGAAGAAAACAACAAAATATAAAAATAACAAACAGAAACGAAGAGAGGGATAGGAAAAGAATTAATTTAAAGTTGAGAGTAAAAGAAGCTAAGAGTGCAAAAAGAAGTTATGAGAAGAAGAAGGTTGGCTAAAGGGGTTGCCAGAAGATAGGCAACGCCTCGTATGGTAGATTATGTTTGATTCGGAAAGGGGCATTATGCGCTCTGATTTGTGTAATGTTTCTAGTAAGCGGACTATCACCCAGCTTAGTGCTATAAAATTTTTGTGAAATTTCTCTGACGTAGTCCACTATTGGCATTATGTCGTTACAACGTGCATACAAATCTCTGAGGGAGGTGTACCTGTCAGAATTTGATATGAGGCGCATGAAGTTATGTTCTAAGACTTTAAGTTTTTTTATTGTCGTCACCGACGTGCTGTACCACACCGGCGCTGCGTATGTCATGGCCGGCCTGGCCACCATCGTGTACAACAATTTCTTGTTGTGTCTGTTTAGTCTGCTACCCCTCACCAGGAGTGGATACAGACTCCTGGACATGGAGTAGACAGTCCGTATGATCTCGTTTATGTGGGTATTGAACGTCAGTCTTTTGTCCAGTCTGACCCCCTAAATATTTTACACAATTTTTGATTGGAATGGGATACCCCTGATCAAAATTGGCGTTAATATCCTATTCCCCGTGAAACGGCGCGTGAAAACTATGGACTCCGACTTCTCGGCATTTACCCGAATCTTCCACCGATCGTAATACGCCGTGGCACGGGCCATAAATGTCTTCAGCAGCATATTTGCTGCCTAGGCATTATGCGAATGTGCATAAATGACTGTGTCATCGGCATACTTGGCCAGCTTCGTATTCGGGAATTCCGGGAAATCGGATACATACAAGTTGTACAACTTTGGTGACAGGCACGACCTTTGCGGAACTCCCGCGCGAATGTCCCGCCGTGTTGAAAGTTTGTTGTTCACCCGAACCTGCAGAGATCTGCCTGACAGGAATGAATGAACAAGTTTGATAATGTGTGTCGGAGAGTGGTAGTCGTGCATTTTGTAAAGTAGACCCGGGATCCAAACGGTATCGAAGGCCTTCTCAATATCGAGGACCATGCTCTCCCCAAGGTTGTATTGATTGCACCTTGACGTCGTTAACTATCCTAACGACTTGCTGCACCGTGCTTCGACCCTTACAGAAACCGAATTGACACTCATCGTCGATGTGAAGCTCATCCTCAGCATCTTCAAGTCTGATCAGGATGAGCTTCTCCACTAACTTGGAAAGTTGCCTACAGTAACGAAATTGGACGATAACTACCGGCGAGTTTCGCGTTTTTATTCGGTTTCAGAATGGGTACCACCACGGCACATTTCCACTGGCTAGGCCAGTGTTACAATCGCAGGATCGCATTAACGATATATGTCAATTGCACAACACCTTTTCTTGGGAGATATTTGAGTAGTTTATATTCGATACTGTCTTTTCCCGGTGCTTTGTTGGTTGGTAACGTCTTGATGACTTCTGCCACTTCCGAGGTTTGACCATGACCTTCAGAAATTCTTGTCTCGTCAATTGTACGTCATGGCCAATAATTTCGTTTAGGTCATTTTCAAAGCGGTCATGCTCTAAATTATTAGGTATATCATTGTTATCTATATCTTCAAAGTGACTAGCTAGTTGGTTCGCTTTCTGCGTGTCCGTCATCGCGGTACGTCCGTTCGCACTTGTCAATGTGGGTATTCTCGCCTATTTCTAAGGGCTCTTGCCAACTTCCACAGCGACTTGTCTTGAGGATTTAACGCTTCCAGCTTGTCCCCCCATTTTTTGCGGTGTTTATGGAGGTCCGAATTCGTCCTTGCAGCCTAGTCATTTCGGCCTTGGCGTTGGCATCGCGATTTCATGTTTGTGTTAATGTGTGCCTTATAGAGACTCCAGTCGGCATCCCTAAGATGTGACACGTCTTGTGATGTCTTCCCTCGACATATTATCCAATTCTAAAATAATTGGATTCTGGTTAGACGTGAGTTCCTCCAATGCCACAGGTGCAGTGGAGTTCCCCACGTCTTTATTGACCACTATGTCGAGGGTAGAAGGCATTGTACCGTTATCCGGAAAATGCGTGGGATCGTCCGAATACTGCAACACGACATTATGACTATTCACATAGTCAAACAGAGTATTGCCATTGGCGTTGTTGCGATGGCAGTTCCAGTTGCAATGCCTAGCGTTAAGGGCGCCTATGAGCAGGCAACGTGGACTCGCGTTCATCAAATTCTCAAGACAACCCGCTGTGAAGCTGTTCAAGGGTCTGTTATAAGCGGCGACGATACTCATGCCGCCCTCCAACGTCACATACACGTTTTCCACGGTGGTATTCCGCAGAACACGATGCGACTGTGAAGTGTATGGTCTGTGCCTAGGGCTCTCCGTCAATTTAGACGCTTACCCTTAGTTAAAATATTTTAGACTGCTTTGCTCTGTGGCTGTCTGTATATTTGGTTGATTGGATCCTATTCTATCTTGATGTGTTTACGGTTGTTTAAATTAGTATATGTTTATTATGTTAGTATAGGTTATTTATTTGTTTGGTGCGTGCACCGGGTGGCTCTTTTATTTTGTATTTTTCATATGGCTCTTTTTGATCTTCAATGACTTTTAGTAAATTATTGCAAAAAATATTTAATAGTAATGATTTTTTTTGTTATTTTGTAAGATTTTATTTATTTTTTTGGATTTTATTTTTTTAGGTATTTTTTGTATTTTTTTGGTTTTTATTTATTTTTTGTGCCCTATGGATCTTTTCAAAATTTTTTTTTCAAACAACAATTACAATATATTTTAGGGGGTATAAATGTAGTTAAGGGAGGGATGAGTAGGAGCGTGAAGGAATTTAGTTGTTAGTGGATTGATAAGGATAGGGTTTATTTAGAAAATTAGAGACTGTGGCAAAACTTGGTAGCAATTTTTTTAGAATGAAGTCTTTGAGAAATGGGGTTCCTGTTGTATTGTGGAGTATATCGACGGGCGAGGTATGCGGAAGTTTTAAGATGAGTCTTATTTTGTATCAACTGTAGGGTTTTTTGGTGAGTTGTTGACAGCAAGGGATACCATATGGGTGCGGCGTAAACAATAATCGGTCTGATGTACATCTTGTAGATAATTATTCCTGTGTCAGTGGGGGCATTTTTGAGTATTGGATATAAAGAGGAACATCGGGTCCAACATTTATTTTTAACTTCATCGACTTGGTTCTTGAATAGCAGTTTGTTATCTAGTTCCAGCCCGAGATATTTAATTTTGGTTTTCCATTCAAAGAGTTGATTTTTAATATTTAGTTTAGTGTTGATTTTTTGCTTTGTTCTGTTAAAACAGATTGTTTGTGTCTTGCTAGCGTTAACGTATAGTCCCCAGTCTTCGTAGAATTTAATCATTAAGTCTGTCTGTCTCTGTAGGATGTCAGTCATAGTATGTTGTCGTTTGGACGTAGCCAGTATTGCCGTGTCGTCGGCGTATAGACATAGGGTTGTTCGGTGGTCTGTCGGGGGTGGTATGTCATTCACGTATAGATTGAAGAGTATCGGTCCGAGAGATGAACCCTGAGGGATGCCGGCTAGGATGGGGGTGAGCACCCTTGGTTGACTACTACTCTGAATTGTCGGGATGAAATATATGATTGTATCATCTTGATGATACGAGTCGAAAAGCCCGCGATGTGGAGTTTGTATAGCAGTCCGGGGTGCCAGACTTTGTCGAAGGCTTTCTCGAGGTCTAAGGCGACAAACCCTGTTAATAGACCTCGGTTGAAGTTGGTAGTGGCGATTTCACAGACCCTGAAGAGGTGCTGGGATGTGGAGTGACTGGCGCGAAAACCAAATTGGAAGTTATTCAGCAGACCTGATTGCTGAATATGCTCCTGGACTGAGCTGAGAAGTAGGATGTCTAGTACTTTAGCCAAGGCCGGCAGCAAGCTAACCGGCCTGTAGCTAGAAGGGAGGTTTTTGGGTTTCGGGATGTTTATTATTTTTGCGGTCCGCCATGCTACTGGGTAGTATGTGGACCGCAAACAAGAGTTATATAATTTTGTTAGGAAAAGGTATGCGGAGGGGGGAGGTGCTGGATAGCATATGTGGGGATGTTGTCCAGTCCAGGAGCTTTTCTTGGGTGCAATGAATTTACAGCCAATCGTACCTCCGAAGGGGCGTAGAACATTTGGTCCACGTCAGCCAGAAGGGGGTGGGTATCAAGTTGGAGAATATATGGTGTGACCCGGTCCTGTACGGGTTGTGGGATGGGATTGGGGGTGAAAATGGTTGAAAGGTGCGTGGAGAGGAGGTCAGCTTTTTCCTGATCTGTGGTCGCCACCCCAGCTTGGGCTTGGAGTGGTGGAATGTTAATTGGTTTTCTTTTAAAAATTCGGAGGACAAAATGGGGATCGTCGGGTTGGGAAGCAATTAGTTTTTCCATTGATTGATTTTTAAAGTTTTTAATATTTACGTCACTCTGTTTTTTTAGTGAGTTGATTAAGGGTAGCAAAGTGGGGTTTCTAGATCTTTGGTATCTTTTTCTTAATCTGCTTTTCTCTCTAATGGTATCAACTAATTGCTGTGGAAGCTTTAAGGATCGTGTGTTAGGTGGGATGGGTTTTCGGCTTAAGTCAAGTGCGTCAGTTATCAGTTTGGTTATTGTTTCGACTGCTCGGTCGATCTCTGCCTCGGAGTCACAAGGAGGGTGCGTGTGCGCGATATCGGACTTTATGAGTATTGCCACTCCCCCACCTCTGTTATTGTCAGCCCTATCGTTGCGTATTGTCGTATACCCTCGGATTTGCAATTTGTCACGTTGGGTGAGTTTCGTCTCATTCCGAAGCATAATGTCAATTTTATGCCTCATTAAAAAATTTATCGTAAAAGGAATTTTGTTACCAAATACCGTTGGCGTTTTTATTTTAAATTTAGAAGGCATCGTCTGGGATGCTACCTAAGAAGTATGTGACAGCTCTTAATTTATCACCTGCTGTATTGCACCCCTCCAGCATATCATTCATTTGTATCATCCGTTCCAACAGAAGGTCTAATTCACCAAGCTGGCCGACCTCTTCACCTCTGCCTGGACACGATTTAGTTTTCCATCTCTGACATTTTGCTTACTTCTGGCGACTATCTAATCCGTTGAATTACAGTAGGCACATTTAGCAATGCTCTTTTCGGTTCTGCTTGTGTCTGCGTTTCCTGCTGTTCCGCTATTTTCCTAGGTTCAGGCTGACTCTGGGCCTTAGCCCTTTCCTCCCACACATTTGTCTTGGGCACTAACTGGTGCCGCCACATATTTCATTGTTGTTGATGGTGGTACACGGACCGCTTGCCTCCCTTCGCATATAGATAATACACTGGGTATTATTAGCAGGGTGTGACCCCCCACAGTTGGCACATTTCGCAGGCATATCTTTAGATTTCTTGCACTCCTTCGTGGAATGTCCTTCGGCGTATTTTAAGTATTTGGGAGCGGCTCTACAATTTGTGGTGGCGTGCCCCCACTGCTGGCATCTATGGCACTGGATTATAACTTTATTATTAATATGCCTCTCCCATGTATAATCTGAATATCTTACCTGTGCCTGCATATGTTTTAGTGTAATGGTATTGTCAGTTACTACCACATATGTCGGGTGTCCGACGGATGTTCCTTTTAGTGTATATATCTCCTTTACTTTAATTTTAAATTCTTGTTCTAGCTGCTCCTTAGTATCACCGATTTCTATCTCGTGATGTAATCCACGAAGGACGAAGGCATGGATTTTTTCATCGTTAGGTGTATAAAAATGATACTCAACTTTTCCATCATCAAAATAACTGTGGACTGCATCCCAATCACTTCTGTTGTAGACCTGAATAGTTGTGCAGTTATTTGAATGTTTCCAGTAATATTTGTCACGTAGTCGACTCGCCAGAAAAATGTTAACATTTTTATGATTCGCCAAGTGACCATGTATTACTATAGGCAGCGATCTTTTCACTGTAGGTACCTTGATCGTTACCTCTTCTTCTCGCACATCTTCTGTCTGTGGTACCACCACCTTCATGTCTTTTGGTACTAATGTTTTTCTCTCATGTCTGTTTTGCAGCTTAATTTTAGGTATCAATGATAATTGTGGCTTAGTTGGCCTTGCAGCTCCTGGATGGGTGAATGCAGAATTTCCATCTTCTTTTATGGCCGGTCGCCTCTTTTTTGATTTCATTTCAAACAGGGCTTCAGGTTTATCTGACATCTTCTCGCTCGTACTTGCGTCATCCACTATCATATTGGTATTTTCTACCACACTGACCTGGCTAGCAAAGCTGACCTCTGAGCCGCTATCTGCCACCACTCTTGTTGTCTTCCTTTTAACTTTTCCGCGTGCCAACGTCATGTCAATGCTAGCGCAGCTTTGTTCTCCCTGAGTTTCAGATGTAATTCCAATCGTAAAATTCGGCACAGTTTTTTCCACTGGTAAAATTTTGTCTTGACGCGACACGTGTCTACGAAAATAAGGGTTGGTGTGTGTGTGGGCGCCAGCAGCCTCGTGAGTAGTGTTTCGTAGATCTGTGATAGGTGGACGAGTTCTCAGGGCCGATTTCTGAAGTTCTGTGATGGTTTTGACGATTTTCTGATTGTCGGAGGGTATTGCTGCTACCCCCTTGTTGCAACTTTGTAAGCTGTCATACACTTGAACCGCTTTGGAACAAGGTACCCCACTTTGTGCATATATATAGGCGCTTTTGCCTGGTATAGGTCGTTGCGAAGAAATAAAAGACTGGATACCAATTAATTGTAACGTTAAGCAGAACTCTGGCGACGTTCGTTGCACAATTTAATTTAATTTGAATTTTACCCCTAACATTTAGTGAGCTAACACTTAATTTCGGAACGAGTTGAAAGTCACGACACGATTGTAGATGATTTGTTGAAGTAAGCTGGCCTTTCTCCTCCACGCTGCAGGGTATAACTACGCTGGTAGCTATGACGCCGTGCAGGTATTGGTCCGTCAGGTTGAGACTTGAAGATCTGGATGATTGCTCGAAGTGGACTGGTAGATGTTGACTCGTTGAGAGCTGGAACTGGACTGACTGAGTACCGGAACTGGACTGTAGTTGTAGCGCGTACCAATGCTCGGACTGGACTGCCGCTGCTGGAACCTCGCCTGTCCACAAGCTGTGGCTCTGGATAAAAAAATATTAGAGTCGCCGTGATGCGACGACTCTAAGCTGTGGCCGGGTGGCCGTAAAATGAAATCCAGCTCGGCGCTGGGTTGGTTGAATCGATCCATTTTGTTTGGGTACCTACTCGAAGATAAACCGCGCTCTTGAAATGGGGTCTGAGAGACCCGGCGTGCTTCCCTGCGAAGGACTCGCCGCAGGTGGCAGCCGTGAAGTTAAAATTGGTTTAGGACAGACCCGAGCCAAAAGGGTCTGCCTAATAAAGAAAGACTAAGTCCGTGAACCGGGGAGCTGGGCGTCGAGCGCCCGCGTGCTATCTCCCCTAAGTTCTGTCGTCCCTATCTGAAAATTTCTAATCACCCGAATGTCTGAAGTTACAATCGTCTAGTCACTGATGCCCGGATACTGCGTTAACTACGGAGAGCACCCCCTGTACTGGTTGTCGCACAAGAGGTGGGGTCGCCGCGGTTAACGATATTTAGCCCGACGTGGCGAGTGTACAGCACAGTCGGCTGACAACGAGGACGTCGTTGTCGGCGACGACGATGTGTTCGGCCAGCACGTTCAACGAGGCCACAAGGGTCCTCTAGGATGATGGAATGGAGCAGTAACTGGAATCCGGATGTTGGTTTCTGTCAGTCACCAGACAGGCATCAATTTGGAATTAGGAAGTCGGGCTCTACTTGTTTCCCAAGCAGACATCAAGTTGGAATTAGGAAGCAGGCTTCTAACTCGTTTGCCGAGTAGACATCATAACAGGCGTCGGAATTGGAGTCGGAACGTTGGTGAGGTTTTCGAGGTTTGGATTTGGATAAAGGAATCAGGTACCTGGTATCACGAGGCGAAGTTTGTGCTTAACGAATTTTCTTTTGTGATTCCTTTATAAAATATCGAAGTTAAAACGTAGCGTCGTCTTCTCCTCACATCCAAAACGTCGTCGTCGTCATCAAATCAGCACTGCAGAAATGGCACTGCGTATGTCGGTAGGGAGGGCTCTGAAAAGAGCTCCCGACTCATCTAATAATGTTTGTAGGTGGTATCAACGATTTCTTTTGAAAAGCTTTTTGGTGTGTAGGTTTGTACACCACCAAAATGCGAGCGGCGTGGCCAAATAAAATAAGTAAAATTATGCAAAGGTTAAAACCGTGAAGCGGGCGATGCGTGAAGTTAAATAATTATGATGTATGACTACTTAGCCATGAGAACAAACTATGCAGAAACGCGAGGTACTTGAGCCGTGAAGTTACCTCGATGAAGGCCCTGGATCGACTGGCGAGCTCTCAAATTTGCGTTTTATTTATATGATTTACGGGGAGCGAGCTGGCTCCTGATTGGCCCGGCGTCCAAGAAGAAGGCGGGGCTTCGCCAACCTTTATATACTGAACACGGCGTCTGCCGGTGACTCATTCCCGCCAAAAGTGTTGTTGCAATAACATCGTGAGTCATGCAAAGTCTGAGTCATGCAATATGCAAATTAGTTTAAGATGACTTGAGATGAATGTGATTGATTTTATTGAAATAGAAAGGCTTGGTTTTCATGTCCTGTTTAGCGGTTCTGCATATTTGTATTCTCATGTTAGATTTTGTCCTCTCATGTATGAGGTGATGGTCGCGTGTTGAAGAATTTTTAAGTTTGAATTAATTAATTGTTTAAATTAATTCGGGCCTGATGGGCCCGAAATCACGCCCCTCTCGAAGTTCGGTGGTGGTGATAAGTGCCTAATGTTATTCTGTTGTGTTCTCTTTATTATTTTTTCTCAAAACAAATACAATGGTTTTGTGGTTGAAAACAACCTTACAATTAGGCCTTAAAACTAACAACGAACGAAATGTGAACAATGGTTTTGAAAAACTTAAAATTAATCTTGGGGCTCTTCGGCGGCGTCTTCTTCATCACTTGAAGTGTCTATGAACGCGTCGCGCTGCGGTCGAACCGGAGGTAGAGGCCGAATGTCGTCGATGTGTATCAACGGTCGACTCCCGTTCTTCTCCACTTCGTACACGCCGTCCCCTTTTATGCCTACGATTACGTGTGGCCCGGACCACGTTTTCCCAAAGCCGCGTCGCTCTACCTCATGCGTCCGCACAAGCACTCGGTCACCAATGTTCATGTGGACCGTCGCGGTCCTGGGTTCCGGGAACAATTGTCTTTGGATCACTACCTGTCTGGCATGCGCTTTACGTACGCGCTCGTCGCGCTCTGGCGCCGTGTTTGGGGCTGGTTCCCTTTCTGTGGGGTGTTGCCAGGACCCCGGCATGGATAGGTCTTTTCCGAGAAGCGCCTCGCTAGGCGACATTCCCGTCATTTGATTTCTGCGTCGTCGTAGGGCAAATAATATCTCGCCGAGGCGTTCGTCCCACGCGCTGTGTGGCGCCCGAGCGAGTTGGGATCGAAGAGCCTTCTTGAGTTCCTGATTACGTCTTTCGACGGGATTTGCCCGTTGGTGGTATATTGGGCTCGTGAAATGACTGATATGGTATTTGTCTAGAAAACGTTGCCATGCCGCGCTTTGAAACTGCGAAACCCCGTCAGTTATCAAACTCTCGGGATATCCCCAACGGACGAACACGCTTTCCAGGGTTTTGGTCATGTCTTTGGTGGTGGCTGATGGCGTCGCGACGGCTTCCATCCATTTGCTAAAGGTGTCGGTGATGACGATTATGAAACGATTTTTATTCGGGGTGATGGGATATGGCCCCATCTGGTCGATGCTGAGGCATTGCCACGGCCTCGTCGGGGCTCGCGGTCTCAGAGGGGCTGCCGTTTGTCGCGCGCTGGCTTTCGTGGACGCGCAGATCAGGCACGCTCGGACGTGATCCTTGACCTGGCGCCACATTCGCGGCCAGTAATACCGTTGTATGATTTGTCTATACGTCTCATCGCGCCCGGGATGCTCGGCGAGGACCGAGTCGTGGTACGCTGCGATCACGCGCGACTGTAGTGCCTCTGGCACTAGTAACAATTTGGTGTCGGTTTCAATATTATACAGTAGACCGTCGTCTACGGCGAATTTATTTACGTGCGACCAGTCGCCACGCTCTCCCGTCACATAACGGTGCCAGTCCACGAACAGCTCCTGGCTTTTCACGTCGGTGCGTTGGGCGGCTTTAATGGCGTCGAACAGGGTCTCCGCGGCGTCAATCAACCCGAGCTGTACCTCGTCGCCCCTCTCTGAGGGAGGTAGCAACCTCTCCTCATCGACCACGTCCGTGATCGGAGTTTCAACCTCTAGGGGATGACGGGACAGCAAGTCGGGCAACTGGTTGTCGCGGCCTGGACAGTGCACCACGTCGAATGTGAATTCCTGAAGTAAAAGCGCCCAACGCGTCAACTTGGCTCTTTCGTCTTTATATTTGTTGAGCCAGGTCAGAGCCTTGCTATCTGTGATAAGAGTAAACCGATGGTCTTCTAGGTACTGACGGTACCGCTTACAGGCGTAAATGACGGCCAATACTTCTTGCTCGTTAATGTGGTATTTGCGCTCTGTTGCGTTAAACTTGGCGCTGGCGCACGAAACGATTTTTCTGTTGCCGCTCTCGTCGAGCTGGAACAGCACGCATCCCATACCCAGGAAGCTGGCGTCCGTCTGCAAGTAGAATTTCTCACCGACTGTCGGCCGATGTAATTTCAAAGGTCGGGATAGTGCCTTTTGAGCGCTTGAAACGCGGCGTCTGCTTCAGGCGTCCATGCGAACCGCTTCTTTCCTGTCAGGTCGGTGAGCGGTGCCGCGAGGATAGCGAACTCTTTCACATATTCCCGTAACCAACCGGCCGTGCCGAGGAAGCTGCGAAGCTCCTTCATGGTGCGCGATGTCGGGAATTGCTGCGTCTGCACTACGTGGTGTTCTGTAGGCTCATTATGGCGCGCCGTGATGCGGTGCCCTAGGTAGTCTAGGGCGGCGGCCCCGAAAACGCATTTGTCGAGTGCTACCCTTAGCTCGAACACCCGTAATCTCTCCAACACCATCTGGAGGTGCACCAGATGTTCCTCATGGCTATTGGAGAAAATGATGATGTCGTCTAGATACACTTTGACAAAGTTGTCGATCATGCCGGACATGGCTTCGGCCATCATTTTTGTAAATGTGCCTGGCGCGCCTTGCAGACCGAACGGCATGACCGTAAATTCGTATGTAGCACCCTCCGGGGTACTAAACGCCGTCAACGGCACACTCTCCTCCGCCATCGGTATTTGCCAGTACCCGCTTTTCAAGTCGAGACTGCTGAATACTGTCGCATTCCCCAGCTCCTTGATGGTCTCGCGGATTGGTGGCAGTTGGGCGACCTCGTCCTCCGTAATGGAGTTGAGCTGTCGGTAGTCGACGCAAAAACGAGGTTCGCCGCTCTTCTTCTTTACGATGACGATAGGCGAGCTGTACTGCGAATGGCTCCGCCTAATTACCCCGGCGGCCAACATCTTTGTCACCTCGTCGCTGATTATTTGCCTCTTCGTCTGCGAGAACTGGGTTCTGCGGATCTTGAAGGGCCTGTCGTGTTTGAGTTTGATCTTATGAGTACACGTCCGTGTAGTGGGCTGTCTCAACCCCTCTGCAAACACGTCCGCGAATCGATTGATGGCGTGTGTGTATCTCTCTTTGTCCTCGGCCGGGACCTGGTGTTCCGTCAACGCCACTGGTGCGTACTTCGCACGTCCCAACTGGCTCTGGTTACTCCAGAAGGCGCTCTGCCTAGCGGCCCGTCCGAAGTACACACATTTGTTCGGGAAATCAATGACCGCGTCCTCGCAAACCATCCAATCCCGGCCTAGAACAATATCCTCCGATAGCTCTTCTAGGACTTGAAAGTGAAGGGGCATCGCTGTGTTCCCGATAGTAATGAAATCGCGGTATCCACCGAGCGATTTGATGAGGTTACGAGGGTCCGCTTGTTGCACCGTTACACCGGCCTCGTCGAAGGGCCCGTTCCCCGCTATGGCCGCGGCAATGAACGAGTTGCTCGCTCCGGTGTCCAGCAGGGCATGCACGCGCCTGTTGCCGATCGTCACGATCACCCGGGGTTTGCTATCCCTTGCGCCGAGAGGGCAGATGCTGCTTATCTCGTAATGATGTCCGCGTGTCGCGGAGGCGTCGTCCGCGTGTGCGGAAGAGCGTGGTGAATGATGGGGCGAGAGCTGAGGGCTGACTCGCCCCTCTCTTAGTTTTCCGCCGGCGTCGGTTGCACCTCGGCGGCCTGAATGGCCGGGCGCTGGCTGCGTGTGATGTTGCCTCGGTTTGGGCATTCGTTATTAAAGTGGCTAGGGTCGCCACAATGCCGACACGGTGATGGTGGTAAGCGCCGATTAGGTGGTCGTGCCTCGATCTGAGGTGTCGCGGTACGTGGTGTATTGTTCTCCGGGCGTGGTCGCGGCTGTTGAGGTGGCCTCTGACGGTGGGCCTCGTCCAAGTCCTCCTTGGTGCCTGACGCAGCCTGAATGAAGGAGTCGATATTAGAGAAGTTTCCCCGGCGTAGGAAAGGTCGCAATTCCGGCGAGATCAGCTCTGTAATTTGTCGGATTTCTGTTGCTTCGTCCACCTGGACCCGCAGTCTCCTATACATCGTATGCTTCAGCATAATGAATGCTGCCGCGCGCAGTGTTGGTTTCTGCTTTTCCCCGAAAAGGTTCGCCATCATGTTGCTCAGGAGAGCCGGGTCGTTAAACCGTACAAGCAGCCGTTCTGCAAAGGTGTCGAACGTCGGGCGTTCGCAACGATAGATAGAATGCCATTGTTTGGCCTTCCCGTTTAGGCAATTTGCCGCGAGTCGAGCCTGGTCCGCAGGTGGTGTCCGTTGTCGCGCGAAAATGACTCTCAAGTCTTCGATAAATAGTTGGGGATCTTCCCAGTTGTCCAAGACGGCCACTGTACCGTTGTGTGTGCGGCGTCTATCCTGCCTATTAAATTCGTCATTGCACCGATTAATTCTGCCGTTATCGTCGGCGTTTGTGTTGCCTCCACCGTGGCTGGCGTGTTTGTCCGTTTCCTGGGTATTGGGGTTTGTCCCACGCGGCATTCGAACTCCGCCGGCGACGCGACCGGGAGCAGCGTTCGCGGAGTGATGTTCACCTCCTGGTGCTTCTTAAAGTCGTCCTGCTCAGCCACGCCTGCCCGTCGGTGCCCGAACACCTCGCAGTGGCTCCCCGCGCAAATGGGGCTACAGTCCGTAGCTGGAGTCGGTGCTCCGCAGTTTCTCGACGCGACGTGTGTCGTTTCCGTCTCTGAAGGAGAATGGTCAGTCGGGCGCCACAGAGTTTGTGGTGAACTCAGAACCGTCGTCGAATTTGCCGGCTGGGCGCGTGTGAATTCGCGAAAATCTTCAAAATTTTCTGGCCCCACGCCTTGGGCGCCATGTCCACAAGCTGTGGCTCTGGATAAAAAAATATTAGAGTCGCCGTGATGCGACGACTCTAAGCTGTGGCCGGGTGGCCGTAAAATGAAATCCAGCTCGGCGCTGGGTTGGTTGAATCGATCCATTTTGTTTGGGTACCTACTCGAAGATAAACCGCGCTCTTGAAATGGGGTCTGAGAGACCCGGCGTGCTTCCCTGCGAAGGACTCGCCGCAGGTGGCAGCCGTGAAGTTAAAATTGGTTTAGGACAGACCCGAGCCAAAAGGGTCTGCCTAATAAAGAAAGACTAAGTCCGTGAACCGGGGAGCTGGGCGTCGAGCGCCCGCGTGCTATCTCCCCTAAGTCCTGTCGTCCCTATCTGAAAATTTCTAATCACCCGAATGTCTGAAGTTACAATCGTCTAGTCACTGATGCCCGGACACTGCGTTAACTACGGAGAGCACCCCCTGTACTGGTTGTCGCACAAGAGGTGGGGTCGCCGCGGTTAACGATATTTAGCCCGACGTGGCGAGTGTACAGCACAGTCGGCTGACAACGAGGACGTCGTTGTCGGCGACGACGATGTGTTAAGCCAGCACGTTCAACGAGGCCACAAGGGTCCTCTAGGATGATGGAATGGAGCAGTAACTGGAATCCGGATGTTGGTTTCTGTCTGTCACCAGACAGGCATCAATTTGGAATTAGGAAGTCGGGCTCTACTTGTTTCCCAAGCAGACATCAAGTTGGAATTAGGAAGCAGGCTTCTAACTCGTTTGCCGAGTAGACATCATAACAGGCGTCGGAACGTTGGTGAGGTTTTCGAGGTTTGGATTTGGATAAAGGAATCAGGTACCTGGTATCACGAGGCGAAGTTTGTGCTTAACGAATTTTCTTTTGTGATTCCTTTATAAAATATCGAAGTTAAAACGTAGCGTCGTCTTCTCCTCACATCCAAAACGTCGTCGTCGTCATCAAATCAGCACTGCAGAAATGGCACTGCGTATGTCGGTAGGGAGGGCTCTGAAAAGAGCTCCCGACTCATCTAATAATGTTTGTAGGTGGTATCAACGATTTCTTTTGAAAAGCTTTTTGGTGTGTAGGTTTGTACACCACCAAAATGCGAGCGGCGTGGCCAAATAAAATAAGTAAAATTATGCAAAGGTTAAAACCGTGAAGCGGGCGATGCGTGAAGTTAAATAATTATGATGTATGACTACTTAGCCATGAGAACAAACTATGCAGAAACGCGAGGTACTTGAGCCGTGAAGTTACCTCGATGAAGGCCCTGGATCGACTGGCGAGCTCTCAAATTTGCGTTTTATTTATATGATTTACGGGGAGCGAGCTGGCTCCTGATTGGCCCGGCGTCCAAGAAGAAGGCGGGGCTTCGCCAACCTTTATATACTGAACACGGCGTCTGCCGGTGACTCATTCCCGCCAAAAGTGTTGTTGCAATAACATCGTGAGTCATGCAAAGTCTGAGTCATGCAATATGCAAATTAGTTTAAGATGACTTGAGATGAATGTGATTGATTTTATTGAAATAGAAAGGCTTGGTTTTCATGTCCTGTTTAGCGGTTCTGCATATTTGTATTCTCATGTTAGATTTTGTCCTCTCATGTATGAGGTGATGGTCGCGTGTTGAAGAATTTTTAAGTTTGAATTAATTAATTGTTTAAATTAATTCGGGCCTGATGGGCCCGAAATCACGCCGCGATCCTGTAACTTTTGGGACGGACGGAGCTCCGAACGTTAGGTCGGCTGGCGTTCTAGACGTTGTGTGCCGGATGAGCGGCCGGGGCCACCTGCTGCGTCGTGTCGGACCCGCCCAGTCATGCCGAGGCGGACGGGAATCTAAACGTTGATATACACTTAGCGCGTCTATTGCGTTGTATTTAATTCGAGCTGAGATATGAATGTGTAATGATGCTAAGCTATAAATTGTGACTTATTGATTGAATTTAATTAATTTAAATAGCCTTTTTTGGCCTCGACAACACACGTCGCCGCTCCGACGCGTTGCAGCGACGTTTCGACGCGACGCGTCAGCGCCCCGACGCGCCGCGGCAACATTCGCCACTGCCCCATCCTCGTCAGGTGTTAGACTGAATGAGGACAGGCTATGAAACCTGTCCTCACCAGTACTCGTTTGACTATTGTCCATATAACTAATATTGTTAACGCCTACTTTCGTTGTATTTGCACTGCTTGCACTAATTTTTAATAGTTTAATCGAAAAAGTTTTTTAGTCGAATTGCCTTTTATTTTTACCAGTTCTAACCTACCGGTTATCACTGAAGTTCAAAAATGGCACAAATTAGTTTTAAGGTTATGTTTACTATAACTGTTTTTAGGTTATGTAATTTTAATACCAACGACCGTGGAAGCTTCTCGGAACATACATATATATATGTTGTTTTTAGGTTTTCGCGGGTTTTAAATGAAGTGTTATTGTACGTTACGGGTGTAATGGAGTAGTGAAGCGCAAGTTATAGCCTCTCCTACTCAATTGATAACTTCACCTTCGCGATGAGTTCAATTTGAACTTGGTGCACCCTGTTTTCACTAACGAGGCTCTAACGACCGAGTAAGGGCGGAATAACCCTTACTTTTTGCCGTGAGCACATCCACCTTCTCACGAAGAGTGCGGTAAAAATAACCCACCGCACACAAAGGTTGCTTTTGGAATCGCTTGGTTACCCCATCGTCGCAGTCTCCTTCTGTACCATGGAACCACACCACTCGCCTTCCGCAACCGAGCTGGTCAGTTGCATACCTGCTCCAGCTAAAACTTCAAATGCAGCTTCGTTTTCAGTCGATTAAGGCTTTAAAAAAAATGATGGAGCGTTCAAGTGGGACAAAATCATCCGGAGGTAAAATACCCTCCCGATCGGATCTCCGGGGGAGGATGCCCACAGGGACACCTCATCGAATGTTGAAAAAACACCGACAAGTTAAATCCAAGAAAACTAATTCTTTCATCTACGGCGCTTGGAATGTTCGTACTTTGAACGACAGCACTCGCACCGATCGGCCTGAAAGAAGAACTGCTCTAATAGATAGAGAACTTCACCGACTCAATGTTGACGTTGCAGCTCTCAGCGAAACTCGATTTTTGGAGGAAGGCTCTCTCACAGAAAAGTACTACACCTTCTATTGGAAAGGTCTCCCCACCAATTCAAGAAGACAACATGGAGTAGGATTTGCCGTTCGGAATCAACTTGTATCCAACTTAACACAAGTACCACAAGGCCTATCCGAGCGTCTAATGCTGCTACGCTATGAGCTATCAGATGGCAACGCGGTAAATCTAATAAGCGCCTACGCTCCCACTCTGGATGCAAGTCACGAAACCAAGGAAAGCTTCTACCAACAGCTGGAAGAAACCCTCTGTAGAATACCTAAAACGGAACGACTCGTTATTCTTGGCGATTTTAACGCTAGAGTAGGGAGAGATGCAGACACCTGGCCAGGCATCATAGGCAAGAACGGTTTGGGCAACATGAACGCTAACGGTCAACTACTCTTAGCTAAATGCGCCGAACATGATCTAGTTATAACAAACACCATTTTCCGACAAAAGGATAATTTTAAAGGCACCTGGCGTCACCCCAGATCAGGTCACTGGCATCTATTGGACTATTTTATCGTACGTAGGAAGCATCTCAAGGACGTCCAAATTACAAAGACGCGCATTGATAGCGAACGTTGGACCGATCATCGTCCTGTTGTCTCTAAAATGAAAATTGTTATGAGACCCAAACACCGAAGAACTCAAGTAAAACGTAGACTCCGTCTCTGTATTAGTAAATTGCGTAACCAACAAACCGTCGACCAGCTAAAGCAAAAAGTTCAAGAGAATTTGAGTGCACTAGAAGAAACCAATTCTGTAGATATCGCTGCTACCTGGACACAAATTAAATACAGTTTAAAAAGTGCGAGTGAGGAAATTCTTGGCACTGCAGCAAGTAAAAAACAGGAGGACTGGTTCAATGATAATGAAGCTTTTATACAAGAACTTCTTGACAGCAAACATATTGCCTCCCAAAACGCTATCAACCACCACAACGACTCATCAAAAGCAGAAGCTTTTACCCAATCTATGTATGAAACGCAACGCGAAATCAGGAGAATAAAGAACGAGTGGTGGGCAAGCAAGTCCAGAGAAATTCAAAGGTACGCCGATTCACACGACTACAGGAATTTCTTTCAAGAAGTAAAAGCAGTGTACGGCCCCAGTCGCAAAAATATGTGCCCTATTAAAGATTTAAATGGAAATCTCCTCAAAGAAGACCAGGAAATAAGAGCCCGATGGAAAGAACACTACTCTAACATTCTTAACCAGCAAAGTGAAGCCGATCACGATATTATAAATCTTATTCCTCAATATGACACCTTCGAAGACTTAAATAAACCACTAACAACGGAAGAGATCTTAACCGCCATTGGGCAGCTAAAAAATAACAAATCTCCCGGCGCCGACTCACTCCCCGCTGAGATCTTTAAAGCTGTGTCGTCAGAGCTCATACCCTACCTCAAAAAACTGTTTGATGTCGAGTGGGAAAGTGGTCAAGCTCCGCAGGAGTTTCGTGATACACTTTTAATCAACCTCTTCAAAAACAAAGGGAGCGCTGCGGACTGTGGAAATTACAGGGGTATAGCTCTCCTGGCTGTTGGAGGGAAAATACTCACTAAAGCGATGGCAAATAGGCTAACACCTGTTATGGAAAAGTTACTTCCTGAAACACAGAGTGGCTTTAGACCAAACCGAGGCACATCGGATTTAATCTTCACACTTAAACAGCTTCAAGAAAAAGCACTCGAACATCAAGGAGAAATTCACATGGCCTTCATTGATTTAACCAAGGCGTTTGACTCGGTGGACAGGGAAGTGCTCTGGAAAATTATGTTCCGCTTGGGTATCCCTAGAAAATTTGTGGAAGTATGTAGCAATCTACATACAAACAACAACGCCCAGGTTATGTATAATAATGAGGCAACCCAACCTTTCCAAACCCTCACTGGAGTTAGGCAGGAATGTGTCCTGGCACCCCTACTCTTTAATTTGTTTACCACTGCTCTAACAATTATTGTTGACAACAAACTGACAGTCAGAGGAATAGGTCTCAGATACCGTTTTGATGGCGGTCTCTTTAACATAGGGCGCTTTAGAGCTTTCACGAAGACACGCACAGGATTCATTTGTGATCTCCAGTATGCAGATGGCACTTTTAGCCTCTACGCCGGAAGAGCTTCAAGAACTTTTAGATGTGTATGCCCAGAGCTATGATTCCTTGGGACTTAAAATCAACATTGGAAAGACTAAGATTATGTCAACTCCTCATCAAATGAACCAAATAGACATTACACTTAACGGAAATTCTCTTGAAGTGGTGGATCAGTTCAATTACTTAGGCAACGTTGTTAATAACAAAGCAAACATGGACAGCGAGATGGCTGTCTACAGAGCAGTTGTCATTCCAACACTGCTATATGGATGTGAAAGCTGGGTCACTTACCGTCGTCATGTGAAAGAATTAGAACGTTGTCAGCAAAGACACCTCAGAAGTATGATGAAAATCCGTTGGTTCCTTCACATATCAACCGTGGAAGTACTCAGGAGAGCAAACAGCCTTCCAATTGAGGTGCTTATTTCAAGAGCACGCCTAAGATGGGCAGGTCACGTTCATCGTATGCATGATAACCGCCTTCCTAAATGTACACTTTATGGTGAATTGCTAAGCGGTAGAAGAAGGCGTGGCGGTCAACGAAAGAGGTTCAAAGACGCTCTCCATGAAAATCTAAAATCCTGCGGTATTGCAGACGAGCAATGGGAACAACTTGCAGCGGACAGAACCGAATGGCGAGGGGTTGTGGCCAGCTATCAAGGAAATGTTGCTGCAAGAAGGCCGAATCCACGACCTAACCAGGTCTATGTTTGTCCTGGCTGCGGTCGACATGTGCTCTCCCGAATTGGCCTCTATAGCCATAGTCGTGTGCACCGTAGATGAATGGGAATTACAATAGACTACACTGTTTACTTGTTTCTGATTGTACACAATCTATCGACTGTAACATTTTTATACTCGGACTCGAGTAACGGCTAATAATAATATTGTACGTCCGGGTGCTCTCCCGCGTGGATGGTCGACTCCTCCAGGAGTCACGGTTGTCTGAACCTTATTTAAATTTTGTATATGATCATGATCGTCAATACCTGTTACACAAGTATCATCTACAAATGCGATTGTACAATCTAAATCTTTTAAGAGATTCTCAAACGAGATGATCAAGGAATCTTCAGTTCAAATTTCGTGAAAATCCGATCACCGCCTCCCGCGATATGTATATAAGTATACTGAAAAAACGTCAAAAATTGAATTACGGATAACTTGGCCAAACTTAAACCGAATTGATGAAATTATAGACGAAACTAACCTATATAACCAAGAAATAGCGTGCCAAATTTTAACAAAAAATATCCAACAGTTTGGCCGCAATTCCATTTTTAGTCCAAATTCCACAAAGTTTTGCCCAAATGGTCGAACGAGAATTTTATTTTTACCAAAATGAAGGTATTCTTATGTACTTTTGCGTGATGTAACTAAAAAATAACTTTTTTTCTAATTTAGCCGATTGTTTGTCATTTTTGGTATATACATGCGCACTGCGATTTCCTGTCATTTTCAGTATTATACGTATGCGCGCGCAAGTATATCTGTAATTATTCATTACAAAAATTTCAATATTAATAATAAAAAGTGATTGTGAGCAGGTTTTAAATATTTAGGTAAAAAAAACTCTCAAAGATAGGATATAATGTTTTTTTTCGAAAATTCACTTGATTTTTATTAAACTTTTTACATATACTGGTTATTATTTTATTTTATTCATGTTTTCTTTTTCTAACAGTTGTACTAAATGTGCTACTACAAGAAATGTCTACTTCCGAATCGGTAACTGGAGTTTGGAATATTTCTTCACCCCCGTCATCGCTAAAATCGTATACATCTGAGATATTCTCTGAAGTACAAATATCTTCTTCATAATTATCAACTTCTTCGAATTCTTCAATATCATAAATATCAGGACTAATTTCTAATTGCTCAGGCTTTTCATCAACCACAGCTTCGTTAAGAATATTATCTGCATTTTGGACAAAGCATTCCTTCCATTGTAGCATAAATTGCTGTATGTGGCCAATGGTTTTGCATGAGCAACGTTTAGTTTTGCAACCGACCTTACTGTCTTATCCTGGAGGTTATAAGGGACAGGTAACAATAATAAGCAACTACAACGTCTGGTTGGCAACTGGTTTATTGCTTCTTCTCTACATGCATCTTAATCTTTGTAGGTATATGCAACCAAGTATACTGCTGGATATTTGGTACATGTGACATCCCCCTTTTTGACTTACATAAATATAGGTATATAACAAAACCATATATATAACAATACTACACATTTGTACTTATAAATATTTTAACACAGTTTGTACTTAACACTATAACATATATATTTTATAAATTGTAACAATTTTAACTTTTCTGGCAAACTGTAAACACTTTGTAGTTTCTAACATTTTATACAAAAATACTTTGTAGTTTGATATATCCTATTTATATTTTTCAGGCATTCTGACTTTTCGGCCTGAGCGAGTCTGATACTCCCTATTAAATAAACTAAAATTAAAATGTGAATTCACACTGCTTAAACTACTACTATCCTGTTCTAATAACATTTTGTCACTATCATTTTCCATAATACTATCATCAGTTACAACACTTGAATCGTTATGTAAGACGGTATTATTATCGTCCATGTCCCTATCGCTACAATTACTATTTTCTAGGTTGCTACTAGAAAAGTTTGAACATGATGGTATTTCTGAGTTCTGACTATTTTTATTTTCTATTTATTTTTCTATTACTTCGTCCTCTTCTACCTCAACTATCCTATAATTCTAAACTTTTACAAAGTTTTGCTTGGATTTCGTTTTTTCCTCTAAAACCCTGTTAAAGACTGGTTTGGTCGATTGACGACTTACGTATTTTCTATTACGTATATATGATCTACTATTTTCCAACAGAATTTTATAGGATCTTATGTCTACTTTTTTTGCAATTTTTGCACGCTGCCACCGACTCTTAGGTTTTAATTGAACATTAACTGAACAATTATTTTCTAGCTCGCCTAAGCTTCTAGTACCTTTCCTATCAAAATAAATTTTTTGCTTTTTCTGTGAGTTATCAATAAATCTGTCAAAGCTACGTTTATTACATACTTTTGATTGAATTTTTTTATTAACCTGAGGAAGTAAGGATCTTAAATTTCTACTCATCAACACATTAGCAGGTGAGTTTTGCCCGTCATAGGAGCATTTCTAAGATCGAGAAGAGCTAAATAGGGATCTTTATTGTCTGCGTGACACTTTTTTTAAAACATTTTTGACAGTCTGCACTGCTCTTTCAATTTGTCCATTACTTTGAGCATACCTTGGCGAGGACGTTACATGTTTAAACCCATAGTTTTTTGAAACATTTTTAAATTGCAAACTGTGGTCCCATATCAGAAACAAAAATGGCAGGGATTCCAAAACGAGAGAATATACTTTTTAATTTGTCGATAACATTCTGACTAGAAAGAACCCTATTTAAATTAATTACTTCAATATATTTAGAGTAATAATCAGTCACTAACAGGTATGTCTTATTATAAAGCTAAAATAGATCTCCAGCAACTCTATAAAATTGAATTTTAACAATTTCGTGAGGTATCATAGGCTCTGGTCTATTAGAATTTTGGAAATTTTGACAAATTTGACATGACGACACCAAATTCTGTATCTGTTTATTCATTCCTAACCAGTAGAAAGAATTGTTCGCTATTGATATACACTTATTTATACCTAAATGACCATAGTGAACTTTTTCTAATATATCTTTTCTGCAATTTCTTGGAACAATTAACTTTTGTCCCTTGTACACGAGCTCGTTTACTATGTTTAATTCATGTTTAAATCTAAAGTAAAACTTAACATTATTGGGAATTTCTGAGTATCTTTTAGGCCAGCCATTTTGTATAAAAGATTTCAATAAAACTAAATCAGGGTCCCATCAGTATTTTTCTTAAGTTCTTCAATTTTTTCAGGAGTTGCATTTAACTGCATTCAACTGCAACTTCTATATCTAAGTGTTCATTAAAAACTTTATTTTTATCAAACGCACGACTAAAAGTATCAGCTAAAATAAGTTTTTTATCTGGCTTATTATTATTATTATTAGCCGTTACTCGAGTCCGAGTATAAAAATGTTACAGTCGATAAATTGTGTACAATAAAAAACAAGTAAAAGGTGTAGTCTATTGTAATTCTCATTCATCTACGGTGCACACGACTATGGCTATAGAGGCCAATTCGGGAGAGCACATGTTGACCGCAGTCAGGACAAACATAGACCTGGTTAGGTCTTGGATTCGGCCTTCTTGCAGCAACATTTCCTTGATAGCTGGCCACAACCCCTCGCCATTCGGTTCTGTCCGCTGCAAGTTGTTCCCATTGCTCGTCTGCAATACCGCAGGATTTTAGATTTTCATGGAGAGCGTCTTTGAACCTCTTTCGTTGACCGCCACGCCTTCTTCTACCGCTTAGCAATTCACCATAAAGTGTACATTTAGGAAGGCGGTTATCATGCATACGATGAACGTGACCTACCCATCTTAGGTGTGCTCTTGAAATAAGCACCTCAATTGGAAGGCTGTTTGCTCTCCTGAGTACTTCCACGTTTGATATGTGATGGAACCAACGGATTTTCATCATACTTCTGAGGTGTCTTTGCTGAAAACCTTCTAATTCTTTCACATGACGTCGGTAAGTGACCCAGCTTTCACATCGATATAGCAGTGTTGGAATGACAACTGCTCTGTAGACAGCCATTTTCGTTGACAAAGCAAGGTCGTGGTTGTCAAATACTCTCTCTCTAAGTCCCCAGAGCGCTCTAGATGCAGCGTTAATTCTATTGCGAATCTCGCTGTCCATGTTTGCTTTGTCATTAACAACGTTGCCTAAGTAATTGAACTGATCCACCACTTCAAGAGAATTTCCGTTAAGTGTAATGTCTATTTGGTTCACTTGATGAGGAGTTGACATAATCTTAGTCTTTCCAATGTTGATTTTAAGTCTGGGCATACACATCTAAAAGTTCTTGAAGCTCTTCCGGCGTAGAGGCTAAAAGTGCCATCTGCATACTGGAGATCACAAATGAATCCTGTGCGTGTCTTCGTGAAAGCTCTAAAGCGCCCTATGTTAAAGAGACCGCCATCAAAACGGTATCTGAGACCTATTCCTCTGACTGTCAGTTTGTTGTCAACAATAATTGTTAGAGCAGTGGTAAACAAATTAAAGAGTAGGGGTGCCAGGACACATTCCTGCCTAACTCCAGTGAGGGTTTGGAAAGGTTCGGTTGCCTCATTATTATACATAACCTGGGCGTTGTTGTTTGTATGTAGACTGCGACATACTTCCACAAATTTTCTAGGGATACCTAAGCGGAGCATAATTTTCCAGAGCACTTCCCTGTCCACTGAGTCAAACGCCTTGGTTAAATCAATGAAGGCCATGTGAATTTCTCCTTGATGTTCGAGTGCTTTTTCTTGAAGCTGTTTAAGTGTGAAGATTAGGTCTGATGTGCCTCGGTTTGGTCTAAAGCCACTCTGTGTTTCAGGAAGTAACTTTTCCATAACAGGTGTTAGCCTATTTGCCATCGCTTTAGTGAGTATTTTCCCTCCAACAGCCAGGAGAGCTATACCCCTGTAATTTCCACAGTCCGCAGCGCTCCCTTTGTTTTTGAAGAGGTTGATTAAAAGTGTATCACGAAACTCCTGCGGAGTTTGACCGCTTTCCCACACGACATCAAACAGTTTTTTGCGGTAGGGTATGAGCTCTGACGACACAGCTTTAAAGATCTCAGCTGGGAGTGAGTCGGCGCCGGGAGATTTGTTATTTTTTAGCTGCCCAATGGCGGTTAAGATCTCTTCCGTTGTTAGTGGTTTATCTAAGTCTTCGAAGGTGTCATATTGAGGGATAAGATTTATAATATCGTGATCGGCTTGACTTTGCTGGTTAAGAATGTTAGAGTAGTGTTCTTTCCATCGGGCTCTTATTTCCTGGTCTTCTTTGAGGAGATTTCCATTTAAATCTTTAATAGGGCACATATTTTTCCGACTGGGGCCGTACACTGCTTTTACTCCTTGAAAGAAATTCCTGTAGTCGTGTGAATCGGCGTACCTTTGAATTTCTCTGGCCTTGCTTGCCCACCACTCGTTCTTTATTCTTCTGATTTCGCGTTGCGTTTCATACTTAGGAGTAGGGATGAGCGTGGGGATGGGTGTGGTTCATCCTCATTGGTTTAAAATTACAAACTGAAACTTACAAATTATTATATACAAGTAGAAGAAACATGTACAGTATAATTTTAAAAAAAAAACGTAAAAATGACAAACGAAGTAATTAAAAGGTCGATGTGCACAAATTGACAAGTCAATGAGTTGTCCAGCTTATCATATAATCAACATATAGATTTCTGAATAACAAATTATTACATAAATTTTATCAGTTCCGAAACATCTTTAATACAAAAACTACAATTAACGTTTACAAGGCATTGATTGAATCAATAATAAAAGATGGAATAGTGATTTGGGGGATCGACCTATGATACGACTTTAGATAAATTAAAACATAATTCAAAAACGCTTTATTAAAATTATTCTCAAATAACCGAAACAATATAGTACAAAATTACTATTTGAAGAGTCAGTTAGATATTGATGCCATATATAATCTTATCTTTGAACTATAAAAAAAAATATTGCGAAATGTCCATCCACATTTATATAAGAGTCGATCTCAGACAAGTAAAACCCCGAAATCTACTAAAACAGCATTTGTTCAGTTTATAGACTACACTGGAATAACATTATTTAATATGTTACCCGGAGTGCATAAATAAAACTAAATAGTAAAAAGAAATATCTATATATCTGTTTGAGAAAATATTATAAAAATTTAAAACTATTATAAATGAAACATTCATATTATGTCTACCTCCATATTCAAAATGTAAGTTGTAAAACCAATCTTTTTTCTTTTATTTACGACACCTTATTGCCTCTTCACATTGTGTAATTTATATTAGCTCACACAAAACAAGCGTGTAATTTAAACGTCTTGGCATTTTTGACATAACAGAATGACTGACATTAATTATTGGTTTTTTCATAAATTCCCAGCGGCTCGTTTTTATATCCATCCTATACAAAACAATTGGACTACATCACAAAGCTTACGCGTTCGCCGAAGAAAACAGCCAAACACATATTCATTCCAATGTAGGTCTACAAAAGCATGCTTTGTTCCAAATTTTGTCTATTTTCTTACAAAAGGACTTAAATTCTGTACCACCGCTTTGAAAATTAACCATTGCTTGTTTAATCTTTCCGACTTCTAAAATCACGTAAAGTCATAAATTTTTATGCCATAAAATTCTTTAATTGTCTACCTTTGACAACCGGGCTCATCCATTTAAAAGTACAATGGTGTCATCTTTAGTAAATCCTTAGATGCTAATCTGTAATTTAGATGCACATTTAAGACCATACCTTTTATCTGTGCATATTTGCGATATTATCTACAAATACACATCTTTTATAGACATGTATCGGTTTACCATAGAAGAACTTTTTAACTTATGGTTCCAAGAGGGCATTAAAAAAGTACTCACGACTTTTTGATTACGTGAATATGCGGATTATTAAAAATATTGATTCCACCCATGAACAAAGAATTCGGGGGAAATTGCGTCATTTATGTCGCGCTTTTTGTGTATTACATACAATGCAACTTCTATTTATTGACCTGTGTGAAATACGCTTGTAATAATGACACTAATAAATTATTATCTAATTGTAATAAATAACAATATTTACAAGAACTTTTTCTCTTCTATTATATCTAATTCAATAAATTGTCCTTCTGTTTAAGACATATCTGTATAAATATTATTTTATTTACTAGGTCTTTAGGATTTAACTCCTTTTTTTTTCTTTTCGTTCTATATATAAATGTAGTTGTCTGGTCTGGTCTGGTCGATAGCCGAGTGGGTTAAGGCGCGAGGTGGCAATCGCGATTAATCACACGGACACCGCACCACCGGATTCGAATCCTGGCTCCGGCACTGGCACTGTCGGAGGAAATGGTTGTATGTTCACGTTTTTTTCAATGTGTAACCCCCTTCCGCACAAGCCCTGGCTTCTGCGTTTTAATATATAAAATAGATACAAATCTAGTGCCTACCTAGCTAAATTGCACAATTATCCGGTGAGATCAGCTGAAAACTATAAAAATTGTCAACTTTTACTGATTGTTTACGCTCGTACAACGTTTTACAAAACTATATACAATAGATGTTAGATGTTACAACTAAATAATGACTACGTACAAAATTATATTACTATTGTGAATAGCTTATGCTAAATAAAAAATCTATTCTAATCTAAAATTATAACACACGCTTTTCAGGACTTCATACTTCATTTGTTTAGAACTTCATTTTCTTAAATACATTATTTCTAAGCACTTGCGTTTTCTATGCTTTCCATAGATGGGATGGGACATATGAAGCCATTATTTTTTTTCTTTGCCATTTTAATTTATATCAGATGTCTTACGTCTTTCTCAGTTCACTCTGCCTACCAAAATAGTCGTGCATATAATGTGTTTTGTAAATAATATATATTTTTATTTGTTTTGCGCGATCACGTCGACTCTATCTCATAGTACATAACTTTTTGTAAGTGGCTATCTTTTATGCGGAGCAACAAATTTTTACTTAACTTATTTTTCGTATTATTATGTAAATTTGACATAAATGTAAGGGTCGGCGCAAGCCAGGGCGCGCGACCCCAACAATCATAGACGCCACCATCAGCACCACATCCGCCATTGGTCCTTCATCACGAATATGGACGGAAGTCAATGGACGTAGACTACTGGCACTACTGGACAGTGGTGCCACCCATAGCTTCATAAAAAAAGAATATGTGCAATCCGAAGCAATCCAGCCAACCCAGATGCGCGTACGATTAGCTGCCACTGACCACGTTTACTACTCCAGGGGAAGCATCCAAGTTAACCTGGTAGCTGGAGAGTACACAGCAACCACAAAATTCCACCTCCTAGATGCCATCACCGAGGACGCCATTCTAGGACAAGACTGGCTACGTCAGCACCAGGCGATCATGGATTTCCAGCGAGGTTGCGTTCATGTGGGCCTGCACCAGAGGCACACACTATTTTGGCTCATGGACCGACAAGCACCAACCCAAGCTAGCGAGTTCGACGTCAGCCCTGATCAGCTACCCACCAGGAAAAATACATTCGCCTGATCCACAACTTCCAGGAGGTCTTCGACGAGGCGCTTCATCAACCCACAACGAAGTTGGCCATGCACGAGATCTGCCTGAAGGAAGACGCTCCTTTCAAGATTCGACGATACCAATACTCCGCCAACAACAAAGCCATCATCACGGAAGAAGTGAAGAAAATGTTAGCCGCTGGGGTCATCCGACGAAGCCACAGCAGGTATTGTTCGCCAATAGGCATCGTCAACAAGAAAAACGGCCAACCAAGGTTCTGCGTGGACTACCGTAAACTGAACTCCCAAACCTATGAGGAAGTGAGTCAGCTGCCGCCCATTCGAGAAACGATAAGGGAACTTGGAGCTGCGAAGATATTCACCTCCCTCGACCTCAAGAGCGGGTACTGGCAGGTACCCATGGCCGAAGCCAGTATACCACTCACCGCATTCAGTACCCCGGACGGGGCAACGTATGAATTCTTGGTGATGCCATTTGGACTCCGTAACGCACCCTCAACATTTCAGAAGCTGATGATGGAAGTACTCGCCGACTACGTGGATGTGTTCGTCAAGGTATATCTGGATGATATAATTGTCTATTCTGAGACCCATGAAGACCACATCAGACATTTGACGTTAGTCCTGGAGAGGCTCCAGATCCACGAGCTGCATTGTGGAATTCAGAAATGTCGCTTCGGGGCAGAAGAACTGGAATACTTAGGGTACCGAATCACCGCAACAAAGAACACACCCCAAGAAAAGCATGTTATCCAGATCCAGGAATTCCCCACACCCAAGACTAAGAAGGAACTGCAGGCCTTTCTTGGAACTGCAAACTGGCTATGTGAATTCGTCCCGGAATTCACCGAAATCACAGCACCTATGACAACCCTCACCGGAAAACAACGCTTCCAGTGGACACCGGAGGCAGACGCAGCATTCCAGAAGGTGAAGGAAGTCCTCTCCAAACCACTTTCGCTCTTCAGACCAGAACCAGGGCTCCCCTACGTCCTCCAGACGGACGCCAGCACCATGGGGATGAGCGCAGTCCTGTTCCAGCGTACTCCGCAAGGCAAGAGGAGAATCATCTCGTGCTCCAGCGCAAAATTCACAGGACCAGAAAAACGATATCATGTAAACGAACAAGAAACATTGGCAGTAGTGTGGGCGTGCCGGAGGTACCGCCACTGGCTGGAAGGCCAGACATTCACACTGGTCACCGATAGTCGAGCACTCACCTGGCTCAACCAATTCAAGGATGAACGTGCGAAGCTAACCAGATGGGCGCTCCAACTCCAAGAATACAACTTCACTGTGGAACACTGCCCCGGTAAACAAAATCAACTCCCAGGCTTCCTGTCAAGACACCCCAGGGAGCCCATGCCAAGCTCCATCGGCGACGATGACCGCCTGCTACCTCCCGAGGACCACCGCGACGTCCCAACCACCATGGCGGAGGCCATCCCCGATGTCAACGGCCGCATGATCCCAGGGAAAGTCAATGCCGCTCGCCGAGAACCCCCCGATGTTCCCGAGGTAATCTTCGATTCGGACGACGAAGAAGACGAGAAGCGATCGTACTCCACCACGGACACCGAAACCAACTCAGAGGAGGACGACGAGGAGGACCTTCCTAATCACAACCCACCTCAGCCCCCAGCTCCGAGGCCAACTGGCGAACACGCTCCGCTGCAGGAAGCAGCGCTGAACCAGGTCGAGGAGCACAACGACGAGGACAACGACGAGGAGGCTAACGACGAGGTCAACGACGAGGAGGACAACGACGGTAGGCCAGCAAATCTCTTCCAACAAATCCAGCAGGAACAACTCCGTGACGAAACCATCTCAGCCGCTATCCATTTCTGGCGAGTCTTCCAGCAGCAGGACCCAGACATACCATTAGAACCATGGGAGAGACGACTGCGAGACGACTTCATCGTAGAAGACGGCCACCTCTGGCACAAAACAACGGACGATCGGAGGCAGCTCGTAGTACCAGAAAACCTATGGGCGAGAGTTATCCACACTTACCACGACTCCGTCTTCGCAGGACACCCAGGTCGTGATGAAACCTTCCGGGCCATTGACAGACTCTACCACTGGACAGGAATTCGCCGCAACGTACGATCCCACGTCCGCCTGTGCATGGTATGCACGGCAACCAAAAGAGGCCCACTCCAAGAAGCCGCCCCACTACGTCCCAGGCCGTGGCAAATCCTCAGCATCGACGTCATGGGCCCTTATGTGCCTACTGTTACTAAAAATCGCTTTCTTATTGTTGTTACAGATACCTGCTCGAAATGGGTTGAAGCCAAAGCCGTCCCAAATGCCACTGCAACTACCATCCGCAATTTCCTGGAGGAAGTCTATCAAAGATGAGGATACCCAGAAGCAGTCATTTCGGACAACGCCACCGCCTTCCTCGCCAGAGCATTTTCCAAATTTCTGACGGACCATAGTATCCAGCAGTATACGTCCCCAGTATACCACCAAAGAGCCAACCCGGTCGAACGCCGCTGCCAAGAAATCAAGAAGGCCCTTAGGGAAAAGCTCCGCAACAAAGACGCCAAAAAATGGGACGCAGTCATCAATCAAATCCTCTTTACTCTCCGGAACAGACAAAATGCCGCCACTGGATACTCGCCAAGCGAAATGTTGTTGGGAACGTCATTACCCAGGCCAGGCGAATGGCAGCATCCTCAGCAACGCCAGCCGCTACCAGAGCCCAAACAAGCAGCCGAGGAAAGAAGGAAGCAAGCCAAACGACGCCAGATAATATTCCAGAGAAACCTCTACCCCAGGCCCAGACAAGCCAAAGTCCATTTCGAAGTAGGAGATATGGTAATCACGAGAGGATTCAAGGAAGCTCGGCCAGCCTTCGGCCCAACATGGGAAGGTCCATACCCAGTCATAAAAGTGTTAGGAGACAACACTTACGAAGTAGACCGCAACGGAATCCAGGCCCCAATTCATATCGATGACCTCAGGCCGATGCCCAGACCACAGCAACGTGTCCAGGTACCTCCCGAGGTGCAGCAGTTTTTCCAACCCGAGGAAGGAAACGCCGAGTCCGACCAAGACGAGGCGCAACATGACCCTGGGGGGCAACCCCCAGAAGACGGATTTCAACCCAACCCTGAGGGAAATGGACCCTCAGATGAAAGGCAGCCAGAACCAGGCCCATCCCGGAACCAAAACCTCACTCGTGACATCCTCGCGATTTTGTAACAAACTCATTTATTTTGTGAAATGAAGTACATTAGTTTAAGTTGAAGTACATTAGTTTAAGTTGAAGTACATTAGTTTAAGTTGAAGTACATTAGTTTAAGTTGAAATATCTTAACCTTATCTCATAATATCTTGTACATTATCACTATCTATTGTTCATATCTATGCCTTTTATAAATAAACGTCACAAATTAGGGGGGTGATGTCATCGGCAGATGAGAGAAGAAACCGCGAAAAATCGGGAACCAAAATTATTTTTTCCACATAAAACTCACTATAACTTCATAACCATTAAAGTACGCGCATTAACAAATTCATTTTCGGAAACTACAGAAAAAGACCTTTAATTTGACATATCGTACAGCTCGGTACGATAAACACAAAAAAAGATATAGGGCCAAATAGCCCCAACACATAGCACAATACAGCCACGCGGCGAGGCCCTGCAGCGCAACAGCTCGCGTCCGGCGAAGCCCGTGCTACGTCACACCGCCGGGAAAGTATAAATATGCGCGCGCCCGCTAGCCCTGCATCAGTTCGTTCGCGACCATCGTCCGCTACACATCAATCAGTTAGTTCGCGACCACCCTCCAGTACACATCAATCAGTTAGTTCGCGACCCTCGTCCTGTACACATCAGCGTCTGCCTTTGACACCGCCTACCTGAAGACAGCATTATTGTATTAAATATCTATTTTATTTCACAACCTGCCTAACTAGTAGTTTGGAGTGGACAGTAGTGGTGAAAAGTGGAGTGGGTGTTGTTTAGTGTATTATAAAAGAAAATTGTAATGAATACCAGGAGTCGATCTAGGCAGGGGGACGGCGTCCCATCTAGCCAGATAGATTCAGAACAAACAGAGCCGTTCGCCCCAGGTCCCGGACGCTCTCTTTACCAATCAAGAGGATTCAGGTCTGGTAAGGGAAACGGTGAACCCCTTGTCGCCCAACGTCGCGGCCCGTCAATTTCTCATCAGTCAAGAGGATTCAGGTCTGGTAAAGGAAATGGTGAACCCCTTGTCGCCCAACGTCGCGGCCCGTCAATTTCTCATCAGTCAAGAGGATTCAGGTCTGGTAAAGGAAACGGTGGACCCCTTGTCGCCCAACGTCGCGGCCCGACGATTTTTCACCGGTCAATGGGATTCAGCCCCGGCCAGCTAGGGGGCTGCCCCTAGCCATAGTACATATACAAACCTAGGAACGGGACAAGAAGCACAGCCCTTCCTCACACCATCCAATAGCCAACGCCTACCTACTGCACCCACGGACTCCACAACCGGAAGCCTTCAAGGAACACAGCCACTGCCTTTAACAATGCCTGCTACCCCTGCTCTCACACCAGGTGGGAGGAACCCCAGCCACAGCGATGCATTAACGCAGGCACTCACGAAAGCGGTGCAACAGCTAACGAGCACCACGGAAATGCTCCTGCAGCACCTAGCTCTACAATCGAGGACAAGCCACGACCCCCCGGCTTCGCCCCGGGCCACTTTGTGCCCTATTCAACCAACCCCACAACCACTTCCGGAATCGGAATATCAACATGAAACATCTCTAATACAACCACAGCCGGCAACGTACGGGGCGGGAACGGGCCCGGCTCACCAACGAGCCGCGACCACCGCCGTTCGTAGACAGCGGACGGAGCTCTGAGCGTTAGGTCGGCTGGCGTTCTGAACGTCGCGCGCCGAATGAGCGGCTGGGGCCGCCTGCTGCGTCGTGTCGTCCCCGCCCAGTCATGCCAAGGCGGACGGGATCCTAAGCGTTGAGATAGTCTTGGAGCGTTTATTGCGTCGTATTTATTCCGCGCTGTGATGCTAATGTATGAACATGTTAAAAAATATAAATTGTGACTTTTTTAATTAATTTAAAATTATTTTTGCTGGCCTTTTTTGGCTTCGACTTTGAAAAAGGACGGCGTTAGAGTTCTGCTTGACCGTGTTACTCCTTTTATTAACAAGTTTTAAAATGGTTAATGAACAATTTCAATTCGTACTGACTAATAACAATAAATAAAAGTAAAAATCCCGAAACAAAAGTTATACAATGCAAAAAATGAAAATATACGATGGTTCTTCTGTCGTGGGCACTACCGGAGCGTCCTCACTATAGTTCGTTGGGCACTTATGACACTTCGTTGAGGTGCCCGGGGCTGGATTGGTCAACGACGATAAGTCTGGCAGCTGGCTGACCTGTTGATGGTTGGGCAGCTCGCTGACCTGTTGGTGGTTGGGTAGCTGGCTGACCTGTTGACGGTTGGGCAGCTCGCTGACCTGTTGATGGTAAATCTGAAACAGTCAATTCAAAGGGTTGCCGGCTGGCAACATTGGAGCTCGTCGATGGCTGCGGCTCAGGCATCGCATCTCTGGGAGCATCGTCATGGTTGGGTGCTTGGACGCCTTCCTGGGGCTCCCGCGCTTGAGGGCCTGGTTGGTCATCGTCGTCATCTGGGTCGGAGTTGTTGGATTCCACGTCCGTGGCATCGTTGTAGTCTGATTCGGTCTCGCTAGCGAAGTCGACTTCCTCGTTCCCCCTGGGAGCTGGTCGCAGGTGGTCCACATGAATGATAGAGATGTGGCCGTCTCGGTCCACCTCGTATACCTCGTCGCTTAGCTTCTTGGCGATGGTGTGGGGTCCAAACGCCTTTTTGGTCTTGACGTGCACTTTGGTCATGACGGTGTCGCCTATCTGAAAAGTGATTGGGGGTTCGACCCCTGGGTTAGCATATTTAGTTTGAAAATTAAGCTGCCGCGCGTAGATCTGGCGGTTTCGCTGACGGCGTGGAGGAGCAGGTTCGCGCCGCAACGTGCGATATTGTGGGGTGTCCCACTCTCCTTGCCTGGGCAATTCATAACCTAAGACTGCTTTTGCTGGTGTCATACCGGTCGCGGCGTTGTATCGCGTCCGCAATACCTGGAGCGCCTTATGGAGATATCCATCCCAACTGGACTGCTGTTTGCCTTGGAGCATGACTCGCAGAATCTTTTTCAGTTCTTGAACGCGCCTTTCTGTCGGTTTTGCCTGCTGATGATAGATGGGTGAGAACATCTGGTTCACATGCTGTCGTTCGCACCATCGTCTAAGCGTAGCCCCCTGGAAGATGGGACCATTGTCTGAAATCAAAGTTTTTGGTAAGCCGTACCTGGTTACGATCTCCTCCTCAAGGTACTTTGTCACTGTTTTCCCCGTCACTGCTGGGTAGGCCTTGGCTTCGACCCACTTAGTAAACACGTCGGTAATGATGAGGGCATATCTGTTCTTGTTCCTCGTCTCCGGGAAGGGTCCCAGTACATCGATGCTGATGGTCTCAAAGGGACAGCTCGGACTGTGTGCCTGCTGCGGGGCGTTCCTCTGCTTCTGCCGGGACTTAACTGTGGAACAGATGATACAATTTTGGACATACTGTGAGACGTGGTTATGTAGATTTTTGCAGTGGTAACGTTGGGTGATTGCTCGTAGTGTTTCATCCCTGCCGGGATGCGCTGCGTCGATGGCATCATGGCGTATGGTTTTCGTGACCATATTTCGGGGAAGGATAAGTAGCTCGCGTCCTTGATATATTCGCCAGAGAAGGTTGTCCGCTACCCTGTGTGTCCGGTGAAACGTGGCTTCCTTGTTATTTTGTGGCCCGTAGTGATCGATAGCGTTCCACAAAGTTATGTTGTCTTGAATGTTCCTGGAGCGATTTTGAGCTTGGACTACTTCTCCGTACAACTGCAGGTGATCCATCACGCGTATTGGCTCTGCTGACGACGCTTCGTCGGCCTGGTGGGTGAATGGAGGAGGCAGCAGCTTCCGCTCTTCGATCGGCTCATGTTCGTCGTTAGGACTTGGGTTTCTGCTTAAGAAGTCCGCCAACTCGTTGTCCTTCCCTGGACAGTGGACGACTTCGAACTGATACTCTTGCAACAGTACTGACCAGCGCATCAGCTTCGTCTTGCCGTCCTTGTTCTTCTGTAGCCATGTTAGTGCCTTGCTATCTGTTAACAGAGTAAAAGGTTTATCTTCGAGATATATTTTGTATTTTTTTATAGCCCATAGTGTGGCTAAAACCTCCAATTCATTAACGTGATATTTCTGCTCCGATTCCGTAAGCGTCGCCCTGGCGTAAGATACCACAAGTTTGTTTCCTTGCTCGTCTTTTTGGTATAAGGTGGCGCCGAGCCCACGGAGTGAGGCATCGGTCTGCAGATAGGAATGTTCCGAGAAGTCTGGGCGATGTAATACTAGTGGTTCTCTTAATATTATGGTCTTGAGTTTTTCGAACGCTTCCTGACACTCAAGCGTCCATTTAAATTTTACCGTTTTTGACAAGAGCTGCGTTAGTGGTCTTGTTAATTGGGCCGCATTCGGAATATATTCGCGAATCCAATTACATGTTCCTAGAAAGCTTTGTAATTGCTTTTTTGTCTGTGGAGGCGTGAAATCTAAAATCGCGTTGATGTGCCTTTGCTGGGGTTCCGTCGTGGCTCCTCGAATGTGGTGACCGAGGTAGTCCAACTGTTCGGCAGCTATCGTGCACTTCTCCGGGGATATGTGTAGATTGTGCGACCTTATTCTCTCGAACACTAGTTTTAAATGTTTGATGTGTTCTTCGATGGTTTCGCTGTAAATAATTATATCATCAAGGTATACATTAACAAAATCATGTAAAAAGCCGATCAATACCTCTCGCACCATAAATTTTTGGAAGGTGGCCGGAGCTGTTTTCAGCCCGAAAGGCATGACGGTAAATTGATAAGATGCGCCGTCTGGCGTCGTAAAGGCAGTGTATTGTTTGGACTGGCAGTCCATGGGTATCTGCCAGTATCCAGCTTTTAAATCCAGTAATGTAAAGTACTTGGCCCTGCCAAAGTCTTTAATCGTTTCATATATTTTAGGTAAAACTGAAGATTCGCATTCCGTTATTTCGTTCAGCTTACGGTAGTCTATACAAAAACGAGGTTTTTTATTCGGCCTTTGCACTAAAACCGGTGGCGAGCTATATTGAGAGCGGCTTGGCTCTATAACTCCGGCTTCTAGCATTTCCTCTACCTGCTCGTTGAGAATCTTTTTCTTCCCTGGAGACAGTGGGTAGGGTTTCTGGTGAATTATTTTGTCCGATGTTAGTTTAAGTGTGTGTTGTACACTATCTGTGGTCGCCTTGGCAGGAACTTCGTCAAACAGATCCGCAAATTCACAGAATAGTGGTGTTAAAGCTGATTTGTGGTCTTCCGGAATTATTAAATTTGTTGGTAAATTATTGTTTGATATTTGTGCCTTTGTGGCCGGGTTACAATATATTGTGTGCCTCTGTTTGACACCTACATAAATGCATTTTCGACTGTAATCTAGCGTCACGTCCTCCTGGTTTAGAAACGGAGCGCCTAGAATTACTTCTTCATTTAAACTATTAAAAACTTGAAAATTCCCTGTGGAATGTAATTCTTGTATATTATAATTTAAGTCGAGCGTGCCTAATGATTCATATGTCTCACTGCCGCATGCGAGCGAAAATAACTGCTTGGTGCTGCTCTTTTGCAGGTTCTCAACTAAGTCTAGGGCTGTGCACTCGTGATTATTTATGTTGACGTGTATGCGAAATAAATATTTTAAATGCGATGCACGACTCAGCAGGCGGCCCCAGCCGCTCATTCGGCGCACAACGTTCAGAACGCCAGCCGACCTAACGCTCAGAGCTCCGTCCGCCCCGATGTCTACAGGATCGCGGCGAGGTTTCAGCAGCAGTCAGTCGAGTCTACGCCTCCAACGAGTAAACATCAACAAGCAGTCTACCAGAACTTCAGCCATTCTACCAAAACTTCAGCCATTCTTCCAGAACTTCATCCGACGAACCGATACCTAGTACGGCGTCTCAGATACCAGTCCCTGCACTGTATTTGAACCCTGCTAGCGTTAGGAGAAGGACCATCTCCGTCACCGCGACGCGACTTTCAACCGTTCAACGATATTATTTATTTGTGTTAGCTAGTAAAGTTAGGGGTAAATTCAAAATTAAACTAAATTGTGCAACGAACGTCGACAGAGTTCTGCTTAACGTTACTATTAATTGGAACACAGACTTTTTATTTCTTCGCATAGTTATTTACCAGGCAGAAGCGCCTGTCCATATGCACAAAGTGGGGTACCTTGCACCAAAAGCGGTGCATGTGTATGACAGCTTACAAGTTGCAACAAGGGGGTAGTAGCAATACCCACCGACACTTCAAAAATCGTAATCAGGCTACAAATTTCCAGAAATCGGCCCTGAGAGCTCGTCCAACATCCAGATCTACGAGAACACCACTATCAAGGCTGCTGGCGCCCATCAAATTCAAAATTCACAGTCTCCGATAAAAATCATTTTCATTTTCTCACAACCACAACCCTACTTTTCGTAGACATGGCTTCCAACGCGGGGCCTACAGTTTACAACAACTCAAAATCGTAGACATCCACCCACGTAGACAAATGTTATTGATAATGAACTTAATACTAATAAGATATTAACAATATGGAAAGCTGATATAACAGCTTCCTTTCTTACAAAAAAGTTGATGCTGTGGATCAACTTTTAAGTGTAACTTTTACTATAATTAGAGTTTAATTCGATGTCTTCAGAGGGTTCTTGTATATTTACACTGGGTCTCCTTTTGGGCAGTAGATGTTCATATCTGTGTAGTAGCCTGGATCTTGGTGGTTGTGGAGGTTGATCGTTTGATGAAGATATCCCAATTTTTATATCTCTTCCTCTCTTCTTACATTTATAGGTTATATAAAGAATAATAAGCGCTACAATTAAAGCAATGGTTAAATATGTGAACCAGGATATACTTTTACTTAAAAATGGTTCATTGATTAGTTTATCTAGATCATCAGAGTACTGATCTAGTTTGTGTTTTGCGATGTTTAAATCGTCCGTGTTAAGATTACTTAACTTAAGGGGTTTTAACTTGGGGAGTTTTTCGGGTAGGTGATTACAACAATCGTACGGTATTTGCACTACGTGATTGCTGTAGGTGATGTTGTCCTGTTGGTGAGAGGATGCGTGCACTCGGGTGCTGTCTATGAACGCATTGCACTCCGGTTGTAAAGTTAGTATAGAGTTTATACAAATTATCTTCGTGATAACGTCTCTATTGTTACATTTCACGATTACTGGTAAACTGTCTGAAACTGATATTAACCATTTGTTGTTTCTAAGTTTTTGGATACTATAGTCTTTGGCGGACAATAAATTTGATTGGCAAGTCCGGGGCACTACACTCAATTGTCTTAATATTTGGGCTTCACATATCGCGTCACTGTCTATGGGGTATGGAAGCACAGTTGAACATAGTCTTGTACTTGGGTTCAATGGTTTACAGTTGTCGACGTCCGGAAGGAGTACAAATGACAATGAATTATCATCTTTGGCAATGTACTTATGCATTGTTGAGAGGATGTGATGAAGCCCTGTTCGATTATCCAATATAGGAATGGGATAAAGGTGGTAAAGGGTATATTTTTCTGGCTCTGCTAATGCAATTTTTAAAACAAATATTTTCCTAGATCCGGCTTGAAAGGCCTGGAGTTCTATGATATCAAAATATTGAGCTATTTTTGAAATTTTAGGGGTTATCGGCAAATTGTTTTTATGTAAGGACTGAGATATTTCCTGAAGGGAAGTGACAAGATCTTTCGGGGTGATTATTGAATTATGTAGAATTTTTAATCGAGCAAATGTTATTGTATTTAAAATATTATCTAAATTATTTTCTAGAAACATGTAACTCTCCATTAGAGATTCACATAACTCAAATACTCTTAATTTTGATTCAATATACGCTAAATCGTTTATGTCGTAAATTGAAGTTTCTATTTCCTTGATGTATTTATTAAAGGTTTCCTCATCTACTTTTAGTTTTTGAACTGTTGAATTGAAACTTTTTATTACAGAGGTTGCGACTGAAATTTGGTTTTTTAGTAAATTTTCTAATTGATGTTCATCACTCATAAGTTTATTAATACAGTTCGTGTAATATTCACCATTAGAGGCGTCTTGCCTGTGATAGCTTTCCAAAAAGTACCTATTCCATTTAAAAGTCCGCGTTTGTATCGTTTCGTGTCCGCGAACATCTCTTCGACTTTTAACTCTAAAGATTATGAAATTTGGGTTAAGAGGCTTTTTTTTATTATTATTTTTGGGAGGCGAAATCTTCAAAAAGACACCAGGCAAGCAAGCCTTTGTACGCCACTTAACAGCCTTATTGCTCCCGACTGCACCGTCTTAGTCCACCATACCACTGATCCATAGGTCATCATGGGTCTCACTACCCTGGTGTATAACACAGGTTCATTGTGGGATTTAACCCCCAGTTTTTTCCACACATTTTCCTACACCTTCCCAGGGCGATTCTGTGTGACTTTTTGGATGTGAGAGTTCCATGTTAATTTTTGGTCAAAAATGACTCCTAAATATTTTGCCTTGCAGGCAAATGGAATTTCCACTCCGTGGAACAATGTTCTTTTTACTGACGAATCCAGATTCTACGTACATTCTCCAGATGGACGGAAAAGAGTATGGAGAAGGGCCGGAGAAAGATTTGCAAAGTGCACGTTCAGTCCCCGTCTAAGCTATGGAGGAGGTTCGGTAATGGTGTGGGCAGGAATAACCCGGGAGGCCTGCACCGATTTGGTGGTCATCGATGGATCCTTGACGGCCCACCGATATATTGAGGAGATATTAAGCAATTACGTTGTACCTTTTAGTGGATTTATCGGCGATGGCTTTATCCTAATGCAGGATAATGCGCTGCCACATTCAGCATTGCGTGTTACACAATACCTCGCGGAAGTTGGTATTAACAAAATGAACTGGCCAGCATGTTCACCCAAACTTAACCCCATAGAGCATGTGTGGGACATGCTTGGTAGGCGGATCAGAGATCGCAAAGTAGCTTCGGCTACGGCAAATGAGCTTCGTTTAGCCCTTCAGAAGGAATGGCAAAATATACCTCAAGATACTATTCGTAACCTTATTGACAGTATGAACCGACGTATGCAGGCAGTTATAAGGGCTAGAGGTGATAATACAAAATATTAAGTTAAATTTGTTGTAAAAAGTACGTTTCTTTAAGTTAATTAAGTTACAGTTGAATTGTTTTGATTTTGAAGTTGAATTGTTTGCATAAATAAATTCTCTTATTTTTCTTTCTTTTTATGTAAGTTGTAATAACTAAACAACATATTGTTGCCATTTCATTACTAGACTCATAAACTAAGCTGTCAAACTGACGTTAGAGCAACAACGAGCAAAGCCGTCTCGTCATAAAGTAAACTGTTGTTGACAAGTTCATTTCGCTCTTAAAAATGAACCAGTGCACCTAAAGACATGAACCAAAAAACAAAGTGTAGAAAAGAAACAGCTCTTAACAAAAATTGGTATTTTGAAAGAATTTGACTACGAAATTATTCCACAGGGTGTTTTAAAATTAGGGTTATAAAACGAACTTTTAATTAACCCTGTATAATGACTAATACACCAGCATTTAACAAAAGACTGAATATGCAAGTTGAAATTAGTCATTTCATCTACAGTTTGCTAAAAATTTATCAAAATTGAACTAAAAGTAAAAAAATTATAAGACCTCAAATTTTACCAAATATTAACTTGTTGCGTTTTTTTTGCATGTGAGTGTATATATAAGAAGTTGTGGAAACTTAGCAATTAGAAGGATTATATGAAAACCTCTGTGGACTCGGCTCGCAGATGGTGACGGCCCGTGTGGTTGAGCGAGGAACTGTCGTTGGTACAGAGGGGGTGCTGGGTGCAGCAGCAAATAGCCAGTCCCAAATAATTCCAGAAAATCCTCCCTTACAGGAATTTTCCAAATTCAATAATCAGGTTCATAAATAGTCAAATCTCAAAAGCCAAATTCTCGAAAGAATAATTTATCAGAGAAATTGATTATGGTTTACATACCTTCTACAAAGGGTTTTGTACCACCACTCGGCGTGGTGATGGTAATAATAGATTTAATCCCCAATTTGGATGTGATTTTCATCAATATACTAATATTAAATAATTCCTCCACAAAAAATTATACACAAAAATCACTGTGGCACAACCCTTGGTACCTATAGGCGAAAATCACGGAGTGGGCGACATCTACCTTTTGACAGTATAACCATATCTATAGTGAACAACCAATCAATTTACTATTGAGGTTAAATGGAGCCTAATTTTGTTGACGTGATAATTAAGTAATTTCTATGATTTTTCAAATAAAAAGTGCATTAAAGTATTATTTTCTCTATAAATAGTTTTACGAGAAGAAACGGTTAACAAAATTATTTCTGTGAAATCGAGAATGTTTTATTATGTTTGTCAGTGTTCCAGCTGATCTTCCCTGCAGATCCAAAATTACTTTAAATTGGAAATATATACTGAAAATTTGAAAGTGTATTAGTAAATTTATGTATGTGTGTATATATGCAAGTAGTATTTGTTATGACTGTTCAGTAAATTAATTGTCAATAAATTTAACAAAATATCAACCGACAGGAGGTACATACGGGCAATTATGATCTCATAACTGCCTAGGTATCTAAAATCGTTTCTTACCTTTATCTGTATAATACTTATTATATGTTAACTTTAGCGTATATCGTAGGTATACCATTTTTTTAAAACTACTCTAACTCTAGTATTATAGATGATTATGTATATTGTATAATATGGTAAAGAGAGAATAAATTACTAAAAAAAATTACTAAAAAAAAAAAAAAATAGTCTCTTGTAATTAATGATCTATTTCCACTATTTTAAGAATCTGTGATTAGTGTAACTTTTTATTTGTATTATTTGAATCTTTTATATATCATTTAAAAAATCTATTTTGTTTTATACCTCTTTTTTCAAATGTAATTAGGATTTGAGGCTATTATTGAATACTTTATAAATAAAACAAGTGTGGTTATTATATTTTTTTATTTAATGAAACCGAATGCCCATGGATTTTTATTGATAATAAATTGTCTTTATTGCAAGAATTGTGACATTCCTTTATTTTCTATTGAAATATTCTAATTGTTTAATTTAAATTGAATGTTTTCTCAACTGCCTTACCGAAGTAATTCTCAGGAAAGTCTCAGTCTTGTGCTAGGTAAAGAGAGATAGGGCCCTACAGTTTATTGTTGACTCCGAACTACTCTTGGGGCTACAATGTTCGCCTTGCGGGTTTCGGACCCACTTCGCTAGACATACTCAGTTTACTAGCCAGACGTTTTAGCACACTGAGCTACCGTTCTTAGTTACTTTTCTGAAACTCTGATCAAATTCAGATTATAATGAAAACCAGTGGAGAAACTTGCAAGCCATTTTTTAATATATACTTGTATGGGAAAATTCCCACCCGCAGTTATAAAATTTGCCCACCCAGCGAAAGAGATTCATTTTATATTTATTTACAAAAATATAAATACTACTATAATTTTAAAAATAATAAAACAAGCTGCGATTTTATTTATTTTATTAAATTTTTAAAACACAACATGAACCTTGACAAAACTTGTTTGGTAGTAGAATGCAGGTTTTCACGGCCGTTGTCTAATGAAGTAGATTCTTCCGGGTCTTGCCGTGGTGTCAGCTTCTTCAGAAGGATTCTAAAGACTGAATCTGTTGTGTTACACTCCTCGTTATATACCTAGGCGCCGCTTCGCTTCGCTGGTCATTGGTCGCGCTTGGTTCGCTTCGCTGCTCATTCGTCGTGTTTGGTTGACCGTGACTTACTACGGTGCTGGTACTTGGCAATACTAGTGTCCACGTGTTACTAAGTCGATACCCATCGTCGCCTACCCTACGTCGCGGGAGTCACAGATAGGCTGAAGAAGATTTTATTAAAAAAGAAAGTAGGTGTACGATTTCTAACAGTGAAGAAAATACAGTAGATGCTTCCCTCAGTCAAAGACCCTGTCCCCAAACTGTTATCAAAAGGTGTTTACCAGTTGAAGTGCACATGTGGTAAGAGCTACATCGGACAAACAGGACGGAGTATCCAGTGCAGAATCAAGGAACACCGAAATACCAGATTTGGATACACGGATAGGTCGGCGATAGCAGAACATGTCCATAATAACGAGAACCATAAAATCGACTACGAGGACGTCAATATATTAGACAGGGATACGCGCTATTATCCGCGAATCATTAGGGAATCACTGGAAATTATGAAAAACGTGAACAACTTTAACAGAGAGGATGGGTATCGACTTAGTAACACGTGGAGACTGGTATTACCAAGTACCAGCACCGTAGTAAGTCACGGTCAACCAAACACGACGAATGAGCAGCGAAGCGAACCAAGCGCGACCAATGACCAGCGAAGCGAAGCGGCGCCTAGGTATATAACGAGGAGTGTAACACAACAGATTCAGTCTTTAGAATCCTTCTGAAGAAGCTGACAGGATGATCAGCGAAAGGTCAAGTCAAGTTCGACGACCACGGCAAGACCCGGAAGAATCTACTTCATAAAACTTGTTTGGTTATAGTGTGATATAACGTTTTCAATAGTCATAGAGGGAGGAAATGTTACAAAAATAGTTGCAAGAAATTTTTATAAGATACCATTTGTATATGCAATGCAATAAGTTTTGTAAGCTTGTTACTGTATCTCGCTCCAGCTTTTCGATTCAGTTTCAGGTGCTTGACTGATTTGTTTTCAATTATCACAAACATTACGGGTAAAATTAAGGACGTCTCCGCCAAAAAGATATCCAACCATTTCTCTTCCGGCCTGCATCATATTAATAGGAGAGGATGCTTCCAGTAAGTGTGGAAGTAGTTGTATCGTTTTTCACATTTTATCTTATATTTAAAAAATAGTAAAGCCAACACAATTTTAGTTCTAGCGATAGGCCATGTCCTTATTTTCACATACTCTGATTAAAAGCTATTCTTTGGCCTCTTTTGGTGGGTGAAGACGGATCTCAGCCCCCTCCTCATTATCTGTATTACTCGAGTCCAGTTGAAACAGATACTTTTCTTCTGGATATGATTAATTTTGGATAATGTGAAGTTTACGCAGACTATTTTCTTTTATTCTCAAAGTATCGGACAATATATTTTAAATGCACCTAAGTCACGTAATAAAATTATATGCCCACTTTTGAAAACGGCCTCTTCTTATTTTAAAGGCCTCACACGGTTGTGTGTTAGTACTACAACGCACGATCATCAAAATATCCGAAATCGACATTTTTACTTTTCAGATACTGTCTGACACTACTATACAAAACTCAGAAATTCCATTTATTAAAAATATGCTAGGTATAATTTCATGCTTGTCCGTCTTTTTAAATATTAGGAAGTTACGTATATTCCCCTAATGGATGATCCAAGATCAATTTTTCTAGGCGGCCGTACTATCTTTACCGTAATCAAGACAGAAAGTGTGTCAAAAGATGATGGCCCTTTGGATATTTGGAACGAAAAATTAAGAAGGATGACTCCCCTACTCAACAGATGGCGTGCGATCGATTCACCCTATGCAAATGCCTTCATAAAAATTCAACCATACCATAAATTATTAATGTACCATTACTATTTATGTTTCTCCGAATATAAATGAACCTATATGGCTGTTTTTAAGGAATTGGACTCATAGATTATTCATTACCGTTCAAGTAAGCCGATAGACGTAGAATTTGTGCTGTATGATCTGTGGCAGTAGTTTGACAGCTGATGATGACATCGTCACTCGTCTTATTTACACTAATAAATTGTTGTTAAACTTATTACTTTTGCAATTACTGTGGTAAGTATACGTTAAATCAAACGTATATAAAGTTTAGGGGCTACTTGCCAAATATTCTATTGACGAATTAAATAAAACCAAAAATGTATAAATTTTAACGGTGTGACTACTATCACGATCATCGTGACATTAACGGCGTTGTAATTATAACGATCACCGTGAAAATAAAAGAAGCTGCAATGGGGAACATTATCTTTTATTTTATCCTCCAGAGCGCACCAGCTGTGTACGGTTGCACTCTCAGAATTTTCATGTATTAGGTTTTATTTTTTTTATGCTGCATTCGCGCATAAGTTGTTCACTACCTCGCGCCGATAACAGATTTAGATTGACCAATACAGGCGTAGACGCATCAAAACTGAGAACTACGTCATACCACTTGGCGCATTAAATAAAAACAAAATATCTGTTAACATAACTTCAAAGCTTCCGACAGAGTTGGACGTCTGTATTGGTCTGTGGTTTCGCTGTCAATGTCAATAGGAAAAAGTATGTCAGCTCCGCTTTTAAACGACTTAATGATCAACTACCATAATCCTTTTTGTCAATTTCGCTCACCTCTATGAATAGGAGATTGGGAAACTCTCGGAAGCGGATATTTAAACTATTTAAAGGCTAATATGTTGAGAATGATTAAACCGAGTACGTATGGCGCCATCTATTGGATATGTTAGGAACTGGCGTGGATTGTTCCCCATTGTACCGATGACCGTGAAAATAAAACAAGAATTTATTTTAACGATCATCGCGATAATAGGCTCGTTGGTATTAAGTATTCTCACGCTCAGTTTTCAAATGTAGTAATTGTATTTTCTCAAGTTTCTCATTAGCGTTGCTAAAAAATTAAAACCTTGATTATGATGGAAATTATAATATATGGTTTGAGACCAGGAAATAACAAATATGTGTGTGTGTCGAATTTGTGTATAGGCCTAATACTAATTCATTATAATTACCGATTAATATTGATTATTGATTGTTTTCTATGCCGTGTACTTATATTAGTATATTATGCAATGAGCAAAATTGCAATCTAAATCAGCTGTGGTATTATAGATTCCTTTTATCGATTCTGTAATTTGTTTGAGTGTGGGAATTTACATAAGGCAGGTTGTTGCGCTTAACTCAACAATTGACAGACGGCCATACTTGTACTATTTCTATATTTTATAGTTTTCAATTTAATTAGTGGAAATAGATTTTTCAAGTTTGCGTAGTGGCATTATTTTGCAGTAAGTGGGACAAATAAAGTTTACCTTATTAGTAAAATTCACCAAGAAGGCAAGAAATCATTTGCTTGCAGCTTTTGTACTGATTCGATCGTATATAAAACTTAACTGTGGACTTAAGTAATTGATATTACATTTTTATATCCGCGTTAACAAGTGTTTAACGTCCAAATAAATTTCATTTATTATTAATTTAAAATTTCAATAATTTTCAGTTTTTGTCTTTGATGTAATTTCAATTATTTTTAAAATAAATTTAAATTCAAATTCAATTCTTTTTAATTTAATAAGTAGTTAAAATACTATATGTACCACATGGTTTTAAAATATTTTTTTTCTTTCTTTTTCATTTTTTGACAATTTATACTTTACGAAATCAGCTTATATACTTATATATTTATATATTTCTATATTTATACATTTCTGCATAGCTTTTTCACAGCTTATGTATATCTTTCTGTGTATAGATAGTTTAAAAATTTTCTTCATATTGAAAATTTGACTTCTTATTTTATGCTTATGATTTAAGCTTTATATTTTTTTTATTGAAACTTGAGCATCCACATTTGCATTAACTAACTTTTCAAAAACCACAGTTGGACAATTTTCCCACCATTTTCAAACTACATTTCATTAAGACATGTAAACTAAATTGCCAAGGAGGCCTTTAGACTCCATTTTTGCAAGAGACACTTGTGGTCCTGGATTGCTGTTCCAGAACCAGTTACCTCAACAATACTCAATCCCAGAATCTAGGTTCCTGGTATAAATTTGTTATAATATAACAAATATATTATATTTTCTTTTAAATTTTAACTAGTCATTGTTAGCCGATATTACTAAGTAACTTCAAAAATTTCATTTTATACAAACCGATTTATCTATTCATGTAATATATTTTATCATTCATTTTAAACTATTTTTTTATTTCTCTTACCAACAATTTCAGCCTGATCTATAGTAGACTGATTATTCGAGAAAAAGAGACAATTCTACTTATTTTCACTATAGATGGTGCCCAATTTAACATCAATGTTTCTTTGTCTCCTTTTCTCAAAATAAACAGAAATCTGTCATTTATGATGTACATTTCAAAAAGGGTAAGTTTCTCCACTCTTGCGAATACTCCGGATCCACGGCTCTTTGATCCGACTTAAATCAGCTAGTCGTCTGCATATGTTCCGCATATGCCTCGCCGCGCTCAATTGTGCATAAAAAATCGTAGTGGACACTTTGAACACTTGATATGATATCTTAAAAATTATTTTGAAGATTAGATATTGATGTTCTGTGTGCTATATTCTTTTTATTATTAATTTGTTCTTGTTACCTGAATTTACTTTATTCTTCTTAATTGTGTTAATGTTTTATTATAGCAAAGATTTGAATAACTTATTGAATTATTTTATCGTTTTATTTAATCATACTTCTCCACGGCAAATATAATGCTTGTTAAAAAAAAATTATTGGTTTAAAAAAATATTTTTATAATTACTAACGTAGTACCAATGAATAAATATGGCATGTGATATATCGTTGAAAAAGAAGGAAAATACTCTATTTAATGGCGCCATTTCCCGCCCGTTTCAAAATAATTTATTTAACAGTCTGAAGAGTAAATCTCAAAATACAGCGGTTTTGAAAAAAATTAGATAAAACCTCGTTGAAATACTCTGTTTTGAAAAAAATGTTCGCTTTAGAATTTTTGCCGTATCTCTCCAAATAACGGAGATATTTGGCCTAGACGTTTTCCGCATTTTCGATATTTTCCGCCATAACACTTAAAGTAGGCCATGGATTTCAAATGTCTTTAAACCATTTTGTAGGTCATATAAATCGGCATAATTTTCGTAAAAATATTTTTTTTGTACGACCGATATTAAGTGAGATCAAGTGTCCTGATAAAATGGACAGCCTGTATATCACTTGTCGAAAATCCAGATTTATTTCTTTTACTCTTCCCTAATGGTTTTGGATATTTTAAATGATTATTAAACAAATTTACTTTTTGTTTACAAAAAGAACTAGATGCGGAAGGCTGGTCTTCAGAAGTATTTAAATTATTTGTTTTAAGTTCTTTAAGAGTCCTAATTTGGTTAATCCGATTGGTGTCTTGAACTTGTTTATATCCTCTGAAAGTTTTTCGCCTTCAATATTATTTAGATAGCTACATTTAATATATATGTTTTTAATTTCTGTTTCTATTGCTATATGGTTTTCTTCTAGAGCAGAAATGCTCAATTTATTGCCAGTAATTTGGGGGTCAAATTCTGGAGAGATTATGTCATTTCATTTAGGGTTTTTACTATCGTTATTTTCATTTTCGGTTTGACTTTTATCGTTTATATCTATAGAAGAAATACCTAAATTATTGCTGGTATTATATGCCGTAGAACGTTTTCTGGAGAGATAATGTCATTAGATGTATGCTCTATATTCTTATTTTTTATTTCTAATTGTGTTTCATCGCTTTTATCTGTAGCAATAATGACAGGCTAAGTACGGCTTTTCGGAGGGATGATGTCACCTTGCAAAATATTAATTTTAGGTAAATTATCTTTTACCAAAAAAAATGCCCATCTTCGATAATGTCATATTCAGCAAATCTATCAGATTCATTTAAAATTTCATTTGTTTCCAACTGTTTTTTACTAAGAATTTTTTCTTCATATATCTTCAGCTCTTTCGTTATCCAGTCAACTTCATCATGTCTCTCTAAAAGATTTGACTTAATGTCATTCAAAATTTTATGTCGTTTCAAAATCATCTGAATTTAATGTTGTGTAATGGAGCTTGTTCCATATTTTTGTTCGACTAAATTTGTTCTAGTGTATTTTGTACGCATTTTGTATAGTCCGCTGCCTAGGGATTATATGGAAATAATCCGCATCGTATAAAGGCTTTTCTAATAAGTTCGGGGATGTTGTTTAAAGTCTCTACAAACACTAGGGCAAATTCTACTTTTGTAACGGATTTTCCATAATGGCCATTCTGCCAAGTTCTGACAGTGAACACGCATACGCCTCTGACGATGATATTTTGGCTCTAGATTGGGTGCTATGAACACGCACCCCAATAAGAGCTATGATCTTAGTAGAGACCCTTGTGGCGTTGCGTGCACTAAATTTGTAGTAGGTCGAAATTTTGGGTGGATTGCACTTAAAAAGGTTGGAACAGAATAAATTGCTCACCGTGTGTAAGCCTCTGTTGATTGCTTTGAATGTACTCTGTTGAATTCTAAAGTTAAGTTTACTTTAAACTGAATTTGATTCTTTGTCAGGTGATTTTTCAACACCCTGTATATACTTCTTAAAGTATACCACTTCTGTATGCAAGATTTAAGCTGAAGCACTTTTGTTTAATTTAAATTTTTTTAAATTGGGATGTCCAGATATTTTGGAACACCCTGTATGCAGTTGTTGTAGATTAAAACACTTTGTTTAAAACGAATTATAATATTTATTATTTATAACGAACACAAATTTAAATAAAATAAAATTATTATTCTTTTTACAGTTACGAGTTGGAAACTTTTCATTCAAATCATTTAAATTGTCTTTAAAAATTCACTTAAGATTAGGTGCGCTGTAGCAGATTAAATTAATTAGAAAAGTTTTTGTTACTAAGTTTCGGCCTAGGAAGTAGCACGAACACAAGTGCGAGATGCAGAATTACTAACTTCGGATACCGTCACTGACTTGCCTAAAGCGTGTTGATCTCGGCCTTTTATACTCTTTACTATCGTTTCGTTTGTCGTGCCCTGTGAGTTGTGCGCGAACGTTTTCACACCCATTTTATTCTATAAAGTTGGTTCCCGTCATTCCGTGCGGGCGAGGGTTGCGTAATATTGCATCATCTTTGCAAAAATTTAAATTTTGGAAAATTACACGATAGTTTGGGAAATAAAAAGAGAAATCGTTTGATAGGTGAATAAATCTCGAATCGGTTTTAGTTTAGAAGATATTGAATTAAATATTTATACCGGAGGTACGGAAAGTGTATTGGGTGTCGAATGCTATTATACGGGGGCTGTATTTTTAGGTGAGTTATTTGGAAAGTTTATTTCATAAAATTGACAAATGGAAATGTAACGTGTTTTTAGATTGTTTTAGGATATCTTTGAATTATCGGAGTTTCGTGAATTTTTCCAGATTTTTTGTGACGTAATTGAAGTTTTGGTTGAAACGAAAGTGAAGAATGCTTTTTATCAGGGTTTGTCCTATTGGACCTAAAAATTGAATTTTTTGGCTATTTTTGACATTTTTGTTTTACATTTACTTATAGGGAATGGAATGTAAGCTTGACGCCAATATTCTTTTAAGGGTTTAAATAAGCCAACATCCGCTGGATGCATTATATGCGTTGAGTTGGGTGGTAATGCATATAAAAAAATATCGTTATAGTCGCAAAACTTACTCAATTCAATAGACATGACCGTCGACAAAAAATAAAACTGGCTTTTGTATATTTTGACTCTGGATCAATGAATTTAGTCGATTCGCCACAACCCAAAGAAAACCTCAGATTTCATCCATCCACTGCAAAATTTTCCAAGAATCCACTCTGGAGGCATACTCTCTGTTATTGGACGGTTTCACATAGGGATACACGACGCAGGGAGGACATAAACTTCCATCTGCTGAAAATGTTACTAGCACCGTTATTAGGTAGGTCCTTTTCGTTTCCTTTTTAACTTCGTAAAAATGTTTATATCTACTGGGACCTTGATCCTTGGAGTTCCCAATTTTTAGGCACAAGCTGAACCCGCTCTCATTAGCGTTAAAAATTTGTGACGAAGATGTAAGGAAACCAGTGGCCCCTTTTCCTTGAAGAAAACTTTGTAAGTCCCGAAACCATGGTTCAATAAACTCTTTAGTTATTTTTGCCAGGGACCTGTTAATTGGCTCGGCAGTTCGAGCGGATACATCTGGATGTCGTTGAATAAAATATGTACACCATTTCCTTCCGGATTTCCCATCTTTAAATGGGGCTTTGATCTTTTCCCCCAATACAATATTTTGCACTGTGTTAATTAATTCTTGTTTTTAATGGGAAATCCACACTTTGCCAATTGGAGTATGCACTAAACAATTTTATTTTCATTGTCCAGGCTCAAATATGGGTCGGGTCCTATATGTTTACACAGTTTACCTCTGATAACTGGCCCATAACTCTCCATTAAAACATATAGATTATATTAACATTTTAATACATCCATATTTTTTTACATATTGTAACATACATTATACAGAATGATTAAGAATGGAGCATTTGAGGTATTATAGGGGAGTACAGGAAAAATTTACAACTTTCTTCTAATTTTAATTAGAAATCGAATTTTTTAAATATTTTCTCCATACTCCCCTATAATAGTCCTCACTAACTTCTCAAAAGGAAATACAAAATTTATATTTTATCGTCTTAATTTGAAATTTGTTTAACTTTCTTTTCAGGTTAGCTTAAGTAAGTCTTAAAATTATTTTTTTATTGTTTTACTAATATTTCCAACAAAAATTAGAAATTTTGTACATTTTTTAAAATTCAATTCAGATTTCTCTTATTGTGAAACTAAAACTTCTTATATATTAATTCGTCCGTCAGCATTCCTCCTATCTTATGCCCTTCTGAGCCAAGTTTGAACCGCAACCTCCGTATCCTTTTGGCTCTTTGCTGAGCCTGTCACCTCTGCTGATCTTATAATTAATTATGTGGGATATTGTGAAAAACAGGTGGTTAAATTTAACAAATACTGGAGTAAATAAAAATATATTATTTGTAAAACAAATAATGAATAGTGTAAACATTAACACTGGGTCACTAAATAAAAATAATAGTCATTAATAATAACACATTTTCCCGTGCGCGCCATTTACCCATCTTAACATATTTCGAAGCAGTCTCAGGTTGGCGGCGAATATCACCGGGCACGGTTGCCAGAGATCCTACATTTCGGCCGTCCTGATCGTCATCCGATCCGGACGTTGAGTAATTCTCTTCGTTTTCGGTGGACCAGGGCTTGATGTACTCTGCACAAGTAGATGTATGAACTGGATCATTATGGTAATCTTTTTTCTGCGCATCATAGGTATCGCTTTTCTTGACTTTTATAACTTTATAGGGTCCAAGATACTTTGGTTTCAACTTGAGTCCTGGTCCTCTCTGGGTACGTTTTATGACGACTAAATCATTGACTTGATAACTCTTCGAAGTAAATTATAAGTTTTCTTGTTTTCTTCTTGGATTTTCTTTATCTGTTTCTTTGCTTCTTCTCTCAATTTGTCACTGGACTCCATAAACATATATATATATATATATATATATATGAAAAATACTAGGTTCTCGGATTGAACCGCGTCTGAGATTGTTAATGTCTCCTCGACGTTTCGGCTCCCGTTTTGGAGCCATTTTTAAGAGAAAAAGTGGGTCAAGTGAAAATTGTCAAAGAAAATAATGCTAGGAGTTCGTGGAACTGGTTCGATTCCGGGGTCTCAATCTGCCTACTCCCCAGATCTCACCACGATCCGTCTCTAAGGCCTCAACCTGCCTACTTCTTAGAGCGAACTCGGAGTAGGCAGGTTGAGGCCTTAGAGACGGATCGTGGTGAGATCTGGGGAGTAGGCAGATTGAGACCCCGGAATCGAACCAGTTCCACGAACTCCTAGCATTATTTTTTTTGACAATTTTCACTTGACCCACTTTTTCTCTTGAAAATGGCTCCAAAACGGGAGCCGAAACGTCAAGACATTAACAATCTCAGACGCGGTTCAACCCGAGAACCTAGTATTTTTCATACCAACGACCACGGAAGCTTCTCGGAACATTATATATATATATATATATATATATATTCTCCTTCGAATAATTTCTTAATTTTTAATTCATGGCTGTCATTCATTTTGACCCCTATCCGCAGCTGATATATGTATTGTTATTGGTCTCGGCCTTAATAACACACAGTTTATAATCTTCAGCCTTTTATTGTTTACTGCACAAAGCAATAAAGGGAGTAAAACATACATTGAACATTACTAATTTACGCGACTTGACGTTTTCACCTGCATCTCTCGCTACCATCTTGCTTGCACTCCCTCCACACCCCCGGTCACTGTCATAGTTATTTCTCTCTTGTGCCCCTAGATGGCGCACTAACACAACATCTTCCTTTTTCAGTATTAGCCCTGTTTATGAGAGAGAAGCATAAACAGTAGCTCTTACATTATTTAACATACTTATCAACTACAAAATCTGACATCCAAGCAGGCTTTGCAACTCTTCGTGTAGGTCTGCTTGCAGTCGGAAAAACATTATTACATGTGCTCGTTGAAGGAACTTCCTTCATGTCGGCCTGTATAATATTCTCTTCTTTAGGCAAATCTTTATCATCAGCTGATACATTCTTATTCTTATTGTTACTTAGGTACCACAGAGTGTGAAAATGTCTGGGGTACCTGGGCTATTGACTGGTTATTATTTTTATAAGAGGCGTTTACTAGAAACCAGCGATTCCTCCGATTTGTACCATTATCGGTTTGCACTAAATATGAACGAGGTTCTTCCAATTTTTTTATAATTTGACCATAAGCTCTTACATCTGTAACCCAAACACTATCACCTTCAGATAATTCTGACAGATCTTTTGTACTATGAGTTTATTATAGTTACATTTTTGTTTTTCTTTCGGACTTTCCTCGGTCATTATAGACGTAGACGGGACCACAATTTTCGTGAGTTTACTCGGCAAAAGTGGTAGATGAATTTAATTTTCGCGACATTAATAGTTCCCCTGGGATAAATCCATTTTCCAACGGGGTTGTCCTATAAGCCAATAAGGCCACACATATATCATCATTCTTTTTAATTAACGACTTAGCTACTTTAACCGCAGCTTCTACACCCCCGTTTGACTGAGCAAAGTAGGGACTCGACGTTACATGCTTAAAATTGAATTCTCTTGCAAATATCTTGAATTCTAATTGAAACTGAGGTCCGTTATCACTACGTACCACATCCGGGATACCAAATCTAGCAAAGACCTCCTTAATCTTATTTATGATTGTTTACTGAGACATATCCACCAAAGGCATAAATTCAAAAAACCTAGAAAAGGAATCAGTGATTATCAAATGCCAAGTATTTTTACATTTAAATAAGTCAATAGCAACTTTTTGCCGTGCTCTTGTAGGTAATTCTTCTTTATAAAATGTTTCCTTGATATTTACCCTCTATTCAATACAATTTGGACAGTTGCGAATTAAATTTTCTAATTGAGAGGATAAACCTACCCACCAGACTGACATTTTTTTGCCTTTTCCCTCATTTTAGTGTACCTTGATGACCCGTATGAATAAAGTTCAAAACCTACAACTGTAAAGTAGGTGGAATTATTATCCTAGAACCTTTCAACAGAAACTCTTCACGAACAGAAATATCGTGTCTGAATTGAAAATATGCTAACATCTCTGTAGGTATTTTATTTTTCATAGGCCAGTTTGACAAGGAATATTCAATTAATTTTCTACAAACTGGATCCTGTGATTGTTCATCTGCAATTTTGATTAGAAAGTTATCCTTAATGGGCATATTTTTTACTATTAAGGAAACATAAGCCTCCGCTTCCTCCTGTAATTCTAAAGATTCTAAACAGGTTTGCAATGGATTTCTACTTAATGCATCTGCTATAACTAACTCATTTCCCGGTGTATATATAACCTCGTAGTTATATCGCATCAACCAAATCCTAAACCGTTGCAACCTAAGAGTTAAATCGTCTAAATTTTTTGTAGATTAAATCTGAATTAAGGGTTTATGATCAGTTTCTAGAAAAACATTTAACCCTAGTATATATTCCTGAAATTTTTCGCATGCTCATGTCAAACTCAATGCTTCCCCTCGATCTAAGCATAATGAAGTTCTGCCACAGACAAAGTAGGAGAGGCATAAGCAACTATCTCCCGTTCTTGATTTTCCCCTATTTAAATTAAAGCCGTTCCTAAACCATAGGATGACGCATCAGCAGTAATAACGATTTTTTTTTTATTAGGGTCGAAATAAGAAGAGATTTTATTTAACGCCTGTTCCTGGGCATTTCCCCACGCGAACAAAATACCGTCTTTTAAAAGAGCATTCAGAGGATCTAATATTTACCATCCCCAACCAACGCATCAGTTCCTTCTTACTAGTAGGTTTCGGAAATTTAGAAATCGCTTCTACCCTAACTTGATCAATACTTATTCTATTCCCCCAAATTTCGTGACCTAAGAATTTCACCGACGTTACCCCAAACTGAGATTTACTTTTGTTTAAACTAATACCCTACTTCTCTATTCGTTGAAGAACCTCCCGAAGAATATTATCATGCTCTTCAATTGTCCCCGCATGAATTAATATGTCGTCTATATGCATAACTACCCCTTTGATGCCTGAAATTATCTTCGAAAATTTAACACTAAAATACTCTGGCGCACATGAAATTCCAAATGGCAACCTTGTAAACATAAACTGCCCGAAGGGTGTTATGAAAGTTGTTAAATGCTGACAATTCTCCTTAATTCGGATTTGATAAAGTCCAGAAGTTGCATCTAATTTTGAAAAATATTTTGACCCATTTAGTTTTGCTAAAGAACTTTCCACTTTTGGAATTGGAAAATGAGATCTCAACACACTTTTATTTAACCGTGTATAATCACAGCATAACCTAATTGTGTTGTCGCCTTTCGGTACTACCACTATAGGAGCAACCCAAGGGATTGGCTCTACAGGCACAATTATTTTTAACTATTCTAACCGCTTTAGTTCAGCCTCAAGTTTGTCTAACAATGGTAAAGGTAGGAGGACTCTCGGACTCGCTTGTACAAAAGGTTGCGTATCGGTCCTCACTTTTATTTCTATTTCATTCCGAAATTCTCCTATTCTCTTAAAAACCTTAGGAAATTCTGTAAATGGTTTAACGTGAGTACTGAAATCACTGATTTGACAAATTTTCTTATTGAATTTTAAAACTTTTAGTACAATTATACCTGGTCGTCCCAAAATAGGCGTTTATATATTTTTTAAAATATGCATATCTGCGCTAGAAGTCTTCCCTTGATATGATATCCTTAACTTTAGTTTCCCTACAACAAGTAATCGTTTACCATATGGGCCTGAAATTAAATCGTTACAAACTTTTATCTTACTTATAAAATTAACTGGTGTCATTTTTTCTGGTAAACAAGTAATGTCAGCCTCAGATTCGGTTAAGAATGATACAGGCTTTTTAAATCCCTCTATTTCTAATGCACAACGTCACTGAGGTATTACCTCAGCCCTAGTGTTTACAGAACCTACAAAATATTTTACATTCTCCTCGTCACTAACATTATCATTACTGACCTGAGAAACATCTGGTGTAATAGATTTAACCGAACACCTCGAATTTCTTGCCGGACACTTTTCCCGTGGATGATATTCTTTACCGCAAAACTGACACTTCCCGTCGTTTCCCTTGGCACTAGAACTAGCTCTATTACCTGAGTCCTTCTTAGAAAATTTGGTCATTGCCCTAACTTCCTGGCAGTCTCTATTTAATTCTTGACCTCATTCTTGACGTAGTACTACACTCTGTTGCAAATCTAATTCGGCCTGCTTTGCCGCCAAAACTGCCTCTGCCAAAGTTAAATTTGCCTGTAGTTGAAGTCGTTCACTTGTTTTTGTTAGACATTCTATCTCGTATTAATTGCTCCTTGAGATTCCCATATTCACAAAACTCTGACAGAGCATGCAATGAAGTTATGAATGAATCAACCGATTCTCCTGGCTTTTGAATTCTAGAATTAAACTTGTACCTTTCGAAGATTACATTCCTTCGGGGAATGAAATTTCATCAAACGCTTTCAAAGCTTCCCCGTACGTGGTTGGTGATTGGGGCAATTGAACTATCACCTGGTCGCTCACCTCCCCCATAATATATATCAATATATTAATTTCATCCTCATCACTTTTCCCGTTCAAACCCGACACTGCCATGTACCTTTCAAATCTCTTCTTCCATTGAGGCCAATTGCCAGGTGATGAAAAGTTGAACTTGTCTGGCGTCGTTACGTTTAAATTTAAACTGCTAGCAGTGCCAGCTTGACCTTCAGTCGACATTGTAAACCCGCTTTTTTGTTCTAATAGCGACCTGTCCAGTTTACCGCTACCACCATGTATTGTTATTGGTCTCGGCCTTAATAACACACTGTTTATAATCTTCAGCCTTTTATTGTTCACAGTACAAAGCAATAAAGGGATTAAAATACATTGAACATTACTAATCTAGGCGCCTTGACGTTTTCACCTGCAGCTTTCGCTACCATCTTGCTTGCACTCCCTTCCAGTGTTGCCAGATCATTTCTCAGCTCAACAGTAGAAAGTCTGACAGGAAAACAGTAGAAAAATAGTAGAATTTTTTAGCTGACTTTATTTTAAAATAATACAACAGAAATGTACTTATATATGTTTCAATGAAAAATAAATAAAATATTCATGAGATAACAGAATAAAATAATAAAAATAAATAAAATTTACATATTTCCTAAAAAATGTATCGCTGGATACCTAATCCCCATTAATCATCAGAATCTGTCAGTTCTGAATTTTTTTTGAACATATCTTTATTATGTCGTCTGAGTATATCATGAAAGGCCACTGAATAACATGTGTCATTTTTCACATAATTTTTAGTGTGGAGTAATCCTACAATACTTGCAGTAGTCAGCATATTCCTCTGTTGCGTTTTCAATAGGTTTACTTGTGAAAAAATTCTTTCCACATTTGCAGAAGAATGTGGAAGACTTAATATATTGAAAATAAAACGGGTAAGGTTGGGCGATTATCAGCATACATTTTTTTCTCTACCGTGATCCAAAATTCTTCGGTGCTGCAAGTAAGCACTGATGACTGGTCAAACTCTGTGTTTCTTAATAACCTCCACTCATTGTCTAAAAGCTGAATAGAATTTTCTTTCATCAAATTTGGAAAATGTTTTGCAAGTGGAACGATACTCTCATATTTTCCTTCTAAAACGGTGGAAGGGTTTATGATATTCATATTTTTCAATATTTCATTATTGAAATCAAATCTTTGATTTATTTGGATAGAACTTTCTATGAAAAAATCTAAACACCTTGTCCTTAAAATATGTGACGATTCTAATCTAAGGTATCTATTTTCATGGCAATTTGTGCTCCTAAATAAATTTCATTAAGAGGACGAAAATTATGCGGATTTTTATAATTTATTTTATGGATACGTGTTTTAAAATAATTTCTATTTTAATATAACATTCTAAAAGTGCTTTATACATGGCTGTAATATTGGGATAAAATTCTTGAATTTTAGGTCTCTTTGACTGCATTTCTCTATTGATTTTAATAAAGAAAGGCAAAGAAAACTGTAAAAACTGAAAGAAAGAAATTGTTAGGGGATCTCGTAATTTTTGAAGAATATTTTCTACAGCCAAAATACGATCATTATGAACTGCATCCGTAAAATAAAGAATTAAAGTATCATATTGTTCTACAATTCTATTTACAACATTCTCCACAGAGAGCCATCGTGTTTGACTGGGATGTAGAATTTTGTGTACTTTGGTATTCGTGAATAACTGAAATTCCTTTAAAGATTCTACTCGTTTAGGACTATTTGCAAAATAATTATGTATATCTCGTGCTAAATCTTCTACACCTCTGGGTAATTTTGCACATGCATTTGAAGCGCATAGGTGGAAACTACGGCATATGCATCTCATTAAAAATATGTGTGGTATTTCTGCTTTTAAACGAGATGTAACCGAGTTATTTTGGCCAAACGTTACATTTGGACCATCTGAAGCAAAACCTATGATATTTTGTTTATATGGAATATTATTTTTGTTGAAATAATTTTATCATAAATATCCTCCGCTGTACAGTCCTTTATTGGAACTAAAGCAAGAAATAAGTCTTGAATCCTAAAATTAAAAATGTGTATGATATTAAATAAGTTTATATATATAAATATATATATGTATAAATTTTCAAACGTTATTTAACTTACACGTTGTTGTGACGGTATCTACAGACAAGTGCTAAATGTTTTGTACATCCTCTATGTATCGATTCGTCGATAATTAAAGAAAAAATCGATGTTTTTAAAATATTATGGATATCATGCTCATTTTTTGTCAATTACATTTTTTACTATTGAGGAGCATTTTGTTCTACTGCGTTTTATTTCTTTAGCTATTTCAGAATCTGGGCATATTTTAGCTATTAAACTTGGTAAATGCTCCATAACATTGTAGGATATATTATGTTCGTTAACAAATGCAGCAAGATGTAAATCTGCCTTTTTTGCTGCCTGGTCCAAATTTGATTTTGTTTAAACTAGTTAACGTTTGCTGGCCCTTCATGCTTTTTAATAATTTAATATACATGATACTTTCTTTATACCTTAAAAGTAAAATTTTTCCGGTTGAACCTATTGAAATGTTTTTATTGCAAACATTACACATAACTTCTTGGGCATTTCTTCCCTGACGTAACCAACCTTTAAAATTTTCATCTTCCTCCCACTCTCGTTTATATTTCTGCAAATATTTTCTTTGTTTTTTTTAAAGGCCCAGCAAATGTGCCTTCATCGCCTGAACGTGAATCTTCGCTTGAACTGTAATATATATATATATATATCATTTATAGCGGTTATATAGAGAATTACAACTATCAACTGTCTCAGATAGACCAGTGGCGCAACTACGGGGGGCTCAAGGGACTAAGCCCCCAAGCAATGCACATAGGTTTTAAAATGGACAGCTATTACACAAACTTTAATGCCCCACCTAAATACCTTACTAGGTGCCCAAATTGAAACAACAAAAACTATTATCCGAACATACACCAAATTACTGAAAATATTCTGTACCCTACCAGTTTCTACCAGTACAGCAAACGCTCATTTTCAACTTTAAAAAGAACCAAAACCTTACTTAAGAAATACAATGAAAGACACCATATTAAACGGACTAGCACATTTAAATATCCATCTGGAAATATTGCATGGTTACAATCGATGAAGTGCTTCACGAACTTCAACTCCGAGACCCACGTCGACTTGATTTCAATTTATGAAATTTGTAACTCTGTATACATTGTATTCAAATAAATAAGTAAAGTTTTGTTTTTATCTAGAAACATAGATTAAACTTATTTCAGCCACCCCAGAACGCAATCCTATTTGCGCCACTGGAGATGGGAGAATGAAAGATGTAGCAACGGGCTTCGCCTCTCGATCACCGACATTTCTGAGAAAAAGTTTTGTAATATCTTCTACTTGTTGTTGGGTAGTATTCTTTGCCAGTGGATTTCTTCTTCACCGAGACTACAATTGAAATGTTGCTAATAAATATTTAAAATGGAGTATTATTTGAAATATTTCATTCGATTTTTAAAACTACAATTGTGGCGCAGCACAAGTAGGACTATCATTTTTTTTTTTTTTTAAATATCGAGTAAGAAAAATTCAGACACTGTGAATCGAACCATCAATCTCATAATTGCGAAATACCGAGTATGGCAGTTGCCTTATCTAATCTTGGATTGTAAGACTTTGTACAAATAATTTTATTAATCTCCCTAAGTATTCATTTTATAGAAAAAAACTATTAGCCTTTTTTCATTATTTTAACTATAGAACATTTTTATTTTTTCTCATATATATGATTCGGAAACAGTATTTAAGATAACTCAGTTTACTCAGTATCCTCTGGATCATTATTTTTCAAAAACTAATTAGCTAAGTTTAACGAAGACAGGTATAATAAAGAAAACTGCATATTAGTGTTGTGTTTTACTTATTGCAACTGAAAATTTTAGTCTCACAGAAATACTCAAACAGAGAGTGTTTCAAAAATAGTCTCAAATTATTATAGAAGCGTGAGAATATGCAGATCTGTTTATACAGTTTTTTTATAAAATACCTTATCTTCAACGAAGCCATTTCATTATGTAGTTATTATATATGTACAAGAGAGACATTCTCATTTTTGGTTGATATTTTTTTACTCGAAACATTTTGTGTTTGAAGCTTAAAAAATTATTATATAAAAAGAATGCAGTGAAGTGATAAATATACATTGTTTAATAATTGTTAATTACTTACCAAGTAATAACTTTAGTATATTCTTCATAGAACTAAAATTTTCTTTATTATTTCGTCCTGTCCAATTATACGTTATGGCCAATTTATTAGATATAATTCTGGATAATATTCGTCTTGTTGTATCAATGGGATCTTTGCCACTTACACTTTGTAGTGTCGTACACTATAAAACAATATACATACATGTATTCTAAGAAAACATTGTTATTCAACTTTTCACCTACCATTGAATGAAATTTGTCATTAGCAAGTGATTCATCTAATGTTCCAATTCTTCTTTTGTGGAGCATGGTTCTATTTGCGCTATTACAATATTTTATGAACTAACCCTCAACTCATCATCAAAAAATTTTTGTTTTCAGCAATATCCTCAATTTTGATCATTAGAGTAATAAGCATATCTGAAAACAAGAGCTTTTATATATATATATATATATATATATATATATTGGCTACCAATTTTTCGATTTGTAAGGTGTAATTCAATGCAGGTCGGGGTATTTGCCCGCTGAGTAGTTGTTTCCTGCAAATCATGTATAATAACAATATATATATATATATATATATATAAACAAATACTTCCCTACATCCTTAATATAGATATTAGTGTAATCGAAAAAATTACTATACATTTTAGCTTGCATTCCTAAATCTGAGGCCAAATCTAAAGATTAGTGAACCCCGATCAAGTTATAATTATTTTTGTATAAATAACGTTAAAACGGAACTGTTTATTTCTAGTTTGAATGTTTGAAATAGTACAAACTGAGTTTTATGATATAGCGAGTTAGAAATATTTTTAACACTAGTGTTAAGAGGACATTTGCCCTATTCACATTATACAATAACGAGTGTCAGAAAACAACTAATTTCTATGAAAATAAATAAGATAGAAATATCAAACAAAAAATATTCGAATGAGAAAAGATCCTTTCACTGTCCTCTTGTGTTACATTCTTCATATTTTGCAATTATTGGCTATTTTATATGCTTAAAGTTAGGGAAAAGAAGGATTATGCTGATATTTAGAGCTTCAGAACATATATTTAATGACAAAATAAATTAATTTTGCTTCAAGACGGACATAAATGGCTGTGTGATAAATATATATATATATATATATTATATATTTGCAAAGTAAAACTATAGACAGCAAGGGCTCGAGCTCGAGCTCACTCAGCTCGAGCCCTTGCTGTCTATAGTTTTACTTTGCAAAATAACTTAATAATATCAACAGTTTATACCTTTATAGTCCTATGTCATAAATAGCGCTTAAATCTCACTGGTTCACATTAAAAAATAAGTATTTTCCCAATTTCATTAGATTTCCTCTTTGACGTCTATTATTTCTTTGTCTTGTCAAAATTAAAATATTCTCAACCGAGCTAAAATTCTGTCTTCTTATCCTTATCACTTTAAAGTAGTTTTTTCCATCAGTTTACAAAACCTACAACTAGTTTGTTATATCTTCCTTCTGATTGAATATTCTTGCAGCAAACTATTTCGAAAATATCCTTCCAACTCAATTTTTTTTTAATCTCCTCTCCTTTTTTTCTCCTTGGTTACCTATCTTATTCAAATCTCGCCTTCTTTTAAAATATGTTTGTTGAAAAGTCGTAGGCAAATCCAGCTTATATTAATTACACTTAAAAATTTCGTTTAATTACAATTTAAATCTTTCTAGTTAATAAATTTAATGTGTTAAAACCAATTAGATCTTCTCATAAAAATTGAACAAAGTTATAAAGAACGTAGGGTAAATCCTATTATCCTGACATAAATAATATAATAGAAACATAATAAAAATCTTAATCGATTTATTAAAATAAAACTTCCAATATTGAATATTATAACAAAATATATATATATATATATATATATATATATAGCCAAGAAAAAAAAATATTTTTTCAAAATCTATACACAATCGCATAGTCTTGTTGCGAGGAAATACGCGAATCATGTAATATTCTGCGTGTACGAGTGTAGGGCAAATGTCCCCTTAAAAGTAATTATTTTAAATTAGTATCAAAATGCAATAATAAAAACTATTAATTCGTTATTTATAAACATTGGTATGTACAGTACAGTTAGAATAATTACCAATATTGATTCTTTGTGAACTAGTTAAAGAATTTACTCTCGTTGCAACTGCTAAATGCTATTTGCATAAAAAAAATCAAATTTAATGTCAAATTATGCAAAATTTTAATTTTACAAAGCAGAAAAGCAGTCCTAAAAAATATTGTATGCGACACGTGCAAAAATTGTTTTTGGCACACGACATATTGTTGTAAGCCAAAAAGTAGCGCTTTTCGCACTTGTTACATAAATAACTGTTTCAACTGCATGAAAATTAAAAAAAAACACAATTAATTACCTTCATTTTTTTTACATCCAGAACAAATATGAGGATTTTTTGGCAATGAACCGTTGTTATTAGAAGATGCTAAACTCAAGCCGCAACTACTAGTATCAGACTTCATTTCAGGTACACTTTCAAATTGAGTTTGCAGTATATCGCCTTCAATTTCATTATTTTGTTGATGTGAATAAAGTATTGTGTAGGTTTTTTCTTTTGTTGGTAAGTGAAAACTTTTCACAGGTACAATTATTTTTGGAGGACGTGGAATATTGTCATAAGGATCCGAATCTTCATCTTCACAGTCAAAATTAAAACGAGCATTTTTTTTGTTAACCTTCTGTGACCAGTTTGTGAAAAATCATCTACCTCAGGCTGGCTTACATTTGATAGATTCTCTAACATTTTCATTTTATCACAAGCGCGTGTATAATTTTCTGATTTTTTTTTATCAAAACTATATCATGTTATGCATTTAAAGTTATACTTACTAGATTTATACTTTATATTTATTGCACATCTGGTGCTTCTCTCCAGATCTATTTCACTGTGATCTATTACCAGTTTATGAATTTTGTTTTTGTTCGAGTATCCAGGCCAATAACAATAATCACCACATACTGTATCTAAAATGATCCATGTACTTGATATTACAGCCATTGGTAGCTCTCCACACACTTCTTCATCTTTAAATTCAACGACAACATAGTCCCCAAGATAAAGGAAAATATAAATCTGTAATCAAACTACTTTGAAAACATACAAACATATGTAACAATAAAGCAATAAAGCAATAGTTGTAGTTGTGGCCACCATTTTCCACAGATGTATACTTCACAAGTATTAAATTTTATAATGTAATTATGTATGTAATTTTAAAAGTTATGTAGTAGAGGAAAGCAAATGTACTTTTCTTCATTGGATTTATCAATAGGCAGTAAAACTCCTTTATATAAAATATTATCATTAACCTTATAAAACATTTGACTATTTTGTACAATAGCAACTTCATATTTAGTTAATATTGTACTGGACATAGGATAATCTAGGAAAGGCATTAATGTTAACTTTGGACAGATTGAGGAAAATAAATTTTATCGATCCACTCCTCGTTCCCGTGAGCTCCGGGACGTGGTTGCGTACATGCAACCCACTACATACTGAGTACCCGTATAAGTGCATAACAGTGTACTAATTTGATATGAATTGTGATCTAATATGGTCAAATTATTAAAAAAAAATCTTATTGTAAAGATTATGGCAGGATGCAAAAATAAGTTACATATTTACCCCTTTATATTTAATTTAATAAACTAAAGTATCATATGTTTCGCTTAAATTTTATATATCAGTGGGGTTATTTATTATTGCATTATATTATGTCTTTTAATTTGCAACATTTCACGTTCTTCGATGATAGTTTGGTTCTTTTTTAAAAATTTCTACATTGTCAAAGTTACGGTTATGTTCTAAAACATGTTTGGTCAATGCAGTCGAATTTTGGTTTAATCTTTTTATATTATATTTGTGTGAAATATTCTTTTATGTAATTGCGTGTTGCTTTGATTGGCCTATATATGTATTATTACAGTTATTGCAGTCTATTTTGTAAATGGTAATAGTATTTACAAAATATGACAAGGAAACTAATAAGTTTCCTTGTCGTTTAGGTTTCAGTTAGGAAAAAAAATGTGGTGCAATATGGTTTATATGTCTTTTTAATACATTTCAAATATTTTCCGATACTTTTGTTACTATTATTGTGATTTGTGTAGTTTGTTGTTTTATTATATATTTTGTGTATTCTCTTTTAATTATTGGTTCGTAAAAATGTTTTGGATAGGAATTTGTTTCTAAAATTGTTTTAATTTTTTTTTCAAATTATTAGGTCTGTATTTAGGATGTAACAATTTGAGACCAAACTTCTTTTGTGTGCCAGTTTGTCTCAATGTAATACCGAATTCGTTATATTTAATTGTAATATCTAGGAAAGTTAAGCTATTTTCTATTTCTATTTCTATTTCTGTGGTGAATTGTAGACGTGGATGAAAATTGTTAAAAATATTAACTGTGTATTCCTACGTATTTTTTTTTAAATGTTTCATAGTTTAGTGATTTTATTATATTATTTTTCAAGTCTTCCATTACTAATAAGTTTGCAATGTCGGCGAATATAGGTGGCCCCATGGCGATTCCAAAGATTTGAGAATAAAATTGATTATTATATGTAAAATAAGTCGAGTTGAGACGTAAAGAAGTGGTACTGATAAATTTTTTTCGTTAATAGAATATTAAAGTAACTCATAGTGGCATAAGGAAGACCATTTTTATCTCATGTTGTTCATATATATTTTGATATTTAAAGTTAAACATTGAACATTCAAATATGTATATTGCAGCAATAGTTAGTAACCTATCCTTTCTAAAAATTAATGCTTTTTGGAATGGAGCTAGTTGTTAGTTTCAACCCGTTTGGCTGGTTTTCATTTTTGCAAATAATAAACTACGTCAAAGGCTTGTCTAACTCTAAATAAATAGAATTCTAGAATTCGTGAATCTGATTCTTCGACTTCTTATAAAGTCGGGTCAAATAAATAATCGGGCGGGACTATTATGTAGTTGTATAGATTTCGCTGTTGGCATTAAGTGAAACATTATTAATAATATATAAATAGGAAAATATGCTTTTTAATGTTTCAAGGAAGTTTTATTAAACTTAATCTCGACACGTGTTTCGGCTTCTTTAGGCCTGTTTCACTCTTCACTTTTCCACTCTTTTAGTTTTCCTTATTATCGACACATATTTTGTACAATTTTCAGAAGAAAACAACAAGTTTACCACTAAACTCGCAAGAATTTTTTATTTGAAAGTGCAGTCCTTCTGAAAATTATCTGTCCTCTTGTCACTTTTTGAAATCTGCAATGATTTAGAAGTTATACAGCGTAATATAACCACAAGCACAAAACAGGGCTTTCGGAAATAATATCAGTAACATTGAAAGGTGGGTGATCTCTGTCAAATAAGAAAACGTTCCTATAGTTATGAGTTCACAAATTCTGTATAAAGGAGCTATGGTCCTTTGAAAATGAAACTCAAGAATTGGTATTATACGTCTGTAGGTCATTGATGTCTATATCACTGCTCACAAATCCACTTAAGGGATATGTAATAGTCAGTTGCACAAAATCGGCAAAGAAATACAAGTATCATTTGTGAAAAAATAAGTTTTTGAAAGCTTATTGTATTTCGGAAAGCTATTAAACTATTTTATTCAAATTCGGTGGGGTTTTTGATTATGCTGAATCTAAAATCAAAATTTCTATAAGATAATCGTTAGGTACTATATTTTTTAAAATCAACCCTTCTTTTCTCCATCAGGCTTGCACGCTAATGAGCCGTGTAATCTAATGAGCAATACAAAGTGGATGGCATTAAAACCATTACATTTTGAGTCTGTACTTACCACCTAAATTTGAAATTAATTCGGTTTCTAATTCTTGAATAACAAGGGTGTACTCATAAAAACTAGATTATAGTGTTATTATATATGTCAATAATTTATCATTAACCATTTACTTTTAGGTAGTTGCAGGTTATTATTTAAAAAGTGTAGAATTAGTTGGAGGTTGTCCAAAATCTCTAAGATGTGACATGGGTACTGAAAATAAGGCAGTAGAAAAATTGCAGAAAGCCCTCCATGAATTATTTAATGAAAGGTTATCTATCAGACCACCATTTTTATATGGTAAAAGTACTCACAACAAGAGAATAGAGAGTTGGTAGTCAATTCTGTATAAGCATAATGCACAATTCTGGACGAATTTATTTCAGATGTTGAAAGATGAGGACTTTTTCGATGGATCTTTCTTAGATAAATCGTTAATTCAGTATTGCTTTATGAGGCTTGTTCAGGTAAGTAGTTTCTAAGACCAATATAATTTTTGACTTGAGTCAATCTCATAGCAATAGGATATAACACGCCTTTACGAAAATAAATTCAAGACGCTACAAGATCTATATTTTTGCTCATATTTATTTAGATGTTTGTAGAGATAAGGGGAGGGCCGATATTTATTTTTCAGAATTTAATCCAAGCCGCATTTGTGCAAATATATTTAAGTTTGTATAAATAATTAAGTGCCTAAAGCTTAAATACCTTATGTATAAAAGAAGACATAGGTATAGTTGTGGCCAGTGAATATGAGGCACCAAAATTTGTACAATTTAAAGTGGGCTTTTATTAACGTCAACCTGGCGTCAACGCTGCATGCCGCCAAAGCACATTACAACACTAAAATATCACAAAAATCGGATTCACTCATATTCACTGACCACAACTGTACCTACTTATTTTTCAAAATTGAAAATGATGTTCATAAGATATTAAATATTTGAGGTATCATAATTACATAATTTTCCTAACATCATTTTTTTGTAATGCACAATGGAAAACACTGTAAGAACGATAATTTATAAATCGCCTAGACCCGGTAGCTTTTTAAATTTTTGTACAAGATTTAAGTTTGGTACAGGCTATATAAGTTTTTTCATTATCTGTTGTACTAAGTATATGCTTTAATTTTAGAACGATTTGGATCAAGTTGCTTTAGAGTGGAATGTCCATAAAATACGCAGATCAAGAAATAATAATTGACCTGTGATTATGTTTGAGATACCGAGTATGTACCATGCTCAAAGCTATATTATCTTTGCAATAAGAGCCGTTAGTATCAGAATGTTTATTTCATGAATATCCTTGTGACGAAGATTTTTACCAACTGTGTAATATATTGATGGCCGAAAATCGTTATTCGCATGAAAATGATCCTTATAAAGCAGAGAATTTATATTATAATTTACGAAAACTGTTGAGAAGTTTATGTTGTGTACAGTTTTTTTGTCAAATTTATGTAGATATATTACAAAAGTAATTGTAAATTAAATTAGATTTAAAAGGAAAATAAACGTTGTTTTATACACTTTTAAATTATCAGCAAATTCAATAAGTAAACATTTATTTCTAACCATTGTTTCAATAAATAAAATAAGTGACAATCAGCACAATTCTATACACAGAACATAAATAAAACTGTAAATAAGCAAATAATCCTTAATAATAATACAGTATACCTACATATAACATATACAGACATAATATATACAATGAACCTGTATCTTTATACCAGTTTTATTATATATACATTCTAACCAATAAATTTTGGAAAAACCTTGGCAACCTCTTTCTGTTTTAAAATTTAACTGCGATTGAAAATTGAAGAACAAAATATGTTCTTCGTGCTTTAAAGGAAATTCCCTTCTTTCATAGGCACAGTACAAATATACTTTCCACATAAAATGTTCTGCTTAAAGCAATGAAAAAAATATATATAATAATAATAATTTTATGCCAAAAATATTTTAAATAATCAAACCTACTGATTTTGAAATGTTACTGCTTTTGTTAAAAGACTTCAAATGAACTTAAAATATTTTTCTCCAGCTTTACAAATCTCATTACAAATTTAGATGCTGTTACCAGCTTTCCAAATGTATTTCTCTTTTGAAGAAGTGAAAAGGTTCTATCGTCTTCTAATATATCTAAGCATTTTGGACATTTAATAATGATCTTTATTTTTTTACAACAAAACCAGCTATGTATCCAAGAACGTCGTCAGTATACAGGGTTAGATGCCATACCTCTGAATTTAAATAATCATGATCCCGTTGAGAAGGTACATCAAAATTTAGTTCAGACCTGGCTACATCATCGTCTACTAAATTTCCACAAAGAAAATGCAACATTGTTGGATTTCTTTCATGTTCTAAATCACTTGTCAGTAACTGTTTACGCGCAAATTTTACGTTCGTTATTTGTTTGAACTTGGCGGCCGGTAGGCGCTTTGTACGTGAACAGATATCTTACCAGGCGCAATGCGCAGAAATTAAAATTGAAGCATGGTTAGCACGTGTATATAGATAGTAGTTGGTTTTCTGTGGCAAAGCAATCAATATAACCGATATAAGTTCATATTAGTGTTTAAAAAATATTCAACCATTAGAATTGCTTTTAATATTTCAATAGAAAGTGTGGTGTGCTGTTTTCCCGGTTCCTATTTTTCTCTCTCTTTCCTTATTTCCCTTTACAGCAGTGCAGCCTAGCAGAAGTGTTTTTTGTAAGGCATAAAAACTACAGTCCACACGGTACACAGTGAGTTGTTAACATTAATTAGTTTATTATCACCATATATTTTTTGGAACTTCAAAAGGTTTCAAACATTTTTGGTCGTTCGAGCCGGATTTGAACGAGCGACCTATGGATACAGTACAAAATTTGGAAATATTTTTAGATAAGTTTGATTTAGCGGTGAGGGCACTTAAAAAACTAGAAATAGAGGATCTTTCTGATTTTATTTTAGCTCATCAGGCTTTATCAAAATTAGATTCAGAAACGGTTAAACAATTTGAAATGTCTAAGCGAGCAATCCCTACCTATGAAGATGTTATGAAGTTTGTTAAGGAGCAATCAAAAATATTAGGTCTAAATCGGAAAACGGTAACTAATAAGAGTGGTTATGTTGACAATACTAAATCACGTGCACCTAAATCTTTTGTAGTTAATAATGATTATAAAGACGCTAGAACTACTAGGAGCACTTGTGTTTTTTGTCATAAAGGATGGCTTATTTAAGTCGTTGTGAAAAATTCAAACGATTAACTCCGACCAAAGTGTATGGAATGGTAAAAGATAACAATTGGTGTTATAATTGTTTATCTGCTAATCATGGGGTTTGTCCTTCGGAACGGACCTGTGTGGAATGCGGTAGGAGGCATCATGTATTACTCCATATGGCTACAGGGTCTAGCGAGAAAGGTTCCGTGGCGTCTGCAGAACAAACGGGTTCCAGTAAGAAATTATTTGAACCGGAAGCGGCTTCTACTTCTGGTAGTAATGAAATTCACGAAGCGGTTAATAGTTTGTGTTCGACGAATGTCCAGCATAGTAGTACGGTTTTGTTGTCTACAGCGGTAGTAAATGTTATTAACAGTCCAATAGGAACTCAGAGAGCTAGATTTCTTTTAGATAACGGGAGTCAAGCTCATTTTCTTAAGGTGAAATGTTGTAAAAGATTGGGAATTAAAACCTCGAAATTTTATTCGTCTGTACGGGGAATTCACAAGCGGTTAAGGGTATCGCAGATTTAATGATTTCTTCCTGATACGATTCGGAAAAGATATATTCGGTTAAAACATTTTTAGTAGATAAAATAACAGATAACTTACTCAGAGTGCATATCAGTACAGATGCATTTTCTTATCTAAGGGGTGTCCAACTGGCAGATGACACTTTTTATAAACCCCAAGAAATATATGGTATTTTAGGGGCAGAACTTTTCCTATTTTATTGGGTTCAGGTCGGATATCTACTTCAGCGGGAGTACCATACGCGATTCAAACCACTTTGGGATATGTTGTAATGGGGAAAGTGCCGGAGCTTGCGTCCTCTTCGGATATTCGGACTTTTGTCACATTAACTGGGGAAGTAACTATTGAGCAATTGATGAGCAAGTTTTGGGAGATTGAGGAAATTCCAAAATTAATACCGCCGGATCCGGAAGAGGTAGAATGTGAAAAAATGTATTTGAAAACCTTTAATCGGGATATTACAGGAAGGTATACGGTGGCCTTACCTTTTAAATGCTCCCCAAAAAATTTAGGGGATTCTAAATCAAGTGCGCGATCGCGTTTAACATCATTAGAAAGGAGATTAGCAAAATTCCCAGAATTGAGATTAGAATATAATAAGATTATGCAGGATTTTATCGGTCAGGGTCATATGCACTACCGGAAAATTTAGAAGTTTTATCATTTTACATTCCTCATCATGCAGTTCTGAAACCTGAAAGTACTAGTACTCCGGTAAAGGTGGTTCTAGTTGCTAGCGCCCCCTCAGATAGCGATGTTTCTTTAAATGATTTGCTATATGGTGGCTCTAAGTTACAAACGGATATATGTACGTTGTTAATTAATTTTAGATTATTTAAAGTAGCTGTAACGGCAGACATTCGTCAAATGTATCGGCAAATAAATATTATAGAAGATCATCGTAAGTTTCAGCGGATATTGTGGAGGTTTAGTCCGGAGGATGAAATAAAAAATTTTGAGTTAAACACGGTTGCTTTTGGGATGAAATCTTCCCCTCATTTAGCTTTGCGTACTATTAAGCAATTGGTATGCGAAGAAAGGGAAAAATATCCCTTAGCCGCGAAGGTGGTTGAGAGGGATTTATATATGGATGATCTGGTCTCGAGTGTATCCACATTTCGGGAAGCTCATCAGTTGCATGAGGTAAAATTATTTGCGGCAGGGAAGTTCGATCTGACAAAGTGGTCCACGAATTCCTTAGCTCTTTTGCAGCAAATACCCATGGAAAAGAGGTTATCACAAACAGTGGTTTTTAAGACGGACAGTAAAATTTTGGGAATGCAGTGGACTCCGGAGAAAGATTTATTAAGTTTTAGCCTAGCCGTTCCGGATATAAAGGGTTCTAAGAGAATTATTTTATCCAAGCCGCGATGCCAAGTTACGCGATGAGTGGTCGGAACTTAGTAATATTGAAATTCGACGCCATGTTTTGGCTGAAGAAAGCCAACCAGTTGTGTTGCTAGCTTTTGCGGATGCTAGCATAAATGGCTACGGTGCTGTGGTGTATTTATGAACGCCCACTGATACCGGTAGTATAGTGGTTAGTTTAGTATGTGCGAAATCCAAGGTTTCGCCCTTCAAAATGGTCACCATTCCCAGATTAGAACTTTGCGCAGCAGTGCTGTTGTCAAAGCTAGTCAGGCACGTGGCTAATGTCTATGGAAATAGAATTTTTATTTCTGAAATATTCGCGTTTTCTGACTCTACGACTGTTTTGCAGTGGATGAAGGCATCTTTTTGGAAAGATGTATTTGTTGCTAACAGAGTAGCTCAAATTCGGGAAAATATTCCAGAAGCAGTGGGCAGCACATCGAAGGGACTAATAATCCCGCGGATTGCCTCTCGAGAGGACTTATTCCTTCTTAGCTGGCTAAAAATTGTTTGTGGATATCCGGCCCAGGTTGGGCAGTACTTGATGAAAAAGACTGGCCTACTACACTCGCTAATCACGAGGATGATTTGTCGGCGGCAGACGTAATTACGTTAACTGCTACGGCGGAGGTAAGCGATCATCCGTTGTGTGATTTGATTGACAGGTGCTTTTCTTGGATATTAATATTACGTGCAACGGTGTGGGTATTTCGGTTTTTAAAATTAGTGCCATTTCGGAAATATATTTCAGCGGCGGATTTATGAAAAGCGGAACTGACCTTAATCAAGTTAGTACAGATGAAACATTTTGGATTGGACATTCAGCGGTTGAATGTAGGAAAGGAATGTTCAGCGAAGTTATGTAAATTACGAAATTTTATTAGAGACGGGCTCCTTAGGGTGGGGGACAGATTAGGCAATGCACACTTGGGTTCCGAACAACTTCATCCCTTAATTTTACCTTCAAAAGATCCATTAACAACCAGGTTGGTTGATTACTATCATCAGAATAACTTACACATGGGCGCTCATTTGCTGGATGCGTTGCTTAGACAGAAATTTTGGATAATTGCAGGGAGGAATTTAATTCGGAGTAGAGTTTATGCATGTAATCATTGTTTTCGTGCTAGGCCAAAACCTTTGTCTCCTTTGATGGCGGATTTGCCTGCGTATCGGGTGCAGCAGTCTAAAGCCTTTCTTCATACTGGTGTTGTCTATTTTGGACCGATAAATATTACATTGGGACGAAGAAGAGGAGCTTCCGTTCAAAAGACTTATGTGTGCTTATTTGTTTGTATGAGTGTGAAGGCTGTTCATCTGGAACTAGTTAGTTCTTTATCAACGGCTCATTTTATGCAAGCGTTTAAGAGATTTTGGCCTCGGCGAGGACCTTGCAGCGTTTTATATTCGGATCAGGGAACTAATTTTATAGGTGCAAAAAAGCTATTGTCAGAACTATATACTTTCTTACGTTCAAAAGAATTCAATAATAAGTTACTAACTGAGTTAACTCTTCGGGGTATTGAATGGAAATTAAATCCAGCTATGGCTCCACATATGGGTGGTATTTGGGAAAGTAACGTAAAAACGGGGAAACGTCATCTTTATCGGGTCATTGGTGATCAAGTCCTAACATACGAAGAATTTTCTACGGTCCTAACGCAAGTAGAATCGTTGTTAAATTCTCGGCCCTTATGTCGATTGTCAGCAGATCCTTCAGCACCGTTAGCCTTGACACCCTCCCATTTTTTAACATTATCTGCTTTGAAATATTTGGCCTCGGAAGATGTTACGGACGTTCCCGTTAATAGACTCTATCGTTTTCAGTTAATTGACAGAATGGTCCAAGATTTTTGGAAACGATGGCACCTCGAGTACCTCACTACGCTACAGCTTAGAGAGAAGTGGCACAAACAATCTCCTAACATTAAAATAGGTACGATAGTTATTTTAAAGAACGATAATTCACCACCTCTTCATTGGCCTTTAGCCATTATAACAGAAGTGCATCCTGGGAAAGATGGCACTATTATGATCGTTACGGTAAAGACAAGCAAATGTGTTTTACTCGACCTGTCGTAAAAGTATGTCCTCTGCATACGCAGTAATTAGGATTTTGTTTTTATTATTATTTTTTGGTTTGTTAGGTAGGGACCGAGCATATCATTGGACAATCTTATTTGTTAATAATACTTTTGTCTTTCTCTCATTATTTTGCGATTTAGGACGAAAAAATTTTTCATGGTGGGGGGTATGTTTACGCGCAAATTTTACGTTCGTTATTTGTTTGAACTTGGCGGCCGGTAGGCGCTTTATATGTGAACGGATATCTTACCAGGCGCAATGCGCAGAAATTAAAATTGAAGCATGGTTAGCACGTGTATATAGATGGTAGTTGGTTTTCTGTGGCAAAGCAATCAATATAACCGATATAAGTTCATATTAGTGTTTAAAAAATATTCAACCATTAGAATTGCTTTTAATATTTCAATAGAAAGTGTGGTGTGCTGTTTTCCCGGTTCCTATTTTTCTCTCCCTTTCCTTATTTCCCTTTACAGCAGTGCAGCCTAGCAGAAGTGTTTTTTGTAAGGCATAAAAACTACAGTCCGCACGGTACACGGTGAGTTGTTAACATTAATTAGTTTATTATCACCACATATTTTTTGGAACTTCAAAAGGTTTCAAACAGTAACTCTGAGTAATTGTGGTCTCTTCTGTTTTTAACGGTGGGTTTACTACCACACGCAAAATTGAGGTATCATCTAAGGCAACGACATTGGCACTGTCAACCGCCTTTAATTCTGAATGCACTAAAAGTCGTTTGTAAATAGCCTCAAATTGTTTTGCCGTGGGGTTGTTATTTGAGCCACCTTTACTTCTTACAATGCCAAAGTACATTTCTAAGTGGTCTTGTGAAAACTTGTATGTTAAAACATATTTTAAGAGTGAAGTATTGCATTTTACATAATCCTTATATATTTCTTTTAAGCTTTCTATGCATACTAAAAAACCTAAAAATCCAACTTTTCTTTTTGGCTTATATATATATATATATATATATATATATATATATATATATATATGTTAATAAAGTCTGCTATAATAAATGTTAGTTTGACGTTTGACAAACTGATTTGTTACGATTTATTGGAAATTGTCATTGGATAACCTATAAATCATAGAGGTAAGTAATTATTTAACATTAAAACCTAAATATTATGAATAATAGAAAGTATGAATTGACATATTATATACCTGTATAGTTTCACATTAATCACCAAGTGTAAACTGTAGTTAAATAAAGTTATGTTTTAGGATGAAGCCGTCTGGAAGAACTGGGGAACTGTACAAAAATGATAAAATGAAATAAAATATAACTAGACTATGATTAATATACAAGACTTATTAAAGTATGGTACTAACAATAACAGTACAAAATTGTTATACACTATATTTAACAAATAGTTGCAATCTTCAGTGAATTTCAGCTACAAAAGTCCATCCATGTGTTATACAGGGCGCGTTAAGCATAAGGAAATATGGGGAAATTTGTATAAATGGTAAATTTGATTATTCAAATGTTACATTACATTAATGACAGATTCGGATTCCTCTGATATTAAATTACTGTCTCTTAGATAAGATAGTAGGGATTTCAAACACGATACTCTACATTTCATTCTTCTGTTTCTTTGCTGAAGAAGCTGAATTTTCTTCCTCTGACGGTCAATTGTTTTTTTGCCACTTTCCAATTTCTTATGGTCCTCTTTGAATATTGCATATCCAAATCCTGGGTTTAGCAAATCTCTTCCTGAAATACAATAATTCCTATATCAATTGCTCTTTATTTATTAAGTAATGTATAAAAAGTTTACAACGTAGCAAGAAAATTTCACATTATAGTGCATAGCATTGACTAGAAATATTTCACCAATGATCAAAACTCAAATATTTTATTTTTTACAGTTACCTGCCTAAGACAACACACAAATTTACCTTTTCACAGACGGTTCGATGTCATGTTCTGGCTCAGTTACCGTAATTGTACTTGAGGAACTTTGCCAAGGACCTTCGGTACTCTCCATTATCGATAAAGACTGTCCTAATATTGTTGACACTTTTCTTGTTGGTGAATCAACAGATGCGGTAGATGACGTTGATGGTGATGAGGGTACCTCTCTAAAAAAAAATGATTTACAAAGTTCACGATTTTGGTATGAAATGATTCTAATCATTATTTTAGTTGTACTTTTCCCCCGTTAGTTCTTGTACAATAACATCATTAATTATTATATATACATAAAGTTGTACACTTCTAGAATATACTGAAGCTTATTACATATCTAAAAATTCCCATTTTCAATCTGTATGTTTGATATAGTGCGTCTACTGTTTTAACTCAAGACGTAAATGAGATGAGTGAGAGGCGATGTAGTGGCCGGGAACATTCGCACTTCACAGACTGACGAATAAGCGATATCGACTCTCACTCTCTCACTTACGTCTCGACTTTAAACAGTAGACACACTGTATTTATATACTAGCGAAAAATGATTTGATAAAATAATTAAAAAACCTTAATGCTTACATTATTTGGGTTACATACCTTAAATGTTTTCGTTTTTTTCGTTGGAGTTTGAGGCGGATTTAACACTGGAATTGCAACAATTTTTTTTGGAACGGTGAGTGAACTGAAATAGTGAACGTAAATAGCATTTCACAACTTTTAAGTGATATAATGATAGTAAAAAAGACAAACGTTATTTATATTCCAAAATCCAATTTTACATTTTAATGTTACCCATAATTATATTTTAAACTTTTACTTAAATATAGTGACACTGTGAAAAGTTTATTTTTTTCCAGATATTTACTATACACTTACAAGAAAAACAAAACAAATAGGTTTTCCAAATGAAGAAAAATGTAAAACTTAATAAAATAGCACAATTTACCTTTCAAATGTCTCTTTTTGGCAACTTCCTGATGCTTTTACAGGTACCGCGTTTTTTATATATCGTTGCCTACAAAATTTTACTATAAAATCATTACTGGAAAAATGATCAGAACACAAGTAAATATAACGAGTTTCTTCAAATTGTCTACCAATAGCTAGAAACCATTTCCTTCTTATATTATCATCAGATGGAAATCTAAAAAAGGGGTAATAATTAGTAGTTGACATATTGAATAAACCGAACATAATAATAATGTACATAATTTTATTGTCGTGATTTGCTTATTAATACCTAAATAATATTTTCTAATCATGGTAAAAATAAATAAAAAATTATTAATTGTAAAAATACATAATTCTAAGATAATATGTCAATAACTATACTTAATTTTCTACATCTTAAAGTGCCGCCTATGGACTTTTACTGCCAAAACGAGATTCAATATATCTGTACTTACATGTGAAACGTTAAATTGCGATTGCCCGTGTACACTTTTTTGCAGTATAAGCAGGATCTCACCATGTTTATAAAGTTGTTTTACACAAATATAAAGAAATTAAGAGTTTAATATTATCACTAAAATACTGATAAAACACTTTAAACCAACTATAAACACACTACAACCTTAAAACCGTTAGTTAACAAAAATGTTACAGCCGAAAACCACGCCCAATTTTCCAGTCTATCTTTATTAAGTCGTTTGCACGTACATAGAATTATATATATATATATATATATAGTATAGTGGTGAGAGGTAAGTTAATCCTCTCATGTGGTCTAATGCTACTATACACCAGACATCATAGATGTCTCCATGGTATATGGCGACTTAACCTATATACTGTTATTATACTTGATTTGCAGGAAACAACTGCTCAGCGGGAAAATACCCCGACCTGAATTGAATTATACCTTACAAATCATGAAAGATTGGTAGCCAATGTCATTTGTCAATTCCCTGACCAGACATAGACTGGTTTTGAACTTATTAGTTCTCATCAGTATGCCATAGGCATGGAACAGACAAATGACAGTGGCCAACCTGCTAGTCTTATACAGACTAATGTAAATGGTATAGTCTGGTATATGTCTGGTGTATAGTAGCATTAGACCACATGAGAGGATTAACTTACCTCTCACCACTATACCATTTACATTAGTCTGTATAAGACTCGCAGGTTGGCCACTGTCATTTGCCTGTTCCATGACCTATGGCATACTGATGAGAACTAATAAGTTCGAAACCGGTCTATGTCTGGTCAGGGAATTGACAAATTACATTGGCTACCAATCTTTCATGATTTGTAAGGTATAATTCAATGCAGGTCGGGGTATTTGCCCGCTGAGTAGTTGTTTCCTGCAAATCATCTGTAATAACAATATATATATGTTAGATAGTGGATTACTTGATTAACTTTTTAAAAAGATTTATTTAGTTTAACACTGGAGTCAACGTTGACTCGTTAAGAAAATACAATAATAATTTAGATGAGGTTTATTCGAAAGTGAGTATAAGACTGATTACAAAAAGGTTGTTGGTAATATTTATAATGTTTTGAGAACAAAGGAAACAGTGTTGCTGATTCAGCACAATCAGGATTACTTAGAATTGAAATACAATGCTCATGCAGCGTGAGCGGTTATTGAGAAGAGCTGTTACGCAGTATGTAATACGATATGTTTGAGAAGGTTAAGCCTGTCTCGATAATATTATATATCATAGTATATTTCTAATATAACAGCTTCCCCCTTATAAAAAAAGTTGGTGTTTTATGCAGCAACTTTTGAAATGAATATAAAATGTATATAAAAGGTAATGGTACAATTTGGAAAAATATAAAAGATACAAAAATGTTAAATCGTAAGGTTTAAAACACAGAATATAACCTTAGCGTCTAAAATATGAAATGCAAGCACAATAAGCTTGATTCATAAAATAAAATAACATAAAAATGTTAGAGTTAAAATATAGCTTTGGCAAGAAAGCGTAAAATACAAACATACTAGGTTTGAATTGTAAAATAGGATAAAATATTCCTAAGGTTAAAATATAGCTTTACTGTGAAAGCATAAAATATAAGCATGATGGGTTTGAATGAAAATGACGTAAAAATGTTAATAAAATTGAAATTAACAAATGATAGAAAAATAATGAAATATAATGATTAAACAAATGAAATAAAATTCACTGAAGAGTCCAGCACTGAAAGTCAGTAAAAAGGCACAAAACAGTTTGTCTTTATGTAAGTTCTATGTCTTCGGCTTCGTTGTCTTCTCTTCTTAAGGTAGGTCGTCTTCGTGAAGGAAATAGGTTAGCAAATGTCCTGTAGGGTTTGCTAGGACTCGGTGGAGATGGGGGTGATGCAGAAACATCGATGGCTAGTCTTCGTCTTTTTGTTCTGCACTTACAAAATGGGTACAGAAATAACAGTCCAAATATTAGCACAATGATAAAATAGGTGAACCAGGATATGTGTTTTGTTATAAAGGGTTCGTTGATCAAATCATCTAAATCTCTGGAGTATTGGTCCAACTTGTGTTTGGCAACTTCGAGGTCTTCCGTATTGAGATTATTTAATTTTAGTGGTTTAAGATTTGGAGCTCGGATTTTGTCTGGAATATGTTTACAACATTCGAATGGAATTTGGATTCGATGAGTGTCGTCTTTTACGTCGGTTACTTCATTGGTACTGGCTTGAATTTTTGTGATGCCTATGAAGGCGTAACAATTTGGTTGTAATTTTACTATTGAATTTTTTGTAGATGACTTCAGTTTTTGAATTTCTTTCTGGACAGTTGATGGTTGTTTGTAGAGGTTCTGCGTTAATAACTACGTTGTAGCCTTGGCTGATGATAAATGACGTCTGGCAGTTTTCTGGTAGAGTTTTGAGGTTCTTGAAGAGACGGGCTTCGCATATGGCATTGTTGTCAATAGGGTATGCAAATAAATTTGGACATAATTTGGTGTTGAAATAAAGTGGTTTGCATTCTTCAAGGTTTGAGATAGGTATGTACATTAATGAATCATCATCTCTCGCGATATATTTTTGAGAAGTTGATAATACATGATATAAACCAGTTCTATTATCCAAAATAGGAATAGGGTATAATTGAAATACTGAATATGTTTGAGGGTCTATTAAAGGTATGTCTAACACGAATATTAGATCCGAATTTGTTTGAAAAGCTTTTAGTTCTATAATGTCTAAGTACTGTGCAACCTTTGATAGTTTGATAGGAAGCGGTAAATTGTTCCTTTGTAGGTTTTGCGAAATTTCCTGTAGAGAATTTACTAAGTCCTTTGGATTTATAATTGACGTGTGAATTATTTTAAGCCTCGCGAAAGTGATGGAATTTAGGATGTCATTTAGGTTATCCTCGATAAATAAATAACTTGCCATAAGTTGTTAGCAGATTTCGATAAATTTCAGTTTTGCATGGATGTTTTCTATGTCTTTAGTCATGTCTAAAATTGAGGTTTCAATTTCTTTAATATCCTTATTGAAAGTTTCTTCAACTTGCAATTTTTGAATAGTTGCGTTGAAATTTTTGATTACTGAAGTTGTAACGGATATTTGGTTTTTAATTAGGTTTTCGAGTTGGTGTTCGTCATTATTCAATTTGTTGATACAATCAGAATAATACTGACCGTCTTCTGCGTCTAAATTTCCGGTTATTGATTTGAAAATCGTTCCGATGCCATTTAGTATTCCTCGTTTGTATCGTTTCGTGTCAAGGTAAATTTCGTCAAATTTTGATTTTATTGATTGGGAAATTTGCGTCAATAAGCTAAGGTGAGTTTTTACATCTCCTGAAAAGACGTTCATGTAATGATATGCTGGGTCGAGTGTGTTGTATAGTGTCTGTAAGATCTTGTCGTTTTTGTCGAAAGCTGTCTTAAAGGTAGATATGTTTTTGTGTACCAGTAGAGTCCATTTCTTGTGAGAAATCACAATGTCCGTGTCTTGGTGATAATATACTCCGATCGTATTGTTAATAGGTGTTATTTTAAATTGAGCAAGTGCTGATCCGATCAGCAGGAGAAACCTGAAAATAAATTTAATCTTCAGTATATGGTTTCATTCGATCAAAATTTACTTTGGTTGTTTGGTTTGTTTCGAGATTAAGTAATGTAGCGGAATTTTGAAAGATTTCTGTAATTTCAAAGGGACCGTTGAATTTATTTTGTAGTTTATTTTTTATTTGTGATTCTTTGACGTACACTTTGTCGCCAATATTATATGTGTGTCTATTTTCGGGAATGTTCTTGTCGAATCGAACTTTGGCTTTTTGTTTTTGTGCTTCTGTTCGACTTCGCGCAATTTTGTAATAATGGGATATTCGATTATTTAGGACTCTAACGTATTTGGTGATCAGGTCTTTTTGGTTGTAAAGAGTTTCAGGTGGTCGGTTAGCTGTATGTCCGAAAATAAGCTCGTATGGCGTAAAGCCATGAGTTTTGTTTACCGAGTTATTGTAACATATCACCGCATAGGGTAATATAGTAAAGGGATGTTCGTTGGGATTTTCGGTTTTGTGTATTCTTATCATTTCTGCTAGGGTGGCATGGAATCGTTCGATAGATCCGTTGGATTGAGGATGTCCTACGCTTGAGTATGTTAGTTTTATGTCGTAAAGGGTGCAAAGGTCTTTTAATAAATTATTATCAAATTCACCGCCATAATCGCAATGAATTCTTAGTGGGGTACCATAATGCTGAAAATAAAGCAACAGGGTATTTACGACTGATTTTGCGCTCTTGTCTGGGACTGCGTAAGCTTGAGTAAATTTGGTTAACTCGTCGCGGATAGTTAATGCATAGTTTCGCGTGGGAAATTCGAATAGATCAATATTAACTCTCTCAAATGGAGTTTTAGGGGTTTCAGTAATCACTAAGGGATTGTTGAGGTTTTTACGACAGACTTTTGTTCTTTGACATGTTTCACAATTTTTTATAAAATTTTCGACGTCTTTTGTTAAGCCTTGCCAATTATATTTATTTTTGATTCTACGTATCGTTTCATTTATTCCACGATGCAAATTATTTTTTCCGGTGTGATGCTGGTCGAGAATGATCGGACGTTGGTCTTCATCGGGAGTTCGTACTAAATTTTGACAAATAATTAGTTTTAAGTCTTTTTCTGCAAAAATAAATGATAGGATTTCGAGAATTGGAAAGTCTAAGTTATTTTCAACATGATAAGTTTTGGAAAGGTCTAATTTGTTTCGATGTTTGTACAGTGTTAGAAATAGGTGTTCTACCACAGACTCTGGGTCGAAGGGTAGAGCGATAATGTAATAGTTTCTTTGTCGGGTTGATTTACTGGAAACGATATTAATTGTGTTGTTATAAAATTCGGGGTTTTCCTCGAAAATATCCTCGATAATTTGATGGTGAAGGTCTGTCAAGTTGTTTTGTTGGAAAAACGTTATGATGTTTTTATTTTCTCGATCTAATAGTTGTTTATTTGTGATTTGAATTTTGGAATAGTCTATTAGAGATTTGGTTTTGTAAAGGCGGGAGAATGTGTCAAATTCTCGAGCAATTTGTTCGTCAGTGATCTCGTCGTCGTTGTCTGAGGTTTCATCTTTGTCTGAGTCTTCGTTTGAGTCTTCGTTTGCGGCTAGAATTTTTGAATAAAATTTGGAACATTCTGAAAAGTGATTGATTTTAATTCTGGACAACGCGTCCGCGTTTTTATTGATTTTTCCGGGTTTGTATATTATTTCGTAATCGTATTCTTCGAGTTTTAAGCGCCAACGGGCTAGTCTACTACCTGGGTCTTTTATGGAAAATAACCAAGTGAGTGGTCGGTGGTCGGTGACGAGTTTGAACTTCCTTCCGAATAGATATGGCCTAAAATGCTTTACACTCCAGACTAAAGATAAAAGTTCACGCTCAATGGTTGAATACTTAATTTCCGCGCCGCATAAAGTTCGAGATGCGTATGCGATTGGCAAATCTTTTCCTATACTTCCTTGTGAAAGTACAGAACCTACTGCAAATGCACTAGCGTCTGTAGTTAGGACAAAAGGTTCATCAAAGTTGGGGTAGATCAATATCGGGGTAGTTGTCAAAGTTTGTTTTAGGGTTTCGAATGAATTTGTACAGTCATTGTCGAAATTGAAAGGTATATCTTTTTGTAGCAACTTAGTTAAGGGTTTTGAAATTTTGGAGAAATTAGGAATGAAGCGTCTATAGTAGCCTGCTAGACCTAGAAAAGATTTAATTTCTTTCTGATTTTTGGGTTGAGGAAAATTTAGAATTGCTTCGACTTTGGCAGGGTTTGGTTTTACACCATCCTTTGTAATAAGATGTCCTAAATAGGCGACTTCCTTGCGAAGGAATTCGCATTTGTCTGGCTGAATTTTGAGGTTGGCTCTTTGTAGACGTTTGAAGACTTCTGTTAATCGGGAAATATGTTCGTGGATAGTAGGGGAATAAATAATAATATCGTCCATGTAGACGAGACAGCGTTCATTTTGGATGCCTAATAGAATATTGTCCATGACCCTCTGGAAAGTGGATGGAGCATTTTTTAGACCGAATGGCATACGTACAAATTCGTAGTGGCCATTCTCTACCGTGAAAGCTGTTTTTTGGATGTCCTTAGGATCGATTTCAATTTGGTGGAAGCCAGAGGCCAAGTCTAACGTTGTGAAATATTGGCATTTGCCTAATTGATCTAAAAGGTCGGAAATGTTAGGTAGAGGATATTTATCACCTATTGTTACTTCGTTTAATTTTCGATAGTCAACTACGACGCGCCATTTCTGTTTACCAGAAGCGTCTAGTTTTTTGGGGACTACCCAAACTGGGGAGGACCAGGGAGAAATTGAAGGCTGGATAATACCTTGGTCGAGCATTTTTGAAACTTGTGATTTTACCTCTTGTTTATGAATTTGGGGGTAACGATAAGATTTAGTGAAAATTGGTTTGGAATCATTAGTGTCTATTGAATGTTTGATTTCATTGGTAAATGTCAAGTTGTCACCTTCTAAATAGAATATGTCTGAAAAGTCTAAACAGAGTTGAGTAATTAATTCACTCTCCTCGTCGTTCAAATGGTCTAAGCGTAATTGATTTTTTATTTCGTAGTTTCGGTCTATGTATTGGGAATCCGGATTTTGAAGATTTACATTAAATATTGACCTAAATTTTTGGACGGGTTCAAGTTTAAGATTTGAAAATTTTATTGTTTTCGGAATTGCATTTGAGTTTATTACTGTCGTCAAAAATTCACCATTGTTGTCTATTTTGACAATGGCGTTCGGTAAACGTACCTTTTCGTTTTCCTGGGCTATTAGTATAGCTTCGGTATTTTGTAAATTACATTTAAGCTTAAAAATCTTTTCTGTGCGTGGTTCGATAGAAATTACATTTTGGTTTTTTGTTTCGTTTAAATTTTGATTTTTAATCGGGCTCCAGAGTGTAGTTAATATATTATCGGTAACTTGATACAATGGTACGGTTTTGAAATTAGTGATTAATTGTCTGTTTTTAATGTCTATTAAGCAATCGTAATGGTCCAAAAAGTCGGCACCTAAAAGTCCGTCAAATTCTATATCTAGATTATGAATGTAAACTTTGTATGGATCATTCGGATTGAAAGGTATGAGAGCAGATTCAGTGATATTAATTTTTTCGTCTGTTATACCTTGTATAATTACATTTTCGTGGGATCGACGTTTATAGTTTTCTGCCGTTTCGGGTTTGAATATAGAGATACCTGCGCCTGTGTCTATCAAGATTTTGAAACGTTTAGTGATGTCTTCTATGTAAAATAAATTTTTGGAGTTTACGATATTTAGTTTGTAGCGGGGTGTTTTTACATGAATTGATTTTCCGGGAAGTTCAGGTTTGGGTCGAAACTGTCCTGGAGGTTTATCGCTTGGACTTGATGAGAAATTTGGTCCAGCTCGTCCGTTTGTTGTGTCGGAGTACTCGTGGAATACTCCGGGCCTATGCAAAAATCCGGAGGATTAGCAGTATACCTCGTGCTGTTGAGGTTGAGAATTAGCAGTATAATTCTCGTACTGTTGGGGTTGAGAATTAGCAGTATAATTCTCACATTGTTGGATTCCAAAATCGTAATCATAATTGTTTTCATTAATTTCGAAATTATTTTGGTATTGGTAATTGGGAGAATAACTTGCGGAATAGTCTTCATATTGATTTGAGCTATCGTAAAATTCTTGGTTCAAATGATGCGTTTTTTGTTGATTGAACCTGTTGAAATTTGGGTTTGGCTGAATGGCAGGAGGTCTCTGTTGGTTGAAGTTTGGATTTGGCCTGATAGCTGAGGGCCTGTTCTGTTGAGAATAATTTTGTTGCTGGTTAGAGAAGTTTTGTGGTCTATGATTATATGTACTTTGGAAATGTGGCCTTGGAGGCTGTGCTTGATTAGAATAAGCATTTGGTGTGAAATTGGGAGATGGGGACTGATAATTTTGCCTTGTGCGGCATTCGTTAACATGGTGCCCATTTCTTCTGCAGAATGTGCAGAATTGATGAGAATTTGGGCGTCTTTGAACATTTTGGACAGGGTTTTTGATTGGGGCCTTAATGGAAAATTTTTGTGATTCGAAATATGACAACTGTAGTTCTCGTTTGATCCTGTTTATGGCATCTAGCATGTTGCTAGGATTACCAGCCCTAATGATTTGGCCTAATTTGGGTTCTAACCCGGTCAATAGAGTGGTCAATGTCATGTTTTCAATCAAATTTGATTGAGCCGTTTTTTCTTCAAGGGTTAGAGTTTGTTTTTGTATAGCGGCGTGCATTTTCGCGTTGTGTGTCTGCAACCTAGATACAAATACCAATGCAGTTTCGTTAGATGATTGGCGAATCCTCTGTAGATCCTGAATTAGTGCTGTCAGGTCACGAGAATCACCAAAATGAGCTTCAAGTAAGCTTTTGATTTCTGCCCATGTAGTAGGGTTTCGGGAATTTATTAATTCTGCGGCTTTTCCGCGTAATTTATTTTTTATGTGAAGCGTTAATAAGACGCGCTGATCATCAACAGCGATACCCTGAGCGGTTATGCAAGCTGAAATAAATGTTTGCAAGAATATGGGGTTGCCGTCAAATTCGGGCACTATGGAAAATATTTCGCTTAACCTATAAGGTTCAATATTTATTGTTTCGTTCGCCGTGATTGAATTGTTTGCATTGGAATTGCTTACGTTTGTAGCCATTTTATTTATATTATTTAGATAATCGAATAACTTAAAACACCTTTTCAATTTGAGCTAGTACGCTACTGGTAATTGGCAATTTTTTATTATATGTAAAACAATGTGCTGTTTATTTTATAATATTTCAAAATTTAATTACAAGGATAATTGGATTAATTTAAAAAGTGTTTTTAGTTGGGAATAATGTCACTGAAATTTTATATACTAATGTGCATTTAAACAGTATAGAACATGTGGGTTTTATTTTATTTCACAGTCAAGTAAGGCGTAAACTTAACCTTTATATGATATATGATATTATGATAAAAATAATGTTAAGATAAAAATGGTATGTGATTGTAGTTAATTAGATAAATTCGCACTTGAGGAGTATATGATATTACCATAAAAATAATGTTACGATAGGACAGTGTATGATTACGGTTATTTATATAGGTCACACAAATTATAATCAAGATATTTTGTTTCAAGTTTAAATAAAATTACTATTTTAGATATTAGAACTGTATGTAGCAATGCAATGTATTTTAATAAAATATAATGTAAAATTATGTCGTTGAAAATCAATAATTGCGAGACGATTCAAAAATGACTTACCCTAAATTTTTCATTCCTCGTGGTCCAGTTGAATGCGACTTCGTGAGCTTAGCTTCACCAAAGGTCTCTCTCTGCCAGGGGTGTCACTGGGTGTTCCTTCCACAGGGTTGCTTTTGATGCCGAAGACACCAACGATGGGACGGGATGAAATTCTTACTTGCTAATTGTTGAATCGTGTTGATTTGAAATGTTGCTTTGCTTGTATTTCTTGATAATTATTATTGTTTCGCTTCTGTGCGTTTGAGAATAATGTAGGTTCTTCTGAACAAAGGATTGGGATCCACCACTACAGCTAAGAAGTTCTCCTTGTTCCAGAAGCTCTTTTCGTCCGGTTAGGCACCTTTTTCAGATGGACTCCTTGTTCCCTCGGATATGTTTGCTACTGGTTAGGCTCCCGAACTGTGTGTTTTTCAGATCCGCCACGACTGCGCCAATGTTAGATAGTGGATTACTTGATTAACTTTTTAAAAAGATTTATTTAGTTTAACACTGGAGTCAACGTTGACTCGTTAAGAAAATACAATAATAATTTAGATGAGGTTTATTCGAAAGTGAGTATAAGACTGATTACAAAAAGGTTGTTGGTAATATTTATAATGTTTTGAGAACAAAGGAAACAGTGTTGCTGATTCAGCACAATCAGGATTACTTAGAATTGAAATACAATGCTCATGCAGCGTGAGCGGTTATTGAGAAGAGCTGTTACGCAGTATGTAATACGATATGTTTGAGAAGGTTAAGCCTGTCTCGATAATATTATATATCATAGTATATTTCTAATATAACATATATATATATATATATATTTATCTTTGCAAACTTTCTTTGGTCGGATCTCTCTGAACTTTTTTATTTTCCACATCGCTTATTTTGCTTATAAAGCTTTCTTTCAACTCTACCTATCGCCATGATCGCCAGAAGTCTAGTTGTGGTGTCACAGATTCACAGCGACACATATCAAATGAAAAACACTCTAGGCAATACGAGTCGACTTGTGGAGACTTGTCGGTAAATACAACTCATTATTGAATAGTATACAACCAGTATTGCCCACAGGTATATTCAAAAACAAGCAGTAAAAATTTTCTACATTTCTCTAAATATGTTTTTTGATTTCATATTCTTAAAATTCCTCTAAAATATTTGTATAATCATGTGTTATCAATAGCGTAACTACCGGTGTACCGCCGCGAAAGTAGGGTTCGTAATTTGAAAGGCCCAAAACGGCCTCACATCGTAATATTTTTATTTTTCATTATCATTTGTCAACTTCAAAAAATTGAGAAACTGCCTTGTTTTCCGAATACCTACATATTGTGTAATCCTTATTTGATACGTCATTGGCATCATGTAATTCGAAATCATGATAAATATTACTTGTGTAATAAAGAATCACTTGGGTATTCAGAAACGGCCACAAAATTATCCTGTCGTGATTAATTACTTATATATTGTAACGTTCGATGTGGTAATTACCCGTTCCACGCTCTATTCGTAATAACTCTTGGAGATATTTAATCATGAATAATCTATTATAGTTGTTGCTCCCGGACTATAAAGTTTCCATCTCACGGCAGAAAGATACCACACCATGGCAAAGAGTAAATAGCTAATGTAGTGGAACACAGCTAAAACAAGAGAAGTAAGTTATGTTACCCACAACTAGATGGCGCCATTAAAAGTTCAAGTGTAATATTTAAATTATTAAATATCTAAAAATTGTAAATGTAAATTGGTTATCAATATGTGGTTATGATTGGTTGTACCTTAAATGTTTGTAAACTAATTAACAATTCAAAAAAGGATATTAAATTAGTATTCCGCCGCGCTGGTATAAACGTTGACTAACTTCCGGACGAGAGAGAGAGTGTCAGCTGCTACTACAGTAGGAGGAGGAACTTAGACAGACTAGTAGGTAGATATAGACAATTCAGCAACCACATTCCACACTGGGTATAAAATATAGCTATCCTTGTCGCTCTCATTAAAAAAAATATAGCTATCCTTGTCGCTCTCATTAACAATCTCTCCCATCCATAGACAGCTACCAAAAACATTTCCCCAAGAGGGCCCGACGTGCATATTAGCTATATAAAATGCGATAAAAACAGGAGTACCGCTAATGGGTAATGTAGGTTGTTAATTATGCCAACAAACAAGCACATGTTAATTATATAATATCAGCAAGATAACGTAGTACATTAACTTCTGCAGTATATATGTCAAATGTTATTTATCTATCAAATATTTTTATTACTTATGAAACATTCAATATTTCCTATCAAATATTCAATAGTTCCTATCAAATATGAAATATTTACAATCAAATATTCAATAGTTCCTATCAAATATTCAATATTTCCTATCAAATATTCAATATTTCCTATCAAAAGACAAAAACAAAAATATTTTTAGGCTAGCTCCAGTATGGGATCTGAGAAATATTTTTAGGTTAGCTCCAGTATGGGATCTGAGATAAATTTTTAGTGTCTTAGATCAATCCAAAATTAGAGTTATGAGTTAGAGATATTGAATAATAATTTCTGTAGAAAAAAAGCTAGTGTATGATTGTGTATAATTTATTTTAATTGGTATTATACATTTGTACTTTATCAATATCAACTATAACTGCATTCTTATTAAACTCTAAATATTCTAGTAAACAATAACTTTGCTCACATTTGTTTAAATTGCATAAGTTTATTGATTTAACAATGTATGTTTCCTTTTCACAATTATCAAAATTACTAATATAAAGTATAGTATTATTGTAAAAGTTTTTAAAATCTAAATAACGTAAAAATTCCAATCTATAATTAATTAAATGTTTAATGGTGTTAAGTTCTGTAATGCATTCATCATCAATATAAATAATACTATCACCACTTTTCAGTAATAACACATGTTTATCCATAAATAGTTGACTACATATTTTAAAATTTTCAAACTCCACCACAGTTTCGATAAAACTTTTTCCTTTATCATTATCAGGTATAATATCAATATTTGCAATGAAATCGTACCAATCCAAATCCATAAGGGAGATTACATCAGTAGAACTTGTGAATCTAACTGACGGTTCAAATCCTCTAGCAGCGCTTATTCCTGTCGAGACTTGTAATGTAGAATTTGATAGCGAATATTTTACTTCATTAATCAGCTGTTTTTCCTCTTTAATTTGTTCTGCATACCTTAAAAGAATACTATCAACGTATTTCCAATATGGGGATGAACATGATGAAGTAGAGGAACGAGAATCATTTCCAATACCAGACTGTGACATCACGACTGTCTTCAATGCTATTCAAATAAATACTAAAGCGATAAAATTATTCAAGTTTTACTTATTAACACAATATTATACTATATCTTTCTTATCTATCCACGAATTATGTGATTTATCTAAACCAAGCCATTTAACTAACGCCTTATTTCCTTTCTTTCTTATCACTTTCTCAATTAAATAAATATCTGAATATTTCGCTTTTAATAGTTCTTTTTCATAGAAGACGCCGCTAATTTCTTCTTTATTTTGATCTTCTAATATATACGTAGTCGGATTGCTTAATTTGATTTTCTTAATTTTAAAAATTTCGTTGGACCAGTTTGGAGTGTATCCCTTTGTAAATACTGAACGGTGTTTGCTTACCCGAACGAAATCATTAATTTTAAATTTTCGAGTTTTTGGATCGATTGTTTTTAGATGACTATATACAGAGGTGAGTATCTGTTTTTCTCGTTTTTCTGTTACATCTTTAGGTTTAAATCCAGTTGTACGATGTTTCGTATCGTTATATTTAGAAACAATGCCTGGTAAAATAGTTAACCACTTGTAATTTCCTTGTAAACTGAATTGCTTCCACATCATATTCTTTAAAGTCCTATTTACCCTCTCAACGATACTAGCTTTTAAATTTGAATAAGAGCTGTAATAGTTAATCTTAAATTGTGACATTAGCTCTTGAAATTTTTATTATAAAATTCCTTTCCCATATCAGTTTGAAGATTCTTTGGCGACTGTTTAGTTTCTAACAGTATTTTTTTCATTGCATTTGTAATATCAATTCCCTTCTTACTTTTAACCGGTTCAGCCCATACAAACTTTGAAAAAGCATTTATAACCACTAAAATGTATTTATAGCCTCTATTGATTTTTTTATAAAGAATCATTTCTACTAAATCAGCTTACCATAAGTCATTAAAACCCTTTATTATAATGCGTCGTGTTCTTCTAAAATTTCGTCTAGCAGGTTTATGCAGCTCATCTACAATTTCTTCTTTAATACTACGCACTTTACTCATTATGAATTGTACACTTTAAAACCACCTCCATAAACATCTTTACAGTTTTTGATTTCTTCGATGTTACAAACATTAGAGAATCATTTTGTTTTAATTCTCGACCCTCCAAATTTATGGGGTTTACAGCTTCACCATTTACATGAACTATTACATCATAAGGATAAAATTGAGATACTCTATCGATAATTGCTGTTTTTAATGGAAACGTATATGTTATTGCCCCATGATCTAAATTAAAGGCATATCCAACAGCTGAGGGATCTGCAGACAAAGAGTTAGTGGCACCATATCCTTTGAATGTTAAAAGAGTTTCATACGATAAATCTAGTGTTTCTTGCAGACGATCAAAATAATATTTACTAATGTGTCTACCGAATTTATCCACTGGCATGTTTGAAGCGTTACTAAGGTATATTTTTTAAGCAGCATGTACTTATTTAATTATTTTAGACTCCCTCAATTCTTCCTCGATAAAAATTATTTCATTATTATGTCCAGTATGACCCGCTAATCGAGATGCAATCAAAAGCTTAAGTCTCTCAACTAGCTCATTGGGATCATCATAATAAATATAATCCACAGGGTTATTTGATAAATTTAACATCCCAGCACCAGTAGTTGATTGTTTAACCCATTGCGTTTTTCTTAATCTTGTATTTGGAGGTGGAGGAGGCTTATTAAATGATGAAGTTCTTGGAATAGTTTTATTCGTACTTTTTATTATCCCTTTTTCTTGTAAATACGGTTTGATTATCGTTAAATATTTTACAGAAGTGGTTCCTTGAATTTGCTCACTTGATTTATGATTTTACGGTAGGCGTTTGTTCGTTTTAAAATATCCATATAATGATCTAAATCTGTTCTATTGTAACTTTTAGGGTTCTTCTTGAAAAGTAATTCGCAAAGTCCAACGGTTCCTGGGTAAATTAAATTCTGAACCCGCACATCCTTACCAATAATTTCTACTTCAGAATCACCTATTGCAAACTTCACAGTTGAAGGTTCGTGTATTATTCCATGTTTATGATCAAATTCATCCTCCGTGTCAATAAACCCATCTATGTAGTATCTTGGAAGCGGATCAAAGTCTTCCAAATATTCCGAATAACCTGGTAATTTTGACTCATTTAGTAATATTTGACGGCTACGTTCAACAGCTTCATTAATCAAATCGCTGCTATTTTCATGTGCACTGTGTACAGCACCGTCGTCGCCGTCGTCATTCAAAAATTTGTCCTCTAAAAACGTAACACCTTGAGTCGATAGATATTGTTGGAAAGGATTTGCTGTCGTCATTTTAGGGGTAGAGGAAACACTTTTAAAAGATTTGCTGGGTGATTTTATGTATGAATCAAGCTCCTTTTTTATTGGTATTTCAGTTTTAAAATTTTCCAAAAATTTTTGTAAAGGTCCCGTTATCGGTTTATATCCCTTCTCTAACTGCAGCTGAGATTGAGCTAACTGAGTTTTTAATGCTCGATACTTTTTTCTTACGGCCTGTCTAGTTTTTACTAACTCTTTAGCTAATTTTTTATCCATGTTTTTGCTGTAAATTCATACAAGAAACTAGCTCAATTTCAAGGTGTATTTACTGATATAGTGGATTTTAGTTAATAACTATAAAACTATCAAATCCTTTTCTATACCGTCCAGATTTTATATCACAATCTTTATCTACAACTAAAAACCCGTATTTATCGTTCCAACAAAGGGCACACATTTCTTGGAATTCTTGAAAAATCATGTCGGTGTTAACATGATCATGATATATGTGTCGAAGATTTGTATTATCCTGTTTAAATATAATTAATAGATTCGTGTTATCGCGAATTAATTGTTTAGGTACTGCCGAATACGTTTGAGAAAGATAAAAGCAATCTGTATTTTTATGTCGTCTAAAACAAAAATAATCTCTCATAATACTCTGGTTACAGCATACGATATCGTCGAAAATAACAACTGAATTCGGCTTTATTTGTTGAGGGCAAATTATTTCACCCCCACCTTCATACTCGTTTTATCGGTTTAAATATATAAAGACTTGGAGTATATGTATACGTTTTCAAATCGTAAACCATTAGGGTGTTCTAGTAAACTAATTAATACGTTCGTCTTGCCGCTCCCCGATCCACCAACTACCAAGGCACGTTTAGAACCACCACAAAAAATATTCCCATGTTTCTGGAAAGAGGGCACTGTTGATTCATCAAAATTCTTTTTTGGTAGAGAGAATTTCTGCTTTTCTATTTTCATTTCAACTCTACACTTTCTTCTCTGCGACTGTTTAAAAATCATAGATGAATATCTATTTAAGTATTGTCTTTATAACATATTTTTGCAGTTAATAATCAACTTTGAAAGAATATATTGCTACGACACGGCACCCGTAAACCTAATCGACGTCAAATTGTTAAGAAGAAAGGTTCTGGATTTTTGAACAAGCTTATCGATAATCTGCCTGTAGAGCTACATATTCCTACATATAATTATTGTGGACCTGGAACGAAGCTTAATATTCGTGTCGCTAGAGGTGACAGAGGTATAAATCCTTTAGATGAGGCTTGCAAAGAACACGACATAGCATATTCAAAGTTTAAGGATACTGAGAGAAGAAACATAGCAGATCGAATATTGGCAAATAAAGCATCAGCTAGGTTTAAATCTTCTGACGCAGGCATTGGAGAAAAATTAGCAGCATTAGGTGTTAGTGGAGTTATGAGTGTGAAAAGTAAATTAGGTATGGGTTTATGTCGTCGTCGTCGTCAACGCAATCGAAAAGGTAAAGGAATGAATTTTACTGAGGCTGTAAGAAGAGCTCGTAAAGGAGTAATAGGAACAAATTCTTCAGATTTACATAAAATATCAAAAATTGCGCTTTCTTCAATTAAAAAGGCCAAGAAGAAGGTGACTGAACCAAAGAAGAGAATATTGCCTATTCCGAAAAGTGGTGGGTTTTTACCATTAATCCCCCTTTTTGCAGCATTAGGAGCATTAGGTAAGTATTGGAGGAGGGGCGGCTGGAATAGCAAAAGCCGTCAATGATGCCAAGGTAGCGAAACAACAATTGGAGGAACAAAAGAGGCATAATCTAGCTATGGAGGGAAAAGCTATAGGAAACGGTTTATACTTAAAACCATATAAACAAGGCTTTGGTCTTTATCTGGCTCCCTATAATAAAAACTTCCAATAAAGCTACCTCACCGAGCATTATCAAATTTAGATTTGATAAAATATGCTAAAGCTTTGAAATTAAGAAATTTTAGAGGCATTTTTATGCGAAATAATTACTACTACGTAACTTATGTTTTGTAGCTTTTTTTAATTTTTTAACATAATGGAGGTGGTTCCAACACATATTCAATATATAAGCGAACCATTTTTTACTGCACGTCTTTGTGAAATGAAGAAATGTTTATTTGAGATATGCTTGAAAGTTTTAGTTGAAAAGAAAACAAAGTGTTGTATTGCTGGAGGATTTGCTTCATATATAGATGGGCGCACAACATCTTATGGCGATATAGATATTTATGAAGAGGATAGCAACTACTCATGTGCTATCGAATATTCTTCAAAATATTTTTTATTCGAGGAACAAACGTTTAATCACATATCTGTTAGGAAAGTATCTAAAAATTGCGAGCATTTCGTCTTTAATATTTTAAAAAGTTTTGATATGGACATCTGTAAAGTTGGAATATATATTGATGAGAAAAATACTCTGCGGATTATTAGATACCCTCGTACTTTTAAAGATTTATTACGCACTCAAAAACCATCTCGGTTTAGCAAGTACTTAGATCGCACAATTGCTGTAAATACGTATAACCCTAAAACTCTTAGTTTATGCGCTTACATTAAATTAAATAACAAGGAGGAATCTTTAAAATATAGAATATGTCCTGAAATTTAATTTAATGTGTTTTAGTTCTAATGTGTACATTTTCATTCAAAATATATTTTATGTGAATTTTAACGTATTAGGTAGATTTCTAATCTCCCTATTGCAGAGTGCAGCATGTCACGACTTCGCTATATAACGAAATTTATAATCAACGGATCAAAACGAAATTTAGCAGATAAATACATTGGATCTATATCTCGAATAGAGACCTAAAGCAGTGCAAAACAATATAGGATGAAATCTACCTTTCTGACTGGCTCCCTTACCATCTTAGTTTTTTTTACTGCAGTCTATTTATCTGTTTTATTTTATTTGTAGCAATTTATTTCTGTAATAGGTACCTATGTTATTATAATCTTTTTTTCTTAAATAAAATTTGTTATTACTTGCATTATATGTTTTATTATTTGTGATTATACTGTGTTATAAGCCATTTTATTTTTTGATTGGAATAAAAAATTTCAGCAAAAATTGAGATGAAGTTTTTGAAGCATTTTACTCATGTGCTATTTAGATACTATTATTTTTTAAAACTTATCTATTGAATGTTTCATAAATAATAAAAATATTTGATAGATAAAATAACATTTGTCATTATACTGCAGAAGTTAATGTACTACGTTATCTTGCTGATATTATATAATAATAATAATAATAATAATAATAATAATAATAATAATAATAAAGCAGGAGGGGCTAACTTCCATCTATTAAGCCTTTGGTGAGTAGCGCCACCACTTACTCCAGCTAGGGGTGCAAAACCGAACCGGCAGCCCTAGTGCACCCGGGAGGGGAAAGCATCTTCCCCTCTGGTGTCGGTCGTGGGCCTGCTGGGCTAACCACCCACAGGCTCTAACCTTTGGTTCCAGCAGGCCGAAGACTGGGCCCCCACGATCGACCCCGTTCGGATAGGGGTCAAGGGCAAGGTGGTGGGGCCCAACCGGATAGACCGCCCGTTGACGACGTACGCAACGAACAAGGACGCTTTGAGTGGACAGATGAACTGAGGGATGAGCTTCTGCATTGTTATGAAAGCAGTGAGCCCGCGCGGAGGGGGTACATGGCGCGGATGCATGCTCTGTGGTGTGAGAGGCTACCAGAGCATAGCGCCTTCACGCCACAAAATCTGCGTGACTATGTATCCCACCTTCGTAGTAGGGGCTACGTGAGGGCTGCTCCTGGGCCGGTGAATGAGGTGGCCGAAGAGCCGCCACATTCACCGGTTGAGGACGTGGCTCTCCTCGTTCCGCCAATACCAGAGGGCCTCAGTACCAGAAGGGGGTTACACCGTCTAAAAACCCCCGGGCAACAAGACCTGGCCAGAGTGGACGCTGAACTTCGTACAGCGCTACCAGAAGAGGCTGACATCTGGCACATAAATTGTGCCGTGTATGCCGCTGCTCAACGCTCGTCTCAGGTGGAGAGGCGAAATACCTCTTCCCCACAGGAGAGAGCGCAGCGGCGCATACAAAAGATGGAAGCCAAGATCCAGTCGGCGAGGCAACACGCATCCCGTATCCAATGTGTGATGGACTATATGGCGGCCAACAGGCCGTTCACGCCTAAAGTGCGTCGATTAGCCGCCAACTTAAGACGCGTCCATCACACACTCAATGAGGCAGTGCTGCGAACCACCAAACAGCACTGTCTCGACAGGATACGGATGCTAGTGACTTGCAAAAAGTCATTAGTGAGGCGGGCGAGGGGGCTTGCGGAAAATAAACTGTTCCGCGAGAAGCCCTCGCGCCTTTTCCAACCGCCTCCGCGTGTTGTAGACAATCCGCCGACTGCAGATCAGGTGGAGAACTTCTGGAAAACGCTGTACGAGGAGAGGCTTCCACTCAACCGAGATTCTCCTGCCCTTGCACACTTTGAAGCCTTTTGTCAAAGGCTTCAGCAACCACAGGAAGTGTGCGAACCAATAACCCCAGAAGAGGTTCGTAGGGCTCTTGATGGCTCTAAGAACTTTGCTGCTCCAGGTCCCGATGGGATAAATAACTTTTGGTGGAAAAAGTTATCGAGCACCCACCACCATTTGGCCAGAATATTTAATTCCTGGTTAAATGGGGAGCAGCAAATCCCTTCTTGGGTTGTTGAGGGGCGGACAGTGCTGATCCCCAAGAACGGAGATTTGTCCAACCCAAAGAATTACAGACCGATAACCTGTCTAAACGCATGTTACAAAGTGTTTACACGCATTTTGTACATGCGGGTGCTCCACGCAGTTGAACCGGTTTACGAACGGATATATGAGCAACGAGGGTCGAAGAGAGGTGTCGCTGGCTGCAAGGAGAACCTGTTGATTGACAGATGTGTCACGCAGGACTCCATGCAGTATAAGCGGAACCTCTCTATGGCCTGGATCGACTACCGCAAGGCATTCGACATGACATCGCATGAGCTCATTGTTCACTTGCTCCGATGTCTTGTGGTACCCGGTCCCGTAGTGAGATGTATTGAAGAACTGATGCCGCTCTGGAGGACTCGCTTTACCATAACATCGGGTAACGATAGAGTCCAAACAGAGTCGGTAACATTCAGAAGAGGAGTATTTCAGGGAGATTCCCTCAGCCCCCTTCTGTTTTGCATCTCACTACTGCCATTATCCGTCTCGCTCCGGAAAACCCGTGGCTACAACTGCGGTACCCCCGGCGACAGGAGGCATAAGGTCACCCATCTATTTTATATGGATGACCTTAAACTTTATGCCTCTGGAGAGAGGGATCTCCAACAGTCCCTTAGGGTGGTACAGGAGTATACGCAGGCTGTCGGTATGCAGTTCGGGTTGGACAAATGCGCACTGATCCATCTCAAGAGAGGACGATGCGGTGACTATGGAGAGGACGCGCAGCTCGTGGACGGAAGCATCTTACACCATCTAGATGCCGGAGAGTCGTACACTTACTTGGGTGTCGAGCAACGCTCCACCCAAGAAGTGAGTGTAGTGAAAAACGCTCTCCGCGGCAAGTATCAGCACCTACTCCGACAGATCTGGTCTTCAGAACTGTCGGGGAAGAACAAGGTGTCTGCTACAAATATGCTTGCCGTTCCGATCCTTCTCTACTCTTTCGGAGTAGTGAAGTGGACTAGAGAAGAGCTGCGTCAACTCGATGTAGTAACCCGCAAGAAGATGCATCTCAATAGGAGCTTGCATCCTAAATCGTCCGTTCCACGGTTATATCTCCCACGACATCGGGGAGGCCGTGGACTCTTGAGCTTGGAGAGTCTCCATAGCAGGATGGTTCTGGAGGGAGCATGTAAGGTCATCAGGAGTTCGGATCCCCTCCTCTGCATGGTCCGAGACCATGAAAATGCAGAGGTAGGAGCTTTTCTCTTTAAGGCAGCACGGAGAGCAGCCGATGAACTTGGTCTCATCTTCGACGTCGAGCGGGTAAACCCTGACTCTGTCACCGAGTTGGAACCCGTTCGACTAAAAGCCCACATTAGAGCTGCAGAACACAACATCCTTCTGCAGCTCCATAAGGATAAGCCATTGCACGGGATCTTCTATAAAAATATAGAAGACCTCGGCTTATCCGAAAGGCTGACCTTCGCCTTCTTAAGGTCAGCTGGGCTGAAGTCTGAGACCGAGGGATTCATAATGGCTTGCCAGGATGGTGTATTTAACACTCTCGTCTATCGACGTCGTGTCATGGGTATGGAGGTCCCTGATGTCAGCTGCAGGGCCTGCCGCAGGGCGCCGGAGACTGTAATGCACTTACTGTCGGCTTGCCCGACATACGCAGTCTCGGCCTATATTCATAGACACAACGCAGCATTACGAGTGCTTTACTATCATCTAAGGCACTCGTATGGGATAGACGAAACACCAGTGCTGCCTTACGTTCCGGGGGATATTGAGTCCGTTGTGGGGAATGAGAAGTGCCTAATTTATTGGAACTACTCGTTTCCCACCGTCAGGCAAATACAAGCCAACAAGCCTGACATAGTACTCCTCGACCACCAACTCAAGACAATGTATGTCGTGGAATTCTCAGCTCCCGCTGAGAGCAACATTGTCTTGAAAGAGGAGGAAAAACGGACAAAATATCGAGATTTGCTCTTCGAACTCCGCAGGCTTTATCCAGGCCATTCTGTTAAAATAGTGGTACTGATTATAGGAGCCCTCGGTGGAATGAGACAGACGCTGCTTTCAGAACTAAAGATCATACCGGCATGCCGAGATTCGGCAGAGATCTTAGCCGGCAGAATGCAGAAGGCTGTCATCCTCGGTTCATTACGTCTACTCAGGGCACACGATTCGCGGACCCGGTAGTCACTCACCCCACGGGCGTGGGGAGTGGCTATTGGTATTACCAGCTCCCCTCTGTGAGGGTCGGAGCCACAGAGTAGGGTGACTGGTTTTTTGTAAAAAAAAAAAAAAAAAAAAAAAAAAAAAAAAAAAAAATAATAATAATGTAATGGAGAGTCTCCATAGCAGGATGGTTCTGGATGGAGCATGTAAGGTCATCAGGAGTTCGGATCCCCTCCTCTGCATGGTCCGAGACCATGAAAATGCAGAGGTAGGAGCTTTTCTCTTTAAGGCAGCACGCAGAGCAGCCGATGAACTTGGTCTCATCTTCGACGTCGAGCGGGTAAACCCCGACTCTGTCACCGAGTTGGAACCCGTTCGACTAAAAGCCCACATTAGAGCTGCAGAACACAACATCCTTCTGCAGCTCCATAAGGATAAGCCATTGCACGGGATCTTCTATAAAAATATAGAAGACCTCGGCTTATCCGAAAGGCTGACCTTCGCCTTCTTAAGGTCAGCTGGGCTGAAGTCTGAGACCGAGGGATTCATAATGGCTTGCCAGGATGGTGTATTTAACACTCTCGTCTATCGACGTCGTGTCATGGGTATGGAGGTCCCTGATGTCAGCTGCAGGGCCTGCCGCAGGGCGCCGGAGACTGTAATGCACTTACTGTCGGCTTGCCCGACTTACGCAGTCTCGGCCTATATTCATAGACACAACGCAGCATTACGAGTGCTTTACTATCATCTAAGGCACTCGTATGGGATAGACGAAACACCAGTGCTGCCTTACGTTCCGGGGGATATTGAGTCCGTTGTGGGGAATGAGAAGTGCCTAATTTATTGGAACTACTCGTTTCCCACCGTCAGGCAAATACAAGCCAACAAGCCTGACATAGTACTCCTCGACCACCAACTCAAGACAATGTATGTCGTGGAATTCTCAGCTCCCGCTGAGAGCAACATTGTCTTGAAAGAGGAGGAAAAACGGACAAAATATCGAGATTTGCTCTTCGAACTCCGCAGGCTTTATCCAGGCCATTCTGTTAAAATAGTGGTACTGATTATAGGAGCCCTCGGTGGAATGAGACAGACGCTGCTTTCAGAACTAAAGATCATACCGGCATGCCGAGATTCGGCAGAGATCTTAGCCGGCAGAATGCAGAAGGCTGTCATCCTCGGTTCATTACGTCTACTCAGGGCACACGATTCGCGGACCCGGTAGTCACTCACCCCACGGGCGTGGGGAGTGGCTATTGGTATTACCAGCTCCCCTCTGTGAGGGTCGGAGCCACAGAGTAGGGTGACTGGTTTTTTGTAAAAAAAAAAAAAAAAAAAAAAAAAAAAAAAAAAAATAATAATAATAATAATAAGCAGGAGGGGCTAACTTCCATCTATTAAGCCTTTGGTGAGTAGCGCCACCACTTACTCCAGCTAGGGGTGCAAAACCGAACCGGCAGCCCTAGTGCACCCGGGAGGGGAAAGCATCTTCCCCTCTGGTGTCGGTCGTGGGCCTGCAGGGCTAACCACCCACAGGCTCTAACCTTTGGTTCCGGCAGGCCGAAGACTGGGCCCCCACGATCGACCCCGTTCGGATAGGGGTCAAGGGCAAGGTGGTGGGGCCCAACCGGATAGACCGCCCGTTGACGACGTTCGCAATGAACAAGGACGCTTTGAGTGGACAGATGAACTGAGGGATGAGCTTCTGCATTGTTATGAAAGCAGTGAGCCCGCGCGGAGGGGGTACATGGCGCGGATGCATGCTCTGTGGTGTGAGAGGCTACCAGAGCATAGCGCCTTCACGCCACAAAATCTGCGTGACTATGTATCCCACCTTCGTAGTAGGGGCTACGTGAGGGCTGCTCCTGGGCCGGTGAATGAGGTGGCCGAAGAGCCGCCACATTCACCGATTGAGGACGTGGCTCTCCTCGTTCCGCCAATACCAGAGGGCCTCAGTACCAGAAGGGGGTTACACCGTCTGAAAACCCCCGGGCCACAAGACCTGGCCAGAGTGGACGCTGAACTTCGTACAGCGCTACCAGAAGAGGCTGACATCTGGCACATAAATTGTGCCGTGTATGCCGCTGCTCAACGCTCGTCTCAGGTGGAGAGGCGAAATACCTCTTCCCCACAGGAGAGAGCGCAGCGGCGCATACAAAAGATGGAAGCCAAGATCCAGTCGGCGAGGCAACACGCATCCCGTATCCAATGTGTGATGGACTATATGGCGGCCAACAGGCCGTTCACGCCTAAAGTGCGTCGATTAGCCGCCAACTTAAGACGCGTCCATCACACACTCAATGAGGCAGTGCTGCGAACCACCAAACAGCACTGTCTCGACAGGATACGGATGCTAGTGACTTGCAAAAAGTCATTAGTGAGGCGGGCGAGGGGGCTTGCGGAAAATAAACTGTTCCGCGAGAAGCCCTCGCGTCTTTTCCAACCACCTCCGCGTGTTGTAGACAATCCGCCGACTGCAGATCAGGTGGAGAACTTCTGGAAAACGCTGTACGAGGAGAGGCCTCCACTCAACCGAGATTCTCCTGCCCTTGCACACTTTGAAGCCTTTTGTCAAAGGCTTCAGCAACCACAGGAAGTGTGCGAACCAATAACCCCAGAAGAGGTTCGTAGGGCTCTTGATGGCTCTAAGAACTTTGCTGCTCCAGGTCCCGATGGGATAAATAACTTTTGGTGGAAAAAGTTATCGAGCACCCACCACCATTTGGCCAGAATATTTAATTCCTGGTTAAATGGGGAGCAGCAAATCCCTTCTTGGGTTGTTGAGGGGCGGACAGTGCTGATCCCCAAGAACGGAGATTTGTCCAACCCAAAGAATTACAGACCGATAACCTGTCTAAACGCATGTTACAAGGTGTTTACACGCATTTTGTACATGCGGGTGCTCCACGCAGTTGAACCGGTTTACGAACGGATATATGAGCAACGAGGGTCGAAGAGAGGTGTCGCTGGCTGCAAGGAGAACCTGTTGATTGACAGATGTGTCACGCAGGACTCCATGCAGTATAAGCGGAACCTCTCTATGGCCTGGATCGACTACCGCAAGGCATTCGACATGACATCGCATGAGCTCATTGTTCACTTGCTCCGATGTCTTGTGGTACCCGGTCCCGTAGTGAGATGTATTGAAGAACTGATGCCGCTCTGGAGGACTCGCTTTACCATAACATCGGGTAACGATAGAGTCCAAACAGAGTCGGTAACATTCAGAAGAGGAGTATTTCAGGGAGATTCCCTCAGCCCCCTTCTGTTTTGCATCTCACTACTGCCATTATCCGTCTCGCTCCGGAAAACCCGTGGCTACAACTGCGGTACCCCCGGCGACAGGAGGCATAAGGTCACCCATCTATTTTATATGGATGACCTTAAACTTTATGCCTCTGGAGAGAGGGATCTCCAACAGTCCCTTAGGGTGGTACAGGAGTATACGCAGGCTGTCGGTATGCAGTTCGGGTTGGACAAATGCGCACTGATCCATCTCAAGAGAGGACGATGCGGTGACTATGGAGAGGACGCGCAGCTCGTGGACGGAAGCATCTTACACCATCTAGATGCCGGAGAGTCGTACACTTACTTGGGTGTCGAGCAACGCTCCACCCAAGAAGTGAGTGTAGTGAAAAACGCTCTCCGCGGCAAGTATCAGCACCTACTCCGACAGATCTGGTCTTCAGAACTGTCGGGGAAGAACAAGGTGTCTGCTACAAATATGCTTGCCGTTCCGATCCTTCTCTACTCTTTCGGAGTAGTGAAGTGGACTAGAGAAGAGCTGCGTCAACTCGATGTAGTAACCCGCAAGAAGATGCATCTCAATAGGAGCTTGCATCCTAAATCGTCCGTTCCACGGTTATATCTCCCACGACATCGGGGAGGCCGTGGACTCTTGAGCTTGGAGAGTCTCCATAGCAGGATGGTTCTGGAGGGAGCATGTAAGGTCATCAGGAGTTCGGATCCCCTCCTCTGCATGGTCCGAGACCATGAAAATGCAGAGGTAGGAGCTTTTCTCTTTAAGGCAGCACGCAGAGCAGCCGATGAACTTGGTCTCATCTTCGACGTCGAGCGGGTAAACCCCGACTCTGTCACCGAGTTGGAACCCGTTCGACTAAAAGCCCACATTAGAGCTGCAGAACACAACATCCTTCTGCAGCTCCATAAGGATAAGCCATTGCACGGGATCTTCTATAAAAATATAGAAGACCTCGGCTTATCCGAAAGGCTGACCTTCGCCTTCTTAAGGTCAGCTGGGCTGAAGTCTGAGACCGAGGGATTCATAATGGCTTGCCAGGATGGTGTATTTAACACTCTCGTCTATCGACGTCGTGTCATGGGTATGGAGGTCCCTGATGTCAGCTGCAGGGCCTGCCGCAGGGCGCCGGAGACTGTAATGCACTTACTGTCGGCTTGCCCGACTTACGCAGTCTCGGCCTATATTCATAGACACAACGCAGCATTACGAGTGCTTTACTATCATCTAAGGCACTCGTATGGGATAGACGAAACACCAGTGCTGCCTTACGTTCCGGAGGATATTGAGTCCGTTGTGGGGAATGAGAAGTGCCTAATTTATTGGAACTACTCGTTTCCCACCGTCAGGCAAATACAAGCCAACAAGCCTGACATAGTACTCCTCGACCACCAACTCAAGACAATGTATGTCGTGGAATTCTCAGCTCCCGCTGAGAGCAACATTGTCTTGAAAGAGGAGGAAAAACGGACAAAATATCGAGATTTGCTCTTCGAACTCCGCAGGCTTTATCCAGGCCATTCTGTTAAAATAGTGGTACTGATTATAGGAGCCCTCGGTGGAATGAGACAGACGCTGCTTTCAGAACTAAAGATCATACCGGCATGCCGAGATTCGGCAGAGATCTTAGCCGGCAGAATGCAGAAGGCTGTCATCCTCGGTTCATTACGTCTACTCAGGGCACACGATTCGCGGACCCGGTAGTCACTCACCCCACGGGCGTGGGGAGTGGCTATTGGTATTACCAGCTCCCCTCTGTGAGGGTCGGAGCCACAGAGTAGGGTGACTGGTTTTTTGTAAAAAAAAAAAAAAAATAATAAGGGGGCGAAAACCGGACCGGCAACCTCCTCGCGGTGCTACCCGGGCAACAGGCAGAGGTAAAATTCTGCCTGGCTGATGTCGGACGTGGGTCTCAGGGCTAACCACCCTGAGATTCCTGACTTGGTTATAAACAGCCAAGAACGGGCCCCTCACAATCGACCCCAGTCGGATGGGGGTCAAGGACATGTGGGAGGGGCCAGACCGGACAGTCCTAATGATGACAACCATGGCAATGTGCAAGGTCGCTTTAGGTGGACGAGGGAACTGCGGGATAATTTGCTGACCTGCTATGAGAGCAGCGAACCTGCGCGTAGAGGATACATGGCACGATTGCACGCACTTTGGTGCGGAATGCATCCAGAGTATCGTGCCTTCTCTCAGCAACATCTGAGAGACCAAGTATCCTTCTTGCGCAGGACAGGTTATCAACGCTTACCCCGTCAGCAAGTAGCTGTACCAGCCGCACAACCACCGCGGCAAAACGCTGACGGGAGACTTCCAGCAGAGTACACCGAAGCCGACTTAAGGACGAGGGTAAGTCTTATCACCAGGACTACCCTAAAGGCCCAAGACCTGGCTAGAATGGACGCGGTCATCGATGAGGACCTCCCAGAGGATGCCGACATCTGGCAAATCAACTCTGCCGTGTACAACGCCGCTAGGCAACTCGTTCCTCGCGAAAGGCAAACCAATGCCTCTAGCGGAATCGAGAAAGCTAAGCGGCGGGTACAAAAAATCGAAGGCAAGATACATTCGGCCAGACAACACGCTTCTCGAACTCAGAGTGTGGTGGAACACATAACATCTGGCAGGGCATTTACGCCTAAAGTCCGGCGAGTGGCAGCCGGACTGAGACGCCAACACCACACTCTGAATCTGACAGTGTTGCTTACCATCAAGCAGCACTGTTTAGATAGGATTCGCACACTGATGGCAATAAAGAAGAAGTTGAACAAGCGGGTGCGAAGTATGGAACAAAATTCAATGTTCCGTACGACTCCCTCCCGCCTGTTCAAGGAGCCACAGCGTGTTGTCGATAATCCGCCGAATGTAGAAGATGTCGAAAGATTCTGGAAGGGAATCTACGAAACGACGCGTCCATTCAACAGCAGCACTCCAGCAATAGCACACTTCGAGGCTCTGTGTAACAGAACCTTTGGAGAGCAAGACGAAGTGTGTCCGGCGATCAGTACGGAGGAAGTCCAACAGGCACTTGTTGGTACCAAGAACTTCGCTGCTCCTGGCTCAGACGGCATTAACAACTGGTGGTGGAAGAAATTTCCATCCACCCACCGTCGTCTGGCGCGGGTTTTCAACTCTTGGTTGAACGAGGGGCAGCAGATTCCGGACTGGTTTGTCGAAGGACGTACTGTGTTAATCCCCAAGAAGGGAGATCTGTCCGATCCGAGAAACTATAGGCCAATCACATGTCTGAACTCCTGCTACAAGGTATTTACACGTATCTTGTACGCTAGGACACTACGGCATGTTGATCCGGTCTTTCAGCAGATAAATGAGCAACGTGGTGCGAAGAAAGGCATGGCAGGCTGCAAGGATAACCTGCTGATAGACCGCTGTATTACACAGGACTCTGTGCAATATAAGCGGAATCTATCTATGGCCTGGATTGACTACCGTAAGGCATTTGACACAACATCACATGAGCTCTTGTTACATTTGCTCCAATGTCTTGCGGTAGCAGCACCACTAGTGAGATGCATAGAACAACTGCTGCCGCTCTGGAAAACTCGCTTCACCATAACATCCGGTGCACAGCGGGTTACCACAGAGCAGGTAGCATTCAGGAGAGGAGTATTCCAAGGGGACTCCTTGAGTCCTCTCCTCTTCTGCATCTCACTGTTGCCTTTATCTGTTGAACTCCGCCAAGTCCGCGGATACCAATGCGGTCCACCCAGCAACCGGAGGCATAAGGTCACCCATTTATTCTACATGGATGACCTTAAACTCTACGCCTCCGGAGAGCAGGAACTGCAAAATGCTCTAAGGGTGGTCGAACGGTATACGCTGGCTATTGGAATGGAATTCGGATTGGACAAGTGTGCAGTCGTCCACCTCAAGAGAGGACGATGCGGGGACTTTGCTGAAGAGGCGCAGCTCGCAGACGGAAGCATCTTGCGACATCTAGATGCCGGAGAGACTTACACATACCTGGGTGTGCAACAACATCACATCCAGGATGTGCAACAAATTAAGGAATCTCTCCGCGGCAAGTACAGAGGCCTACTCCGAAAGATTTGGTCATCCGAACTTTCGGGGAAAAACAAGGTGTCTGCCACTAATATGCTTGCCGTTCCTGTTCTGCTCTACTCCTTTGGAGTAGTGAGATGGACTGTAGATGAGCTGCGTCAGTTAGATAGAGGTACCCGCAAGATGATGAATATCCATAGGAGCATTCATCCAAAATCGTCCGTTCCTCGTGTGTACCTCCCACGTCATCGGGGGGGCCGAGGACTCTTGAGTTTGGAGTGCATGCATGGCCGGGTAGTCCTGAGTATAGCATGTAACGTCCTTAGGAGCTCAGACCCTCTCCTGCAATTAGTGAGAAATCATGAAAATGCAGGAGTGGGAGCAGGATTATTCAAGGCAGCAAAGAGAGTCGCAGATGAACTCGGTCTCGTATTCGACATCAGGCGAGGAGGCCGGCGAGGTGCCGACCCAGAGTCGGTCACTGAGCTTCCGCCAAATCGCCTGAAAGCCCAGATTAAAGCCGCTGAACAGGAGAATCTGTTTAGACGGCACGTCGATAAATCCATGCACGGTGTATTCTATAAGAACATAGAAACGCTGGGTTTATCGACCAAGCTGACGTTCGCCTTTTTAAGATCAGCTGGGCTTAAGTCGGAGACCGAGGGATTCATTGTGGCCTGCCAGGATGGTGTTATTAACACCTTGGTCTACCGAAGCCGTGTGATGGGTGTAGGGGTTCCTGATACCAGCTGCAGGACCTGCCATCAGTCGCCGGAATCGCTCATGCATTTACTGTCTGCATGCCCGGTATATGCGATTTCGGCCTACATCCATCGCCATAACGCGGCATTACGAGTGCTTTACTACCATCTACGGCACTCGTACGGGGTAGACCAAACACCAGTGCTGCCTTACATCCCCGGAGATATTGAGTCCGTTGTCGAGAACGAGAGGTGCAGGATATACTGGAACTACTCGTTCCCGACCGTCAGGCTAATTCAAGCTAATAAGCCTGACATAGTACTCCTCGATCATCAGCAGAAGGCGATATACATCATCGAGTTTTCAGCTCCGGCTGAAACAAACATCGTCTTGAAAGAGGAGGAAAAACGGGCTAAGTATCGCGATCTCCGGTATGAGCTCCTAGTGCTGTATCCAGGCTACTCGGTCAAGTTGGTAGTCCTTATAATCGGTGTACTTGGAGGTATGAAGCCCACGCTGCTCTCGGAATTACGAACAATACCGGCCTGTCAACATTCGGCCGAATGGCTGGCAGGCCAGATGCAGAAAGCTGTTATCCTGGGTTCTCTTCGTTTACTTAGGGCACACGATTTAGGAACCTACGGTCGCTAACTCTGCAGGTTGCAGGGAGTGGTCGTAGTGAATTCGCTGGCGCTTCTTCCGTGAGAATGTCGGAGACACGGCAGAACTGACCAGCATCGCTCTCGGGAAAAAAAAAAAAATAATAATAATAATAATAGGCTGACCTTCGCCTTCTTAAGGTCAGCTGGGCTGAAGTCTGAGACCGAGGGATTCATAATGGCTTGCCAGGATGGTGTATTTAACACTCTCGTCTATCGACGTCGTGTCATGGGTATGGAGGTCCCTGATGTCAGCTGCAGGGCCTGCCGCAGGGCGCCGGAGACTGTAATGCACTTACTGTCGGCTTGCCCGACTTACGCAGTCTCGGCCTATATTCATAGACACAACGCAGCATTACGAGTGCTTTACTATCATCTAAGGCACTCGTATGGGATAGACGAAACACCAGTGCTGCCTTACGTTCCGGGGGATATTGAGTCCGTTGTGGGGAATGAGAAGTGCCTAATTTATTGGAACTACTCGTTTCCCACCGTCAGGCAAATACAAGCCAACAAGCCTGACATAGTACTCCTCGACCACCAACTCAAGACAATGTATGTCGTGGAATTCTCAGCTCCCGCTGAGAGCAACATTGTCTTGAAAGAGGAGGAAAAACGGACAAAATATCGAGATTTGCTCTTCGAACTCCGCAGGCTTTATCCAGGCCATTCTGTTAAAATAGTGGTACTGATTATAGGAGCCCTCGGTGGAATGAGACAGACGCTGCTTTCAGAACTAAAGATCATACCGGCATGCCGAGATTCGGCAGAGATCTTAGCCGGCAGAATGCAGAAGGCTGTCATCCTCGGTTCATTACGTCTACTCAGGGCACACGATTCGCGGACCCGGTAGTCACTCACCCCACGGGCGTGGGGAGTGGCTATTGGTATTACCAGCTCCCCTCTGTGAGGGTCGGAGCCACAGAGTAGGGTGACTGGTTTTTTGTAAAAAAAAAAAAAAAAAAAAAAAATAATAATAATAATCGCTGTACGAGGAGAGGCTTCCACTCAACCGAGATTCTCCGGCCCTTGCACACTTTGAAGCCTTTTGTCAAAGGCTTCAGCAACCACAGGAAGTGTGCGAACCAATAACCCCAGAAGAGGTTCGTAGGGCTCTTGATGGCTCTAAGAACTTTGCTGCTCCAGGTCCCGATGGGATAAATAACTTTTGGTGGAAAAAGTTATCGAGCACCCACCACCATTTGGCCAGAATTTTTAATTCCTGGTTAAATGGGGAGCAGCAAATCCCTTCTTGGGTTGTTGAGGGGCGGACAGTGCTGATCCCCAAGAACGGAGATTTGTCCAACCCAAAGAATTACAGACCGATAACCTGTCTAAACGCATGTTACAAGGCGTTTACACGCATTTTGTACATGCGGGTGCTCCACGCAGTTGAACCGGTTTACGAACGGATATATGAGCAACGAGGGTCGAAGAGAGGTGTCGCTGGCTGCAAGGAGAACCTGTTGATTGACAGATGTGTCACGCAGGACTCCATGCAGTATAAGCGGAACCTCTCTATGGCCTGGATCGACTACCGCAAGGCATTCGACATGACATCGCATGAGCTCATTGTTCACTTGCTCCGATGTCTTGTGGTACCCGGTCCCGTAGTGAGATGTATTGAAGAACTGATGCCGCTCTGGAGGACTCGCTTTACCATAACATCGGGTAACGATAGAGTCCAAACAGAGTCGGTAACATTCAGAAGAGGAGTATTTCAGGGAGATTCCCTCAGCCCCCTTCTGTTTTGCATCTCACTACTGCCATTATCCGTCTCGCTCCGGAAAACCCGTGGCTACAACTGCGGTACCCCCGGCGACAGGAGGCATAAGGTCACCCATCTATTTTATATGGATGACCTTAAACTCTATGCCTCTGGAGAGAGGGATCTCCAACAGTCCCTTAGGGTGGTACAGGAGTATACGCAGGCTGTCGGTATGCAGTTCGGGTTGGACAAATGCGCACTGATCCATCTCAAGAGAGGACGATGCGGTGACTATGGAGAGGACGCGCAGCTCGTGGACGGAAGCATCTTACACCATCTAGATGCCGGAGAGTCGTATACTTACTTGGGTGTCGAGCAACGCTCCACCCAAGAAGTGAGTGTAGTGAAAAACGCTCTCCGCGGCAAGTATCAGCACCTACTCCGACAGATCTGGTCTTCAGAACTGTCGGGGAAGAACAAGGTGTCTGCTACAAATATGCTTGCCGTTCCGATCCTTCTCTACTCTTTCGGAGTAGTGAAGTGGACTAGAGAAGAGCTGCGTCAACTCGATGTAGTAACCCGCAAGAAGATGCATCTCAATAGGAGCTTGCATCCTAAATCGTCCGTTCCACGGTTATATCTCCCACGACATCGGGGAGGCCGTGGACTCTTGAGCTTGGAGAGTCTCCATAGCAGGATGGTTCTGGAGGGAGCATGTAAGGTCATCAGGAGTTCGGATCCCCTCCTCTGCATGGTCCGAGACCATGAAAATGCAGAGGTAGGAGCTTTTCTCTTTAAGGCAGCACGCAGAGCAGCCGATGAACTTGGTCTCATCTTCGACGTCGAGCGGGTAAACCCCGACTCTGTCACCGAGTTGGAACCCGTTCGACTAAAAGCCCACATTAGAGCTGCAGAACACAACATCCTTCTGCAGCTCCATAAGGATAAGCCATTGCACGGGATCTTCTATAAAAATATAGAAGACCTCGGCTTATCCGAAAGGCTGACCTTCGCCTTCTTAAGGTCAGCTGGGCTGAAGTCTGAGACCGAGGGATTCATAATGGCTTACCAGGATGGTGTATTTAACACTCTCGTCTATCGACGTCGTGTCATGGGTATGGAGGTCCCTGATGTCAGCTGCAGGGCGCCGGAGACTGTAAAGCACTTACTGTCGGCTTGCCCGACATACGCAGTCTCGGCCTATATTCATAGACACAACGCAGCATTACGAGTGCTTTACTATCATCTAAGGCACTCGTATGGGATAGACGAAACACGAGTGCTGCCTTACGTTCCGAGGGATATTGAGTCCGTTGTGGGGAATGAGAAGTGCCTAATTTATTGGAACTACTCGTTTCCCACCGTCAGGCAAATACAAGCCAACAAGCCTGACATAGTACTCCTCGACCACCAACTCAAGACAATGTATGTCGTGGAATTCTCAGCTCCCGCTGAGAGCAACATTGTCTTGAAAGAGGAGGAAAAACGGACAAAATATCGAGATTTGCTCTTCGAACTCCGCAGGCTTTATCCAGGCCATTCTGTTAAAATAGTGGTAGTGATTATAGGAGCCCTCGGTGGAATGAGACAGACGCTGCTTTCAGAACTAAAGATCATACCGGCATGCCGAGATTCGGCAGAGATCTTAGCCGGCAGAATGCAGAAGGCTGTCACCCTCGGTTCATTACGTCTACTCAGGGCACACGATTCGCGGACCCGGTAGTCACTCACCCCACGGGCGTGGGGAGTGGCTATTGGTATTACCAGCTCCCCTCTGTGAGGGTCGGAGCCACAGAGTAGGGTGACTGGTTTTTTGTAAAAAAAAAAAAAAAAATATATACATATATGTTATATTAGAAATATACTATGATATATAATATCACCGAGACAGGCTTAACCTTCTCAAACATATCATGTTACAAATTGCGCAACAGCTCTTCTCTAATAACCGCTCACGTTGGCTAAGCTTAATGTTTCTTTCTTGGTAATCCCTTACCATGCTGAATTGCCAATTTAATGTTCTTTGTTCTCTTATGTTATAAATACAACCAACAGACATTTGTACCTTCAGTCATATACTCATTTTCGACCTAATACATTCTAAATTTATTATTGTTCATTATTGTACCTAGAGTCAAGCTTGACTCCCAAGTAAATAAAGTTTTTAAAAAGTGATTTCTACAATCCATTATCTAACATTGGCGCAGTCGGTAGGATCTGAAAAACACCCTGTAACCCAGAGGTGGTGGATTTCAATCCTTCAATCAGCAAAGAATCTACGAGAAACAAGAAAAATACAATTTCAAGCAGACAAGCAACGTCTCAAAAAGCTCACAAGAAGCATCATATACACATCGAGAAATAATTAGCAAGTAAGAAACATTCCTGGCCCCTGAAAGTCGGTGTCTTCGGCACTTGGAACACGTCACCGTGGATAGGAACACCTAGTGATACCCCTGACGGTACATCCCAGTGTAGCAACGCTTACGAAACCGCATTCGACCTTCCATCTGGACCCCAGGCATGAAGATAGTAATGTAAGTAATTTAAGAATCATCTCGATTTATTTTCTATTTCAAACTGCACTAAACATTTATATTTTATCATTCGTACATTGCATTCACATTTGCATTAAACCCACGACAGTTCTGCAATCTAATTTAGTTGAATATATTATCTAAATATCGTATTACTTTAGCCGATATTTTATTTTATTTTAACACATAAATATTTTCATTGCAATCAATATATTAATTTGACATATATCAAGTTTAATCTTTATCTTGTAACGTTTTTATTGCAATTTAATACTACTACTACTAATAAAGGTTAACGTATTGTTTATACCATATGACTATAATATCTGAATAAGTGCAAATACCATCGCAAAAATAATTTGTTACATACTTTATACAGAAAAGAATACAATTTCGTTTCCTTTTATTCATTATTATTGCCAGTGGCGTACTCTTGGACCTTTTACAATTAATTTTTATTATTTTTTGTGTGTACCAAATTAATTTTTGTTTGTTTATCTGAAATTTATATACAAATCTTAATAATACAAAATGGCGAACCAACCAAATACTACAGCAAATAATACCAATAACGCTGACGAAACCCTTACCATAGAACCCTACAGGTTAAGTCAGATTTTCTCAATAGTTCCAGAGTTCGACGGGAACCCCATTTTCCTACAAACCTTTATTTCCGCGTGTGTTTTCGCGAACGGAATGTCTATAGAGGATCAGCGTATTTTACTTACTCTACACATAAAAAATAAACTTCGGGGAAAAGCTGCCGAATTAATAAATTCGAGGAACCCTGCCACTTGAGCAGAAATTAAAAGCCTACTTGAGGCCCACTTCGGTGATTCACGCGACTTGACAGCCCTTATACAGGACTTACAACGGATTCACCAACTACCTAATGAAACTGCCCTGACATTCGTATCTCGTTTACAAACACATAATGCCAAAATGCACGCTGCTGTGCAAAAACAGACTTTGACGTTGGAAGAAAAGACAGCCCAATCATCCCTAATTGAAACCATGACTCTAACAACACTACTTACCGGACTAGAACCCAAACTTGGACAAATAATCCGTGCCGGAAATCCCAGCGACATGCTAGAAGCAATCAATAGAATCAAACGCGAACTCCAACTGTCCTACTTCGAGTCACAAAACTTCCCAAAACAAACTATCAACAAAAACCCCATCCAGAACCAACAGAGGCGTCTCAACTCCCAACAATTCTGTAATTTTTGCAAACGTAACGGGCACAATTTTAATGAGTGCCGTACAAGACTACAATTCTCACAACAAAATCAGAACTTTAGACAAAACAATTTTGCCAGTCCTCCACAATTTTCTAGACCGAATTTCCAAAATTCTCCCAACCAGCAATATCAAAGAAATTTCACGCCGCAACAAGATTTTCAACAGAATAGGCCTTCTGTAATAAGACCTAATCCGAACTTTCAGAGATCCCCAAATCAACAAAATTCAAATTTCAATCCTAACTTTAACAGACAAAACCCGCAGAGAACACATCACGTTAATTTTGACAATCATTTCGACTCTCAAAATTATGATACTAATTTTTACAATGAAACTGATAATTTCAGTGACCCGCAATTCCATAACTTCGGAAACTATCAAACTAATTCTAGCCTTGATAATATGGCAAACATGCCACAAATAAATTATGAAGATTACCCCCATTTTCCGCAAAATAACGACGATAACATGCCATACCAAAATGAGAATTATACAGCTAATTCTCAGATGTCGCAGGATTATACTGCTAATCCTCAGGATTTTCCATTAGGCCCGGAGTATTCAATGAATACTCCAACCCAAGAAATAAATTTCGAAGTGGACCAAATGTCCAACCAAATCCAAACATTAAACCTGAACGACAATTACAACCCCCTACTGAATTTCTCAGACCAGAACTTCGCTTAAATTGGCCTACACACACACTATTGACCGTGAATTCTAGTAATCTTTATTTCATAAATGACATTTCGAACAAATTTAAACTCTTAATTGATACTGGCGCAGGTATTTCGATTTTTAAACATAAGACAGCGGAAAATTTTAAAAATAGATCTCCAGAAAACGCGATTATACAAGGCATAACCGACGAAAAAATTAAAATTAGCGAATCTGTTCTTATACCATTTAACGCACGCGACCCGCACAGAGTCTATATTCACGACTTGGACATAGGCTTTGACGGATTATTAGGTGCCGATTTCATGGAACACTACGAATGTAGAATAGATTTCAAAACCAGGCAACTAATTACAAATTTTAAAACATTGCCCATCTTCAAAGTAACTGACGATTCTCCAACACCCGAAATCAACAAAATCCGACAAAATTATAATTCTAGCCAAAATACTATCCAAATTGACGGTCGCACGGAAAAGGTTTACAAACTAAAATGCAATCTTAGAAACACTGACGCTGTACTGTCAGCGCAGGAAAACGAAAAAGTTCGTTTGCCTAATGCTCTTGTTAGGGTAAACGAAAATGGAGAATTTTTGACAACCGTAATTAATGCAAACGCCATTCCGAAAATTATAAATTTTTCTAATCTAAAATTAGAACCATTGCAAAAATTTAAATCGATTTTTAATTTAAATGTTCAAAATTCCGACTCACACATACAGACCGACAGATCATCTGAAATTATTAACCAGTTACGTTTAGATCATCTAAACTACGAGGAAAGTGAACTAATTACACAACTTTGCCTAGACTTTTCTGAAATATTTTACCTGGAAGGAGACAACTTGACTTTCACTAACGAGATTAAACATTCAATCGACACTAATAATTCTAAACCTGTATTTACAAAATCGTATCGCTACCCTCAATGCCATAAACAAGAAGTCAAAACACAAGTTTCTAAAATGCTGGACCAAGGCATAATCAGACCTTCAATTTCTCCCTGGTCATCTCCCGTTTGGGTTGTACCCAAAAAACTCGATGCCTCTGGCAAACAAAAATGGCGAGTCGTAGTAGATTACAGGAAATTAAACGAATTGACTATTGACGATAAATACCCTCTCCCAAATATTTCTGACCTTTTAGACCAACTAGGCAAATGCCAATATTTTACCACACTAGACTTAGCTTCCGGATTCCACCAAATAGAAACTGACGCGAAAGACATTCAAAAGACTGCTTTCACAGTCGAAAACGGTCATTTCGAATTCGTTAGAATGCCATTCGGTTTAAAGAATGCTCCATCAACGTTTCAAAGAGTGATGGATAATATCTTGTTAGGAATCCAGAATGAACGCTGCCTTGTTTACATGGACGACATTATCATTTACTCCCCTACTATTCACGATCATATTTCCCGACTGACAGAAGTATTCAAACGCCTAAGGAAAGCTAATCTCAAAATTCAACCCGACAAGTGCGAGTTTTTACGCAAAGAAGTCGCTTATCTAGGACATCTTATAACAAAAGACGGTGTCAAGCCAAATCCCAGTAAAGTAGAAGCCATTTTAAACTTTCCTCATCCCAAAAATCAAAAGGACATTAAATCTTTCTTAGGTTTAGCGGGCCATTATAGACGCTTTATTCCAAATTTCTCTAAGATTTCAAAGCCCCTGACCAAGCTACTACAAAAAGACACTCCCTTTAACTTTGACAATGATTGTATGAATTCGTTCGACAACTTAAAGCAAACATTGACGACGACTCCGATATTAATATATCCTAATTTTGATGAGCCTTTCATCCTAACTACCGACGCGAGCGCATTCGCCATCGGATCGGTACTCTCTCAGGGAAATATAGGCAAAGATCTACCAATTGCATACGCTTCCCGAACTTTATGCGGTGCGGAAACAAAGTATTCCACCATTGAAAGGGAATTATTGGCCATAGTATGGTCGGTAAAACACTTTAGATCATATTTATTCGGTAGAAAGTTCAAACTAGTCACCGACCACCGACCACTTACCTGGTTATTCTCAATAAAAGACCCAGGAAGTAGACTTGCCCGCTGGCGACTCAAACTGGAGGAATACGACTACGAAATCGTTTACAAGCCCGGAAAAATCAATAAAAATGCCGATGCCCTCTCTAGAATCAAAATAAACCATTTTTCCAAATGTTCTAAATTCCATTCCAAAATCTTAGCCGCGAATGAGGACACAGACGATGACGGAAATCCAGACAATGACGATGAAATCACAAACGAACAAATAATTCAAGAATTTAATACTTTCTCCCGACTATACAAGACCAAATCTTTAATTGACTACTCTAAAATTCAAACTTCGAATAAACAACTCCTGGACCGAGAAACCAAACACATCATAACTTTCTTTCAACAAAATAACCTAAGAGATTTTCATCACCAAATTATTGACGACATTTTCGAGGAAAACCCTGAATTTTACGACGACAAAATAAATATTCTCTCTAGTAAATCGGTTAGACATAGGAAATACTATATCATTCCTCTACCCTTTGACCCTGAATCTGTAGTAGAACATTTGTTCTTAGCAATATACAAAAATCAAAATGAATTAGATCTTTCTAATACTTATCATGTCGAAAATAACTTAGACCTCCCCATACTCGAAATTCTGTCATTTATCTTCGCAGAAAAGGACCTAAAGCTCATTATCTGTCAAAACTTAGTACAAATACCTGACGAAGACCAAAGACCGATAATTCTTGACCAAAACCATACCGGCAAAAACAACCTACATCGCGGAATAAACGAGACTATGCGTAGGATCAAAAATAAATACAATTGGCAAGGACTAACCAAAGATGTTGAAAATTTCATAAAAAATTGCGAAATTTGTCAACGGACTAAAGTTTGCCGAAAAAATCTTAACAACCCTCTAGTAATCACTGAAACTCCGAGGACGCCTTTCGAAAGAATTAACATCGACCTATTCGAATTTCCTACACGAAATTACGCTCTAACTATCCGCGACGAACTTACAAAATTCACACAAGCCTATGCAGTACCGGATAAAAGCGCAAAATCTGTGGTAAATACCCTATTGTTATATTTTCAACATTACGGTACCCCACTGAGGATTCACTGTGATTACGGCGGTGAATTCGACAACAACTTACTAAAAGACCTCTGTACCCTCTACGATATAAAATTGACATATTCTAGCGTAGGACATCCCCAATCTAACGGTTCTATAGAACGCTTTCATGCTACCTTAGCCGAAATGATCAGAATTCACAAAACCGAAAACCCAAATGAACATCCTTTTACCATATTGCCGTATGCAGTAATATGCTACAATAATTCGGTTAATAAAACGCATGGTTTTACGCCATACGAACTGATCTTTGGACACACAGCTAATAGACCACCAGAGACCCTGTACAACCAAAAAGACCTAATAACTAAATATGTTAGGGACTTAAATAATAGGATATCCCACTATTACCAAATTGCACGCAGTCGGACTGAAGCGCAAAAACAAAAAGCTAAAGTCAGATTCGACAGAAATATCCCAGAAAATCGCCCCACGTATAACGTTGGAGGCGAAGTATATGTAAAGGAATCCCAAATCAAAAGCAAGTCACAAAATAAATTCAACGGCCCTTTCGAGATCAAAGAAATTTTCCAAAATTCTGCCACTTTGTTAAATCCCGAGACAAATCAAACAAGTAAAGTAAATTTTGATAGAATGAAACCATATACTGAAGATTAAAATTTATTTTCAGGTTTCTACTGCTGTTCGGATCAGCATTTTCTCAATACGAAATAACACCAATAAACAATACTATCGGTGTTTACTATCACAAAGACACGGACATTGTCATCTCACACAAGAAATGGACATTACTCGTACATAAAAATATATCGACCTTAAAGACAGCTCTTGACAGAAACGACAAAATTTTACAGACAATCCTTACTACCCTTGACCCAGCATACAAAAACATGAACGAATTCGCGAGTGAGGTTAAAACGCATTTAAGCCTCCTAAGCCAAATCTCAAAATCCATACAAACTAAATTTGACGAAATACATCTCGACACGAAACGCTACAAACGCGGAATCATAAACGGAATTGGTTCAATATTCAAAGCAATTACCGGAAATTTAGACGCAGAAGACGGTAAATACTACTCTGACTGTATCAATAAATTAAACCAAGACGAACGTCAGATAGAAAATTTGATGAAAAATCAAATATCAGTTACAAATTCAGTTATTAAAAATTTTAACACGACAATTCAAAAACTACTAATAGACGAGGAGACATTCAACAAAGACATAAAAGAAATCGAATACGCAATCTTAGACATTACGTATAACGTACGAGCAGTTGAAACAAAATTAAAATTCTTGGAAATTTGTGAACAACTCATGGCGAGCTACCTATTTATAGAGGACAACCTCAACGATATTTTAAATTCGATCACTTTCGCGAGACTCAAAGTAATTCATACGTCTATCATTAATCCCCAAGATTTGGTAAACTCATTGCAGGAAATTTCACAAAACCTACAAAAGAACAATTTGCCACTCCCAATTAAACTTTCAAAAATTGCACAGTATTTAGATATTATTGAATTAAAAGCTTTCCAAATGAACTCAGAATTAGTATTTGTATTAGATATACCCCTAGTAGACCCTCAAACGTACTCCGTTTTCCAATTATACCCCATTCCTATCTTAGATAGTAGAACTGGTCTGTATCATATTTTGTCAACTTCTCAAAAATATATCGCGAGAGATGATGATTCTTTGATGTACATACCCATTGCTGACCTCAGAGAATGCAAGCCACTCCATACCAATACTAAATTATGTCCAAATTTGTTTGCATATCCAATTGACAACAACGCCATATGCGAAACCCGCCTTTTCAAGGATCTACAAACTCTACCAGAAAACTGTCAAACGTCAACTATCATCGGCCAAGGATACAACATCCAAAAACTAGACGAAAACGTGTGGATGATCGTCAATACAGAGCCACTAAAGATGACTATCAATTGCCCGAAAGAGACCCCAAAAACCGACACCATCCTCAAAAATTGTATAATTAAATTACAACCAAATTGCTACGCCTTCATAGGTATCACGAAGATCCAAGCCAGCTCAGGCGAAACGACAGACGTGAAGAACGACGCTCACCCTATACAAATCCCGTTCGAGTGTTGCAACCAGGTTCCGGACAAAGTTCGAGTGCCCAACCTGAAACCACTAAAACTAAGTGATCTGAACACCGAAGACCTCGATGTCGCCAGACACCAACTAGACCAATATTCAAAAGACTTAGACGACCTAATCAAGGAACCTTTCATCACGAGACACATTTCTTGGTTTACCTATCTTACCATAGTGCTAATTTTCGGACTCTTATTCTTGTATCTATTCTGTAAGTGTAAAGCAAGAAGACGAAGACTAGCCATCAACGTTTCCACGACTCCTCCATCTCCACCAAGGCCTAGTGAACCCCTCAGGACAATCACTAGCCTGTTTCATCAACGAAGACGACCTACCTTAAGAAGAGAAGACAACGAAGCCGAAGACATAGAACTTAACTAAAGACAAACTGTTTTGTGCCTTTTTACTGACTTTTAGTGCTAGACTCTTCAGTGAATTTCATTTCATTTGTTTAATCATTATACTTCATTATTTTTCTATCCTTTGTTAATTTCAATTTTATTAACATTTTTACGTTATTTTCATTTAAACTTATCATACTCATATTTTATGCTTTTATATTAAAGCTATATTTTAACCTTGGGAATATTTTACCCCATTTTAAGACAAACTTATTATGTTTGTATTTTACGCTTTCTTGCTAAAGCTATACTTTAACTCTAACATTTTTATGTTATTTTACTTTATGAATCAAGCTTATTGTGCTTGCATTTCATATTCATATTTTAGACACTAAGGTTATACTCTGTATTTTAAACTTTACGACTTAACATTTTTGTACTCTTTATATTTTTCCAAATTGTACCATTACCTTTTATATACATTTTATATTCATTTCAAAAGTTGCTGCATAAAACACCAACTTTTTTATAAGGGGGAAGCTGTTATATTAGAAATATACTATGATATATAATATCACCGAGACAGGCTTAACCTTCTCAAACATATCATGTTACAAATTGCGCAACAGCTCTTCTCTAATAACCGCTCACGTTGGCTGAGCTTAATGTTTCTTTCTTGGTAATCCCTTACCATGCTGAATTGCCAATTTAATGTTCTTTGTTCTCTTATGTTATAAATACAACCAACAGACATTTGTACCTTCAGTCATATACTCATTTTCGACCTAATACATTCTAAATTTATTATTGTTCATTATTGTACCTAGAGTCAAGCTTGACTCCCAAGTAAATAAAGTTTTTAAAAAGTGATTTCTACAATCCATTATCTAACATATATATAATAATATTTGCTTCATTCAGGTCTATTTTAGCAAGGCAGTTCTTGATTGTAAGTATTATTTTTTCATATAATTCCAACATGTCTTCAAAATCCATCGTCTTATTTTCCCATTCCTCCTGAAAGTGTCTAATAACAAATGCAGGTTTTTGAATTAGTTCCTTGTGGGCTATATCTCGTAGTAGTTGTTTAAAATTGTTTTTGTTCGGTTGCCACTTGCACTCATAGGAATTGAAAATTTCTAATACTTCATCTTCATCAACTTTTCAAAATTTCCTAATGCTTGCTCAAGAGTTTTATGGTCAGTGTCACATAAAACAAAAAAAATCTTTTATCAAATCTTCATCGAGAACGTTAATATTGAAGCAAGTTTTCAAGGAAACTGAACTTAATTTAATTAGTAAGTATTTTTCCATATTAAATCCTCTCAAAAATTTTTTTGCAATGGCTCTCCACTGACAATGGCCAAAGTCATGTCTAATATACGGTACTTTCATTGTAATCCCAAACGTGCATTTTTCATAAAAGGTGTTCCAAAATTCCGACAAAACATCTCTCCAAACCCCACCGAAATCTTCTGCTAATTCCCTTTCGCCTGTAGGAAGAATGAGTTCCAATTTAAAATGGCCCACGTCAAAGGAATCTTGCTCAGAGACTTTTATCAAGTCATCGAAAATGTTACTTCTGTGTAGAATGAGTATTTGATTTTTTAAAGTATTCTCGGTAGCTTCATAAAGTTCAGGAAATTCAAAAGAATGGGTAACCTAAAAGAAATTAATTTTAAAATATAAATGTTTAAAGAAGGCGTAGAAGGGACACGTTTATTTTTTTTATTTACGTCGTGATAGTATAATTGCAAGTTTAAAGTTGCAATTATAAAGTGTTAAGTGTAGAAAAGGGGGCTAAAACAATAAATCCGTTTTACACCAAAATTACGTTTTATTCGGATAACCTAACATGAACAGTTCGCTAGTTTAGTATCGAATGATCTCACTCTTCTTAAAAATATGTCAATAGCTTATTCATTAGAAATATTGGATTGTTTATGTTTCAAGCACGCTTAGATATGCCAACGGGCGCCGACATCCACCATAGGCGCCGAATTTATTTAACAGTCGGCTAATCCTGACGTAGGAGCGTCCTCGCGATTTCATCCTCTGTGTTTGTCCCCCTTTTTTTTTGAGTCGTCCACCACACGCATCTCACATGTATCCTATTGGAAGCACAGTATCCGGTGCAGCTTTGCGCCTGTGGCAATATTCATCTTCTGTAGTACACTAGACTACCATGTTGAAGGGCATTATCCTCTTTTCTAGCTGAGCTGGGTGGCATAGGTGATTACACCCTCGAATAGTATGTTCGATGATACACTGGACCGTAACAGAAGTACACTGAACTTCTACGTGGTACACTGGACCATCAATACTTCTAAATAGTACACTAGACTATTCCACGGTACACTGGACCGTAGTTGGAATATCACAAGGGACTCTTCCAACATTCACAGGTTCACTGGACCTATCGCAGCACACTGGGCTGAGCTACTCACGTTGCAAGTGCACTGGATCTGTGGTAGCGCACTGGGCTACTCTGCTTACGATGCAGGTACACTATAGACCTGTGGTAGTGCACTGGGCTGCCTATGACATTAGAACATCAGAAACACAAAGACGTCTTTAATTACAAACTTTTTATTCTAAACCAAAAACAACTTATACTGCTACCACTATCGGCACGTTATGGCTCTACTTTATACAGAGTCTAATTGTGGTTTAAATAATCTGAAGCGATCACTGGCCACTATTCCTTTGAAACGTCGTTTGGCTTTGGAAAATGACGCTACTCTATAACGATCATTTCCCACCACTTCTAGTATTTGTACGGGACCAATATATTTTAGGACCAATTTTCCACTCTTTAAGCCTTTGACCAATAATTTGCGTTCTACTAACACTACATCTCCTACTTTATATTGTTTGGCGTCTACTCGTCGAGTGTCGTAAGACTTTTTCATTCTTTTGGCTGCTAAATCACAACGTCTCTTTGCCTCTACCCTGGCTTTCTCAAGGTTTATTCTTTTTCTGCACTTTAACCTGACCTCATTTTTCATTTCTGGAGTAAATCGATAAAGGAGTTCACTTGGAGCCATACCCGTAGTCGCATTTACTGTGGAATTAATGCCTCGCTGGACTTTAACTAATTCCTTGTCCCACTTATCATGCTCGCCCTCGATGGTAGCTGTTAATGACTCTAGTATTGTTCTGTTTGTGCGTTCTACTTGTCCGTTACTTCGAGGTGACGCTATAGCGGTTTTTACATGATTAATTGAATAATTTTCACAGAATTCTTTAAATTCGCGACAATCGAATGCCTTGCCTCTATCTGTAGTAATTCTTTTTGGTGGGTGCACCAGTTTGATTAACTGATCTAATTTTTGACAGGCATATTTACTGGTAGCATCAGGTACTGCTTCTACCCAAACAAATTTGGTAAAACCATCTATTATTGTTAAAATTTGTTTATTACCCGATTCTGTTTCACAAAACGGGCCTAGGTGATCCACGTGTAGCGTGTGGAACGGTTCTGCTATTTTATCTATCGGATGTAACTTTCCTTGCCTTTTACCAGTGTGTCCTTTGGACGACATACATGCAATACAATTACTAACGAATTTCTTTACAAAACATTTCATGTCATTAAACCAATAAGTGTTTTTTATTGCACTGAAAGTTCGTTGCCAACCTGGGTGTCCATTATCATGATGGAACGTTTTTACCACTCTCCATCTAACATTCCTTGTTGGAGTACCACCAACATCTATGCAAACTTTATTATCTTGCAAGCTATAGCATTTTAGAGCTTCTTGATTTAAAATGTGTTGTTTAATAAGCTGTATATCTTCGTCTTGGGCTTGAACTCCACAAACCCAATCTCCAGTTTTGATCATAAGTGTTGTAACGGGGTTTCGACTCAATGCGTCAACGGGACGCATTTGCGTACCTGGTCGGTGTTCTACGGTAAAGTCTAAATCTTGCATTGCTAACCACCAGCGTCCTACTCTTGGTGACATATCTTTTTTTGTCCATGTCAACCTCATGGCATTACAGTCAGTTATGATAGTAAAATGTCTGCCATAAAGGAAATTACGGAAACGCCTTACCGCTTCGTAGACGGATAAAGTCTCTAATTCATAACTATGGTATCTGGTTTCGGCATCACATGTTTGTCGGCTCATGAAAGCGATAGGCTTCCAGGTACCACTATCTCCTTGTTTTTGCATTAAAACACTGCCTATACCTAACTTGCTAGCATCAGTATGCAGTTGCGTTTCCGCCTTAGGATTAAATATTGCTAAGGTTAGAGCACTTGCCAAGTCGCTTTTCAGTTGTATAAAAGCTTGATTTTGTTCTTCTTGCCAAATCCATTTGCTATTTTTTTTGAGTAACATCGTCAGTGGTTTAATTTTAAATACAAATCCTTTTATGTATTTCCTAAAATATGAGGCAAGCCCAACAAACTGCCTGATTTGGTGTACATTTGTTGGTGTAGGAAATTCTTGGACTGCCTGTAGTTTCTTTGGAGAAGGTGCCAAACATCCATTTCGTATTTCCGTCCCCAAATATTCGATTGAGCTTTTCATAAATTCACACTTTTGCAGATTAAGTGTCAGTCCAGCCTTTTGCAGTAGCTTTAGCACTTCTTCCAAACGTCTTACCCCTTCTTCTTCCGTTTTGGGGACAATACGGATATCGTCTAAAATATCATAACATATTGATGTATTAGTGGTTCCAACGTCATGTTAATAGTGCGCTGAGAAACCACGGGTGCATTGGACAACCCGAATGGCATTCTTTTGTAATGAAAATGACCATCTGGGGTAACAAACGCTGTATATTTCTGACTATCCTTTGCCACCCGAATTTGATGGTAGCCCGACTTTAAATCAAGGGTTGTGAATATCATGGTATCAGAAAGTCGGTCGAGTAAGTCTTCTATTAGTGGCAAGGGATACCGATCTTTCACGGTTAGTTGATTTAATTTACGGTAGTCTACGACCGTTCTGAAATCACCGGTTTTCTTTTTTATCAGAAGAACTGGACTACTAAATGGTGAGATAGTCGGTTCGATTATGTCCTTCACCAATAAATCATTTACTATTTCGCGTACTTTTTCTCTTTCAAATAAATATAAACGATATGGTTTATGTACAATGGGTACAGCTGAAGTAAGCTCAATATGCATTTCAATGTCAATGTTATTTAAATGTTTATTGTTTTTACCAAAACACTCGGGATATTGTTCAATAAGTCGTTTAACATTTGTATTTATTTGCGAGTTTAATTGGTTATCATTTTCACCATTATTATTATTATTATTATTATTCCTAAACCTAAAACCTCGTGCTAAGCATGTATTTTTATCGACTTCTATTGTTTGTAAACCGAGATTTAAAATACTCATCATACCCGTCCCGTGACAGAATTGTACTTCGTTTGAAGGAATTATTACTGTAGTACCATTTCGATTTTGTTCGGAGTGAAAAGTGCGTAACTCACAATGTATTAAGTCAGATGTTACAGCAATTACATTTATCCCAGGTTTAAGAACAGTACGCTCCAATGTGTTTATTTTAACAACGCTGTTTTCTTCTACGGCGTCCCATGGTAATACAATATTTCGTTCTGTTAACTTTAAATACTGCGATGTTTTATAAACATAAACTCCGTCGCACTCCGTAATCGGTTGACCTATTAATAGATCGGTTGTTTGAAGAGTATCAGGAACAACAAAGAAATCTGCTGTTACAGAAATTTCGTCGATATTAATGTTTGTTTTTATTTGCCCTAATGGTTTTATTGTGGCTCCGCCATAACCTACTTATTACATTGTTCATAGTATCAATTTCTATTTTAAGACCTAATTTATGCACTATATTTAATTTAATGGTATTACAGCTGCTGCCGAAATGAACATACGCAGAAAGAACTTCCCCATTAATTTTTGCGTTCTTGTAAAATTTGTCATTTTTCGTGTCATGTACAAGTTTTAATTCGCGATTTGAGGTTTCACCGAATTTTTGTCTTTTCCAACACTCGTTGTCGTTATGCCTGTGAACGATCCATGCTTTGATGGAAGTCTGAAGGACGTATTTTCTGCTCGAAAAACTTAGAAAAATTTAAAAAAATAGGAAAAAGAAAAAATTAATTTTCTTTTTCCTCAACCTTTTCTTAAATTCTAAATAATAATATTACGTTCACAAAATTTTTAGGTTTCAACGTGACTGTTTCAGACGGAGAATAATGGATAAATCATACTTACTGTCGTTTATGCTTAACTGCTGCTCTGATGGTATCAATTGGACGACGTCGTAACACTATAAATCTAACACTGTCTGTATTACACTCTCTTAAAATTAAATCTGAAAGGGAATTTTGTTAGAAAACACAACTAAAAGACAATATAAAGTTCAAAATATGTATATTAAATCTTTTAAAAAATTTATGTTTTTACAACAACTTCTTCAGAGAAAATGTTAACAAACAATGGTCTGACCCGTGTACAACACATGGTGAGGAACGGGACGATTCATACGGTACCAACTACCATCCAATATGCAGTTTGATAAGCTAACGATGCACAAAAAGTTTCAAGAAAAGTTTCATGTAACTGAAATTTTGGTGGGCTTTTGCTTGCCTGTCTTATAAACGTATTTATTAATTCACATTAATTTTGGTCGCTCCTCGGAGCTTAAAATTGCTTGAAGCGTATCTACTTCGTTTGTATTATGCAATAACAAATTTTACGTTCAGGCAAGGCAGATCCCATGCACGTGTGAGTACATGGTATAGATACTTTTTTGACTCCGAATCACTGAGGAACCGGTTTAGGGCAAACCCCGTCAAAACGCATCATTTCCCCGTCAAATCCGACTGCTAGGAAATGATGGGGGTCCCATGTCGCTAAGGGCTATTTTCGCTATAACTTCCGATATACTTTGAATAGTCGTTGGACTAACTTGTCCTCATATTCAATACCTCGTAAGAGTTGCAGTGCTTGACAACGTGGATTCGTAAAAGGGTTTTTAATCTTGGAAATTTGGAAGTTCAAGTCCAATTTTAGTATACTTTCTAAAATTGGGTGGTCGGGGCGACATTACGTCCCTGTGCAGCGACATTTACTACACTTTCCAAATTAACGCTCCTTGAAGAGTTAGCGAAAATTTAGCATAAAAAATGCTCCGAAGAGCAAAAATATGTTTCCAAGAATTAAAAACCTCCTCCACGGCGTTTTTACGTGAAGCACGCTTTTCTTACGAAGTATTTCCTAAGTCGGATTTTGTTACAACGTCGAAAAGTATATCGGGGTTATAGCGTTCTTTAACACTCCCCTCCTTTCCGTGAATCTTTTTGTGTAACGTTTGGTAAATTGGTTTTTGAAAATAAAATGGATCATTGGATGTAGTCTCCCATGTGTTGTATTCGGTTATATTTCAGACCGGCCTATCTGAACATAACTTAGATGCAAATCTAAAAATGGTGATAAATTTGAACATATATCGATGCATAGCATTCGATTGAATAATTGAACATTGGCTTTCAAAATGGCATAAAAAAAAAAGAAAAAAATCGAAAATCCTCAGATTCTCGATGACACAACACAAACACTTTCGACGCACTTATCTTTCTTAGTGTTCTTCCACTAATGCGGGCTTGCGTCTGCTCCTCCTCGTGTCTATGCCTCGTCGATCACCTTCGGTGTCGAACTGCCTTCTGGAACAGCTTAGGTGGTCCTCGGACTGCTTGGCTCCAGCTATACAATGGCTCTGCTCATTTATATGAAACAATATAAAACAAAATTTTAGTAAAATGTAATGTTCATATCCCGTCTAGGGATCTGCGACCGATAACACATCGTCGTCTTTGAGAATAGGAACACTGAATTTTGTAGACTTATATTGATTGAAATGTTTCCGTGTAGTTAAAATTCTCTTCTTGGGAGAAATCTGCGACCGATATCACATCGTCGTCTTTGAGAATATGAACATTGAATTTTGTAGACTTATGCTGATTGAAATAGTTTTTATTAAAATCTCTTCTTGGGAGAAATCTGCGACAGAATCTGCATCCGTCGGATCGTTGTATCTGCCCCTCCAGCAGACGTGGCGGCATCTCGCCCTTGAGTTGCTAGACTCATCTGAATCGCGCCCTTGCGTCAGAGTCGTCGTCTTTCCATGCCGTGCCAATGGAACATTTGTTTGGACCCTTTGGGTCGGACTCTGCTTACAGATGTATATGTTTTAAACATATGAGGACTTAGAGAAAATTATAAAAATACCAACTCTGCCGGACACGGTCAGAGTTGCTGCAGTGAATTTGGAATATTTGTATGGACGATGCAATATCCTCGATAAAAATAACTTGTAAAAAATGCATAAAAAATACCAACTCTTGCCAGACGCGACAAGAAGTTGGTATGGAAATTTTGATATATAAAATAAACCTAGCACTAAGTTAAAACTTAGCCTAGGTTGAAAAATATTATAAAAATATAATAGAATCTCCAGAACTTGATTCTGAATCAGAAGTGGAAGCACCTCGTGGCGGTGCATGAATTTGTACAACCGTTTGCTCCGGCGGTGGAGGTTCTGTGAAATCGTCTGAGAACGGGGAATCATTTCCATCGAGTGATGTTCCGCCTGGACTAGCATTTTCTTCATCGGAAGATTCGATTTCCAAGTTGTGCTCCTCTGGCGGGGCTGGTCTCAAATCATTTACATGTACTCTTGTCGTTACATTTCCCTTTTGCACGAGATACACTTCGTCTGAAAACTTCTTCAGAATTCTGGTTGGGCCTGACCAAGACGGCGTGAAGGTATGTACCTTCCTTTTTCTCTTACTCATGACTCTGTCTCCTACTTTGAAACCGATTGGAGTGACGGCCTCTTTCGGCGCATATTTTTGCTTGTAATTTTGTTGAGCCTGACGGGCTTCCTTGACTCGCTCGTATCGTGGAAGCGTTTGTTGCTTGGCTCTTTCTTGCCTCCAGGCATACAAATCCCATTCGCCTCTTTCGGCTGGATCATATCCTAACACGATCATGCTGGGTGTTTGATTTGTAGCGGCGTTCCTACGATTTCTTAAGATATAAGTCATCTGATGCACGTAGCGATCCCAAGTGTCGTTTGGCTTTTTGAATAAAAGAGTGTTTAAAATTTTCTTACACTCCAAAACCCGTCGTTCCACGGGGTTGGACTGTTGATGATATGCCGGAATTAAGTATCGTTCGATACCATTTCTTTCACAAAACGTGATGTACCATTCGGAATTGAAATGACCTCCATTGTCTGAAATTATGACTCGAGGGACTCCGAATCTTGCTACTATTTCTTCATCAATAAATTTGGCTATCGTTCTGCCATCGACCTGATTGTATGCCTTTGCCTCTATCCATTTACTGAAAACGTCTTCGACGATAATCATGTATCTGTTTTCGGCGTCTTTAGTCCTCTGCAGCGGGCCAATTACGTCGACGCTCAAGGTTTCAAATGCATTTTGTGGTGCATGACTTCTAAGTGGAGCATTGGGTTGGGCTTGTCTTGTCTTTACAGACTGGCATATCAGACAGTCGTTTATATATCTGCCTACGATCCTGGCCATATTATTGAAATAGTAGCGTTTTGCTATTTTCCTGAGAGTCTCGTCTCTTCCTGGATGACATGCTTCATCTCGGTCACGATAATGGTAAATTAATTCCTTAATTTTCCTTTTTGGAACTATCAATTTAAAATTTTGATCGCAATCTTTCAAAAGTACATCGTCTTGGACGTGAAAATTTTTCATAAAAATAAGATCCGCATCGGAACGTTGTTCCTGTTGAAATAGATCATTCCAACGGCGGATCTTGTCTTGAATATCTCTTGAACTCAATTGAGCCTGTACGATATCTTCGTATATTTCTGAATGCGTTAAAACAGAAATACGTTCTGGACACTTGTAATTTGGTAGGAACATTCTTTCCTCTTCATCGTCTGTCTCGACATACTGGTTTTGTGGGTTACGACTGAGAAAATCTGCTAATAAATTCTCCTTTCCTGGACAGTGTTCAATTTTGAATGCATATTCTTGCAATAGTAATGACCATCGTGTAAATTTTGTTTTGTCGTCCTTATGTTTGTTTAACCAAAGTAACGCCCTGTTGTCCGTCTTCACCAAGAACGGTTTGTCTGCTAAGTACATCTTGTACTTTTTAATATAGTTCACCACCGCCAAGCATTCTAGCTCGTTAATGTGGTAACGTCTCTCTGCTGGAGATAACGTGTTGCTGGCATACGAAATGATATATTTTTCGCCGTTGTCGCCCAATTGATATAATACAGCCGAAAGGCCTTGTAAGGATGCATCTGTTTGTAAAATGAACTGACGTGAAAAATCCGGCCGATGGAGTTCCAGCGGTCCGGATAATAATTCTTTTAATTTTCTAAACGCTTCATCGCATACATGGTTCCAGTGAAAACGATTTTCCTTCGAAAGAAGTTTCGTTAGTGGCTTCGTAATCATCGCCACATTTGGTAGATATTCTCTTACCCAGTTGCAAAATCCTAGGAAACTTTGTAGCTGCTTTTTGGTGGCTGGAACGGGGTAATTTTGAATTTGTAAGACATGTTTTTCTGATGGTCGGGAAGTATCAGTTCTAATTGTGTGGCCTAAATATTGGATTTCATTCGTCGCTATTACACACTTTTCCGGTGACACTTTTAGATTGTGCAGACGTAGTCTTTCAAAGACTAACCTCAAGTGGGACATATGCTCCTTCACGTTTACGCTGTAAACGATTATATCATCTAAGTACACTTTACAGAAATGATGCAGGTAACCCGTCAAAACGTCCTTTGCCATGAATTTCTGAAAGGTACAGGGAGCTGTCTTGAGGCCGAAAGGCATGACATTAAATCTGTAAGCTGCCCCATCAGGAGTGGTAAAAGTTGAGAAATCTTTTGATGCTTCATCGAGCGGTATTTGCCAATATCCACTTTTTAAATCCAACACAGTAAAAATCTTTGAATTTCCTAAATCTTTAATACTTTCGTGTATTTTTGGTAAGACGGAAGCCTCGTCTTCAGTCATTTCGTTCAAATGGCGATAGTCGATGCAAAAACGTGGTTTTTTGTCTGAGCGTTTTATTATCACGGGTTGTGAACTATATTGGGCAGTGCTAGGTTCAATGATGCCAGCTTTCAACATCTCTTCGATTTGGTCGTACATAATTTTCTTCGTACTCGGAGACATCGGATATGGTCTGATATTAAATGGTTTTGTATCTTTTACGATAATTTTGTGTTTAACAGTCACTGTGGTTGCTTGAGTCGGTTCCGCAGTGAACAGATCGACAAATTCTTCGAACAGCGGCCGTAGAATTTTGTCTTTAATAAGAAGCTCTTCAGGAAGCTTTGCCTGCTGTCTCTCCCTCTGAGAAGCTTGATTCCAGAAGACGGTAATACGCTCTTCCGTGCCGGCATATAGGCATTTTCGGCCATAATCATATGCTACGTTATTCATGTATAAGAATGGTGATCCTAATATTACAGTTTCATTCAAATTTTCGATGACTTGAAAATCAATTTCAAAAGAAGTGCCTGAAATTATTACTTTTAATTTTGTCGTTCCAAGAGAGTCCACCATTCGATCTCCGCACGCCATAGCAAATAATCGACGTGTCGTGAGATTTTTAAAATTATCCAACATCCTCGGATGGATAACGTTTCGTGTCGAGCCTGAATCAATCAGAGCGTCGACCGCATGTTCATTAATTTCAACTTTTATACGAGGCAAAGGGAACGCTTCGCTCATATCATTTATTGCTTCCTTCGTCTTGTGCAGAGGAGCGTCGTATTGGTCATGAGTATTAGAAATGTTTAATGGACATTGCTGCCGCCTTGGTTCGGCCGTTGTGCCGGGGATCTTGCAGATGGACCCTGGCCTGGGTCTCTGGCCCCTCGAAAGTTTCCCGGTCTCCTGTTGAGATGAGGGTTATTCGGGCATTGGCTATGGAAGTGCCACTGCACTGTGTCTGTGCAGTATCGGCACGGGGTAGCCGGTCGGTCGGGTACTCGGAATTTCCCCGATCCGCCATTGAAATTGTTTTGCCTGCGGTCAGGGTTCGCTGATCCGCTTGAAGAATTAGGCATAAAAAAAGGACGACCAGGTGCTCTACCTGGACCGTCCTGTCGAGAGACATCCTCTCGGAAATGCACCCTCGGTGCTGTCGGAGTTGGGCTTCCATTGCTCCTGTTACTAGAATTTTGTTGATTGATGTGTCCCGGCTCTTGATAGTAAGACGCGCGGGACAGACGTTGATCGATAAGCTGGATTAGCGACGTCTGTTCGTCAGCTGAATCCCGCTCGACGTTAGTAGCCGCTGCTATTAACATCTCTGTGGATGAAATTAGGTTGCTTCTCAAGCGTGACCTAATTTCTGGACGCAATTGGTCCATGATGACCCGAGCTCTGATGGCTTCGGATTTGAAGGGATCAATACGATCGAAAAGGCAGGTTTTCCTTGTGATAAACACTGCCGTGTCGTCTAAAGACGTTTGTTTGACGGCATACAGTTGAGCAATAGCTCGTGACTGTATGTCGGGAGAATTAAATCTCGTAAGGAATCTTTCCTTGAATAAGGTATACGAAGTTGTCAACGTCCTAAACTGTTCGGACCATCGTTGAGCTTCGCCCTTGAGTTGGCCGGTTACGTTATGGAGGCGATCATAGTCGTGGCTTATGCGAGCTCTGTCGAAAAATTCCTCCATAATTTTCAGAAAAGCTTCTGGATCTTCATGATCAAGCCCATGGAACGTCACGTTCGGACATCTTTGTCTCTCATGGGGCGTACAGGTCGACACGTTCTGTATCGCCTGCACGAAGCCCTCTGCCATTTTCAGAAACATACTTTCCATCGAATTAGCAGTTTGTGGCTGTGAAGCAGATAAATTTGCATTATTTCCCTCTGGAAACAGTCGTTGTGGTTCTATCCCTCTAGAACCGTCGTCGACGAGCGGCGCGGTGACTCGCTCGTAAAATTCTCTTGGGGTCGACCCCTCGGAGTCTTCCGCCATGAATTAGAAAGGATTAGTTGGGTTTGGGGACGGCATGGTCCCTGCTCGGGCGCCATGTGAACGATCCATGCTTTGATGGAAGTCTGAAGGACGTATTTTCTGCTCGAAAAACTTAGAAAAATTTAAAAAAATAGGAAAAAGAAAAAATTAATTTTCTTTTTCCTTAACCTTTTCTTAAATTCTAAATAATAATATTACGTTCACAAAATTTTTAGGGTTCAACGTGACTGTTTCAGACGGAGAATAATGGATAAATCATACTTACTGTCGTTTATGCTTAACTGCTGCTCTGATGGTATCAATTGGACGACGTCGTAACACTATAAATCTAACACTGTCTGTATTACACTCTCTTAAAATTAAATCTGAAAGGGAATTTTGTTAGAAAACACAACTAAAAGACAATATAAAGTTCAAAATATGTATATTAAATCCTTTAAAAAATTTATGTTTTTACAACAACTTCTTCAGAGAAAATGTTAACAAACAATGGTCTGACCCGTGTACAACACATGGTGAGGAACGGGACGATTCATACGGTACCAACTACCATCCAATATGCAGTTTGATAAGCTAACGATGCACAAAAAGATTCAAGAAAAGTTTCATGTAACTGAAATTTTGGTGGGCTTTTGCTTGCCTGTCTTATAAACGTATTTATTAATTCACATTAATTTTGGTCGCTCCTCGGAGCTTAAAATTGCTTGAAGCGTATCTACTTCGTTTGTATTATGCAATAACAAATTTTACGTTCAGGCAAGGCAGATCCCATGCACGTGTGAGTATATGGTATAGATACTTTTTTGACTCCGAATCACTGAGGAACCGGTTTAGGGCAAACCCCGTCAAAACGCATCATTTCCCCGTCAAATCCGACTGCTAGGAAATGATGGGGGTCCCATGTCGCTAAGGGCTATTTTCGCTATAACTTCCGATATACTTTGAATAGTCGTTGGACTAACTTGTCCTCATATTCAATACCTCGTAAGAGTTGCAGTGCTTGACAACGTGGATTCGTAAAAGGGTTTTTAATCTTGGAAATTTGGAAGTTCAAGTCCAATTTTAGTATACTTTCTGCAGCGACATTTACTACACTTTCCAAATTAACGCTCCTTGAAGAGTTAGCGAAAATTTAGCATAAAAAATGCTCCGAAGAGCAAAAATATGTTTCCAAGAATTAAAAACCTCCTCCACGGCGTTTTTACGTGAAGCACGCTTTTCTTACGAAGTATTTCCTAAGTCGGATTTTGTTACAACGTCGAAAAGTATATCGGGGTTATAGCGTTCTTTAACATGCCCTCCGCGTTTGCAAAATAAGCAGTTTTTATCTGATACATAGTTTGAACAATTAATCTTTTTGTGACCCTCACGACCGTACAAAAACACAAAAAACATTGTAGTCTTTTCCTATGTCTATTATGTGATTGTTCGATTGGTCGGCTATTTTTAAAGCTATGGGGTAAGCTTACCTTGCGAGTGTTCTTAGGAACCTGTTCGCTATTAGTAGTTAAAAATTGTAACAAATGCTTTGTACTTACGCAACCAGCGGCTCGAATACCTGACTTTAGAAGCGGATCGTTGATGGTGTTTGTAATTACGTCCACAATTATTTTGTCCTGAAGTGACAGTACTGACCAAGACACAACTTTTGGTAGAAGAAATCTATCAAATTTTGGGATTCGTTCCGCTCGGTATTTACTAGATCCTTTAATTTGCTGAAAACACACTGCTGCTCCGGGAAACTTTCTTGCAATTTATTCTTCCACTTTTTCCACGAAAGAACACTTTCTTGATTATTATACCATGTTTTCGCGTTACCTCGAAGTTTGTTTATCATGCAATAAATACGGGCCCTTTCATCCCACTCAAACAAATCACCCGTAGCGTCGATACTGTTTAGCCATGACTGGCGTTCATAGCTTCGTCGAAGCTTCCACTAAACACCGCTATACTATTAATTTTTCCCTGATAAACACTTGATTTATTGCTTAATTTTCGCTTCAATGTTTTAACTTGGCGCCGTAATCTTTTATTTTTACGAGCCGTATTGTCACTACTAGAACTACTCGTATTACTCGTACTACTCGACGAACTGGTACTACTCATAGATGAAGACCGCGCGGCCTTTTTTGATTTATTGCGCGGCATAATGTCTTATTTAATTAATAACTAACACACTAAAAGCACATAGGACGATCCCCACTTCTGAATTGTTAAGGGTAGAAAAGGGGGCTAAAACAATAAATCCGTTTTACACCAAAATTACGTTTTATTCGGATAATCTAACATGAACAGTTCGCTAGTTTAGTATCGAATAATCTCACTCTTCTTAAAAATATGTCAATAGCTTATTCATTAGAAACATTGGATTATTTATGTTTCAAGCACGCTTAGATATGCCAACGGGCGCCGATATCCACCATAGGCGCCGAATTTATTTAACAAAAGATATTTTTACTATGTCCTCTCTACGCCTTCGTAATATACAGTAAGCGGCAAGCAAGTACGTACATAACAGGCCGCCTTTAGTTTTATCCAATAAGTGCATATCTATAAGATTTTAGAATATACATTTATAAGAGTAATAGGTTTTATCTAATTGTGAGCAAATATGTAGTTTGTTTTAAGAACGTAATAATTCGTTCTTTATATTCGAAACACAGAATTGAGAACACTATATACTAGTGAATAAGCAATAATATCGATTATGGTATCAAAAAGTGGCTTACCTCTTCATGAAATCCTTGATAAAACGATGTTAAATCCATTCATTTCATTTTCTCTTACACTTCTTCTTAAAGGTGTAGTATCTGTTGATCTCTCTGTTGATGGGAGGTTTAAGGGAAAAATTTGTTCTAATTCGTTATAAGTACTCTTAGGAGCATTTAAATGTCCACTTATTGAAGGGATATATGATTCCTCATCATCTTCATTTGGAGCGGTTTTATAAACGGTGCCTAGAGAAAATCCTAACATGGTTAATGCCGATATTTTATACATTTCTTGTATTGATAAGGTCACATTCATGACATTTATAGTCCAGAAGTTGAATATCAAAATGTATTATATTTCCTTTGGTTGAGACTCCGTCAGGAAAAAATAAGTTTTTAGCTACATCTAAGACTTGCTTGCACTTACATTCTTTAGGTAAGGATACGTTTCTCGTACCTCCAACTGCTTTAGTTCTAACTTGGCGGAACGTTGTACCTTTCTTGGTTATGCACAGCCAACCAATTTCTATAACTCTTGTATTCTTTAAACTTTTCTTACAATTTTCTCCTTTACTAAACAGAGAGTGATTTTCTTTATTTGGTCCTTTGCCACTTAGTTTCTCTTTTAATTTTTCTATTAAACCAAGTTTTTTTTTGAAGATGTACTTTTTTTACAGAAATTTTTTACATCAATTCTATCTCCATACTTTGGAAAAAACAATTTAAATCTTCATCTGATATGAATGGTACAGTAGTACAGTCCACCTGAAATTATGCTTAAGATTAAAAACAGGGGTGGTATCACGCACTACCTTCTGATTCGAAATTTTTCCATTAGGTCATCATAAATGTTATTTGCATTGTATTTGTAGTTATCTATATTTATTTAATGGAAAATAAAGGCCTATTATTATTATTAAATTGCAAACAATAACTTATATATGCAGTTAAATTTACTTTAACATTATAAGAGTATCTAACAGTATTTTTGGTACCATCTTGATAGCAAGAAACTTAATTTTATTTTCTCATATAACTTAAATGTTATTTTCAGAGGCGTACAACAGGAGCTAAGGGTTACTTACAGTAATACAGTGTGACAAATGACCTGGAATTTGACCAAAACTAAAAAGTTTAACTTTTTTAAATTATTAATTCGCTTACAGAATCGATGTCAGTAGTTTTTACGAATTATAATACTGTGTCTGTATAATTATATATGTATATATATATAGACATAATACAGTGTGACAAATGACCTGGAATTTGACCAAAACTAAAAAGTTTAACTTTTTTAAATTATTAATTCGCTTACAGAATCGATGTCAGTAGTTTTTACGAATTATAATACTGTGTCTGTATAATTATATATATATATATATATATATATATATATATATATATATATATATATATACATATATATTATAATAATGTATACCTACTTACTAAAATTAAATTGCTTGCGAATTCCTTAAGGGAATTATCGCCAAGAATGAATTGTATTTGAGGAGCAATAGTATACACAATAATTCAATGGTTGTCCTCACTGCTTGTGGGACGGAGACTCTCTTCAGGGGCGAGTTCTTTGAATACTTACAGTGTGGGTAGCAATCAAACGCACAAATAGGTAGAACAATTTTTAATATAAGCAAATAAGTGGCATTTACGATATTAATATGGAAAAGGTAAAGAACAAAGGAACAAACAAATGAAATTGTAAATGGTACATACGCAGTGAATAAATAAACAACTTAAAACTAACAATATAAATAATCAATGTGTACTGTTGTAGTACGAGCTCTCTTTACTTTTTTTAACGTGTGCACACTATACCTCGTGATTCCAGCGGAGTTTTCCTCGACCATCGAACCAATTTACGAACAAACTACGGCGCTTCGTTTCTTCCCTTTCACAGACAGCTCTATGGTTCAGCTATCCCTGTCACTTTTCGGTACAATCGGTGCACTACTTATTTACTATTGTGATGTTTATGTGAAATTATATAATTCGATTTATTTTATTACTTTCAGGTAAGTTTATTAAAAAAATTTAATTGAAATGCTTTATAATTATGATAAACATTGAAATCTTTATATATGTACATCAAATTCGCAACTTGTCAACTTTGACATTTCTAAAAATTTTCTCAATCTTGAAAAATTGAATTTAAATTGCAGAGCAAAACGAAAACGCGTCTGTCTTCTATAAAATTGAAAATTACTCTCCTTTTGCATTGTTTCCATAGAAACGGTAAATTTGAAGGATCTTGACCTCCTATAATTTACAAATTTTTAACTGTCACATTCTTTTTTTGCGTTTAATTAGCTTATTTTTGAATAAATTGGATTTATTTTAGCTGAAGGCTTTTTATTTTTGTGTCCTGAACGATTTGATATGCAATTTGATACTCTTAAAGGTTTTTACGATTTAAATTTTTGACTATTTTCTTATATTCTACTTAAAATTAGCTATTTACACCACTTATATGGCCTGAAACACCTTGCTTACATACTATTACAACCTATTCTATACCTTTAGTAGCTACAAAGCCTGATTTCTTAAAATTAATTAATAATGTTTTTCTAGGGAGTGTCATACCCCAAACTATGTCCACTACTTTTTTGATACACAGTCTCTACCTATGAAATACACCGCAAAACACTCACTGAGATCTGTGGATTGAATGTCTATTACATTTGAAGTTCAGCAAATATTTTGTGTGAATTTTACTGGTGAAGCTACGCTTCTCAAGTCACCTGCGCATAAAATGTCCAGAAAAACTACTAAATGTCCACGTAGTTTAAGAGCTGCTACACACTACATTTGGTCAAGGTTTGTACCTTTAAAGTTCTCAAATAGTTTTCTTAAATTACTAACTCACTTTTTTGTAAAGTTCATATTAACACTCAAATGTCAAAATTTCTAATTTTTTTAACAAGTTTTTTCCAAATATTTTTCTTCAAACCAGGCCTGTGGCCTGTTTTTTACATTTAATAGTGTTCATTCACTTAGTTTAATGGATTGTGTTATTTACAAAAGGTATTTATTCGAATAATTTGCAATAATAATATTTGTTTCAGATCTACCGTTTCTCTGCGGTGGCAAGAAAGGGTTTGAATCTTTATTTCACTAATTGAGCTCAATTTCCATATCCAGGAGCAGCGTATGAGTACTTCAATGGAGTTTATATTTAGTTTTTCTCATTTTGGGCTTTCACTACCCCTGTGGGATGTGATTTATAAAGTACTTAGTCACATTTTATTATAATGATTCTATTTTACATAAATTTTTAAGGTGCTTTAGTTTTGTTTTACCCATTTGCAACGTTATTCATTTTTAAAGTTTTATATTGAACATGTAAGTAGGAATGACCTCCTGAAAGTCTTGTAAAATAAAAGAAAATGTAAAATTTTGATTTTTAATAAGACATTTGTGGTATTTTGTACCAGTATATGTTTTTCCTTTAGGATGTGATTTTTTTGTTTGAATTGATACTGTATTGCTGTGTAAATACCATAATAATATATTACATATATATATATATATATACATATATATGAAGTGTTGTTGTACTTCCGGGTGCTTTCCCGCGTCGATGATCGACTCCTCCAGGAGTCACGGTTGTCTAAACGACGTTTCGGCAGAATCTCATCTGCCATCTTCAGGTTCTCACTGAAAGCTGCCTACTGCTGCTTCTCGTTGCTCGAACTGATCTCCGATCGACCGTCGATCATCGACGCGGGAAAGCACCCGGAAGTACAACACTTCATTTAACACCCGCGAAAACCTAAAAAACAACATACATATATATGTTCCGAGAAGCTTCCGCGGTCGTTGGTATGAAAAATACTAGGTTCCCGGGTTGAACCGCGTCTGAGATTGTTAATGTCTCGACGTTTCGGCTCCCGTTTTGAAGCCATTTTCAAGAGAAAAAGTGGGTCAAGTAAAAATTGTCAAAGAAAATAATGCTAGAAGTTCGTGGAACTGGTTCGGTTCCGGGGTCTCAATCTGCCTACTCCCCAGTTCTCACCACGATCCGTCTCTAAGGCCTCAATCTGCCTACTCCTTAGAGCGAACTCGCTGGCAGTATCGGACGAAGTGTTATTTATACGAAAGCTGTCTGTGGGCGGGGGAGTGGTGGGGGGACAATATTCATCCACACCTCATAATTCTGATAGCAGCCGTTCTGCTCTGTTGCCTCCATCAACAGACCTTCAACCCCCCACCACTCTCCCGCCCACAGACAGCTTTCGTATAAATAACACTTCGTCCGATACTGCCAGCGAGTTAGCTCTAAGGAGTAGGCAGAATGAGGCCTTAGAGACGGATCGTGGTGAGATCTGGGGATTAGGCAGATTGAGACCCCGGAACCGAACCAGTTCCACGAAGTCCTAGCATTATTTTCGTTGACAATTTTTACTTGAACAACTTTTTCTCTTGAAAATGGCTCCAAAACGGGAGCCGAAACGTCGAGACATTAACAATCTCAGACGCGGTTCAACCCGAGAACCTAGTATTTTTCATATATATATATATATATATACATGGGCGCCGACTTTTGAAATATTGGCCGGGGGCCCACCAATTCTTCCGCAATACCTACTATATAAATATTTCAGACAATTTTAAAACTTTATTTCAATATTTTTTATATTGTAATAAGCAGTATTAAACATATTCACAGTTCTAGATACTTGTGATAGTATTAACAAAAGTAAACTCTCTCTTCAAAAACAAAACAAAGTACCTATTTAATATTCTACTAAAAATAAATAATCTTTCACTTAATTGAGAATAATAATTCTCAAGTAATAAAAATGTACGTAACAAAAGTAGTTAAACTAGAAACTTAAAATTAAAAATATCACTTATTTTAAAATATTAGGAACTTAGCGCAATGTGCTTCTCCTAACACTTGTTTTCCTAATGAATTTGTCACATCAAGATTTACACTCTCAGTTACATCCTTATCAATATTAAAAAGCATAAGATCGTTAAGTCTTTTCTGGGTCATCGTAGATCTTAGATATGACTTTAATCTACGCAAACATGACAACTATCTTTCTGCTGTGCATGTGGTTACAGGAATAGTCAATATCATTTGAATGAATTTCACATATTCCTTCAAAAGTTCATAGATTTCTTTGTGTTTTTAAAAAAGTTATAACGTCTATAAGCGATTCGATTTTTTTATTTTTTTGCAATGCCATATCTAAAAACATATCTCTATGCAAAGTTAATCGAGGTGCATCAAAATCATCTTTGTAGAATTAAATCACTTTATCTGCATTAACTACTTTACCTAGGGTGAATGATTCCATTGCTTCTAAATGATCTAACAGCTCTTTGTGCTTCCTTTCATCCAATCTGGAAATTGTCGTATCAATTACTTCGTAATATATTTGCCTGTAATATACTTTTGGGCTATCAAAAGTATGATGAGTTTCTGCCTTATCGTCTAGTCTCTTGGGGATTTTTCGGTGTCTTGGTAAAAGGGGGTCTTCTATACCTAGTTCCTGTGCTTGCAATTCAACACTTTCCCAAAAATTATCACAGCCTTCTTCTTGTTTCTTTTTCAGTAAACCATTCAAACTCTCTGTCTTCTGTCTGGCTTCATTAAAATATAAATCATTTTTCTGGAGCTCAGTATTTAGAACTTCAATGCACTCGAAAACGAAAACTAATAATTTTAAGAGAAAATAAATTTGGAATGCAGACATTTTCTCTTCAAACCAATGAGCTTAGCACCACTTTCATCATTTGATTCTGTTATTTAATGTCGGGCTATTTTCGCGACTAATGCCAATCAGTGATGCCGGGAGGCAAATTTTAAACTAATAAAATGTTGGTTCATTAAACTTTCTTCTAACAAATTTATTATTATATTTGAAAAAAATTAATTATGAACTCTACTCTCTACTACATTTTAAACAGTAGGACAGAACACCTAATTTCAAAATTTCACTAATAATAATACACAAAGCATTAAAAATTCTTAAAAACACAGCTAATATTTAGTAAACATGGAATCACGGAATTACATAATGTCGGCTGCGACGACTGCAGTAGGCAGTCTGCAAGGCTCGGCCGAATCGCGCTGCTCGTGGGAATCACAGAGAACCCAGCTGCCTTGATTATTATACGTAACACAGAATAAGGATAAGAAATAAGTCATGATTTTGACTACTACGGAGCCCAGTTCTGTTAGTATTGGAGTAAAATATATATAAATATAATACAATCACAATATTTTTGGCCGGGGGCTCGAGCCCCGGAGCACCCGAGAAGTCGGCGCCTATGTATATATATATATATATATATATACAGAGAATATCTAGATTCTAGATACAAAAAGATGTAATATAATATATGAAGCGAGGGGTCAACAGTAGGTAGATATCGAGAGTTAACCATCCATACTGTGGAATATATATAGCCATCCTTGTCGCTCTCAATAGCAAACATACTCTCTCTCTCCCACCCATATCCAGCAGCACGCCCCGCAAGGCATCCCGCCAGCATATCAGATAGGTAAAATATGAAAAAAAAGGATCACTAGCCAATAGGGCATTTGAAATATGTAAATTTATATATTGAATGTGTTATATCAATTAGGAAATATTTAATATCTGCTATCAAATATGAAATATTTAATATCTCCCATCAAATATTTTCTATTGTAAGAATAATATATTTAATCTAATAACACATTACATCACCTATATTAAAACAGGGAGAAATTATTACATGGACCAATCAGAATTCTTTTCGATGTTTATAATAAGAAACTTTAACTTATTTATTATCAAAACAAAATGAACGTTAGCGAAAGACGAATCGCTTCAAAAGTTTGGGAAGCTATTACTTCTCATAAAATGTTAAGATCCCTTTCTAAAATGAGTTTTGAAGATATTAATTATTTACCGAAAAATTATATAAAAACAATAAGTGATTTTGATTTAGAAATTAACTAGAATTTATTACCTGAATATATTCGAAACGACCCATTTATGCAGAAGTTTAAAGGCTGCAATAAACATTATTTATCCGATACTCATAGCGATTGTATTGATGGTTTTCCTGGGAGAATAATTAGCTGTGAATTTTGTATTAAAGAAGAGGAATGTAAAGAAAATTTGGAAAATGTTAAATAATGCAGTTTTTTCAATTAGTTACAACGTTTCAATTTTAAGTATTGTACATATAATTTAACTACTAATTAAGAAATATAGGTATTCTCTTTACTGTATTTTTAATTTCAAGAAATTCAATAATATATAAATCAAAAGTAAATTATTTACTTATTATACAAGAATCAAGGTTTTAATGTACGTATTAGCATATAAGGAACTAATTGCTTTAATGCTCTATTCCAATCTAATTAAATGTATTTAGGGGCGAGCGTAAGTGCGTCTTTACTATGTACATACTTCGGTATGCGATGTAAAGCAACGACAGGCGCAGTTAGTACTTGGATGGTGACCATTCCAACGGAAACCGCGTTCTCGCCTCACACATCTTCCAGCGGCTTGTATATCAGTGTATGCGTGGAAGCTATACAACCTTAGGCGAGGGTTGTATAGGAGATATACCATCCTTCGGAGGGGATGTAAAGCCGTCGGTCCCTTGTCTATTAAATGTTAGGCAAGTAAAAGATCCCTACTCTTCTTAAGGGAAGAGGTTCGGCAAAATTCCTGGTTGGGGGTAGCTCGTCTACAGGCGTCGGTGTTAGGCCTCAGTAGCTGAAATAGGCCGACGTTAAATAAATGTATAAAAAAAAATTAAATGTATTTACTTTCTATATATTTTTTATTTTAACTTATCTTACGTAAATAAAACAGAGGTGTGTAATTATTATTTGATGTTCATTTGTTAATTTCGTTACTAGGTTAATTGAACGAATTAGGTATTTATTGATTTCATACTTCTTGTATATCGAGTATACCATATTTCATAAATTAATATATCAATGTAAGAAAATAAAACAGTGTACTTGGTGGCTTAAATAAATGTATTCACTTCTATATATTTTTTACCTTAGCTTATCTTACTTAAATAAAACAAAAGTATATAGGTACTATCATTTATTGAATAAATATAAAAATGATTTTGTAGTCGCCATCTTGCCACGCTTTAACTCTTTTATTATAAATCCTGCCGTTCCATATAACTGTGGCGTTTGGAGGACATTCGTCTGAGTAAAATAGTATGTTGAATAAAAACTAAAAGAAATGTGTTTATAAGGATCTAATAAAAAAATTTTACTTACTATTTCTTCAGGGAACATGTCCCCCGCCCACATTCCATATAAATTTTGTAATGTCTGTTATATCTGAAACTAAATATAGTAACTAGTACCATTTTTCTGTATCGATATTCACACCACTTACATGAAATGTCAGACGCATAATTGTTAGACACTGTTAAAAAATAAAAATAATATTAAAATAAATACAGCATACAGCAATTTTGATATAAAAAAATTTCAACGTTAAAATCAAAAGTGTATATTAAACCACCGAGAGTTAAATTTCTACGGTAAAATCAAAAGTTTATATTAAACCACCGAGTTATTTTACATAAATATTAAAAATGAAAAATATAATGTAGGAACATAGAACATTTACCATATATTTGGATAGTAGCTATTTTTTTAAAATTTATTGTTGAATTAATATATGGGAGTATAGTAACTGTTGTAGTAAACTTTGTTCTTACAAATCAGGGATAGGACTATATACTCTTCCATAATCAATTATTAATATTCATTATTAACGAATGGAGAAAATTGATTGAGGTTAATACAAAACAGCATATTACAGTTTCCCTTCACGACAGAGAAAATGACAACTAATTATTTCCTACTCATACCAGCTAATGACTTGCATATGTTTTTCTTACTATATATATAGAAACTTGCTTGATAATAGTACAAATCAGTTTATATTATTGCAGTGTAATTTTAAAAATATGTCTAAAGTAAAAAGTTTATACGATCTATCTAGTGAAGTTGTATGTGAAAATAATAAAAATGCAGTATGTTTGCTATATAAATTTAATTTACCAATATCTATTAAGAAAGATTTAATTAAACATTTTGGTGAATATAAGTGGGCTAAAATTTTTAAAATGGCGATGTCTCAAACTTCTCACCTTATGTGTCTAGAAAATTTTGATATGGAATGGCCATACTCAAGTTCTATACGTAGTGCATTAATTCAGGAGGAAAATTGGGTTAACTATTTAGAAAATATGTATTGCATCTGGGTAAATTCATATAAAATAAAAGAGTATAATTTATTAATATGCTCCACTTGTGTTAACATTATTAAAGGTATTATGGTTTATTACAATCTTCATATACCACAATTTTATAGAGATCATTATCACAATAGAATAACAGTATGGGATATACAATTATTATATAAAAATAGAAAAATGTGGTGCAATAACTGTTTCCGAAGAACATTATTTACAATAAAAGGCCAGGATGAATGCGTCAGGGATTTACATTATTTAGAAAATATAGAAATTAGGTTTGAATAGAACTAACTTGTTATAGCTTAACTAGTTCTATAAATATTCATGTAATTAATATACAAATTACCACTACGAGTTCTATAAATAGTCGCGTAATTAATACGTATTATTTAGTTAGTATGGACTTTACCGCAATCAAACAAGTCGTGAATTTTAGCTATAAAGATACTAAAAAGTTAGTTGATTTAGAAATAGGTAAAACATACATTATTCGCGATATTGAAAAAAAGAAAACGTCAATAGGGGAAGCCATATTAGCTGATTTAGGCGAGTTTAGTGTTTGGTTACCCAAACGTTTTTTGCATATATTTCACGAAGACGCAATTAAAGACTTCAAAGCTAATTACAGGGGTAAAATGTTTTTGGAAGTGGTAGAAATTAAAATAATCATGAAAAACTCAAGTGCGATAATAAACATTGATAAATTGTAATGTATGTGTCATCGGCAGATGAGAGAAAAAACCGCGAAAAATCGGGGACCAAAATTATTTTTCCCACATAAAACTCACTGTAACTTCATAACCATTAAAGTACGCGCATTAACAACCTCATTTTCGGAAACTACAGAAAAAGACCTTTAATTTGACATATCGTACAGCTCGATACGATAAACACCAAAAAAGATATAGGGCCAAATAGCCCCAACACCTAGCACAAAACAGCCACGCGGCGAGGCCCTGCAGCGCAACAGCTCGCGTCCGGCGAAGCCCGTGCTACGTCACACCGCCGGGAAAGTATAAATATGCGCGCGCCCGCTAGCCCTGCATCAGTCCGTTCGCAGCCATCCTCGAGTACACATCAATCAGTTCGTTCGCGTCCATCGTCCGCTACACATCGATCAATCAGTTAGTTCGCGACCATCGTCCTATACACATCAGCGTCTGCCTTTGACACCGCCTACCTGAAGACAGTATTATATTGTAGTAAATATCTATTTTATTTCACAACCTGCCTAATTAGTAGTTTGGAGTGCACAGTAGTGGTGAAAAGTGGAGTGGGTGTTTAGTGTACTATAAAAGAAAATCGTAATGAATACCAGGAGTCGATCTAGGCAGAGGGACGGCGTCCCATCTAGCCAGATAGATTCAGAACAAACACAGAGCCGTTCGCCCCAGGTCCCGGACGCTCTCTTTACCAATCAAGAGGATTCAGGTCTGGTAAGGGAAACGGTGAACCCCTTGTCGCCCAACGTCGCGGCCCGTCAATTTCTCATCAGTCAAGAGGATTCAGGTCTGGTAGGGGAAACGATGAACCCCTTGTCGCCCAACGTCGCGGCCCGTCAATTTCTCATCAGTCAAGAGGATTCAGGTCTGGTAAGGGAAACGGTGAACCCCTTGTCGCCCAACGTCGCGGCCCGTCAATTTCTCACCGGTCAAGAGGATTCAGGTCTGGTAAGGCAAACGGTGGACCCCTTGTCGCCCAACGTCGCGGCCCGACGATTTTTCACCGGTCAATGGGATTCAGCCCCGGCCAGCCAGGGGGCCGCCCATAACAACAGTACCTATGCAAACCTAGGAAGGGGACAAGAAGCACAGCCCTTCCTCACACCATCCAATAGCCAACGCCTACCTACTGCAACCACGGACTCCGCCATAGCTCTACAATCGAGGACAAGCCACGACCCCCCGGCTTCGCCCCGGGCCACTTTGGGCCCTATCCAACCAACCTCACAACCACTTCCGGAATCGGAATTTCAACATGAAACATCACTCATACAACCACAGCCGGCAACGTACGGGGCGGGAACGGGCCCGGCTCACCAACAAGCCGCGACCACCGCCGTTCGTAGACATGGCTCCCAGCAACGTGGGGCTTCAAGAGCTTCCACACACGCAACGGAAGGATCCCTGGATGGGGATGCTCATGACCCTGAGCACAAATCAAATCTATCGAACAGAATTCTGGGAGAACAAGCCCAGTGGCGCCCAACTGAACAACAACAAGATACCACAAACCAACACCAACCAGCAATGCAGCCAGTACAGCAACAGGATACCACAAACCAACATCAACCAGCAATGCAGCCAGTACAACAACAAAACACCACAAACCAACATCAACCAACGGTGCAGCCAGTACAACAAGAAGACACCACAAACCAACAACAACCAACAATGCAGCCAGTCGCGGCCAAGGCTCAAGCAGAGCAAATAACACAACCAGCTCCCCTGATGATGCCAACAGTGGAGTCGGGACCAACAGAACAAACGGTGCTACAACGGGCCATGCACAAGCAACTTATGGAAGTCGTGGCCACAGCAACGAAAGCAGCAGTTCAAGCGGCCACGGAAGCTAGAACTGGGCAGCTAGACGTAAGAACCCTACCCACATTCGTAGGAAGGGAATGGGAAGATCCCGAAAAATTCCTAAACACATTAGAGGAAATAATGGACAGAAATCAAATCCAAGCGAGAGACAGGGTGAGAATCACTCTGGGACAACTAGAAGGCAATGCCAAAGGGATGTTTGAGGTGTTCCAGCCCCTCAACCTGAACTTCGAAACTCTGAGGCACCGCTTGATCCTCAAATACAACGACCCTTCCCTCTTGGGAAGTTTGAGGTCCCGCCTGCACGGCGAACGACAAAAAGAAGACGAGTTAGCTGCAGTGTTCATTCAACGTAAGATGGGACTGTACAGAAGAGTAGAGCCGTACACTTCTGAAGAACAAATCACATGCGAGGTACGGGAACTGCTTCGACCAGAAATCCGATACGCTACCAGGTCCATGACAATCAAAACCTTAGAGGACTTAGGTCGAGCCGGCGACTGGGCCGAGGTTGATTTCCAAGAGCTCCAACGCCACCTGCGACCAATACCAAGGCCAGCACCACCTATAACTCGACCACCCGTCAATCGTCAATCTGAACTACCCCAGGAGCCACCCAGTCCATGCAGAGGATGCGGTGGATGGCACTTCCACCGTGATTGCCCAGTACTAAAAGAACAAATAAGGCAACGTCAGCAACAACCACCTCAGCAACAGCAACAGCCATCAAGGCCGCCACAGCAGCAGCAGCAAGGACCACAACCTGGGCCCTCCAACGAAGCAGCAAGGAACCAGGGAAACGCGAACAGGGTCGGCGCAAGCCAGGGCGCGCGACCCCAACAATCATAGACGCCGCCATCAGCACCACATCCGCCATTGGCCCTTCATCACGAATATGGACGGAAGTCAATGGACGTAGACTACTGGCATTACTGGACAGTGGTGCCACCCATAGCTTCATAAAAAAAGAATATATGCAATCCGAAGCAATCCAGCCAACCCAGATGCGCGTACGATTAGCTGCCACTGACCACGTTTACTACTCCAGGGGAAGCATCCACGTTAACCTGGTAGCTGGAGAGTACACAGCAACCACAAAATTCCACCTCCTAGATGCCATCACCGAGGACGCCATTCTAGGACAAGACTGGCTACGTCAACACCAGGCGATCATGGATTTCCAGCGAGGTTGCGTTCATGTGGGCCTGCACCAGAGGCACTCACTATTTTGGCTCATGGACCGACAAGCACCAACCCAAGCTAGCGAGTTCGACGTCAGCCCTGATCAGCTACCCACCACCCACCAGGAAAAATACATTCGCTTGATCCACAACTTCCAGGAGGTCTTCGACGAGGCGCTTCATCAACCCACAACGAAGTTGGCCATGCACGAGATCCGCCTGAAGGAAGACGCTCCTTTCAAGATTCGACGATACCAATACTCCGCCAACAACAAAGCCATCATCACGGAAGAAGTGAAGAAAATGTTAGCCGCTGGGGTCATCCGACGAAGCCACAGCAGGTATTTTTCGCCAATAGTCATCGTCAACAAGAAAAACGGCCAACCAAGGTTCTGCGTGGACTACCGCAAACTGAACTCCCAAACCTATGAGGAAGTGAGTCAGCTGCCGCCCATTCGAGAAACGATAAGGGAACTTGGAGCTGCGAAGATATTCACCTCCCTCGACCTCAAGAGCGGGTACTGGCAGGTACCCATGGCCGAAGCCAGTATACCCCTCACCGCATTCAGTACCCCGGACGGGGCAACGTATGAATTTTTGGTGATGCCATTTGGACTCCGTAACGCACCCTCAACATTTTAGAAGCTGATGACGGAAGTACTCGCCGACTACGTGGATGTGTTCGTCAAGGTATATCTGGATGATATAATTGTCTATTCTGAGACCCATGAAGACCACATCAGACATTTGACGTTAGTCCTGGAGAGGCTCCAGATCCACGAGCTGCATTGTGGAATTCAGAAATGTCGCTTCGGGGCGGAAGAACTGGAGTACTTAGGATACCGAATCATCGCAACAAAGAACACACCCCAAGAAAAGCATGTCATCCAGATCCAGGAATTCCCCACACCCAAGACTAAGAAGGAACTGCAGGCCTTCCTAGGAACTGCAAACTGGCTCCGTGAATTCGTCCCGGAATTCACCGAAATCACAGCACCTGTGACAACCCTCACAACCCCTCCACCTCAGTGGACACCGGAGGCAGACGCGGCATTCCAGAAGGTAGGAAGTCCTCTCCAAACCACTTTCGCTCTTCAGACCAGAACCAGGGCTCCCCTACGTCCTCCAGACGGACGCCAGCACCATGGGGATGGGCGCAGTCCTGTTCCAGCGTACTCCGCAAGGCGAGAGGAGAATCATCTCGTGCTCCAGTGCCAAATTCACAGGACCAGAAAAACGATATCATGTAAATGAACAAGAAACATTGGCAGTAGTGTGGGCGTGCCGGAGGTACCGCCACTGGCTGGAAGGCCAGACATTCACACTGGTCACCGATAGTCGAGCACTCACCTGGCTTAACCAATTCAAGGATGAACGTGCGAAGCTAACCAGATGGGCGCTCCAACTCCAAGAGTACAACTTCACTGTGGAACACTGCCCTGGTAAACAAAATCAACTCCCAGACTTCCTGTCAAGACACCCCAGGGAGCCCATGCCAAGCTCCATCGGCGACGATGACCGCCTGCTACCTCCCGAGGACCACCGCGACGTCCCAACCACCATGGCGGAGGCCATCCCCGATGTCAACGGCCGCATGATCCCAGGAAAAGTCAATGCCGCTCACCGAGAACCCCCCGATGTTCCCGAGGTAATCTTCGATTCGGACGACGAAGAAGACGAGAAGCGATCGTACTCCACCACGGACACCGAAACCAACTCAGAGGAGGACGACGAGGAGGACCTTCCTAATCACAACCCACCTCAGCCCCCAGCTCCGAGGCCAACTGGCGAACACGCTCCGCTGCAGGAAGCAGCGCTGAACCAGGTCGAGGAGCACAACGACGAGGACAACGACGAGGAGGCTAACGACGAGGTTAACGACGAGGAGGACAACGACGATAGGCCAGCAAATCTCTTCCAACAAATCCAGCAGGAACAACTCCGTGACGAAACCATCTCAGCCGCTATCCATTTCTGGCGAGTCTTCCAGCAGCAGGATCCAGACATACCATTAGAACCATGGGAGAGACGACTGCGAGACGACTTCATCGTAGAAGACGGCCACCTCTGGCACAAAACAACGGACGATCGGAGGCAGCTCGTAGTACCAGAAAACCTATGGGCGAGAGTTATCCACACTTACCACGACTCCGTCTTCGCAGGACACCCAGGTCGTGATGAAACCTTCCGGGCCATTGACAGACTCTACCACTGGACAGGAATTCGCCGCAACGTACGATCCCACGTCCGCCTGTGCATGGTATGCACAGCAACCAAAAGAGGCCCACTCCAAGAAGCCGCCCCACTACGTCCCAGGCCACCAACCAGGCCGTGGCAAGTCCTCAGCATCGACGTCATGGGCCCTTATGTGCCTACTGTTACTAAAAATCGCTTTCTTATTGTTGTTACAGATACCTGCTCGAAATGGGTTGAGGCCAAAGCCGTCCCAAATGCCACTGCAACTACCATCCGCAATTTCCTGGAGGAAGTCTGTCAAAGATGGGGATACCCAGAAGCAGTCATTTCGGACAACGCCACCGCCTTCCTCGCCAGAGCATTTTCCAAATTTTTGACCGACCATGGTATCCAGCAGTATACGTCCCCAGTATACCACCAAAGAGCCAACCCGGTCGAACGTCGCTGCCAAGAAATCAAGAAGGCCCTTAGGGAAAAGCTCCGCAACAAATACGCCAAAAAATGGGACGCAGTCATCAATCAAATCCTCTTTACCCTCCGGAACAGACAAAATGCCGCCACTGGATACTCGCCAAGGGAAATGTTGTTGGGAACGTCATTACCCAGGCCAGGCGAATGGCAACATCCTCAGCAACACCAGCCGTTACCAGAGCCCAAACAAGCAGCCGAGGAAAGAAGGAAGCAAGACAAACGACGCCAGATAATATTCCAGAGGAACCTCTACCCCAGGCCCAGACAAGCCAAAGTCCATTTCGAAGTAGGAGATATGGTAATCACGAGAGGATTCAAGGAAGCTCGGCCAGCCTTCGGCCCAACATGGGAAGGTCCATACCCAGTCATAAAAGTGTTGGGAGACAACACTTACGAAGTAGATCGCAACGGAAGCCAGGCCCCAATTCATATCGATGACCTCAGGCCGATGCCCAGACCACAGCAACGTGTCCAGGTACCTCCCGAGGTGCAGCAGTTTTTCCAACCCGAGGAAGGAAACGCCGAGTCCGACCAGGACGAGGCGCAACATGACCCTGGGGGGCAACCCCCAGAAGACGGATTTCAACCCAACCCTGAGGGAAAGGGATCCTCAGATGAAAGGCAGCCAGAACCAGGCCCATCCCGGAACCAAGACCTCACTCGCGACATCCTCGCGATTTTGTAAGCGAACTCGCCAAACCCATTTATTTTGTAAGTTGAAATACATTAGTTTAAGTTGAAGTACATTAGTTTAAGTTGAAGTACACTAGTTTAAGTTGAAGTACATTAGTTTAAGTTGAATTATCTTAACCCTATCTCATATTATCTTATACATGATCACTATCTATTGTTCATATCTATGCCTTTTATAAATAAAAGTCACAAATTAGGGGGGTGGTGTCATCGGCAGATGAGAGAAAAAACCGCGAAAAATCGGGGACCAAAATTATTTTTTCCACATAAAACTCACTGTAACTTCATAACCATTAAAGTACGCGCATTAACAACCTCATTTTCGGAAACTACAGAAAAAGACCTTTAATTTGACATATCGTACAGCTCGATACGATAAACACCAAAAAAGATATAGGGCCAAATAGCCCCAACACCTAGCACAAAACAGCCACGCGGCGAGGCCCTGCAGCGCAACAGCTCGCGTCCGGCGAAGCCCGTGCTACGTCACACCGCCGGGAAAGTATAAACATGCGCGCGCCCGCTAGCCCTGCATCAGTCCGTTCGCAGCCATCCTCGAGTACACATCAATCAGTTCGTTCGCGTCCATCGTCCGCTACACATCGATCAATCAGTTAGTTCGCGACCATCGTCCTATACACATCAGCGTCTGCCTTTGACACCGCCTACCTGAAGACAGTATTATATTGCAGTAAATATCTATTTTATTTCACAACCTGCCTAATTAGTAGTTTGGAGTGCACAGTAGTGGTGAAAAGTGGAATGGGTGTTTAGTGTACTATAAAAGAAAATCGTAATGAATACCAGGAGTCGATCTAGGCAGAGGGACGGCGTCCCATCTAGCCAGATAGATTCAGAACAAACACAGAGCCGTTCGCCCCAGGTCCCGGACGCTCTCTTTACCAATCAAGAGGATTCAGGTCTGGTAAGGGAAACGGTGAACCCCTTGTCGCCCAACGTCGCGGCCCGTCAATTTCTCATCAGTCAAGAGGATTCAGGTCTGGTAGGGGAAACGATGAACCCCTTGTCGCCCAACGTCGCGGCCCGTCAATTTCTCATCAGTCAAGAGGATTCAGGTCTGGTAGGGGAAACGATGAACCCCTTGTCGCCCAACGTCGCGGCCCGTCAATTTCTCACCGGTCAATAGGATTCAGGTCTGGTAAGGGAAACGGTGGACCCCTTGTCGCCCAACGCCGCGGCCCGACGATTTTTCACCGGTCAATGGGATTCAGCCCCGGCCAGCCAGGGGGCCGCCCATAACAACAGTACCTATGCAAACCTAGGAAGGGGACAAGAAGCACAGCCCTTCCTCACACCATCCAATAGCCAACGCCTACCTACTGCAACCACGGACTCCACAACCCGAAGCCTTCAAGGAGTACAGCCACTGCCATCAATAATGCCTGCTACCCCTGCTCTCACACCAAGTGGGAGGAACACAAGCCACAGTGATGCATTAACACATGCACTCACGAAAGCGGTGCAACAGCTAACGAGTACCACGGAAATGCTCCTGCAGCACCTAGCTCTACAATCGAGGACAAGCCACGACCCCCCGGCTTCGCCCCGGGCCACTTCGGGCCCTATCCAACCAACCTCACAACCACTTCCGGAATCGGAATTTCAACATGAAACATCACTCATACAACCACAGCCGGCAACGTACGGGGCGGGAACGGGCCCGGCTCACCAACAAGCCGCGACCACCGCCGTTCGTAGACATATGTATGTATTTATAAATTAGGATAGTAAATAGATTTAAATAATAGTTTATACATATAATTAAAAAAATGTTTGCTTGTCAAAATTGTTTAAAGACATTCAACCGCAAGGGCTCATTGAAAATACATTCTAATTTATATTGCGAAAAAAATAATTTGTTGTGTGAATTTTGTGGCGCAAGTTTTTTAAGCTTAAGATCATTAAATCAACATCAAAAGAAGCGTACATCTAGTGATGCTGAGCCTTCCTACAAATTGAAAAAACCTCGATTAAGTCAACCGTCTGGTATGTATATATTTTTTTCTTTAGAAAACAAATACTAATTGATATTTTTTTATTAATTATAAATAATTTTTAAACAAAAAAGTATAAATTAAAAAATTATAAAATTTGTAACACATTGTACTTTCAGATGAATAGTATACAATTAGCTGTATTAAAAGATATTTGTTTATTTCTAATCTCTTTAGTGCTTTTAATTTACACCATTTCATAAATGATTGAAAAACAAAATATTTTAACAGTATTTTTATTTAACTAAAAATATAAATTAAAAAAATTACGAAAGTACAATTTCAGATAAATAGTATACAATTAGCTGTATTAAGATATTTGTTTATTTCTAATCTATTTAATGTTCTTAATTTAAACAATTTTATAAGTGATTGAAAAACAAAATATTTTAACAGTATTTTTATTGTATTTCTTCAACTAATGGTGAAACAAAAAGATATTGTAAAGATTGCAAAATCGATATCTCGTCACGGTTCTTTCAAAATCGTCTTAAAAGCAATCAGCATAAAAACAATGTAATCATCGAGTGTGGAGATGGTATCGAAAAAATAAACTGTGCTTTCAAAAACCGTATAGTCAGCTATAGGATTAACAATAACACTAAAATATTAATAGAGATAAAAGAGTTTATGGAAAGTATTAAAGTCGAAGTTTTAGATCTTCTTAAACGTCACAAATATGGGTTGAAAATTAATATCGAATTTTTTTATCTTTATACTCAGCAGGCTAAAGAAGCAGAAGAAGTTAAATCTTTTAACACCTGATACAAGGTAGTGAGCGAAGGTGATGATTTAGAAGAAGTCTACAAACATTTTTTAGAAGAACTGTATACAAAAGCCACAGAATTCCTAGAAAAAGACTCTGGTACTTTTTTATAATACATATCTAACTCTATTTTCTAAATTCTGTTATTTAAATTTTTTCACGCGTTTCTCACATTACTTTTCATTATTACATTTTTTATTTATTGTTTTTTCATTGTTAAAGGTTGGGCGTTAAAGAAGATTTTATATTTGTAGCTGAACGTAAATAAGTATAATCCAACCAGAGGCTCGACTTATATAGATTTACCGAAGCAAATCAAAGACAAAAAGACTGTGTTGAATATTCAAAACACTGATGATGAATGTTTCAAATGGGCAGTTTTAGCAAGTCTTCATCCCGTCGCCTGGAGTAATCAGCCACACCGAGTACAACACTATCAGCAATACAAGAACGAGTTAGACTTTTCTGGTATAGTTTTTCCTGTTAAAGTCAATCTGTAAATTTGAGTCTCAAAATAATATATCTATTAACGTATTTGGATTAGATTTAGTTTATGATGAAAAAAAGCCAAAGTATGAGGTTGTAGGTCCTTTATATTTCACACAAATCGAAAACGTAACCATATTAATCTACTTTTAATTAGCGACGATTATGAAAATAATCATTATTGTTTAATCCGCAACATGTCTAGACTACTTTCAAAACAATTAAGTAATCATAACGGAGAGATATATTTATGCGATGGTTGTTTAATGTATTTTAGCACTAAAGAAAAACTAGTAACGCATGAAAAAGAAGATTGTAATCATATATATATACAAAATTATCAGATACTAAAATAAGACAAGATAAATTTGGACAAAATATTTTTGGAAATATATTAAAATTTGAAAATTTTGAAAAAAAATTAAAAGTGCCTTTTGTGGTGTACACAGATTTTGAATCAATTTTAAAATCATTAGATACTTGTGAACCAAGCGATAAAAACTCATATACTTTGAAAACCCACAAGCATGAAGCGTACTCTTTTGCTTATTATATTAAATGTAATTTTAACGATTCACTCTCTAAATTTGTTACCTTTCGTGGTGAAAATGTATCGAAAATGTTTATTGAAAAATTGGAAGCTGACTGTAAACAAATATATCAAAATTATTTGAAACCTATTTTACCAATGAAGCCTCTAACATCCGAACAAGAACAAAGTTTTAAAAATAGTTGTCATATATGTGAAAAACTTTTTTTAGAAAATGATGAAATTGTTTTTGATCACGATCATTTAACGTCCGACCCTAGGGGAAGAGCACATAAAATTTGTAATTTAAATTTTAAAGTCCCAAAATTTATTCCAATATTCGCTCACAATTTGTCTGGTTATGATACACACATGCTTTTTTGTGAGTTAGCTGATAAAGGAGAAAAGATATATGTGATTCCACAAACCAAGGAAAGATACATATCCTTTACTAAACACATCCTAGTTGACAAAATTGAAAAGGAGGACGGTTCAAAACAAAATGTATTTTTAAAATTAAGGTTTTTAGATTATTTTAGATTTATGGCATCAAGTTTAGATAACTTAAGTAAAAACTTAAATTCTAATCAATGAAATGAAGTAAGAAAATATTTTCCCGATGAACGTAAATTTAAATTAATCCGACAAAAAGGGGTTTTTCCTTATCCTTATATTGACTCATTTAAAAAATTAAGTGATACTGAGTTACCATCACAGAAGGAATTTTATGATAAGTTGCATAACAAAGATATTACCAAGAAAGATTATGATCGTGCTTTAATGGTTTGGAATATGTTTGAATGTAAGAATTTAGGTGAATACTCTGATTTATATTTAAAATCTGATGGTACTAATTTTAGCTGATATTTTTGAAAATTTTCGAAAAGTTTGTATGAATACATATGGTTCAGATCCGGCTCAATATTTTACAGCTCCCGGTTTAAGTTGGGATGCAATGCTTAAAATTACTAATATTGAATTGGAGTTATTAATGGATATAGAAATGCATCATTTTTTTAAGAAAGGAATACGTGGAGGAGTTAGCCAATGCAGTGTTAGAACGGCCGTCGCTAACAATAAATTTTTACCAAATTACGATTCATCTAAATCTAGCTCGTATATCATGTACTTAGATTCAACAAATTTATATGGGGCTGCAATGTCGGAGCCCTTAACAAACGGAGGATTTAAATGGTTGGCAAATGATGAAATAGAAAAATTAGATTTAAAAAATATTTCTGATAATTCTGAAAAAAGGTATGTTTTAGAAGTAGATCTCACATATCCTGAAAATTTACATGATTTACATAATGATTTTCCATTTTGTCCTGAATCTATAGTTTCTCCACAAGCGAATGTTAAAATTCATAAATTAATTCCCAATTTAAATAAAAAAGACAAATACATCATACACTATCGAAATTTAAAGCAAGCTTTAGATAATGGCTTAGGAATAACTAAAGTACACCGAGTGGTAGAGTTTAATCAGTCTTGTTGATTAAAAAAATATATAGATTTAAATACAGAATTGAGAAATAATGCTAAAAATAAATTTGAAAAGGATTTTTTTAAACTTATGAATAATAGCGTTTTGGAAAAGCTATGGAGAATGTAGATAAAAGAGTAGATGTTAAAATAGTAACTCATTGGAAAAATATTGGAAAGAAATTAGGAGCTGAAACCTTAATAGCAAGGCCAAATTTTAAAAATTGTTCAATTTTCTCAGAAAATTTAGTTGCTATTCAAATGAAAAAATTAAAAGTTATTTACAATAAACCTATATATGTAGGATTCTGTGTTTTAGATTTATCAAAAACTATTATATATGATTTTTACTATAATTTCATTAAACCTAAATATAATACTAATGTATCCTTACTGTATACAGATACTGATAGTTTAATTATGGAAATTCAAACGGAAAACTTTTATAACGATATGAAAAAATTTTTTGATTATTTTGATACCTCTAATTATAAGCCGAATAATCGCCATGATATGCCAATAAATACATCTATTTTAGGTAGAATGAAAGATGAGTATTCAGGACATACAATTTGGGAGTTTATTGGCACTGGTGCTAAAAGCTATTGCGTTAAAACAGGTGACAGGTATGATTTTTACTATAATTATCTAAAACCTCATTTTAAAAATGACGTTGTACTCATACAAAAAAATGAAAACTACCAAATTATGTATCACAAAAATTCACTCTAAATGATTATAAAAACACTGCTGAAAATGAAGGACATTACATCTATAGAAAATTGAATACATTTAGATCTGAATTACATAACATGTATACAGAGTTAAAAAATAAGGTTGCTTTATCGTATGTAGATGATAAGCGATTTATAATAGCAGGTAAACCTCAAACTTTGGCTTCGGGTCATAAAAAAATCCTCGAAGAAAATAATTAAATTGATAATTACGAAGTCATGGATAATTTGTATTCTATTAAGTAAATGATTTTAAAGATTTCTGAATAATGTATTAGATTTCTCTATGTAATATAATTAAAATGTATGTTAATTGTTGTTAATTTATGTTGTGTGTGTTGTATATATAACCTGTAATTCTACTTCTATTATTTAAACGTATATAGCTCCCTAAAGAGTTTTAACGGTTAAAGAATGGAAGAGAACGTTTCATTTTGGGTAGTAACAAGAGAGTTGTACTAATCTTTGGTAAATTTCGTCTCTCTATTCAAGATCTGTTGAAAATTACTATTAATGACAATGTGTTGCCTTGTATTAAAGTAGCAAGAAATTTAGATCTAGAGCTTGACACTGATTTGCGCTTTAAAAATCATGTTATTAAATGCTTAAAGAGGGCATATAGTAATCTGAAAATATTGTTCCCGAATCGTCATATTATTCCACGTGCTTCTAAAATCTTATTATCAGACACGTTAGTCCTAAGCCATTTTAACTTTTGCGATGTTGTTTATGGTCCGTGCCTTGACAGCGAAGACACAAATAGAATTCAACGTATTCAAAAGTCTTGCTTAAGATTTATATATGGCATTCGTAAATTTGATAGAATTTCACATAAGTTGAAAGATGCCAATTGGCTAGCTATGAAAACTCGACGGGAATTGCATTCGGCCACTCTCTACCATAATATCATCTGGTACAAAACCCCTCCATATCTCTTTCAGAAAGTTACTTATAGAAGCGATATTCATAATGTTAATGTTCGTTTTCGTGGATTGATCTCACCTCCGGCTCATCGAACTGCTATATTCAAAAGGTCATACTCTTACTCCATTTATTTACTTTATAATAATATACCCTCTAATCTAAAATCATTATCTTTATGTCAATTTAAAAGATCTTACAAGAAATTGTTGTATGAAAGATATACTTGAATTCTTTACTTTCTTTTTTTTTCCATTTTGCGTCCCGCGTTTATTATTGTAGTGTTACTCATTTCTACCTATTTATTTACTTTGTAATACTCAGATTTTGTTTTTTTTTCTTCCCTTTGAAAATATTATTACTTAGGCTATGTAGATACTTTTATTTCGAGTGCTGGCACTTTGTATCAGTTTTACTGTCTGCCAGCCCTCTCTTGTAGATTATAACTTATATCTATTTTCTTGTGGTTATCTAGATATTATGTCTATATTGTTATAAATTGCAAATAAATTCTTTATTATTATTATTATTATATATATAGTTATCCATATAATAATTTAGAAGAATTGTGTATTAAAAATGTCTGTGGAAATTTAAAAACGGCATTTGATGTTCGTTATCTAAATCTACCTACTACCATGAGGGAAAGAATAAAAAAAGAATTTCATAAATTTAAATGGTATAAGTTTTTAGAATTATTTATTTATTTATTTCAACTTTACGTGCCTCGACTGCATATGGCCATTGGCACATAGATACAAAAGTATGTACAAAGGTAATAACTGTAAAGGGTTTATATAAGATGGTACATTTTGATATCATGTAAGTAGTTAATTATATTACTGAAGTCGTTGGGCGGGCTAAGGTCTTCTTTGAGGTTTCCTTTAAGGTTGTGGCGTTGACGGGCTTCGGTATACAGGGGGGCATTCCGAGAGAATATGCTTCACTGTAAGGTGGTTATTACAATGGTCGCATAGTGGCGCGTTACTTGATTCCATCAGATAGCCATGTGTAGCACGGGTGTGTCCAATTCTTAATCTTCGGATTATGATTTTGTCATTTCGATTCATGGCTGGTAGATTGTCTGAATTTATTCTTGGCTGTATCATGTGTAACTTAGTATTAGACCGGTTCCACATATTTTTCCATTTAGTTGTGATCAAACGTTTCATGTAATTTATTAGGTCTTTAGGAAGTTGGATCTCCTCGATGGGTAAATTGGACTCCAAGGCTGCCTTAGCGGCTTGGTCGGCTCTCTCATTGCCGGTGATCCCGACGTGTGATGGTACCCAGACGATAGTAATAGAAATACCTTGAGCGGCGAGTAGGTGACAGATCTCATGAATGTTTTGGGCAAGAGAATTTTGGGTATACAAGTTCTTTATAGAATGGATAGATGCTAGTGAATCAGTGCAGATTGCCACTGTCTCATTAGCAGCTGATACTGTCTTAAGCGCCATTAAGATTCCGTATAATTCTCCGGTGTGAACACTGCAATGGTTAGGGAGTAGATGTTTCGCTATAGTAGAATTTAGAGTGGTAACTGAGCAGCTGATACCGTTTTCGGCTTTTGATGCGTCGGTATATAGGATGTTATCGAACTTCTGTCTGTTGGTGATTTCTGAGAATGTTTGTTTCAGGATGGCGTGAGGAGTTTCGTGCTTCATATGTTTATTTAGAGTAGTATTGATGGAAGGTAACGTTTTAACCCATGGCGGTATAGTTGAGATGGGGTTAGCAGATGTCTTGACGAGATTGATGTCGCCTAATAGCGGTTTTAAAATTTGTGGGATTGAGTGGAGTCTTTTTGGAAAGTTGAGTATTTGTATTTGGCTAGAGTTGAAAATATCAAAAACTGGATTGTTAGGGTTAGCAGATACTCTGACCGAATATGACAGGAGGAGTTGTTGACGATGTAACGAAAGAGGGAGCTCATGTGACTCACAGAGAGGAGATTCAATAGGACTAGATCTAAAGGCTCCAAGACATATACGAAGTGCGGAGGTGTGCACTGTATCCAGGCTTTTCAAATTAGATTTACTAGCAGAAGCATAGATTATACTGCCGTAATCTAGTTTTGAGCGCACTAAAGCTCTGTATATTCTAAGAAGAGCATTTTCTTCGGCTCCCCAATGGTGATGCGATAATGTTTTTAGTACATTTATACGCTTTGCACAGTTTCCCTTAACATCTTGTATGTGTTGCCTCCAGGTTAATTTGCTGTCGAAGGTTAGGCCCAGAAATTTGTGTTGGTTTACCACTTGTAGCGGTGTATCGTTTAGGATTATTTGTGGTACTTGGTTACATCTTCTTCTGCTAAATTTGATGACTTTGGATTTTGAAGTAGAAAAATTAAAGCCAGTATATCTCGACCAATCAATTAGATCATTTACAGAATTTTGGAGTAGGTTGCACGTGGTTGTGGTGTTTTTCCCTGAGCAGTAAAGAATAAGGTCGTCTGCGTAGAAAGCGTGCTTAACAGGTGGCCGAATAGTAGAGCACATATCATTTACAGCTAGGATAAACAAAGTGGTACTCAGGACGGAGCCCTGGGGTACTCCATTCTCCAAGATGAACGAATGAGAGACTTTTCCGTTGGCTGCTACTTTAGATGACCTATCTGTTAGGAAATTCTTCAGAAAAGATAACATGTTTCCTGATAGGTTAATTTCCTTTAACTTATTGTGGATGACAGGTCTCCAGACACTATCGAAGGCACTTTCTATATCGAAAATAACAGCAACCACATCTTGTTTGATGGAAAAAGCGTCGGCTATTTCAGTTTGAAGAGCTACTAAATTATCTGTTGTGCTACGATAATGTCTAAATCCAGACTGTGCCTGGTCCAATAACTTGTGTTTTTCGAGATACCAGAGCAAGCGCTTGTTGATCATTTTTCCAGCAATTTGCACATCGTGCAGGTCAGAGAAATGGGCCGATATGATTTTGGATGGACCGAGGTGAGATCGTTCTTCTTGAATGGTAATATAATGGACTGTCGCCACAGGGCCGGAAATTCCTGGTTTATCCAAATATTGTTGTATAATTCAAGAAGTTTGTTTAGGCTGGATATAGGGAGCTTTTTTAGAAAAATGAAGGGAATATCATCCGGGCCTGCGGCAGAATTTTTACAGGAGGAAAGAGCGAAGATAAGTTCTGACTGAGAGAAAGGGAGGTTGAGTGAGTCAGAATCGGGTAGTATTTTTGGAGGTGAAGTTTGTGGAGCTTGGGGAATGTTCATGTTTTTGGTTTTGGCTTGAAAGTGATCAGCAAGAATGTTAACAACGTCCTGACTATCAGTGATGATTTTATCATTGTCCATTATGGCGGGTATTTTGCACGATGTGTTGCGTCCTTGCATTTGCTTTATTTTTGTCCAAACTTGACCAGGGGGAGTCTCGGATGTTATTGTATTAACATATTTTTTCCAAGATTGGCTTTTACTTTCTTTTAAAACTCTCTTGGATTTAGCCTTCAGTTTTTTAAAGGTAATTAAGTCATCCTGTGAACGTGCTCTTCGATATCTATTTAGAGCTGTTTTGCACTCTCGGACAGCGGTTTTACAGGCATCGTTCCACCACGGGACTACTTTCTTTGAAGGGTTTATCTCATATTTCCCAATGTGCTTTTCAGCTGACTTGATAATGCAGTCTATAAACTGGTTTGTTGCTTGGTCGATATCGTCTGAAAAATAAATGTATCTGTCTGTGATTTTACAAGTGAGCTAAAGTTGTCCCAGTCGGCGTGTGCTATTCTCCACTTGCGCACTGTATTATATGGTTTAGGCGTATTGTTCGAAATTATTATTGGGTAGTGGTTGCTATCGTACAAACTGTCTAAGGTACGCCAGCTAAGTGAAGGGGTTGTTCCAGGGTCACTGAAGCTAAGGTCAATGGATGACGAATTTCCAGTTGCGACGCTAAAGTGTGTTACTTCCCGTATTTAAGAGGCACAAGTTGGTATTGTTTATTAAATTTTCTATGGTTTTGCCCCTGCCAAATGTGTGTTCGCATCCCCAAATTACATTATGTGCGTTAAAGTCACCAACAAGGATAAACGGGTTACGCAACTGGCTTACTAGCTCGAAGATATGAGCTTCTATTAGGTTATAGTTCGGTGGTATATATACGCTGCAGATAGAAACTTTTTGTGGACACCAGACATCGACAGCTATTGCTTCTAAGCCTGTTGTGATAGGAAGTTGTTGGGAAAAAAGGTCGCTGGATACAAAAATTGATGTTCCACCACTGGCTCTTACGTGCTCAGTTCTAAGATGATGATAGCCTTCATAATTTTTGAGATAACGCTTGTGGAATTGTTTAAAATTTGTTTCCTGGAGACAAATTATATCTGACAAGAGTGTTAGAAATAAGCTGCTGTATTCTTTCAAGGCGAGGATAAAATCCATCGCAGTTCCATTGTATTAGAGTGAAAGTAATAAATAAAAATAAAAATGGATTTAGTATGTTGATTTTTGAGACAGATGTGAATCGCTAGAATTGAGATCTTCATCACTAGAATCTACTGAAGATTGGGATATTATGCTGGATATGCTTTCAACATCGAGTTCTTCAGCAGCGAGGTGTGCTTTGATTTTTTTGGTCAGCCGAGTAAATCTGTTTCTGATTGCCCTATCTTTTAGTTCGGGGTATATTGTGTACATGTTGGACAGAAGAGATTTGATATCAGTAGTGAATTTTAGAGCCTCTAGATATGGATTGCTGCTGCCGTTAGAATTTTCTAGGAAAGCAAGAAAGTTATCAATTGGGATAATAAATTCTTCGGGGGCCTTTTGGTATAATTCCTTGATAACCGATTTTGTAGTTTCGGTCAAGGAGGGTTCTGGGGCGGCGACTGTTTTGCGCTCCTTTTTTTGTAGGTTTGGCTGGATTCTGAAATTTAGAGTGGCTTGGAGGAGGCATTATATTAGAGTCAGGTAGAATCACAGGCGGAATTTCATCTGGTAGACTAGTCTTGTCACTGGATGTTGGAGTATCTGAGTGATTTCTTTTTTGTGGGGTTATTAGTACTGGAGTAGATTCATGTTGCTGACTAGTTATGGTGGCTGTGGTAGAGTTTAAAGCACTGGATGATTGTGTCGAGCTATTCTGTAGTAGTGGTATATTAGTTACTGGAGGGTTAGTGCAATTTTTTTTTGATATCACTATTCGTTTAGTGGGCGAGACTAGTCTGCGGAAATTTAAGTTTGTAGAGTGTGATTTAATAAGTTGGTCTACTAGTTCAGTGCTGGCTAGGTATATACAGATTCTGTTGTTGGATATTCGTGATGCAAAGGAAATATTTTTGGGGCCTATTATTTCACCAACTGCTTTAACATAATCGAACAATTTGAGATTATCTTCTGCGTGAAAAATAATTGCTTGATCTTTTTTAGGGAATATGACTTTAGGAACTGCCTTCGCTGCTGCCACGTAAGAAGTACTGGCGTAGTTGCTTTGGTTATTTTCTTGTAACATTGTGTTTTTGGTTGCGGTAGGATTTCTATCTTGGTTATTGTCGCTCATGTAGTCAAGAGCAACGCTGTGTGTATCATTAATAATGTAGAATTAAATAAGTGACGGGCAACCAGGAGTACATCATAGTTGTAATGTTGGTTGCCTATCAGCTTCAGCAACGAGCTGGGCTGTTGGTGTTTCGGTTTTCTTATCGCTGCTTGAAAAAACGTCGACACTAATCTGATGTTTTGTATACGAATAGTTTTTACTATACAATGCAAATCAAGAAAAAAGTGAAAATGAGGGCCTTACGTTTGGGTTCATATACTTTTTATAGGCGACACTTGCAGGTTCAAGAGAACCGTCCTAATAAATTGGTAAACACACTTTGCAGGAGCACTATCACAACGCTGTTAACTCGTTGGATACCAACTCGCGAATCTTTTTAGAATTAGATACATCTTCAGTAGCAGATAAGGATTTTAGTTTTCGAGAACAAATGGGATATTTATTAAAATGTGTTCCTGAATACCATCACCAATATCTATTTATACCAGATGATAAATTTGATATAAAAATTGAATATTATTATGTAAATAACAAATTTAGGTATTGTTTTTATTGTAAAAATTTGATACAAATAGAGGATGGGGTAAATAAGGATTTTAAAACTTTTTTAGAGTATCGTCCAGGACCTGTAAGGTATCTTCCAAGATAGATAAATTCACTAACATTTTCTTATATAATAGATTGGGAATTATGGTGTAGTAATTGTGTGGTTAGACCATTATTTTTATTTACCAACAGCTATGAAGCTGAAAATTGTTAAGATATCAGTATCTGAATTATTGTAGTAATTATTATTATTTGTTAATTTTATTATTTTTTAGTTACACTGACGTAAAATAAACTGATTTGTCAAAAAAATGAGTGTTTTATTTTCAAAGATTGTGGATTAAAAAAAGAATACAAAGCATAATTATATAAAATTTATTTCATAAAGAAGTTCTTGTAAAAGCATAATACATTAGATAAAGCACATATACACATACAGATTTTTATGATTGAAACAAAGTGGATTTGATAGTTTAATGGTTGGTTTTTCTTCAAGTTCAATGATGGGTATGGATGAATATTTTCTCAAGCAATCAGCCTTTTCCCTTCCTTTAACATAAACAGTATCTGTTTTTTCCAAAAGTTCGGTAAGAATATTCTCAAAGTGATAAAGTGATGTGTATCTATGATTCCAGTCAATACAATGGTGATTTTCTATTAACCATCGAGCCTGTGTTTGTAAGTGTTGTGGTAAGTTATTCATAGGAAATGGTGGTTTAAAAATATGATGACATGTCTTATATCCATCGTAGGCAGCAAATTCCTTAACTATAAATTCATTATTTTCAATTTTAAAACATTGTATATCGATTATTAAATTCATAGTGTGACAGCCTCTTTCAAAATAATATTGATACTGAAGTATAAATTTTTTAAGTCATAGGTTTTAAAGTTGCTTAACAGTTTTCGTTAGGGAGTTATAACTTATCAATTTATCAAGTAAAATTAAACAATAAGCCGAGGTGTTCTTGGGAATATTTTCACTAGACTCAAATTCCACTCTCATTACAATAGGACCGGATTGAATCGATTCTTTTTGATGAGAGCAATCGATATAAGTTATTGGTGCTATATCCTTAAATTCAGTAGGTGCAAATATAGGCTCGTTTTGTAGTTCATAATATGATTGTCTAAATTTTGCAAACATCTCATATAATGAAGCGTATTTATTTTCTTTAAAGTCTAGATAGAGGTCGTTATAAGGATATCTCTCAGAGTTAAGAAACACCTTAATATTTCTTAGATTGCAATTATCAAATTTACTCATATCTTTAGTTACATCGTTTCTTCGAGAAGCTTGAGATGCTACAATAACATGCCTAGGTGTTTCTAGTTTAGTTGTAGTCTTCACTGGCCAGTTATGTCTACCGGTTTCCGTTAATTCAGGAGACTCAACAAGTTCCCAACTCCTGAATCCTATTAATATATCTGCATTCTTATCAATAAGTTTTGTTAATGCTAGCTCTTGTGGAATTCCTACGGAAATATGTGGTATATTCCAAGACAATTTATTGATTTCTACTTTTGGTATATTGGTGGCTTCAGTGCTAATTACAGCATTCAAATCATCACTACTACGCAGTAAAACTAATTCTTGTTTAACATTAATTAATATTTTTTTATAGTCTTCAAAAAACCCCATTAACATTTTAAGGGGAATGCAAATATTAAAACCTCCTTTGCTATCAACTAAAATATCATCCGTTCCTTTCGATTTTGGAAACCATCCTGAGTTTTGAAGTCTAACACTTTCACTAGTATTATATGATAGATATGCCTTTAAAGTTGACGTTATACCCACATCTCGTACTGAATCAACTGTGATTCCATTCAGTAGATACCGAATTTCCTTAAAAAGAAAGGATATCCCATTGTTTATGAATTTCAGTTTATCACTTGTAGTACCATCACTTTTTGTTAATTTCCCTTCAATATATAAAAAACTTTCGCAGGGTAATGTAAATTTATCAACTTCGTATAGGTATTGCTATTTCATCATTATAGCTTAATTTTGTTGGTAAATAAGGTTCATATGTATGTATTTCAGAACTTACTATTGTATTATCTACATAAAGTTGTTCTGCTACATTTAATATATCCATTTTGTTATAAATTCAGCTGATATCCAAGAGATTGTAGAAAGAGACGATTTTCGGGTGTTAACTCCTTCGATGTAATTTTACTACTAACACCTACTTTTACTTTCTTCTTATTATAACACTTTTTTCTCAACGGTTTTTTAGAAACAGTATTAATTATCTTACTGTATCTTATAACCATGATTAAGAATTATTTTTTAAGTGTAGTCTTACTGTAATGGTTTCACCTCTGAAATTGACGAGATTTCCTTCTTGATCTAATATTTTAATAGTTATATTTGTGATAGTTCGAACACACACTGGAAAATATATAATATTTTGTTGAGATTCCACTATTTTATAACCAGGTGCTACTGTAGGAAAAAACTCATGAATTATATGCACAGGTTTTCCATTGAAATAAGATCCAGATGCAATATTACAATCTATACACAGTGCGTTTACCTTGATGATTTCTACAGGAGAGTCTGAAGATACTGACGTATTTGATGGTAATTCTTGATTTTTAAATCCTAGTAATTTACCTATCAAATTTTCACTAAAAATTATTTTTTCTGAACACTTAACCACCGATCTTAACGTATTGTTATTGGCTTTAATACTTATCGATACGCCTTGTGTGTGAAGGCGAGATTGTAAATAATCAGCTATATCTGTAATTTCATACGAACCCGTAGGAATTCCAACATATCAATTTTCATTACCATAGAAAAATTTGTTATTTCTTTCATCTACATTTGGGATTACGTTGAACGTTTCAAAATTTATGAGACCTATGGTATACTCTACGTCATCTTTTAAATACATAGGAGGGTTGAAATTTGCACTTAAAATTGATTGATTTCCGGTTAGGGCTAAAGTAAAGGACATGTCTTCTTCTTCAAACAAACACATTTAAAATAAGAGAAATTATTTATTTACAATTATTATAAAGAAATTTTAAACAGAAATGACCACAGTTTGTGGAATTAAATGTTTGTAATTGTTCGTAATTATACGTTACATCATTATTGCTACCATCACTGAAAAAGTATGAAATTAATTCTAGAGGCGGCCTTAAGTTTCCATAACTATCAAAATATATTATATCATTTATAGATTTACTGTACGCAGTCCAGTGGGAGCCATCTTATCCTCATCATCGAGATTCACGATACCACATTCATGTTTATTAATCTTTCTTGGTAAATTATTTCGCATAAAAACACCTCTAAAATTTTTTTATTTCAAAACTTTCGCATATTTTATCAAATCTAAATTTGATAATGCCCGGTGAGGTAGCTTTATTGGAAGTTTTTTTATAGGGGGCAAGATAAAGACCGAAGCCTTGTTTATATGGTTTTAAGTATAATCCGTTTCCTATAGCTTTTCCCTCCATAGCTAGATTATGTCTCTTCTGTTCTTCTAATTGTTGTTTCGCTGCCTTGGCATCATTGACGGCTTTTGCTATTCCAGCTACTCCTCCTCCAATACTACCTAATGCTCCTAATGCTGCAAAAAGGGGAATTAATGGTAAAAACCGATCACTTTTCGGAATGGGTAATATTCTCTTCTTTGGTTCAGCCACCTTCTTCTTGGCTTTTTTAATCGAGGAAAGTGCAATTTTTGTTATTTTATGTAAATCTGAAGAATCTGTTCCTATAACTCCTTTACGGGCTCTTCTTACCGCCTCAGTAAAATTCATTCCTTTACCTTTTCGACTGCGACGACGACGATGCAGACCCATACCTAATTTACTTTTCACACTCATAACTCCACTAACACCTAATGCTGCCAATTTTTCTCCAATGCTCGCGTCAGAAGATTTAAACCTAGCTGATGCTTTATTTGCTAATATTCGATTTGCTATGTTTCTTCTCTCAGTATCCTTAAACTTTTAATATGCTATGTCGTGTTCTTTGCAAGCCTCATCTAACGGATTTATACCTCTATCGCCTCTGGCTAAACGCTCATTTAATTTTGACCCAGTCCACAAAAATTAAATCCCGGAATGTGTAATTCTACAGGCAGATGATCGATAAGCTTGTTTAAAAACCCAGCACCTTTCTCCTTAACAATTTGGCGTCGATTAGTTTTACGTGTACCGTGTCGTAGCATTATATTCTCTCAAAGTTGACTTATAACTGAAATATGTGTTATAAAAGACAATACTTAAATAGATATTCATCTGTGATTTGTAAACAGATGCAGAGAAGAAACTGTAGAGTTGAAATGAAAATAGAAAAGCAGAAATTTTCCCTGCCGATTAGAAATTTCGATGAATCAACAGTGTCCGTTTTCCAGAAACGTGGGAAAATTTTTTGCGGTGGCTCTAAACGTGCCTTGGTAGTGGGCGGGTCGGGGAGCGGCAAGACGAACGTATTAATTAGTTTATTAGAACACCCTAATGGATTACGGTTTGAAAACGTATACATATACTCCAAGTCTTTATATCAGCCGAAATATGAATATTTGAGAAGTTTATTTAAACCGCTAAAAGAAATTGGATATTACGAGTATGAGGGCGGAGATGAAATAATTTGCCCTCAGGAAATAAAGCCGAATTCAGTTATTATTTTTGATGATATCGTATGCTGTAATCAGAGTATTATGAGAGATTATTTCTGTTTTGGACGACAATACAGATTGCTTTTATCTTTCTCAAACGTACTCAGCAGTGCCCAAACAATTAATTCGTGATAATACGAATCTGCTAATTATATTTAAACAGGACAATACAAATCTTCGACACATATATCATGATCATGTTAATACCGATATGATTTTTCAAGAATTTCAAGAAATGTGTGCCCTTTGTTGGGGCGACAAATATGGGTTTTTAGTTGTAGACAAAGATTGTGATATAAAATCTGGGAGGTATAGAACAGGATTTGATAGTTTTATAATTCTTAACTAAAAAATCTAGTATATCAAATACATACTGAAAGTGAGCTAGTTTCTTGTATGAATTTACAGCAAAAACATGGATAAAAAATTAGCCAAAGAGTTGGTAAAAACTAGACAGGCTGTAAGAAAAAAGTATCGAGCATTAAAAACTGAATTAGCTCAATCTCAGTTGCAGTTAGAGAAGGGATATAAACCGATAACGGAACCTTTACAAAAATTTCTGGAAAATTTTAAAAGTGAAGTACCAATAAAAAAGGAATCTGTATCATACATAAAATCACCCAATAAATCTTTTAAAAGTGCTTCCTCTACTCCTAAAATGACAACAGCAAATCCTTTTCAACAATATCTACCCACTCAAGGTGTTGAAGAACGTTTTTAGAAGATAAATTTTTGAATGACGACGATGACGACGACTACGCTACACACAGAGAACATGAAAATAGCAGTGATTTGATTAATGAAGCTGTTGAAAATAGTCGTCAAATATTACTAAATGAGTCAAAATTACCAGGTTATTCGGAATATTTGGAAGACTTTGATCCGCTTCCAAGATACTATATAGATGAATTTATTAAAGATACAGAAAATGAATTTGATCATAAACATGGGTTAATACACGGACCTTCAACCGAAAGGTTTGCAATAGGTGATTCTGAAGTAGAAATTATTGGTAAGGATGTGCGAGTTCAGAATTTAACTTACCCAGGAACCGTTGGACTTTACGAATTACTTTTCAAGAAGAATCCTAAAAGTTACAATAGAACAGACTTAGATCATTATATGGATATATTAAAAAGAACAAACGCCTACCGGAAAAATCATAAGTCAGATGGACAAATCCAAGGAACCACTTCTGTAAAGTATTTAACGATAATCAAACCTAATTTGCAAGAAAAAGGGATAATAAAAACCACTAATAAGAATATTCCTTCATCATTTAATAAGCCCCCACCTCCTCCGAATTCAAGATATAGAACGCAATCGTTTAAACAGGCAACTAAAGGTGGGATGTTAAATTTATCAAATAACCCCGTGGATTATGTATACTATGACGACCCCAATAAGTTTGTTGAGAGAATTAAGCTTTTGGTAGCATTTCGACTAGCGGGCCATACTGGACATAATAATGAAATCTTATTTATCGAAGAGGAATTGAGGGAGGCTAACATAATTAAATAAGTACATGTTGCTAAAAAAAATACTTTAGTAACACTTCAAACATGCCAGCGGATAAATTCCGCAGACACATTAGTAAATATTATTTTGATCGCCTTCAAGAAACACTAGATTTATCGTATGAAACTATTTTAACATTCAGAGGATATGGCGCCACCAGTTCTTTTTCCACAGATCCATCAGCTGTTGGATATGCCTTTAATTTAGATCATGGGGCAATAACATATACGTTTCCATTAAAAACAGCAATTATAGATAGAGTGTCTCAATTTTATCCTTATGATATAATAGTTCATGTGAATGGTGTAGCTGTGAACCCCATAAATTTGGAGGGTCGAGAATTAAAACAAAATGATTCTCTAATGTTTGTAACATCAAAGAAATCAAAAACTGTAAAGATGTTTATGGAGATGATTTTAAAGTGTCCAGTTCATAATGAGTGAAGTGAGTAATAAAGGGTTTAAATGACTTGTGGCAAGCTGATTTAGTGGAAATGATTAAATAGAGGTTATAAATATATTTTGGTGGTTATAAATGCTTTTTCAAAATTTGTATGGGCTGAACCGGTTAAGAGTAAAAAGGCAATTGATATTACGAACGCGATGGAAAAAATTCTGTTAAAAGTTAAGAAACCCCCAAAAAATCTTCAAACAGATATGGGAAAGGAATTTTATAACAAGAAATTTCGTAAACTAACATCCCGATTCAATATTAACCATTACAGCTCGTATTCGAGTTTAAAGGCTAGCATAGTGGAAAAGGTGAATAGAACTTTAAAGGGTATTATGTGGAAAAAATTTAGCCTACAAGGTAATTATAAATGGTTAACTCTACTACCCATCATTGTCTCGAAATATAACGAAACAAAACATCGCACAACTGGATTTAAACCTAAAGATGTGACGGAAAAACAAGAGAAACAGATATAGTCATCTAAAAATAGTCGATCCGATTCAGAAGTTTAAACTTAAAAATTTTGTTAGGTTAAGCAAACATCATTCGGTATTTACAAAGGGGTACACACCTAACTGGTCCAATGAAATTTTTAAAATTAAGAAAATTAAATTAAGCAATCCGACTACATATATTTTAGAGGATCAAAATAATGAAGAAATTAGTGGTGGCTTCTACGAAAATGAGTTACTGAAAGTTAAGTATTCAGATATTTATTTAATCGAGAAAGTGATAAGAAGGAAGGGGGGCAGAGTATTGGTTAAATGGCTTGGCTTAGATAAATCACATAATTCATGGATCGATAAGAAAGAAATAGTATAATAACTTGGGTATTAATAAATTAATTTGGAAATAATATCAGTATTTATCTGAGTAGCTGCGAAGTCAGTCATAATGTCGGACTCTGGTATTGAAAATGATTTATTTTCCTCGACATCATCATGCTCATCACCTTATTATTGGAAATATGTAGATGGTATTCTTTTAAAGTATACAGAACAAATTAAACAGGAGAAACAGTTGATTAATGAAGTGAAATATCCATTATCAAATTCTACATTACAAGTCTCGACAGGAATAGGCGCTGCTAGAGGATTTGAACCGTCAGTAAGATTTATCAGCTCAATTGATGTAATTTCGCTTATGGACTTAGATTGGTATGATTTTATTGCAAATATTGATATCATGCCGGATAATGATAAAGAAGAGAAGTTTATCGAAACTGCGTTGGAGTTTGAAAATTTCACAATGTCCAGTCAACTATTTATGGATAAACACCTTTTAATATTGAAAAGTGGTGATAGTGTTATTTATCTTGATGATGAATGTTTCAAAGAACTTATTGGCACTAGACATTTAATTAATTATAGATTAGAATTTTTAAGACATTTAGATTTTAAGAACTTTTATAATAATACTATACTTTATATGAGCAACTTTGATAATTGTAACAAGGAAACATATATTGATACATTAAAAAACTTATGTAATTTAAATAAATGTGAACAAAGTTATTGTTTATTAGAATATTTAGAGTTTAATAAAAATACAATTCTTATTGATATTGATAAAATACAGATGTATAATACTAATTAAAATAAACTTTATATAATCATATACTGAGTGTTTTATTTTACAGAGGTATAAGTTAGGTTAAGTGAATGGTCTAAGTTGAAAAAATAGAAAATATTTGGTAAAAGATATTAAATATTTCATATTTGATAGCAGATATTAAATATTTCCTAATTGATATAACACATTCAATATATAAATTTACATATTTCAAATGCCCTATTGGCTAGCGATCCTTTTTTTCATATGTTACCTATCTCATATGCTGGCGGGATGCCTTGCGGGGCGTGCTGCTGGGTATGGGTGGGAGAGAGACAGTATGTATGCTAATGAGAGCGACAGGGATGGCTATATATATTCCACAGTGTGGATGGTTGACTCTCAATATCTACCTACTGTCAACCACTGACCCGAAATTTGTACACGTATTCCAGGAATACTATATTCCTGAAGTATTCCCGTGGTATTGCTTAACATTTGTACATGTATTTGCGGTAGTGTTTGACCCCTCGAGATATTCTCAATCTCGTCTCAATCTTTTCAATTTCACATAGATTCAAATTTTGTGAACCTGTTAATTAGACAATTAATAATTACAATGTGCACATCCAATACATTTATTATTTTAAACTCGATTTTAAAGCATATATACAGTGTGACCCATTTGGAAGCGAGGCACCCCCACAAAATTTGTGTTTCCCATCCGATTTTAATTTTTTTTTTTTAATGTAGAGCATAGGAAACTGCACTTTAGGGTAAAGTGTGACATTTTTTTAACAAAAACCAAGGCTTACTGTGTAATTTCTTGGGAGTGAAAATTCACGAAATCGTATTAGCGATAGCGAATTCTGTAGTCAAAATAAAAATCATATTGTTCTTATTACTGTATCTATTCTTATCAAGTAATTCATGGATAAAAATTGGAAATAATTGAAAAAAGTATTTTTGTTAGTAACGACATTTAACAAATTTATTGGAATGCCGGAATATAAAATAAACGCTAATTATATTTTCCTTTCTTCCACCAATCCGCCGTTTTTTTTGCAACACTTATCAAACCTTCGTTCATTTGTGGTTACTTTTCTGAGCTGTTCCTGGCTAATAGCTGCACATTATTTCAATTATTCTAGCGCGTAGTTCATCAACTGACTACGGTCTTGACTTGTAAACTACTTGCTTTAGTGTACCCCACAGGAAAAAGCCGGGTGGCATCAAGTCCGGGGATCTTAGCGGCCACTCAATAAGTGGACTGTTTCGATCTATCCACCGATTTTCAAAATTTGTATTCGGCCAACCCCTTACCACTCTCACCATTTAATTGAAATTTTAAATTCTGATGTGGTTGAATTGGTAGTCAGGTAGTTCAACCAAAAAGTCATTTTCCAGAAAGTTCAGAAATACACGTTAATTCAAATTACTCTCAGAAAAGAAGGCCAATAATTCTACAATCAAGTACACACATTTATTTTTTCTGAGTACTGTGTCTTTACGTTTATGATCCAATTAAGGTTTTCGACAGACCAGTACCATGAGTTTTGAGACGACACCACTCCATTCGTTGTAAATGTAGCTTCGTCGCTGAGCAAAGTTTTCTTTAAAACGTTCCTGTTGTTCAGATATTCTCCTTGGGCCCACAAACAGAATCTCAATCTTCTTTCCGCATCTCCCTCTTCCAGAGTATCTAAATTTTCGGCTAAAATGGTTTTATTTTTTTTTTAACCTAGCGCCGAAATCAATTGACCGATCTCGGCCAAATATGATATTAAGACTTTAGAGTCCTCTTACGAATATCTCTAGATTTTTTGTAATTTTCGGTAGTTCGCTAAGAGAAATCAGAAATCGATTTTCTCAATGACGGCTTTAACAATTTTATAGAGTGAGTATAATCATACTATTATTTTAAAAGGATTTTAGACTGAAAATATTTACTTACCATATTGAAATTTGAACACAATAACACTAAGCGCCGAGACAGGTACAAACAACCGCTACGACTACGAGCCAACGCATATATTATTGCCTTCTTGACCCGATTCTCGACTAATTCCGGAGTATTCCTGAGTATTGCCGACGTATTCCCGAGCATTACGAAGTATTTCCGAGTATTCCCGTGGTATTCCTGAAAATTTGTACACGTATTTCCCTCAATATGAAGTGTTGTTATCCTTCCGGAAGTTTTCCCGCCTATTTGAAGGGCTCCTGCTGCAGGATTATGAACTACGCGGGAAAACACCTAGAATATAACAACATTTTCATTCAACACGCGCGAAAGACTAAAAAAAAAACATATATGTATAGGTATACATATTTCAAAATATTTGAGAGTAATAAAACAAAAACAAACTTCAGATATTAATAATCAAACAAATAAAATACAAAGTAATATTACAAATTCCAAAATTTGTTATAGACAGATTGTAAAAATACAATTTTTGAAACTAATTTTCACTTTAGTCTATTCCTTTGTTGACATAGCACTAGTCCTGCTTTAGAAAAAAGTCTTTCAGACGCTGTCAAGGTTGCAATACATGACAAATATTTAATAGAAACTTGTTTTAATTTTGGAAATGTAGTGCCAATGATATGGTTATATTTCCAATGAGTTCTGCTTTAAGTCACTCAAGGGAGTTTTGAGGTAATGACTTAATTCTGTTGGCATATCTGTTTCAGTTTGATTTGACATTGTATTTTTTTCCTGAACAAGTGTGTAATGATCGCTCCATAGATTAGTGTTGTCCTCTTCCTGACATTCTTGCTGATCAGTATTCTCGTCCTCTACGGTAGTAACTAAATCTTTGATCTTGCGTTATAACACGCTATAGCGTCTTGAAAATGGATATTTTTAAATCTAGGATCTAACAGAGCAGAAACAGCTAGAATGTTTACTGATTCTGTTGGGAGTAAGCGTTTCTTTATTTCTGTTAATATATTCTTCTGTAAGTTTATCCCAATGGTCGACTTAGGTTGTAGACCAGATATTTTTATATTTATTGTTCGAGTCAGTGGAATCACTTTGCTGCAAGTCACATATTTTCACCACGGATTTCACGAGTGGCAACTTCGATTGGGAGTAAAATATCACAAACTTCAGTCAAGTCTAAATGACTTTAGCAGTTATCATTGGAGGTGCAGTAGGATGGCAATTTAAAATTTTATTCACAGCTGCATGAAGCTTCAAAAATCTCTGAATCATATAGAACGTGGAGTTCCAACGGGTGGACACTTCCTGAATAAGTTTCAGATTTACTTCTTTTCTTAGTTCGTCGCTTGCTACCACGCTTTGTTTGAAAAATGTCACGATTTTCTTCAATGAAGCAATCAAGTCTGGTAATAGTTCTGTCTTTTCTATTGATTTTTGTGTTACTAAATTAAGCATGTGTGCAAAACGCGGTATATGACGTTTTTTGCCAAATGATATGTGGATTGCTTTTATCATATTGGATCCGCTATCACTTACAATAGCCAGTACCTTCCTTCTATTTCCCACTCTTCACAAGCTCGTAGTAGCATCTGTGAAATGTATTCACCGGTATGATGTTCTGATAATTCATAACCTCCAAGTGTAGCTGATTCCAATTTATCATTATCGGAGAAATGTACGGTAACCCCAAGAAAACTTCTACTCTGCATTGTATCAGTCCATATATCGGTTGTGAGAGTGCAATACTTACTTTCTTTAATTTATCTTTAAAATAGTTTTGGATTACTTTGAATTTATCTTCTAGCATTTTCTTAAATTTATATTTTGAGGGCACTTTGTATAGAGGCACAGCAACTCTCATCAAATTAAGGAAACCTTCCTTAACCTTTTCTACAATTTGGAATGGCTGTGAGTCTTTACAGATCATATGTAAAATTGCGTTAGATAAACCGAACATTTTTAGCATCAGTCTCCGCATATTCATTAATATTTCGAAAACTTGAAGTTAATGTGGGTTGATGACATAATTTTTTTGTCGCACAGCTTATATCACTTTTTGAAAAACTACCAGTTTCAGATTCAGAGTCGCTCATTTTTATCTCATTATTCTCATTTTCAGCGATAACCTCTAATGATGCAGATACGCCAGAGCTCGTAGAGGGTTGTGATTTTGATTTTTCAACAGTTAAGAAGAATTATTTCCACGAGCACGAGACTTCTTGGATAGTTGGGGACGTTTGGGTATATCTGTGCAATGATTTTGTTTCCTCTTTAACAAAATGTTATGTATTTTTTCAATATTAGTCTTAAATTTGTCGTGTTCCCACAAGTTATTAAAATTTTCGAACAAGACCGGCGACATCTTGCTGTAGAACTATCCATTTTTTCAAAATACTCCCAATATTGACTTTTTGGCCGCATATTATAATAGACTTCCTAAAAAATATATTTTTTTTGTGTATAATAGAAAAGAAAACATTAATCCAGTAAAAAGAAAAGATTGATTTTCTCTTACCATAAGGAAGAAATCAGTTTATTAGAAGTTTTGTATTTTGATATCAACACTTAATATTAACTATAGAGAAAAAAATCACTTATTTTTGTTGTAATCGTACTTCAGTTCGCAGAGAGAATTACAGATCAGATGTTCACCTTCACAGTGTTCGTTGAGCGTTCACAGTGTTTACATATTACATGATTACCAATTACTAACATAGTTTTATCCCTATATTCCCTATTCATCATCCAGAAATAGAAAAATCCCCAACCCAAGAACCAAACCACCACGTCACCTATTGACAATGCAATATCAGTAATTGGTAGGCCAGTTCACGTTATGCAACCAGTTTTACGTACTAACATTGTATGTGTTGCCTATTACTTATTATTGTGATCGGAATTATATTTTTGGGTTATAATTTTCGATGTTCAGTAAATTAATACTGAACAACTTCCAATCTGCTGTTCTGGTATAGTATAACGATTATCGGTTCTTATCATAGATGATGTTTCGATAATTAATATAGTTAGTTCATCATCGATGTTGAAACATCGATGTTTGATCCTTTGTCATCGATATTTCATAAACATCGATGAACATCGTACATCCCTACCACACCGATGTCGTGGACGACAAATACCCATTTGTCTAATGAAATGAATATTTCGTTATTCTCTAATGTCGTAGTAGACAATTCTTAATAGACATAAAGGAGAGTGGGTATAACCCGTCGACAATCAAATGTCATGATCGACACCATAGATAAAAGAGGATAATAATTTACGTGCTCTCTCTACTGCGCTAGGAAGAGGGGTCAAAATCGTTTATAGGTCGCGTGCGCGTGACGTCACAACGTTTGACAGATCCCAGCCCTTGGGAAAAACAAACCGAAATTCGTTAAGCGGTTTAATGGCGGCTTGAATTGTTCGTAATTTGTGCCGATCTACATGATCAAAACAACCCAGATTGGATACCGTCTCTCCACATGGGATACAAATTGAAACCCAGATGCGAAAGTGCTCGGGACTTAAGAATCGCAGCTAGAGCAAACAATAAACAAGACATGGTAAAATTAGAAATTTATGTTGGTTTGATTGTTTTTAACAAATATTTTTTGTTAGTGCACATTTTTCTTATGTAGTATCGTAATGTATATTATCTAAATAATCCGTCGATGATTTTGAAAGTTGAGTATAGGAATAGCCATGGGGTTAAATTTTTATCGTCCTGTTGTCTCTAAAATGAAAATTGTTATGAGACCCAAACACCGAAGAACTCAAGTAAAACGTAGACTCCGTCTCTGTATTAGTAAATTGCGTGACCAACAAACCGTCGAACAGCTAAAGCAAAAAGTTCAAGAGAATTTGAGTGCACTAGAAGAAACCAATTCTGTAGATGTCGCTGCTACCTGGACACAAATTAAAGACAGTTTAAAAAGTGCGAGTGAGGAAATTCTTGGCACTGCAGCAAGTAAAAAACAGGAGGACTGGTTCAATGATAATGAAGCTTTTATACAAGAACTTCTTGACCGCAAACATATTGCCTTCCAAAACGCTATCAACCACCCCAACGACTCATCAAAAGCAGAAGCTTTTACCCAATCTAAGTATGAAACGCAACGCGAAATCAGAAGAATAAAGAACGAATGGTGGGCAAGCAAGGCCAGAGAAATTCAAAGGTGCGCCGATTCACACGACTACAGGAATTTCTTTCAAGGAGTAAAAGCAGTGTACGGCCCCAGTCGCAAAAATATGTGCCCTATTAAAGATTTAAATGGAAATCTCCTCAAAGAAGACCAGGAAATAAGAGCCCGATGGAAAGAACACTACTCTAACATTCTTAACCAGCAAAGTCAAGCCGATCACGATATTATAAATCTTATCCCTCAATATGACACCTTCGAAGACTTAGATAAACCACTAACAACGGAAGAGATCTTAACCGCCATTGGGCAGCTAAAAAATAACAAATCTCCCGGCGCCGACTCACTCCCAGCTGAGATCTTTAAATCTGTGTCGTCAGAGCTCATACCCTACCTCAAAAAACTGTTTGATGTCGTGTGGGAAAGTGGTCAAGCTCCGCAGGAGATTCGTGATACACTTTTAATCAACCTCTTCAAAAACAAAGGGAGCGCTGCGGACTGTGGAAATTACAGGGGTATAGCTCTCCTGGCTGTTGGAGGGAAGATACTCACTAAAGCAATGGCAAATAGGCTAACACCTGTTATGGAAAAGTTACTTCCTGAAACACAGAGTGGCTTTAGACCAAACCGAGGCACATCGGATTTAATCTTCACACTTAAACAGCTTCAAGAAAAAACACTTAAACAGCTTCAAGAAAAAGCACTCGAACATCAAGGAGAAATTCACATGGCCTTCATTGATTTAACCAAGGCGTTTGACTCGGTGGACAGGGAAGTGCTCTGGAAAATTATGCTCCGCTTAGGTATCCCTAGAAAATTTGTGGAAGTATGTCGCAGTCTACATACAAACAACAACGCCCAGGTTATGTATAATAATGAGGTGTTGTTGAAGCCAAAAAAGGCCAGCAAAAATAATTTTAAATTAATTAAAAAAGTCACAATTTATATTTTTTAACGTGTTCATACATTAGCATCACAGCGCGGAATAAATACGACGCAATAAACGCTCCAAGAGTATATCAACGCTTAGGATCCCGTCCGCCTCGGCATGACTGGGCGGGGACGACACGACGCAGCAGGCGGCCCCAGTCGCTCATTCGGCGCGCGACGTTCAGAACGCCAGCCGACCTAACGCTCAGAGCTCCGTCCGCCCCGATGCCTACAGGATCGCGGCGAGGTTTCAGCGGCAGTTAGTCCAGTCCGAGCATTGGTACGCGCAACAACTACAAGGCAGTCCAGTTCCCGCACTCAACGAGTAAACATCAGCAAGTAAACTTCAAGCAGTCTACCAGAACTTCAACAATTCTTCAAGAATCTCATCCGACGAACCGATACCTAGTACGGCGTCTCAGATACCAGTCCCAGCACTGTATTTGAACCCTGCTAGCGTTAGGAGAAGGACCATCTCCGTCACCGCGACGCGACTTTCAACCGTTCAACGATATTATTTATTTGTGTTAGCTAGTAAAGTTAGGGATAAATTCAAAATTAAACTAAATTGTGCAACGACGTCGACAGAGTTCTGCTTAACGTTACTATTAATTGGATCACAGACTTTTTATTTCTTCGCATCGTTATTTACCAGGCAAAAGCGCCTGTTCATATGCACAGAGTGGGGTACCTTGCACCAAAAGCGGTGCATGTGTATGACAGCTTACAAGTTGCAACAAGGGGGTAGTAGCAATACCCACCGACACTTCAAAAATCGTAACCAGTCTACAAAATTCCAGAAATCGGCCCTGAGAGCTCGTCCAACATCCAGATCTACGAAAACACTACTATCGAGGCTGCTGGCGCCCATCAAATTCAAAATTCGCAGTCTCCGATAAAAAACATTTTTATTTTTTCACAACTCAACCCTACTTTTCGTAGACATGGCGCCCAGCGTGGGGCCTACAGTTTACAACTCAAAATCGTAGACATACACCCTCGTTTTCGTAGGCAGAGGCAACCGAACCTTTCCAAACCCTCACTGGAGTTAGGCAGGGATGTGTCCTGGCACCCCTACTTTTTAATTTGTTTACCACTGCTCTAACAATTATTGTTGACAACAAACTGACAGTCAGTGGAATAGGTCTCAGATACCGTTTTGATGGCGGTCTCTTTAACATAGGGCGCTTTAGAACTTTCACGAAGACACGCACACGATTCATTTGTGATCTCCAGTATGCGGATGACTGTGCACTTTTAGCCTCTACGCCGGAAGAGCTTCAAGAACTTTTAGATGTGTATGCCCAGAGCTATGATTCCTTGGGACTTAAAATCAACATTGGAAAGACTAAGATTATGTCAACTCCTCATCAAGTGAACCAAATAGACATTACACTTAACGGACATTCTCTTGAAGTGGTGGATCAGTTCAATTACTTAGGCAACGTTGTTAATGACAAAGCAAACATGGACAGCGAGATTCGCAATAGAATTAACGCTGCATCTAGAGCACTCTGGGGACTTAGAGAGAGAGTATTTGATAACCACGACCTTGCTTTGTCAACGAAAATGGCTGTCCACAGAGCAGTTGTCATTCCAACACTGCTATATGGATGTGAAAGCTGGGTCACTTACCGTCGTCATGTGAAAGAATTAGAACGTTTTCAGCAAAGACACCTCAGAAGTATGATGAAAATTCGTTGGTTCCATCACATATCAAACGTGGAAGTACTCAGGAGAGCAAACAGCCTTCCAATTGAGGTGCTTATTTCAAGAGCGCGCCTAAGATGGGCAGGTCACGTTCATCGTATGCATGATAACCGCCTTCCTAAATGTGCACTTTATGGTGAATTGCTAAGCGGTAGAAGAAGGCGTGGCGGTCAACGAAAGAGGTTCAAAGACGTTCTCCATGAAAATCTAAAATCCTGCGGTATTCCAGACGAGCAATGGGAACAACTTCCAGCGGACAGAACCGAATGGCGAGGGGTTGTGGCCAGCTATCAAGGAAATGTTGCTGCAAGAATGCCGAATCCAAGACCTAACCAGGTCTATGTTTGTCCTGACTGCGGTCGACATGTGCTCTCCCAAATTGGCCTCTATAGCCATAGTCGTGTGCACCGTAGATGAATGGGAATTACAATAGACTACACCTTTTACTTGTTTTTTATTGTACACAATCTATCGACTGTAACATTTTTATACTCGGACTCGAGTAACGGCTAATAAATATATATATATATATATATATATATTGGTATGTATTTGCATATTGGACGATTACGAAGATTGCATGTTTGTGTTATTTGCTGAATCAGGGTTTGAATTTGTTTATTTCCTTTAGATGGTTTTCAAAATTTATTTAAATTAGCTAAAGATCCGAAAGGTATGTGTTTTAGAATGTTAATATTTGTTTAGAGTTGTTTTAATAGTTTTAAAGTTTTTATTTGATGTCAACAGTAAGTTTGATACTGACATCTATGTTAGTAGTTATTAAGTTATTGTTGAAATAATTTCTGACATTTAAGTCATTATGACTTTTCTTTTAAGTAGGAAATTTTATTTTATAGTTGGTAAATGTTTTCCTGGAGAAAGATAAGGAGGTTTAAGTTAGGTTATATTTGGAATGAAATTAATCAAAATTCATATGGTGTTTTGTTTTGTTTATTTTGGATACTTTGATATTTAGTTATATAGAACAACAAACCAACAAACAACAGATAAAAGAGAGGTTGTAAAATTGGAAAAATAAATTTAAGAAAAAAAAAGAACAAGTGAAAATTAGGGAGTGAAGAAGAAAAATAATAAACAAGATTAATAATTTTGAAATTGAATTGAAAGTCAGAAATTGTGGAGATCAGCGAAGAAGAGAAAAATAGACTGTAAATAAGAAGGTAGAAGTGTTATTGTGGATTGGAGTTGCAGAGAAGATAAGGACGAGATAAGGTGAAGAATTAATGAAAGGAGAATTGTTGGATTTGGAAAGAGAAGAGTGTAGCTACGAAGAAGGAAGGTTTTTGTGTATTTAATTTTTGGACAAGGTTGTATATTAAAATTTAAATAGTGTATTAGACTTTCGAACCTGTTATAAAGCTAAATTATCTAAATATCAAAGAAAATAAATTATTTATATCAGATTAAAAATTTTACTTTAATAAAAATTTCATTTTAAATAGGAACTGAATTTGAACCTGCTCCTGAAGGGAAAGATAAGCTAGCCAGCCCATTAAATATTTTGACATACTTTCGGATCAAAAGGTAAGAGATTTTAATTTGATCTTTTGGTTTTAAAGTTTTTTTTTTATCTATTGGAAATAAACAAGTTAAAGTTTGATTAGTACTGCAAATTATTAAGTTCAATAAAAGTAGGACAGCACGTTTGGCGCCCAACGGGGGGCGATTGTAAAATTGTTGTTTAATAAAGTGTGCAGTCTTGGTGAAAGTTTGTGAACTGTTGATTGTGGTACATAGTTTTAAAATTCAATAACAATTGCATTTATTAAGGGTATATAAAGTATTAATTCTTAATTGTGTGGTATTTTTATGAAATTAAGATCAGGAAAACAAACAAAAATGGAGAATAAAAATCAAACACCAGAAACTTCCTGGCAAGGTGATACATCCCAACAAACACAAAATGATGATAAATTTATACAATTAATGAACATGATAGCGAACAGATTTGATGAAAACAAACAAGACATGAATAATAAATTTGATGAAAATAACAAAAAAATGGACGAAAACAAACAAGACATGAATAATAAATTTGATGAAAGTAACAAAAAAATGGACGAAAACAAACAAGACATGAATAATAAATTTGATGAAATCAACAACAAAATGGACAATAAATTTGAAGAAAGCAAACAAGATATGAACAAAATAATGGATGAGAACAATAGGAAATTGGAAACGAGTATAGTAGAGTTATACAATAAAGTGGACCAGAAAATTAAGAAAGTAGAAGAAAAGGTAGAAAAGGTTTATGAAGAGATAAGTGAATTTAAAAAAGAAGTAAGAGTAGAAGTAGAACATGTTATAGTAGATGGTATGAATGAAATAGATATACGCATGAAAAAACAAGAAGATATAATCAAAACACAATTAACAGAACAGGATGGTAAGATCGAACAGAATACGAAGATATTGAAGGACACATACACACCTATATTTAACACATATGCTACACCACATCATACACTGGTAAATCAATTCTATGGTGATTCCAGAATCCACCCAAAAGTATTTTTAGAACGTTTAAGGCAATATCTAAAATCTGTAAATTTAAATTTTAATTTAAAACATGAAATTCAAAATTCATTAAAAGGTGAAGCCGAAATTTGGTATCAAATTGTAGAATCTGAATTTGAAACTTTAGAAGAATTTGAAAAGTTAATATTAAAAAAGTATTGGTCTGAACATTGTCAGGAAAAAATTCGTTTCAATTTATTTAATGGAAAATATTCAGAAAATAGTGGTATATCTAGGGAAAATTATGTCATGCGTAAAATGTATAATATTAAATTCTTAGAGCCAAACTTGACAGAAAATGAAATGATTAAATATCTAGCAAGACATTTTTTTGATGACATCCACCAAGTAATCATTACACAACGCATTACAACATTAGATGGTTTAAATGAGTACTTGAGAGTGATCGATGATCTACATATGGGATGGAATAAAAATTATAAATCATTTAATAGAAAAACATACAACCAAACAGATGGCAATGATCAAAATAATAATTATCAAAAAAATTATGACAGTAGAAATTTTAATCAAAATAAAGGTAGAGATTATGACGAAAATAGGAGGTATAACGGTAATGATAATTATAATAAAGAACAGAATAGGTATGATAATAAACGTGATTCAGTAAGATATGCACAGGTAAACAATACAAATGTCAGATCTGATCAACAGAATGACATGAATAAAATTAAGACGATAGCAGAGGTAAATTCACATTTTCCAAGGGAAAATTTTTAGATAGGGAAGTTTTAATTGGGATGACGACATACGAACATATGCGAGAATTTATAGGTATTGAGAATGAATCAAATTTAGATAATAGAATTAGTAATTTACCAATCATCAACATTAAAGTTAATGAAATAAATTTAAAAGCATTGATTGATACGGGATCAGAAATCAGTTTAATAAATGGAAAGATAATAGATAGTAAAAAAGAGTTACATCAAAAAAATTGTACTAAGATTTCAAAAATTAAATTAGTAAATGCAAATGTTAAGAAATTCACAGAATGCAATAAAATCAGAAATTTAGATTTTGAAGTAAAAGAGATACGTTTTAGAGGCGAGTTTGTAATTGTTGACAATTTGAGTTTTGATGTCATAATTGGTGAAGATATTTTATCACGACTTAAGGCAAAAATAGATTTTAGGGAAAAGTCCCTAGTTTTAAAAGATACTGCGGTGAAAATATTTAATAAAAATGAGTTAAACATAGTGGGTTATATAGGTAATTGTAATAATAATAATTTAAATGATTTGAATGATGAAAAATATAAGCCTACATGTGAAATGAATAATTATAAAATGCCTAAAAGATTGGAGATAAATTGTCCTACTAAATATGAAAATCTAGTAAGAAAATTATCACAAAATTATATGTCGTTAATAAATTACAAACCGAGAATAGCTAAACGTTATGTACACAAGTTGATAGTAGATTGTGACGCTCTTTTTCTCGTACGGTGCGTGAACTAAGGCTGTCACTTTGACACTCGAGCTTTATTCAGTACTCGGGCGCTAGTTCAAGTTTAAAGTGTTTGAACAACACTACCCACAAGTCGAATGAGCGAGACTAAGCAGCTCAGTGAAGAATCAGTTAATTCCAGTGGGTCAATAAGGGAAAATAGACTTTCACAAACACAACAGTAAAACGCAGAAGTTCCAATAATATTTAAGTATATATTACAGTAAATCTGTGGTTACAGTCCTAAATAAACAGAAAAATCACAATTAACACAAATTCATGTACAGATATATATATAAGCAATAATAGTAGAGGAAGAGTAGCAAGTAATGTGGTAACGTTAGCGGCAAAAGCGTAGAAGCGGTGAATTTGGCTAGTGCTTATTAATAGTACCGGAGGTTAAGTATCGGCAGAGTGAGCAAATTTTTCTGTCATGAACTCAATACACTGTGCAAACAAAAGCTTAATTAAAACTATCCTTTTTACTAAGGTTTAGTTCGGAGCAAACAATAATGTGACTAAAAAAAAAAAGTGAGAGAACCCTGTAGGGAAGCAAGTCCTAAAATAAAGGGGGAAAATAGGAACTTGTAGGGACGCAAATCCGAATACAAGTAATAAAGGATTAGCCGGACGCAGGTCCTAATGCAGGCAAGTAGGAACTTGTAGGGACGCAGGTCCTTAAAAAATATACAAGTAAGGATAAAAAGGTAGTCACAAGGAGAAAATATGAAAGTGAAAATATTCAAATAATTAAATATGAATTGAAACCGAATTATAGGTAACAGATTTTTCAATCAGAAAATAAACAGTGAAATTTAATAAGCTAAGTGTCAAAACGGCAATCAGTAAATATGAAATAAATAGTAGAGTATTTAAGCAGCGTAAAAATTTCAATCAGAATATAAGCAATAAAATCCCGGTGACTAAGTTTTACAATGAAATAAATACCAATAATGTTTAAACCGCGTAAAAATTTCAATCAGAAAATATGCATAAAATTCCGGTGACAAAGTTAAAAATTATCAGTCAGTAAATATGAAATAAATACCAAAAATATTCAAACAGGATAAAAATTTCAATCAGAATAAATACGGAATAATAAATGCACTAGCCAAATATATATGTTTTCTTACTCTTTACAGTATCAGCGGTGGACCCTGGGCACTGGTAGACGTCTGGTTGTTTCGAGAATTGGAACACATTCTGATTTTACAGGAGTTTTTGGTCAGTTTTATAGCCAGATTACCACTCGGGGCATTGCGAGGAGTCCCACGTGCTCTAGTATCGCGCATGGCCCACTGTATTGAATACAAGCCAGCGAGGACGGCTATATTAAGTTATTAAACTACCGGTAAATTATTATTACGTGCGTTGGTTAGTATAAATAAAGTATTCTAACTTTTGTAATGTATGAAATCGGTTTCAAATAATTATTCTAACCAACTGCGAAAAAGAAACGGATTTAATCGGCCACAGAGAACTAATTATTGAATTAATTACTTCTAATAATAAACAATAATTCTGTTTATAAATATATCCCGCTTTAGATAAATACTCAGGTATTCAAATAGTGAATATTTTCGGATAATATACAGTAAGTCGTTTAAGGCGGTACCGAAAACAAGAAACATAATTATATAAAGTACAATTAAATATAAATTTTATGCAGATTTCCGTAACGAAAAATGCTTCGTTACAAGATGAAAGCAAACCGTTTAAATGTAAAACTTATCCTATACCCTTCAAACGTCGAAATAAAGGACAAGGAAGATATAACAAGAAGAAAGCTCAACAAACACAAAAATGGACGAACAAGAATATCAAGGGAAACAACATTAAATTCAACACAAAATTTAAGAGGAAAGGAATGGAAGAGTAATTAAACAAAAGCAGCTACCCATGAAAGAAAACAGGAAAAGAAAAAAGAAGATTAGAAAGAAAATACTTTACAAGAAAGTCAAAATATTTGGAAAAAGAAAACACAAAAACTTCAAGACGAGGAAGAAATTTTGCACTGGAAACAATTGGAACAGGAGCAATAAGAAAAATACGGAAAGGAACATGAATAGGGAATTTTATACGGAATTATACACTATATATATTTTTTTTTTATACATTTATTTAACGTCGGCCTATTTCCGCTACTGAGGCCTAACACCGACGCCTGTAGACGAGCTACCCCCAACCAGGAATTTTGCCGAACCTCTTCCCTTAAGAAGATTAACTTTTCGATGTGCTGCTGATTTACTCAATTTGTATTTTTCAGCAGCTTTCTTTAAAGACATTTTATTTTCAATAATATCGTTCACAGGGGCAAGCGTCTTTACTATGTACATACTTTGATATGCGATGTAAAGCAACGTTAGGCGTGGTTAGTAGTTGGATTGGTGACCGTTCCAACGAAGACCACGTCCTCGCCTCACCCATCTTCCAGCGGCTTGTATATCAGTATACACTATATACAAACACGGATCTATTAACAAAGATAATTTGGATTTGTGGGATATAATGAAAAATAAGCGTGGATATAAATTTGAAATAATATGTAATGACGTAGTAAAGGGTAATGTAAATAAATATCGTTGTAATTTGATATTTGAGAGCAATGGCAATGGAGACGAGTTGGTCATTATGCCTGCCCTCAGCATTTGATGTTATATTGTGCAGAGATATTTTGTTTGGACCAAGGGAAATGTAGTTTTAAGTGCGGAATAAATAAATAATGAATTATATAAAACGGTCAAGAGTTACCGGAACATATATGAAAATAAGTATGATTATAAATGATAAATGAAAATGTAATACGTGCGGAGACGCGTCAGTTCTCCAAAAAGATATATGAATGGTGAAGTTACCACATATGTCAATTTTAATTTTAAAATATCCAAGGTTCAAACAAGATGTTTATTCTCATTATGATACACGTGTGCGAGAGTTGACATGGGTTCATATTCGAACGGAGTTTAATGATATAAAATTTAACAATATTATAATTAAAGTTAATAATTGCATTCCAGTTAAGTCAAATTATTATTATAAAACGCATTACAAAAAACTCACAAAAGTATATCCCACAAAAAGATGTAATACAAATACGGTTTGTAGAATACTTTCTAAATATTTTAAAACTGTAGGCATTCCTAGAAAAATTTTAGCTGACAATGTGACATATTTTGACAACGACAGATTAAAGAAATATTTGACAAATTAAAACACACAAAGAAAACACAACAAAACTGATGATAAATACAGTATTTTGCAAATACGGCATAATTGAATAAAATTAAACAGTTTTACATAAGTAAAAGCTTAAAATTTGGGGAGGGAAAATGCTATGTATTTGCATATTGGACGATTACGAAGATTGCATGTTTGTGTTATTTGCTGAATCAGGGTTTGAATTTGTTTATTTCCTTTAGATGGTTTTCAAAATTTATTTAAATTAGCTAAAGATCCGAAAGGTATGTGTTTTAGAATGTTAATATTTGTTTAGAGTTGTTTTAATAGTTTTAAAGTTTTTATTTGATGTCAACAGTAAGTTTGATACTGACATCTATGTTAGTAGTTATTAAGTTATTGTTGAAATAATTTCTGACATTTAAGTCATTATGGCTTTTCTTTTAAGTAGGAAATTTTATTTTATAGTTGGTAAATGTTTTCCTGGAGAAAGATAAGGAGGTTTAAGTTAGGTTATGTTTGGAATGAAATTAATCAAAATTCATATGGTGTTTTGTTTTGTTTATTTTGCATACTTTGATATTTAGTTATATAGAACAACAAACAACAGATAAAAGAGAGGTTGTAAAATTGGAAAAACAAATTTAAGAAAAAAAAAGAACAGGTGAAAATTAGGGAGTGAAGAAGAAAAATAATAAACAAGATTAATAATTTTGAAATTGAATTGAAAGTCAGAAATTGTGGAGATCAGCGAAGAAGAGAAAAATAGACTGTAAATAAGAAGGTAGAGGTGTTATTGTGGATTGGAGTTGCAGAGGAGATAAGGACGAGATAAGGTGAAGAATTAATGAAAGGAGAATTGTTGGATTTGGAAAGAGAAGAGTGTAGCTACGAAGAAGGAAGGTTTTTTTGTATTTAATTTTTGGACAAGGTTGTATATTAAAATTTGAATAGTGTATTAGACTTTCGAACCTATTATAAAGCTAAATTATCTAAATATCAAAGAAAATAAATTATTTATATCAGATTAAAAATTTTACTTTAATAAAAATTTCATTTTAAATAGGAACTGAATTTGAACCTGCTCCTGAAGGGAAAGATAAGCTAGCCGGCCCATTAAATATTTTGACATACTTTCGGATCAAAAGGTAAGAGATTTTAATTTGATCTTTTGGTTTTAAAGTTTTTTTTTTATCTATTGGAAATAAACAAGTTAAAGTTTGATTAGTACTGCAAATTATTAAGTATGTTGCCTACAATATACAATTATTTATTATCACAAGGTTCGATTACTGTTCATAAGCAGGACCAAGAAGAAACTTACGAAAGATATAATTAATTCCATATCGTAAGAAAAATACATAATATATTGATAGTGTCACTCTTATTGCTCAGAAATAAATATCTAAAACGAAATATACAATAATTATTTGTGACAGTCAAGAAACTTACGAGAGATAAATAAACATTTAATATCACATCTCACTATAAAAATAAATCCATAAGAACTAAATATATTTGTCATAACCAAAAAGTTTAACGAAGGGTAAATATGAACATCTATATCGTAACAAAAAAAAACATGCTAATACTATATGAAAAGTCACTCACACTTACCGTATAAAAATAAATATAATATGTAAGGCTAAATTTTCAAAAATAATAAGTAACGTTATGTTGGAAATTTTATTCTGACACTGCTCTGGCATAATTCCATAAACACTAAAGCACTTGAATACTGTACTCGATGTGCGATTGACCAATCATCTAGAGATGATTAAAAACTTTTTAAACAGTTCTAGATAGTATTAATATGGTTGGCAAAATGTATATTATTAAGTAAGTAGAGTATTCGAGTGTAATGTTGAACAGATATGGTATTTATGGGACCTACGTCCGAGGAACACTTTTCACCTAGACGCTACACAATCACAATGATTGCTCAGTATGTAACCATCTGGATCGGTAATAATCCAAGGAGTCAATGGCTTATGCTGAAGACGTTGAGACTGAAAAACGAATAATGCCTGTTATATCGAGCTACAATATAAAATATACAGATATTACGTATCATCAAAGACCCGGTCAACGTTCAGCCAAATTTTCCATAACTAGACTAATCTGTGACATGATCTGAGTTAAATATTTTAGACGAAACTTTTGTACTTAGTGGCTGGCAAACTAAATGTTACACAGAAATTAGCAAACGTTCAGGAATGGTGACTGTCCGTTAAAAAAAAAATTGGTATCTAACATGAATATTTTCTGGTCACTAACAAGCTTTAAAATGATCATAAATTAATCCTTATTTAATAAACAAAAACACTGTTTAATTTATGATAATTAAACGCAGTAAGCAAGTTCAAAATAGTTTTTGCAATTCAAAAATTGAAATATATATGGTTCATTTTCTCTCTCTCTCTCTCTAATAATTAATTATAATATTAATACATTATTATGCCAAGAAATCATTGATAAATAATTCTTACCTTTGCAACAAGTTTTTTGTTGTAAATTCCTTGCAAAAAAGCTCATTCGCCCAGCCACAAACAAACTGGCTGTAAGCTTCAATACTTTTGAACGCCTTAAACTCATCCTTTTTATATGCATTTCTTTCAAAAACTAAATAATTAACAATATCACCATGTGCAATATTTGGAAATATCACTACTAAAGTCTTCCTTTTTTAAAATATAAGGGTCTAAACCGATGGCATGGCACTAACTTTTTCTGCATACCTAACCTATACATCATGAGGCAATTTCGTAAAATATAAACTCATCTCCATCTTAACAAATAAAATTTATCCCACGAAATAATTTAGGATAGTTATGGTTGTTAAATAATCCAAAATCAACTTTTAAAACACCACAAAAAGTGCAAAAAACACTTTACGACGAGGCGTTTAATATACGCACATTTATGATACGCATACTCAATGACAGCTGTTTGCTTTTCCTAAGGACTGAAAAGCGTCAACGCACGCGACCCGTACACAAGATCCGTAATGGTACCAGTACACGCTCGCGAGACGACCCGAGCGCGAGACCTTACGAGGCGAGACGCCCCCAGACGCGAAACGCGAGTGCACCGTGTATACTCTCGCGAATAAACCTTGTGTCGGCTCTCTTGTTGCGTCCGTGTAGACTCGCCCGAGACATTACCGAACATGAAGAACGTTGAAATTTGTGCAACTACAGCATATGCTGCGTATTGTTACTATAAATATGTACATGTTATTTCGACTTTAAAAATCGAAAAGCCGTGGAAAAAAAGAAGGTGGTGGATGAAAACAATCAATCGAAATAGAACAAGGTATGTAAAATGATTGAAGTTTATTTGTATTTTTGTTTCATTTGGATTTTGATGTGTATAGGGAACACATGGAAACTCAGTTGGGCGAATTGCTGAAGAAACCTGGTGGTGAATTTGAAAATTTTACCCGAATGTCTCTGGCAGATTTTGAGTATCTTTTAAGTCAAATCTCACCAATGATTTCCAAAAGAGATACTTCAATGAGAGAGGCAATAACTCCTAAAATACGTCTTGGAATTACTTTGAGATATTTAGCTACAGGTGACAGTTTCAAGAGTCTACATTATTTATTTAAAGTTTCCAGCGAAATAATATCTCGGATTGTTCCAGAGGTCTGTGCAGCGCTGAATCAAGTTTTGAAAGGTGAAATCAAATCATCAAGGTAAATGGATAACACTTAAATAATCATATTGCATGCTAGAAACTTTTCTATTTAAGCAAAATTGTAATACATTTTACAATTTTTAATAAATTTACATAACGTCAGATAGCATGAGCAGTTCACAAAGTTGTGTTGGTATGTTCAAATGTCATGAGCAATACTTGGCTGATAGTATCAGAAATTCCTGTATTACATTGTTGGTATGTTGGATCCTGTGTATTTTCGTTTGACATGTGTGGTGAAGTATAGGCTAGGCTATATGTAATACAGGAGTTTCTGATACTATCAGCCAAGCATACTCATGACATTTGGACATACCAACACAACTTTGTGAACTGCTCATGCTATCTGACGTTATGTAAATTTATTAAAAATTGTAAAATGTATTACAATTTTGCTTAAATAGATAAGTTTCTAGCATGCAATATGATTATTTAAGTGTTATCCGTTTACCTTGATTTCATCTTTCAAAACTTGATTCAGCGTTGCACAGACCTCTGGAACAATCCGAGATATTGTTTCGCTGGAAATTTTAAATAAATATTGTAGACTCTTGAAACTGTCGCCTGTAGTTAAATATAATAATAATAATAATAATAATCGTCATTTATTTTTGTAAATATACACATATATGTGATATTATTACAAAAATGAGGCGAAGTTTAGCACACGTGGTGCTATTCTTACACTTAACCTCTACACAAAAAAAAATAGATTTAATAATTCTTAGTATAAAAATATAGAAGACTCCTAAGAGAATAAATAATAATAAGAAGAATAATAATTGGAAACAAGAAAAAGTAATTTATACTATTTGAAATTATGAAGCATGATAGTGTATTCATTGAAAGTTAAGGAACAAAATAAGATCATAATTGTGATAGAAGAAAATATAATTTAGATTTTTGTTTAAACCGTGGGATAGTCAATTCCTTTAGATGATGAGGTAGAGAGATATGTGAAGATAAGAGAAACGAAGTAAAGTATGTGTGTGTGTGTTTGTGCTCTGTGATAATTCGAAGTAACTGTTGGAATAAATCAAGTTAATTAATGGAACTTGCATCACATGTAAGCTAAACACATAAGCTAACTGATTTTGTTACTATTATTAAAATAACTCAATAAGTTTGGACAGTATGCAATAAATTAACTAACTTAATTGTGTATTGGTAACTGAAGTGAACAAAAAATTGGGTTTATAAAAAGTGTAAATACACGAACAAAAGTTAAACAGTTGGCAATAGTTTCTGATAAGATAGAATGAGTGTAGATAACCAGATATTTGATAAACTTTTAAAATCTATTGAACAAGCTAATAGAGAACAAACTCTTGATCTTAAAAAATATATTAATCAAGAAATCCAGGATATAAAAGTAAAGCTCTGCGAGGAAAGGGAAAAAAGAATAGAACTTGAAAATACATGCTCAAAACTAGAAAAAAAACTATGCAGCTCTTGAAAAATCGTTACGGAAAAACAATATTGTTGTCTTTGGCCTTGAGTATACAAATGAAGTAAATCTTAGTACGTTCATCATTGACAAATTAAATGACCATCTACAACTGAACTTGTGCCCTCAAGATATAAATAACGTATTTGTCATTGGGAAACAAGATCATAACAAGCCAATATTAATAAAATTTGTTTCCTACCTAAAAAAAGTTGAGGTTTTAAAAGAGTGCAGGAAATTAAAAGGCACTCAAATAACCATAGCTCACGACTTAAACGTACAAGAGAGAAGAGAAAATAAAATTTTATGGGAACATTTAAAAACAGCTCGAGGAAAAAATCTCAAGGCATTTATAAAGGGCGGGAAGTTGTACATTAACGAAGAGGCGTACACAGCAAGTCAATTAGAAGAAAGCAAAATAAAGAGGCAAACGGCTCAAAAATTAGAGAACTGCAATACAATTCAAGTGGCAAGTGCACCATCCTCGTCTGAAATAAATAAGACAGTAATGAAAAATGATGACAATCTACAAGACTTTATTGAATGGATTCTATAAAGAAAAAAACTACAGTTAATCAACCGGTCAAGTCGTCGGCAAGACTGGCACACAAAGTTAAAAACTGATCAAGCAGATGTTTTTTGTTTCTTAAATTTCTTCTATCTTTCTTTTTTAATAATTACAGCCCATTAACACGTTTTTCGTATTGTTATTTTTTGTTGTGTCTTTTATTTTAAACAGAATTTGTTTGATACTTGGAATTATTTTGATACATTTTTCTCTTAAACTGGTATAGTAAATAGGAAAATAAATTATGAAGCATATAAGTGTTGCTCATTTGAATTTAAGGTCAATATTTACAGGTTTTACTGAATTAGTAGATTTGATTACTAGGCATGTATTTAATTTTGTGTGTGTATCTGAAACCTGGCTACAAGCGCACGATCCATCCTGTGCCGTTGCCATACCAGATTATACATTTTTTAGACGTGATAGACCAAGTAGAGGTGGAGGTGTGGGAGTATATGTAAAGAATGATATTGCCTGTGAAGTTATTAGATTTGATTTTGAACTCGATGCAGTGCTTGAACAGTTATGGCTTAAATTCAAAATTTCTAATAAGAAATATGCGTTAGGAGTTCTTTATCGCCCGCCGAATAGTAGCTTGTTAAATTTTGTCGAGCAGGTTGACACTATCTTATCGGTAGTATTTCCTACTGTAGATGAGATTATTTGCCTGGGTGATATGAACATTAACCTTCTAAATAATGATAATAATCTGCTATCGCAATGCTTTGATTCTTATGGCTTCAGCCAACTGATTAACGAGCCAACTAGAATTGCTGCGCAGTCGTCCACTCTACTTGATCCCATTTTCGTTAGTAATAAAAGTTCAATTAAGACGTCGGGCACTGTTATTGCCGATCTCATTTCTGACCATCATTTAGTATACTGCGAGTATACTTGCCAAATTCCGAAATTTAAACCAAAGATCATTAAATTTCGGGATTATAAAAACTTTGATATCAATCAATTTAATAGAGATCTGGTCCAACAGCCTTGGTTTGACATTATACGTGAACAAGATATTGATAATAAAATAGATATGTTCGCATTACTAATTCTTGAACTATTTAACACTCATGCACCTGTTCGAACAGTAAGAGTTACAAAGCCTAAATCTCCCTGGATGACTAATGCGCTACGTCTATTGGTTGATCAAAAGAACAGAGCACTTAAAAAATATAAAAGATCAAATAATAATACAGATTGTGAAGAGTATAAACGATTACGTAATCTAACATCAAGTGCCTTGCGCAACGAAAAGAGAGCCTACATCCATAACTGTGTTCAAAATGAAAATAACCCCAAAAAAACTTGGAAAGCCCTGGAATCACTTAATGTTAAATTGAGAAAAAGAAATTATGCTATTCCAGAGCGCCTAGCAAATTCCCATGAGATAAACAGCTTCCTCACCAGTAGGATTAATCCTAATGATCAAGTTTGCTCTGATACAATTAATTATTATGAAAATCATATGTTTAATCCAAACATTAATTTTTCGTTTAATATGACTACTGTTGAGGATGTCACTAATATTATTCATGAATTAAAATCTACAGCTTATGGTATAGATGACATCTCAAGTACGATGTTAAAATACTGTTCTCCATTTCTTGATATTTACATCGTTCATATCATTAATTGTTGTATAGAGCATAACTACTTCCCTAAAAACTGGAAACTTGCAATTGTCAATCCGATACCTAAAATAGCAAATCCAGTTACATTTGGTGACTTGAGATCTATAAGTATTTTATCCGTCCTATCAAAAATTATGGAAAAAGTATTGTATAAACAATTATTTACATATTTTACACAAAATTATATATTGCCCAAACATCAGTCAGGTTTCCGGAAAGCTCACAGCACATCAACTGCATTGGCTGATATTTTACACAATATAGTTTCTGTTGTCGATGATGGTGATGTGACAGCACTTATCCTACTTGATTACTCAAAGGCCTTCGACACCATATACCGCAAAGTAATTCTGTCAGAACTAAAATACTGGTATTGAAGGTCCGTCTTTGAATTTAATAAAATCCTACTTGACAGAACGGCAACAGAAAGTAAATATTGAGCATAATCTCTCCAACGCTATAACACTACTAGCAGGAGTACCGCAAGGTTCTGTTCTAGGTCCCTTATTGTTTATCATCTACACAGCGGATTTAATGTCAACCTTTTCTAATTGTTACTCTCACGCATATGCTGATGATAAACAACTGGTTTATAGAATCGACATCGACAATCTCCCAGCTTTTGAAAATCATGCAAATACAGATTTAGAAAATTTATTCAAAAATCGAAAAGCTACAACTTGTCTTTAAACAATAACAAATCTTGCGTATTATTTTTTGGCTCACAAAAAAAGGTTGATACTGCGAAATCTTCATTAAACATCAAAATAAATAATGAAAACATTCCTGTAGTGGACCATAAAAATAATCTAGGTCTAATAATGGACAGTAAGTTAAAATTTACACAACAAATTAGTAAGATTGTGCAAAAATCATATGTAGCCTTAAAGCTATTGTATGCTAATAAAGAATTTCTAACTTTTGGTCTTAAAAAAACGTTGACCGAAACTATGGTGCTTTCTAATTTCAATTATGGGGATTATATTTATAGACCTCACCTTAATGCTATCGACAAAGCTCGCATACAACGAGTTCAAAACTCGTGCTGTAGGCTTATTCATAACCTGCGTAAATATGATCACATTTCTACCAAGTTTAAAGAACTATCCTGGTTAAATATGGTTAACAGATGGAAGCATCATCTGGCATGTACAGTTCATAAGGTGATATTGACCTCCACTCCTGCTTACCTCAAAGAGATGCGAATAGAGCGTAGTAATTTTCACCAAACTAATTTAAGAAATATTCATTCTCTTCACATTCCGAGACATCGCACTACACTTTTTCGCAAAAGTTTTCTTTACAACGCTGTTAGTATTTATAACTCTCTACCTCATCATCTAAAGGAATTGACTATCCCACGGTTTAAACAAAAATCTAAATTATATTTTCTTCTATCACAATTATGATCTTATTTTGTTCCTTAACTTTCAATGAATACACTATCATGCTTCATAATTTCAAATAGTATAAATTACTTTTTCTTGTTTCCAATTATTATTCTTCTTATTATTATTTATTCTCTTAGGAGTCTTCTATATTTTTATACTAAGAATTATTAAATCTATTTTTTTTTGTGTAGAGGTTAAGTGTAAGAATAGCACCACGTGTGCTAAACTTCGCCTCATTTTTGTAATAATATCACATATATGTGTATATTTACAAAAATAAATGACGATTATTATTATTATTATTATTATATTTAACTACAGGCGACAGTTTCAAGAGTCTACAATATTTATTTAAAATTTCCAGCGAAACAATATCTCGGATTGTTCCAGAGGTCTGTGCAACGCTGAATCAAGTTTTGAAAGATGAAATCAAGGTAAACGGATAACACTTAAATAATCATATTGCATGCTAGAAACTTATCTATTTAAGCAAAATTGTAATACATTTTACAATTTTTAATAAATTTACATAACGTCAGATAGCATGAGCAGTTCACAAAGTTGTGTTGGTATGTCCAAATGTCATGAGTATGCTTGGCTGATAGTATCAGAAACTCCTGTATTACATTGTTGGTACGTTGGATCCTGTGTATTTTCGTTTGACATGTGTGGTGAAGTATAGGCGGTATAATCAGTATTGGCAGATGTGGGTCGAGAAAACGATGAAGAAACTGGCGAATTCGACGGTTCTGTAGATAAGTAGGATGGCGTGGAAACAGAAAGATGAGACAGCATTGCCTTGAGGACCATTCCATCAATATCATGCATAAGAAATTCTCGTTCAAGTTCCAGTAATTTTCGTAATTTTTTCGCAAGAATTTTGCCGTATAGGTCGCATTCATCTTCTTTGTCATCGTCGTTTTTGGACACAACATTTTTCAGCATTGTAAATGCTTCTTTCATTTGGTTTTCTGCTTGGCGCAACTCCGGAGGAATTTTTCGACGTCTAGTGTTTGTTGAGAGTTCGTTGAAGGTGTAACATTTACGGGCTGGGTATTATCATTGCTTTGAGATTGTTGATCCGGGCAGTCAAGGTTTTCATTTTCAATAGAAACCTGAAAAATAAAATAATTAAAAATCACAATATTTTCATTAATATACCAACAGAATAAATAAATTTAAAAAATTGAAACAGAGGGGTAGGCGATAAAAAATCTTTTTTGTTTTTTCAGATGCCGTCAACTGCAGAGCAGTGGATCGAAATTGAAAAAGGATTTAGGGATAACTTTCCGCATGCTGTTGGAGCAATTGACGGAAAACACATTGTAATCAAGTGCCCCGATAACACCGGATCAGAATATTATAATTACAAAAGAACCTTTAGTATTCTTTTAGCTTTAGTAGACAGTAATTATCGATTTATTTTTGCTGACATTGGAAGCCAAGGGAGAATCAGTGATGGCAGCGTTTTTCGCAATTGTGTATTGTGGAGGGATATTTGTGAAAACAAGTTGAATTTTCCTCCACCTTGCCCTTTGCCTGGATCAAACGTCGCTTTACCGTATGTTTTCTTGGGAGATGGTACTTTTGCGCTAAGCGAGCACATAATGAAACCATATCCTGGTGATCATGGATTAAATAGTCCGAAACGTGTTTTCAATGAAACATTGTCAAGGTCACGCGTATTATCTGAAAATACTTTTGGAATATTATCTGCCAGATTCCTATTTTTTAGAAAACTAGATATCTCTTCAATTTCTGGAACTTTATCAGGAGGAACCCTGTTTGTGGGATCCCTCTCACAGTGATCACAAAAAAAAGGAAAAATTAGTAGATGCTTGGCAACGATTAGCTGAAAATACTGGAAAATCTGTTGCTGAATTGAAGAAAAAAAAATCTTTAATGGTCACTTTCAGGGGGCATTTGAGGAAAAAGAAGGCGTCGATTAAAAGCTTTGCGGGGGCCCATGACGTATACAAGCCTATATGGTTCGCATTCAACTTTATGGAAAGCTTTCTTGGCCAAATATATGACTGTCAACCATCAATACACAAGATATGGTAAGTTCTTAAATAATTATTACAAAGTTGCTCTATGTATTTTTATTATTTAAGTACATTTTAAATAATTCATTACTTGTGCTACTTGTAATTATTTAATAAATTCCAATCCTCAAATCCATGAAATATTCGGCGAAATGTTTTCTAATTCTAGTCGCATTCATCGATGGCCGGCGAGCAATAAGTGATGTGGATCTAATGGCACAGTTTTGAGATGTTTGTTGCCTCCAAGTCCCTTCAATTAAAACGCCATTGTCGTACCTATCAACGGTACTCGGGCGGGTTATAAAATTTTGTGAACTTGAACTTTTCATAAGAAAATTATGCAGAAGTACATACGTCATTGTTAAAAGCCTCACTTTTTCTGGCATCAATTCTATGGCCTTTCTAAAAAATCGGAATCTGGCAGATAATATTCCAAAAGTATTTTCAGATAATACGCGTGACCTTGACAATGTTTCATTGAAAACACGTTTCGGACTAATTTAACCCATGATCACCAGGATATGGTTTCATTATGTGCTCGCTTAGCGCAAAAGCACCATCTCCCAAGAAAACATAACATACGGTAAAGCAACGTTTGAGCCAGGCAAAGGGCAAGATGGAGGAAAATTCAACTTGTTTTCGCAGATATCCCTCCACAATACACAATTGCGAAAAACGCCGCAATCACTCCATTCCATTGGCATCCAATGTCAGCAAAAATAAATCGATAATTACTGTCTACTAAAGCTAAAAGAACAATACTAAAGGTTCTTTTGTAATTATAATATTCTGATCCGGTGTTATTGGGGCACTTGATTACAATGTGTTTTCCGTCAATTGCTCCAACAGCATGCGGAAAGTTGTCCCTAAATCATTTTTCAATTTCGATCCACTGCTCTGCAATTGACGGCATCTGAAAAAACACAAAATAGATTTTTTATCACTTACCCCTGTTACAATTTTTTAAATCTATTTATTCTGTTGGTATATTAATGGAAATATTGTCATTATTAATTATTTTATTTTTCGGGTTTCTATTGAAAATGAAAACCTTGACCCCCGGATCAACAATCTCAAAACAATGATAATACCCAGCCCGTAAATGTAACGCCCTCAACGAACTCTCAACAAACACTGAGACGTCGAAAAATTCCTCCGGAGTTGCGCGAATCAGAAAACCAAATGAAGGAAGCATTTACAATACTGAAAAATATTGTGTCCAAAAACGACGATGACAAAGAAGATGAATGCGACCTATACGGCAAAATTCTTGCGAAAAATTACGAAAATTACCGGAACTTGAACGGGAATTTCTTATGCATGATATTGATGGAATGGTCCTCAAGGCAATGCGGTCTCATCTTTCTGTTTCCACGCCATCCTACTTATCTACAGAACCGTCGAATTCGCCAGTTTCTTCATAGTTTTCTCGACCCACATCTGCCAATACTGATTATACCGCCTATACTTCACCACACATGTCAAACGAAAATACACAGGATCCAACATACCAACAATGTAATACAGGAATTTCTGATACTATCAGCCAAGTATTGCTCATGACATTTGAACATACCAACACAACTTTGTGAACTGCTCATGCTATCTGACGTTATGTAAATTTATTAAAAATTGTAAAATGTATTACAATTTTGCTTAAATAGAAAAGTTTCTAGCATGCAATATGATTATTTAAGTGTTATCCATTTACCTTGATGATTTGATTTCACCTTTCAAAACTTGATTCAGCGCTGCACAGACCTCTGGAACAATCCGAGATATTATTTCGCTGGAAACTTTAAATAAATAATGTAGACTCTTGAAACTGTCACCTGTAGCTAAATATCTCAAAGTAATTCCAAGACGTATTTTAGGAGTTATTGCCTCTCTCATTGAAGTATCTCTTTTGGAAATCATTGGTGAGATTTGACTTAAAAGATACTCAAAATCTGCCAGAGACATTCGGGTAAAATTTTCAAATTCACCACCAGGTTTCTTCAGCAATTCGCCCAACTGAGTTTCCATGTGTTCCCTATACACATCAAAATCCAAATGAAACAAAAATACAAATAAACTTCAATCATTTTACATACCTTGTTCTATTTCGATTGATTGTTTTCATCCACCACCTTCTTTTTTTCCACGGCTTTTCGATTTTTAAAGTCGAAATAACATGTACATATTTATAGTAACAATACGCAGCATATGCTGTAGTTGCACAAATTTCAACGTTCTTCATGTTCGGTAATGTCTCGGGCGAGTCTACACGGACGCAACAAGAGAGCCGACACAAGGTTTATTCGCGAGAGTATACACGGTGCACTCGCGTTTCGCGTCTGGGGGCGTCTCGCCTCGTAAGGTCTCGCGCTCGGGTCGTCTCGCGAGCGTGTACTGGTACCATTACGGATCTTGTGTACGGGTCGCGTGCGTTGACGCTTTTCAGTCCTTAGGAAAAGCAAACAGCTGTCATTGAGTATGCGTATCATAAATGTGCGTATATTAAACGCCTCGTCGTAAAGTGTTTTTTGCACTTTTTGTGGTGTTTTAAAAGTTGATTTTGGATTATTTAACAACCATAACTATCCTAAATTATTTCGTGGGATAAATTTTATTTGTTAAGATGGAGATGAGTTTATATTTTACGAAATTGCCTCATGATGTATAGGTTAGGTATGCAGAAAAAGTTAGTGCCATGCCATCGGTTTTCTTTTCTGCTTCCGTGGCAAAGTCTGTTATTTCTTTCTCTATACTGTCCTCTATTTGTTTTTCTTCTAAAAGAGCCTTTACTCTAAACTTCCAGCTGTTAGTTTTCCGAACTTAACTGAGGTACTGCTACACTTGTATTCATACTCGCTGTTTTTCTCTTTTTACCTTGTACAACTATAATTTCTTTTTAAAATAAACGTAACTGGACACAACCTGTTATAATCTTTATATTTTATTATGTTTCTTATCATTACACTTTACATTAAATGTGTATATAAAGAAAAACGCTCATCAACGTATTCACATTTTTATTACTTATGTAAGGTTAAAATCTAACTCTTCTTCTTCTTCACAAAACAACACTATATTATATAGAACACAGATATATATTAACATATGATAACAAGTATCATTTTAAAATTAAAAAATTTGAGTGAATAAAAAAATATAGTCTTTAGTATTCCTGATTAATTAAAGTAAAATAAGTATAATCCAAAATACAATATGTCGGCATCATCTCCATTGTCTTCTTCATAATCAACATAGTCTTCATCTAGTTCTTTAATATAATTGTAATCTATACAAAGGTTATAAAGTACCGCACAGCTATATATGATTTAAACCTGCCATTCTATGATTGTAATGGAGTAGGGGAGGGTGTTCCGCAATGAGACATGTTCCACAATCAGACAGATGCCTCTGTTTCAAAATGCGCGGGCTATTACAGCTAAGTTGCTTATGGCGGTGGTGCACAGTGGAATGTTCAGATGTAATGGACGCGTAAAAAAGTAATATGTCTGGTTTTTATGAGAAAAAGTTGATTTTAAGTGAGTACTTTTTACCAAATATACGCATGAAAGTGTGCAGTTTGCTAATTTCCTGTAGTTTTTAAACAAACTTCTTCATAGCCTGCTGTGATAAGATTAATTTACCTAATTTGGGGGATAGTTTTGATTATAATAGTATGCGTGGTTCCTTTATGATGGAGAAGTTTACTTGTTAAGTGCATTTGTTCCACAATCAGACACACATTTGGGTCCACCATCAGACGTGCCATCAAGAGCAATACTCAACCTAGACTACAAAGGTAAATTTGTGAGTCAAGAAGAATTTAAGGGTTATCCCAAAGCGCAAGAAAGAAGGTAAGAAAGCCTCGAGAGAAAGGAAGGAACTTCATCCCTACCGATACGCCAGAAAAAGATGCGCTTGAGGAAAAGAAGAGAAGGGACGGAAACTACAGTAAAAAAGAGCAAGACAATGTAAAAAAAATTGTAGAAGAAAGTGAATCCTCAGAACTAGAAGACGAACTAGATTTATTTGATGATTCTTTAGAGGATGTGGAATGGTTTGGAGATGAACCCCTATGCCTTATAATACAACTTCTGAATCCTCCACAAGTTGACGACTATGTCCTCGTAGAATTTATGGATAAATCTAAGAATATATATTACACAGGACAGATTATAAATAAAACTGATGAATATGAGGTGAAGTTTTTGATCTCATCAAAAAAATATTTCCAAAGTTTTGTCTTCCCAAGCGTAGTTCGAGAGGAAAACATCGAGTTGATTTTGCACCAGACAAAGCTTCTTGGCTCAACAAAACGTCAGAACAGGTGTATGAAATTTGAAATTAACTTTAGCGGTCTACAAGTTCGTTAAAAATATTTTTTTTATGTTCGTCTAATTGTGAAACCCCATGAATTTATCTTCGTCTGATTGTGGGACGACATGGGTCCACAATTAGACAAAATTCCAAAATTTTACTTATATTTTGTTTTTCATATAAAACATATTCATTTTTTATTTTTATTATGCCAGTAGGTGAGTATATATACTTAAGTTTCCTAACTAAAAAATTGTAATAATATATTACAAAATAAAATGTTTAGAACAAAAAATAATATTTTTGTCTGAAGGTGGAACACCCTCCCCTACTCTGTACTTTAGAAGGCATTTTCACTTTTGCTTGAGTACCCTAAAACATTTCTATAACATTTCTGCAATGCTTTTTTGTAAAATGTGCCTCTGGGGTGTGAGGCTGGGCATCTGGAATTGGGGTAATAAGCCATGGAGATAACGGATATCCAGAATCTCCAATTAGCCATGATTCATGGTCACCTTGCTCGAAACATTTTCTCATGTATGTATTTATATTAGACAGATTCCAAAATGCAGGATCATGAACAGAACCAGGATATCGTGCATTCACAGCCAGTAGTTTTAGTTTGAAGTCACAAACCTGAAAAAAGTAGGTATTCAAGAATCTCTAATAACTAGGACTTATAAATATTACATTGTGATTAGATCAATAAAAAACAATAGCGACTTAACTGATTGCACATTTATGCTATGGTCACCCTTTCTATTAAGATAAGCAATTTGAGGATTATTTGCATCTTGTTCTCGTGGAGCTATAATTGCAGTGACTGCAATTTTTCCACGAAAATTCAAAATATTATTTGTTAATGTTTTTTAAACTTGATTGTGCATATACACCTATACACCCTCTTTTTACTTCCATTTTTTCATATGGGAGTGTTGGAAATTGAACTACTTTTGGAAAATATGTATACCTAAGATTGTTACGATTTCTTTGATTGCTTGACTAGCACTACTCTGCGATATGGCAATATGACAATCAGACCCTAGCGAGCTCTGATAACTGCCTTGTGCTAATAGAAGCGTTATTTTTATTTATAAAGTATAAAATTAACTTACTTTTACATGCAAGGGAATATAAGTCCTTCTCATACCAACGCGCTGAATATATGGCTGTATCAGAGGTATCAATACTTCCAGTACTAATACTTTTGGCATATGATAAATTTTCCTGAACTTAGCATCGCTTATAGAAAATGGATCGCTTATGTCTCTTAGATATCTGTTGTTTGATGCTAACTCTCTCCTAGAAAAATTTTAAAATATGCGTGATACTTCATAACTTGCAAAAAAAAACAAGTGAAATATACAACTACCTATAGGTACTATATAATTCAAAATGTGAATTTTACTTACTTCAATACTATTTCCTTGACTGCATCTAACAATAAAATGTTAAATACATTCTGTGGGGCAGCCGTGGATACCCTTTTCTGCGTTTAACAATCTGAAACTTGCTTATCCACCAACAAAATACGGTGTTTAAATTAATCACTATGATAGTTGTAAAATGTGTAAAAGTGGTAAAACATTTAGTAATTTTGCTCTTATAGAATGGAAAACTTAATAAGTTGTTTAAATAACCACTGACCTTCATTTTAAACACTTACGCCCGTATTCACCAACATTTGCTTAACTCACCGATACTAAACTGACTGTTAAAATTTATCAGGTAGTTAAAGCAATATCCGAAAAATGAGTGGAAGTTAAGTAACACTTTGTTAACAGAAAGGAACTAGTATTTTTGTGCAGCAGTTGGTAAAAACCTATCTTTACAGAGTTTACAATGTTATTTAATGGTTATTTATTTATATCGTATTCTAACCTCTGTAATATTTTCGCAATCATTATTTAATTATTTTGCCATTTTACTGAAAAAGGAGTGGAAAAAAAATATATCTGTACAATGTAAGTGTAAGTACACAAATATTTCATATTATATCAAATATAAAGTAATAATATAATAGAACATGATTAAAACCAAATACTTTAATCTTCTTTTAGGGAACCGTAAAAACTGGTGGAGGAATGCTTTAGGCAAAAGTTACGAGCAGTAATGAAAAGCTTTTAAATCTATTGTGTAAACAGTATTTTACAATTGAAAACGCCTATGCCATAAATACAGCAATAGAGGCAACCGAGGTGACTATATAATACTATTGTACGTGAGAATTACTCTAATGCATATCTAGACTCTAATACAGTTGTATCATCTTCTGAAGAAATAGAAGTTGACCATGGCTAAATTACTGTTTAAAGTTCATTAAATAATAAAAAGAAAGTACTGAACCATCGGTTACAGAACTTACTAATGACAGAAGCTTTAATCACGGAAGTGATTATATGAAAGGGAAAGAAAATATACTCATTAGAATATGGCAAACATCAAAAAATGAAAAACAAATTGACTAAAGTAATATTTAAAAAAGAATGATATAGTCGGAGAGGACAGAACTAAAAAATCTAACAGGAAAAATAAGGATAAAATAAAATGTATTATAAAAGAGAGTTAGGTATTGAAAATAGAAATAAGAATTTAATATAAATTGTTTTCATAAATTATTAATGCATTATTTTGTGTAGTATATAGAATTTTATAGTTAATAAAAAAAGCAAGATACATATGACTGTAATATTGTACATTCTAATTAAAAGTTGTATTTATCAACGCTTTTCTGATAACAGTACATACTGTTTTCTCATATGTCCCTCTGTTTTAGGTATATTGATCGAATTTCGTAATGTGTCGTCATCATTGGATGGAAATCGAGTCTACCTATTTAAAATTTCATTCTAAAATGGCACTTTCCATAATATTTAATATCTACATATAAATTTATATGCCTTTGACGCATCACATAACCTCAACAAAACGCTCTGTTAAGAGCTTAACTGCCCAATATTTTCCTGTTAACTTTAACAGGTTGTATTCTTTGTTTAGTATGAGGGGTATTTTCGTTGGGGGATGACTGACTGGCTCAAATCCTTCAGATGTAGTAATCTCACATTTACCTGGGAATAAAATATCAATATTATTTTTTATAAATACTTCCTTACTCGCATTTAACTTACATTTATCTATATTTCCGATTCTTTTTATTAAATTTAAATGTATACACGCATGACCACCTAATAAACCCGACTTGCACCCTCAACAATAAGAAAACCCTCATATGTACAAGTGTTTTTAAATTTACAATAGAGATTTACAATTCCTATAGGCTTTGACAATGTACCTTCGAAGGCTTTTAATATATATTCTGATGGTCTTACTCTAAATTGTTTATTTATCTTTCTGAAAATATCTAACGGAATTACATTAACATCGGCTCCCGTGTCAAGCCTTACTTTAAATTTTTTATCTTCAACAACTATTACCTCTTCCCAGATACCTTTCTCATGTTTACATTTTGAAATATTACAATTACAAACATTTTTACATAAGTTTACATTTCCTACAAAAATACTCTCACTTGAACTATTTACGTTTAATTCTACATTTTTAACGTGCTTGACTCTACAAGAATTTGAAAAATGATTTAAAAGACCGCACTTGTTGCACTTTTTACCATAAGCCGGACATTCACGAGCTCCATGTATCTTTTGGCACCTTCTACATTTAAATTTTTCCTTGGCCCGATCCTCGTAATCTGATTTTTTATTATTCTGCCCGTCTCGATTTGAAATATATTTATCATTATTTGACTTTTGGTATTGATTCTGGCGTTTTGATATAGACTTATCACTAGTACTTACAGATTTCTTGCCATATCTTCTTACTTCATTTACCCTTACCTCACTGCTCATACTTTGTTCAAATTGTTGATTCTGGCTCTTACTTTGTTCACTAATTCTGCAATGTTGTATAGCTTTGTTTACATTTAGGTTATCTATACGAAGTAGAGCTTCTCTTGTAGTTGGATCTCGTATACCCATCACAATCTTGCAAAGCCTTGTCTTCGACACTTTCATTAGGATCAACAACATTATAATTACATGACCTTATCAGATGCTTACACTCGGTTAGAAAATGCTCGACTCTCACCTTCTTTTTGAGTTCGCTTTAAAAAATTGTAGCGTTCAAAGCATTCATTAACTCTTGGGTTGACATATTTATCAATCATTCCCATTAAATATTTATAGTTTTCGGCTTCATTATCAGGTATATTAAATGTAGACATAATTCTTGCCGCTTCTGTTCCTATAATGTTTCGAAGAATCGACAGTTTGACTTTATCAGCCGCTTCATGCTGACCAGTTGCTACAAGGTAGTCCTCAAAGGCAATTTTCCAAAACTTCCATTCACTGGCCGCGTTCTGGCCTTGTAGGTCAAAATCAGGGGGTAGTTTAACAGATCCTAGGCTTAAACTTGCCATTATATACTTGAATTTGTAATCTTTCAATACTTAGACTTAACCTCACAGATTTACACTGGTATATTTCAGTACCAATACCATCCTCATAACTATTAACTAATTTCGTCGCAGCGCCATGTTTAGTATGAGGGGGTATTGGAATACAGCAAAGATGATTCACTTAACTTATTATATTACAAGCTACATGTTTAGATGCTTTACAACACGTTTATATCGAAGCGGTACCCCAAACGTGACATTAAGGTAGATACTAAAGACTAACTAACTACAGTTGCCAACCTAGCAACTAGGGTGTGTTCCGAATGTACAGAGTGTACACCAAACAGAAAAATAAGGATAAAATAAAATGTAGGTATTATAAGAGAGTTGTTAGCATTGGAAAATAGAAAGAATTTGATATAAATTGTTTTCATAATTTGTGAATGCAACATTTTGTGTAGTATATATAATTCGTATCGTATATATAGAATTGTATAGTTAATAAAAAAACTTATAGAATTTATCAACGCTTTTCTGATAACAGTACAATGACATACTGTGGTTTTCTTATATGTTCCTCATCCCGCTGTTTTGGGTATATTGAACTTGAATTTCGTAATGCGTCGTCATCATTGGATGGAAATCTAGTTTATCTATATAAAATTTCATTCTAAAATGGCACTTTCAATAATATTTAATACCTACATGTAGATTTATATGGCTTCAACACATCACATAATCTCAACAAAACGCTCTGTTAAAGCTTAACTGCCCAATATTTTCCTGTTAACTTTAACAGGTTGTTTTCTCCTAACTGTGATTGGTAAATACGTCCACAAATATTTAACAGGTTGTTAATGCTTTAACAGCTTGTTACCTATTTAACTAATGATGGTGAATATGGGCGTAATAAAATAGTAGTTAGTGGAGATTCTTGTTGCAAGTTATTTGAACCTACAGAGTATTTACTGAAAATTGTAAACAGTAACATTTTTTATTATTTTCGACAAATATGATGAATGAAGACATAGAAATTTTAAATGCAGTCGAAAATGTGGAAAATAATAAAGCTGCACTACAAAATCAGAGAGAAACCCATGTGTATAAGAACAGTTATCGCCAATTCTAACAAGACAATTTTCTGTGAAATTAATTACATATATCAAGATTTGGCCTCTTACTTTTCTTCATTGTTTCCAATCTTTCTTCGATCCTGGTATTGAATTCAGGATCACTGCTATTCTTCCCATTTTTTAAGTGTCTTTAAATGAAAAATTTGTGGAGAATTTCTGTTTCATGTATGAAGATGAATGTGGATAAATGATAGAAATTGGAGAGCGTGCTTAAAAACACAAATTTTGCTCTTATAGAATGGAAAACTTAATAAGTTGTTTAAATAACCACTGACCTTCATTTTAAACACTTACGCCCGTATTCACCAACATTTGCTTAACTCACCGATACTAAACTGACTGTTAAAATTTATCAGGTAGTTAAAGCAATATCCGAAAAATGAGTGGAAGTTAAGTAACACTTTGTTAACAGAAAGGAACTAGTATTTTTGTGCAGCAGTTGGTAAAAACCTATCTTTACAGAGTTTACAATGTTATTTAATGGTTATTTATTTATATCGTATTCTAACCTCTGTAATATTTTCGCAATCATTATTTAATTATTTTGCCATTTTACTGAAAAAGGAGTGGAAAAAAAATATATCTGTACAATGTAAGTGTAAGTACACAAATATTTCATATTATATCAAATATAAAGTAATAATATAATAGAACATGATTAAAACCAAATACTTTAATCTTCTTTTAGGGAACCGTAAAAACTGGTGGAGGAATGCTTTAGGCAAAAGTTACGAGCAGTAATGAAAAGCTTTTAAATCTATTGTGTAAACAGTATTTTACAATTGAAAACGCCTATGCCATAAATACAGCAATAGAGGCAACCGAGGTGACTATATAATACTATTGTACGTGAGAATTACTCTAATGCATATCTAGACTCTAATACAGTTGTATCATCTTCTGAAGAAATAGAAGTTGACCATGGCTAAATTACTGTTTAAAGTTCATTAAATAATAAAAAGAAAGTACTGAACCATCGGTTACAGAACTTACTAATGACAGAAGCTTTAATCACGGAAGTGATTATATGAAAGGGAAAGAAAATATACTCATTAGAATATGGCAAACATCAAAAAATGAAAAACAAATTGACTAAAGTAATATTTAAAAAAGAATGATATAGTCGGAGAGGACAGAACTAAAAAATCTAACAGGAAAAATAAGGATAAAATAAAATGTATTATAAAAGAGAGTTAGGTATTGAAAATAGAAATAAGAATTTAATATAAATTGTTTTCATAAATTATTAATGCATTATTTTGTGTAGTATATAGAATTTTATAGTTAATAAAAAAAGCAAGATACATATGACTGTAATATTGTACATTCTAATTAAAAGTTGTATTTATCAACGCTTTTCTGATAACAGTACATACTGTTTTCTCATATGTCCCTCTGTTTTAGGTATATTGATCGAATTTCGTAATGTGTCGTCATCATTGGATGGAAATCGAGTCTACCTATTTAAAATTTCATTCTAAAATGGCACTTTCCATAATATTTAATATCTACATATAAATTTATATGCCTTTGACGCATCACATAACCTCAACAAAACGCTCTGTTAAGAGCTTAACTGCCCAATATTTTCCTGTTAACTTTAACAGGTTGTATTCTTTGTTTAGTATGAGGGGTATTTTCGTTGGGGGATGACTGACTGGCTCAAATCCTTCAGATGTAGTAATCTCACATTTACCTGGGAATAAAATATCAATATTATTTTTTATAAATACTTCCTTACTCGCATTTAACTTACATTTATCTATATTTCCGATTCTTTTTATTAAATTTAAATGTATACACGCATGACCACCTAATAAACCCGACTTGCACCCTCAACAATAAGAAAACCCTCATATGTACAAGTGTTTTTAAATTTACAATAGAGATTTACAATTCCTATAGGCTTTGACAATGTACCTTCGAAGGCTTTTAATATATATTCTGATGGTCTTACTCTAAATTGTTTATTTATCTTTCTGAAAATATCTAACGGAATTACATTAACATCGGCTCCCGTGTCAAGCCTTACTTTAAATTTTTTATCTTCAACAACTATTACCTCTTCCCAGATACCTTTCTCATGTTTACATTTTGAAATATTACAATTACAAACATTTTTACATAAGTTTACATTTCCTACAAAAATACTCTCACTTGAACTATTTACGTTTAATTCTACATTTTTAACGTGCTTGACTCTACAAGAATTTGAAAAATGATTTAAAAGACCGCACTTGTTGCACTTTTTACCATAAGCCGGACATTCACGAGCTCCATGTATCTTTTGGCACCTTCTACATTTAAATTTTTCCTTGGCCCGATCCTCGTAATCTGATTTTTTATTATTCTGCCCGTCTCGATTTGAAATATATTTATCATTATTTGACTTTTGGTATTGATTCTGGCGTTTTGATATAGACTTATCACTAGTACTTACAGATTTCTTGCCATATCTTCTTACTTCATTTACCCTTACCTCACTGCTCATACTTTGTTCAAATTGTTGATTCTGGCTCTTACTTTGTTCACTAATTCTGCAATGTTGTATAGCTTTGTTTACATTTAGGTTATCTATACGAAGTAGAGCTTCTCTTGTAGTTGGATCTCGTATACCCATCACAATCTTGCAAAGCCTTGTCTTCGACACTTTCATTAGGATCAACAACATTATAATTACATGACCTTATCAGATGCTTACACTCGGTTAGAAAATGCTCGACTCTCACCTTCTTTTTGAGTTCGCTTTAAAAAATTGTAGCGTTCAAAGCATTCATTAACTCTTGGGTTGACATATTTATCAATCATTCCCATTAAATATTTATAGTTTTCGGCTTCATTATCAGGTATATTAAATGTAGACATAATTCTTGCCGCTTCTGTTCCTATAATGTTTCGAAGAATCGACAGTTTGACTTTATCAGCCGCTTCATGCTGACCAGTTGCTACAAGGTAGTCCTCAAAGGCAATTTTCCAAAACTTCCATTCACTGGCCGCGTTCTGGCCTTGTAGGTCAAAATCAGGGGGTAGTTTAACAGATCCTAGGCTTAAACTTGCCATTATATACTTGAATTTGTAATCTTTCAATACTTAGACTTAACCTCACAGATTTACACTGGTATATTTCAGTACCAATACCATCCTCATAACTATTAACTAATTTCGTCGCAGCGCCATGTTTAGTATGAGGGGGTATTGGAATACAGCAAAGATGATTCACTTAACTTATTATATTACAAGCTACATGTTTAGATGCTTTACAACACGTTTATATCGAAGCGGTACCCCAAACGTGACATTAAGGTAGATACTAAAGACTAACTAACTACAGTTGCCAACCTAGCAACTAGGGTGTGTTCCGAATGTACAGAGTGTACACCAAACAGAAAAATAAGGATAAAATAAAATGTAGGTATTATAAGAGAGTTGTTAGCATTGGAAAATAGAAAGAATTTGATATAAATTGTTTTCATAATTTGTGAATGCAACATTTTGTGTAGTATATATAATTCGTATCGTATATATAGAATTGTATAGTTAATAAAAAAACTTATAGAATTTATCAACGCTTTTCTGATAACAGTACAATGACATACTGTGGTTTTCTTATATGTTCCTCATCCCGCTGTTTTGGGTATATTGAACTTGAATTTCGTAATGCGTCGTCATCATTGGATGGAAATCTAGTTTATCTATATAAAATTTCATTCTAAAATGGCACTTTCAATAATATTTAATACCTACATGTAGATTTATATGGCTTCAACACATCACATAATCTCAACAAAACGCTCTGTTAAAGCTTAACTGCCCAATATTTTCCTGTTAACTTTAACAGGTTGTTTTCTCCTAACTGTGATTGGTAAATACGTCCACAAATATTTAACAGGTTGTTAATGCTTTAACAGCTTGTTACCTATTTAACTAATGATGGTGAATATGGGCGTAATAAAATAGTAGTTAGTGGAGATTCTTGTTGCAAGTTATTTGAACCTACAGAGTATTTACTGAAAATTGTAAACAGTAACATTTTTTATTATTTTCGACAAATATGATGAATGAAGACATAGAAATTTTAAATGCAGTCGAAAATGTGGAAAATAATAAAGCTGCACTACAAAATCAGAGAGAAACCCATGTGTATAAGAACAGTTATCGCCAATTCTAACAAGACAATTTTCTGTGAAATTAATTACATATATCAAGATTTGGCCTCTTACTTTTCTTCATTGTTTCCAATCTTTCTTCGATCCTGGTATTGAATTCAGGATCACTGCTATTCTTCCCATTTTTTAAGTGTCTTTAAATGAAAAATTTGTGGAGAATTTCTGTTTCATGTATGAAGATGAATGTGGATAAATGATAGAAATTGGAGAGCGTGCTTAAAAACAACAACAATTTTAAGCGATGATTAGACAATGTGTGTTGCCAACCTAACAACCTGTTTATCAAGCACACTGTTGTTAGAATGCCAACTTAACATATGTAACATCTCCTTTCCTTCATTGAGGTTAACTAGTACATTTCAGCATTACGTTGCTATATTTATTCTAAGCTTAAAACTACTTCTATATTCTACTATAGTTACAACTCATAGTCATTGAATTTACTTGGCAATTTGATTTGCCTACCACTTCTAGACACTACTGTTTCAGTTTTTGAGCTCGTGCTCTGATGATTATACTGCTCACAATCTTTTTCTATTTCACGTGGTTCAGTTTCCGTTTGCTGCCAAGAACTATAATTAGTAACATATTCACTTGAGAAATTATTTCTATTAGGTGACACTGGATTTAAAGATGGTTTTAGATAACAAGAATTGCGTCTTAGCTCGGTTCCAAACTGATCTTTTACAATATACGATCTTGGTTCAACACATTTCCGTACTATTGTACCTGGAAACCACTGTTTCTTTTCTATGTCTCTAATTACAACGTTTTCACTTTGTGCGAAACTTTGTCTTGGTTTAGCATTTCTATCATAGTAACTTCTTGATCTGTTTCTTTCTCTTTAAACTTTTATTTATATTATTAAATACTCGAGGTTTCAACTGATTGTTTGTAATGGGTATACTGGTTCTAAGTAGTCTACTATTCAGTAATTCTGAGGGAGAGACGTTAAATCCTGACAAAGGTGTTGCCCTGTAGTCTAATAAAAATTAATAAAAATCTGTGTCTGTCTCTCTGCATTTTCTCATCATATCTTTGCAAACACCTACTGCTCGTTCCGCAAGACCGTTAGATTTTGGGTAGGGGAGAGCAGGCGAAGTTGACGCACCTAAGGGGAAAAAATCGTATCTTTCAAGAGACAAACAGTAGTCATATCAAATTCCTTAACAGCTTCATAGGTCAATAGTTGTGATTTACCTTTATTTGTTTTTTTAAAATTTTAATATTATAATGGGTTTAGGGTGACTTTCATCTTTTCCGGTGGTGAGGGAAAGATGACGCATAGATTTGGCAAAGATAATGCATGTGAAAAAACAACATAAAACTCAGTTTATACCTACCTACACAAGATTTTATTCAAACGACTAATAGGAATAGCTAATATATAAATAAATGTTATTCTTTTGAAAAGTTCAACTTTGACATAGATCGCAAACGTAGTTTTTCGCAGTTTCAGCTCCACTACAATCTTTGTGTCCAAAAACCACAAATGGTACATCGAAACCAAATCTCCTCCGATTTCCCAAATTCGCCACATATAATACACCGGTCCACAATTTCAGAAACATCACTCATGTCATCCATCTCATCATCATCGCAAAGATCTCTTTCGTTGTAACTTTCTTCACTATCGCTGTCAACAAATATCTTTTTGGTCACTTTCTTGATTTTCTTATTTATTTCTTTTTTTTCCTCCTTTTTATCTCCAAAATATTTTTCATTGTTGTTGATGTCAAAATTTCAGAATGTTGCTTCTCCCTGGATTTAGAAACTTTAATTTTATTTTGGGATGGTCCTGGTATGGGTGACAGTATCTTAACACTAAGCGGTCGGACTATGTGAGTAATATGTATTGAAATGGGCTGCTTGCTGGTAGATGGTTGACTTGCCCTAGGTGTTTCCTGTGATACATTTCGTGTTGGCGATTTTAGTCCCTTTTTTGAGGACTTGAATGGTCCAGTGGCTGGTTGTTAACAATGGTCAAGTCGCTATGTTGAGAATTATCCATGTCTATTAAATTGTTAGATGCAGCAAAGTCATCCTCACTAAACTTGTCAGGGTTTAGAGGAAAAATCCCGCAAGCTGCAAACCCAGAAACCCCTTTCTCAACATTGGCAACTTGAGTGTAAATCAATTTTAAAATTTCAGCTACATCATAGGGTGTTATCTTGTCTTCAAATTGAGAGTTTGTAATTTTTGATTTTAAAAACAAATTACACTGTCTACTATAAGAATTTTTTAGTGGACCAAAAAATGTCACATCGAGGGGTTGCAACCTATGTGAAGTGTGAGGAGGAATGCTAACCATTGCAATTCCATTTTCTTTGCAAAATCGGTAAATTTCAAGTGAAATATGGCTGCCGTGATTATCCAGAATGAGTAGCACGGGATGTTCATTGCTAGACAAAACTTTGCTTTGAAAATGTTTAAGCCAGATCATAAAGATATCTTCATTGCTCCATCCATTTTTTGTACAAGTGTAGACTGCGCCAATTAGTTGTGGGCTCATTATTTTTCTGGGGAATACAAACAATGGTGATATGTAACCACCAGATGCACTCATAGCACAAATTACAGTGATGCTTTTGCCACGTTCCCATGATGAAATTATGCCAAACTGTTTTATTCATTTAGGCCCCAACCTCTTACTTGTCTCCTTTGGAACCGTTGATACTCCAGTCTCGTCAATATTAAATATTCGATCGGGCAGAAACTTATGTTTATCGTGAACAGTTTCCAAATTTTTAAAATAACGATCCACCTTAGATTTATTAAAAGCTGTTACTCAATTCACACTTGTTGCCTCGGGTTTTCGCAAAGTGATCCCTTTATTTCTTCGTAGAAAATATTTAAGCCAGTCTTTACCTGCCATCTGTTTTTCTTGGTTGAAGTTGTGTTTTATTTGATTCTGTTCCGCATATTTAAAAGCTAATTCTCGCAGTTCAAAAGTGGTGAGACCAAAAAATAAATTAGCCAAATTAAGAACATGTTCAGCCATATCCTTTTCTTGGGAAGGTGAAAACACCGGAGCTCTCCCAAGGGACTGCGACTTTCTTTCCCTGATATTCTTTTTAATTTGAAGTTGGCGCCTTAATGTGGCTTCGTGAATTTCGAATGCTCGAGCCACTTCTCTTATTTTACGCCCGTCGTTAATGGCATTTAGAGCCGCATGGAGTTTATCATTTGCATACGGCCGCCTTTCGGTTTTTCTTTTATATTTCCCCATCTAAAAAATAATATTTTTTAGTCTACTAATCATGTGCTAAGTAAGATGACGCACTAAGAGGCAAAGATGACGCATACTGCGTCATCTTAGTATCAAATGCACTTGAAATTAAAAAAAATTGCTAAAATTTCTTAATACAAATTTATGACAAATAAATCCTCAACGATGACTGCATTAAAAAATAAATATGACAAAATACAACCACTTACCAGTAAATTTTCTTACAGCACAAATTATATTGAAAGCACACGCGATCGGCAACACGGTCAAATGCAAAGTAAAGAATAGAAAAGAAGACAGTACATGCTTTCAACGAACTGCCAACACCCTAAAGAAGGCGCCAAATTTAAAATAAAGCATTTCATCATCATCATAACGGATATATATGGTTGCGTCATCTTCGCCGGCTCTCCCCTACCTAGGGCTTGAAAATACCAATTTTATTCCTATTTTGTCGGCAAATTCTTTAAATTCTCTACTATTATATGGATTATTGTCCGAAACAAAAGTATTAGGAATGCTTTGTGAAGCAAAAATGTCTTTTAATTGTTTAATTACTTCAGCGCATGTTTTATTTTTCAGTTCTTTAACTTCTAGCCAATTGCTATAGTAGTCCACTAATATTAAATAGGATTTAGAATCAAATTCACATATATCACATGCTACTTTTTTAAAAGGAAGTTCCGGCATTTCATGATTAATTAATGGCTCTTTTATGTTGGCTCTACTAAATTTCATACACACTTTGCATCTTGCTATAAAATTTTCTATATCCACTGATAAGCCTGGCCAATAGAATAATCTTCTAGCTCGACTTTTAGTTTTCTCCATTCCAAAATGGGCTTTATGTAATTGTTTCAACATGTGCTCCCTTAACGAATTAGGAATGACAATTTTATTGTCGTAAAAGATTATTCCATTTTTTTCTAATAAACTGCTTTTAATTTTACAATAGTGTTTCAACTCTACATTTTTACAATTATTAGGCCACCCTATCTCAAAAAATCTTGAAACTTGATTTAATACTTCATTTTTTGTTTTATTTGCTATGTCTGTTATCCTTTCCTCCGTAATTGGTATTTCAATATCGATACAGTATATTATTTCTGTCATTTCAATGTCCTCAGGAATATTAGTATTTATATAGGAACGTGACAAAAGATCCGCAATGTACATGCGATTACCAGGTAAGTATTCAACATTAAAATTATATTTCAGAATTTTTAATCTCATTCTTTGTAATCTCGCGCTAATTTTATGTATGTCTTTTTCTTGGATTGCTACTAATGGTTTATGGTCTGAGTGAATCGTTATATGCTTACCGTATACCAAATGATGAAACTTTTGTAGGCAGTAGCAAATAGCCAAATATTCCTTATCTATTTGTGCTAGCTTCACTTTTATTTAAACTTCTAGAACAGAACGCTATCAGATAGCTTTTGTAGAAGAGTACCCCCTAAAGCATTTTGGCTAGCGTCTGCTTGAATTACAATTTTCTCATTAGGGTCAAAAATGTTTATTGTTTGCATTGCAGTTATTAAATTTTTTAGGTAATTAAAAGCTTCTCTATGACTATCAACCCAAACGAAATTTGCATTATTTTTAGTTAAGCCTCTTAATGGCTTGCTAATCTCTGATAATTTCGGTATATATTTAGTTAAATAATTTATCATTCCTAAAAAGCTCAATAGTTCCTTCTGATTTTCAGGTTCTTTCAATGCTACTATTGCTTCAATATACTCAGGATTTGGGCTTACGCCTTGACTTGTAAAAATCTGCCCAATACATTTAACTTTATTTATTTTGTATTGTATCTTGTCCGCATTAAATTTAATATTATTTTGCCTAGCCCTATTTAAAAACTTATGTATTAACATGTCATGCTCGGCTTCATTTTCATCAGCTATTATAAAATCATCAAAGTAAATTCCAATGTTTAAATCACCAAATATTTTTTCATTCATTCTTTGAAAAACCTCAGGACTTACAGCTAAGCCAAATGGCAATCTCAGGAATTTATAATTACCAAATGGAGTTACAAAAGTACAAAGATCTGAACTAGTTTTAGAAAGTTTTATCTAATAAAACCCATCTTTCATGTCAAGTACACTAAACACATTCTTATTGTTTAATTTTAACGCCAATTCCTCACTAGTAGGAATGGGATACTGTTCAAAACAAATATTATTGTTTAAATGTATGGGATCTAGACATAATCTTAACTTTCCGTTTGCTTTTTCAACAATTACTATGTTGTTCACCCATTCAGAAGGACCTTCAACTTTTTCTATTATATTTTTATTAATCAAATCGTCTAAAGTTTCTTTAAGTTTACTCTTAACTGAGTCAGGTACTCGTCTACAGTTACTAGAGAATGGTACATAATTCTTTTTTAATATTATTTCATATTCAAACGGCACATTTCCAATGCCCGTAAATAAATCCTTATTTTCATTGATAAACTCAGTCTTCTGACTAATGTTATTTTTAAGTGGTATCTCATCATTACCAATAGACTCAATTCTTTTGATCAGGTTTAAAGCGAGACAAGCATTTAATCCCAACACAGGCATATTTTTAACGTCTATAACCAGAAATTTTATATTATATTCTTTCTCATTTACTAAACATTTTAAAATGACAAAGCCCTTGGTCCTAATTTTATAGTCACCATAAGCTACTACCGACAGATTTGACTTAATTACTTTGCGCTCCAGGTTCAATCTTTCAATCCAATGCCACAGTAAAACATTACATTCAGCTCCTGTATCTATTTTAAACAATATTCTTATATTATAAATGACAATATCTTGCTTCCACACTACCTTATTATTACTATTACTTGAGATATTATCTAATACAATAGTATCAATAGTGAACGAATCACTATCATCTGTCTCTATATTATTTACAATTTTGTTTCTAATTTTTACAAACTGCTGATTATCATGATTTCTATAATTATTATTTTTATTCACTGGCTTTGTATGTTCATCATTTTTATTGAATTTGCACCCAATTGCAAAATTATTAAATTTATTACAAATATTACACTTCTTGCCATATGCAAAACACACAACTTTTTTTATGCTTTTATCCACACTTTAAACAGTCATATTCATTACCTGAGCTATCTTGCCTTTTGTTCTTATATTTCTTTATCACGTTTACCTCTTGCTCGCCTTGCAAACCCTTCAGCTGTAATTTACTCGCTTCTGAAGCTCTACACTGGTTCTCCGTAACTTCCAATGTCAGATTTGTGATTCCAAGTAATTTCTCTTGCATCTGGGTATCGTTAATTCCTATAATTACCCTGTCTCTTATTAAGGACTCCTCCTGATCACCAAAATTACATGGTTTGGACAGTATCTTAAGGTCTTTCACGAAAGTATCAAAATCTTCATCGCCTTTCTTATTTCTTGAAAAGAATTTAAATCTGTTGTAGGTTTCATTGTCCCTTGGTTTACAGTATTTATCAAATGCTTGTAGGACTTTATTATAGTCGTTTCTATCTGCTTCAGTTAATTTGAACGTATTAAAAACGTCTATTGCTTCTTCTCCCGCTACATTTAATATGGCTACTTTTGTTCTATCGTCTTTATCACGTAGCCCCGTTGCATCCGGATATATGTTAAAAGCCTCTTTTAACTTTTCATAATTTTTACTTAATTGCTGATTAAATACCAAATTACTTGGCGGTTTAATTGACTGACTCATTTTGTACAATTTTCTAGCTGCGGCGCGCTACTTTCTCCACTAACCTTACTTTTAATTTTTCTCTTTGATTTCACACTGTAGCCTATAGTTTTACTCACTTTTTATAATCCTACTTCTCTTAATTTTGCCACTCTTTGTTTTACACCTGACACCATGTTTCATGTATGAAGATGAATGTGGATAAATGATAGAAATTAGAGAGCATGCTTAAAAACAACCATTTAATTTAAGCCATGATTAGACAATGTGTGTTGCCAACCTAACGACCTGTTTATCAAGCACACTGTTGTTAGGATGCCAACTTAAACATATGTAACAATTTCCCCGAAATTAGAATCTCATATTCTCGACTTTTCAATAAATCTACCATGTTCTTTTGCTGTTGTGAGCAGTAGGACAATTTTTTATTATCTATATTTGAAAGAATGGAAAGGCCTAACCTCAAGGAAAAAATTAAATATATTCCCCACAGATTTATGTAATCGTCAGGATTCGGGCACACTCGGAATCGACACAAAAATGTGATAAAATTATCCGAATGCGATGTTGCCATCTGCTAATCATAGAGATACAATTGTCTACTAAAATTTGTTGTCGCAGAGCTCTCGAGATTACGCTCCTCACAAGTTATTCGACATGAGTGACCCAAGGATTGTAAACAAAGAGGATGGCCAGATCCCTATGCTTCAATGTTCGCCATTTCTCAACGAGCTGTGACGTCACGGCGAGGCCTAGACAGTTTTGTTTACATTCGTTTCTCCATGCTTGGTGGTGTTATATCGGAGTTTATTTAATCCGTTGTACTTGTTATTTCGTGGTGAATTGTGTATTTATAGATATTTTGTGTTTTATACGTTTTTTTTAAATTATAAAAAACTTTTTAGCAGTAATTTCGTGTGTGGAGGGACCATCTTTCCTATACTATATCGAACTTTGTTAAGATTTCAAAGACAATTATTGTTAGTGTTCTATAGTAATTTTGTATATATTTATGTAAGGTAAAAGAGACTTCACATTTTATTTATCAAATTTACATATTAAACGTTATGTTTCAGTTATAGACCTAAAAGAAAATGCCATGAATAAGGCGTGCGATTTACGGGTGTAAGGAAACTTATTCTACAAAGAAAAGTACTGGGCAAAATATAATTTTCCATGTTTTTCCGAAATCCAAAGATATGGTGTTCCAAACCATGAAAGGCGAGTGAATAAACAGGTGTAAAAGGCAGGATAAATTTAATTAAATTTAACTCATACAAATAGGATTTGTTCGGTTCATTGTGTGGAGAGTGATTATGAACGAGACCTACAAAATGAATTATTAGGTAAAAATTTGCATTTCCCATATATACTTATAGCTTTACATATGTTTTAAGGTTGCATTTTCTAATAAATTTTATATAAAATTTCACATAGTTAGTGTCATACAGCCCTAACATAAAATTGAAATTATATTAACTTTTGTTTTAGGGTTATAGGTACCTTTGAAAAGGGCATTGAAAAAAAACGGCAGTTCCTACACTGGGAATAAATACTGCAACGAAAACTAATTCACCTCAGTCTGATAGGCTTTTCATGACAAAGAGAAAACAGGAAGTAGCTGAGCTCGTAACTACTCTGTCTGGTAACAGTAAGCAGTCAATTTTGTAGGCAGTTGTGCCACTCGGTATATCTATATGTAATTGGTCCACCATGTATATCCCTATGTAGATACGATAGTCTGACAGACTGCTGAGACAGCAAAATTGTAGAGATGTGTAGAGACGCGAGAAAAGCAGAGACGACGATGAGGCGCGATGAAGTAAAGTAACGTTGTTGTTCTTAAAAATTTGAAAGCAATGAAGAAACTTAAAAATTTATTTGATATGTCAATGGTGCTTGTTTTGTTTTATATTTAAATTAATGTAACGAGTGTGTCAGTGAGTGGAACTACATCAGGATATGGGTGAGATCCATCTAATTGTATTTTCGTTTATCTTGATTGAAGGGTTTCGTTTTAACGTGATACCCGAGTGTCGAAATGCTCTATTCTCTTTTGAAATTCATAGTAATTGATTTGTTGTTCTTGTATGTAATCTCCTTCTAAATGTATAATGTGTTGGCGCTTAAAGAGATCGTAAATGTTTTTTTTTTGTTTATATATTTTCACCGAAATTTAACTTTTCTTATTAAATTTTATTTATACTTTTTACAAGTGTTTTACTCTAGAGCATCATACCTCAGAAACCCTCTTTCAGAATTAGGGCTACGGACTAACGTCCCCGAAGCACGCATACCTTAAATGGTTAATTTAATTTCCTTGTAATATTACAGGGCGGTGGCAGCAACAAACGTTACCTTATTTTTATTTTTTTTTCTATTTAGTTTTTCTATTATTTTGTATTTTTTTATAATTTTTTTTTCGCCCACTCAGTTAATGGAGGGGGTGAGCACCACAATGGTGGCAGCTAAGTGAGATTCAAATTTTGAAAGAGAAGGGAATAGGATCCTCTAGAGTTTTAGAAAGTTTCAGTATTTTTCGGAAAAGAATATTTTTTTTATCTTATAAATAAAATTTGCAATTTTTATAGTTATATAATATTAGTTTGCAATTTGACTTTGAATATTGAGTTAGCTAATTAACGAAATATTTAAAAATGAATAATACACCAGAACCACCTCAGGTTCAACCTATAACGCCAGGTCAAAAAATGAGTTGGGGAATGATTGCAAACACGGTAGAACAATTTTCAGGCAAATATAATGTTAAAAGGTATTTTGAAAAAATCGAACAGAGGTCTAAGTTAGATGAGTGGAGTGAGGAAACGACCTTAAAAATTGTTAAATACAGACTGGTAGGTGATGCGTATGATTATTTTAAAACCGACCCTACATTAGATGCGCTGGAATATACAGATTTTAAAGCGAAATTTATTAAAAGGTTTTCGCCAGTTATAATACCAGGACAAGCCTTGAATAATTTAAATAAATGTTATCAAAGACATGACGAAGGGGTAAATCAATATGCCACTCGAGTTAAGTTATTAGGCGTCTTAATTTTGGAGGAAGATTTGGCCACAGCAAGCGATAACGAGAAACCCGGGTTAACTAAAAAAGTAGAGCAATTAGTGCTGAACCAATTCACAACAGGGCTGAATAAAAATTTATTAAGAAATGTGGGTACAGTGTTCATGCGAGAGGAGAATTTAACGATAGATAAAGCGGAAGAATTCGCGAGACAAGAGGAACTAAATGAGATAATGTTGAAACCGCGCCAATCTCAGGTATCAAATATTAATAATGTAAGTTGCTTCAAATGTGGTAGGTCAGGACATTATGCTAGAGACTGCCGTGTGGAGAATAATTTCAGAGATTTTGGGAACAGGGGTGAGAATTTTCAGGGCAGTCGGGGCCAAAATTTTCATGAAAACCGTTATAACTATAATCAGGGAAATCGAGGAAATAACCAAACAAATACTTATGAGAGAAATACAGATTTTAGAACAGGGGAAAGACAACGTAATTTCAGTGAAAATCGGGGATATTTTAACAATGAACAAGGGAGAAATACAGATTATAAGACAAGGGAAGGGCACCGTAATTTTAGTGAAAACCGGGGACAGTTTCATTATGAACGAGGGAGAAATATAGGCTATAGGACAGAGGAGAGACAGAATAATTACGGGGAGAATCAGCAACGCTTTAACGAGGGAACAGGTAGAAACGTGAGTGCTAGTATAGGTACGCAGAATCAGGGACAAGGAGGTACAGGAGCTATACCTAGAGGGTTAAATTCAAACTTGGGGACAAATAACGGGCAATATTTAAACTCTCAAGCCGTTCCCCCTATAGTGCCTCGAGAGGGAACGCGGAATTAAAATTAGTAAGTGATTTTGGGGCAAAAGAAAACAATATATACGCTATGCAAATACCTCAAATTTATTATAATACAATTAACTCGCCAGGTTACGTAAATATTTTTATAAATAATAACCCAAGGGAATTTTTAGTAGATAACGGATCGGCTGTTTCTATAATTAAAGAAAGTTATGTAGATAAAAATAGTGAAATTTTTGAAAGGGCGGATATTAAATTAACTGGGGTTACAGGCCATAATATTCCAATTTTGGGTACAACTATAGCGAAACTCGGTTTTAATAATTTTTATATAGGGGAGATCGAATTAATAATTTGTGATGACCAAGTACCACTGGGCGTCGCGGGAATTTTAGGTAGAGATTTCTTGGTAAAAAATAAAGCTAATATTTGTTATGATAAAAATGTACTGAGCGTATGTAATGTCAAGATACCGCTCCTATCTATACAGAATTTAAGAGATACTGATGAGGAAATAAACGTTGAGGAAAGAAAATATAATAATGAGGGCGCACAGTTGAGTGAACCGTTAGAAATAGATATAATAAAGTATGAGAATTTTATTAGTGTTACGGAAAATAGAGAAAATGCGAATAAAAATAATTCTTTTCGAAACGCGGCAAAGAATCTTTCGATAGATTGCGGTGGAGAACAGATTATTAACAAAGACAGTGAGGAGGAAGGCGATTTTTGTTTTACTGCGGTGCGGATTCGATCGAAAGGGTACGGGGAAGAACAAGTAATTGCCGATAATTTTGTAGAAGACTATGATAGATATATAGGGGAACATAATAAGAGGTTAACGGATAGTGACGATAATTGGAGTAATAATGATGAGGAAAATAAGAAAATTGTCGGTAGGCACGATATTTGTTTAAATGCGGCACAGGCTCTATCGAGGGAGTGCGATGACAAACAGATAACTAAGGGAAAAAGTTATGATTTATATAAAGGGAAAAATAATTTGGTTACTGATGATGGTTATATTAATAGTGGTGATTATAGTAGCATTGATGAGGAAAATAAAGGTGAAATAGATAAAGAAAAAATGAGTTTTAGTAATGAGGAATATATTAATAAGGTAATATTGAGTACTGCGGAGAATATTGTTAATGAGGAAATAAGTAGTAAGCCAGATAAACGCGAGGTGAATCATAGTTGTATAGAAAATAATAATATTGAGAACAGTAACACTAGTATTATTGGGGAAAAAGTCGAAGATAACAAGAATAACCGCGAGGTGAAATATTTCACGGACAATAAAGATAATAAACATGTAACAAATACCAGGGAGTCAGTAAGTGATATTATATACAATGAAACTAAAGGTAAAACAGGTAAAAAGGAGGTTAATTGCAACGATAATCTCTCGTGTGATATAGAAAAAATAGATTCATATGAGTATAGTAAAAAGGTAATAGGCCGAACCGTAAACCCAGGAGAAATTGACAAAGGCGAACAAGAACTACAACATTATGAGATTTCTGAGTATCCAGGTATACATAAATCGGAATTAAATTTAAGAAACGATACATATATTGAACCGGAAAATAAAAGTTATCTTAAGCAAGGCATAAGGCGATTACAAAATGTTCAAGATTCGATCCATATGAGATCAGGTAATTCTCAAGGAGTCAGCAATTCGTATTTAACAAACAATCTAAATATAGAATTATCAGGGTTACCGCGTATCAATGTGAATGATTTATTTCAGCTTAAAAACGACTACGAATGTGCCGTTGAAAATGAATGTTTTAATGCAAGGAATTTAGGGACAAATAAACCACGAATTAAATGTGATGCTATATTAGCGGATGATGTTGTTATACCTGGCCGGTGTGAGACAAGTTGTGTTATCCAATTGCGGAAAGATTTGAGTTGCCATACGATTTTAGTCGAACCACAAAATTTAAATATACAGGGCGTTCACGCGGCACGTACCTTAATGGGACCGCAAAATTTAATAGTACGAGTAGTTAATTTGAATCCATTCCCTATTACTTTAAAAGGAAAATGTGTTGTAGGGAGTGCAGAACCATTTTGGGAAGAAGTAAATTCTTCGAAGGCTAACATACAAATAAATAAAATTGAGCTTTCAGATTATAGAGAGATTCAGGATGAATTTGATTTAACTCATTTAGATGAAGATACTCGAAATTTATTGTGTGAATTCATTAGTCGATATAGACAAGTTTTTAGTCAAGGGGATAGAATTTTATCGAATACTTACGATGTAGAACATGAAATAATAACCGAAGACGTGTTGCCTATTGCTAAGAAACCATATAGAGTACCTTACTATCAACGGGAAATTTTAAGAAAAGAAATTGACAGATTATTAGAGTCAGGGGTTATTAGACCTTCACAATCCGCGTGGAGCGCACCCGTCGTTATTGTAAATAAAAAGGATGAGGATGGGACTAATAAAATTCGAATGTGTATCGATTATAGAGCATTAAACGCTGTAACTAAGCGCGATTTCTACCCTTTGCCAAATTTAAATGAAACTTTGGAACTTTTTGGTAAATCTAATTTATTTAGTACGTTCGATGTTAATAACGCGTATCATCAAATCCCTTTATCGAAGGATGCGATAGAAATATCAGCCTTTAGCACACCGGATGGACACTACGAATATACTAGGATGCCGTTTGGGTTAGTAAACGCCCCCTCAACATTTCAAAGATTTGCTAACGCTATGCTAGCAGGATTAACCACAGAAATGTGTATGGTATACTTAGATGATATTATTGTTTTTAATTCAACGGGGGTAGCCGATCATATTAGACAATTAGCTTTAGTATTTCAACGACTTATTGACGCAAACATAACATTAAAACCTAGTAAGTGTAAATTTTTGTTAAAAGAAGTCAAGTACTTAGGTCACATTATTTCTGAAGAAGGCATTAAGCCAGACCCACAGAAAATTGAGTGCATAAGTTCATATCCGATACCGAAAAATGTAAGAGATGTCCGTGCGTTTTTAGGCTTGGCCGGTTGGTATAGAAAATTTATTAGAAACTTTTCAGAGGTTGCGTTACCTCTAACTAATCTTACGAAGAAAGGTCAGAAATTTGAAATTACTCAGGAAGTGATACAATCAATTGACATACTAAAGAAAGCTATTACTTCAGATTCGATACTAATATATCCAGACGTTAATCAACCATTTATTTTAGCTACTGATTCTAGTGATTTTGGAACAGGTAGTATTTTAAGTCAATTAAGAAACGGGTTTGAAAAACCGATCGCATTTGCAAGTAGAAAGTTTAATAAAGCGGAGAGAAACTATACAGTTACGGAAAAAGAATGCGTGGGCATAATTACAGGAATAAAGGCTCATAAATGGTTTCTTTACGGTAAAAAGTTCACTATTGGTACAGATCATCGACCTTTAAAATGGTTACTTAACCTTAAAGATCCTACTTCCAGATTAGCAAGATGGGCATTACTTTTGAGTGAATATGACTTCGATATAGTACATAGACCCGGAAGAAAGCTACGCAAACCTTGGGTAGGGCCATTTAGAATTATAGAGAAAAAGGGGCCAGTTACTTTTAAAATTAGAAGACTATATACTCGGAAGGATCGAGTCGTCCACGCTAATAAGCTTAAGCTATGTCATTTAGCCGATATCGAGGCAGGGGATACAATAGATTCAACCCTAGATAAAGAGGACCGAGGTAATTTAGTTGATGAGAATATAAGTGACCTCGAAGTTATAGAGGTTGAGGACGACATTTATCAAAATACATTACAAGTATTACCTTTTAGTCAAAGCTTAGATTATAATCCCTTAGAGGATATCGTAGAAGTTAGGGATGAGGACGTACCACAGCCGTTGCGACGTTCTACCCGTATTCGTAAGCCACCGGATAGGCTAAATCTTTAACGTGTTAGATTTTCTGTAGAATTAATAAACCTAATTTTTAATTTTCCGGCATATGTAAGTTGCCTTTTTATTTTAGAAATACACCTATGATGGGGTTAGACCGAGTTACAATCCAAAATGTTATAATTGTAAAATAACACATATATGAATTCTATTTCACTGCAGGGAAAAATTACACATTTCTTTAAACTTGCATCGAAAGTATAGATGCCTGATTGTTCACGAATTAAGCTTAGTAAACAGTTTGCCGATAGTGAAATCGTCTTTATAATGGATCTTAGTGACAGTCTACTCTCTCACATGGTCGTGATTATAGGAGGTATAAGCAACCCAATTATATGTATGTATATCATTTGCTATTTGTGTTGTTGTTTTAATTGTTAGTACGTTTATCTTTAATATGTTGTCCCTCATACTATTGACTGTTTTGTGCTCCGTAAATAAAAGTGTTGCGTTAGTTGCATACGATTGCATGGACCCAAACATTAACATTTCGGTAATTTCGATTAAGAACGTTACACCCTGCCCAAACCCAGTGTCGGACTATACCGAGACCGCTATTAAGGTCACCGTGTTACAAAAGGACGAAGTTAAACAGGTTGCAGTAAAATCGTGTCTTGTCGAAGTGACACGTCTAATCGCGTATTGTGGCATGCATAGTCACAGCTCTTTAGTGAAAAACGGACTTTACAATTACATTCATCCGCTAGGAAGTGACTCTTGTAAAGACATTCATCGTTATCGAACCTTCTCAATTTTTAATCGACTTATTAGTCAAATTCTGATGAATGGTACAACTAGTGAATCCATTACTATTGCCGGCTCAGTAGATACGGAAGGCGGTTGCTACGGAGGAAACTATGTCGAAAGAGGGAACGAGTGGAATAATGTTATCGTTATTGCTACAATAAAAATCATTATAAAAGATTATATAGCACCAGTAAAATTAAGAGAAAACGAGGTCAGCCTACTAGGTGGTGTTACATGTCCTTATGTCCAAGGACATTGCTTTGATTCAACTTTTGGAGAAACTACATGGGATTTAGATATGGGAAAAAACTGCGAGGAAGCATTGACAATGTTATATCAGGGTACCGCTCGATTGGTGACAGAGAAAAAATTAAGGAAATATTTAGTTGTGGAACAAAATACCAAAGTATTTGCCTTAACCTTAGTTAAACAGGATGACATTTGCAATTTAAACGTCTGGACCACAGAACATCCCCAAATAATAGTAATAAATGAGACTCGAGGAGATAGAGGAAGAAAATATAAGTCGAAACACCCTGTACAAAATGTTAATTTGATGATGTATGTAAACAGTAAGTTCATGTATGTGGAACAGGCTTACAAACGTACCGTTCAAAATCTTTACAGTGATACTGTATATCGTCGATGTATGGTGCACAGAGAAATACTTATTAATCGCTTAACCATGGCTCCATTAACCCCCGCCGCCATTGGGATGTTAGTTAGTAAAAATATTGGTTATACTGGAAGAGTTTTAGGAGAAGTCCTATATATTATGAAATGTATCCCCAGAAAAGTAGAAATTAGAAGGACGGACCAGTGCTACAATGAATTACCAATTTCCATCAACAATGAGTCATATTTTATGTCAGCCGTAACTCATGTTATTCAGTTATATGCAGAAGAAATCGAATGTAATCCCTTAACACCCCCTTTGTACCAGATTGATGGCCAGTGGATAGGTTTAACCCCGCATCCAGTTATTTCCGAGCCTCCTAGAAGAATTGAAGTCGAGCCCGAGAAGCGCTTAAAATTCACTCCTATCCAACCCATAAGCTCCAGTGGCGTTTACACAGTGGAAGAAATTAATAAAGCACAAAGAATTCTTACTTTTGGTTTCGAAAGGTCAGCCGTAGAAAATATCATTGCTAGACGAGTAGCTGGGTTTGAAGTTAATAATCAAGGATATTCAGCCTTAAATATTTTCGACAAAACGGATCTAGAGAAGTTAGCGCGATCCACCCTACAGCAGGTATGGGGATGGTTCACCGATGTGGGAATATTTTTTAGTGGAATCATGGGATTCTATATAGTTTGCAGAGGAATTAAATATATTATAGGAGTTTTCATTAATGGCTTCCATTTATATAAATTAGTCGGATTTAGTTTTACCCTTCTAGCCAGTTTATGGAGCACCTTAACAATGTGGGTAGTCCACCACCATAATAGTAACATTAATCATGAACCGTCTGTGGATACCCCCGAAAGCCCTAAGGATGCTATACCAGAAAAGGAGCCCCCAACCACAGCTAGTAACTCAGCCGGAATTTATCCTAGTCTACACTGGACGGAGAAGGAAAAGAGGTCTGCGCCAGTGCGGGTATAACGTGGTTACGCGAAACAAACAGTCGATCATCCCGAGTGCGGTCTACGACTATGCTATTCGTGAGTTCGGATGGGAAATGAATATAGAAGACATCGCTAATTTAGTTTTTTTTTTCTTGAAACTAACTGTATATGTTATAACTGATGAATAGTTTTAGTATTATTTTTGGGGTTGTGTATACCTGCTTTTTAGTTTGTAGATATAGATAACATTTTATTATAGTTCGAATGAAAGAAATGATAGGGAAGTTTTCTTCCACCTTGTTCCTCATGATGTGAGTGAAGGGCGTTTTGGTCCCTCTAGTTAGGTAGATTTTGTTGAAAAGACTGCTACTTGTGAAAGTAGGCAATCTTTTTCTTTGGGGGGAGTATTGTGCCACTCGGTATATCTATATGTAATTGGTCCACCATGTATATCCCTATGTAGATACGATAGTCTGACAGACTGCTGAGACAGCAAAATTGTAGAGATGTGTAGAGACGCGAGAAAAGCAGAGACGACGATGAGGCGCGATGAAGTAAAGTAACGTTGTTGTTCTTAAAAATTTGAAAGCAATGAAGAAACTTAAAAATTTATTTGATATGTCAATGGTGCTTGTTTTGTTTTATATTTAAATTAATGTAACGAGTGTGTCAGTGAGTGGAACTACATCAGGATATGGGTGAGATCCATCTAATTGTATTTTCGTTTATCTTGATTGAAGGGTTTCGTTTTAACGTGATACCCGAGTGTCGAAATGCTCTATTCTCTTTTGAAATTCATAGTAATTGATTTGTTGTTCTTGTATGTAATCTCCTTCTAAATGTATAATGTGTTGGCGCTTAAAGAGATCGTAAATGTTTTTTTTTTGTTTATATATTTTCACCGAAATTTAACTTTTCTTATTAAATTTTATTTATACTTTTTACAAGTGTTTTACTCTAGAGCATCATACCTCAGAAACCCTCTTTCAGAATTAGGGCTACGGACTAACGTCCCCGAAGCACGCATACCTTAAATGGTTAATTTAATTTCCTTGTAATATTACAGGGTGGTGGCAGCAACAAACGTTACCTTATTTTTATTTTTTTTCTATTTAGTTTTTCTATTATTTTGTATTTTTTTATAATTTTTTTTTCGCCCACTCAGTTAATGGAGGGGGTGAGCACCACACAGTTTGGAAATTGAAACTCCTACAACTTCTGCAGCTAATTTTGCAGAAAGATCTGGACGGGACAAAACCCCAAGAAGAAAGGAGTATTAATAGAACAATTATTTGAATATATTTATAACATATACAATAAAACTCTCTATAATATAAAGAACTTAAACCACTTCAATTAAAACTTTAAATAAAGAAATTAATTTTCTCAGGTGGTTTAAATAGTTCGTAATCACTAAATCGCAATATACTAATTTATTCAGTAAGTACATTTACATTTTTTTTCTTTTAGGCCCAAAATATGTAAAACATATCTTTTTTCTTTAATATAATTTGTAATCATTTAAGTAATTTTTAATTATTTTTGTTTGCTTGTACGTAGATATGGATATTTGCATGCATGATTATAGCTGGCTTTTTCCGGTTGACTGTAAGTGTACTTCTTATATTGTATATAAGAAAGCAAACTCTGTCGCTTGGTAAAAGATATGTAAGTTAAGTTGCTTTTATGTCCAGCCTCTCTGCAGACATATATATCTTATTATTTATTATCAATAAAGACTATCGTTATTATTATTATTGTGTATTTACCTATTACCTTTAGTATAATACTTAGTTACTACTTTAACTTCTCTGATAAGTAGGTATTTTAATTGAGTTTTACATTATTTGTTTCATATTGTGATGGGTATAAACATGATAAAATAGAACTTTTTATTTAAGTTTATTTCGTTTTACTGCCGTATTTATGTACAAAAATCATTGAAAATGTTGCATTCCTCAATTATATCAATAAATCGTATGTGTATGTTAATTTTATAAAGAAAATATGCTTTCCTCCACGCATTTTAAACGGACGAGCGCTGAAAGAGGCCTCGTGACTACGTCACAGCGATGGCGGCATCGCGCTGACAGATTTGATCGATCTGGCCCAAGGATTGTAAACAAAGAGGATGGCCAGATCCAAGGATAGTAAACTAAGAAGGATAGTTTATTCCCATAAGACTGTATGTTGGCTCTCCGATCGGCTTACGATCTAGTTGATGACGTCACCGTCTGGCGTACTAGCTTTGTTTACGTTTGCTTATACGTGTGTTTAGCCGTGTTTTACAACTTTTAAAGACAAAATTAACTCTACTTTGTGATTCTGCATGTGTTTACTGTGTTTTAAAACTAATTTTAAGTGTTCTTTGTTTTAAATAGACTATAAAATAAATCAACTGTAGGTACGTTTGTGTTTAGGTATTTTCTGCTGTTTATTGTAAGTTATTTTATTTTGCCTTAAACTTCATGGATATGTGTGTAAAACTAATTAGTTATTTCAGAGACTCTAAATTAAAATTATGCCTGGCTGTAGATGTGCCATTTATGGCTGCAATAATAGAAGTGTGGTTACAAAAGGCTGCGATACAAAAATTGTTTATCATTCTTTCCCGAAAGGAAAAGATTTTGTTTCCATGACTATGCTTAAAGAATGGATTAATTGCTGTAAACGTGCAGATAAATTTAATCCCAGTTCAAATGTGATTTGTTCTGTTCATTTCACACAAAATGATTATGAAAGGGATCTACAAAATGAACTGTTAGGTAAGATAATAAATTTTAAATACTTACCTAACAAAAGTTATGGTTGGTGTAAATTTAGGTACAAATAATGTTAATTTGTAGGTTTGCCTTTAAAGAAAATTTTAAAGAAAACTGCTGTTCCCACATTAAATATACCTGGAAAAACGAAAAAGGTGGATATCATCTCAACTAGACAAGATAGGCATACCCAGAAAGAAAGAAGAGATTTAGTACAATCCATATTAAAGGAAACAAGTTCTAAAAATGAAGTTTGTGAGAAACCTACTCTGCCGGAGACTCCAGAGTGTGAACCACAACCTTCTACTTCTGACTCAATGTCTAGTCGTTCACTTGAATCTATTGAAAAAAAGTATAATGATCTTTTAAAAAATTATGATGATCTTTTAAAAAATTATGATGATTTAAAAACTAAACATTCTGGTTTAAAACAGCGTTGTCAAAAAAAAATTAAATCGCTAAATGCTCGGGTAAAGTACTACAAAACTGAATGTAAGAGTAATATATACACTCCGAAACAAACAAATAAAGCAGCTGAAAGCTTGTTGAAAATGATTCTGACAAGTAATCAAATTGCTTTACTTTCAAAAAAGAAAACGGTTGTCCGATGGACCAAAGAAGAAATTGCCATTGCTTTTACGGTGCGGTATTATAGCAAAAAATGTTATTTATATCTAAAAAACAAACTGCACTATCCATTGCCTTCTTTATCTTCGCTGAGAAGGTGGGCATGTAATTTAAATGTGGGCCAGGGCATTCTATCTGATGTAATTATGATGTTAAAGTTGGCTGGAGAAACATTTACAATACTGGAGAAAACAGTAGTAATTGCAAGTTGTGATGGTCCGCAGCCTTTTTTCAAATTGGAGGCAACCAATTTACGTCGACTTCGACCAAAAAATAACCAAGGATATTCTCTTTGAGCTCATATCAGAATTGCATAATATTGAATATAATGTTGTAGCGTGCGTCTCTGATTGTGGTGGAGGTAATGTTGGGTTATGGAAAGAATTAGGCATTAATACTAAAAAAACTTATTTCACACACCCGCAGACAAACAAGAACATTTACATGTTTGCAGATGCTCCACATTTATTAAAACTAATTCGTAATTGGTTGTTAGATAGAGGCTTCCGATATGCAGACGGCAAGGTTATTAATAAAAAACCATTAGAGGCCCTAATTTCATTAACAAATTCTGAGGTTAATGCTTGCTGGAAAATTAGTCAGAAACATATTGATTGTGAAAAGAGTCAACGTCAGAACGTAAGGCTTGCAGCACAACTTTTGTCTAATACCGTGGCTACTGCTCTTCTTCGCTACAAACCTGGGGAAGATGAAGTTATGGCAGAAGAATTAGGTAATTTTATTAGTGATATTAATAAGTGGTTTGATATCTTTAATAGCTACATGAAAGATGGAGTTGTAAGTGCAAAAAGTGCTTATGGGATACATTTAGAACTAGAAACAGAGCACCTAAAAAAAATTAGTAAATTATTTTTTTCGATGCGTGCACAGGGAACAAACTGTTTACAAATCTTTCAAAAGGGGGTAATAATTTCCACAAAATCTCTACAACTTCTTTATGAAGACATGAAGGACACTTTGGATATACATTATATATGTACTCATAAACTTAATCAGGATTGCCTTGAGAACTTTTTTTCTCAAATCAGAAGTCGAGGCCCAAATGACCATCCTAGTCCGTTAGAGGCAATGAAGAGGATACGGATGATAATATTAGGAAAAAATCCAGGTATATTGGAAGCTAAAACCAATACTGTTGCACAAGATGAAGCTGAAGAGTATATAGTAACCACAAAAGTTTTGGAACTTGCCAATATAAAAATTACAATGGATGACTCTTTGGAACCCAATGCATCAAACAGTAGTTCATCTTTTTCTTCAGAATCAGAATCTTCTGGGATTTTATTAAACAAGTCATCTCAATCTTTAACGCCTCAGGAAACCACAACGGATGCTTTCGAATATTTAGCAGGCTATTTAGCAAAAAAATATATTAAAACTGTGCCGAATCTGGGTGACCATACATATAAAATAAAAAGTGACCATAGTTACAATATCCCTTCTTGGGTGCAACAGCTTTCATACGGAGGTCTTATTAAGCCTACAGAAAAATGGCTTAATACAGTATTGCGATGGAATGATTACTTTGTAAAATTCCACGGTCAATCTTACAGAAAGAATGTTAAAGTGGTTAAAAAGTTAGCTCTAAAAATAGCAAAAAAAGAAAAAATGCCGTTTAATTTAATTTACGACTTGCAAATTAAGGACAATTATGAGAATGAAGTACAGAAATCTTCAAATGACAGAGAGAGCATCAAATTTAAAAAGAAAAAGGTCCATTGATGAAAACCGCAGAACATATAAAAAAATGAAAAAGATCGTTAATTAAAGAAAATTTTATTATTTTATTTTATTATTTCTAGTGGCACACAACATTGTAATAATTTGTTAACTGATCATGAATTAATGTACTGTTCCTTTAAAAAGTCAATAGAAAAATTGCCACATACAATGAAAACTTTTAGAGAATTTAAAAATTTTAATTATGTGAACTTTTCGAATGACCTTCAGTCTCTGCCATTTTATTCAATTCTTTACAATAATGATATAGAAAATAAACTTATTTATTTTAACAAGTTAATAATTTCCTTATTTGATAAGCATGCACTGCTAAGGACCGTAAGATGTACAAAACCTAAGGCACCTTGGCTAACCGAAAACTTAAAATTAATGATGAAGTTGAGAGATAAAGCACTATCTCGTTATTAGAGTAGGCAGTTTCTTTAAATATATATGTTACGTTTTATTAATATTTTATATAAACAGTAAATCATGTGGGTAGGAGAGGTTAAGTGGTAGAACAGTACACATTGCACTGAACTTCGCCTCTTCAATAATACATATTATTTAGTAATTAATATCTCTGTTAAGTTGTATGTTATTTTTGCATTGTTGAAATAAAGACCATTTATTATTATTATTATTATTTGTTGGTAATTAGTTTAATAAACAATTGTAAAAAACATTTGGTTTTTTTTAGTTACCGTTCTTATTAGCTGTGGTGGGGGAGAAATTTATTTCTCATCTGACTAAACAGGTATTTTTTCGTACTCACTATAAAGTTTAACATAGTTTTGCCGAAGAAATATCATTATTGCCTTTAAATTCAAAGCTTAGTAGTAAATATTTTAGTTGTGATTTTATAAGTAACTAAATTTTAAAAATTGGTATTACAAAGTACAATTCATCTTACTATGAATAATGGTCGTCTTCCTAATATTATCAGGTATTTATTATTTATTGACTAATATTTTCGTCAAATTTGTAAGACATGAGTAGTCTTGACTTTTATAAACTTTTAGTATTTTCCTGAAACTTTAACAATTACAAAATTCCTCGACTTTCAGATTTTCTGGATCTCACAGTATATTTAAACTAATTATTCCTTACACCTATATACATATTTTAAACAATAATATTTATATTCGGACATATTTTTATAATATCCATAACACTTATTACCTTTGATTTTTATATTATGTTAATATACTTCTGCTGCAGTATGTAAGTCAAAAATTGCAGTTTATTAGCCTATATAATATTACTCTATATTCAAATTCTGGCCAGTCGTCTACGTCATCATAGCCACGCCCACTCGCCGATAAAATAGCGTTTATAAACTATCCTTCTTAGTTTACTATCCTTGGGCCAGATCGACCAAATCTGTCAGCGTGACGCCGCCATTGCTGTGACGTAGTCGTGAGGCCTCTTTCAACGCATTTCCATTTAAAATACGTGTAGGAAAGCATATTTTCTTTACAATATCAACGCACACATACAATTTATTGAAATGATTATGGAATATGACATTTTCAATGATTCTTGTACATAAATATGGTAATAAAATGAAAAAACTTAAATATAAAGCTTTATTCTTTCCTATTATTTGGGTTTTCTACCACATGTACTATTATCCTCTTCAAAACAAATCACCGAATCTACAAAATAATAGAATTATTGGAAAAAAAGCCTCTGCGCCCGTGACGTTTACGCCAAAGGAAAAGTCAGAGGTTATGTTTTGCAAATAATATAAATCGGAATAAACACAAAAATAATGTATTTTGCTGACGTTTCGGAAAGTAATCTCTTTCCGTTTTCAAAATATTATATAATTTATATTATTTGCAAAACATAACCTCTGACTTTTCCTTTGGCGTAAACGTCACGGGCGCAGAGGCTTTTTTTCCAATAATTCTATTATTTTGTAGATTCGGTGATTTGTTTTGAAGAGGATAATAGTACATGTGGTAGAAAACCCAAATAATAGGAAAGAATATTCGTAGAATGCCACAAATAACTTTCAGACAATATAAAGCTTTATTATTTTATAATTTTTATATCCATCACAAAAACAAATAATGTAAAACTCAAATTAAAATACCTACTTACCATATAAGTTAAAGTAGTAACTAAGAATTATACTAAAGGTAATAGGTAGATATATAATAATAATAATAATGATAGTCTTTATTGATAATAAAGAATTGATACATGTTTACAGAGAAACTGAACACAAACAACTTAACGTACATATTAATTACCAAGTGGCAGAGTTTGCTTTCTTACATACAATATAAGAAGTACTCTTACACTCGAGCGAAAAAGCCAACTATAATACTCGTGCATGCAAATATACGTATATCTACGTACAAACAAACAAAAAATAATTAAAAATTAACTAAATGATTACAAATCATATTAAAGAAAATGGGTGTTTTACATATTTTGGTCCTAAAAGAAATAAAAATGTAGACATAATTAATGAATGAATTAGTATATTGTAATTTAGTGATTATGAACTATTAAAACCGCCTGAGAAAATTAATTTCTTCATTTGAAATTTGAATTGGTTTAACTTCTTTATATTATCGGGAATTGTACTGTATATGTTATAAATATTACATGAAAAGAATCTTTTATATAATGACATATATGCTAAATAAAATATAAAAGTAATTTAAATTTAAACAAGAATATATTAAAGTTAATTGTGAAATATATTAATACTCTTTCCTCTTTGGGGTTTTACCACATATATATCTTCTAAAAATAATCACAGAATCTACAAAACTACAGAAAATTATTGAAAAAACCTCTACGCCTATGACGTTAAAGTCAAAGGAACAGTCAGAGGGTACTTTTTGCTCTAAACTGTAAATACACATAACACATAAAACCAAATATTATATATTTTGCTAACATACACATATTTTATGTAAACGCAACAGCTATTTCATCACGAGTCCAGTTAACTCTTTTCTTTTTACTACATAATAAAGCAATTTGATTGTCTGTGAGCACTTTCTTCAAGAGAGTAAAAGCCACTTCTGATTTTTGAGATTTTGTGTTTCTGTAGCTTTTTACTTTGTAATATCTCAATTGATCGTTGAGCGTTTTAATTTTTTTTCCCGAAGATTTCCTTAAAGTATTATATTTCTTTAGTAACTCCTTGTACTTTTCTTCATACATCATATCCTGTCCAGATTTTTCTGCAAAATTAGCTGCAGAAGTTGTAGGACTTTCAATTTCCAAACTTGCATCCGTAATTGACCGCTTACTGCTATCAGCATCAGGCATAGTAGTTATGAGCTCAGTTACTTCCTGTTTTCTTTTTCTCGTGGAGAGCCTGCAGACTGAGCTAAGTTAGTTTTCGTTGCAATATTTATTCCCACTGTGGGAACTGCCGTTTTTTTCAAAGTCCTTTTCAAAGGTAGCCCTAAAACAAAAGTTAATGTAATTTCAATTTTATGTTACGGCTGTATGACACTATGTGAAATTTTATAGAAAATTTATTAGAGAACCGTAGGACGACAACTTAAATGATTACATCTCAGTCAACCCGAAAGATATGAAATATAATTTAAGTTATGTGATCCTATAGATTTTTATTAAATTCTTTATAAATTCCACGTAGTGTCATGCAACCCTAAAACATATGTAAAGGTATACAAGTATATGAGAAATGCAAATTTTTACCTACTAATTCTGTTACGTTTGATTTTGTCATGGCAAATATAAGTATGAAATTTCGCATTGGTTTTACCAGATAAAAAGAAAGTCACTTATCAATAGCATTTTAGTTGATCATTTTTATTTAGCCGAATAAATTTAGTCGTTAACATTCCTTGTAATTTTAAATTTTAATAATCAAATTCAACAGTAGTCAACACTAAAAATAAAAGGATATAATTGTCACTCTAATTCACACATTAAATGTAGCTTGCACTGTTTGTTTTATTATTTGTATTTCGTATCCATTTTCCATTATTAATAGAAAACCTTGTGTATTTTTCTTTACGCTGTATTTGTCTTGACAGAGTTTAACTATTAAACATTCAACTACTGAGAAGTCGTACCCTAGTTTACTAATAGCTTCTAGTTTATACAAGGTATAGCTTTGACTGGCATGTTTGGCTCTGAAAAGATTAAGCGAACATTAGTTTTGTATATCATAAACAAAGAGTATCCTACCTGTACATTATACATGCCTAATATTGAATTAGGTTTGTGTCGGTTATATAATGGGGTATATGTCATCTAGTTCTTGCAGTTTCGTTGTCTTGTCTAGAGTACCTGGAACATTGAAAAATGTTAGCAACTACCACATAACCACAATCGTAGCACTGTAAATGTCGGGATAATTAACGTATTACTTCGAGTACTTACTGTAGTATTCAGTAGTATACAATTATTACGGTTTATTCTTTGTAATGTTCAATTTCTAGTGAAGGTTAAGTTTCTGTTGTCAACCTAGCTGTCATGGCTTGCTAAGTATATTCAATTAGTTATTGGTTGTGAGACCATTGGTTCAGTTCTGTTCTGATCAGTTAATTTGATATTTAAATTAAAGTTGTTTCTATAAATTCACTTGTAGTATTTTTAAAATTCAATCTTTAACTTTTCCTTTATCACATTAAACAAGTCGTATTTGAATAGTTCATTGTAGGTTGAATAATTTGTTAGTTGGCATTATTATTTGTTAATCGAACAGACCCTAATAACTTTCAGGCTACGAATTGAACAGACGTTATACCGGTCTGCTGGCAGCGCTTGCGCTTGGTTTGAAAAGCCACATGTTGCATTCGTTGGTAACTTCGAACTTCCTTCTCTCTCTTTCGTTGTGGCTGTTGGAGCAATATAGACGTGCCTCCATTTTTCTATATGTTGTGCTGGCAGAAGAATAATTTTTAATCCAAATTAATCTTGGGAATGGTGTATCATCATCATATAATTTGTAATTTTTGGGATTGGTTCTTCGCCGTAAATAGGATATTTGAAATATCGTCAGCTTTTGCTGGATTTGGAGTACTCATATTGAAAATGCCCTACATGGAAAGGGTGAGTTAACATGTGCTTGATGTCGTTTAGAGATTAATGGTTATTGTAACTTTTAGGCGGTCTATGTTGGGTCGATGCCGGATTATGTCGGTTATGCTGGTTTTGTTTGGGGTAGTCTGCGAAATTAGAACTGGTTACATCATCAATGAGGAACGTGGAGAGACCGATGTATAGGAGTCAGCAAGATTTCGTATAGATGGAGTTAGGAGTTCGAGGTTCGGGTTAAAATTTTATTTGGATTAGCTGCAGGGGTTCTGGTACATTTTTTTTTATGGATTCACATGGAGGTTACAAGCATATTACCTTACTACTCCTTGGAATAATAAGATAAGTTATTCAAGTTTTATTTTTTTTATTTGTTCAAAATTCACTTTTTAAAATTTTCATTGTTAGATGGTTATATATAATACAACCCAAGTTGGTTGATAAACATTAGTACTTGTAAGTAATTAATTGTTTACTTTGTTTTGAAACAAAGTTGTTTTAACTTTATTGTGTAACCACACATTTTATGAACCTAGACTATAGGTCTAGTTATAGTGTAAATATGGGGATTATTAAGGACCTTATGTAAACTAAGTGCAATTGCATCTGGTGTAAGTGATATTACCTGTTCTATTTCATTTATCGATTGGGTATTTATTTATTTTTTTTTTATTCTGTAAAGTAACGGAATAACCTTATTGTATATTTGAAAATTTGTTTGGTACAGTTGTAACTCCACCTCCTAAAGGTTAGTTTGAACATTTAGATTCACTTATAATACCTGATGTCTATGTAAATAAAATTCCTTGAACTCGATAACGATTTGTTATTATTTCTGTTATAATAAACCACTTGGTAATTTACCTATTGACAGGAACTTTTAATAACTTCTTATTTTTCTTAACCTAGGTCCAATTAATAGGCCCAGTTCACTTGTTGAACTCGGGAACCCAAAACCTGAGAGGAGGATTATTAGCCGAGGTGGTAAGGTGATCTGAGTGTTATCGGGACCTGAGGATATCTTGAATTGACAAGTTGACCATGTCAATGCGAGTTGGTAATTAAACGTAGCAATTCATTTTGTAGGTCTCGTTCATAATCATTTTCCACAAAATGAACTGAGCAAATCCTACTTGTATCTGGGTTAAATTTATCCTGCCTTTTACATCTGTTTACCCACTCGCCTCTCATAGTTTGGGACACCAGATCTTTGGATTTCGGGAAAATATGAAAACTTATACTTTGCCCAGTACTTTTCTTTGTAGAGTAAGTGTTATTACACCCATAAATCGCACGCCTTATACCTGGCATTCTTCTTTAGGTCTATAATTGAAAATAACATATATGTAAATTTGATAAATAAAATCTGAAGCCTGTTTTACCTTACACAAATATATACAAAATTACTATAGAACAATAATTGTCTTTGAAATCTTAAAAAGTTCGAAATAGTATAAGTCCTTGCACACACGACAATTGGCGAGATCACTATACTAAAAAAGGTTTTTATAATTTAAAAAACGTATAAAACAAAACGATCTATAAATACACAATTGCTATGGCAACTAACAGGTGACCATTACTGAGTCAAGTCCTTCATCCGCAAAACTTGACATAGGGAATTTACATGCGATGATCAGACCTGTTATAATGGGCACAGACTACCAGACTGGCAACTTCCCTGAGAAATTTATCCGGTCAAGGTCGAGGCAACAGAAGCCAAATTCAGATGTCGCTCTTAACGCAAATGTCGTTTGAAACGTCAAACGTCGTCCATTGTTATTATGTTATTTATGTTATGTGTACTATGATTGTGTTGTGCTGGTGATATTATTTTTGTAGAAACTTGACTTTTTAACATAGAATACGTAGTTTTTAGTGCCCTTTAAAAATTTCTATTTCCAAAGAGGAGTTAGGTGAGTGTTATTGTGCAAATATACATTGGATTACAGTAATATATTGTCATCGGCAGATGAGTGAAAAAACCGCGAAAATTCGGGACCAAAATTATTTTTTCCACACAAAATTCACTATAACTTCATAAACATTAAAGTACGCGCATTCACAAAGTCATTTTCGGAAACTACAGGAAAAGACCTTTCATTTGACGTATCGTACAGCTCGATACGATAAACACCAAAAAAGATATAGGGCAAAACAGCCCCAACACATAGCACAAAATAGCCACGCGGCGAGGCCCTGCAGCGCAACAGCTCGCGACCGGCAAAGCCCGTGCTACGTCACACCGCCGGGAAACTATAAATATGCGCACGCCCGCTAGCCCTGCATCAGTCCGCTCGCATCCGTCGTCCGCTACACATCGATCAATCAGTTCGCGCCTGCCTTTGACACCTCTACCTGAAGACTGTATTGTATTGTAGTAAATATCTCTTTTATTCCACAACCTGCCTAATTAGTAGTTTGGAGTGCACAGTAGTGGTGAAAAGTGAAGTGGGTGTTAGTGTAATATAAAAGAAATCGTTATGAACACCAGGAGTCGATCTAGGCAGAGGGACGACGTCCCATCTAGCCAGGTAGACTCGCCACCAACACAGAGCCGTTCGCCCCAGGTCCCGGACGCTCTCTTTACTAATCAAGAGGACTCAGGTCTGGTAAGGGAAATGGTGAACCCCTTGTCGCCCAACGTCGCGGCCCGTCAAATTCTTATCAGTCAAGAGGACACAGGTCTGGTAGGGGAAATGGTGAACCCCTTGTCGCCCAACGTCGCGGCCCGTCAATTTCTCACTGGTCAACAGGATGCAGGTCTGGTAATGGAAACGGTGGACCCCTTGTCGCCCAACGTCGCGGCCCGACGATTTTTCACCGGTCAATGGGATTCAGCCCCGGCCAGCCAGGGGGCTGCCCCTAGCCCTAATGCATATCCAACCCCAGGAAGGGGACAAGAAGCACAGCCCTTCCTCACACCATCCACTAGCCAACGCCTACCTACTGCAACCACGGACTCCACAACCAGAAGCCTTCAAGGAGTACAGCCACCGCCATTAGTAATGCCTGCTACCCCTGCTCTCACCCCAAGTGGGAGGAACACAAGCCAAGCTGATGCAGTAACACATGCACTCACGAAAGCGTTGCAACAGCTAACGAACACCACCGAAATACTCCTGCAGCACCTAGCCCTACAGACGAGGACAAGCCACGACCCCCGGCTTCGCCCCGGGCCACTTCGGGCCCTATGCAACCAACCTCACAGCCACTTCCGGAATCGGAATTACAGCATGACACGTCACCAATACAACCACAGCCGGCATCGTACGGGGCGGAAACGGGCCCGGCTCTCCAACAAGCCGCAGACACCGCCGTTCGTAGACATGGCTCCCAGCAACGTGGGGCTTCAAGAGCTTCCACACACGCAACGGAAGGATCCCTGGATGGGGATGCTCATGACCCTGAGCACAAATCAAAGCTATCAAACAGAATTCTGGGAGAACAAGCCCAGTGGCGCCCAACTGAACAACAACAAGGTCCCACAAACCAACAACAACCAGCAATGCAGGCAGTGCAACAACAAGACACCACCCACCAACAACAACCAACGATGCAGCCAGTCTCGGCCGAACCTCAAGCAGAGCAAACAACACAACCAGCTCCCCTGATGATGCCAACAGTGGAGTCGGGACCGACAGCGCAAACGATGCTACAACAGGCCATGCACAAGCAACTCATGGAAGTCGTGGCTACAGCAACGAAAGCAGCAGTTCAAGCGGCCACGGAAGCTAGGACTGGGCAGCTAGACGTAAGGACCCTACCCACATTCGCAGGAAGGGAATGGGAAGATCCAGAAAAATTCCTAAATACATTAGAGGAAGCAATGGACAGGAATCAAATCCAAGCAAGAGACAGGGTGAAGATCACTCTTGGACAACTGGAAGGCCATGCCAAAGGGATGTTTGAGGTGTTCCAGCCCCTCAACCTGGACTTCGAAACTTTGAGGCACCGCTTGATCCTCAAATACAACGACCCTTCCCTCTTGGGAAGTTTGAGGTCTCGCCTGCACGGCGAACGACAAAGAGAGGACGAGCTAGCTGCAGTGTTCATTCAACGCAAGATGGGACTGCACAGAAGAGTAGAGCCGTACACTTCGGAAGAACAAATCACATGCGAGGTACGGGAACTGCTTCGACCAGAAATCCGATACGCTACCAGGACCATGACAATTAAAACCCTAGAGGACTTAGGTCGGGCCGCCGACTGGGCCGAGGTCGATTTCCAAGAGCTCCAATGCCACCTGCGACCAATACCAAGGCCAGCACCACCTACAACTCGACCACCCGTCAATCGCCAATCGGAACTACCCCAGGAGCCCCCCAGTCCATGCAGAGGATGCGGTGGATGGCACTTCCACCGTGACTGCCCAGTACTCAAGGAACAAGTAAGGCAACGTCAGCAACAGCAACAGTCATCAAGACCGCCACAGCAGCAGCAGCAAGGACCACAACCTGGGCCCTCCAACGAAGCAACAAGGAATCAGGGAAACGCGAACAGGGTCGGCGCAAGCCAGGGCGCGCGACCCCAACAATCGTAGACGCCACCATCAGCACCACATCCGCCATTGGCCCTTCATCACGAATATGGACGGAAGTCAATGGACGTAGACTATTGGCACTACTGGACAGTGGTGCCACCCATAGCTTCATCAAAAAAGAGTACGTGCAACCCGAAGCAATCCAGCCCACCCAGATGCGCGTACGATTAGCTGCCACTGACCACGTTTACTACTCCAGGGGAAGCATCCAAGTTAACCTGGTAGCTGGAGAGTACACAGCAACCACAAAATTTCACCTCCTAGATGCCATAACCGAGGACGCCATTCTAGGACAAGACTGGCTACGTCAACACCAGGCGATCATGGATTTCCAGCGAGGTTGCATTCATGTGGGCCTGCACCAGAGGCACACACTATTTTGGCTCATGGACCGTCAAGCACCAACCCAAGCTAGCGAGTTCGACGTCAGCCCTGATCAGCTACCCACCACCCACCAGGAAAAATACATTCGCCTGATCCACAACTTCCAGGAGGTCTTTGACGAGGCGCTTCATCAACCCACAACGAAGTTGGCCATGCACGAGATCCGCCTGAAGGAAGACGCTCCTTTCAAGATTCGACGATACCAATACTCCGCCAACAACAAAGCCATCATCACGGAAGAAGTGAAGAAAATGTTAGCCGCTGGGGTCATCCGACGAAGCCACAGCAGGTATTGTTCGCCAATAGTTATCGTCAACAAGAAAAACGGCCAACCAAGGTTCTGCGTAGACTACCGTAAACTAAACTCCCAAACCTATGAGGAAGTGAGTCAGCTGCCGCCCATTCGAGAAACGATAAGGGAACTTGGAGCTGCGAAGATATTCACCTCCCTCGACCTCAAGAGCGGGTACTGGCAGGTACCCATGGCCGAAGCCAGTATACCCCTCACCGCATTCAGTACCCCGGACGGGGCAACGTACGAATTTTTGGTGATGCCATTTGGACTCCGTAACGCACCCTCAACATTTCAGAAGCTGATGACGGAAGTACTCGCCGACTACGTGGATGTGTTCGTCAAGGTATATCTTGATGATATAATTGTCTATTCTGAGACCCATGAAGACCACATCAGACATTTGACGTTAGTCCTGGAGAGGCTCCAGATTCACGAGCTGCACTGCGGAATTCAGAAATGTCGCTTCGGGGCAGAAGAACTGGAATACTTAGGGTATCGAATCACCGCAACAAAGAACACACCTCAAGAGAAGCATGTTATCCAGATCCAGGAATTCCCCACACCCAAGACTAAGAAGGAACTGCAGGCCTTCCTAGGAACTGCAAACTGGCTCCGTGAATTCGTCCCGGAATTCACCGAAATCACAGCACCCATGACAACCCTCACCGGAAAACAGCGCTTCCAGTGGACACCGGAGGCAGACGCAGCATTCCAGCGTACTCCGCAAGGCGAAAGGAGAATCATCTCGTGCTCCAGTGCCAAATTCACAGGACCAGAAAAACGATATCATGTAAACGAGCAAGAGACATTGGCAGTAGTGTGGGCGTGCCGGAGGTACCGCCACTGGCTGGAAGGCCAGACATTCACACTGGTCACCGATAGTCGAGCACTCACCTGGCTCAACCAATCCAAGGATGAACGTGCGAAGCTAACCAGATGGGCGCTCCAACTCCAAGAGTACAACTTCACTGTGGAACACTGCCCTGGTAAACAAAATCAACTCCCAGACTTCCTGTCAAGACACCCCAGGGAGCCCATGCCAAGCTCCATCGGCGACGATGACCGCCTGCTACCTCCCGAGAACCACCGCGACGTCCCAACCACCATGGCGGAGGCCATCCCCGATGTCAACGGCCGCATGATCCCAGGGAAAGTCAATGCCGCTCACCAAGAACCCCCCGATGTTCCCGAGGTAATCTTCGATTCGGACGACGAAGAAGACGAGAAGCGATCGTACTCCACCACGGACACCGAAACCAACTCCGAGGAGGACGACGAGGAGGACCTTCCTAAACACAACCCACCTCAGCCCCCAGCTCCAAGGCCAACTGGCGAATACGCTCCGCTGCAGGAAGCAGCGCTGAACCAGGTCGAGGAGCACAACGACGAGGAGGCTAACGACGAGGTCAACGACGAGGAGGACGACGACGATAGGCCAGCAAATCTCTTCCAACAAATCCAGCAGGAACAACTCCGTGACGAAACCATCTCAGCCGCTATCCATTTCTGGCGAGTCTTCCAGCAGCAGGACCCAGACATACCATTAGAACCACGGGAGAGACGACTGCGAGACGACTTCATCGTAGAAGACGGCCACCTCTGGCACAAAACAACGGACGATCGAAGGCAGCTCGTAGTACCAGAAAACCTATGGGCAAGAGTTATCCACACTTACCACGACTCCGTCTTCGCAGGACACCCAGGTCGTGATGAAACCTTCCGAGCCATTGACAGACTCTACCACTGGGCAGGAATTCGCCGCAACGTACGATCCCACGTCCGCCTGTGCATGGTATGCACGGCAACCAAAAGAGGCCCACTCCAAGAAGCCGCCCCACTACGTCCCAGGCCACCAACCAGGCCGTGGCAAGTCCTCAGCATCGACGTCATGGGCCCTTATGTGCCTACTGTTACTAAAAATCGCTTTCTTATTGTTGTTACAGATACCTGCTCGAAATGGGTTGAGGCCAAAGCCGTCCCAAATGCCACTGCAACTACCATCCGCAATTTCCTGGAGGAAGTCTGTCAAAGATGGGGATACCCAGAAGCAGTCATTTCGGACAACGCCACCGCCTTCCGCGCCAGAGCATTTTCCAAATTTCTGACCGACCATGGTATCCAGCAGTATACGTCCCCAGTATACCACCAACGAGCCAACCCGGTCGAACGTCGCTGCCAAGAAATCAAGAAGGCCCTTAGGGAGAAGCTCCGCAACAAAGACGCCAGAAAATGGGACGCCGTCATCAATCAAATTCTCTTTACCCTCCGGAACAGACAAAATGCCGCCACTGGATACTCGCCAAGCGAAATGTTGTTGGGAACGCCATTACCCAGGCCAGGCGAATGGCAACATCCTCAGCAACGCCAGCCGTTACCAGAGCCCAAACAAGCAGCCGAGGAAAGAAGGAAGCAAGCCAAACGACGCCAGATAATCTTCCAGAGGAACCTCTACCCCAGGCCCAGACAAGCCAAAGTCCATTTCGAAGTAGGAGATATGGTAATTACGAGAGGATTCAAGGAAGCTCGGCCAGCCTTCGGCCCAACATGGGAAGGTCCATACCCAGTCGTAAAAGTGTTGGGAGATAACACTTACGAAGTAGATCGCAACGGAATCCAGGCCCCAATTCATATCGATGACCTCAGGCCGATGCCCAGATCACAGCAACGTGTCCAGGTACCTCCCGAGGTGCAGCAGCTTTTCCAACCCGAGGAAGGAAACGCCGAGTCCGACCAGGACGAGGCGCAACATGACCCTGGGGGGCAACCCCCAGAAGACGGATTTCAACCCAACCCCGAGGGAAAGGGGCCCTCAGACGAAAGGCAGCCAGAACCAGGCCCATCCCGGAACCAAGACCTCACCCGCGACATCCTCGCGATTTTGTAAGCGAACTAACCAACACATTTATTTTTGTAAAATGATATACACTAGTTTAAGTTGAATTACATTAGTTTAAGTTGAAATATCTTCACCCTATTTTATCTTGTACATTATCTATTATTCATATCCATGCCTTTTATAAATAAAAGTCACAATTTAGGGGGGTGGTGTCATCGGCAGATGAGTGAAAAAACCGCGAAAATTCGGGACCAAAATTATTTTTTCCACACAAAATTCACTATAACTTCATAAACATTAAAGTACGCGCATTCACAAAGTCATTTTCGGAAACTACAGGAAAAGACCTTTCATTTGACGTATCGTACAGCTCGATACGATAAACACCAAAAAAGATATAGGGCAAAACAGCCCCAACACATAGCACAAAATAGCCACGCGGCGAGGCCCTGCAGCGCAACAGCTCGCGACCGGCAAAGCCCGTGCTACGTCACACCGCCGGGAAACTATAAATATGCGCACGCCCGCTAGCCCTGCATCAGTCCGCTCGCATCCGTCGTCCGCTACACATCGATCAATCAGTTCGCGCCTGCCTTTGACACCTCTACCTGAAGACTGTATTGTATTGTAGTAAATATCTCTTTTATTCCACAACCTGCCTAATTAGTAGTTTGGAGTGCACAGTAGTGGTGAAAAGTGAAGTGGGTGTTAGTGTAATATAAAAGAAATCGTTATGAACACCAGGAGTCGATCTAGGCAGAGGGACGGCGTCCCATCTAGCCAGGTAGACTCGCCACCAACACAGAGCCGTTCGCCCCAGGTCCCGGACGCTCTCTTTACTAATCAAGAGGACTCAGGTCTGGTAAGGGAAATGGTGAACCCCTTGTCGCCCAACGTCGCGGCCCGTCAAATTCTTATCAGTCAAGAGGACTCAGGTCTGGTAGGGGAAATGGTGAACCCCTTGTCGCCCAACGTCGCGGCCCGTCAATTTCTCACTGGTCAACAGGATGCAGGTCTGGTAATGGAAACGGTGGACCCCTTGTCGCCCAACGTCGCGGCCCGACGATTTTTCACCGGTCAATGGGATTCAGCCCCGGCCAGCCAGGGGGCTGCCCCTAGCCCTAATGCATATCCAACCCCAGGAAGGGGACAAGAAGCACAGCCCTTCCTCACACCATCCACTAGCCAACGCCTACCTACTGCAACCACGGACTCCACAACCAGAAGCCTTCAAGGAGTACAGCCACCGCCATTAGTAATGCCTGCTACCCCTGCTCTCACCCCAAGTGGGAGGAACACAAGCCAAGCTGATGCAGTAACACATGCACTCACGAAAGCGTTGCAACAGCTAACGAACACCACCGAAATACTCCTGCAGCACCTAGCCCTACAGACGAGGACAAGCCACGACCCCCCGGCTTCGCCCCGGGCCACTTCGGGCCCTATGCAACCAACCTCACAGCCACTTCCGGAATCGGAATTACAGCATGACACGTCACCAATACAACCACAGCCGGCATCGTACGGGGCGGAAACGGGCCCGGCTCTCCAACAAGCCGCAGACACCGCCGTTCGTAGACAATATAATATTGCATTTTACAGATTATTTCTTAAAATGTCTTCTGCCTTCTGCATTGTTTGTGAAACTGAAGAAGTTGATGTGCAAAAATTGCACTATTTTCCCAGGAACCTTCATAAGTAAGTGTGCATTTGCTCCAGTCTTTGTTTTTAGTTTTTGCACAGTGCAATATTATTTCTAAATATCGTAAGACTACTTCAAATTATTGTTCTGCCTTACCACAGTATCTACTTCAAATAAATAAATAAATATTATCGTTTTCAGATCGAAAATGTGGCAGGAGTTAATGGGAATGAAAGTGTCAGAAAATACTATATGCCATCTTAGAATTTGTAATAAGCACTTCACAGTAGAGTCACTCAAATGATACCGATTACATCCTCAATAGAAATGCAGTTCCTACCCGGTATCCATGTCTAGACACAGTAGAAACACAAAGGGATTGTACACCTGTACCCATACAGGTCGAGGAACCCAAAGAAGATATATGTCTACCATCAACATCACGTGGTCTTCGTGTTTCTTCTGCACATAATGAGGAATTGGAAAACCCGCATCCAGACACATCTAGTAGTGTGCCAAGTACTCCAGTTGATCGTTCATCAACACCTCTACCATCGTATACCAAATCTGGGGGATTCAGAGGCCAAAGTTCAATTTTTAAAAAATTGTGTCAAGAAGATACAACCCCAAGGAAGAAAGTTATGTTTAAGGTAATTTCAAAAAAGGCAGATCACATACGAAAATTAAAAAAGTTGTGTAAAGAGCGAGCAAATAAAATAAAAGAAATGTGTGACCTGAGTAACTCTGATGTTGTCAGAAATATTTTTAAGGACCTAAAGTCAAGTACTGTTGACTTTTTAATATCTCAACTACACTGTGCAAAACCATATATTTCATCAGGTCCAGCGGCGGGATTCTAAGTTGCTATCGAATTAAGTCGATACGATACTACTGGTTCTAAGTACGTATCTTATAACAATTTTAACTCTTAATCGACAGAATACGCTCGATACCAAAGAAGTTATTGTTTCAGTCTTACGATATTATAACAGTTTACTCTATAACAACTTAGAATTTCAAACGACACGTGTTTGAAATTCGTTGCTATCATATCGATTCGATTCGATAGGAACTTAGAATTCGGCCACTGTAGTCATGTTTGCCTTGAGTTTTTTTTATTGAGGTACTAACCTCCTCATCACTGAAAATTCGAATTTGGAGAACATTGTTATCATGTAAGAGGTTGCAAGGCGAGTATTTACTACAATTAATAAATGCACACGAAAAGAAATTAGCAAGAGATTATTGTAAAATATAAATATGGTTCTCTTGATATTGATAATTTAATTGAATATAATAAAACAAAAGTGCCTTAAATATTAATAATAGTAATAAACTGTCTTTATTTGTGGCGGAGTTCAGCAAAGCTACTCTTCCACTCGACCACATAAAAATACAAGTTTAATGATGTAATTTTTAAAGTATCTATTTAGGTTAAGGATATGTGTGTTTTTAATTCTTATGCTTTCTTTTACTATATATTTTTCCTTTGTCATACTTTTTATTACATATTTATTTATGTCTGACAAAATAAAGTTCTATGATGTATTACAAATTTGACTTTTAATTTCCTATAGTATATATATATATATATAAAATATGGCGTATTTGACATTGAAATTTGTGATCAAAGATTAAGCATGAAACGGCATTGCACTTTGATCACAAATTTTAAATGTCAAATATGTACATAAACTGGAAGTTAAAGTAAACAAATGGTCAAATCTCCCGCGTCTGCAACTGTGGCGCCCTCTGAATTTGGCTTCTGCAAATCGGAGAGAGAGAGAGATAGATTTCTGGACAAAAATTTAACATTGAGTTGCCAGTCTGGTAGTCTGTGTAATGGGGAACAATCCAAGTCAGTTCCTAATATATCCAATAGATGACGTCATGCGTACTCGGTTTAATGCAAGGATGGTTGTAGTTAATCATCCTTGGGTTTAATGTCAGTCTCAATTTATATCATATAATATATGATACAAATTGAGAATGACATGAAACAACTATTTAAAAATTATATTACAACTTTTAAATTGTTAGATTAGATTAGATTAGATTAACAAAGGAGCTGGTTATTTAGCCTTTACCACCGCGACCTTTTCAGGTCTACTGTGATGCTCTCAGAATATCTTCCTTATATCGCCATCCAGCTTTGTCCTTTGTACTACTCTCCACAGCTTTGATAAAGGCCCTTTTGTATAGCTGGCCCGGCCGCCTTTGACTTTTCTTCTTCTCCGAGTACTTATTGGAATCTCAGTCTCGCCAGGATTTCACAGTGGCAAAATACGTGAACTGAGGTTTCCTCTTGCTCTTGGCAGAATCTGCATGTTGCGTCCTCTGCCAGGCCCATTAGACTCATGTGTCTATTGAGCCGGTAGTGGCCGTTAGAAGGCCTTTTAATTTAATTTAAATTGTTTAAATTTCCCGATTTCTGAGAGTTTCCCAATCTCTTATTCGTAGAAATGAGCTAAATTGATAAAAAGAATGAGGAACAATCCAAGCCAGTTCCTAATATATCCAATAGATGACGCCATGCGTACTCGGTTTAATATCATTCTCAACTTGTATCATATATAACGTTCATAACGTGTAAATAGTTTAAATTCACCGGTTTCCGAGAGTTTCCCAATCTCTTATTCATAGAAATGAGCCAAATTGATAAAAAAGATTACAGTAGTTGGTCATTAAATCGTTTAAAAGCGGAGCTGAGAAAAAGAGGTGCTAGAGTTCATGGAAAAAAGCTGATTTGGTTGAAAGGTACCTATATATAATTACATTTATAAACTTGTTGAATTTTTTGTTTATAAATTCTCTTTTATTCTAGATTAATCAATTATGACAATATTATGGTTAGTACACTTGAAGATGAAGATATAGATTACAATTTTAAAACACCAGATTTATCATAGTTGTCGGCAATGATCATTTTTAGGAAATAAATGTCATACTATGTTAGAGCACTTTGGTACACAGCAACAAGTTTTCATTGCATATCCTAATTATTAACTTTGTTTATTCAAAGACATATTTATTAGTATTGACATTGACGGACAAACAACCGAGTACAGCTGGTGCATTCTGACGGATAAAATAAAAGAGAAGTGAAGAGAATGTGCCCCATGATCATGCCTAGAACAGAGCCTAGAACTTGCTGTAGCAATGGTTGCGTTCATCACGGTGTGCGATCAGGTAGCGCTCACTGATCACATGCTTAAACTATACTTCTTGCGCGGTCCTCATTGGCTTCTTGCATACTTGCATAATGATACGTGATCGCTCAGTTAGCGCTACTGCGTGATGAACGCGACTAATGACAAATAGTAGTAGCAGACCAAGGTTTTTAAAGTAAGATAGGTAGCATGGTAACTTTAACGGAATGGAGGGGTTACGATGAAGGCGGCCATCTTGCGCGTCATCGTGCCTGCCGAAACTTAATTGTACGTATGCATTTTTTGAGACGTTGCACTTATTTGTTGAGTTATTTCGAAATATTTGTTATTTTTGTGTTTATAATCGTGCAGTTATAGTTATTTAGTGTATAATCTAATTGACAATTACTGTTAAAGAGAAAAGACTCATAGTATAGAGAAGTTTGTAACCTGTGTATTTACAGGAATAATTTTAAGGTAAACGGTTTTTATTATTTTCCGTTCATAATAATAACAAATAACAATGTTATATACAATTATTAGATGACTGGAGGAAAGGTTTGTAGTGTAGCTGTTTGCAAAAACAACTCAAAAAAGGCAAAAGAGAGTGGTGAGATGTTGAAGTCTTTTTCCTTCCCTAAAGACCCTCTTATTAATTGCTGTGTCTAATATGACATGATAAAATTTAATGGCTGTCTTGTTAAATTTTATTAATAAATTATTGTATGCACATCTAATTCTAATAAAAAATTTGCATTAAAATTTTTTAATACTACATAATTGTAAAGGTTGGCCTGGGGAAAAACTTCTACTCAGTACGTCATAAAATAAGAAACTTTTCTAAGTAACTCTTTTCATTAGGGCGAAAATTAGTATCATGTATGTTTCTTCATCTATCTTATAACTTATTAAATTCGCTAAGAATTATATAAAGCAATGAAATCAAGACTGAAGTCTCGGGCAAGAAATTGCACACAAGATTAAAAGAACCTACTTTCAGTCCCTTGATATAAAATGTACTTCTTTAACTGCATACATTAATTAGTTATAAATTTGATATATAGTAATGTCAATTTTAAATTCCAAGGAAAACGTTATCGATGTTAATAATCATTAATCAAAAAATCATAACTAATTATACTTCTATACTAATGGTTTGAATGCCAGAAATTCGAATGGGCAGGCAGAGTGACGCGTTCCCGCATTTTAAATAGCGATCTCTGATTGGTCGAAAGTTACCATGCTACCTATCTTACTTTACAAACCTTGGTAGCAGACAAGATCCGTAATACGTTTACGGATCTTGAGTAGCAGATACTTTTAACTGTGACCAAGATAAAGTAGCAGTCCCACAATCACTAAAGTAGTAATGTGGCGTGTCATTTGTCAAATGAAAAAATGACATCGCTATTATTGAAGTCACAGGTGACATGATGTAAACAACAAATTTCTATTTGCATTTGAAAATCATGTGGGTTTTGTATAATTTAGATTTTTTGTCTAAAGTTTAGATTCTAAAAACAAGTAAAATTGAATGTACAACTATCTGTAAAATTCTTGATATTTCTTAGTATATTTTCAAATTCTGGTTGAATTTTTATATGTTTTAGATTTTGATTTTTCGTCTTCTAGTTATCAGTTTAAGGTACCTACGATTGTTTCATATGGAAGAATGTTTTTAATATCCGTAAAGATACACTGTTCTGTGATTACGACAAAGAAATAAGTTGAAATTTGTGAAGTATTTTAATGAGTGGACCGATATTCAAGAATGAAAATTTCAAAATTTATTTGTTTTTGAAAAGCGTAGCGGTCATGGAATATTAATTTACATTGTACGTCCTGAAATTTGCATATCCTGAAGAAAGTTGTACCTTGTTATCACCAACATTTAACAGTATGAATATTCAAAATGAGAGAATCTGCAGACTCTGTCTTCAAACGGCAAGTCAGGACAATTTGGAAGAAATAGATGAAATTACGAAAGAAATGTTAGATATCCTGCGGCTAAAGCTAGTAAGTTTAATATTAATTGAATAGATATAGATACTGGTATTTATGAGTGTGTTAGGGCGATTTTCTTTGATTAAACTGTGGAGAAAAGCTGTGGATTTTTCTTTTCAGTCAGTTTTACCAATAAAATGGTTTATTTTCTTTCCTTCTTTGTGTGAAATTTTAAAAATGCAAAGTGTTCATTTCAATTAGTGAAGCGTTTGAAACCAATCAAGGTCTAGCTATTCATTCTTATCACTAATGTTCATAATACTCCCACTACACTCTTCACTTTCACTAACTAAAAAAATCTCTTTAGTTCTAATCTCTCTCTAAATTGTTTTTTAGAATACTGTTATTAAATGAAGAAGTTGTTGTACTCGTATATCTGCAAGAATAGATTTTTTCATCAAGAAAAATGTTATTCTTAAAAATCATAATTTTAATTTGCTTCTTTCATTGATAAGTAGAACTAACATAAAAGAAGAATTTCATTTTGTTCAACCACTAACAACTGTCTTATTTAAATAAACTGATGAATTTGTTGAATCAATAGATAGACAGACCGTTTATATGCAGAGCACTGCTTCCAGTGTTATATGACCCAAGTACCTGTAATCAAGTCCAAGCGAGGGGTAAACCAGTCCGTAAATTTTGTATACTAATTCCATTTTGGCAATGTAATATCACGATAATACCATAGTAATTCCACAATTCCAGAGTAATACCATGGATATTTCTGTAATACCAACTAATTCCACGAAAAATGCAGTAATACCACGAAAATACAGTAATATCCGTAGTCATCCCATAAAAATTTCAGTAAACCAGACGAATTATATGAATCATATATAATTACTTAATAAAAAATTGTTTTAGGGCATGTTTATTTTCATAAATTTTAACTTCAAATTGTACCTAAACTGAAATGAAAAATATATTTTAGATTAACAACGTTAAAAAATGTCGTTCATTCAAATTTTTAAGTAGCGTGCAGGTTTATCAGACTTATAAAGTATGTTTAGATTTCTAAATTTTGAAGTAGAAATAAGCAGGTTGTATTATTTTTAATTTTGTAAGAGTGCATAGTTTTATTTTGTCTGAAATTAAAAAAATGTAAAATACATCTAACGAAAAACAAAAATTAACAATATTCACAAAAACCAAAAAATAAAATATGTGAATTTTATATTACAGTGTAAATGTTAATCACAAATAAACAAATTATAATCTAGGAAAAACTTAATTGCAAATAGCAACAAAAATCCTACACTAAATTCAGTCCCTTCTTAGTAATTCGATATAATAATAATAGTAATAAACGTCTTTATTTTGATAAGCATGAGGGGCTGACTTCCATTTATCAAGCCTTTGGTGAGTAGCGCCACCACTTACTCCAGCTGGGGTGCAAAACCGAACCAGCAGCCCTAGTGCACCCGGGAGGGGAAAGCGTCTTCCCCTTTGGTGTCGGTCGTGGGCCTGCCGGGCTAACCACCCACAGGCCCTAAACTTTGATTTCGGCAGGCCGAAGACAGGGCCCCCACGATCCCCCGTGCGGATAGGGGTCAAGGGCAAGGTGGTGGGCCCAACCGGACGGACTGCCCGTTGGCAAAATTGGCAATGTCCAAGGATGCTTTGAGTGGACAAATGAACTGAGGGATGAACTTCTGCATTGCTATGAAAGCAGTGAGCCCGCGTGCAGAGGATACATGGTGCGGATGCATGCTCTGTGGTGTGAGAGGCTACCAGAGCATAGCGCCTTCACGCCACAAAATCTGTGTGACTATGTATCCCACCTTCGTAGTAGGGGCTACGTGAGGGCTGCTCCTGGACCGGTGAATGAGGTGGCCGAAGGGCCGCCGCATTCACCGGTTGAGGACGTGGTTCTCTTCGTTCCGCCAACACCAGAGGGCCTCAGTACCAGACGGGGGTTACACCACATAAAAACCCCCGGACCACAAGACCTGGCCAGAGTGGACGAAGAACTTCGTGTAGTGCTACCAGAACGGGCTGACCTCTGGCACATAAATTGTGCCGTGTATGCTGCTGCTCAACGCTTTTCTCGGGTGGAGGAGCAAAACACTGCTTCCCCACAGGAGTGGGTGGAGCGGCGCATACAAAAGATGGAAGAAGATCCGGTTGGCGAGGCAACACGCATCCCGTATCCAATGTGTGATGGACTATATGGCGGCCAACAGGCCGCTCATGCCTAAAGTGCGTCGATTAGCTGCCAACTTAAGACGCGCCCATCACACACTCAATGAGGTAGTGCTGCTAACCACCAAACAGCACTGCCTCGACAGGATACGGATGCTAGTGATTTGCAAAAAGTCATTAGTGAGGCGGGTGAGAGGGCTTGCGGAAAATCACCTAGAGCAACTTTCAAACGCAGATTTCACTCTCAACATAATTTTCTAAGTTTTATTGACCATATTTCTAAAGAAACATGGACAAATGTCTACAGTTAAACACTACGACGTTGATAATCAATATCAAACTTTCAATGACATATTACAATTTTATATAAACACTTTTTTTCCACTCAAAAATTGCTGCACTCATAAAAAAAGTCAAAGTCAAAATCATGAATAACTCCGGCTATTAGAATTTCAGCAACTAATAAGAATCTTTATTCCCTCTATAAACTGAATTTATTAAATGCAGAGTACTATAATAACTATAAAAAAATATATAGAAGGGTAATACGTGCTGCAAAAAAAATGCATAATGATGATATCATCTTAAATGCACCCAACAAATCAAAATCTATGTGGTATAGTATAAAAAGCAACACTAGCCATAATAAACAAAAATCAAATGAGGTACAGTCACTTAATATCAACAATACCATTGTATCAGATCCTAAGCAAATTGCAAATATTTCTTAACCCAGTCTCAGTTTCTGAGATCATAAATATTATAGATTCTCTAAAGACTACTAACTCCACTGGTCCTGATGACGTTGCAACTAAGCTTATAAAGGCCGCCAAAGTACATATCGCTGAGGTACTAACTTATATTATTAATAATAGTTTTAAACATGGTATATTTCCTAACATCCTTAAATTAAGTAAAGTTATACCTGTCTATAAAAAAGGCAAAAAAGACTTAGTTGATAATTATAGGCCAGTGGTTTTACAGTCGGTAGTATCTAAAATAATAGAGAAGGCCATGCTATCTCGACTTTTGAATTTTCTAAATAAAAGTAAAATAATATCTGATAATCAACATGGTTTTACTAGGGGTAAATCGACTACCACAGCACTAATTGCGTTCATAAATGAGGTTTATAGTAATCTAGATGATGGTAATAAGGTTCTTGCAAGTTACGTAGACTTATCCAAAGCATTCGATTGTGTTGATCATAATATCTTATTAAACAAACTTGAACTACTGGGTATTAGGGGAGTCTGTTTGCAATGGTTTAAATCATACCTATCTCAGAGAAATCAGTGGGTAGTGTGCAAAGGTAAAAAATCTTATACAATGCTCAATAAATATGGTGTTCCACAGGGGTCAATAATGGGTCCAGTGCTCTTCATAATTTTTACCAACGATCTAGATAAGACAGTCGAAACTGGATCTATTACAACATATGCTGATGATATAACTTTACTTACCGCTAGCAGTGAAAACTTTACCATACTTGTAAATGATGTCAACATGAAACTCAACAATACTTATAAATATCTTTCTGAACAATGCTTAGTTATAAATCAGAGTAAAACAGTAAACATGGCTTTTTATTCATCAAGTTGTAAACCACACCAAAGTGCATTGGTGAAATTAAATGGAAGCACAATAAAACAGACCTCGACTTTTAAATTGTTAGGTGTAGTGTTAGATGAACATCTAAGATGGGATGCTCATATCGATATCTTGAGCTCTAAATTGGCTAGTACCTGCTATGCCTTAAAACAGTTATGGGATATTTGTAGTTTCAATATGGTAAAAACCTACTATCATGCTAATTTTGAATCTATTATGACATACGGTATTGTATTATGGGGTAAATCGTCTATGGCAGACAATATTTAAATTGCAAAAACGTGCTATACGATACATGCTTGGAATGAACTTTTATGCCAGCTGTAGAGAAAGCTTTAGAGAACATGGAATACTAACCCTGCCTAGTTTCTACATATATAATGTCTTGTGCTTTGTAAAAACAAACGTTGATAGGTTTACGCAACATAGAAATAATCACAACTATGACAAGAGGGGTAGGAATGACTTGCACATCAACAAACATTTCAAATCTTTGGTGCACGCTCAAGTCACAGCTATGTACAAAGCTCCAATCTTGCCTCAAGAGAGAATTATTTAGGTTAACAAGCCCTTCATCATTTAAGGGTCGGTAGTTTATTCATTTATTGTTTGACTTGGTCTGGATGTTGGTTTGTAAGTGTATGGCAAAATGATCAGAAAGTGTAGTGTCAACGACGTTAACTTCATAGTTGTTGGGATACACATTAGTGAAAATGTTATCCAAATAGTTATTGATTCTGGTAATAGCTAGAGTTGTGGGTGCAAGGCCAAACGATTCAAATATGTTTATTAGGATTTGCGTTTTGTGGTCTTTTTTATTTTGGAATTGGACATTAAAGTCACCCGATACAAAAATTAACTTGTTACTTTTTGTCAGTATATCTAATGCCATTGATATCTTTTCGATAAATATGTTGGAATCGCCATTGGGGGATCTGTATAGTCATTATTCTTGTCTTTTCTGTATCTACTGCCACTACTTCGCAGTCCAACTCATCAAAAATTGCATTCATTTGTGTTATTGTTGAGCATTTATAAGTTTGTAAGGCATATATGGCTACACCTCCATGAGAATAGTGTGTTCTTGAAAATTCAGCGACAAGAGTATAATTATTTAGACTTACATATTTTAGTTCATCCTGGGTACACCAATGTTCGTTTAAAAGTAGAAAGTCGTAGTATTTATTTTCGGCGATAAATACTTCAATCTCATTAATTTTATTGCGGCTACTTTGTATGTTTAAGTGTAGAATATTGAGGTTGGAACAATTTTTGGTATTTTTATTGTCTGTGATGAGAATGTTTTTATTTATAGATTTAGGTGGGGTATTTGATGTAGGGTTGATATGTTTGCTGTCAATCGAAGAGAAAAGAGATTTTTCCGCTGGGTGGAATTTTTTTATATTATTACATGCATTTGATCGCTCTTTTATTATAAAAAATCGTCCGGTTTATTGCTGTTTGCCTTTTTATATTGATTCACTCTATGCCTTTGGAAGTCAAACCTTTCATAGCCGATTCCTTTTGGCCAGAAACTGGTCTTATATACTTCTTCTTTCATGTGGAATGGCGCTGCAAACACAAAACTTTTATTTTGAAACTTTCTGATGGCTGTTCTTTAACAATAAATTCAATATCCCTGCACCCTGGTTTTGATTTTAAAAATGAACTTATATCTTCATCGGTAATGTCCCTTTTTATTCGTGAGAGTAAGAGCCAGACTTTCTTTTGTACTGCCCATGATGGGGACTGGTTTGGAGAGGTAGTGGAATTTGCGTCTTCGCCTTCAGCTATTCTCTTCCTCTGGAAAGATCTTCTTTGTCTTCTGCTTACAACATTTCGATAGCTCGATTTATTTTCATTTGCAGGATTAGAATGTGTCGGATTGTCATCAGCAAATTGACCTCCCTCAATATCGTTTTGTTCTCGGCACTTGTTATCTACTTCTAAATTGATTACTGAGTTCATTATTGCTTTTTGTTTATTTTCTAAAGCAACAAGGTTTTCTTTATTTGGTGTGTTCTTCTTTATAACTTTTGGGACTTGTATGGGTAATACTGGATTTTCATTTGTTGGTGTTTGAGGTTTTTTCGTGGGATGGCTTGTTGTTTCATTACTTGTTTTTTTGGAGATCTTGTTTTCATTTACTTTATTTATTTCAGATTTCAAACAGTTTATATCTCCTCTCAATGTTTTAAAACTATTTTCAAATGTTATTGTGAGTGTATCAACAATTGATATAATTAGTACATCTTGTGTTAGATTTATATTTTTAATTATTTCCTTCAGGTTACTATTTTCTATTTCCAATTTTTTTATTTTCTGAAGATGTGATATAGCGTCACAATTTAGGCATCGTGGACAGAAAAATTTCATTGTTCTTCCCTCTTTCAGTAGTAGAACCTTGACTTCGGAAGATGTAAGATTCCCACAGGTTTTACAAACTGGGTTTTTACAGCCATCACAGCTGAACACTTCTTTATTTTTTGACTCATTACATATGTCACACTCCATCACTTTAATTATATTTCCTTATCATTTGGTTAGACCACCCTGTACACTAAGAAACTTGTTTCACAGATCTGGTCTTCAGAACTATCGGGGAAGAGCTGCGTCAACTCGATGTAGTAACCCGCAAGAAGATGCATCTCAATAGGAGCTTGCATCCTAAATCATCTGTTCCACGGTTATATCTCCCACGACATCGGGGATGCCGTGGACTCTTAAGCTTGGAGAGTCTCCATAGCAAGTTGGTTCTGGATAGAGCATGTAAGGTCATCAGGAGTTTGGATCCCCTCCTCTGCATGGTCTGAGACCATGAAAATGCAGAGGTAGGAGCTTTTCTCTTTAAGGCAGCACGGAGAGCAGCCGATGAACTTGGTTTCATCTTAGACGTCGAGCGGGTAAACCCCGATTCTGTCACCGAGTTGGAACCCGTTTGAATAAAAGCCCCCATTAGAGCTGCAGAACACAACATCCTTCTGCAGCTCCATAAGGATTAAGCCATTGCACGGAGTCTTCTATAAAAATATAGAAGACCTCGGCTTATCCGAAAGGCTGACCTTCGCCTTTTTAAGGTCAGCCGGGCTGAAGTCTGAGACCGAGAGATTCATAATGGCTTGCCAAGATGGTGTATTTAACACTCTCGTCTATCGACGGCGTGTCATGGGTATGGAGGTCCCTGATGTCAGCTGCAGGGCCTGCCATAGGGTGCCGGAGACTGTAATGCACTTACTGTCGGCTTGCCCGACATACGCAGTCTCGGCCTATATTCACAGACACGACGCAGTATTACGAATGCTTTACTATCATCTAAGGCACTGGGATAGATGAAACACCAATGCTGCCTTACGCTCCGGGGATATTGAGTCCGTTGTGGGGAATGAGAAGTGTCTAATTTATTGGAACTACTCGTTTCCCACCGTCAGGCAAATACAAGCCAACAAGCCTGACATAATACTCCTCGACCATCAACTCAAGACAATGTATGTCGTGGAATTCTCGGCTCCCGCTGAGAGCAACATTGTCTTGAAACAGGAGGAAAAACGGACAAAATATCAAAATTTGCTCTTCGAACTCCGCAGGCTTTATCCAGGCCATTCTGATAAAATAGTGGTACTGATTATAGGAGCCCTCGGTGGAATGAGACGGACGCTGCTTTCAGAACTAAAGATCATACTGGCATGCCGGGATTTGGCAGAGATCTTAGCCAGCAGAATGCAGAAGGCAGTCATCCTTGGTTCATTGTGTCTACTCAGGGCACACGATTCGCGGACCCAGTAGTCACTCGCCCCACGGGCGTGGGGAGTGGCTATTGGTATTTATTATCAGCTCCCCTCTGTGAGAGTCGGAGCCAGAGTAGGGTGACTGGTTGTTTGTAAAAAAAAAAAGTTTATTTAGAGGGTGAAGTTTGTCTATACGACATTCTTCCACTTAACCCTCTTCCACTTAACTCTAATATGCCTTTGGTATATTTATTATGTCAAATGTGTTGAGTTGAAAAGATGCAGTTCCTTTTAATTTTATGGGTCCATAAAAAATAAATCTTTTATTTATGATTGCAGTGTCATCAGTTCTTGGCCAAATATATATTTCCAATCCTGATTTCAAAAATTAAAAATGAAGTTAAAACATGTATTGAATGTACTATGGTCGATTTAAAAGGAAAAAAAAAAATGAAAATTTAATAATTCTTGTTGTTGTATTTTCATGAAACCTTTTGTATTGTTTGTTAAAAAAGTCCTAAACTTCGATTTTACCGCTCTCGTTCAGAAATTATTACAAACAATAATTTTGTTAAAACATAATATTTTTAGTCGCAAACTCCTATATAAAATCCTTATTTTACTATAAGGAATGTAACCAGACTGCAATCAACAGCTACCCTCCGGGCTATGTGCCCCGCCGAGCGCTGAATTACAAGTTACAAGCCTGGAGCGTTAAGTGTAATAATTGCATATTACCATCAAAACGCTAATGCTGCAACAAACTCCAGCCGAAAGACTGTTCCTACTTAAAGGAGCTCTCGTGCCAGTCGTCACATACTACTTGCAGACTGCAGTTTTGAGCTGTTGGCTCTCGTCAGTGCAAGGTAGGCATGTGAGGACCGACACGAGGATCACTTGACCATTTAGTACATTTTGGTATCTTTGGGATAGCGACATGTAAAATAGTCAGCAGGCCCCATCTAGCGGTCCAGTGTCTGTTGCAATCGAAAAATAAATGCCTGACTGGGCTTAGCATAGTTCAAATGTGCTTTTAGAGGGCGGAATATTAAAACATAATATTTTTAGTCGCAAACTCCTCTATAAAATCCTTATTTTACTATAAGGAACGTAACCAGACTGCAACCAACAGCTACTCTCCGGGCTATGTACCCCGCCGAGCGCTGAATTACAAGTTACAAGCCTGGCACGTTAAGTGTAATAAGTGCATATTACCATCAAAACGCTAATGCTTCGATTGCAACAAACACCAGCCGAAAGACTGATCCTACTTAAAGGAGCTCTCGTTTGTCGAGTTGTTCGTTAACTTACAAAAGACGAGCAGAATTTAAAAAAATAATAATTTCCGTATTCTTTGCTAAGAAAAACTTTACTCGTTAAATTTTTTAAAAACGCGTATTTTCCGAGATTCATTGAATTGAAATTTTCTAGAAAGGAAGGAGGAGAAACCAAAATGTTATAGAAAAAATATGAAAAAAATTAGGTACTTAAATATATTTATGTCCAACCACGTTATAAAGGACTGTTTATGATATAGTTTTGCGGCTATAAAGTACCTCTTTATTGTACTAATAAAATAAAGTTACTTTATTTTAAAATTATATCGGATTTAGCCGTTTACAAATTAATATGTGCAACTGTCAATGGCAACATTAGTTTATTTAAATTAACATTGCAACTAAACCTAACTAAATATTAAATAATATAACAAATATTGTTGCTTATTATAATGGTTTAATTTTCTTTTGAATTTTCCTACTGATTCAATATTTTTTATAACATCTGGTAATTTATTATAAAATATTATTCCCGAGGGTGAGTTTTTATATAATTGTGTAGAGTGTGCCTCAGTTCTCAGGTCATTGCCTTTTCGAGTTGAATATTCATGAAAGTTTCTATTCTGTTGGAATGATTGTAAATTTATTTTTATGAAAATCATACATTTTAGTATATACACACATGGCACAGTTAAAATATTATTGTTTTTAAAATATGACCTGCAGGATTGTCTTTGGTTTAAATTGAATATTAATCTTACTACTCGTTTTTGTAAGATAAGAATTCTTTCAGCATCACTAGAGTTTCCCCAAAGTGATATATTATATTGTATTGCTGAATAGATTAATGCATAATAAATGTTTATTAACTGGCTATATTCGAGGGAGGACTTTAGTTGCAGAATTGCAAAATATCCGCTATTAATTTTTTTCATAACTATGTTTATGTGTGTCTGCCACCTTATATTTGAGTCGATGTGTACACCAAGAAATTTTGTACTATCAACACACTGTATCAATGTCCCATTAACATTAACTGTAATGGGTGCCATTATTTTTTTATTATAAAATTGCATGCACACTGTTTTATTTGCATTTACCAGTAGTTTATTATTATTGCACCAGTTTGTAAATTGGCTTGATATGATATTTAAATTATCTTGGAGCTCTTTATGAGTAGACGCAGAAACAGCTATTGATGTGTCATTTGCAAAAAGAATGACACAATCGGAACTAATTTCAGCAGCTAGACCGTTGACATATAATAAAAATATCAACGGGCCCAAAACTGATCCCTGTGGAACCCCTAGGTCAATATCATAACAGTCAGAGTTGCTATTGTTAATACTAACATAAATTTTTCGGCTATGGAGATAAGACATTAGCCAATTTTGAACAGTACCTCTTAGACCAAAGTGTTCCAGTTTCTGTTTTACAAGACTCAGATCTAAGCAATCGAAGACTTTGGATAAATCAAAGAACACTGCACCTACGAATTGTTTTTTGTCTAAGTTAGAATATACATAGTTTACAAATATGTATGCAGCGCTCTCCGTTGACCTACCGATTCTAAATCCATGTTGGCTATCTGACAGTAAATTATATTTATTTAGATACTTTATGAATCTGTTATACATAATTTTTTCAATGATTTTACTTATAATGGTTAAGATGGTGATAGGCCTATAATTGTCTATTGTCTCGGAATTGTTAGTTTTTAATATAGGTATAACTTTACCTACTTTAAGGGCATCTGGAAACTGGCCCATTTCTACAGATGTGTTTATGATATGTGCCAAGGGTTCCGCAATAACTTCGCAGGTATTTTTTAATATTTTAGTTGAGATGCAGTCCTCACCTACTGAGGATGTGTTTTTTAAATGTTTTATTACATCTATTCTTGGGATTCTACTGGATAAAATACAAATGAACTCGTGTGTGAGCAATGCGGTTCTTTCTTTGTTATTATGTTGTGTGGTACAAACCTGGTAGTACAACTTGACAGAGCATTTTTTGCCACATTAGCAAAATATTTTACAAATTCCGAAGCCACCTCATCCTCTCTTGTGATATGTAGGCCGTCAATGTATAACTTGATTGGTAAGTTTTGTTTTCTCTTACCTCTTTTCTCATTAATTAGATTCCATATTTGTTTTTGTTTTTTTGGTTAATTTTTACTTAATTTACTTTGAAAATGGATCTTTTTAGTATTTTCTATTAGCGATTTATATTATTTTTTCTTCTTGTTATATTTATCCTTTAATTAGTAGTGCCCTGTGTTTTTCAGCAACCAAAACATATTTTTAAGTTCAACTTTCATTGTCATAATTTCAGGGGTAACCCACTTATTATTAACATTATTGGAATTATCAGGTCTGTTAATTTTGAAACAAGGACAGTTAATTTGAATGGCATATTTTAGTATGTTTATGAAATTAGAGTAGATAAGATTAATATTACTATTGTGTGTATATATTTTTTTTATTATTATTAGCCGTTACCCGTCGATAAATTGTGTACAATAAAAAACAAGTAAAAGGTGTAGTCTATTGTAATTCCCATTCATCTACGGTGCACACGACTATGGCTATAGAGGCCAATTCGGGAGAGCACATGTCGACCGCAGTCAGGACAAACATAGACCTGGTTAGGTCTTGGATTCGGCCTTTTTGCAGCAACATTTCCTTGATAGCTGGCCACAACCCCTCGCCATTCGGTTCTGTCCGCTGCAAGTTGTTCCCATTGCTCGTCTGCAATACCACAGGATTTTAGATTTTCATGGAGAGCGTCTTTGAACTTCTTTCGTTGAACGCTTAGCAATTCACCATAAAGTGTACATTTAGGAAGGCGGTTATCATGCATACGATGAACGTGACCTGCCCATCTTAGGCGTGCTCTTGAAATAAGCACCTCAATTGGAAGGCTGTTTGCTCTCCTGAGTACTTCCACGTTTGATATGTGATGGAACCAACGGATTTTCATCATACTTCTGAGGTGTCTTTACTGAAAACGTTCTAATTCTTTCACATGACGACGGTAAGTGACCCAGCTTTCACATCCATTAGCAGTGTTGGAATGACAACTGCTCTATAGACAGCCATTTTCGTTGACAAAGCAAGGTCGTGGTTGTCAAATACTCTCTCTCTAAGTCCCCAGAGTGCTCTAGATGCAGCGTTAATTCTATTGCGAATCTCGCTGTCCATGTTTGCTTTGTCATTAACAACGTTGCCTAAGTAATTGAACTGATCCACCACTTCAAGAGAATTTCCGTTAAGTGTAATGTCTATTTGGTTCACTTGATGAGGAGTTGACATAATCTTAGTCTTTCTAATGTTGATTTTAAGTCCCAAGGAATCATAGCTCTGGGCATACACATCTAAAAGTTCTTGAAGCTCTTCCGGCGTAGAGGCTAAAAGTGCACAGTCATCCGCATACTGGAGATCACAAATGAATCGTGTGCGTGTCTTCGTGAAAGCTCTAAAGCGCCCTATGTTAAAGAGACCGCCATCAAAACGGTATCTGAGACCTATTCCTCTGACTGTCAGTTTGTTGTCAACAATAATTGTTAGAGCAGTGGTAAACAAATTAAAGAGTAGGGGTGCCAGGACACATCCCTGCCTAACTCCAGTGAGGGTTTGGAAAGGTTCGGTTTCTAGGGATACCTAAGCGGAACATAATTTTCCAGAGCACTTCCCTGTCCACCGAGTCAAACGCCTTGGTTAAATCAATGAAGGCCATGTGAATTTCTCCTTGATGTTCGAGTGCTTTTTCTTGAAGCTGTTTAAGTGTGAAGATTAAATCCAATGTGTCTCGGTTTGGTCTAAAGCCTCTCTGTGTTTCAGGAAGTAACTTTTCCATAACAGGTGTTAGCCTATTTGCCATCGCTTTAGTGAATATCTTCCCTCCAACAGCCAGGAGAGCTATACCCCTGTAATTTCCACAGTCCGCAGCGCTCCCTTTGTTTTTGAAGAGGTTGATTAAAAGTGTATCACGAAACTCCTGCGGAGCTTGACCACTTTCCCACACGACATCAAACAGTTTTTTGAGGTAGGGTATGAGCTCTGACGACACAGTTTTAAAGATTTCAGCTGGGAGTGAGTCGGCGCCGGGAGATTTGTTATTTTTTAGCTGCCCAATGGCGGTTAAGATCTCTTCCGTTGTTAGTGGTTTATCTAAGTCTTCGAAGGTGTCATATTGAGGGATAAGATTTATAATATCGTGATCGGCTTGACTTTGCTGGTTAAGAATGTTAGAGTAGTGTTCTTTCCATCGGGCTCTTATTTCCTGGTCTTCTTTGAGGAGATTTCCATTTAAATCTTTAATAGGGCACATATTTTTGCGACTGGGGCCGTACACTGCTTTTACTCCTTGAAAGAAATTCCTGTAGTCGTGTGAATCGGCGTACCTTTGAATTTCTCTGGCCTTGCTTGCCCACCACTCGTTCTTTATTCTTCTGATTTCGCGTTGCGTTTCATAGATTGGGTAAAAGCTTCTGCTTTTGATGAGTCGTTGGGGTGGTTGATAGCGTTTTGGAAGGCAGTATGTTTGCGGTCAAGAAGTTCTTGTATAAACGCTTCATTATCATTGAACCAGTCCTCCTGTTTTTTACTTGCTGCAGTGCCAAGAATTTCCTCACTCGCACTTTTTAAACTGTCTTTAATTTGTGTCCAGGTAGCAGCGACATCTACAGAATTGGTTTCTTCTAGTGCAGTCAAATTCTCTTGAACTTTTTGCTTTAGCTGTTCGACGGTTTGTTGGTCACGCAATTTACTAATACAGAGACGGAGTCTACGTTTTACTTGAGTTCTTCGGTGTTTGGGTCTCATAACAATTTTCATTTTAGAGACAACAGGACGATGATCGGTCCAACATTCGCTATCAATGCGCGCCTTTGTAATTTGGACATCCTTGAGATGCTTCCTACGTACGATAACATAGTCCAGTAGATGCCAGTGACCTGATCTGGGGTGACGCCAGGTGCCTTTAAATTTATCCTTTTGTCGGAAAATGATGTTTGTTATAACTAGATCATGTTCGGCGCATTTAGCTAGGAGTAGTTGACCGTTAGCGTTCATGTTGCCCAAACCGTTCTTGCCTATGATGCCTGGCCAGGTGTCTGCATCTCTCCCTACTCTAGCGTTAAAATCGCCAAGAATAACGAGTCGTTCCGTTTTAGGTATTCTACAGAGGGTTTCTTCCAGCTGTTGATAGAAGCTTTGTTACGGGTTCATTTTGTCTTAAGAATTTAATAAATGACAGAAAGAATTCAGACACCTTAAAATTATTAGAAATAATAATTGTCTCGAAACTCGGCCATCCATCAAATACCGCTGACGAATAATTGGTTGCCTATTTCAATATTGCTAGGACCTATCGATTTAACATAAATCCACACACCGATAATTCGCAACAAAAAAAAAAAAGAAACAGCTACGCAGGTTTCTCCTCCGCTGAAAAGTAGTCCCAAAATAAAATATAAATTAAGTAGTAACGATAGGATATAATGTATTTATGAAATTGTCTAATCTCTAGATTTTTTGTAAGTGTTGTATTATTGGTGTTTATAATGTTTTGCAGTCGTTTTTCTTTCGAATTATATTTTTTTTGTTGCTTTACCGAGAAGGTACAATCTCTTGGAGTACACATTCTGAGGTGTTCTAGAAACCAGAATAGGCTTTTTCGAGCTGTGATACTTTTGTCGATATATATATTGTGTTGTGTCCATTTAATTGGGAATAAACTACAAAAGTATCGAAAGGATTGTGAGGAATATTTTCTTCTGAGTGGTATTATTTCCTGCAGTTGCCGTTTAACGGATTAATATCAGCTCATGACCATCTTGCCATAAACCACCCTCAGATAAACTTATATAGTCAAAGAAGCCTTCTACGAGGTGTAGAAGTAAGTAATTAGGACCTATTCTATTTTGTTTCCTTAAAGTAATTTTGGTGTAATTTTCTTTCAGGGCTTTTATTTTCAATAAAATTTTTATTTTTACGAATTCCGAATTCATTAGTCTCCTTGCATTTCTTTATGGTATGCAAATTGCCAATTATTCTGAAGAAAATTCGATACATCAAGCAGAGCCCCTGGGTGTATATTTTCCTGTATAGAAATCTTGGCTATCAGCCGCGGAACAAATGGTCGGCAGTAAATGGTTGTTGAAGGCACATTTATTCTGACAAACCACCCTACAGGGAAAGTTGACAGCAAACGAAACCACCCCTACATGGAAACACAGCTAAGTGTCAAAAATATATATGTTTTTTTTATCCGATCTGAAGTACCTATTTTTACTATTATTGAACTATTGGCTACAATATCTTATAGTCACACCATATATATGTGTTTTTTTTAATTTATAAAAGATATCTTTAAATATTCATTAGCTATAATAGGTGGGAACGTAGGTTTCCTTCACTAAACAGTTTTCATTTTACACACATGTTAAGAGATAAATATAACTAGGTTAGACAAACAAAAAATAGGGGTATTTTGCTTGTAAAAACATCGGAAGTGATCACCTTCGGTGGGGTAGTTGATTTAATAATTTTCTGTTAAGTATTGTATATAATTAATCACAATATAATTAGTGTAGATATTTTCTTGTCTTAAAAAAAAAAAAAAAAAAAAAAAAAAAATGTGGAGTTAAAACTGCATAAATTTTAGTAGCCGATAATAATTTATAGTTGTATATACTTGGGGATATATGGTCAAAACTGTGTGTAAAAATTCATAAGTATTAAAATATTTTTTTTATTACATGTATGATATTTTTCTTTGATATACCACCTAATATCTATCCAGGGCAATTATCACAAGATTTTACCCTTCTTACCTACCCCGCACGACTAGTTGGCCGGAGTGCGTGGCTACCATCGCCATTCACTAAAAACTAATTTTTTTTGTTACTGGCGGGCTACAGTATGATTGAATTTCAATATAATATTTGAAAGAATTAACAATTTTATCCACAAGGTTTTATTGGTTTTCTATCATTTATTTTGAGGCCTGGCTCTGGTAACAGCTTTCCTTGGTTTCGTGACTTGCATCCAGAGTGGGAGCGTAGGCGCTTATTAGATTTACCGCGTTGCCATCTGATAGCTCATAGCGTAGCAGCATTAGACGCTCGGATAGGCCTTGTGGTACTTGTGTTAAGTTGGATACAAGTTGATTCCGAACGGCAAATCCTACTCCATGTTGTCTTCTTGAATTGGTGGGAAGACCTTTCCAATAGAAGGTGTAGTACTTTTCTGTGAGAGAGCCTTCCTCCAAAAATCGAGTTTCGCTGAGAGCTGCAACGTCAATATTGAGTCGGTGAAGTTCTCTGTCTATTAGAGCAGTTCTTCTTTCAGGCCGATCGGTGCGAGTGCTATCGTTCAAAGTACGAACATTCCAAGCGCCGTAGATGAAAGAATTAGTTTTGTGGATTTAACTTGTCGGTGTTTTTTCGACATTCGATGAGGTGTCCCTGTGGGCACCCTCCCCCGGAGATCCGATCGGGAGGGTATTTTACCTCCGGATGATTTTGTCCCACTTGAACGCTCCATCATTTTTTTAAAGCGTTAATCGACTGAAAATGAAGCTGCATTTGAAGTTTTAGCTGGAGCAGGTATGCAACTGACCAGCTCGGTTGCGGAAGGCGAGTGGTGTGGTCCCATGGCACAGAAGGAGACTGCGACGATGGGGTAACCAAACGATTCCAAAAGCAACCTTTGTGTGCAGTGGGTTATTTTTACCGCACTCTTCGTGAGAAGGTGGATGTGCTCACGGCAAAAGGTAAGGTTTATTCCGCCCTTACTCGGTCGTTAGAGCCTCGTTAGTGAAAACAGGGTGCACCAAGTTCAAATTGAACTCATCGCGAAGGTGAGGTTAACAATTGAGTAGGAGAGGCTATAACTTGCGCTTCACTACCCCATTGTGTATAGACAGTAGAGAAACTTTCATTTTGTAAATATGTTTTGAGAAGTAAGAGATTTCTTTCCGATTCATTTAGGATTATCCTCTTCTTATTTAACTCAACTATATTTTGACTTAAGTTGATGTTTATTTTAAGGGAAAGATGATCACTAAGACTAAGGTCTTCAACTTTAATTTCATATAGTGATTTATCTATATTTGTTAAGATGTAGTCAGTTTTGCTCGATGTTATGATGGAATTTTGATTTATAAATATTCTCGTTGGATCAGTATTGTTAACAGTTAAGCAGTAACTAGCTAATAGGTCAGTAAAAAGTTTATTATAGTATGATTCTTTGAGGTAATCTATATTCATGTCACCACATAGTATAGTATGTTTAAAATTTAAGAAACAGTAATTTAAGATCAATGACAATCTATCTATAAATACATGAATACAGCCATTTGGGGGCCTGTATACGTTCACTACAACAGTTTTTATGTTATTTATTTATTTATACTAACTGATACCCACAACACTCAATATTCATTTCTACCGACATGTCTTTTATATTGGACAAATTTTTGTACAGTATATTATTTTTAGTGAGAATTAAGACGCCTATTGTTGCAATCGAAGCATTAGCGTTTTGATGGTAATATGCAATTATTACACTTAACACGCCAGATTTGTAACTTTGGTTGCAGTCTGGTTACTTTCCTTATAGTAAAATAAGGATTTATAGAGGAGTTTGCGGCTAAAAATATTATGTTTAATATTCTGCCCTCTAAAAGCACATTTGAACTAGCCTCCATGTAGATGTTCAGTTCGACAGTAGTTTGCTGCTAAGATATAGTTACATGGATGTGCATAAGCTATATTGTTTGTATTACACCAATGTTCAGATATACACATGATTTCAGGAGATTCACTTTGACCAAGTACTTCTAATTCAGAAATTTTATTTGTCACTGATTGGATATTTAAACTGTAGATTTTATAAACGTTTTTCATGGTAAGAGTGGGTAAGCTTTGTTCATTAACATTTATGTTATTATGTCTATCTGTGAGAGTCGGGGATATAAAAAATGACTTTGTTTCACCGTGTCATTAATTGGGTTGAGGCTTTCATCTTGCATGACATAATTTATTTCATCAAATAATGTGGTATTATTAAGTTTATTTGCAGCTGCTATATTTTCAGTGCTTCCTGTTCCTCATCTACCACTAGTGTGCTCGTTTCCACTATCTGTATTTCTTGCTGTTCTGAGGTTATACTTGGTTGTCTGAATATTAACGATTTTATTTGCCTATGTAGTTGGGACGTAATTATATCATGAAAATCCTTACATATAGTGTTTTTATTTATTTGATAATTTTCCTTGTTCATTTCGTAGTAGATCAGGTTTCCTTCCATTATTTTGTTTAATTTTTGAATATGTAAATTTAATTTGTGGTTGTACTCATAAATTTGTTGATTTAGAATATTATTTTTTGTGTAAGGTACTGATGAGAACACTATGTTAGTGTTATTGCAATTTTTAAGTTTTTCATTTATATATCGATAGGTTGGGTTCCTTCTTTTGTTGAAATCATTTTTCCCATCTATTATAAGCACAAAATCATTTTGTGTAAGATCTTTGGTAAGATTGTCAATATTCATGATAATATTATACAGATTTGCAGAAGGCTTTATAAACAAACATATTTCTGAGTTATGTAGGAGAAGTTGTAATTTGGATCTAATACCCTTCCCAAGTTCATCAGTTAGCATTATTACTTAATTTTTGCTTTGGGTGACTATTTCATTTTTCACATTTTTATTTTTATGTGTATTGTGATTTTTATCCATACTATAGACTTGTTGAGACTTAATGATTTTTAAATTTGTGTCAATATTTGTCCCTGTTTCTACACCACTGTTTAATTTTAGTTCATTATTATCAGTACATGTGGATTGGTTTCTATTTATAATTTTGTCTGTTTGAATGCTTACAGTTTTTGTTGCAGTTTTTATTAACATTGTCCTGTGATATATTAATTGCTGTTCTAAGTCATCAATATGTTTTTGTTGCTCTTGGATATGATTATTTAGTGATGTTTCCATTTCTGTAGCTTCTTGGATTAGTAGTTCATATTTCTTCTTTTGTTTTTGAATATAGCTGTTCTGCATTAAGTTTTCTTCATTTAGTTCACAAATTGTTTTATCCAAAATACTTATCTCTTCTTCATTATAACTTTGGTCACTCTCATCCTTACAATCCTTACAATCCTTTACTTTTGTTGCGAAGTATACAGCTTTTGTGATATACACCATAACACTTTGTACACACATAATTTGTATTAACTTTTGTTTTACAACATTTAAACATAGAAGCATTAGAGCACTGTGGACTCGTTGTTGGATTGTCAGCCACCTAGGGTTTACTTACAGGAATTTTTTCAATTTTTTTATATATTATGGTTTCCGTTCTCCCCTTTTTGGAAAATTTCATTGTATCGGAAACTACGAGTTTGTTCAAAAATTTAACAAGAGTAAAAATGCGTTAATTTTTAGCAAAAAACATGAAAATAGTTTTATTTTGCTCGTCTTTTGCAAGTTAACAAATTAACAATGAAATTATTGTTTATAACAATTTCTGAACGAGAGTGGCAAAATTGAAGTTAGGGGCTTTTTTCCAAATAATAATACAAACACAATACAAAAGGTTTCATGAAAAACCAACTACTTATCCAAAGTTCCAAGTGAAATGCTAATCAGCATATCTTCTAATGTTATAAATCGAAAATAATCTAAAAAATTTGTTTTTTTTAAATAGCCTCATTTTTTTTATATCGTCACATTAATCGCACATTTATTAGTAAAAAAAAGTTATAAGGTAGGTGCTATGTGCCTGAAATTGATATATTGTGAGAAAGTTTTAAAAACAGAGTTTTATTTTTTATTTTACACGCTTTTATTTCAATAACACAGGAATACGAGCTAAACAATAAAAAAAAATTATTGCCTATTTGGGTCATTTTTTTAAGCACGTTTGTTAAAAGCATCCATGTCCTACATCTGGAATTTGAAATGTTCTTGTGTATCAATACATCAATCGGACAAATACTAAACAAAAAACTCTCACGATGCACTTATAAAGCCATAATTTAATGAGACACTACCGTCAAGTTTATGGCATTACAGTACACCCTGCAAATATTCACAGACTATAAACCATTTGATTCCATAATTAAGGACCATAAATATAAAACTAATTGTAAGTACCAACCCGTGATGTCCGGTTTAACAAGCTGTAAAACAAGCAGTCCAAATATTTTTTAAATGTTGGGCCCATAAAGATATCCACTCAAATAGGTACAATCATACACTATTAAATTGTCTTTTTTAGACTTCAAATATTCTAATAAGCCTTAAATGACGTCATTAATACAATAAACTGGACAATACATTTGACTAATTCTTCAATAAATTCAATATCAACAATCATATTACCTATTTAATAAAAAAATTGTTTATCTATCTTGTAATAGCTTGAGTGGAGAGTGGAGAAAGTGGACTGTAAATTTCTTCTATTATGAATAAAAACACTGATGTAAATGCTTAATTTTAATGCACTTTTACTGCAAAAAATAACAAATAAAACTGGAAAATCAGACAGTCTACAATCATCACTCAATGCTTGATCGATAATGTTCTTTCACACGTCACACCTTGCCCCTGCTGGCAGCTTCGCTTCCCGCTACACGGTCCACTCGCGCACAAGCACAGGGTTGTCCTTAACATGCCCCCCTTACCTTGAAAGGGCTGCCTTTCAATGGATTCTTCTGGCAATGGGCATAATTTTGAAAATGTTCGTTTAATTTCACCACCTACAGACTTTATTGTAGCTACCCGAGTGATTCCATCTTGACCAGGAATCACATTTAAAATTCTTCCCAACTTCCATTTTAGTGGAGCCAGGTTATCCTCCTTGATTAACACCATTGTGCCTTCCTTTAAGTGACCTTGGGTTGACTTCCACTTGGAGCGAACTTGCAATTCGAAAATGTATTCTTTGCTCCAACGTGTCCAAAAATGTTGCCTTAATTGTTGAATTCGTTGAAAATATGACAGCCTTGTCTCAGGTATGTGTGAGACGACTGGATCTGGGATCGACGCTAAATTTCTTCCCACCAGAAAGTGAGTCGGGGTGAGAGGAGAGAGGTTTAGTTTGGATTTAGAAATGGAAACAATCTACATTATAAAAGAAGGAGCAGGGACACAATGTCATTAACTATCTGACCTTCAATGGTGACTTATCATGGAGTCCACATTAATAAGTCTAAAATACTTTTTTTCAGTTTCACATAACCATATTTTTATGAATATTGTGTAGTAAAAAAGGTTTAAAAAAATATATCATAGCAGGGCTTATGACTGAGAACATGTTATACCTTTTAAGGAATTTTTACACAAAATCTTTATATATTTTAATAACTTTCGTAGTAACTAGAAATTTTGATTCTCTTTACTCGTCAACCAAAATTAAATATTTTTAATTTTTTAGAACTTGGCGCTAACAGATAAACTTGTGATATGTAATGTATGTGTGAAAGATCTTCAAGAATCTTTTGAATTCAAGTCCATATGCCTATATACTGAAGACATAATATATCCTCTGTTTGACTCTAATGCTAAAGTAGATTTAAAGGATATATATTTAAAACAAAATAATGTAGAATCTACTAATATTTCTGAGGACCAGAAAATATGCCGATTATGTTTAAAATTAATGGAAATGGGATTTTATATGCCTTTAAATGAAAAACTGGACAACATGTTCAAAGTTGAAGATGTTCTGTATAAATACATTCCAGAACTGGTAAGTTTACCTATCTAACATATATTTTAATTTATTATTGTTTTTATTGGATATTGGCTTCAGTGGAATTTTAATTAGAAATAAATTAAGTAATTTTTATTAAAAATGTAATACCAAACAGGGTTAGACTCAATTTTTTTTATGCAAGATAACAACCGGTATATACTCCAGGTGGTAGGTTGAATAAATTCACCATTTTTGTTAAATTGGGATGAACAGGATTTTTTTTATAATGCTCTTTCAAAATTCAGGCTTTGTACAATAATCTGCTTTCTATTTTACACTTAAAATAATGAAATAATGACATACATACATACACAATAAGAAAAAGGACATTTTCAAGCAATATATATTCAAAGTTAAATACTTGTCTGTGAAAGCTAAGACTATAATTTTACACTTAATTAAAATGGTTTTCTATGTAATATAATATTAGTTTACTACAGAAGCAGTGTCAGTAATTAATTATAATTTAACGCAATTTGTTTTTGCTGATCACTATCTTTCCAACTGCAAAATTAGTTGGATATTTTAAAATTGTATTTATATGAGGTAACCATTTCCGAATAGGTTTACAATAATCTGTCACCAGGTATATGCCAGATAAAACATCTGCTTAGCAGGAATGTGAGCCATTGTATTGAAAAAATATCTATGAATGGCAGAGGGTTTTTTTGGTGTAGTTTGACCTTAATTTGCTTGAGAAATCAGTCTAAAACGAACATCAGATACCTAAAAGAATATACCGTGTAAAGAGTGATGACCGAGAATAGCAACATAGGAGGCCGCCATTTTGATGCTTACGCACTTGCTCGGTACCCCCACACTGTTGAAGATTCGAAACATAAAATGCATCACCGAACTCTATATATACTATACAGAACTCATCAGTATTAAACTGACTTCTATGAGAGTCTGAAGAAGGACCTTTGTAGGTGAAGGAGAAGAATAGGATGTTCGCCTTTTAAGGGGACGGTAGCTCAGTGTGCTAAAGCGTCTGGTTAACAAACTGAGTTGCCTAGCGAAGTGGGTTTGAGACCTGCAAGACGAAACAATTTTTGATTAAAAAAATTACGCCAAGATTGGTTCGGACCCCATAATAAACTGTAGGGCTTCATCTCTGTTTACCTAGCACAAGATCTTTGAGACCTTCCAGGAGGTAACTTCGATACTTGAGAAGCGATTAAGAAGACATTTAATATTTTTGACCAACTATGGCAAACGAAAATACAAAATTTTATAGTTCAATTTTTTACTCAACAGTACTCGGGCAGATGGTATCGACTGGAACATTTACTTCCTAATATATATCACTTAATATTATCTAACACTTCTTAATATTATTCCTGAAAATACAATGTCTAAACTCAAAACACAAATGAAAAAGGAAGGGTTTCGGGGTAAATAATTTATATACTGATTCTTTTAAATGTTAATTGTACATATAATAGAAAGTTCACATAAACAAATATTGATCCATACCACAAATGGTGAGTATCTGGAAGAACTTGTAGATTGCAGTTTTAAACAAATCGACTGGCACCAAAAAGATTCAATTTAGAAAATTTGATATTTGCAACCTTTGGGTTTTTTCTTGCCTGTCTATTCGCATTTACTATTGAAAGTTTAGATTCACTCGGGGATAGAATTTAATATGCTTGAATCGCAACTGGTCACAAATTTTATTTAAGTTCAGGCAAAATTTCTCTCATGCACATGGCACATTGTATATAACGATTCTTATACCTTGAATCACTGAGGAACCCCATATTCCAGGGCTTTATGTATTTATTTATTTTATAACAATATCCAACAGACCAATGTCCAATTACAAGATAAGGGTATACATGTATAAATGTATAAATACGAGGACAATAATATAATAAACATAAGTAAGTAAATAGAAGACAGGCACCTTAGTAAAATTCAAATATACCGGGTGTAACAAGATCATGGTATACCCCCTTTTCTCCTTTAATTTTGAAGATAATTGATTGAAGTTTAGGATATACTACATACATAATAAGCGGCACTTTTTGACATACAATTAATTTTTTTTTTCACTTTCGGTTTCGCCGTACAGGCAGCGTGACAGACAATTGGAAAATTTCTACAGCAATTCCAATAGAAAAAGTTGGGAACACTGACAAAGCCGAGGAAATCATAGACTATATTGAAAATAACAAAGTGTTTAGTAAATATCAAGCTGGGTTTAGAAATAAAAGTTAGATGGTGCTAGTTAATTGGAAGAAAGCAATCAAAAGGAAACAGTATGTTGTGGCGGTGTTTTTAGACTTGCGTAGAGCTTTTGAGACCATTGACCACCAGTTGTTACTAAGGAAATTAGAAAAAAATTGGATGGAAGGGTGTAGTCTTAAAATGGATTAGATCGTATTTGAGTGAAAGAAAACAGAAAACTAGGTTTAACTATATGTCATCAGAATGTTGTGAAGTTTCAAATGTACCACAAGGATCAGTGTTGGGACCTATATTATCTATTTTATTTATAAATGACATTGTTGCTACATTAAAATTGCACAACCTGAATATTAACATACTGATGTTCGCAGATGACACACTCATTTATGTAATGGGTAAGAATTTAGTTAAAATAACAGATGAATTGAATAATGCCCTCAAATCTGTGCATAAGTGGTTAATATGTAATTCACTGGCATTAAATCTTAACAAAACAAAATGTATGGTATTAAGTAATAAATATAGAAAACAATTATTGCACCTCAATGGTGAATCGTTTAGGTGCCTGCAGTTACTGCAAAATAAAGCAATGCGAGGAATTTTAGGATGTAATTACGCAACACCTATACGTTTTATGTTAAGTACTTTACAATTCATGACAGTTTACCAGAATGTAATGTTTTATTCTTTTGTGTTGATTTTTAAAATGGTTAAGGATTTAGCTCCAAAACATCTTTTAGAGAATTGTGTTTTTATTGAGGACAGCCACAATTATTATATTAGAAATAATCATAACTTCTATATTGAAAACACACAAACTGAATATAGTAGAAATGGCTTATTTTCAAAGGGTTTGCAATTTTACAATAAGTTACCTGTGACGGTAAAAAATTGTAGCAACTCGTCTAGTTTTAAGAGAGAATGTGCAAGTTATGTTAAATTGAACTTTTAATATGTAATGTCTTATTTACTTTGAATGTTTAACTATATAAATGTATTTCGTTAGCTATGTTAAATAAAGGCTAATCCTGCCATAATGGCAAAATCTAGGATCACCCACATTTACTTATATATATTAAACGAAATAAAATATCGCAACTAAATAAAGAAAACATTGTCTTTGGCATTTTCATATTCGGAAAGTTTTGTAATCTTAACAAGTTTTTCTACTTTTTCTGGTGCTAAGCGGTTCCTCAAGTCTGACCACACATAACCAAAGGTCCAGGGATGGCATAAATATACAATTTTGAGTTGAGTTCTGAGTTTGAGGTTATGTGAAATGTCAAAGATCTAAAAACACAAAAACCCTATAAAATCACAATAACCCTACAGAAACACAAAAACTCTCACAAAAACCCAATACAAAAGTTCAAAAACCCGGGTTTTTGCCAACCCTGCGGCATATAAAAGGTATTTTCCATCAATTTTAGTGGCAATATCATTAATAAAAATTATGAAAAACAGGGGTCCAAGAGTGGAGCCCTGAGGTACGTCAGATGTTTGTTAAAATTTGTCAACTTATGGCAACTTGTACATATTGCCAATGATCAGTTAATTATGACGTTACTAGGTTTAAGAAATCTGAAGATATACTAAAATGTTGGAGCTTATGCAGTAGAATGTTATGCTCCAATGTATCAAAAGCCTTAGAAAAGTCGGCGTAAATAACATCCAACTTGACCCCTTTGATTTGAGACTTCATTGATAAATTGTGTTTTGGTAACCAGATTAGTTACTGTTGATCTCCCCGAGACAAAACCATGTTGCTCAGGTACTAAATTGTTGTTAACATGAGCATATATAGGTGATCATATAAAATGATTTCAAGAATTTTACTAAAATTGCAGATTATTGTAACTGGTCTATAATTAGTTATGTCATTAATGCTGCCTTTTTTTAATATAGGTGTGATTCTAGACAGTGTCACTGTTGGAAAGGAACATGTCTTTAAAATCATATTAATAATACAGAGTGCAATTGCAAGTATTATGCCACCATGAAACATTTAAATTTTCCACCTGTTTGTTATAGTGATTTAACTATAAATTCATTTATAAGAGCATTTGTCTTTGCTACTGAATATTTTTTGTCATCCTCGGTTACATTTCTCGTCATTTTGTAGAGACAAATCCACACTTTTGGCTTAATTTCTTTAAAGTTGCCAGTGTCATCTTCTAATAGTGATGTAAAATTATTTTGAAATAATGTTTGCAATGTTTTTATGGCATCAGAAAATATTTGCTGCTCTGACCTTCCTTGTTCGTTGCAAACATTGTTTGTCATAAAGTTATTATTTTCATATCCAGGTTTCAATTTTTTTGTTTAGTAAGTTTATTATTGTTATATACGGGGTTTTATGACAAAGAAACACTGATGAGGTTGGAGGCTTTTTAATGATGACACTATTTGTACATTCATCAAAGACTATTTCAACACAACATAATGTAAAGATCAGATCGCTCAGGTTAAACATAACGGGACCTTCTCGCTTCATTGCTTGCCATCAACTGCCGGAATCTCCTGTAGCTTTCCGGTCCTGCGCCATACATCACACCTCCCTTTCCAGCCTTGTAGCCCTGTAATTTCAAGTTATAAATTTTTTTGTACAGTGGTTCGATAATCTAACTGTAACGTACACATTTTTCTTTCTTTGTTAACCAAGTGACATAATATTTGTATATTTTTTGCATTCTATGTTATAACATAAATGTATGTATAAGTTGTATTCTATTTCCTAAATTATTATTGCTAATCAAAGTTCCCTAATACAAAATCTTTAAATTGTGAGTTTGGCTTGCATATTCTTCGCGGTCTCTCACTTACTTTTGTCTTACTTGTGGTACTGTTACCACCCTTCCTTCTTAACAAACTTGAGGTTGAATTATTAACACTATGTGCATTACTAGGCTCTGAGGAGGACGTGCCTGTGCAATTGTTGTTTGTTTTAGCACTTACATTTAAATTACCTGCACTGCCAATGCTATTAACTTGCGATTTATCACTACCTAAACCTATATTTACAATGTCCTGAACATCTGAGTCTAAACAAATAACCCTAGGAGTATTACAACTAGGTACGTCACACTCAATATTTACATCAACATTATTTACAGTTTCTGAAATAGTCCTAGGCGTACTACAACTAGGTACGTCACAATCAATATCTACATCAACATTATTTACAGTTTCTGGTATAGGCAATATACCTACTTTTTTACTTTTACTTATAATATTTACGTTACCTGGTCTCTTCTCTAGCCCTGTCTTCCTTTGCCACTTTAGTATTTGGTTTACGTGTCGCTTCCACAACTTGTTCTCTGTTGTCTTACATAGATATACCGATCTGTTTTACTATGATTGCTTCTTTCCACTTTTTGATATTAACGGTGGTATAATCTCTTGCCATTATTAAGTCTCCTACTTCGAAATTTCTACTTCTCACCCCTCCGTAATTTCGCTTTTGTCGACACTGAGCTTCCTCTAGATTTTTGTGAGCTATTGCTTTTAGCGGAGTTGAGGGGTTAACGATGTTCTCTGACTTTTCTTTGATTATTATTGGCCGTTACTCGAGTCCGAGTATAAAAATGTTACAATCGATAGATTGTGTACAATAAAAAACAAGTAAAAGGTGTAGTCTATTGTAATTCCCATTCATCTACGGTGTACTCGACTATGGCTATAGAGGCCAATTCGGGAGAGCACATGTCGACCGCAGTCAGGACAAACATAGACCTGGTTAGGTCTTGGATTCGGCCTTCTTGCAGCAACATTTCCTTGATAGCTGGCCACAACCCCTCGCCATTCGGTTCTGTCCACTGCAAGTTGTTCCCATTGCTCGTCTGCAATACCGCAGGATTTTAGATTTTCATGGAGAGCGTCTTTGAACCTCTTTCGTTGACCGCCACGCCTTCTTCTACCGCTTAGCAATTCACCATAAAGTGTACATTTAGGAAGGCGGTTATCATGCATACGATGAACGTGACCTGCCCATCTTAGGCGTGCTCTTGAAATAAGCACCTCAATTGGAAGGCTGTTTGCTCTCCTGAGTACTTCCACGTTTGATATGTGATGGAACCAACGGATTTTCATCATACCTCTGAGGTGTCTTTGCTGAAAACGTTCTAATTCTTTCACATGACGACGGTAAGTGACCCAGCTTTCACATCCATATAGCAGTGTTGGAATGACAACTGCTCTGTAGACAGCCATTTTCGTTGACAAAGCAAGGTCGTGGTTGTCAAATACTCTCTCTCTAAGTCCCCAGAGTGCTCTAGATGCAGCGTTAATTCTATTGCGAATCTCGCTGTCCATGTTTGCTTTGTCATTAACAACGTTGCCTAAGTAATTGAACTGATGCACCACTTCAAGAGAATTTCCGTTAAGTGTAATGTCTATTTGGTTCACTTGATGAGGAGTTGACATAATCTTAGTCTTTCCAATGTTGATTTTAAGTCCCAAGGAATCATAGCTCAGGGCATACACATCTAAAAGTTCTTGAAGCTCTTCCGGCGTAGAGGCTAAAAGTGCACAGTCATCCGCATACTGGAGATCACAAATGAATCGTGTGCGTGTCTTTGTGAAAGCTCTAAAGCGCCCTATGTTAAAGAGACCACCATCAAAACGGTATCTGAGGCCTATTCCTCTGACTGTCAGTTTGTTGTGAACAATAATTGTTAGAGCAGTGGTAAACAAATTAAAAAGTAGGGGTGCCAGGACACATCCCTGCCTAACTCCAGTGAGGGTTTGGAAAGGTTCGGTTGCCTCATTATTATACATAACCTGGGCGTTGTTGTTTGTATGTAGACTGCGACATACTTCCACAAATTTTCTAGGGATACCTAAGCGGAACATAATTTTCCAGAGCACTTCCCTGTCCACCGAGTCAAACGCCTTGGTTAAATCAATGAAGGCCATGTGAATTTCTCCTTGATGTTCGAGTGCTTTTTCTTGAAGCTGTTTAAGTGTGAAGATTAAATCCGATGTGCCTCGGTTTGGTCTAAAGCCACTCTGTGTTTCAGGAAGTAACTTTTCCATAACAGGTGTTAGCCTATTTGCCATCGCTTTAGTGAGTATCTTCCCTCCAACAGCCAGGAGAGCTATACCCCTGTAATTTCCACAGTCCGCAGCGCTCCCTTTGTTTTTGAAGAGGTTGATTAAAAGTGTATCACGAAACTCCTGCGGAGCTTGACCACTTTCCCACACGACATCAAACAGTTTTTTGAGGTAGGGTATGAGCTCTGACGACACTGCTTTAAAGATCTCAGCTGGGAGTGAGTCGGCGCCGGGAGATTTGTTATATTTTAGCTGCCCAATGGCGGTTAAGATCTCTTCCGTTGTTAGTGGTTTATCTAAGTCTTCGAAGGTGTCATATTGAGGGATAAGATTTATAATATCGTGATCGGTTTGACTTTGCTGGTTAAGAATGTTAGAGTAGTGTTCTTTCCATCGGGCTCTTATTTCTTGGTCTTTTTTGAGGAGATTTCCATTTAAATCTTTAATAGGGCACATATTTTTCCGACTGGGGCCGTACACTGCTTTTACTCCTTGAAAGAAATTCCTGTAGTCGTGTGAATCGGCGTACCTTTGAATTTCTCTGGCCTTGCTTGCCCACCACTCGTTCTTTATTCTTCTGATTTCGCGTTGCGTTTCATACTTAGATTGGGTAAAAACTTCTGCTTTTGATAAGTCGTTGGGGTGGTTGATAGCGTTTTGGAAGGCAATATGTTTGCGGTCAAGAAGTTCTTGTATAAAAGCTTCATTATCATTGAACCAGTCCTCCTGTTTTTTACTTGCTGCAGTGCCAAGAATTTCCTCACTCGCACTTTTTAAACTGTCTTTAATTTGTGTCCAGGTAGCAGCGACATCTACAGAATTGGTTTCTTCTAGTGCACTCAAATTCTCTTGAACTTTTTGCTTTAGCTGTTCGACGGTTTGTTGGTCACGCAATTTACTAATACAGAGACGGAGTCTACGTTTTACTTGAGTTCTTCGGTGTTTGGGTCTCATAACAATTTTCATTTTAGAGACAACAGGACGATGATCGGTCCAACATTCGCTATCAATGCGCGCCTTTGTAATTTGGACGTCCTTGAGATGCTTCCTACGTACGATAACATAGTCCAGTAGATGCCAGTGACCTGATCTGGGGTGACGCCAGGTGCCTTTAAATTTATCCTTTTGTCGGAAAATGGTGTTTGTTATAACTAGATCATGTTCGGCGCATTTAGTTAGGAGTAGTTGACCGTTAGCGTTCATGTTGCCCAAACCGTTCTTGCCTATGATGCCTGGCCAGGTGTCTGCATCTCTCCCTACTCTAGCGTTAAAATCGCCAAGAATAACGAGTCGTTCCGTTTTAGGTATTCTACAGAGGGTTTCTTCCAGCTGTTCCTTGGTTTCGTGACTTGCATCCAGAGTGGGAGCGTAGGCGCTTATTAGATTTACCGCGTTGCCATCTGATAGCTCATAGCGTAGCAGCATTAGACGCTCGGATAGGCCTTGTGGTAATTGTGTTAAGTTGGATACAAGTTGATTCCGAACGGCAAATCCTACTCCATGTTGTCTTCTTGAATTGGTGGGAAGACCTTTCCAATAGAAGGTGTAGTGCTTTTCTGTGAGAGAGCCTTCCTCCAAAAATCGAGTTTCGCTGAGAGCTGCAACGTCAACATTGAGTCGGTGAAGTTCTCTATCTATTAGAGCAGTTCTTCTTTCAGGCCGATCGGTGCGAGTGCTGTCGTTCAAAGTACGAACATTCCAAGCGCCGTAGATGAAAGAATTAGTTTTCTTGGATTTAACTTGTCGGTGTTTTTTCGACATTCGATGAGGTGTCCCTGTGGGCACCTTCCCCCGGAGATCCGATCGGGAGGGTATTTTACCTCCGGATGATTTTGTCCCACTTGAACTCTCCATCATTTTTTTAAAAGCCTTAATCGACTGAAAACGAAGCTGCATTTGAAGTTTTAGCTGGAGCAGGTATGCAACTGACCAGCTCGGTTGCGGAAGGCGAGTGGTGTGGTCCCATGGCACAGAAGGAGACTGCGACGATGGGGTAACCAAACGATTCCAAAAGCAACCTTTGTGTGCGGTGGGTTATTTTTACCGCACTCTTCGTGAGAAGGTGGATGTGCTCACGGCAAAAGGTAAGGGTTATTCCGCCCTTACTCGGTCGTTAGAGCCTCGTTAGTGAAAACAGGGTGCACCAAGTTTAAATTGAACTCATCGCGAAGGTGAGGTTAACAATTGAGTAGGAGAGGCTATAACTTACGCTTCACTACCCCATTACACATTCACACATTCTTTGATTAACGTAAGTCTAGTTCTCAAACTGCGGTTAAACATTAATAAAGCAGGCGTCTGCTTGGTTGATGCTTGTTCCGTTGTCCTGTATGACAGTAAAAACCTTGCTACTAATGTATTTAATGACTCACCCTTATTTTTATTGTCTATGAGCATCGTTTTCATCTTGTTCTTGAATAATTTTACTGCTATTTCTGCTTGCCCATTACTTTCGCTGTTTGCTACTGGAATGGTTACATGCTTGATACCATTCTTTTCCAAGAACCTTTCGAATTCCTGAGAGCAAAGAGACCTTCCATTATCGAAACATACGATTCTCGATAATCCATACCTAGCGAACGTCTCACACAGCTTCTCTATGGTGTTTTCTGTCATTATCGATTTCATCGGAAACACTTCAATCCATTTACTAAACGCGTCAACTATTATAAGAATTGCCCTGAATAGGTCCTAAAAAGTCTATATGAATTCTGCTCCACAGCATGGTTTCAGCAAGCCAGGGAGTCAGTTCTGCCTTGCGAGGAGAAGGTTTATTTGCTAAGCAAGGAATGCAAGATCTTACCATGGTTTCGTTATCCTGGTCTATGTTTGGCCAGTAGAAAAGTGAACGAGCTACCGATTTCATTTTTACTATGCCGCTATGGGCGCTATGGAGCTCTTCTAACATTTCCCTTCTGAGCTTTTTTGGCATGACTATACGCAGGTCCCACATAAGTATTCCTTCGTCCATTGACAATTCTTTTTTTCGGTTAGCATATGGTACTATTTCTTTTCTTACTCTATTTGGCCACCTATCTTCTTTTACGTATTTGATTACTCCTTGCAAGTCTGCGTCATTTTTGGTGTGCTTCCTAACGCTTTCGTTATTTATCGGCCAATCACCTACGGTTGTCGTGAAGTGTATGAAACTTACTTTACCCTCCTCATCTTCTTTGGTTGCTTTTAAAGGTGCTCTGCTAAGGTAATCTGCTACAATGTTGTCCTTTTCTCTGATGTATTCGATGTTGTACTTGAACCCCGATAAGACCGCTGCCCATCGTTGCAGTCTATTTTCACACATTTTCAGAATGCGGGTTTTTGATCACATCTTAGGGTGAATTTCCTAGCGCACAGATACTGGTATAGCATGGAAACCCCGAAATATATCGCCAGTGCCTCCCGGTGGATCACAGAATAGTTCTTCCGCAGGCAAGAGCGTTCTTGATACAAAACTTACTGGTCCCTCTGTTCCATCTGGCATCTTATGCGTTAGTACCGCTGAAATTCCTCTATTTGACGCATCTGTGGTTAGAAAAATAGGTAAGTTTGGATTGAAATGTGTCAGAACTAGGTCGGAAGCAATAATTTCTTTGATTTTCTTGAAAGAATTTTCACAATTATCGTTCCAACCAAAACTTTTATCCTCTTTAAGTAAATTATAAATCGGTTTCATAATATGAGCAAATTGGGGAATAAATTTACTATAAAAATTTACTAACCCGATCAACGACCGTGTTTCTTTAACATTTGTTGGCTTTGGTGCCTCTAATATTGCTTTAACCTTTGAAGCCGACTTGGGTAAGCCTTCTCTACTAATTTTGTGCCCTAAATATTCTAATGATTCTTGGAAAAATTTACATTTGTCTTTTCTTACGGTTAAGCCTGCATCTTTCAGTTTTATCAGTACATTCTCCAACGTTATTAAATGTTCCCGATTATTAGAACCTGTTATTAAAATATCATCTAAATAAATAATAACATTATTCATACCTTGGAAAAGCTGCTCCAGGTATTTTTGAAATTTCCCACTTGCTGGGGATATTCCAAACGGCATTCTATTCATAGTCATGAATCCTCTATGGGTGCTCCACACCAACAATTTCTTTGCCTCGTCATCCAGCAGAAATTGATTGTATGCCTAGCAAAGGTCCAACTTCGTAAAATGTTGACCATTATGCAGCTTGGAAACCATTTCTTCCACTCTTGGTAATGAATAAAATTCCTCCTTTAGCTGAGAATTTACTGTCGACTTATAATCACCGCATAGCCTGAGTTTTCCATCGCATTTAACTATTGGAACCAGCGGTGTTGCCCAATCCGACGTTTCGATTGGAGTAAGAATACCATCCCGCACCATCTGATCGATTTGCTCATCCATCTGTTGTCGATATGCCAAGGGGACAGGCTTAGGTTTGAGAAAAATAGGTTTAGTGTTTTCTTTCAATTGCAACGAAATTTTGGCATGCTTAAAAATTCCCAGCTTTTCAGCGAAAACTGCGGAATATTCATTTATTAATTTTTTTACTTCCCCTCAACCTGAGATTTATTAATATAGTTTACCATTTTCAAACGTAAATTAAAAGTATTAACCCAATCTTTTCCTAATATTGCCAAAGCACCACCAGATACTACATATATTTTTAAATACTTTACAATTTCTACATACTTAACTTTTACTATAAAATAATCTACTGGAGTGAACATTTTTCCATTGTAACTCTTTAAAATTACATTATCTTTTTCTAACTTATGCTTACTAAAATGCTTTTTGTACATATCATGGTTTATACAATTTACTGAGCTACCACTATCAAAATAGAATCGGAAACTTTTACAATGATTGTCTTCGTTTTGAATAAAAATGTCTATTAGAAATTGTTTCTCTTCATTCAAGGTGTTACCTTGTGATGTAATGTTATTCATTTCACCAACACTACAAACATGGGTGTTTAAGTCACCTTTTCATATCGAAAATACTGGAACGGGGTTTGATATTGCACCACCGTAATCGTTAGATAGCTCATCATTATTACAATAAAAGTCTTGTACATACCGTTCATTGTCCACCATTATACCCCTATCAATAAAGTTGACATTTTTCTTTCTGCATACTTTCCCCAAGTGTCCCTTTTGTCCGCACTGTCTGCATGAATAGTCCTTATATTTACATTCCATGCCCTTATGAAATTTTCCACATACTCTGCAGGATTTACTACTACCATTTCTGCTGACGAATCCTGGGTTGTTTACACTTGTTGCCAACGACTTCCCGCCGCCATCTTGTCGGTATCGTATGTTACTTATCTGATGGGAATTATTTCTGCAACGATGCGGAAACGTCGATTCGGCGCCCTTATTTGAACCGTGCCTTTTGCGGCTTTGCATGAAATTAATGTCTTCCATGTTTCCTTTGGCAAAGTTTTCCCGCTGAATGGCCAAATTCCTCAAATTTTCTAGCGTTTGTGTATCCTTTTCTTCAGAAAGTCTATCTAACACAGAGCCCTTTTTTAGTCCTGTAACGAACTTGTCCGTAAGTATATTGGTCAAATTATTTTCGAAATTGCAACTAACTGCAAGACTACATATTTTTGCATACCATTCTGCGACGGATTCATTTTCTCCTTGTTTTGCTTCGTAAAATTGCCGCCTTTCTCTCCACACATTTATTTGAGGACAATAATGCTTCCTCAATAAGTCACTCAACTCTGAATATGTCTTGTCCTTGGGCAGTTGCGGAAAACATAACTTTCTCAATAAAACATACGCCTCAACGCCTATCACACTCAATAAATTTGCCACTTTTACTTTGTCCTCCGTAATATTGTTTGCTGCAAAATATTGCTCGATGCGTTCGGAATATATTGTCCAGTCATCTGTTTCAGCATTGAATTCTGCAAACTTTGGGAATGACGCCATCTTCTTACCATGTGCCGTTCATAGCGCTTCACTTGTGTTTTTATATCTTGTTTAATCCTCGTCGCCAGTTGTTATATATGGGGTTTTATGACAAAGAAACACTGATGAGGTTGGAGGCTTTTTAATGATGACACTATTTGTACATTCATCAAAGACTATTTCAACACAACATAATGTAAAGATCAGATCGCTCAGGTTAAACGTAACGGGACCTTCTCGCTTCCGCTTGCCATCGACTGCCGGAATCTTCTGTAGCTTTCCGGTCCTGCGCCATACATCACAATTATTATTTGGATCTGCACTTAATGTGTCATTTTGATTTTCATCAAGATACTTGTTTCTCACAACAACTAGTAGAGTTGCAATTTGTACATTTAACTCTTTTATTAACTGCTGGATTTTTTCAAAAACCACAGAACACATTTGCACTGACATTTTCATTGACCACCATTTTGAATACCATATGCATGAGATTTTGAACATTGACCTTGACCTTTTGGACTTTGAAATTCCAAAAAATAGATGCTTATGGGGAGCTCCCACCTGTCACACCTCTACGCTATTGCTGTGTGGTCACAGCTTGTTCTTTCCATAATTTTTTACATTTGCTATCCATTTAACCATAAGCCACCACTGAAATTGATATTTTGTTTTTAGAAATTAAATGCTACTGAAGCACCCATAATTTGTTTATCCTGTCTGGATTCAGTACAGCATCTTAGCAGTTTCTTAATGACTACTTTGAAGGTAGAGGACAAAATAATTAAATACATTGAAACAGAGGGTACGAACAAAAAAAAGAAAGTGAAATTAGACAATGTTCAGAAATATTTTTCAAATAATGAAAAGAACGGTGGAGATTATTCTACAACTGCCAGGAATATTATAGAGATCGAAATAGAAAATACAAGTTCAATGGAATCAGAAGACATTTCATGTGAAATGAAAACGGAAATTGAGGAAAATATCACTGTGAAGGAGGAAAGTGACTGCGAGGGCTTTAATGAAGGAAGTGATCTTGAAATGTCTATCAAAAACGAAGAAATTGAAATTAAATCAGACCTAAATGATAATGAGAGGTAAGAGAAAAATCGCCTTAAATATTTTTTAAGCAACTAAGTAAAACTAAGTAAAGGTTACCTTAATAATACACAGAATGGATTTGAAATATAAGTGAGAATTTTAACTTATGGTGGTTACTCATACTACTATTATAGCAAGATAATAATAATGTCTTTATTAACCATAATTACATAATCTTCATGCATAATACATGACAACATAATAAATGAAATATCTGAAAATTATAATTACAGCTAACTGGCGAAGTTTACTCAAGATAAAGTAAATTATATATTTAATAATAATATTACCTACTATGTATATTTGTAACGATATAAAAATATATTTTAAAATTAATTTTCAATGTGTAACCCCCTTCCGCACAAGCCCTGGCTTCTGGAATTGGGGGTTGTCTAATTTCTGTGGTGTTATTTATTTATAAATATAACGTTTAAACGAAAAATTATTTCTTAACAATGAAATATAGGGATAAAAACAGCACCTGCGAAAATTAGAATTTATAAATTACAATAGAAAACGTGTGGCTTGCTTGTGTGGTATTTAATTTTGATTGTAATTCCTATCCAACATGTATTTTTGCATTTCCCTCTTGAAACTATTATATTTAAGAATCTTCAGTCTTTGCGGAATAGGGTTATAAAGTTTAGTGATAGTATAGAGAACGATCTTTCATATAAAGCAGACATGTGCAGTGGTGGCATTAATAAGTTTCTATTTCTAGTTAGTATTGTATGTACAGTACCTCGGAGTACAACTTTATTAAACAAATACAGGGGGGTTTTGTGCTCCAGTAATTTGTGATAGAAGCAACAAGTATTAAATACTCTTCTTTGATGCATTGTCATCCATTTCAGTTCCAGCACCTTATTAGCTACGGATTCATATCTTTTTATCCCGAAAATAGACCTAATACATGAATTTTGCACGTGCTGAATACGTTTTTCATCATTTTTTGTTAAACGAGGATGGTAAACTATATCTGCAAAATTAAAATGACTAAGAACTAGTGAGTTACACAACATTGCTTTTGTTTTTTTGTCTAATAAAGTGGAACATGCATATAACAATTTTAAGTTAAGAGTATGATTTTCTAATAGAATTAGTCGTATGCTGTGTAAATCTTAAGTCAGAATCAATATATAGACCTAAATTACAGGTGTCTTTCACACTTTCTAATTTTTTTGAATCTAGTACATTTAAATTTCGTTCACATGCTTCTCGTTGCAGCTTACTTTCGAAAAACATTATTTTCGATTTATCTGCAGACAGTGATTAGCAGAAACCTTATTTAACATATCTAGATCTTCATTTATTTTATTATTTGCATTGTCAGCATCATCAAAGCTGAAAGAGAAATAAATTTGGGCATCATCTGCATAATAGTGAGATTGACAGTTATGTAAGAACGAAGAGATTTTAGATGTGTATATAGTAAATAATAGAGGACCCAGTATAGATCCCTGTGGGACGCCGCTGCTAATATATTGTGGTTCAGATATAGTATTTTCTATTTTTACATAATGTTTTCTTTGACTCCAATAACTTTTAATCATGGCGACATTAAAATGTAGTATAGCTAAAAGTAACTGATGACTTCCCATATCAAATTTCGAGTAATCTAATAATATTAATGTTGTTAACTTGTTACAATCACATGCAGAGAGATCATCGGTTACTTTTAATAATGCTGTTGCACAGCCATGATGTGGACAAAATCCAGATTGATTATCTGGTACAATTTTATGCTTGTCAATATGCTCCCTTATTTCTTCAAAAGTTTCGACAATGCTGGCAATATGCTTATAGGGCGTAATTCTTTAAAAATCACTTGGCTCCTTGTTTTTAGGTAATAGTTTAACATGTGCAATTTTCCATTGAGAGGGGCAAATATTTTCTTCAATACAAGAGTTAATTAAATGAGTAAGATAAGGAATGATAAAAGGGCAGCAAAGTGTCAACATATGTACGTTAATATTATCCGATTCCATTGCGTTAGATTTTATACTAAGTAGATGTTTATTAACCGTTTCACTATCCACAATATGGAAATAAAATTCCCCTACATTTGGTTTTATATTATTTGTGTAATGATTTAATGCTTCTCTATTAGGTGGATTTATGGTATGACCAATATTGACAAAAAATTGATTTAAGGCATTTAAATCCTACAAATGCTCTGGAATTTCATGATTATTTTTTCGCCGATATATATACTTAGGTCATTAAAAGTTTTCCAAGTAGTTTTAGTATTATTATTATTACCAATTTTATTCCAAAAATGTATATTTTCTTCTCATTTTTATCTCCCTGTTAACAAAATTTTTAATTTCTTTATAATCATCCCAATCAGTGCTACTCTTTGTTTTTCTATTTTATTAGAGCTTTATCTCTTAATGCCAAAAAATATTTTAAATTCTCCATTAACCAAGGGGCATATTTTTTTGTGATTTTCGATGTAATCACCGGAGCATGTTTATCAAATAGAGATATCAATAAATTAAATATTTCTACTTTCTTATCTACACTTTCCAAATATAATATTTGATTAAAATCAGTTTCTTATTGGCTCTGCTACTACCTGCTCTAAGCAGAACGATTCAAGTAATGTGGACATTTTGGTATAGTTATTACTAGCCGTATTTAAAAAATCAATATTAAAGTCACCACCGCACAATAGATAATCATATTTTGGAACAAGTATGCTTATATATCCTCAAACGGGTCAATAAACTCTACTACTGAAATTTGTCGACTTCTATATACTACTCCTACACATATAGATGTGTTACTTAATGACAAAGATATCCACAACTGTTCGGTATTGTTTAATGATAAGTAATCAATTTTATTGCATTTATATTTCATTTTGATATAAATAATCACACCTCCTCCTCTCTTACCTTGCTGTCTGTCATAACGATAAACTTTATACCCATCCAGCGAAATAAAATTATCTGGAATATCATTATGCAACCAAGATTCAGTGATAAGAATTACTTCGTAATTATATTGTTCTACTAGTATCCTGAACTCATAAAATTTAGCTATTAATGATCTGATATTTAAAATTCATCATACATGTAGACTAGAATAATGTTTAATATTAAGGAATATTTAAATTTGACATACATGTACATATATAATAATTTGAATTATTTTTCAGTGTTGACAACATAATGCCAACATCTTCAAAGTCGAAAGGATGTAATAAAAGTTCTAAAGTACAGAAAACAGAATTTATATGTAGTACTTGCTCATATAAAACATTTAATAAATCACATCTCATAAGACATTTTTTAATTCACCAGGATCCTTCAAAGATAAAAATGTACAAGTGCGAAAAGTGTTCTTTTGAAACTAAACATGAAAGATATATGACGAAGCACATGTGGTGTCATCATACAGACCCATCAGAGATAATAATATATAAATGTGAACATTGTACGTTTAAATCTAAACGAAAGGAAGCATACAATAAACACTTAATTTATCATGTAAATCCATCAGCAGTAAAAGTATATCAGTGTGAGGTATGCGAATATAAAACGCTATACAAAAACACATATGCATATCACATTTTAACTCATAAAGATATATCAGAGGTGGAGAAAATATTTAAGTGTGACAAGTGCACATATGAATCAAAACATAGACAGCATATTTACAGACATATGTTTATCCATAAAGACCCATCAGAAGTTAAAAGGTTCCAGTGCAATATATGTGATTATAAGGCAACAAGTAAAAAAGGTCTTGGAAACCATATGGTAACTCATAAAGACCATTCAGAAGTAAAAATGTTCAAATGTAGTGTATGCGCCTATCAGAGTAAATACAAATATAGCATGAAATCACATGCGGTAACCCATAAAGATGCTTCTGAACTGACAATGTACGAATGTACTTTTTGCACCTATGAAACGAAATATAAGAGTAGTTTTAAATCTCATATGAAGAAAACTCATAAAAAATAGAGATATTTTGTTTAATTTTATAAGTTGATATCTATGACTCTTAACTTCAATCAGTTACTTTAAAATGATAATATATATCAATAAATATATAGGCTTAACTGTTTATAAATATGTTTATAGGTTAAAAATAAATTTATTGAAATATTTCTGTTGGTCATTTTACTTGTACTAGTTACATATAGACCTCATTTTTTTCCAAACTGCGCCACATAGGGGGGGATATGTTTGTCTAAATACATAATACAGGCAAGTACAAGCCAAGTAGCCTGACATAGTCCTCCTCAACCACCAACTCAAGACAATGTATGTTGTGGTATCCTCCGCTCCTGTAGAGAACAAAGGAAAAATGGACAAAATATCAAGATTTGCTCTTTGAAGTCCGTATACTCGATCCAGAATATACTAGTTAGTTGGTAGTACTAGAAGCTCTCCATAGAGCGAGACACATACTACTTTCAGAATTGAATAAAGTTCATAGGTGCATGCCAAAATTTACAGTATACTTAGCACAAAGAATGCGTCATCGGATCACATCCACTCAGGGTACCATTCTCAGGCTAAGTAGTCACTAACCCCACAGTGGGTAGTTGTTGCCATACTACTAGTTCCCCTCTGTGTGAGTTGGAGTTGCAGCCACAAAAAGGTCGACTGCTTAAAAATCAAATTAAATCAAAAATTTAAATACGCTTATAATACATTGCCACAATACTTATAATTAATATTATTTTATGGTGCAATAATGAATAATGCTTACAAAAATGGATGTACAGATTTGACAAAAGTAGTTTTTACGAGACAGCAAGACAGATGATTATGCAGCGTAATATACAGATATGGGCAAAGTACTCGTTTCAACTATTTCAAGTATCAAGTACCTCTAGGTAGTACTTGCAATTTTGGGGGTAATTACTACTTCTACTATTACAATTAGTCTCTTAGTTCTAACAAGTACATATAAATACTTTGAGTATTTTCTTGTTGTATCAAGTGTCAAGTACTGTTTAAAAGTAAAACACTTACAAGTGCATTTAACTACTTCTAGTACTTGAAATTTTTTATTTTTATCTAAACCAATCTAATCAATGTAAATATTTTTGTACATTGACATATTTTATTATATTTAAGGTATAAAATGATGATACAGTTTTTTAAATTTGTTTTATTTATTTACTAAATGAGAAAATTTTACCCCTAAAAAAACATAACATTCCATTTCGTTGATGTATTCTAAAATAACTAAAAGTAAAAATATTTAAATAATTTTTCAGATTTGACAAAATTTGAATATTGATGTAGAAACAAACCAAATATATTCTATTTTTGGTAACGATATCAAATAAAGCAAAAGTATTTATTCCTGTAAAGTGGGTGATTGATTAGCTTTTAATAATAATAATAAATTGTCTTTATCTGTGGCGGAGTTCAGCAAAGCTGCTCTTCCACCCAGCCACGCAAGAATAACAAATTACAAAATTGTATTGTTTGTAAAAATAGAAAATAAATATTAGACTAATCTAGTACTAACTAATTTAAAAATGTGTAATAAATTAATAGAAAGTACTAGTATGAGTAAATGAACTTCATTGCGTTGAAAGGTGAAAAGAAAAAAGGAAAAGCTTAAGATAAGTTGTTATGTCAAAGTCAGCTGACCACCTAATAGTTGAGCCATATATTTCTTTTTAAAACAACTTAAACTATTAGATTTTATTAATTTTGGTATTGAATTATAATTTTGTGTTACAAGATCAGAGAAGGACTTTCTAAATAAAGTAGATGAGTGTCTTGGTATATCGAATATAGGTAGGTACCAATCTTAAGTCATGCATATGTTGCTTTTGTCGTGTAACAAGGTTTACCTGTTGTAATAATTTTATGGGTAAAAGTGGATAAAAGTGTAGTTTACGTCTAGTTTTCATATTAAGCCATTTTGTTTCGTTGATTTTAGGTAACACGTGCTCTCTTCAACCAAGGCCATATATGAATCTAATGCATGTGTTTTGCATATGTTGTATTTATTCTATTAATAAGAGACAATGACCTTAGATTACGTCACAATAATTAAAAAGAGATAAAATCAATGATTCGCAGAGCATAAGCTTAATTTTTTTGTTAGAAAATGGCAATTTGAATGTAGATGTCTTAATATTGAGTAGGATTTTTTAATATTTTTATTTGTATGTTTATATTTATATGTATGAATTTTAACATGGGTCATGACATCATCATGAAACCTATCACACAAAAAACTATTACAGAGGATTTACTTGAATTTATTTTAAGAGCGCGATTTTGTGAAATTTCTGTTAATTTGGGAATATTTGTATTAATTTGCTCAACCTGTCTCACTATATCTTTGATATTAATATTCTGTAACAATTGTGCATCATCAGCATACTGGTGCATGTTACAACTGACAAGTTCTTTTTGAAAGTCAGATGCATATATAATAAACAGCAGAGACGGATTTAACTATTTGCCGCCCCTAGACTGTAAATATTATATTTACGCCGCTCCCTCTCATGGAAAGTCTGTTAAGATACATACCTGTGTGATCAGCTGATACCAAAGTAAACATCCCAGGGGCAGCACTATGGCCATATTTGGGGGCAAAAGAAATGCAGTGATAATAAAAATAATTGCGTTTTCTTTCAATGGAATTTATGTTTCAATCAAGAATCATAGAATACAAAAGATTCCTATATTTAAAACTGTGATCTGAAATTTGCAAGTACTTTGAGCACTGCAATTTTGTTTAATAAGTACTAAGTGTTAAATACTATTCTAAAATATCAATTGAAGTACAATTCACACTACTTTTACTTGAAGTAGTGCCCATCTCTGGTAGTATATCCAACTTTCTCTTCCTAATTTTTGTTGTTTTCTTTGTTGCACTCATTTACTTCAGGATATATAAAACTACTTTTGTCGAATCTGTATAGACAGATTATCTTTATTAGTTCATAAAAATACCCTTAAGGTGTAGAACATATCAGGCCATTACAAAAAATGATAAGTAAAATATAGATACATTTATAAAACAAGCTGCATGTTTAGATATGTAACAAGAGCACACCAAATTAGAAATTTGGCCAAAATGTTAACCCGTAAGATCACAAGAAAGAAATGTTAAAATATAATGGCATAGAAAATATAACATTAATAGAAATTTACTTAATCGGGGCAAAAATGAGGGTCACTATAAAATTATCTCATGTTGTAGTAGGCCCTCTTTACTAAAATATTGTTTTTATCCTCTTTACTGGATGATTTCAAACTGAAATTGGTAAATTTTTATTATAAACTATTTTAGATTTTTTTTTGAAGGTAGGTAAAATTAATTCATTTTATCACCAAACAGATCAGACCTATTTCTGGAGTGGCTATGTTACCTGTCGCAATGAGGAAGTTGCATTTTTTTAATCACAGATAGATTCATCATTCATTAAAGCAATGTTTTCATCTATCTGTTGAAATAAATAATATTGAATTATTTATAATCTGTATTAAACAAATATGAGATGTTTTTCAGTATCTCTTTTTGAGATTTTAACCAAAATAATATTTTTTTAAATAATGTTAATATTGTCTATACTGTTATTACGTAGAAATTTATTTTTGCAGAATTTACTAGACTAGACTGATTAACTTGTCCATGAAAAAAAAGATATTTTTCAAACAATTGCATAAAAAAGTTGAAACCTTTTCACAACCCTTATTTTTTTAATAATAAATCTGCCCTTAAGAGGTTTTCAAACTATATCGGGGCACAATATACAGAGTATACCAAAATTTCTGTAGCTTACTTTCTTGGTTTACAATTCTGCGTTGCCCAAAAATAATCATACAATTTTTGTCGGTCGGGTGTCGTTGTTTTAAATAGAACACCGTAATCTTTTTTAACCATTTCAAATTACCACCTAATCTTCATGATTTTATAAGGGTGATAGGTACTAGAATTAGGACTAGGACTAGGATGTAGCTTGGCTCTGAATTAACTTTATAAGCGGCTTCGACCTCGAAGGCATGGATCAAAGCTTCGTTACCAATCTTATCTTGAGGCAATCTAAGGACTCGCCTGACCTCCTCGTCTCTTATACCTTCAATGAAGGTACCAACTGTCAACTGCTCCTGAAATTCCTTGGGTTCATCTGGGTATCTCTCACTCAACAGCGGCCTCAAAACCTTGTAAACTTTCCCCAGCCTTTTGTGTACGTGATTTGAGTTGAGTCCGGTATACTTGAGTGAGGAGGTGTTGGTCGCCATATCTTAGATCTAATGCAGCCTTCAAAACTTTAAAATGGTGTTGCTGCGCTACTTGGATTGTCTGAAGCAATTCTGATGCTTGGCCCCTTAATGCTAAAACTAGTACCATAGCCTTTTCTTCTTTATTCCAGTTGTTGGCACATGCAGCAGCCTCAAATTGTCGCTTGACAATTGACCAAGAAGTTTATCTATTGCAATTAAAATAAATCCGAAATGCACCCCTGTAAAACAAGAACGCATCATTTTAACAGGATGAAACTCGGTGGGTCGATAAAAGACAAAATTAACAATTTTTAAATCAGTGGCATCGACAAGACAAAATTAATAACGATTGACTTGTGCTGTGCACATATTGCGGTAATAGTATCAAAATATGTTTTTTATAATATATAAATCGTATAAGCTCTACACTGTTTTTTTATTGACAAAATACAGTACAAGATTGATAACGGGAACAGAATAAAACCAAGGGTTGTTCAATTTAACGCAAGCATTCACACGAGGGTGCAAAAAGATCAAATTTATAGTTTTACAAAAAAAAGACAAATGTAAATTATAACCTTAATTTTTATTTTTTTCAAAAAAATAGAACCCAAACTATTATTATGTACCACAATTAGGTACTTAGGACTTAAAAAAATACCAAAAATGGGAACATAACCAAATACATAGTACTACTATCACTAATATTATGTATGAATTTAACAAAAAAATATGTAAAATAGGAAGTTATTTTGGACTGTTTTAGTTTTGGGTATGCGTTTGATGTGACGGCTTTTTCATAAACGTTTTTTATGCTTAAGATGTCAGAGATATCAACTGCATTTTGTTGTGCCCACTACAGTGGCTCCTTTTCACTTATTATTTCAATATCTCAGCGAAGACTTTCGAAATTTTAGTACTAATAATTTCCTCTACGATTTGGTAATGGTTATTAGTGTTTAATTGTGTTGAATATTGAAACAACAAAACCTGTTAACCATTTCTTTCCAGATAATGATTCAAAATCACTCTGATAAATTTCTTTAATGTGACAATTATAGTTATCGAAAGCCGCTATAGTATAGTCTCTTCTACTGGGAATTTCCTTATAATACTCAGGATCACTTACTAAACCATTTGGCAGATTTTCAATTGAAAGTATTGTTGTCCATTTGCGATCCTCTTCTGAAAAACTAACACTAACAAAGTTGGTAAATAGTAGTAATAATAAAACGCTTTCAATTTATTTAAAATTCGGTTCCAGAATCGTCTATTTCTATTTATTCGTTGTATATGTAAATTACCGTGGCTGTAAACTACAAAATCACACCAAGGTCTATTAGTTATCTCAAGGAGAACTTGTACTTGATAGAAATAATTATGTGTCATCTTTAATTGGTTCGCAGAATCGAGGTAGTCCGGTTTTGTTTTATAAGGGCATTTTACTTCTTATATTCCATCCTCGTCTATAAGTCCATCTGGAGAAGCAGCCAGAAAAGTTAAGCTCTTATGCAAAATTAAACCGGACATTTGAAAGTTGCATTTCGATTTTTCAATATAGGCATCTATGGTAGCACCTTCATGATCAATTCCATGCTTTATTGCTGGAACTCTTGAAATATCTTTTTGCCCTATAATGTCCTTTGCGATATTTAGTTTACTATTGTGAGTTCTTGCTTTGCATATTCTGCCGAAATTGGAGGCGGTAATTCTTTTTTTTTTCTTTCAGTATTCCACTCCTCGCAATTTCTTTGGGCTACTGTTTCCAATTCGATTCTTTCTCTTTCTCCAGGTTCTATCCTGTTTAACTGTTCAATAAATGCTAAACATTTACTTTTTAAATCTTGGTTTGTCTGCTCGGGGATTTTCACTTCTACAGGTGAGGAACGGAGACACAATTTGCAGATAAATATCCCACTATAGCTCTTATCAAGCAAGCTCTCACACTTTTGATGCAACCAACCCTGGCACGCATCACACTGTACCCACTTAGCTATGTCGTCGAGCCTTCCAGCGCCGCAGTAAATACACTTTTCAATGTCGAAAACATCATCTTCGTCTTGTATTTTCTGTGTAACGTCTATCTTTGGCAAATTTACTTTCGTCGCCTTTAGAAATCTTCCCAAGAAGTGAGTAACTTTTGTTCGGTCCTTCTTCTTCCACACTTCTTGAGAATGCTTTTTATTATCTGGATCGGCTATATGTTGTTGTCTCGTTTGACAACCTTTAAGGATTTCTAGTTCCACTTCCTTGTAAGTGGCTAACACATTTGCACGACATTTTCTTATATACCTAGATAGCTGTCCAAAGTGGGCAATATGGCATATATTTCGTTAAAATGGTATTAAAAAATTCTTGTTGTAGAAAGGATTTTCTTTGCCTTGGGTAGCGACAGAAATATTCGAAATTAAAACTTTAAAATGGTTGTAAAAGGGGCTGGACTGATACAGCGTTTGGAAATGTTTGAAATCATCTCCATTAACGTTGATAATATTGTTATGTGCTGCCCTCTAACAGAGAGGAGAGTTGTAATTACTCCCTGGCCAGAAGGGTGGCGCCATCTGTGGGCCAACTGGCGAACCACCATTTAGTAGTGCCTAAGAAAATTATAGAGAATTCCAGTATATTTCTGGAAAGTTCTACAATGATATTCTGGACATTCCAAGTGGGTATATAAAGAGGTGAAGCCAGCAGATGGGGGAACAGTTCAGTTGAGTGAAGTATGCAGTTTAGTGAAGTAAACAGACAAGAGAGTTTTTAGGTTAGACAAGAGTTGACAAGTTTAAGAAGAAAAGTAAAGTGCTTAGTGTTTTAAAAGTAGTGAAATTATATTAGATTAAGTTATTATTAGTTGTGTGATTTTTAAGTATTTGCTAGTGTAATTTTAGTGATTAATAAAATCAGTGGTTAGTGAAAATTCTTGTTGCAAGTTATTTAAACCCACAGAGTGTTTACTGAAAATGTAAGCACGTAACAATTGGTGTCAGAAGTGGGATTGCAACAGAATTTCTGAAGAATTCGACGAAGTTCCATAGTGTTCTATTTGGAAACCACTGGAGATAGCGAAGTGAGTCGAACTGGAAAGTGATATAGACATTAGACGAGACTTATTTGTGCTACTGTGAAGAAATTTCTGCAACATTCTGTTTAGAAATTAGTGTAGTTTTATTTAAGTGCTTTCAACTGAGAAGTGATATAGACTTTAAATAAAATTTGACTTGTACCTGGCAAAGACTTGTTCGTGCTGTTTCGAGTTAATTGTTTGGATGGAAACAAGAAGCATGGCTGCTGAAAAACAAATGCAAGACATGTTCGCCGCATTTAGAAAAATGATGTTAGAAGAAAAAGAAGAACAAGAAAAACGACGTCAAGAAGAAAAAGAGGAGCAAGAAAAACGACGTCAAGAAGAAAAGGAAGAGCAAGAGAAACGACGCCAAGAGGAAAAAGAAGAACAAGAGAGACGTCAAGAAGAACAAGAAAGACGACGTCAGAAAGAAAAACTAGAAGAAAAAGAAGAACAAGAAAGACGCCGTCAGGAGGAAAAAGAAGAACAAGAAAGACGACGTCTGGAAGAAAAAGAAGAACAAGAGAAACGTGAAGAAGAATTAAGGAAAATTATACAGGGGCAACAAGATGTTATCCTTTCGGCAACTGAAGACCTCAAAAGTGAAATTAAAGAGGATATGGGCAACATAAAGACTGAAATATGTGATGTCAAAGGAAAAGTAAATAAGGTTGAAGAGGAAGTATCTGAAGTCAAAGGAAAAGTTACTGGCGTTGAACAAAAAGTTACTGGCGTTGAAGGGAAAGTTACCGATATAGAAGGAAAATTTCGTGCAGTTGAAGGAGAGGTAGAGCGACTTAAGCGACTGTTAAGAGAACAAGGAGGCCAGCTGGTATTATCATCGTCAGGTCCTCGATTACAACCGCCTTCCTTTGATGGTCAAACTTCTTGGTCAACCTATAAAAGACAATTTGAGGCAGCGGCATACACAAACAATTGGAGTAATGAAGACAAAGCTATGGCATTGGTGCTAGCATTAAGGGGCCAAGCCTCAGAGTTGCTCCAGAGTATCCCAGTGACGCAGCAACGGGATTTTAAAGTTTTGGAAGCTGCACTAGATCTAAGATATGGCGACCAACACCTCGCCCAAGTATACAGGACTCAGCTCAAATCACGCACACAAAAGGTTGGGGAAAGTTTACAAGACTTTGAAGCAGCTGTTGAGCGACTGACGTACCTGGCTTACCCGGATGCACCCAAAGAATTCCAGGAACAGTTAACAGTTGATACTTTCATTGATGGCATAAGAGACGAGGAGATCAGGCGAGTCCTTAGATTATCTCGAGCTAAGACTGGTAGCGAAGCCTTGATCCATGCCCTCGAAGTTGAAGCCGCTTATGAAGAGACTCTACATCCGAGAGTACGAGCCATGAAAGTAGAAGAAGGGAACCATTTAGAAAAATCAAATATGGAATCTTTGATGGCTGACATGCACAAAATGATAAGCCAGTTGATGACCAAACCAGATGCTCCAAGGAAGCAGGAAAGAGAACAGAGCGAAGGACAGCCAAGGAAGGTGATTCGGTGTTATCAGTGCAGCAAACCAGGACATATGATGCGGCAGTGTCGAGAATGGAATCTTGGAGAAGTAAACACTGCAAAGAAAGAGGAAGTCCGCTCTGATAAGATGAGATTGATTGTTATGTTAACAGACATACAGAAAATGGTCGCACAAGTACTAAACGAATTAAGTTCGCGACCGGAGCTGAAACAGGAACCGCAACCGCCGAAACAGGAGCCGAAGCAGCAGCGAAGTGCTGGAGGTCCGACAAAAGTAATCCGCTGTTATAATTGTGGCAAATTGGGGCATGTCAAGAGGTACTGTCGCCAGAGGGGCCCTAAGGAAGTGAATGCCGAGAATGTAAAGAAGCAGCAGGATATAGCAGAAGTGAAGGCAGTTAAGATAGAGGTTCCGAAGGACTGGTCAAGGAAAGTTCTAAGAGAGGAACAACTGAACGACGATGAAATTGGACCAATGTTGAAGGCGAAAGAAAAAGGAATCCGCCCTGAATGGAAGGACGTTTCCAGTAAAAGTGTTGGACTGAAGGCTTTATGGGCGCAATGGGATTCCCTTAGGGTTATAGATGGACTATTACGGAGAGCATGGGAGAGCCCTGATGGGAAAGAAGTTACCATGCGGTTGCTGATACCCAGGTGCCGAGTACCAAAAGTACTCCGGGAAGTGCACGAGGGAACATCCAGAGAGCACTTTAGCAGAAATAAGACCTTGGCTAGAGTACGGGAACGATTTTACTGGGTAAATAGCTGTCAGGATGTAGAGGCTTGGTGCCGCAGTTGCAAGGTTTGTGCGAATGTGGCTGCCAAGAGGTCACCTACAGGGAGTGGTGATCGAATGAAGGCTAGATATGACCGCAATGCCAGTTCAGCAGGATTCAAGGTGGGGGACTCGGTTTGGCTGTATAACCCACAGCGGAGTGAAGAAGGATTCTCGAAGCCTCGCTCACCTTGGGAAGGACCGTATTCTGTGATCAGTCGGATCAACGACGTTGTTTATAGGATTCAACGTAGAAAGAAGTCCAAGATGAAGATCGTGCACCTGGACAGGTTGGCAAAGTATACTGGGGTATCTGAAATGCCTGACCGGGACGTTCAGGCTTAAGGAGGGGGCAGTGTTATGTGCTGCCCTCTAACAGAGAGGAGAGTTGTAATTACTCCCTGGCCAGAAGGGTGGCGCCATCTGTGGGCCAACTGGCGAACCACCATTTAGTAGTGCCTAAGAAAATTATAGAGAATTCCAGTATATTTCTGGAAAGTTCTACAATGATATTCTGGACATTCCAAGTGGGTATATAAAGAGGTGAAGCCAGCAGATGGGGGAACAGTTCAGTTGAGTGAAGTATGCAGTTTAGTGAAGTAAACAGACAAGAGAGTTTTTAGGTTAGACAAGAGTTGACAAGTTTAAGAAGAAAAGTAAAGTGCTTAGTGTTTTAAAAGTAGTGAAATTATATTAGATTAAGTTATTATTAGTTGTGTGATTTTTAAGTATTTGCTAGTGTAATTTTAGTGATTAATAAAATCAGTGGTTAGTGAAAATTCTTGTTGCAAGTTATTTAAACCCACAGAGTGTTTACTGAAAATGTAAGCACGTAACAATATTATACAGACATTCGTTGTTGTATTCATAGGCTTCAGTCGATTTTTTTCCTATTAAGTAATCGTATGCAGATTTTACAATTTTGTCATAACAGGGAGAATTTAGTAACATAAATACGTTAAAAAACCATTCGGAAATGGTCTTTAAATTTGATAGCCGTATGCATTGTGCCAAAAGGTCTTTAATAAACATTGCTTGATCGTAATCTGTATAATTTTCTGCAACATCTTTTGATATCATGTTCATAAAATGTTCACAGCACAAATGAATCGTTATTAGTTCGGATGGAATTTCTTTTTCGCCTGAAGCAATTTGGTAAGTTAACTTTAAATATTCTAGTAACTCCATTCGATTACAACCCATACTTACGGCATGGATAATAGCGAAGCTAAAATCAGTAACGACAGCGCCGAATATTGGCCACTTACTGAGGTCTCCACAAAATATCCTATAATCGTGAATAATTTTAAAAATGGTTTTTGAGAAATGGCTGCTTGAAATCATTTCAAACACAGGGATGATTCTTTTGGTTTGTCTAACAGGTACTACTGCTGAATATAGATAAACACGTTTGGAATTTTCAAAAGGTTTTCGCACTACAGAACCAGTGACATCAAAATAAATAACAGGGAGACTGCCAAAATTTTGTCTCTCTAATAAGTATAATTGTTCTTTGCTAAAGAGTTTAACGCAAAAAGGTATTGAAATTTCTTGAATATATTCCTTGTGATCATGTTGCATTTTAATCAAATCCCATATGTCGTTTTCATCTCTGTCTAAATGGGCTATTGACTCTGACCTGATTTTTCTTAAAGTACTATCAGATTTTATATCTTGAAGATTCTCTGAAGCGACTATTATTATTATGTTATTTTAAATTTTTTACATCCTTGATGTTGGCAAATTGCAAATAACTTGATCTTATTATTTTTCAAATATTTAGTGTATTTCAATGTTATGTTACAAGTATTATTTAGAAATTTACTAATTCTGTTTCTTAAAAAGAAAGATGAGCAGAAGGTATTCAATTTATCTTTTATAATAATAATTTCATTATATTTCTTTTCTATCTCAAATGTTCCTTCCAGGTATGTACATTTTTTAAAAGTAGACAGCGGTAATTCTTTCACATTCTTTGTTCCTAAAGGAAGCACTACCGATTTCGCAGCGTGAGACAGATTTAAAATTACACTTGGTATATCCATTTTTTCTGGAGTGGGTAGTGTCAATTCTTGGTCTAAATTTTGTAAACTATTAATCTGTAACATTTCTTGGTTATTTTCAAATAAGTCGTAAGAACTACACTCCATATGCGTTTGTCTTTCTATAGGTGAAATTTCTAAACCAGGCAAGTTCTCTTCCAACCTTTTCGGAGTGGAATGAACTACATTTTTTTAACTAATTGCCATTTCGTCACTTATTCTGGGAGGTGTCGCATAATGAGCAAACTCTTTCTTACCATTTTCCTCTACGAATGCCATTAACTCTACACCCCCGACATTATTTGATTTGCAAAACTTTTCATTAGACGTTGTGGCTAACTCATCATTGTATCTTGGACAAGAATAACGTCCTCTTTATCATCAACTGATTTGTTTACTTTAAAATATAACTTACACAAGTGATATATTTTAATTCTATTTTTAAAACTGTGGGGACTAATGTCTTCCACTACTCTTATGTTAGACATATTATTTGGTTTACGTTGACTCATACATTCGTATATTTTTATTTCATGATTTAAATTATTTATTACTATGTAAATATCTGTAAATATTGTATATAATCGTCTCGGTATTTAAGTACCTTCCTTACCTGTCGTAAATTCCCATAACAATTTCTATTCTTTATTGCATTACCTACCATAAAACCTTATTTCTTAGTCGGAACTTTCCCGTGTCCTTTGTAATTATGCATCCAGACTAATACCTAACCTACTTAACAATCATCCTTTTGGGATTATCTCTAATTACGTAGTATACCTGACCCGGTTTTTCCAATTTATTGTACTAGGTACCTATTTGCCAAAACATTGGTCAGTATACATTTTACCAAGATAAAGACAGTTCAACTCTGAAACTCACTGTGTTAACATCGAGCTGACGCTCTATCAATAAAGAAGTAAAAACACAAATAGTTGTTAGTCTTTCAACATCACCGCAACTCACCCACAAATTGGTGACCCCGACGTGATCAACGTAATACCCTGTGAATCGTGAGTGTTTTGTGCAGTATTAGTAGAGACTTCAGCAACAACGTTTTACAAAGAAAAACTTTAATAACACAGTGATAGCGACATTCAAGTGACTGCAGTATTGTGTGTGACATTAACCTTTTAAGCCAGAACTCAGTGCCATCAGTTCGCGAATCGCAAAGATGATGGGAGAAAGCAGTACCAATAGTGATTCTCACTCGGTAGACCGAGTCTCCGTCAAAGTGCCGCCGTTCATGCCTCAGGATCCGGAGCTATGGTTCTTACTGCTGGAGAGTAGCTTTGAGGCAGCAGGGATAACCCAGGACAGCACAAAGTTTCACCATGCCCTGAGTGCGTTGGATGCGAAATATGCTTTGGAAATTCGTGATGTGCTTGTCAAACCTAAAGGTGAGAAAACTTACAAACTTTTAAAAGAAGTGTTAATTAAGCGTATGGGCACGTCGAGGGAAGAGAACACACGCCGACTCCTCGAGAATGAACCTTTAGGAGACAGGAAACCTAGCCAGTTCCTCCGCCACCTCCGTGTGCTAGCCGGGAGTGGTTTTCCGGAGGAAGTTTTACAAACTCTTTGGTTAAGACGCTTGCCGACATACATTCAAGCATTATTAGCAGCACACAAGGACCTAACCCTTGACAAGACATCAGAGATCGCTGATTCGGTGATCGAAGCCTATGGCCCAGTTGGCAGAATCTCTGAAACAACAGTAGCGAACCTTACACCGGGGGCGGCGTGCGAAGCTAGGATTAACGCCCTGGAGCGCACCGTAGCAGAGTTAGTACAAAAGATCGCATCAATGGAAATCAACCAAGTTTCACAGCCGTATAATCGATCGAGGTCAAACTCACGCCACCAATCTCGCGCACGTTCCCAATCCCGAAACCGCAAGAGAGAAGGCAGTGGAATTTGCTGGTATCATTGGCGATATGGCAGCAGTGCTAATAAGTGTGATAAGCCCTGCAAATACGTCGCTGAAGCCCCGGGAAACGCAGCGGGCAGTCGTTAATGTCGGCCAACGACATCTGCCCAACAACATCGTGCCGATTATTTGTCACCGACAGATCAACAAATATCAAGTTCCTAATTGACACTGGAGCCGATTTGTGTGTCTTTCTACGTTCGAATTTACCAGGACCGCGTGCTAAGTTCGCCTATGAACTTTCAGCGGCGAATGGTACCACCATCTCAACATACGGAACACTCGCAATGACCCTCAACCTCGGTTTAAGGCCTGGAGGTTCGTCGTTGCCGACGTTGGCAAACCTATAATTGGCGCGGATTTCCTGGCACATTATGAACTACTAGTGGACATTAAAAATCAGCGTCTTCTGGATTTGCGTACTCACCTTACCTCCAATGGAGAGGTAACTGAGTGTGAATTTCTCGGCATCAAGACAATCTCTGATTCATCGTTGTTTCACGAACTACTCCAGAAATATCCAGAAGTTACAAGACCAAATGGTGCACCAACAACCGTCTGCCATTCCACAAAACACCACATCGTCACAACGCCAGGACCTCCCGTCGCGCAACGCCCGCGAAGACTTGCACCGGATAAATTTAAAGCTGCCAAGAAGGAATTCGATGCCATGGTGCAGCTTGGTATTGCCCGTCCTTCACATAGTCCCTGGTCATCACCTCTGCATATGGTGCCAAAGAAAGGCGACGAGTGGAGACCTTGTGGGGATTATCGTGCCCTCAATGCGAGAACCTGCCCTGACAGATATCCGGTGAGACATATTCAAGACTTTGCTCAAACATTACATGGAAAAACTGTTTTCTCAACAATCGACCTCGTCCGTGCCTTTAATCAAATCCCAGTCGCTGAAGAAGACGTTCCAAAGACGGCCATCGCAACACCGTTCGGCCTTTTCGAATTTACGTATATGACTTTCGGTCTTCGAAATGCAGCCCAAACGTTTCAACGCTTCATCGATGAAGTTCTCCACGGCCTCGATTTTTGTTACGCCTACATCGACGACATTCTCATTGCATCAACGTCAATCGAAGAACACCTTCAACACCTCGAGACAATATTTCAGCTCCTTCAGAAGTATGGAGTGGTCATTAGCCTAGCAAAGTGTGTTTTCGGCCAGTCTGAGGTGAAATTTCTCGGTTATATGGTTTCAGCCGCAGGTACTCGACCGCTCCCGGAAAAAGTCGACACCATTCGCGCTTTTCCGCGACCCGACACCGTCAAGAAACTACGGCAGTTCTTAGGTATGTGTAATTTCTTCAGGAGGTTTCTACCTAAGGCCGCAGAGGTACAGGCGCCGCTGAATAGTCTCCTCCAAGGCAACGTTAAGGGCAAGACGCCGGTGAATTGGACTACAGAAGCTATCAAGGCTTTCGAAGATACCAAGGAGAGCCTAGCACAAGCAACGCTCTTAGCACACCCACAGATTAATGCACAACTAGCCATTTTCTCTGATGCCTCTGACTTCGCCGCAGGAGCATCACTTCAACAACGGGTAGACAACGGATGGCAACCGCTGGATTTCTTTTCTAAAAAAATTGAGTCCCGCGGAAGCCAAGTATGGAGCCTACGACCGCGAACTTCTCGCAATATACCTCGCAGTTAAGCATTTCAGACACATGGTGGAGGGACGGTCCTTTACAATCTACACTGATCATAAGCCCATCACCTTCGCTTTTCACAAAAAAGATCATCAAAGTTCACCACGACAATTCCGTCATTTGGACTTTATAAGCCAGTTTACCACTGATATCCGCCACATCTCCGGAGAGGATAATATCGTTGCCGATGCCCTGTCACGTATTGAGGTGCCCGAAAATACGATTGACTTTGAGGCGTTCGCTGCTGCTCAACAAGATGACAAAGAGGAATATTTAAAAAAGGATTCGTCGCTACAACTTAAACTAGTGCAAATCCCTGGAATTAAAGTGTCGATTTTCTGCGATGTATCCACGAGAACAGCTCGCCCCTTCATTACTAAGAACTTCAGGAAGGCGGCGTTCAACACCATCCACGGTCTCTCACACCCTGGAGTGAAAGCCACGGTCAAGAGCGTAACTCAGCGTTACGTGTGGCCTTCGGTGAGGAAAGATTGTAGAGATTGGGTCCACAGCTGTATCCAATGCCAACGCTCCAAAATTTCACGACACGTCTCCGCACCTACAGGAAAATTTACATTACCATCCTCACGGTTCGAGCACGTACATGTGGACATCGTCATCATGCCACCATCCGAAGGTTTTAGGTATTGTCTAACCATGGTGGATCGATTTACTCGTTGGCCAGAAGCCGTACCAATGCAAGACCAAGAAGCATCAACAGTAGCACGAGTGTTTTACGACAACTGGGTCTCACGATTTGGCACTCCTCTACGAGTTACTACCGACCAAGGTAGACAGTTTGAGTCACACCTTTTCAAACACCTGAATCGTTTGTTAGGTACGACTCATTTAAGGACAACGGCCTATCACCCCTCAGCCAATGGAATGGTCGAACGACTACACCGTCAATTAAAAGCAGCCATCATGTGCCACCAGAACATCCGGTGGACTGAAGCGCTATCAACTGTACTGCTAGGGATACGAGCAGCCTGGAAAGAAGATCTTCAAGCGACAGCAGCTGATCTGGTATACGGCCAGACTCTTCGTCTTCCTGGAGAATTCCTAGGCATCCTTCACACCAATGACGACCCTGACAACATGGCAGTATTTGTCAAGGAGCTTCGCCAACACCTACGAAGCCTCAGGCCTAGCGATGGCACCCGCCACGGCACGAAGAAAACCTTCGTTTTTAAAGATCTTGCCACCACGGATCAAGTTTTTGTACGTCGCGACAGTCCCAAGCGGCCTCTACAACAACCCTATGACGGACCCTACACGGTTGTTCGTCTATCAGATAAAACATTCGTCATCAACATCAATGGTCGTGATGTAACAGTTTCGGTTGACAGACTCAAACCAGCTTACGTCATGGCTGATCATGCATCTATCGTACGAGATAACAGCGAAAACAGGAACTCTCGGAGCGACGCAAAGCAACGTTCGACTCCCAACTTGGACTCACCACGCACCGCAGACCCGGATCCAAACTCGACAAGGATAACACGATCCGGCAGACACGTCCATTTTCCTGATCGTCTTCAAGGAGGATGTTAATTACGTAAATCACTAGCAGGGGGGTACTGTGGGGACTAATGTCTTCCACTACTCTTATGTTAGACATATTATTTGGTTTACGTTGACTCATACATTCGTATATTTTTATTTCATGATTTAAATTATTTATTACTATGTAAATATCTGTAAATATTGTATATAATCGTCTCGGTATTTAAGTACCTTCCTTACCTGTCGTAAATTCCCATAACAATTTCTATTCTTTATTGCATTACCTATCATAAAACCTTATTTCTTAGTCGGAACTTTCCCCTGTCCTTTGTAATTATGCATCCAGACTAATACCTACTTAACAATCATCCTTTTGGGATTATCTCTAATTACGTAGTATACCTGACCCGGTTTTTCCAATTTATTGTACTAGGTACCTATTTGCCAAAACATTGGTCAGTATACATTTTACCAAGATAAAGACAGTTCAACTCTGAAACTCACTGTGTTAACATCGAGCTGACGCTCTATCAATAAAGAAGTAAAAACACAAATAGTTGTTAGTCTTTCAACATCACCGCAACTCACCCACAAAACTATTTTGTTTATCTAGTTGTACGCATATGTGTTTGTACGCCACACTCGCTGTTGACCTAACATGGGAAAAGTCTTGTAATGTAAAATATTCTTCTTTGAGAATATTCAATATTTTTTCTTCATCACATTTTACAAAGCTCCTTTCGTTTTTTTCTGTTGCAAGAAAGGTTTGAATTTTTCCTCGTTGTGTTGAATAAACCGGAAAAGATCATTGGGATATCTAATCCGTTTGTCTCTAAGAGCTATTAATATAATAATAATAATAATAATATTTATTGAAAAATATATAAATATTGTTACGTGCTTACAATTTTCAGTAAACACTTTGTGGATTCGAATAACTTGCAACAAGAATTTTCACAAACCACTGATTTATTTAATCACTAAAATTACACTAGTAAATACTTAAAAATCACACAACTAATAATAACTTAATCTAACATGAATTCACTACTTTTAAAACACTATGTACTTTTCTTCCTAAACTTGACAACTCTTGTCTAACCTAAAAACTCTCTGTCTGTCTGTTTACTTCACTGAACTGAACTGTATTGCCTACTTCACTCAACTGAAGTCTTCTTCTACAAACTGTCTCTGTAACCAGAACTACAGACTACCCAGAACTGTACTGGATACTAAACTGAACTGTTCCTTATACTTCACTAAACTGTACTGTTCTGTTCTCCCATCTGCTGGCTCCACCTCTTTATATACCCACTTGGAATGTCCAGAATATCATTGTAGAACTTTCCAGAATATACTGGAATTCTCTACACTGAAAGAAATTTCTATTAACCATAAAGAAAAATTGACTAACCCTTAAAAAATATCTGCATTAAATAGGCTCCAGCAAGACTGCTTTGTAACCTCAACAAAAACGATCTTGCTAAGACGCACTTATTTACCGTTAGAAAAAGTATTTCTAATTATTTATTTGTTGCTGTAGGTTGATAACTTTGTTATCAGGAATCAGATCCCTATTTTAATCTTAATAAATTTTTTGTTACAGTCAGTAAGCTTCTATTATTTACACCATTACTACACGGAGGGAAGATTCTTACAGTGACAGCTAAAAATTTGGCTACAGCAGCAAAAAACTCTATTTGAATAGGCGCCAGCCAAGAATTTTACTAGAACAGTAGAATTCGTTTTGCTAAAGTTACCTTTGCTGCAATAGCAAAGTTACTTAATAAAATATTCATCATATAGCCACCGAAAATAAGCTTTACTATTTTTGTCAAGTATAAATATATAGTTGTAGTAAAAAGTGCACATAGTTAAACACTTCCAATCGTATACTAACAGACATAGGTTGACAAACATGATGCGCATAGAAATGGCAGTGTTTCATAATAATGCATATGTTCCGTGTTTATGCATCTTTGGATACTCAAATTATATTGCAAGGGCAGTTTTACTGTAAACATGTATTAGATAGTCACGAAAAATAAATGGGCTCCTGTAAATTGAAACTTTATTACTTAAAGTTTTAATATTGCAACGAGAACGAACGAACCGATTGTACAAGATTATCAGGATAGCAGGAACGCGTTGCATTTAAAGTTAACCAACTGCGAGTCCGAATGGCGGTGTTGTGATGACGTAACTCAACACAAAACTTTGTAATTGTAGGAGAATTTTTATTTACCACAGTTAAACTTTTTTGTATTCTTGTCTTTCTAATGGTAGCTAAATGTTTTAGTGCTCTAGTAAGGGTAATTAATAAAAGTAGTAAAGTACTTTTTAAAAACTAATACAAACACACAGCAAAGTGATTTCTTCTGATAGAGTGAATAGACATTTCTAACCTAAGTAAAATTATGACTACTGTAGTTAAGAAAGTCGTAGCAAAGAATTTATTGCTGGAGATTTTCTCAGTGCAGAAAACAAGCTTTTCCTGTCGCTAATAAGTGACTTTTTAACCACTAATAGGCGACTTTTTAACCACTGTGCAGCTTACACTATAATGACAACAAATATTTTTTTGCCTTAGTATGCCCCTTTGTAAGTGTTACATAAATATATACTGGAGGTAGCGAAATATTATTGCTGCCATTAAAAAATAAATTGCCATCACAGAAAACATTTTTGCAAGGAATGTGTACATACAGGGTGATTCAGTTTTATTACCAATAACTACCATTTGTTAGATGTGAAACAATTAAATTTATTTTGTACAACTTTTCTATAGGAGTTTTTGTTTTCGAATTACAGGGTATCAAAAAATATGTCTTATTGTTTTCCTGAGACCAAAAATCATTAGTTATTTATATTTAGTATCAAATACCATAGTATGTTATAGACTCAATTTATTTGACTAGCTAATTTTTTTTTCTACACATGGTTACTAATAGGAGTAAAATATATTTTCAAAATTTGAAAAAAAAAAATTTTTGATACCCTTTATGTCACAAACGAAGCCCCTATGTAAAAGTATCATACAAAATATTTTCTTTATTTTGTCAACATCTATCGATAAAGTTATCGGTATGAAAACTCAATTTTTGTGTATGGGTTACCTCCTTCTCTACCTAATTTTTCCATGACTACATTGGAAGTCCACCTATTCTTAAAGATTATGAGGATATATTTATATGAATTAATTCAAAGATAGATTACAAACAATATGAACTTACCTTTCAGATTGCACAATATTTATACACTTTTGTTTTTTATATTGTAAAACGTAGAAAATATAACAAAAATCTTCATTTATTCATATTTATATATTTATTTAAAGAATTTCGTTCAAACTAGTAAACTTCTAAATTCTATATTTTAATTTAATATTTTTTAGAAAGACATGTAACAATTCCATAATTCATATTAAAGCACGTTCTTTAATAAATTTTCATCTTGACCCAGACAAAGAAGAAGTATATTGTATATTACAAAGGACTAAATAAACAATACATATTTTAAATAATTGTGGTTTATTAGGTATATATGAATATTATACATAAATAAAAGGTAAATAAAATTCTTGGTTACAAACGAATGAAACGAAATTTATATACAACAAATATAAACTTAACACCAATTATAAAAGTCTATGCTTTTATGATGCTATACCGGGTGCCCATGAGACCAGACATACCCCTATTTTTTTCTTTCTAGAGGTAAAAATTTGAAACAAAAGCCATAAAAAAGACATCTTTTGGGTTTGGTCAGGTCAAAAGATGTGTTTTTTGGCTAATATTCTATACCATGTTTGAAATTTTTACCTCTAGAAAGAAAAAAATGGGGGTATGTCTGGTCTTACGGGCACCCAGTATAATGCAGAAATCTTATTTGTAAAATAAAATAATTTATGATGTAACAGTGTATGCCAGATGTATATCACATCGTTAAAAACTAAATAAATTATTACTCTAATAGAACTAATGGCTAATTTAAAAAATTGTTATAAACTTTTGCCCATTATAGTTAACTATTGTACATGTATCAACCAAATAAAGTTTATCCAAAAAAGTGATGCAAGTACAATTTGTAAGGTCAATTTCAAAAGAAAACAAATGATTATTAAACTGTAACACTTTCAATTTCGTACAGATGAAACAAACTTCACTTTTATCATTTACTAGTAAATGATTTATCTTTCCAAATAAGGGCTCTCCTTCATTCTCCATTAAGATAATATCATGTAAACGAAAGACTTTTGAATTAATGCGTATTCTTAACACTTCCTTAGTGTTATTTTCAAATAATTTTAATCCTTCACATATATCACAATTTTCGATATTTTGAAATTCTGGAATAATTTCGAGAATATTCTTTGCAGTATTTCTAGTATATGAAAAATCTACCACATCGGAAAATTCAAACTTACCAGTGAATCTGGAGGATAACTGAAGTTGGTGCTTTATTGCTAAGGTGTGAGTGATATTTATTCTTGATGCAACAGTATTTGCTGCTAATTTTAATTGCCGGTGCTTAGATTCAAATCTTAACGTACTTGTCTGCATCAGTGGCCCAATTTTATTCATTATAGTAGGATAATGAGTTAGAAAATGGTGTTTAGGCTTGAGTGGTAATGAAAAAAGTTCTAAATATAATGAATTAAATTGTTGTATTAAAACAGATAACCTTTGCGGCATATCAGAGGTAACATATTTGTTAATGATAATATGTAAAATTTTTCGTAGTAGTAGATATAATTTATATTAGATATAATGCTTGTTATCTTCTGGAATTAAATGACCAAAGATTAACCCAGAATTCAAAATAAAATGTTTCATTTCTGAGGCTGACATCTTGAGTGTTTTTTTTTTTTAATTGATCTACTGATATCAAAGGCGGTTTGTTATGGTTTGAATTAAAATCAAAATATTCAATTTGATGATTTAAGGTCTGCAAAGTAAAGAATTTTTCTCCTTGCTGTACGTCCGTGACCCATATTTGTCTCACGCTTTAAAACAAACAAAAACTATTCAAAATTTCAAATTTACCTAAAACCAACGCAAAAATATCGATTGATGGAAAATATAATTACAGGTTTTTATTTAGTAGCAGTGGACTTCACACGGTTCCCGTTATGTTATAATACGGACAGTCAACGTGTTAACACTTTGATAGTGTTGAATATTACCATCTGGCTGCATGGTTTACGACCCAAAGCCATTGAAAAAAAATATATATATTACCATGTTATCTGCTGGTTTTAAAAAGACACTCATTTTTGCCCTAGTAATATTTTTCAGATTTTCTGTTTTGTATTTAATTTTGGACACATTTAGAAAAAAGTTATTGATTTTATTCGCTTGTTTCAATGTTGTCTAATATTGTTTGGTGATTTCTGGATTTTTTGGTTTGTTTGTTTACTATATTTCATACAGATTTATTTTTGTTTTGCGAGTTCTCAATATAAGATATGTTTGATAATTTCTTTGCTTCATTTATTATTTTTTTGAGTATTTTTGTGTACCGAGAATAAGTTTCATTTGAGATTTTCTCAGAAATATTATGTTTGTACAGATTACGTTTAGTCTCACAAGAGGTTTTTAGATCCATGATTTATTTTTAGATTTAAATTTTATTTTTTTAACAGGAAATATTATATTCATTAGGTTGATTATTTTTTTCACAAATAAGTTATAACATCTGTTTGGATCTTCTGAATAAAGTACTTCTGTCCAGCTAAAGTTCTGTAATTCTAATTTAAATTGTTCTAATTTGTTAACAGAAAAAATTCTTTTGACATAAGGCAATGATTGATTATTATGCTTTGAATTATCATTCAGACATATACCTATTTATAAGTTGACTTTCATGGTCAGAGAGTGCAGTTGAAATTATTTCTCCTGAATGTGCATTTTTAAAATTTATGAAAATATTATCCAGAAGAGTTTCTGAATTGTTAGCAATTCTAGTAGGGTGAAAGATTTTTTGAAAAAAATTTAAAGATGTTAATATATTTAAGAAAGCTTTTGTGTTGCTGTTGTTGATTAATAGGTTGATATTAAAGTCTCCACAGAGAACCATTTTGAATTTGGAGAATTTATTGTAACATATATTAAGAATTTCAGTGAGCGTATTAAAGAACAAATCTAATTCCCCTAATGGTGGTCTATAAATACATATTACCAAAAGCTTTTGCGATCTACTACACGCAGGTGAGCGCTCAATATGCCCCTCTATGCTTTTCTGTTGCAGGTCTTCAATTTCTTCAGCATCATATCCACCTTGTGTGAAAACTGCAGAGCTACCATGGGTCTTCACTTTTCTCATAAAGGAGGATATCATCGTGTAATTTTCAATGTTTATATTGGTTGTTTCGTTCTCTATGTACCAGTGTTCAGTGATACAGACTAATTTCGGGCATATTTCTATGTTATCCAGCAGTATTTCCATCTCCAATATCTTGTTCTTAAGGCACTATACATTTTGATGGAATATAAGGAGATTGTTGTTATTTTTGATTTCTTTAGTAGTTGATTTTTTATTAACATGTACATGACATTTTTGTCTGTGTTAACATCATTAATAGGAGAATTGTCTACATGGATTTTGTTGGACTTGACTATTTCAGTATTGTTTGTTTCTATATAAAGTCCCGGCTTTGGGGCTCCTTTGGAAAATTTTCGCTGTCACAATTTACATCTCTTAGACTATTTAAGTATTTTTCTTCTTTTTTAAAATTGAACCTATTCACTGCTACACCTCTTGGCCAAAATGAATCAGTATAGACTACGTCTTTTAAATCAAAATTTAGGCCTACTTTAAAGCATTTATTATCTGCTATTTTCCTATACGTATCTATTTCCTTTATATAGATGTCGTTATCATTATCCGTTTTCCTTTTCAAATATTCTTTTACTATTTCCTCCGTTACATGATCTTTTACAGCCATACTTTTTTCTCTGTTTCTTCCCTACTGTTGAGATTACGTGAATTTACAGTGCAGAATAATCTCAATATGCTTTAATTAGAGTATTAACTGAAATCAATACACGAGGTGTAAACAAAAAGGGTATATTAACGAAAAACAATACATAACCTAATACGCGTCTGCACGCTACAATTACTCTACAATTGGTGTCGTGCACGATTTGACAGTTGGCCTACCCTGGAGGTAAAATAACCTAATTGTTTTATGTAAACAAACTGTGTTTAAGGTTTATTATTAACGTTCAAGTTATTTATAACGTTTATTTTTTAGAAGGAAGTTTATATTATTGATGAAATATAATTAATAATATGAATTCTTTTTGTGCTGTTGTTATCTGTGGTAGCATTGCAGCACGAGATGTAGGAGTCCAATTTTTTCGACAATAAACGATTTTTTTTAGTATTTATATGTTAAATTACTCCTAAATAAATAATACGATATTTCTAAATGTTAATACGATCCGTCCCCAGATTATAGCACAAGCAGGAGTACGAGAAGTTCCAATGGTTTCAATCATGCATCGTAAATATAAGATACATGTTATAGAATTTCTAAATATATGTTTCCTAATATATCATCTTTCTTTAATATACCGAACTTTCGCCTTATTTGTGTTGCTTTGACTCTGTTTTGGTTAGAAAAGCAATACATTTAAAAAGTGCTTTATTGATCGATTATAATTTTGATTCCGTAAAATTTGAATCTAGGCGTTGAAAATATAATGGATGCTTTATTCAACAGATTATTACTCAACCTAAAGCATTGTTACTAATAACTTATACATATTTACAAAAATATGATCTTAATTAAAATAATATTGTTTTCTCCACACTCAGATTTAATACTTATAAGATAGAAGTAAATGTTTAAATGAAACAAAATTTTATACAAAATATTTTATTAAATAAACATAGGATAATTGTTAAATGCATTATAAATAAAAAGTATGTACAATCTAAGACGATTCAATGTGTCGCTTACGCTTAGCGGCACATTGAATGGTTTAAGGGTACAATACTTACTTTTCCCAAAACTAAAACCTTTAAATCGAACTGCTTTACGCAGTATTTTTTTCACCCACTCACATACTGCTTGATTATAAGCCTCAAGACTTGTATGCTTTCATTTTGTCCATCGTAAAACCACTTTTAGAATATACAAGATACATTACTATGTCAGGATATAATATTTTGGGAAAGTCTATATCTGCAAAACAATCTTCTAAACGAAGTGTGTATGGATCTATTCCCAACAGAGATATTTTTATAAATATCTTTCTTGATGTATTTCATCAAGTGTTGCATAATACGAACTCGGATTAATTTTCTACAATAGAAAATATTTTATGTCTGTTTTAGTAACATAATATATAAGAACTTACCGCTTTAAATGTCAAAGATAGTTATATACTTCTGTTATAAAGAAATGAAAATAGAAATACGCCAAAACCGCATAAACATTCATAGATTCTTTAAGGTTATTTTACCTCCAGGGTTAGTTAATGACGTCACGTGCACAGGGCATCTGCACGTGACGTCACATTTTTCAAGGTCGTGGCTTGGAGGATATACAAATAAATAACATAACCTTAACCATAACAGAAACAAGGCACATTTATATCTATTTGGGTTTTTATTTCCTCACATTTTACTGAAAATGCCAAGTTTTTGTATGGTAGTTGGTTGTGGAAGCAACGGGGCGAGAGATGCTGTCAGTTTTTTTCGAATTCCCTCAGTTTTTAACAATCATAAACAATTTACTCAACTTGCCTGTGATAGACGGAATGCTTGGATAAATGCCTTAAAAAGGGACGATCTAACCAAATCAAAGATTGATTATGGTAGAATATGCTCCAAACATTTCATTTCAGGTAATACTTTACACTATTCGTATCTAATAAATACATGGATGTACCTAAATTATTGTTTCGTAAGTATGACAAATAAATATATTTAGATAAACCTTCAAAGTTAGAAGATCACAATAACCCAGACTGGATACCGTCTTTAAATATGGGTTATAAATCTATTAGCTTATCAAAACCTTCTAGTAAAGATAGATTTGTTAGAATGGAGAAAAGGAAAAGATTACGAGACGATGTAGAGGTTGCAGTGAATTTTGAAATTTTGCTTTTGCATGATTTTTTTGTCTACATCAATAAATATGTAGGTTGCACGTTTAATATGATTTATTTTGTTTTCAATTATGAAATGGTTGATATTCAAATATTAGGAAGATAATGCTTTGCTCTTTCCTGTGCCTTTGTTTTATATGTGATACGAACGTTTAAATATTTGCTTTGCTATACTTTTTTGAATAGGTAGGTATGGTGCTTTAAAAAATATTTTAGAGTAGATTATGTGTACATTTACATTTCAGAAAATTATTTTATTTTTAGAGGTTGGGAAATCTTTTTGAAAACATATTATGCTTTTTATAGATAGTTCTTTTTTCAGCAAACCAGATTAGGTCAAAGACCACCACCAGAATCTGTAAATCCTGAAATTGAACATGAGGCAGATACAGAAACAAATATAATATTACAACAAAAAATGAAATAGAGAAATTACGTAAAAAATTTTAGAACGAGATACAAAAAATTATGAATTACAGGAATTAGTAAATAAATTTAAATATGATATGGAATACTTTAAACAGAATAATAATTTTACCTTATATTATACAGGTCTTCCGGAATTCCAATACGTAAAATGTTTGTATGATGTAATTGAGATATATTTACCGAATATATGTGCTATTTCAAAATTTGCCCAGGTTGTATTAACATTAATGAAATTACGGCTAAACTTACCTTTCAAAGACTTAGGCTTTAGGTTTCACATCCATCATACAACAGTAGCTCGTATATTTTATAGAACAATTGATATTCTTTATGGTCGATTGAAGGTAGTAGGTTACCCTTAAAAGTGATATATTCATAACAAAACATATTATTTTTAGAGCTGTATTATATGGCCTGAGCGTAAAGATATCATGGAAAATATGCCTCATTGTTTTCAGGAAAATTTTGGAAATAAGACTACAGTCATTATTGATTGTTTCGAAATTTTTATAGAACGATCTTCAAATTTAGAAGCAGCTGCTAAAACTTGGTCAAATTATAAGCATCACCACACTATAAAGTTTTTAATTGGCAGTACACCTCAAGGTTCTGTTTGTTTTATTTCAAATGCTTATGGAGGTAGAGCGAGTGATAAATTTATTACGGAAGATTGTGGCTTCTTAAATAAACTTCAACCTGGTGATCTTGTAATAGCAGATAGAGGATTTCTCATAACAAACTCGGTTAAAATGTGTTTTGCTGAAGTAGTGACTCCAGCTTTCACTAAAGGGAGAAAACAGTTATCTGCGAAAGAAATTGAAACTACAAGAAAGACAGCAAACATTCGAATTCACGTTGAACGAATAATTGGCATGCTTCGTCAAAAATATATGATTTTAAAAGATATTTTACCATTACAGATGCTGAAAGAAAAATCAAGCTATGAGGACCAATTTATTTTAATAGATAAAATTGTTGTTGTCTGTTGTGCTCTTATTAATTTATGCCCTGCCATAGTACCATTAGATTAAATGTCTCCTAGAAAAATACATTCATTATTATTTTATTTTATGCACCTTGCGCACCTGCTCTTTAGTTTTCAACGACTTTCAATTCTATAGACATAGGCATGCATATTTGTTTTACTCCCTGTTTTGAGACATTAAAACATTCTTTTATTCTTTTTCGTGCAAAAAAAATTAAAACTAGCAAACAGCACAGAAATAAAATATTTACATGTTATGCATGAGTTTATTAACATATACTTGTTGTGAACTAACATATTTACAATAAAATATATTTATATAAAATATTTATTAGTTCATTTTAATTACAACTATCCAATAATACAACATAGAACCATTTTATAGATTAAGAATAATAACTAATTCAAGAAATCAACAAAATTATTCCTATACCACTTATATGAAAATATAACGTGATCAGTTTGGGATGCGAAAACCCATTTCACACAGGAAGGGAATTATGTATACTTACATTTAAGCGAACATACATATCTACAAACAACTATGGTTAGGACAGGTGCCACCCATTAAATTAAGGAGGAAAGTATCATAACTTTGAAATGAGTTGTCTAATAATATATTTTTCCGAAAATCGTTCGTAAATATTGACATTTCTGACAAAATTTCTAGAAGCAAAAGTCAATATTTCCTTGCAGTTAGTCATTGCCAGGCAACGAAAAATAACTGTTTCACAACTAATGATTATTTTCTACTTTTATATGTTGTTTATGTGTATAAACTAGTAAACAATAAATAACAGTCAACACCATAGCAACCATTCCATGACTTTCCCAATTACAATGATTTTTACAAATATAAAAATTAATTTGTCAAATGAATTGTCAAATTTAAAAAAATATTATTCAAATAAAATTCCATTAAAAGAAAGTGTTGGATAAAATTTTGTATTGCACACGTGTGTAATTGCACATTAGTCACTTAAGAAAATTAGCCACTCGACCTAACGGTCTCGTGGCTAACTTTTTCTTGCGTGACTAATGTGCATAATTACACACTAGTACAATAAATAACTATTCTTTACAGTTATTATTTATGTACTACGAAAATGATTAAAACTTCTGTTAAATTTGACAATTTAATATTAATACGTTTCCATAGTTACGCAACAAATGTTACTAAGAGTTTCATGGCAATACTTATTTATGAATAAAATTAATCATGCTTTTTCAAAATTAAACAAGATTTTAATTTCTTTCGTTTTTTAAACGATTTTCGAAAAAATAGTATGTATACCTCGTACGAAAAGCCACATTCCTGGACTCCGTGTTGCTTGTCTCGGCTTGCGCCTCGACAACCAATCTTCACAGTCGTCCGGGAATGTTACACTTTTCCTACTAGGTATACAATATACTATTTGCACACATTTGAAATTTTGCAGAAGTAGTTACATAAAACACCCCTTTAAAAATGAATTTCAGACTAATAAAAGAAACCATTTATTACTGTTCATAAACAAAGAACTATTATCGCAGCACATAACGCATAATTTAATAGGGTATTTCCGAGGGTATTTCACTTTAAAGATTGAGTAGGTATATTGTCATTAGTCAACAATTTCTTCTTGAGGGGCAGGCCAGTGTTCAGTTTCATTACCTCTTGTGTAAAACTTTCCCAACAATTCAGGTACTATTACATTATAGAAGAACATCGAAGCAGTTTTACTTTCTGCTTCCCAAAAAGTCTCATTTAAATATATCCGTTCCATAATAAACTTATTTTTATTCCAAACAACAAAGTCGCAATAACCTAACCTAGTGATGCCTAACTGCATTTGTATTTGATAATAATAAGCATGATTTTCACTCAGGCGGCTTTCCCCATCCAAATTTTGTATTCCCACTTTTTTCAAGACTTCCATGTCTGTCACATCCAAGTCTTTAGCACAATATTGGCATTTTATTTCCACACATCCTAATCCACAACAATCGCAGGAAACTAGACCATCTGGTGAAGCTCCAAAATGAGGAAAACTGGGGTTTATACATAAACCTACTGGTTCTGCACCAAAACCCTCGTGACTATGTTCCATATGCGACGTATAACTATTTAAAGCTTCCTTTTCATGCTCACACCCATATATTGTAGCTTTTGTCTTAAATCTTGTTCGAAAAGGATAACATATTGCCTTTATTAAAGAGTGTGAGGGTTTATGTAAATTGGTTCGGCAAACGGCTTTAAATTTAGAAGCCGTTATACGACCCGCTCTATAATTGAACCATGCCTTTGAACTAGCCTGTTTATTAGTTGCCTTTTCAATTTCCTTGCATGAATCTATTGAAATTTGAAAGTCCAGCTGTGATCCTAGAAATAATTAAATTATGAATGGGCACTAAATGTTTTAAGGGGCATTACTTACCAATTTCCACTAATTTCTCCAACGTTTCTTGTTCATATTCAAGTTTATATAAGCTACTGAACATGTGGGTGGTCCTTTCATTGTGCATTTCTTTAATTTCTTCTGAAAATGGTGGGACGATAGCATGCAATACACATCCTTTTCTTGTTTCTTTTAAATTCATTAACATTAAATTCATTTCTTCCTTATTTAAAGGTGGTACTTCTGTTAATTTTTTCTCTCGTATATATAAAGGTTGATTTACATTAGATTTGGACGTCGAGGGTATTGCAAAATCGATATCGGCAGCTCTCTTTGGTTCAGAAGCTTTGGATGGGACAACCCAGCAAGCTTTTATATCTGTCGGTGATATTTCAAGAGACCTTCTATGTGCTACATCTAAGTAAAACAATACAGCACAAACATGAGTACATGTTTCGCCTAGCCCTGCCATGCAATTGCAGTGAGCGCATATTATACTACCATCACTTTTTGTTACAATCCACGGTTTTAAAAATTGCTCACTTAGTTTTTGGGAATGCATAACCTGTAAAAAAGTAGAATAATGCTTGACATGCTTAAACCTCAACTATAGTAACTTACTCTTCCCAATATCAAGAAGTTTTCATACATTTTCTTTACATGTATATTTTTAACCCATCCACAAGTAGCTTGTTTGTAGGCATCAAGTCCTTTATAAGCTTTAAAATCTTCATGGGTGTACGCACTCTTAGTATATAGTAAATAATTAACAATATCTGGATATATCGTCTTGCGAAAATCTTCGATTTTACTACTGCATTGTTTGATGTCTACCAAGTACGGATCTATACCAATTACAGCGATTTTTTCCCTATATCTAACCGCACTTTCAGCGTCTAAGGTGTAGTAATAATCACTAAACATTATTAAAATAAAATTTTTGTTATAGGCACACAAACTAAGCAAATATAGCGTTCACAATAAACTGAAACTTTTCACACAATGCTATCCAAATGCGTTTAGGTTATGGTATCTGCTTTGTTTATCCTCCAAGCCAATTAGCCACGCCCATATGATCACGTGCCGCAGATGCTTTATACAAAATAGATGGAGTACCAACCCATCCTATTGATAACAGAGATACCAACTTAAAATAAACTGAGTGATTGAACGTTTTATTTCAACACCTACCTACAAATCCATTTGTCTCCTCTTCTTTGCTAATATCTGCGTCACCAATTTGTACTTTTGTATTTCTATTTTTCTTCTTATAGCTAATTGTTTTAAAAGAAATTTCCTCTTGTGGATTTTTTTATTGGGTTCATTATTATTTAGATTTATTATATGATTCATAGTGCTTGTTTATTTTGACGAGTCTCTAGGTTAGTTTGTTTTCTATTTCCATTGTTTTGTTGTTTGGTAGGTATTTTTTTTGCTTTATCTGTATTGCTATTATCATCTATGTTTTTTGTGAGAATTGGTGGCACTGTGTTTTTGTTTTTTACTGTCTTCCTTACCTAGTTTTAATTGTTCTTCCAAGTTTAATATGTGGTTGTTTAACAATATAATTAATGTTTCTTTGTCCATAATAATGGTTTCTTTGTCTTTGATTATTTGCCTTAGTAGTGTATTTTCTTTAGGACTGTTTGCTCTGTGTAAGTGTCATTAAGTGGTAGTTTGGTTTTTCCTGCACAGTTTGGTCACAACAGGTTTTTACTCTTTGAGCACAACTATGATGGTATGTTGCATCACATAATTTAGTCACATTTTTTTTGCAGTATTTACAAGTTTTCTTTACTGCAAGTGATACTTCACTTTCACTTGTAGCCATCTTGAATTACAATTATTATAATGTTTAGGAATAAAGTGCTCTAATATTCACATCATGTGCTTGAGATCTAAGTTCAAGAAGTATTATTTTAATGAAACGCACAGCTCGGAGGTTTGAACAGAACTAACTTTATTCACAGATACACAGAATAGGAAAAATGGTTAAATTAGAATTGTGTGGTAGAGGGCACCACTTAATTTTAAATAGTTGGTACATACACAAATTATAACACCCCCACTTAACAAGTATTGAAAATTAAACTTATTCTACTATATTAACTATACCTAAATCTCTTATAAATTTGTTATGTTTAACACTACACAAACTTTTAGTTAATAGATCAGCCGGCATTTCTGCCGTTGGCAAATATTTTATCACGATTTGATTAGTAGTAACAACTTCTCGAATAAAATGGTATTTTATATCAATATGCTTACTACGCTTATGATACATATGGTTGATTGACAATTTTTGTGCTCCCATGTTATCATTATATATTATAACAGAATTATCGCTACCTCTCAAATCACATAAGTTTTTTTTAGATATATAGCCTCTTTAGCTGTTTCGAATATTGCCATATATTCAGCTTCCGTGCTAGAGAGTGCTACAGTGTTCTGTTTTCGATTTTCCCAGGAAACAGAACCATTGGATAGCTGAAAACAAAAACCTGTGTATGATTTACGGTCCGGATTGTCGCTTCCCCAATCAGAGTCGACAAATCCCTGCAATTCATGCTCATTTTTTGAATATTTAATCGAATAATCAGCAGTACCCTTTAAATAACTGAGAATACGTTTAGCACACTTCCAGTGATTTTTCTCATAATTATTGTTATATTGACTTAAATAGCTCAGGCTATAACTAATGTCAGGTCTTGTGAATACCGATAAGTACATGAGACTGCCTATTAAATTCTGATAAGGATATTTTTTTTATTCTCATCTGTTAAAACTGATTTTTCTAAATTCATGTTTGTCTCCATAGGAGTATGAGCTGGTTTAGCATCTTTCATATTAAATTTATTTAACAGTTTCTTTATATATTCTTTTTGATTCAAAATAGTATTTCCACTTTTATCAAAATTAACACTCATGCCTAAACATTATTTAATTTTGCCCATATCCTTTATTCTAAATTTATTTTCTAATTCCCTCTTTAGAAAGACAGTTTCATTTGTCATTTGAAAAAACAAAAAAAATCATCTACAAACAAAGCTATTATAGTAAGTAAATCCTTTGAACCTTTTGATCTTTTTATATAAATAGATGGTTCAAGCGGTGACATTACATATCCAAAATTACATAACACTGTATGGACTTTCTCGTTCCAAGCCCGTGAAGACTGCTTTAGCCCATAAACGGCCTTTTTTAATTTTAAAACTTTATTTTTACTTACTTTCATACCTTCAGGTACTTGCATATACAGACATTCTTTTAAATTTCCATTTAAAAATGCAGTTTTCACGTCTAGGTGGTTTACATCTAGATTTAATTTGACAGCTAATGCAAATAATAATCTTAAACTAGAAAATCTTATAACTGGAGCAAATGTTTCGTATAATCTACCCCAGGTTGCTGAACGAACCCTTTCGCCACTAATCTCGCACGATACCGAACTTTTCCTTCACAACCGACCCTCTTCTTTTTTAACTCCCACTTGCACGGCACTATTGTTGACGAATCATTGGGTTGATCCACCAGGTCCCATGCATCGTTCTCATTAAAGCTGTCCAGTTCCTCGTCTACAGCCTGTTTTCACATTTTAGCATCTGGTGCTGAAAAAGCTTCTTCTAGGGTGGTGGGATCATCATCAGGTCCATCAGGAACTTTGTGAGAAATCATGTATGTTACAAAATCATCGTAGTTTTTTATTTTTCTTTCCCTCTGAGATTTTCTTACAG